>OY288255.1:31814133-33203300 GCA_958450325.1 Agrostemma githago | reverse complement strand
CAATTCTCTGTGGGTTCGACCCTTATTTTCATTATACTATTGTTTTAGTTAGTTGGTTATAAGTGATTATAAATTAGTAATTTGAGGCATACGAATTTAGCCTATCAAATTTTGGCGCTGTTGCCGGGGATTTGACGTTAATTATTTTTGTGTGTTATTGTAGAGATTTTTAGTTAGTTAGTTTTTTTTAGTCGTTATTTTTTTTAGTCTAGTTTAGTTTTAATTTTTGTTGAGTCTTTTATTGTGTTTTAGTTTATCCGATAAATGACGACTAAATATTTTCCTCAATATGAGCATGAACTGTTTTACAAATATTTTGATAGATTGAGTGAGTATGTCTGTAGATGTCGTCACCGATATCAAATTTAAGAACTCTGTCATGTGGTATATCACTACTACAAATCCCTATGAATCTCGACGCTTTTTCCTTTGATTTTCGACGCTTTAAAGCGTCGAGAATTTTATTCCTGACGCTTTAGAAAAGCGCCGGATTTTGGGCCGTCAGGAATTTCTGATGCTTCTAAGTGTCACTATTCTCGACACTTTTTTGTGTCTGCAATTCAAGCCGACACTTTATAGCGTCAAGATTTGTGACGCTTTTATGTGCAAGAATTCAGAGGTTGACACTAATGTGCGTAAAGAAAAAATTGGCAGTAACTAGCCTTGACGCAAAAAAGCGTCAAGATTTACTTCAAAGAAAACGGCTCATAATTCTTTTTTTTTACATATTGACAAAAGGATATATAATAAACCTTCAACATTTTTACCGTAAATTAAATATAATACGGAATAAATAAATAAAAAACCGTGTATCTAACAAAGTTACATCAAATATAATATTAAATAAGAACCGATATACGTAGTAGTGTACGATTGTCAATCATGCAAATATAGTATCATGATTGATTCAATAATGTCTCGTACAAAATGGAAGGCTAAAAAAATTACGTGAAAATATCTGCTCTCAAACATAATTGAGTACGTACTATATTAATAACCCAATCTAATATCGATCGAAAAGAAAAATATATGTAACGAAATGTCTCATCACGAGTATTAAATAACAAAACTCGCGTGCATGCAACAACAACCATCTTAATTAATAGAATAGTCTGAAAACAAGTTCTTGCAATTACTCCGAAGGGCAATCATTTTCGGCAAAACCTGAAACCTACAAAATAATAACCAATTTATATGAGCACAAACGTGATGAAAGGTTAAGATTAAGATGGAAAGCTTAGATAAGATTAAGATGAAAGCTTCTAGGTTCACGCACATTTGTCACGTTTGATGACAAAAGTAGTTTACACAAGCGTACACACACCATTACCATATAGTGCCTCAAAGGCATGAAAGGACTACTGAACAGACTAATCAATACTTCAGTCACACAGGCTGTTTCGGGAAGCTTAACCAAGCATAGAAGAGACATTAAAAATGAACAGAACAAAAAAGGATACACCCAAGATCAAAGATCCCACATAAGATTTCTTCCCTAGACTTGTTTCACATTCAACAATTTTGCAATGTAGATCCTGCATAAAATACAGAGGAAAGTCCATACAGAAGACTTAATAAAGTCTACGGAAAGGGCAGAAAGGTCAGATTACGGGAATTCCGTAACGAAGCAATATGATATCATAAATTCATAACCTAGTTAATCCTACAATAAGAATTCCATAACGAAGCAATTCCTAAGTATATGCTTATGATGGTAAGACTTACTACTATTCCATAAGCCATATCTATTACATAGTATATACTATAATATGTATTCCGCATAATCCATATGTCCATGTTTGCCGATACCGAGTACAATTTTGCTTCATTCAGGCCACTATTTTTGTTTTAGAGCCTTTTTGTCAATGTAATGCAAGTATACAAAATTATATATAATGTAGGGTGTAAGATTACCTCTTGATTTGCCGTATGTAAGACATTTCTTTCAAGACTTAGATACTCAATTGGTGCCTTTCCAGAACTTACAGCATCCAAGATTTGGCCTAACTGTCTAGACATCACCTTCAATATTTGAGCATGGGTATCATTCTTCATTTGTAATTCTTCTTGTTTCTCCACCAATGCCTTGTTTTCCTTAGTCAGATTAGTGACAACTTTTTCCATCTTCTGTATGACTAAGGTATTTTTCTCACCACTCTCAAAATTTTCTTTCCTTAACACTCTATGCACTCCAGATATATCACTTTTTTTCACGCCAAATCTATATCCTAACGGGCGTTGATACATCACTCACACACATCAGCTTATCGAACGCTTCATTCTCAAGTTGAACGCGAGATTTTTGTTACTTGGATTGCAATCAATTTCATTATGAATATATGCTTCGGCTTCCGCCTTAGTCAAAATAAATTTATCACTTCAAAAAGTAAAAAAAAAAAAAAGCAATGTAGTTAATATCATAAAAAGAAGCAACAATTCCAGCTTGATTTAATATATATTACCCAAACATCTTCGGTATCTGTGTCTTTAACAAATGTACCGTCTTTTTTCCGATGGGTACGCTAAAAAATTTCGAGATTGCTTGGCTCTCTTTTGTTCTCATCTTCCTGTACAATACAATAAATTAAAATTAGTTATGATAATGTATAATAGCAAAATATTACAAATGACAAAATGGTAAAAAAAAATATTACAAAGTTAGCTCGAACATCAGCATAGCTTGTAGACCCTGTCGTATGAGCATGATTTTAGGATGCTCGTGCATCTTTCCCACATTCAGCAAATTTCTACATTAAGACATGAGTGCACGTTTTGACTATATGTGACATATTATAAATACATTAATATTAGCCTTCTTACAATGATAAATACATTAATACATACCTCTCCCTTCTCGTAATACCAATAATCCACCAAATCTATCCAACTATTGCGAGGATGTCCACTAGGCCCATTGTCATAAATTTGTGATTTTGTTTTGGTTTCTGGCTTAAAAAATGCATCCTTCAAGTAATATATGTACTGCCTTGCACTCTTACCAGCTCTCTTGAGTATTCCTTTGTCGTAAGAGTCGCCATCCGGGATAACAAAGTGGGCCTTGTAATGAATTATTGACGATGAGCAATATTTACGAAATATTATATTTTCCCGATTAATGAAATAGAATAAAAAAAATAAAAAATTTATAATTACATTAACAAAATAATCATTTCAATTGATAATACTTACTCTGATTCAGCTTTGCATTGTGCATTAACAGACCGCCAATTGGTTACCCTAATCGAACAAAATTGCTCAGTCTTTGCAATAGTCCCAATAAATTTTATAAGGACATGTCTCCATCTTCTCAATGGTTGATAAAACTCGTTAAAGGTCACAAAATACTTCTTATCTGTGGAAAGCCAAACATCACGAGGTTGAATGGCAGTATGAATCATAGGGTAATGTCCTTCAGAATCTGTAAAAAAAAAAAAAAAAAAAAAAAAAAAAAAAAAAAAAACTGATATAAGTACACACTTAGAATACCTGCCTCTCAAATGTATGCATATGTAGATGTTGTGGTTATGTGTGCAAGTGTAAGACTTCACCTGAAAATAGAAGTCGGGCTTGTTATGCTTGTAAGTTATAACTACAGCTTCTTCACATGTTTTTGTTGCAAAGGTAAGCTTATATGGAGTATTGATTAAGCAAATTGAAAAACAATTACAAAAAATGTCATTTATCTATGGGTAAGAAAGTGAGTTAATTAATTTTACTTAATTGTCCTACTATGTTGTCCTTACACGATTGTTTTTATATTAGCAATAATGAAGAGTTTATGGATCCTAAGTACCTAAGAGGGAGAGGGGGTGAATTACGTACCTTTTAAAAATTTTAACTCCAACTTTATGGATTAAGGAGAATTAAACTAAGTGGACTACTAAATATATAAAGAAGTGAAGATAAGTAAATGCTACAGTCAGTCTGACCGTGACAAAGTTGCCTTGGCAAAGGATACGGCCACAGAGCAAATGTCACAGTATGGTAGACTGTTGTCTAATTGCCTTTATTTCTCTTAACCAAAGGTAATGTTACAGAGAAATGTTACAGTATATCGACTATTGCAAGTACTTTGAAAAACACAACTAAAACTAATATTAATCCACGAACAAATGAGAGCGAAGCTAAACGACATGTGTTCTACTTTGTATGCGGCGGAAGTAAAGAGAAAAACATGAACACATTGCGTTTTTGAATTGGTTCGGCCAACACTCTAAAGGCCTACGTCCAATGCTTTTCTTATTAATAATTGTTAAGTAATCTACTCCAAAAACTTAAACCCTTACAATAAGAACCAATAACCTACTCCGGTTACGACTCTCGAGTTAGGAAGACTACTCCGTCTCCTAACTCTCCAATGACCTACTCCGGTCACGACTCTAATTAACTTACAAGGAATTTACACTATTACAATCTAACTAAGTTAGACAAAAGTACTCATGACACAATGCAGCAGTTCGTTCGACTGTGACTTTTGAAGACTTTGAAAATATTTTGCAAAGAGTTTTCTTGGTTTTGAAATTTTTAAGTAACAATTTACAAAGAGAGATATTTGGCTGGAATGTCTTAAAGAATAAGTGTGGTGGAGCATCTCCTTTTATAGAGGAGCAAAAATCAAGATTGAAGCTTCTTTAAAGAAGTCAACACTTTTAGGAAGAAGCAAAAGAGTTGGTTTTATCAAGGAGACATAAGAAGGGCAATCTTGAAGAAGTGAGACAAGGAAAGCAAATTGAAAGGTTTCCAAATAAAAGTGAAGGATAAAACTCAAGGTTGAAGCCAAGCAAAATAGGACAAACACAACTTTTGAGGCAACCACTTTAGGAGAGAGAGGAAGCTCCCTTTTGGTGTTTGGTAAAAAGCTTCACAACTATTTTGGGGTTTATTTGGGAAACCGTTTTTGATCAAACAAAAACCACTTGCTTGCTCACCACTAAACTTAAAAATCAGTTTGAGAAGATTAAAAAGATAAAAGCTTTGAGATTTGAAATCTTTTCCTTTTGAAGAGGGTCGAACGGAAGTAACAATCAACCGAACTGTTGCAAACAGTTGGGTTGGCTAGTTACTAGAACTAACTACAATATATCAAGAGACTCTTATCTTTACATCGTGACACTCTTTGACATTCTTGATTCTTTGGGCTTCTCGTCTTGATCTTCAAACGATTAATCTCAACATTCATCAACTAATTTTCAATTAAGCATAACCTGAAAAGTTAAACTAAGAAAACACAAATTAAATAGGCTAGTCATCATCAACAAACCCAACAAATTCCCCCTTTGATGATGACAAGCCCAATAAAAAATAAGTGTTTAGAAGTTCCCCCTCAACAAGTTATTCGATCACAATCATCATTTAATTAGGTTTCACATAAGAAAGAGAGATTAACCACAAAAAGGTTAACAATACCTAAATCGAATAACTAACACATTTATTTAGACACAATTAGCAAGGGAGGATTAAATAACGACTAACTACGCATGCTTTACCTTTTCCCCCTCTTGGCATCATTAAAGAATCAAGAAAACACACCTTAGTCAAAGCAATATCATAGAAACATAAGCATAGGACATATAATAGCAAAGTTAAAAGATGTTCCAGAGGCAACAGTCACCAGGACTGTTGCAAGCAGTGTTAAAGGTACAGACCACAAGAGTTCATAAAAACAAACAGGGAAGGGGATAGTAGAAGCAGTAAGTTTTTGTTTAATAATAAGGGAGGGTGGGTGGGTTAAACAAGCTAATCATCATCATCATCGATACAGTCCTCGTCATCCCCCTCGCCCGTATTCACTTGAAGAGACTTTAGGACATGGATATCCGCTTGCATTTCCGTAACCATCTCTCGTAGCGGAGTGAGCTCTTGTTCTAACCAAACTAGAACTTCCTTAGCTAACCAATCCTTCAACCCGGAGATACCCTTCTCCACAATTTCCGTGACCTCTTCCCGAGTAACCCCAACATTTACCTTTTCCGTCTTGTTGGCAAGACGTAAAGGTACCAACTTACTCTTTTTGTCCACAAGCAACATCATTGATAAGTTCCCGGAGGACATGAGGTCATACATATTAGCCGCTCCGATGGAAGATGGAATAAGAACCCCCTTAGCCCGTAGTATGGTCGAGAGGCACATGCAATAGGGGATAGAGATAACGGTGCGGTTTTTAATGTCGGTTGCAATTTGGTCGATGTAATCCCCTAAAAATTCTAGCGCGATACAGTGGCGGAAACACTGTAGAGTCGGGATTAAAACACACAGAACTATGTCTTAGTAAATTAAATTGGTAAAGTCAAACATGCGCCATACATAAAAATGGCTAAAATTTAAAACAATCCATAAAGAGGTTAAACAATCCTTAAAACTTGATTATAAAAAAAAAATCAGCAGGATCCAAGACTGCTCGCTAGCCCACACCCACCGGAAAAATAAACACGTATACCTGCCATGTTAAAACATAACAGCCACAATCAGTGGGGAGCAACGCCAACGTTCTCCCAGCCGTATAACAGGATTTTAAAACAGTAATTACTAATATAGGAAAAATAGTAAAAATGGAAAACATTAAAACATCATATTAAAATAAGGTTTAGCATCGAACAAATTATTCAAAAGGGTTGCCGAAGAAACATAAAAATATTTGCCAACCTGCAAACCAATTTGTATCGATAATAAATAAAATAATCAAAATGGTGTTATGGATAGGATTAATGTAGAATCTAGACTTTCACTAGGATAATACTAAAAACTAGTTTCGAGAACTTAGTCAAAACAAATTAGACTTTGGTCTCTAACTAGGCAACTCAACCATAACAGGACTGCGTGCAGCGAGGTCCTGGCTTAAGTAATGCACACCCCTCCTGGATACAAACCATACCCAGTTCAACCCGACGCGACTTATACGATGCGATATCTAAGTTTAAGGTAAATATACACTCTCCTGAACACAAACCATGCTCAGTTCAACAACCAATGCGCCCCATAAAGACACACCTGCCTTACAGTTGATGGCAAAACGTACATCCCAGACTATATTACTCTAAACCCACACTTGTACTTATTCCATAACTCCAAAACAAACCATTATCGATATTTAAAAGATGTATTCATCATAAACAATATGAGGATAAAAGAAGTAAACATTTATATTCTAAAAGAGGAAACTTTCTATTTTAGGAAACTTCTATTTTTAGAAACTTTACTAAAAATAGCATCATATCAAAGTAGTGAAAATATTAGTTCATACTAGTACCACATTTTAGTAAACGATATAGATTTATAAAACTAATACTTTCGGCCTTAACAATATTAATTATTAAAGTAAGAACATTTGATTTTATGAAATTATTAAAATATCGTACAAGTGTTATAAAATGATTAAAATCATCTTAAATATTTTAATATTACTAATTAGGGTGTTTTCAAAAGTTATAAAACTAAAATTCCCTAATTATTATTAGTTTCGACGATAAAATTATAAATAGGATTTTACGGCAAACATCAAATTAAATATTTGAACGTCTTTTATTTAATCAAACCAACAAATACATTTAGAGTATGTTAAGGGATGATTTAACTCCTAAAGTTTCAGATTTAAATACTTTCAAAATTGCTGGAAAAATAATTCTTTTAGTTAATACGAAGCATTTAACGATAAATCACAATTTGTCCGAAAATCAATATTTATTAATTAAAGACTATAATAAATAGTACAAAAATTACGTAAAATAGTTAAATTATATTTATGGACATTCTGTCCAGAAAATAAAATTTCCAGAATTCTAAAAACTCGGTTTTTAAAGCGTTTTCTTGTTAATCGTCCAATCTCGACAATAACGATTAATAAAAATAGTAATTACAAAACGATTTAAGTATTAATATCCAAAAATTATTGTTACACTTTAAAATCCTGATTTTACAGCATATAAAGTTTTTCCAGACTTTTCCCAAAACTCAGATTCAACAAATTTCAACAAAACCGTCATTTAAACCCGTTTTTGCAATTAACGATTTTATTAATAAACCTATCATTCCTAACATTTTATTAAGGCACTAAAAATCATAATAATACATTTTAATATGAAATCATCAGAATCATAATTTTTTCCAGATTTAAACCAAAGACCAGAAATCGAGAATTTAAACAACAAACACGGTTTTAACGATAAACGATGATTTAAGTGATTAATGAATTCATTCACTTAACAATTCCGAAAAATTATGAAAAAAATTCAGAAAATTTTATTTCACCAGAAAGTTTCATCACGTCAAAAACCAGATTAAAATAAAATGTTTAAGTACTAGAACTAAAAATCGGTTTTCAATCGTTTTTGTCCGAAAACGATAATAATTCAATAATCGATATCAAAAATATCCGAAAAATACTAAATTACTAAAAATCATCAAAAACAACATTTTTCCAGAATATAAACATATATTACATGTTTAGGCCGATTATTACGATTTTACAAATTAATATAACAATTTAATCGTTAATCTCGTAAAAGCGATAAAAATATCGAAACATGCAAAATTTCAACTTTAAAAATTTTTCCAGAATCCGTGACATACATATATTGCCAAAATAAAATATAAATATATATACATGCAAATACTCAATTAAAATCTTGAAATACCGAGTAACATCGACGTTACCTCTACTCCAAGTCTGAATCAACGATGTATTCGTCGGCTTCGGGATCGTCCAAAAATCCTACCAAACACGTAAATCATGGCAGAAAAATACCATGAGAAAACTAAAAAAAACAAGGTAAAAATTGATCGGAAATGATGTCGATTAATACCTTAACGAAGGAGTCGGAAAGAGGATTATTATGACGATAAGAATGATGCGATTGGGACTTGAAATGGAGCAAAATTTTGCCTAGAATGGCTGAGGGACACACGGCCAAAAGAGAGGAGAAGGGAATGATGAATATTTTTGGTGAATGCAAAAATGAATGTAGAGAGTAAAGGAGGAGATGGGTGATACAACACTTAAAGGAGTAAGCATGAATTAAGGCTTCAAAATGAGGAATACAAAAATGTACCTAGACCATAAGTTGGCCGGCCAAATGGGATAAGAGAGGGAGTAAGAAAAGCTTTGACATAAATGCTACAATGAATGAAAATGATTTATCTTATGATTACGTTTTAATGTGATAAAATGAATCGTTTAAATAAAATGTAATAAAACTTGTGACCAAGAGCTTAGTCGGTCCAAAATGTGAGAAAACAGTCTCAAATAATTTATAAGTTGATAAAAAGTATAATCGTAAAATAGTTAAAGGCATTTCAAAGTAATTCGAGTAAACCTCGCGTAAGAAAATAATTATTCGCGAAGCTTCGTAATAAAATCATAAATGGCTTGTTTTTAGTAACTAAAATATATCTTAGTAGAAAATATTCCATAAACGTATTCAAACATTTTTAGGAAAAAGGAATCACTTAAATCCAAGCTTAAAAATGTCAATTCGGAGAGAAATAAAATTCCTCGCGGAAAAATTACTTAGTTTACGAAGAGACCAAATAAATGGATTTAAAAGAATTTTAAATCTTTAAAATTAAAAATAGAAATTATTAAACTCGAAAATTAAAATAAAGCTTAGTAAAATGATAAAATATGAGGCCAAAAGTGACAGAGTTAAGACGAAGTCCTAACAGAAAGAATAAAATGCTTAGGAAAAATAGCGGGTGTTACAATCCTCCCCACTAAAAGAAAGTTTCGTCCTCGAAACTAAGAATAAGCGGATAGGAAATCGAGGTTTACCTTACTCGAAGAGTTGAGGGTGCTTAGCTCGCATCGAAGACTCGGTTTCCCATGTTTCTTCCTAAAACCGATTACAGCGCCACAAAACCTTCACCAGAGGTACAACTTTGTTCCTTAAACGCTTCTCGCGGCGATCAGTAATCTTCACCGGCCTTTCTTCATAAGTCAAATCCGGCTCGAGATCCACAATCTCGGGCTCCAACACGTGCTCGGGATCACTAACATATTTCCTTAACTGAGAAACATGAAATACATCGTGAACCTTACCCATGGATGCAGGCAATTCCAGTTTGTAAGCAACTTCGCCCACTCTCTCGATCACAGGGTATGGGCCAACGAACTTAGGGCTGAGCTTGCCTTTAATCCCAAACCGTTTCACCCCTTTCATAGGTGATACCTTCAGGAACACAAGATCACCAACCGAAAACTCCAAAGGTCGGCGACGAACATCAGCATACGACTTCTGTCGATCCTGGGCAGACTTCATCCTAGATCGAACCACATTCACAACATCAATAGTCTGAGCCAACAAATCCGGGCCCAAAATCTTTACTTCACCGGGAACATCCCAACAGACGGGACTACGGCACTTTCGACCATAAAGTGCTTCAAACGGGGACATCTTAATAGAAGCATGGTAGCTGTTGTTATAGGAAAACTCTACCAATGGAAGATGTCGGATCCAACTCTCTTGGAAATCCAAGGCACAAGCCCGCAACATATCCTCCAAAGTTTGGATTGTTCTCTCGGACTGTCCATCTGTAGCAGCATGGAAAGCAGTACTCATCAATAACTTTCTCCCCAAAGCATCTTGCAAAGCCTTCCAAAATTTAGAGCAGAACCTCGGGTCTCGATCCGAAACAATCTCGAGCGGTACACCGTGATGACGGACGATCTCTGCAATATACACTTCTGCGAGCTTGGGGAGTTCAGCAGTTACAGTCACCGTACATAGAAATGCTTGGCAACCTTTTCTCTGCATTCTGATAGCCTTCATGGCAGAAATAATCTTGATACCCTTCTGTCTTCGACCACCACGATAAGTCATTCGAACACCTTCGGGGGTCTTCAGAGAAATCTTCTGATCTCGACACTGAAATCTTGCATCATACTGAGCTAACCAGTCCATTCCCAAAATAACGTCGAACTCAGCGAGAGGGAACTCAAGGAGAGTAGAAGGAAGAATAGTACCAGCACAGAGAATAGGTACATTCTGATAAGCTTTAGAACAGTCAACGACTTCACCAGAAGGGAGGGAAATAGCTATAGGCTCAGCTAGACAGGGGGTTAAGGATAGTTTTGGAGCCAGAGTAGAAGATATTACAGACGTGGAAGCGCCGGTATCAAATAATATATAAGCACTAACACCAGAAATCAGAAACATACCCGTAACCACATCAGGATTAGCCTCAGCGTCGGCACGGCTCATCACAAAGATGCGTCCCTTACGAGGAGCAGAAGTAGAGACAGCGCCAGCTGCAGTAGCGGTATTGGTTGTTGCTTTCTTTGGGCAGTAGGTAGAACGATGTCCCACTTCCCCACAGTGGAAACAGGTAATAGGGTTACCCTCACAAGTCAAACCCGGATGATAGGCCTTCTTGCATTTGAAACAGTTAGAATCGTTCTTGTTGTTGGGCTTCGAGTTGAAATTATTTTTCTTGAAACCACTACCTGTAATAGCATACAGTAGAGTCAGAAATTTAGGGGAAAGAAAGTAGAAGAAAAAGAGAAAGGAAAAATAATCCAGACCTCCAGAGTTGAACTTCTTAGAAGAAGATGAAGAGTTATTCCCTGTATGGGTGAAAGGTCTTTTATAACCAGATGATGGGTTCATAGATTTCACCCGCTCAATCGAAGATTCCGCGTATAGCGCGGCATTATAAAGCTCATTAACAGTTGAGAGACTCCGGGGCATGTTGAGAGTGATATCGGCTCGAAGTCCTCCTCGATAAAAGAAAGCTCGGGAATTCTCATTGGGTAACAGATCTCCAGCATAATTCGCCAGAAAGTGAAACCGAGTGGTGTAAGCTTCAACCGACATGTTATTCTGGCTTAGAGTGTTGAATTCAGTCATCCTCTGACGCCTCAGCTCCTCGGGATAAAATCTCTGCTCTCAGAGAGCCTTGAACTGAGTCCAGTTGAATCCTGGAGTCTGAAGAGCAGTCGGGCCAACTTGGCTCCACCATCTGTCTGCATCGTCTGACAAGTACAACACAGCTAGGCCCACCTTCTGATCCTCGGGGGCGGAGTAAATTCCAAACTGTCTTTCCATCACTCGAAACCAACGGTTCATGACTTCAGGGTCCACGGAACCGTCATAATAGTCCAATCTGCTTTTAGCCATTCCTTCAGCAGCGTGAGAGAAGTTGAAGGGCCTCTGCTGGTTCCGGTTGTTCATCTCGTTCATAGCCTGCGCTATATTGCGTAGCGTGTCAGCCAGAGCTTCGATACCTCCTTGATCATTGTTGTTGTTGTTGTTGCGGTTGTTGTTGTTTCGGTTCCCTCTTCCGGCCATCTTGAAGTTCACAAATAACAACATAAAATCAATGCTAATCATCGAGTCCAGGAACAGACAATCTTAACAGTTAAGTCCTTATCTGTTTCTACCCATTTCTAATAATATCTTTATTTACTGTTTAAATAATTTACTGGTATTTTTTCCTAATTTCAGGTGTGTAAGCGTCGGGAGCATGATGCTCTGATACCAACTGTAATCCCCTAAAAATTCTAGCGCGATACAGTGGCGGAAACACTGTAGAGTCGGGATTAAAACACACAGAACTATGTCTTAGTAAATTAAATTGGTAAAGTCAAACATGCGCCATACATAAAAATGGCTAAAATTTAAAACAATCCATAAAGAGGTTAAACAATCCTTAAAACTTGATTATAAAAAAAAAATCAGCAGGATCCAAGACTGCTCGCTAGCCCACACCCACCGGAAAAATAAACACGTATACCTGCCATGTTAAAACATAACAGCCACAATCAGTGGGGAGCAACGCCAACGTTCTCCCAGCCGTATAACAGGATTTTAAAACAGTAATTACTAATATAGGAAAAATAGTAAAAATGGAAAACATTAAAACATCATATTAAAATAAGGTTTAGCATCGAACAAATTATTCAAAAGGGTTGCCGAAGAAACATAAAAATATTTGCCAACCTGCAAACCAATTTGTATCGATAATAAATAAAATAATCAAAATGGTGTTATGGATAGGATTAATGTAGAATCTAGACTTTCACTAGGATAATACTAAAAACTAGTTTCGAGAACTTAGTCAAAACAAATTAGACTTTGGTCTCTAACTAGGCAACTCAACCATAACAGGACTGCGTGCAGCGAGGTCCTGGCTTAAGTAATGCACACCCCTCCTGGATACAAACCATACCCAGTTCAACCCGACGCGACTTATACGATGCGATATCTAAGTTTAAGGTAAATATACACTCTCCTGAACACAAACCATGCTCAGTTCAACAACCAATGCGCCCCATAAAGACACACCTGCCTTACAGTTGATGGCAAAACGTACATCCCAGACTATATTACTCTAAACCCACACTTGTCCTTATTCCATAACTCCAAAACAAACCATTATCGATATTTAAAAGATGTATTCATCATAAACAATATGAGGATAAAAGAAGTAAACATTTATATTCTAAAAGAGGAAACTTTCTATTTTAGGAAACTTCTATTTTTAGAAACTTTACTAAAAATAGCATCATATCAAAGTAGTGAAAATATTAGTTCATACTAGTACCACATTTTAGTAAACGATATAGATTTATAAAACTAATACTTTCGGCCTTAACAATATTAATTATTAAAGTAAGAACATTTGATTTTATGAAATTATTAAAATATCGTACAAGTGTTATAAAATGATTAAAATCATCTTAAATATTTTAATATTACTAATTAGGGTGTTTTCAAAAGTTATAAAACTAAAATTCCCTAATTATTATTAGTTTCGACGATAAAATTATAAATAGGATTTTACGGCAAACATCAAATTAAATATTTGAACGTCTTTTATTTAATCAAACCAACAAATACATTTAGAGTATGTTAAGGGATGATTTAACTCCTAAAGTTTCAGATTTAAATACTTTCAAAATTGCTGGAAAAATAATTCTTTTAGTTAATACGAAGCATTTAACGATAAATCACAATTTGTCCGAAAATCAATATTTATTAATTAAAGACTATAATAAATAGTACAAAAATTACGTAAAATAGTTAAATTATATTTATGGACATTCTGTCCAGAAAAGAAAATTTCCAGAATTCTAAAAACTCGGTTTTTAAAGCGTTTTCTTGTTAATCGTCCAATCTCGACAATAACGATTAATAAAAATAGTAATTACAAAACGATTTAAGTATTAATATCCAAAAATTATTGTTACACTTTAAAATCCTGATTTTACAGCATATAAAGTTTTTCCAGACTTTTCCCAAAACTCAGATTCAACAAATTTCAACAAAACCGTCATTTAAACCCGTTTTTGCAATTAACGATTTTATTAATAAACCTATCATTCCTAACATTTTATTAAGGCACTAAAAATCATAATAATACATTTTAATATGAAATCATCAGAATCATAATTTTTTCCAGATTTAAACCAAAGACCAGAAATCGAGAATTTAAACAACAAACACGGTTTTAACGATAAACGATGATTTAAGTGATTAATGAATTCATCCACTTAACAATTCCGAAAAATTATGAAAAAAATTCAGAAAATTTTATTTCACCAGAAAGTTTCATCACGTCAAAAACCAGATTAAAATAAAATGTTTAAGTACTAGAACTAAAAATCGGTTTTCAATCGTTTTTGTCCGAAAACGATAATAATTCAATAATCGATATCAAAAATATCCGAAAAATACTAAATTACTAAAAATCATCAAAAACAACATTTTTCCAGAATATAAACATATATTACATGTTTAGGCCGATTATTACGATTTTACAAATTAATATAACAATTTAATCGTTAATCTCGTAAAAGCGATAAAAATATCGAAACATGCAAAATTTCAACTTTAAAAATTTTTCCAGAATCCGTGACATACATATATTGCCAAAATAAAATATAAATATATATACATGCAAATACTCAATTAAAATCTTGAAATACCGAGTAACATCGACGTTACCTCTACTCCAAGTCTGAAGCAACGATGTATTCGTCGGCTTCGGGATCGTCCAAAAATCCTACCAAACACGTAAATCATGGCAGAAAAATACCATGAGAAAACTAAAAAAAACAAGGTAAAAATTGATCGGAAATGATGTCGATTAATACCTTAACGAAGGAGTCGGAAAGAGGATTATTATGACGATAAGAATGATGCGATTGGGACTTGAAATGGAGCAAAATTTTGCCTAGAATGGCTGAGGGACACACGGCCAAAAGAGAGGAGAAGGGAATGATGAATATTTTTGGTGAATGCAAAAATGAATGTAGAGAGTAAAGGAGGAGATGGGTGATACAACACTTAAAGGAGTAAGCATGAATTAAGGCTTCAAAATGAGGAATACAAAAATGTACCTAGACCATAAGTTGGCCGGCCAAATGGGATAAGAGAGGGAGTAAGAAAAGCTTTGACATAAATGCTACAATGAATGAAAATGATTTATCTTATGATTACGTTTTAATGTGATAAAATGAATCGTTTAAATAAAATGTAATAAAACTTGTGACCAAGAGCTTAGTCGGTCCAAAATGTGAGAAAACAGTCTCAAATAATTTATAAGTTGATAAAAAGTATAATCGTAAAATAGTTAAAGGCATTTCAAAGTAATTCGAGTAAACCTCGCGTAAGAAAATAATTATTCGCGAAGCTTCGTAATAAAATCATAAATGGCTTGTTTTTAGTAACTAAAATATATCTTAGTAGAAAATATTCCATAAACGTATTCAAACATTTTTAGGAAAAAGGAATCACTTAAATCCAAGCTTAAAAATGTCAATTCGGAGAGAAATAAAATTCCTCGCGGAAAAATTACTTAGTTTACGAAGAGACCAAATAAATGGATTTAAAAGAATTTTAAATCTTTAAAATTAAAAATAGAAATTATTAAACTCGAAAATTAAAATAAAGCTTAGTAAAATGATAAAATATGAGGCCAAAAGTGACAGAGTTAAGACGAAGTCCTAACAGAAAGAATAAAATGCTTAGGAAAAATAGCGGGTGTTACAGTCGAGACATAGGATAAGAATTTTGGGGAAATTGAAGGGGCAAATTCTTAACAAGATGAAATAGGAAATATTGTTGTGAAATAGATACTTTCCCCCTATCATCTTGTTTCGAAATCTTAGGTAACATGGTTCTACCCATAAGGTTGAAGAGGATCTTGTAGGAGAGTCGGAGAGTACTAGCAGAGATTGTTCCAAGGGTACTACCTTTAGGATTAAGAGTTTTTGCAATTTGAGTAGGATTAGCATAGGGTAAAGTAACCCAAGAGGAAGAGGTCAGTAGGTCAAACCCGGTATTCGGAATTCCCAAGATATCAACTATTTCATCAGCAGTGACGGTGAGTCGTTTTCCGTTCACTTTGGCAGTAACTTTTTGGATAGCAGACACTTTCATGGTGGCAAGAAATTGAAGAACTTCCGAAATAAACATGGGCTCCCTCATTTGAACCAAATAAATCCACCCCTGAGTTTCCAAAATCGGTTTAAAGAATGAGAAAGTAGGAGAGGAATCATACCATTCAGCCGGAAAAACACGTGAAGTGCGGATTGTGTATTTATCGAGGAGGAGCATGCACTTCTGAAACGTGGCCGACGGTACATCTAATGCTGAGAGCTGCTTGATCACGGATTTTTTATCATATTTTTTCGTTACATCAACCGGATCAGTGGGGAGAAGATACTGTATTTCCATTTTTCCTTTGCCTTTTTTCGGACCGAGGGCGGGTTTCGAGATGCTTTCAGACCCGGCATCATCAATCGGAATTTCGGGCCCGGATTTTTCTTCCGGAACTTCCGATCCAGTTTTTTTCAGTGGAGCTTCCGACCTAGATTTTCTCGACGATGCTTCTGACCCGGATTTTTTCGACGAAGCTTCCGACTCGGATTTTTCAGACATGCCTGGCTGACCCTTAGGAACGGTTTTGTTGGATACCGTTTTCTCAGAGTCAAGTATACTGTCGACCACATTCTTGATAATATCAGAGGGAGAAGCGGACCGATCTTGTTGAACGGTAGTCTTTGGAGCATTAATAACCCGGTTACTTTTCCTTCGCTTTTTCTCCGGCGATTTATCAGCTGCAGATACAGTAATAGGAGTCGGTTCTGGTGAGGCGGGAACTTTGGATTTCGTTGCTTTGGATGGAGCAGTACTTAGAGCCCTTTTTCCTTTAACCTTGCTAGAAGTATTTTCTTGAGGATCTTTCGTTTTTGGTTTTGGGGGAAGGATGGAGGGAAGCTACGGCATCCATTAAGGATGGATCTATAGTAGCAAGAGGAGTTACATGGAGAGGACGATTAAGAGATGTTCTGACCATGGTTTTTGGGTTTTTTTTTGAATTTTTGATTTGATAAGATAGAGAGAGGGAGGAGAGGTAGTAATGAAGAGAGAAAGAAGATGGGTAAGGAATGGGTAATGAAGCAGTAAAGTAACGTATCTTTTTGGATATTCAATTTTGGTTTTTTTTTTTTAAAAAAAAACCACGAAAACCAACCCAAAATATCAACAAATAAAAAAAAGAAGAGAGGATGAATAGAGCCATAATGATGATGATGATAACTTGTTAGGGGATGAAAGACTTGGGGAAGGGGAAAAATTAAAGAGAAGATGTGATGGGAGAGGGGATGTCAATGTTGGGAAGAGGGAGTAATAAAAGGAAGTAAGACTAGGTAAGACTAGGTGTAGGGTTTTTAAGAGATAGAGATAGAGTAGGAGTAGGTCTTACTTGGGTAAGGGGATGGGAGGCACGTGAAACAACGAAAAAGGAGGGTAAATGGTTTAATTTTTTGGACAAAGAGGGTAATTAATTTTATGGGTTTATGGATTTGTTTTATAGGTAAGAGATGGAAAGATGGAAGAACTCAAAGGGTAGTAATCAATTTAACACTAACACAAGAACAAACAATTTAACCATGCAGATATAAATTACATACTTAGAAAAATACGATACAACTAGAACAAGGGAGAATGATTCTTCTAACCAATCATACGAGGAAGCAAGTAAGCATACCGAATTAAGTCGAACAATTAGTCAAACCAAGTTCAAGTCAAAACTTTTCGAATTGGTCTCTTTCTAACGGTTTAGTAAATATGTCGGCTATTTGATCTTCGGTATTGCAAAAGAGAAGCTTAATATGACCCTTTTCTACGTGATCTCTAAGAAAATGATGACGGATATCTATGTGTTTAGTTTTTGAATGTTGAATCGGATTTTTGGAAATGTTAATCGCACTAGTGTTATCACACATAATGGGAATGGAGTCGAAAAACATACCGTAATCTAGAAGTTGTTGACGTACCCATAAGACTTGAGAACAACAATGAGCGGCACTAACGTACTCACTTTCGGTCGTTGATAGGGCAACCGTGTTTTGCTTCTTAGATCCCCAAGAGATGAGACACGGACCCAAGAATGTGGCAACACTGGAAGTACTTTTCCTATCGACCGTGCACCCGGCATAATCCGCATCGGTAAAACCTATAAGATCAAAGGGACTATGTGAGGGGTACCATAAGTAGAGTGCTTGAGTTCCAACCAAATACCGAAGAATTCTTTTTACGGCCTTGAAGTGGGATTCTTTCAGATTTGCTTCGAACCTAGCACATAAGCAAACACTAAATAGTATATCGGGCCTACTAGCGGTTAAGTAGAGCAACGAGCCAATCACACCGAATTGCTAATAATCTTACCATTCTCGTCTTTATCCATTTTGGATGAAGATACCATGGGTGTAGAGAAAGGCTTGGCATTGGTCATCCCGAATTTTTTTAGCATTTCCTTTATGTACTTTTGTTGGTGAATCATGATTCCTTCTTTCGATTGCTTGATTTGAAGTCCAAGAAAGAATCCAAGTTCACCCATCATGCTCATCTCAAACTCCGATTTCATTAGATTAGAGAAATAAAGATTAAGGAGTTCATTTGTTGCTCCAAATATGATGTCATCGACATATACTTGGACAACCAACAGTCCATCCGACTGTGACTTTATAAACAATATCTTATCCACCGAACCTCTTTTAAAACCATTTTCGAGCAAGAACTTCGACAAGCGGTCATACCAAGCCCTTGGAGCTTGTTTTAAACCATAAAGTGCTTTGTCGAGTTTGTAAACATGTTCGGGATAATCATTATCTATAAAACCCGGAGGTTGCTCCACAAAGACATCTTCTTCAAGATAACCATTTAGAAAAGCGGTTTTAACATCCATTTGAAAAAGTATGATGCCTTTGTGGGCCGCAAAAGCTATTAGGAGACGAATTGCCTCAAGTCTAGCTACCGGTGCATAGGTTTCATCAAAATCAATACCTTCTTGCTGATTGTAACCTTGCACCACTAGTCTAGCTTTGTTCCTTACGATTTCACCGGAATCGTCTAGCTTATTGCGAAAGGCCCACCTAGTACCAGTGACGGTACGATTAGATGGTCTAGAGACAAGATGCCATACCTCAATCCTTTTGAATTGATTGAGCTCTTCTTGCATGGCAATTAGCCAATCCACATCAGTAAAGGCGACTGTGACATTTGGAGGTTCGATTTGAGAGACAAAGGCATTGCATGCATAGAAGTTGTTGAAGGAGGATCTTGTTGTAACTCCGGATCTTACGTCACTGGTCAGATTTGAGAGAGGATGTGAGCTTTGATGCTTCCATTTCCTTGGAGTGAAAGCTTCAATTTCCTCCTCGACTGCAACAGTCTCGTCGACTGTGGTATCTTGGCTGAAGGATGACTCCACGCCAGATGTAGAGGACTCTCCTTGTCCTTTCCCTTGAGAGGCTTCTTGAATAGTGGAGGCAAGATCAGTATTAGGAGGGTTGTTTGTTCCCCCTGAACTTGTGCCCTCATCAGAATGCAACAGTCTGTCAGACTGTGGTTCAACAGCTTCACCATTTTCACCTTCTTGAAGTGTGCTTTCATTTTGTACGAATCCTATTTCAAAATCATCATCTTCCTCATCATTTTGTACCTGCTCAAGAAGACTAGATTCATCAAAAATGACATGCACACTTTCTTCCATAGTCATAGTTCTTTTATTATAAACTTTATAAGCCTTACTATGACTAGAATACCCCAAGAACACGGCCTCATCACTACGTGGGTCAAATTTTCCTAGATTATTTTTACCATTATTGTGCACAAAGCATTTGCTCCCAAAGCATCTAAAGTAGGAAATATTAGGTTTTCTTCCACGTAGCAATTCATATGGTGTTTTGTTGATTATGCTTCTTAATATGACTCGATCATGAATGTAGCAAGCGGTGCTAACGGCCTCGGCCCAAAAGCTTCTAGGCAACTTACTACACAAAAGCATCGTTCTAGCCATGATTTCAAGGGTTCTATTCATTCTTTCAACAACACCATTTTGTTGACGGGTTCTAGGGGCCGAAAAGTTGTGATCTACTCCATTTTCATCACAATAAGCACCAAAAGATGAGTTCTCAAATTCGGTTCCATGATCGGTTCTAATAGACACTAATTAATTTTAGGTCAAGTTTGTTTTGGATCCTTTTTAACCAAATAAGAAATTCATCAAATGCTTCATCTTTGGAACTTAAGAATAAAGTCCACACAAATCTAGAGTAATCATCAACAATCACACAAACATATCGACTACCACCTCTACTCCTCACTCTCATAGGACCACACAAGTCAATATGCAACAATTGTAGAGGTCGAGTCGTACTAACAATCTTTTTGGATTTAAAGGAGCTTCTAACATGTTTGCATTTAGCACATTGTTCACATATTTTATCAAACTCAAACTTCATGTTAGGGAAACCATCTACTAGATCTAATCTTTTAAGAGTATTTAGAGTTTTAGTGCTAACATGCCCAAATCTTTTATGCCACAACCAAGGGTCATTCTTCATAACACTCATGCAAGACATAGTTTGACCATTTAAAGTGTTCAAGTCGGTTAAGTACACATCTTTGTCTCTTCTACCTTCAAGAACAACTTCATGAGAAGCGACATCAATTATACAATAAAAATTAGCACTAAATTCTACCACATTACCACGATCACAAAATTGAGGGATGCTTAAGAGATTATGCTTCAAACCTTTGACAAGCCGCACATTGTCGACACAAACCGATGAAGACTTACCAACTTTTCCACGACCTATTACTTCACCTTTCTTGTTGTCTCCAAAGGTTACCGTGCCACCATTATATGCTTCAAGTGAGAGGAATTGGCTCTTGTCTCCCGTCATGTGACGAGAGCATCCACTGTCTAGGTACTAATAGCGGCGGCCTCTCACCAAGCCCTACAAGCAAATCAAGGGTTAGTTTTAGGAACCCAAACTTGTTTGAGTCCCTTAGTAACAGTCGGACTGACTGTGGTTTTCCTAACCCACACTTGTTTGTTCTTTTTCGGACCATTCCTCTTTTTTGGACTATTGTTCCTTTTCGGACCATGATACTTAAGCTTACAATCATGGTGGTAGTGTCCGGTTTTACCACAATGATAGCATATGATGTACTCGGGAAGTGCAACATATTTTCGTTTTCTAAAATCTCTTTTAGAGGGATCGGGGTCGTAAATGTTATAGTCTTCACGTCTGTTCCATTTGAACCCTTTTCCACCCTTGTTTCGACACAAATCATCTTGTTTAGCGAGAAAGTTTAGAACGGTTTGACTTCCTTCCCAAGTTCTATACACACGCCTAGCCTTGATTAACTCATTAATGGTGGTTTGAATGGTCGAAGTGAGCGACTCATTTTCTTTAGACACTTTCTCGAGTTCTTCTTCAAGAGTGTTATTTTTTACTCTGAGTTCACCAATGATTTTATCTTTTTGCTCAACTTGACATTCAAGATTGTGAGTACATGCTTCCAAGTGAAGCATTCTCGGAGATTTAGCATTATATTCCAAGGCTTCAATGGTTACGAGTTTTTCATGAAGTTTTCTCAACTCGCCTTTAGTGATGTTTAGATTAGTCTTAAGATGCTCATTCTCGGTGGACAACTCTACTTCTTTAGTGTTAAAAGACTCAGGGGCCGTTTGGTATGAGGTATTCAGGAAAGGGAAAGGGAATCAAAGTTCACGATTCCCTTTGTTTGTGTTTGTTTAGCTAAATCAATCATTCCCTTCCCCCTCCCTTTCCCCCAAACTCCTCTCCCTTCTTACCCCCACCCCCCAAGGTAATTGAATTCCCTTTCCCCCATCCACCAACCTAGTCATCACATCACCATCACCAACAACTACCACCATCACCACCACCACCGCCACCAAAGTCCACACACCACCACCACGACCACCACCACCAAGGCCCACCTACCACCATTACGAACACCACCACACTTTCGGGTCATGTCAAATATGAGTCGAAGTTGGGTCAAAATAATTTTTGATACCTTAATTTATCAATTAAAAAGAAAACACATTTTTTAAAATTTATCATATTGTAGTAATTATTACTCCGTATATTTACCATATTTACAATTAAAGAAGTGTAAAAATAATACTCCTTATATTACAGGTATTTTATTATCAAAAGATACTACAAAAATCATTTTTTATTATTTTTATAATTTAGATATTAATTTATTTATTTTATAATTTTTTATTTTACATAAATATAAATAATATGATGGCACACCGCTAATGTTGAGTTTGAGTGAAGGTTGGGTGAAATTCATTCTCTTTCATTGAAACCAAACAACAACTTAAATTTGGGGTAATCCCATTCCTTTCCCTATGTTTCCCTTTGTTGATTTCATTCCCTTTCCCTTTGATGAACCAAACGCCCATTATACTTAGATTTATTGGATGTTTCCCTTTTTAGACTTTGAAGTTCATTCATTAGACTATTGTTAGTCTTTTTCAAATTTTTTTATCTCTTCTTTAACTTCAGAAGTCACAGTCACATTGTCTGTTTCTTGGAGAGTTTCTTTAAGACGGATGTTTTCAATGGCTATTTCTTCTATTTCTTCTTGCATAGGCAACAACCTTTTAGTTTGGCTACGACACCTATCAAATAGACTATCAAGAAGCTTACACACCTTATCTTTAGAGTAAGTTCGGACCTTGGCTTTAAGTTTGATTACCTCATTATCGGAGTCGGAGTCGGAATCATCGGGATTAGCCATGAGACACCTAAGGTGTTCAATTTTGGAGTTATTACTTTTGGTGAGACACATTTTAGCTTCTAACTCCTCTTCTATGGTTTCCTCTTCCTCGGAATCCGACATACCCCAAATAGCCGACATGACTTTGTGTTTGTATTCCTTTTTAGCCTTGTCACGTTTTTCCCTAGACCTAATATCATCCCATTTAGGACATTCCTTAATTTGGTGATTTTATCACTACACTTAATGCATCCTATAGTTGAGTTAGGTCGTTTTTTAGGAAAATGTTTTTTATAAGAGTTGTTGTTGAACTTACGGTTTCCTTGACCATTTACCAATCCGACTAGGTTCTTTGTAAACATGGCAAACCCATCCTCTTCGTCCTCTTCCTCATCACTTGAGGTGGACTTTAGAGCAAGACCCTTTCCCTTGGCGTTGTCACTAGAACGCTTCACGAGATTTAGTTCGTGAGCCATTAGTGACCCCATAAGTTCATGAAGGGTCAATTTGGATAAGTCTTTGGCTTCCTCTATGGCGGTGACCTTGGGTTACCATTTATCGGTGAGACTACGAAGAATTTTTCGAATGATGTCTTCCGACTCGAAATCTCTTCCTAGACTCTTAAGCTCATTAATGATACAAGAAAACTGACATGACAAGCTATTAATGGATTCGTCCTTTGACATGTGAAACATCTCATATTGCTGCATAAGAAGGTCAATACAGTGCTTTTTGACTTGAGACGTACCCTCATAAGCAAGATCGAGGGAATCCCAAATCTCCTTAGCCGAAGGACATCCACTAATGCGACTCACTTCCTCCTCTCCGACACATCTTTGGAGGATAGACATGGCTTTGGAATTTATCTCGACAATTTTAAAGTCATTTTCATCATATTTAGACTCATCTTTGGTTGTGACTTTTCCGGTCGTGGTATCGATAATATTAATCTCTATAGGTCCATGTTTTATAATTTTCCAACATTGATAGTCAATACTCTTGATATAGTGTTCCATTTTAAGTTTCCACCATCCAAAATTCTCACCGGTAAAGACCGGGATCTTGGAGTGTTTTGAAGAATCCATATTGTAGGATAAAACTCTAGGGTGGTTAGCCTTTTAAAGAGTACTAGGCTCTGATACCAATTGAAGAGTTTATGGATCCTAAGTACCTAAGAGGGGGAGGGGGTGAATTAGGTACCTTTTAAAAATTTTAACTCCAACTTATGGATTAAGGAGAATTAAACTAAGTGGACTACTAAATATATAAAGAAGTGAAGATAAGTAAATGCTACAGTCAGTCTGACAGTGACAAAGTTGCCTTGGCAAAGGATACGGCCACAGAGCAAATGTCACAGTATGGTAGACTGTTGTCTGACTGCCTCTATTTCTCTTAACCAAAGGTAATGTTATAGAGAAATGTTACAGTATATCGACTATTGCAAGTACTTTGAAAAACACAACTAAAACTAATATTAATCCACGAACAAATGAGAGCGAAGCTAAACGACATGTGTTCTACTTTGTATGCGGCGGAAGTAAAGAGAAAAACAAGAACACATTGCGTTTTTGAATTGGTTCGGCCAACACTCTAAAGGCCTACGTCCAATGCTTTTCTTATTAATAATTGTTAAGTAATCTAGTCCGAAAACTTAAACCCTTACAATAAGAACCAATAACCTACTCCGGTTACGACTCTCGAGTTAGGAAGACTACTCCGTCTCCTAACACTCCAATGACCTACTCCGGTCACGACTCTAATTAACTTACAAGGAAGTTACACTATTACAATCGAACTAAGTTAGACAAGAGTACTCATGACACAATGCAGCAGTTCGTTCGACTGTGACTTTTGAAGACTTTGAAAATATTTTGCAAAGAGTTTTCTTGGTTTTGAAATTTTTAAGTAACAATTTGCAAAGAGAGATATTTGCCTGGAAAGTCTTAAAGAATAAGTGTGGTGGAGCATCTCCTTTTATAGAGGAGCAAAAATCAAGATTGAAGCTTCTTTTAAAGAAGTCAACACTTTTAGGAAGAAGCAAAAAAGTTGGTTTTATCAAGGAGACATAAGAAGGGCAATCTTGAAGAAGTGAGACAAGGAAAGCAAGTTGAAAGGTTTCCAAATAAAAGTGAAGGATGAAACTCAAGGTTGAAGCCAAGCAAAATAGGACAAACACAACTTTTGAGGCAACCACTTTAGGAGAGAGAGGAAGCTCCCTTTTGGTGTTTGGTAAAAAGCTTCACAACTATTTTGGGGTTTATTTGGGAAACCGTATTTGATCAAACAAAAACCACTTTCTTGCTCACCACTACACTTAAAAATCAGTTTGAGAAGATTTAAAAGATAAAAGCTTTGAGATTTGAAATCTTTTCCTTTTGAAGAGGGTCGAACGGAAGTAACAGTCAACCGAATTGTTGCAAACAGTTGGGTTGGCTAGTTACTAGAACTAAGTAAAATATATCAAGAGACTCTTATCTTTACATCGTGACACTCTTTGACGTTCTTGATTCTTCGGGCTTCTTGTCTTGATCTTCAAGCGATTAATCTCAACATTCATCAACTAATTTTCAATTAAGCATAACCCGAGAAGTTAAACTAAGAAAACACAAATTAAATAGGCTAGTCATAATCAACAAACCCAACAAATAACGACAGCCGTGTCGCTCGAGTTATCATCTTTCTGAAACTTTATCATGCAGCTTACGATAGTAAGAAAAGTAGGTGGGAACTCTATTGCCACCGTGGTTTTTAGAGGAAGTACAAATAGTATATTAGATGATTCGGAAAGGGCAGTTGATGATGGAGTCAACACATACAAGGCATGTAGTCTCTCTCTTTCTCTACATGCTACTGGTGTAATAAAAATATTAACTCTCTTGTACATGATGCTGATGATGCTGTTTTGTATTTTATTATCAGGCTATGTGCAAAGATAGTCGAATTGTTGCCGGGGCAGCTGCAACTGAGATTGAGCTAGCCAGGAAACTTAAGTCCTTACCCTGTTTCCTATATACGTTTGATGATGATTATATATAGAACCAATCAAGCAAGCAGTAGACACAGAGAAGAAAACAAGCTGAACTCTAGCATTCACACAGATTTATCAAAAATCTGCTTGTGCAAATTAAGTATGTCAGCCTTCCAGCTCATGTGTCTTCAATTAAGTACTTCTTAGACGCACCAATTCATATCAGTATATTTATTGCCGACATAAACTCGCATAGACTTCATACATGCTAACTACTAGTGGTCTAGAAACAAAGGCAAACTTCAGAAGTTGCGTCTCAGTAAGACCTAACCTGGGCTGCCATTAGAGCTGCTCTATGTTGAACCTTCTTGCAATTTGACACCCACATTCACTAATTTATTAGGATTTATGAATAATTCGAATTTAGGTGCAATTATTTAGGAAATCTTCAGCAAATGTGGATTCTCTTCTTCTAGGATCATGGCATCTCTCTGCTCCCTCAACTACTATTCTATCACATCCTTAGTATGTTTCATCTCAATCTCTACTTTGTAAGTAGCTATGTTTTCCAATTCTTGTGGCTGCTCAGTTTTTGTTGCTCGTTGCTGTAAGTTAGTGTACAAATGGCTACTCTTAACATCTAAACAACATGTTATTAGTGGCTTCAGTGAGATTAACTTTGTTATTTTTCTCTCTTTCAATTATTGAGCTTAGAATTTAGTAGAATGACATGCATTAATGTATTCGTCTATTATTGGTTTCCGATATTTCTTTAAATAGCTAGGTGGTTTAGGAATGTTTGTGTACCATTTAAAACTCTCCTTGTTTTTTTCTTAATTTGTATTTATCTAATTTCTAACAATGTCGCATAAACTTATAAAATTTCAGAAAAATGGTTATGGATATCATTTGAAAGAATAATTTGGTGTGACCATCTCCTTTAAAGGCAATTATGCGGCTATCAGTACTCCACGGTCAGTTGGAAGTTATTTTATTTGTACACTACTTGCTTATTCACTGCTTTATTTGTAACCTAAATCTGGTTCGACATTACTCTAAGAAGGACAAGTTACAAGCTTCTTAAGGCATGAGTTACATGGTTGGTAGTCAACGTTATATACTATGTGAAGCTGTGTGTTGCATCAGTTAAGTAACTCGTAAGATATTGTTCATATTAGAAGCCGGCAATAGATGACTTCATGTTCGAGTGTAATGACTTCATGTCTGCACTCTAATATTAGAAGCCGGCTTAACTTCATGTATGCACTCATACAGTCATCGGTTGACTTCATGTTTGTCATATAACTCATATTAGAAGCCGGCAGTGTTATGAGTTCATGTTCGAGTGCAGAATAGATGATTTTCACAACGAATTTATCTTGGAAAGTGATTCTTTTGCTGGATTTTATTGTTTTATAATTTTGGATTAGTTTGTACGAATGTAAATATATAAATTTAAGATTTATTGACTTGATATAACTTGGGAATTGTACAACTCATATTCATGTAAAAGTAATTTTTGTTACAATTGTGTAGGTGTCGATTTTTTTTTCTTCAAGTAGTAGTTTTTTTTTCAAGTAGTAGGATTTTTTTTTTCATGTAGTATTTCAATTGACCCAATCTAATATCGAAACGTACAGAAATAAAATTTTAATCAGAAATTGAATACAAATCAGACAAGGAGATTACAAATCGATCAACAATTTCCTTTTTTATCCTGTTCTTCTTACTTCTCCAACTGTTACATATGAACCCAGTACATTATATATGAACTATATCACCCATAGTAATATTTAGGAACACAAAAATTATCAACAACAATCAATTAAAAAAATGTTCTTTCTTTAATCAAACATAAGCTCAATAACGATATATCACGAACAATAAAATTAAAAAATAACGATAAAATTACGAACAATCAATTAAAATTATCAAACTAAAATCATCAATTAAAAAAATGCTCTTTCTGTAATCAATTAAAAAACCCTACGAACAAATCATGAACAATAAAATTATTAGCAAACACAACTAATTACATCAAACAAAATCATTAATAACGACATCTGTGATAATAAATTGATAATAAACAAAATCATTTGTGATAACGACATCACAGAAACACGGATGAATTAATGATAATAAACAATTATTAAACCTGTTCAATTGATGAATTGATGATTGACGAAGATGATGACTGATCGATCGATCGATCGATCGAAGCGCAGCGGATAAGCAATTTTGAGAAGATGATTTGAATATAGTCGTGCGTATGATTGAGTGATGATTGTCGAAGATGAGGATGTTAGAGTTAAATGCTTCAAAAGAAGCATACTTAGTGATATTAACTATCCCACATGGAACATTTATTGCTTCTAAATTGTGTTTATATATAACCCACTAAAATGCCCTACTAGATGTGTACAAGTGAGGACTGCGTACACCACACACGCGCGCGCGCCGAGCCGAGCTCGGGCTCGGGGCTTTGGGCTTTGGTAGAGCCCCTGCGGCGCACCGCTTGCGGTTTTTTTTAGTGGTCGGATCATATTTGTTTGTCCAGAAGCTTCCTTTTCTCAGTCAGTCTTGTTGCTTTTCCAAGACTGATTGTTGTCATTCCCGAGACTGATTGCTGCAAGTCTCCACCATGCCATTCATTGCTACGCACTGAACCATTGTCACTGCTCCACTATATAATGCCCTCTTTTCTTCAGTTTTACCACACAGCAAACATACATTCTCTATACATTCTCATATTACATACTTCTCTCTGTTCCGGTTAAGTTATTGGCAAACGTTCTTGGCTGTATTCAACCGTTCTTCACCTACACTGAAGTTACGGCATAGTTGTGAAATCCTGGGATTGAGTGCCATTGAAGCCGTGTGTAGCAGACGGGGCATAAACCAACTTTAGGACAGTGACGTTCTTGTCGCGACACAGCTTCTGTTATTTGTTCCAGATAAGATCTAACCCTCTTTTCTCCCTACTTCTACTACTACCGTGATAATAATCTAAAGTTGATTTAATTTCATTTTTCATCATGGTTGGTAGTCCTGTTAGTCCTGTTGTTTCTACTCCTCCTGTTGTTGTTACTTCCGTTCCTACGGCTATTGTTAATAACCCTTTCATACCCGACATGTCCAGATTAGAACTTTTTGATAGAAAAAATTACCGTATGTGGTCGGATAAAATGGAATTTTTTCTAACTCAATTGAGGGTCGTTTATACACTTACTAAATTTGAGGCTCCAGAAAAATCGTGTAGAGATTTTGAAACGGATAATGTTACTTGTAGGGGGATGTTACTGCATTATATGACTTCTTCTTTGTACTTGATATACAGTAAGTTTAAGAAGGCTACTGAAATTTGGGATGCTCTCAAAACCAAGTATGGTTCTGATGATTATGGAACGAAAAAGTATGCTTGCAGTCGTTGGTTAAACTTCAAGCTAGTCCATGAGAAACCCATCTTAGATCAAGTTCATGAATACGAAAATATATGTGCAGAGGTAATGGCGGAAGGTATGAAAATTTGTGAGGTTTTTCAGGCTAATTGTTTATTAGATAAACTTCCGGTTTCTTGGGAAAATTATGTTCGTAGTATGAAACACAAACAAAAGAATTTTACTCTTTTAGAACTAGTGTCTCATATAAAAATTGAAGAGCAAAACCGGATTCAGACTTTAGGTAAGCAAGTCGAACACTCTTCTTCCATGGCTAACCTGACCGAGTCTAAAAATCATTACAAGAGTTAAAAACGGGGTAACAAGTCTTCTAATCAAGTTCATGGGACTACAAACCAGAATACCTTCAAACGGGATGGCAAAGGGGATTCTAAGGGTGAAGGTAAACGGGAATTTAAGGGAAATTGTTTTACATGTGGTAAACCGGGTCACTCGGCTAGATTTTGTCCCGAAGGCTTTTCTCCTGCTGGTAAACGGAACCCTAATAAATCTCATGTTAACCTTACTGAACAAGATGACGATATTATTGCTGCTGTTGTGTCAGAAGTTAATCTAGTAAGCAATTTTTCCGAATGGGTTGTTGATACTGGTGCTACAAGGCACATCTGCTCCAATCGGGATGTTTTCACGGACTACTCTCAAGTTCCGAGTGGGGAATGCGTATTTATGGGAAATTCTAGCACCGTGAAAGTACTTGGTAAAGGGAAAGTCATTTTGAAGATCACTTCCGGTAAGACTCTTGAACTTAATAACGTGCTACATGTTCCTGATATTCGAAGAAATCTTATCTCTGGAGCTTTATTAAACAAAGAAGGTATCAAATTAGCTTTCAAATCTGATAAACTTGTGCTCACTAGAAATGGGAATTTTGTTGGTAAAGGCTTTTGTATTGGTGGATTATTTGTATTAGACATAGAAGTTATTAATAAGAATTCGTCCGCTTCTGTTTATATTGCTGAATCTGCTTCTTTGTGGCATGCTAGACTAGGATATGTGAATGTGACCTCCATTAAGAACATGAAAAAGCATGACCTTATTCCTGACTTTAGCGACACAAATTTTGTAAGTGTGAAATATGTGTCGAAGTTAAGCATGCTAAAACACCCTTTAATAAATGTGTGGAACGTTCTACTACGCTTCTTGAGCTGATTCACTCGGACTTAGCTGACTTTAAGAACACCACAAGTAGGGGTGGGAAACATTACTATATCACTTTTGTGGATGATTTTTCTCGTTACACTAGGGTCTATTTATTAACAACCAAAGATGTAGTTTTTTCTTTTTATTTTTTTCCGAAAAAAATGGCGATTGACGGTTACACAACGGTTAGTAATATTTCCTAGGTTTTCTCTAGGTTTGTCGGAGTCTTTCGATAGATCTCTGCTTTCTCCTCCTGTTTCGAGGCTTCTTCTCGCGTTTCTTCGCGAGGGTAGTGTGTTTTTTTGCTTGTTTTTGTTTGTTGTTTTGTTGTATAGGTACCGGAATAGAGTTTAGATCCAATGGCCACTTCGCGGGACAATGGTAAAGATGTTGTGGGGTTGGATCCTTTGAAGGATGATGAAGCGTTAGACTGGGATGAGGGTTGGTCTGTTGATGCTGAAAAAAGTCGTCTTCTGCTCGTTGGTAAGATATGGGCGAATCGATCCATAAATGCCAAAGCCGCTATCGATATGATGACGAGATTGTGGAATCTGGGAAATACGGTTGTGGGCAGTGTTATTGACGTCCAGGACAAAACATTCCTGTTTCGTTTTGGGTCGATCAGAGATAAGGCTAAGGTCCTAGAATCGCAACCATGGCATTTTGACAGATTTATTTGGACTTTCAATGAACCAAGCGAACTTGGTAAGATATCTTATGTACCACTTTTTCATGTGCCTCTCTGGGCTCGTGTGTATGATCTCCCGATACCGGGTCGAAGTAGTGAGGCAAATGCACGAAGAATTGGGAATTTATTGGGGGGTTATGTTAGGATGGAATTAGGCCCTAATCCCGAATTGAATCGTTCCATTCGAATACGTGTTCTCCATGATGTTCGCTCCCCGATACGTCTGACAGTTCCTATTGTTATGCGTCAACATAGGGTCGTCCACTTTACTGTGAAGTATGAGAAAATCCCAACTTTCTGTTACGGATGTGGCATTCTAGGGCATACTGAGAAAGACTGCGACAATGGACCATATGATGTACAGGAACTAAAATTTGGTGATTGGGCAAGGCAAGATGGGCCAAGGGAGTGGAAATGTAGACGGGGTTGCACATGATAGAGACGGGGTTCAGGAGGATGATTTGCTATTATCTCCGTGGTGGAACCATACAGAGGGGGATGATACGGGGGTTAGGGATGATGTGCAGGGGGCTTTGGAGACAAATATGTTTGCTAAGAAGGTTGTGCCATCGATTTCCCTGCCAATACCAACGACACAAGTGAGAACAGATAGTGAGGAAACAGGGCTGAAATGGAAGAGGGTTGCGAGGGAGAAACAGAATATGCGGTTAGGGATGGTTGACACAACGAGTAAGGACAGCGGGAAAAGGAGTTGGGAAGGAGGTGCAGATATGGAAGTCAAGAAACGTGTTTGTGCTACTATCAACGGGGACGTCCAAATACCTGAGGCGGCGATTGAGGGGACTCAATCCCGCCGGGCCCAATGAGTATTCTAAGCATTAACTGTCGGGGTTTGGGTCACCCCGACGCGGTGGGTGCTCTTAAGCACCTACTTCGAAGAGAGGCCCCGACCATTGTGTTTTTGTGTGAGACAAAACTAAGTGGTCGAGAGATGGGGAGGGTGCGGGAGAAAATTGAGGGATATGCAGGTTTAGATGTCAACAGTGAAGGGAGGTCGGGGGGTCTATCCTTTATGTGGAAGAACACTGTTGAATGTACATTTCTATCGGCTACGGTCCACTATATGGACTTCAAAATTATGGATGAGAGGGGAGAGTGGCGTATTACTAGATTATATGGGTGGCCGGCTGTTCCTGACAGACACTTATCATGGAAGCTTTTACACCTTCTGATAAGTGTAGTTTGTAGTGCCTATTTGTTGTGTTTTGGTCCCATTTTCCTTGTGGAATCGCTCCTTTGGAGCGATTCATGGGCTTCTTATGCTTCCTTTAGTTTGTTTCAGGTTCCCGAGGCCGAATTGGAAGAGTTGGAGCGATTCCGACTCAATACATACACATTTTGGAGCCAACCAGATAAAGGAACGATGACTCGAGACCTTGGAATCGACCCCGAGACCTTGGGACCCAATCCCGAGCCTCCGAGACCCGATCACAAGTCCCAAGAATCGGTGGGAAGCCCATGAGAGGCAAGGAAGGACCAAAGAGTGTTTAAGGAAGGCATACAAGACCCATCCCGTTCGGGATGGCCTCATCCCGTTCGGAATGGCCTCATCCCGTTCGGGATGGGATGCACTTTGAAGGAGGCTACTGTGAGCCCATCCCGGTCGGGACCATCCCGTCCCGGTTGGGATGACAGGGCCGTCCCGATCGGGATAATCCGTCCCGATCGGGACCGTGATGCTGCTGCACGACTCTTTTTCTTTCTTCTCCTTCATTCTTGTACCCATATATATACTCCCTTCTTGTAATTTTAAGACATTTTTGATCTTACCCTAGATTAGTTTAAGCCTCCATTATCATTCTAAACCCTAGATTATTGCTCCTCTCATTAGTTTTAATCTCTCTTTAATTCTTAGTTAATCATTGTAATTAATTCTTGTATTAAGAGGATACTTGAAGAATTCTCCAAGCTTGACAACCTTGGGTTTTATTTGGGTTCTTATTTATACAAGATTGCATCTTTTCATCTTCATAGTGTTGGTATAACCTTTCTTACTCTTGTTCTTAGTTATTTAATCTTGTTTCCATCTCTTTATATTGTTATTGTTGTTAGTTGTTCATAATGAATGTTTTGATGTTTAGTTTGTTTTATCTTGGTATTGTTATGGGTAATTTGATAATGAGTGAGTAGTAATCTTGTGGGGTTAGTAGGGGAATTAGGGGTAGATTATGGATGATTAGGGTTGATTAAAGGGAAAAGGTTATATCTTTGTTGTTAGTCACATTGTAGGCACTCTATGTGTTTGTTGATATGCTTGTGTGAGTTGTAGTGGCCATGCTTCCCATACTTGTGTTCATCTTCTCATTGATTGTGTATTTTGTGGAAATGTTGAGAATAGTTTAGTCGCGAGAGCGCGAACTAGGGTCTAAGTTGCGAGAGCCCGGACCCACCTTGACATCGGTCTAAGTTGCGAGAGCCCGGACCGACTCTAGTGACTAGGAGACGCCTTTACCCTTGATCACCCCAATTACCCTTCTACTCCTATGAACCCGACCTACCCCACTTCTTTCCATATTTGAGTTCCTCTTCTTAGTTAGATATCGTTTACTCTAGTTTATTTGTTAGTTCGATCATTAGCATTGGTTAGAATTGTTAGTATAGTCATACTTCTTCTCCATCATTAGTTTCCCATGCTTTGCTTCTTTGTGTTTGTTCGGTAATCTAGTCTCGTTGTAGGCCGACCTAGTTTGTGCTCTCCCATCTTCTCTTGTGAATATTTTCTATTTTCTCTTCTTTCCTTAGCTTTCTTTTTCTCTTTGTCTCTAGTTGTGTTTGTTTATTGTCGTTGCCTAGTGCCCATAAAGCACTAGGTGTTCTTACGTTTGTTCTAGTGTGTAGTGTATGCCTAGGAAGGGAGGCGACTTCTATCTCTTTAATCCAGAGCCGGAGAGACTCTTTCGAGCCTTTCGCCAACGGACGATTAATCGGGTTAGGATCTCTCAACCGAGTGCAAGCAATACTCATCAAGAGCAAGCCCAAGGAGCCGACTTGAACATTTCACCTCGAGAGACGGCCGGAGGGACCTTCATTAATCCCTTTGGTGATTCTTCTCCTAGTTCCCCCTCTTCATCTACATCAACACTCTCTACACCACCATCTTCTCCCTTACATCCAAGAATGCCTAAGTTTTCCTCTCACTCCACCTTCACGGAAGATGTCTTGTCGGGACCGAGTGCATTACCGGAAGCCTATACCGGAAATTTTGTGGCAAAGACTCAATTTATCCAACTTGTGGAGAGGAGCCCATTTGGTGGTTTGCCCACCGAAGACCCGCACCAACACATGGAGACTTTCTCCGATTATTGCGACGCTATATCTCAAACCGGGGTTACTCAAGACCAAATTCGTTGGGTACTCTTCCCGTTTTCTCTTATTGGAAAAGCGAAGCAATGGATCAAGAGTCTCGATAGGGCAACCATGGGTATCGACACTTGGAAAAAGCTTGCCTTGGCGTTCTACCAAAAGTTTTACCCTCTGGAAAAGACGAATTTGCTTAGGGCCTCCATCACCGGGTTCCAACAAAGGGATGAAGAGAGCCTATATGAAGCTTGGGAGCGGTTTAAGTCTTTGGTAAGATCGTGCCCTCATCATGGACTCTCACAATGGTTCTTGGTGCAACAATTTTGGAATGGACTTTATGAGGACTCGAGAGCTATTCTTAACATGGGCTCCAACGGTAGGTTCACCGAGGTCGATGACGACCAAACTTGGGCGAGAATCGAAGAGATGGCGGTGCATAATTCGCAATACTCTAGGCCTAGGAAGGCACATCGAGGAGGCATGCATGAGGTCGATGCTATCACTAAGCTAAGCATTAACCTTGGAGCTCAAGTTAAAACGCACATGGAGACTATTGACAAGAAGCTCCAAAGTCACCTCGACCAAGTCCAAGGCACTAGTTCCTCACACCATCAACCGATTCAAGAAGTGAATGCTTTGGGGTTCACACCTCCTTTACCTTACTATGGGATGTGCGATACTTGTGGAATAGTTGGACATGATCCTATGTATTGCTGTGGAAGTATCGAGCAAGTGAACGCCTTTCAAGCGTTCAAGCAAGGTACCTCTTACTCTAATCAATTCCAAGCTTCCCAACAAGTCCCCCAACAACAAGCCTTTCAACATCAACAACAACATCGTCCCAATGTTCCACCTCCCTTAAGGGACAACAACCAAGGTTACCAAGGTTACATGGGTAATCCAAGACCCTTCAACAATTTCAAGCAAAATAACCAAGGTACCTTTCACAACAACAATCAAGGGTTCCAACAAGGGAACTTCAATCAAGGCGGTTTCAAAGGAAACCAAGGCTTCCAACAACAACAAAACCACAATCAAGGCCTTAATCAAGGCAATTCTCATGGGTTCCAAGGGAACCGTTAACAAGCAACTCAAAATCAACAACAACAAAGCAAGCCTAGGAGCCGGTCTCCTACTCATGATTATGGCATTCCTCTCGCCATCACTGACACTCCACATAATCCATCATCCCCACCTCGAGATTTTGACATTCAAAAGACTTTGATGGAAATTCAAAGGAGTAATCAAGACATGCAAAAGAATACTCAAGATGTGCAAAAATGTCAAATGGATATGTCGAAAACCCAACAAGAGCTCTTTGCTTATGTTCAAGGGGAAAATGCGGTAAGAGATGCTCGTATGAAGATGCTTGAAACTCAAGTATCTCAACTTGCTTCGGGGAGCTCCTCAAGACAAAAGGGGCAACTACCTTCTCAAGGTGAAACACCGATATTTGAGCATGTAAATGCTATCACCACAAGGAGAGGTACATCCTACAACTCCCCTCTATATCCTAATGAGCAAGAGCCAACGCAAAAACCGACAATGGAAATGACATCTCCAAATCAAGAAGAATCAAGCTTGGACAATCCAATTGAGGAGCAAGTCTTATGGGAGGCCGAGAAACCCCAAGAAGACGACCCTCCCCCTCTTCAAGAGAAAGACAAGGGAAAAAGGAAAGTGTCCTTTGAAGAGTCCACCCCAATTGAACAAAACAAGTACCAAATCAAGTTGCCTTTCCCATCAAGGCAAATGAAGACTAAGGTGGACACTCAATACGACAAGTTCCTTAGCATTGTGAAGAAATTGGATGTTAGTGTCCCGTTTACCGAGTTACTTACCCAAATCCCGGCATATGGAAAATTCATGCGGGAAATCCTAGCTAGGAAGAGGTCCATCGACAAGGAAGAGACGGTAGCGTTCACTAGGATGGTGAGCGAGCTTATTCAAGGTTCCACGCTTCCGAAGTTGAAGGACCCGGGTAGTTTCTCTATCCCATGCACCATTGGCAATTACAAGATTGAGAGAGCTATGTGTGATTTGGGCGCGAGTGTGAGCATTGTTCCCTACACCATTTGTGAGCGATTAGGGATGACGGAGTTGAAATGTACTTCCATTACACTCCAAATGGACGATAAGTCTCTTAACCGACCATTGGGAATGTTAGAGGATGTGCCGGTGCAAATAGGGAAGTTCTTCATTCCGGTCGACTTCATTGTGGTTGACATGCCGGAGGATGCTAACACTCCCATCATCCTTGGACGCCCATTTATACACACCGCCAGTGCCGTGATCGATGTGAAGAAGGGTAGGATCACCTTTCAATTAGGCGACGAGGAGTTAGTGTTCGACCTCCAAGGCAACACTTCGCCTATGACCGAGACATGTAATATGATCCATGCCACGGAAGACATCGATCTAGAGGAAGGATCGGGACAAAGCTTGAAGAAGTACTCTTATGTACTTGAGGATGATGACTCCGATTTGGAGGAAGATGAGTGCCCGAATCATGGGCTTGACGACAAGTTGCAAAACAAGGACAAAGATGAGTCTCCCTTGGGGCCACATGAGGATCGTTGGATGTTTGGGTATATCCCGAAGGATCGCAAGTACAAGTTCAAGCCATTGAACTTAGTAGATCGGGATGCCCCGGGAACGTCGAGGCAAGGCCTTGAAGAGCCTCGGGATGTGGTCGGTTATATCTCGAGCTTGATTGAAGACTTCTCTAGGGTCTTCGACTTGTTCTTACGTGCCCTTGATGGAGATGGAACTAGTTTTGGTTGTTGAAAAAGATTGAAGAAAGCACCACCTTGGTTTGAGGGAGTTCCACAAGAACCGTCCCATTGTATATATCTTTTTCTTGTAGTTAGTTGGATTTTTGTGAATTCTTGTCATTTGGATTGATTGATGAGCGTTGTGAGGGAGAGAGTTTGATGTGTGTTTGAGTATTGTTTGATAGGTGATGTGAGAACGCTCCTCGAGAGGATTGGCGATGATATACCTTGGGTTCTAGGCACGAGGATCGGGTTTTTGAAGCTTGGAGCAAGCTTTTGGGGATTGTGGAAGTTGAAGAAGACCCATCCCGGGCGGGATGAGGCGTCCCGACCGGGAAGGGTAAGGCAACCCGACCGGGAAGGAGCCGTCCCGATCGGGATGGGTGCGCCATATTTGGAGCTTCCTGTGAGTCCGTCCCGACCGGGATGAGGGCGTCCCGACCGGGACAGGTGTGGCATCCCGACCGGGAAGGAGCCGTCCCGATCGGGATGGGTATACCAAGATTTGAGCTCACTGTGGGTCCGTCCCGACCGGGATGAGGTCGTCCCGACCGGGACGGGTGAGGTAACCCGATCGGGATCAGTCTTCCCGACCGGGAAGGTCCTCTGCTCCCCCTTTGTGATTCTTCTTCGCAAATCGAGTCCACCCAACCGTTTTATGCCCCTCCAACCTCCCTAGCTACCCTAGCCTTATCATATGTCCCATGTACTTCATTGTCATGCCCTCCCTCCATTTCCTATCCGCTTTACATCGACTCTCACATCAAAACTCACCCCCTACCATTACTACCTCTACCGTGAGTTCTCTTCAAGTGTGAAGCGAGATGGCAACCGAGAAGACAAGCGACGAGCCTCAAATGATCAACGAGACGATGGAGCAAGTGAGTTACTAGCCGCTCGGTTTGGGTAACTATCCTTACTTTCCCATCTTTTTATCGCTTCTTTTTCATTGCTTGCCCCCTTCCCTTGAGTCACGGTGTCTTAGGGGCCTTCGAGGCCATAGTTTGGTTGCTCCCGACTCCCGACGACATGATTACGTCAAGAGTAAATCAATTAGTCCAATTTACAAGATTTTCACCCCTTTTTAGGAGTTAGTCTGATTTGGACTGAATCCGGTAGCCCTCCCCTCCCATTTCCTTTTTATTTCTTTCTTTTTATTTTTCTTCCCCCTTCCATATCTTTTTCTCGTCTCGGCCTATGGTGACTTGACTACACCCCGGCCGGACACCTTCTATCTTTTTCTCAACTTTGTTTTTAATTTTAGCTTTATTTTCGTAGTTTATTTTCTTTTCTTTTGTCTCTCCGCACACTACGATTGAGCATATGAGGACATTGCTCGATTTAAGTGTGGGGGAGCGATATTCTATCGTAGTTAGTGTTATTTTCGTAATTTTTCGAAAAACCTTTAAAAATCCTAAAAATTTGAAACGTTTTCACAAAAATCAAAAAGATTTTCTCTTTTGTGTTTTCATTTTGTGTCTTTGTGTCGTATATTTGTTTTGTGTGCGTGGTTTGCCTCCCTTTGTCTTTATAGGTTGCTCTAATCGCCAATGAATTTGGAAAGCTCTAAAGACTTCCGGTAACGTCTTATCCCTTTTTCTCCTTTATTCCTTGTGATGTTTGGAGAAGGTTGTGTTGAGGTGTGCTCGGGTGGTGCTTGTTATTTGTTTGTTTTGTTTTGTTTTATTTTGTTGCCTTTGTTTCTTTTCCTTTTGTTTTCGTCATGTCTTCATTTTGTGTTGTGTTGTGTCTTGTGTAAATGGTTTTTGAAAACCCGGTTTAGAGGCTAGTGTGTGAGTGTGTACTTTCCCTTTTTAGTAGTGTAAATCGAGTCTTGGACTTTACTCTAGTAGAATGACCCTAAATCAATGTATTCGTTGGTCCTTTACCTTGAGTCCACCTAGCTTACTAGGGATTTACTACGGGATTTGCATTTTGACCATTATGACCACCCACGGTGTGAAAAGGCCTTGGTTACCGAGTCTCGTCCCTTAGGTGACCGTGTTTAGGATTGTTTGATTAGTCCAAGTTTTCCCCTTTTTTGTGGGTTTGAAGAGGGATCGCGACCCCCGACTTACCCATTACCCTACCTTCCTCACATACACACACAATAAAATGCAAATTGTTGATTCTCTCTTTCTTGTTATACAATCAAAATGCCAAATCTTGCCAAAAAAGGCAAAGAAAAGAAATGAAAGAAAGAAAAGAAATGAAGAAAAAGAAAAGGCACAAAAGCCAAAAAGAAAATAGAAAAGAAGAAAAAGAATGGCATGGAAAAACAAAGCAAGTACGTCGAAAAAAAAGAAAATGCCAAAAGAAAACCCGTCTCACAAAAAGAAATCCCCACAAAAATAAGCCTTTTTCCGACTTTTGCCGTGAAGAGCCTACCAAAGGACCGAGTCCCGAGGAAGGATGATAGCGGCATTAGTCGGTCTTCCCTCATTTTGCATATTTCCACCTTTTTACTTGGACTAGTTAGGCGGTTTTTGACACGGGACGACCCTCTTGGCTCACGCTAAAGGGGGCGGGGTCTCACTTACCTACAGTGTCGACTAACACCGTGGTTCTTCACTTTTCCACTCCGCCGATCGTCCCGTAGTACGTTTCTAGAGAGTTAGGAGGACCTAGGTAAGTCACCAACGTTTTTATTGCTTTATCGTCATACTATTAGGGTTTAGTCCACCTTGGTTTGTATTGCTAGCTTGGGAACGTTGTCGCTTACCTCGAGTCCTAAACCGGTGTTTCTTTCACCGCTTTTAGAGGGAAGCGGTATTTCTTTTGTTTTGGGTGCAACCGATTATGTGTTTGTTTGTATGTTTGTTTGTTTATGTGTTTTGTGTCCGGTTGCATCCACAGTTTTGTCGCAAGACCCGACTAGCCTTGCGGAGTGCACTTTTCCTCTAAGTGCACTCGCATGAGTTGAAGGGGCGTAGGGTGCGCTAATACCCATTCGGCTAGTGTAGTAGTTAGTATGTGCTTACTCGAGGGCGAGTAAGGGTTAAGTGTGGGGGAGTTGATAAGTGTAGTTTGTAGTGCCTATTTGTTGTGTTTTGGTCCCATTTTCCTTGTGGAATCGCTCCTTTGGAGCGATTCATGGGCTTCTTATGCTTCCTTTAGTTCGTTTCAGGTTCCCGAGGCCGAATTGGAAGAGTTGGAGCGATTCCGACTCAATACATACACATTTTGGAGCCAACGAGATAAAGGAACGATGACTCGAGACCTTGGAATCGACCCCGAGACCTTGGGACCCAATCCCGAGCCTCCGAGACCCGATCCCGAGTCCCGAGAATCGGTGGGAAGCCCATGAGAGGCAAGGAAGGACCAAAGAGTGTTTAAGGAAGGCATAAAAGACCCATCCCATTCGGGATGGCCTCATCCCGTTTGGGATGGGATGCACTTTGAAGGAGGCTGCTGTGAGCCCATCCCGGTCGGGACCATCCCGTCCCGGTCGGGATGACAGGGCCGTCCCGATCGGGATAATTCGTCCCGGTCGGGACCGTGATGCTGCTGCACGACTCTTTTTCTTTCTTCTCCTTCATTCTTGTACCCATATATATACTCCCTTCTTGTAATTTTAAGACATTTTTGATCTTACCCTAGATTAGTTTAAGCCTCCATTATCATTCTAAACCCTAGATTATTCCTACTCTCATTAGTTTTAATCTCTCTTTAATTCTTAGTTAATCATTGTAATTAATTCTTGTATTAAGAGGATACTTGAAGAATTCTCCAAGCTTGACAACCTTGGGTTTTATTTGGGTTCTTATTTATACAAGATTGCATCTTTTCATCTTCATAGTGTTGGTATAACCTTTCTTACTCTTGTTCTTAGTTATTTAATCTTGTTTCCATCTCTTTATATTGTTATTGTTGTTAGTTGTTCATAATGAATGTTTTGATGTTTAGTTTGTTTTCTCTTGTTATTGTTATGGGTAATTTAATAATGAGTGAGTAGTAATCTTGTGGGGTTAGTAGGGGGATTAGGGGTAGATTATGGATGATTAGGGTTGATTAAAGGGAAGAGGTTATATCTTTGTTGTTAGTCACATTGTAGGCACTCTATGTGTTTATTGATATGCTTGTGTGAGTTGTAGTGGCCATGCTTCCCATACTTGTGTTCATCTTCTCATTGATTGTGTATTTTGTGGAAATGTTGAGAATAGTTTAGTCGCGAGAGCGCGAACTAGGGTCTAAGTTGCGAGAGCCCGGACCCACCTTGACATCGGTCTAAGTTGCGAGAGCCCGGACCGACTCTAGTGACTAGGAGACGCCTTTACCCTTGATCACCCCAATTACCCTTCTACTCCTATGAACCCGACCTACCCCACTTCTTTCCATATTTGAGTTCCTCTTCTTAGTTAGATATCGTTTACTCTAGTTTATTTGTTAGTTCGATCATTAGCATTGGTTAGAATTGTTAGTATAGTCATACTTCTTCTCCATCATTAGTTTCCCATGCTTTGCTTCTTTGTGTTTGTTCGGTAATCTAGTCTCGTTGTAGGCCGACCTAGTCTAAACCTTGATATACCGTCCTCGTGGATACGATCCCGACTTACCCTAGCTACTCACTAGGTTAGTCGGTGTTCTATTGTTGGCTAGGGACGTGACGAATCCCTTACCATCACCTTCTTAGTCTCCAAAATACCATTCCATGGGTTTGTATAGGAGATTTCAATGAGATACTATTAGCCTCGGAAATGAAGGGGGGTCGACGGGCTCAGTGGCAGATGGATAACTTCAGACATGCTCTAGAGATGTGCGCTCTCCGGGATTTGCCTTTCGAAGGGTACGAGTACACTTGGGATAACGGTCAAGTGGGTAATGCTAATCGTCAATGTCGATTAGATAGAGCTTTTTGTACGGAAAACTGGTTTAATATGTTTCCTGCTTGTACTACTATAAATTTGGAGCGGGAGTGGTCGGATCATTCATCTGTTAAATTGTTACTTGATGGGCAGGTGCGTACTACTAAGCCCGTTCGTGGTTTTAAATTTGAGCAAATTTGGGTGGGACAACGGGGTTGTGAGGACGCCATTGCGGAGGGATTTGGTCGAGGAGGGGGTGACTTGGTCGAGGGATTACGTCAATGTAGTCAAGCTTTGCAGGCCTGGCAAAAGACCAGTATACGTAAAATCGAAAGGGATATTGCCATAAAAAGATATCAAATCGCGAGACTCAATAAAGGCGGACGGTCAGCAGATGAAGTTAAAAAACAAAAAGGTGCTCGTAGCGAAGGTTGCTGAACTTATTCGCCAGGAGGAGAGTTTTCGGAGGCAAAGGTCGAGGGCGCTGTGGTTGAAAGAGGGTGACCGTAATACAAGTTTTTTCCATAAACGGGCTGGCGAACGAAGGCGAAAAAATCACATTCGCGCCCTTATAGATGATTCGGGTGTGAGACAAACGGGTCAAGTTGAAATGACTGAGGTGGCTATTTCTTACTTTAATTCATTATTTTCGGCCACTGGTCCTAGGGCGTTTGGGAATATCTTTGATGGTATGAAAAATCGGGTTTCATGCCGTATGAACTCTTACCTTCGGACGGAATATTCGGAGTCGAAAGTTATTGAAGCTCTTAATCAAATGCATCCTCTAAAGGCTCCAGGTCTAGACGGAATGAATTGTTTGTTCTTTCAATCCTATTGGCATGTCGTCGGGTCGGATGAGCTTCGGGCAGTTCTTGGTATTCTCCACGGTAATCGGATTCCAAAAGAACACAATAAGACAACTATTTTTCCGATCCCTAAGACGAAAACCCCGGATAAAATTGGTGATTTTCGTCCTATTAGTTTGTGCAATGTAGTTTACTATTAAGTAGCGAAGGTCTTAGCTAATAGTCTGAAACTTTTCTTGGGAGAAATTGTATCTGAAAGCCAGAGTGCTTTCACCCCGGGGAGATTAATAACTGACAACGCTTTGATTGCTTTCGAGCTTTTTCACCATATGAAGACGTCTAGAGCTATGAAGGGGTTTATGGCTATTAAACTCGATATGGCGAAAGCATATGATCGGATTGAATGAGATTTTTTGCAGGTTATTTTGACCATTATGGGATTTGAAGCTGCATGGGTTAATAGGGTCATGGAGTGTGTTAAGACGGTTTCCTTCTCAGTTCTTCTAAACGGTGTACCATCTCGTGAGTTTACCCCATCTCGGGGTCTACATCAAGGTGACCCTCTTTCACCATATCTTTTTATTTTATGTGCGGAGGTGCTTTCTAATATGACATGACGAGCTATTGAAAGGGGTACACTACATGGCATAAAAATTGCTTCTACAGCTCCGATCATTTCTCACCTTTTCTTTGCGGACGATAGTATTTTCTTCCTAAAGGCTAGAGAAGAGGAGGCTCGAGTGATTAATTCTTTACTTCGAAGTTATGAGGTTGCGTCTGGTCAACTTGTGAATCTAGCTAAAACTATTGTTTCCTATGGACATGAGGTTCAACGAGCTCGAAGGGGGATGATTACGGGGATTCTTGGGGTGAAAGAAGTGGAGTACCAGGATAGATATCTAGGTCTGCCTACTGTTGTGGGTTACTCTAAGAGGGTCATTACGGATTTAATTAGGAATAAGATTCACGAAAGACTTAATCTTTGGCGAGGGAAAACTTTGTCTAGGGCTGGACGGGAGGTTCTTGTAAAGGCTGTGGCCAATTCCCTCCCGACCTACGTGATGAGCGTGTTTAAAATTCCATCGCAATTTTGTGAAGAACTTAATTCTTTAATATCACGTTTTTGGTGGGGCCACCTTGGTTCGAGCCGTAATATTACTTGGGTATCAAGGAAAAGGTTATGTACAGCTAAAGACTACGGAGGAATTGGATTTCGGGATTTTAAAAGAAATAACAGAGCCTTGCTTGGTAAACAGGCCTGGAGGCTTACTACAATGTCTGACTCTCTCTGGGCTAGGCTAATAAGGAGTACATATTATGCACGCCGAATTTTTCTGGAGGCTTCACTTGGTTCTAATCCGAGTTATACGTGGCGTGGGATTCTTGAGGCTAGAGATGTACTGTTACTGGGAATAAGGCGGACAATTGGTGATGGTACTGCTACAAATATTTGGCAGGATGCGTGGGTCATTGGTAATAAAGACGGACGTATAATATCCCTTTGTCGGAATGACCTACGGAATATGACCGTTTCCGAGCTAATGGATAATAATCGTCGGGGTTATTGGGATGAGCAGAAACTAGCCTCGTATTTTCTCCCTTTCGAAGTTGAAAAAATTATGAATATCCGTATTAGTGAAGTTGCTTCTCCTGATTCTTGGTTTTGGGGGCCGGAGAAGGATGGCATTTATTCGGTCAAAACGGCTTACAGACTGCTTGAGGGGACTCATTTGCACAGTGCGGAAAGTTCTGATCATGGGAAGGAAAAGTGGATTTGGAATAAAATTTTGAAGGTCCCGGTTTGGCCTCGGATCAAACTCTTTTTCTGGCAACTATGCAACGATGCGATAGCAACTCAGGTAAATATTTTTTCTCGACTCAGTTTGGGGAATGCTATGTGTTCTTTGTGTCATTCTAATTTAGAATCGAGTCTTCACTTGTTCCGTGATTGTGGTTTTGCTGTATCAATTTGGGAGGCGATGAATCTTGACGATAGTGATGCTGTGGGCGTGATGGGGACGAGGGATTGGATCGAGGCGAGATGGAGGGAGATTGGGGAGGAGAAGTACGGTGCTATTATGACTATCTGCTGGGCAATTTGGGAAGCACGAAACAACCTCGACTTCAATAATGAAAGGGCGACTACAATCAGGGTAGTACGACGGGTTCAAGATGTTCTTACGGAGATGGAGGATGTCGAGGTTGGACATTGTTCTGTTGAACAGCAACAGCAACAGACTGCTCAGCAGAATAATGGAAAGTGGCTGGCAGCCACCGGATGTCGGACGAGTGAAAATAAACGTCGATGCAGGGTCGAAGGCTGGAGCAGGGGTGGGCCTCGGTGGTGTGTGTCGAGATGACAAAGGGACGGTTTTGTGGGGTTTCTCCGTTAGTCAAAAGGAGGTCTGGGATTCTAACATTGCGGAAGCAGCTGCAATCCTAGAGGGGCTGAAGGAAGCTAAACGGAAAAATCAATTGCACATAGTTTTGAAAGTGATGCTAGATCCATCATCGATGCTATCAAGTCGAAGAAGAAGGGGCGCAACGGACTTTTTTTAATCCTTGATGAAATTTACTCTATTAGTACTGTCTTCAGTTCTGTTTGTTGGTGTTTTACGAACCGTAGTTATAATGGTGTTGCTCACGATCTTGCTCACGCAACAATGAGTACACACACACACATATTGTTTGGGACGATCGGCTTACGGACAATGCTCATTGTATAGGTTTTACAGATTCAATGCATTAATTCCCTTTCGGGACTTCAAAAAAAAAAAAAAGATGAAGCTGAAGATAAGTTCATAGAGTTTAAAGCCGAGGTTGAAAATCAATTAGACCTTAAAATAAAACGAGTAAGATCTGACCAGGTAGGTGAATACGACGGTAATCCACTTAGTGATTTTTGTAAGACCCATGGGATTATACATGAAAGGACTGCGCCCTATGCACCCCAACAAAACGGTGTTGCCGAACGCAAAAGCCGATCACTTAAGAATATGATGAATGCAATGTTGTTGAGTTCTGGAATGCCAACTAATATGTGGGGTGAAGCAGTTCTTTATGCATGTCATGTTCTGAATCGTGTACCTCATAAGAAAACAGGTAAGACTCCTTATGAGCTGTGGAAAGGATACAAGCCCAATCTCAAATACCTCAAAGTGTGGGGGTGCCTGGCGAATATCGGGATTCCAACGTTTCAAAGGAGCAAAATTGGACCGAAAACCATAGACGGAATCTTCATCGGCCATACCATGAATAGTGCCGCTTACCGCTTCATTCTTAAAGATTCGTCCGGTTTCGGGGCCATAAAGGAATCTAGAGATGCAGAATTTTTTGAACATATTTTTCCTATGAAAACTAACTCTTTGACTCCTGTTGTTGCAGCGCGTCCCCCTACTCCTGCGGTGGTTCCCGAGAAACCTCGAAGAAGCAAACGATCCAAGACCGAAACTAGTTTTGGTTCAGATTTCGTGACCGCTTTCCGTGCCGAAACGAGTTTAGTTGATGAGTATGTTGTAAATGTTTTTATGCTCGAAACAGATCCTATAACTTATAAAGAGGCTATGAGCTCCATTGATTCCACCTTTTGGCTTCAAGCCATTAATAGTGAAATAGAGTCTATTATGAGTAATAACACTTGGGTGTTAACAGATTTACCTAGGGGTTGGAAACCCCTAAGTAATAAGTGGGTGTTTAAAAAGAAACTTAAACCTGATGGCTCAGTTGATAAATTTAAGGCCAGACTTGCTGTATGTGGTAATCGTCAAACGAAAGGTTTTGATTTTTTTAATACTTACTCACCTGTTACTAAAGTGTCTACCATTAGGGCTCTAATTGCACTTGCATCTATACATGATTTAGTCATTCATCAGATGGATGTAAAGAATGCATTTCTAAATGGCGATCTTGATGAAGAGATCTACATGAAACAACCATAAGGTTTTCTGGCTCCTGGTCAAGAAAACAAGGTATGCAAGCTCATCAGGTCCTTGTACGGTCTGAAACAGGCACCAAAGCAATGGTATGACAAATTTGACAAAACTATCAGATCCCATGGTTTCACGGTAAACGATTTTGATGCATGTGTGTATTCTAAATATGATGATTCTGGTTGTGTGATAATATGTTTGTATGTGGATGATATGCTAATATTCGGAACAAACATGCATGTGGTAGACGCTACCAAGAATTTTTTAAATTATTGTTTTGACATGAAAGACTTAGGGGAGGCCTATGTTATTCTTGGGGTGAAAATCACTAGAACAAAAACAGGATTATGTTTGAGTCAGTCTCACTACACGGAAAAGATTCTGAGAAAGTTCAATCAGTTTGATAGTTTACCCCTGTCCTCACCCTATGACTCTAGAATAGATCTGGCTAAAAACCCCGGGAACAGTGTGGGACAAGAGGAATAGGACAAGATTATAGGTAGTGTCATGTACCTAATGAATTATACTAGACCCGATATTGCCTACGCAGTAAGCAGACTAAGTAGGTACACTCATAACCCCGGACAAGACCATTGGACGACCCTTATTCGTTTGTTGAGATACGTGAGGGGTACTATGGATTGGGGTTTACATTTTGAGAGAACACCTGCTGTTCTAGAAGGTTATACTTATGCTAATTGGATAGCCGATTCTCCTGATATCTTATCTACTAGTGGTTATGTGTTTACACTTGCTAGTAGTGCTATTTCATGGAAATCGTCTAAACAAACTTACATTGCCAAATCGACAATGGAATCTGAATTTATTGCTCTAGAATTGGTAGGACAGGAAGTTGAGTGGCTTAGGAGTCTGCTAGCTAACATTCCGTTGTGGGGGAAGCCGACTCCATCAAGCTGCAATTGGTGTAGCTCACAGTCAAACATACAATGGGAAAAGGAGACACATACGCCTAAGGCATGGAATAGTGAGGAATCTGATCAGAGAAAATGTAATCTCAATTGAGTTTGTAAAATCCGAGAGGAACATAGCGGATCCTTTCACCAAAGGCCTTGGTAGAAAGATGGTGCTGGAGACAGCACGAGAAATGGGTTTAAAGGAGTAAACTGTGATTGATACACAACTTAGCTCAGCTAAGGTCAAATGCGGTCAAACGAACTGACAGTGAACTCGAGTAATAATGTCACAACCATTTCCTTTTGTAACTGTTTTGCGTGACATATGATTTTATTTTGATATCTACTGTCTTGTGTTTTAAGGTTGAGCTTTGGCTCTTAATAAATTCATAGTCCTAAACGGATGGTTTGTGACAGTCAAACCTGATGAATTTACCTATGTGAATGTGGGGGATTATTGCTCTAAACCCCAAGAGATCCTTAGGCTTTAGGATCTCTAGAGGCATTCATGAATTACCAGTATTCACTTGGAGAGCACTTGGGAAGTCCAAGTAAAATACTTACGATATACAGTTGACGTTCATGATGAGTTCATGGATGGTGCGAATACTAGCCCTGGTTTGAGTACGGTAAGTGCGCAACTAACCTTTTACCAACATCATTAGGAGGTTAAAGGCTTTGATCCACCTGTAAATGATAGTTCTAGGTTTTTGTACGCACTGGGTGTCAGTTAAAATCCACAAGACACTGAACATCTAAACACTAAAACTCCGTTTGCCAATGATTTCTCCATTTTTTCTTCTTTTGAATCATGTGGGGGATTGTTAGAGTTAAATGCTTCAAAAGAAGCATACTTAGTGATATTAACTATCCCACATGGAAAATTTATTGCTTCTAAATTGTGTTTATATATGACCCACTAAAATGCCCTACTAGATGTGTACAAGAGAGGACTACGTACACCACACACGCGCGCGCGCGCCGAGTCGAGACGAGCACGAGTCGGGCCGGGCCGGGCTCGGGGCTTTGGGCAGGCGCTACCGCTTGCGGTATTTTTTAGTGGTCGGATCATATTTGTTTGTCCAGAAGCTTCCTTTTCTCAGTCAGTCTTGTTGCTTTTCCAAGACTGATTGTTGTCATTCCCGAGACTGATTGCTTCAAGTCTCCACCATGCCATTCATTGCTGTGCACTGAACCATTGTCACTGCTCCACTATATAATGCCCTCTTTTCTTCAGTTTTACCACACAAGAAACATACATTCTCCATACATTCTCATATTACATACTTCTCTTTGTTCCGGTTAAGTTATTGGCAAACGTTCTTGGCTGTCTTCAACCGTTCTTCACCTACATTGAAGTTACAGTATAGTTGTGGAATCCTGGGAGTTGAGTGCCATTGAGGCCATGTGTAGCAGACGGGGCATAAATCAACTTTAGGGCAGTGGCGTTCTTGTCGCGACACAGCTTCTGTTATTTGTTCCAGATAAGATCTAACCCTCTTTTCTCCCTACTTCTACTACTACCGTGATAACAGAGGACTTGATGGAGATGAGGACTTGGCGAAGGGGACCGGATGAAGATGGAATACGATTATGTTAATTATTCTGATGAATATTAGCCTGATATGATGCGCGACAGTGGTTATCTGCTGATGGAATATTAGCTTGATGCGCGGCGCGAGAATAATAGCTTTTTTGGGAGAAGATAAGTACGTGGGAACGGTTTCCTTAATTTATTAAAATTATTAGTAATTATTTTATATTTCTTGACACATGATAGAGTCAAGATTGTTATTAGGTACAAAATAGGGTCGACCCTTTATAAAAGTGTCAACCTCAATGTGTCTAGAAAGTAAGGAGTTTGTAGTAATGTATAATGGGTTAAATGATGAAACTTTGATGCATGTTGATTCTTTAAGTGTGGGGAGATTCGTTGATGGACTTAGTTATGAGGAGAAGTGGGATCTTTTCATGTACTTGGCTCGTGACACTGAAGAATGGGAGTTGGAAAACTCACGCTCTGGGACACCTTCAATGAGTCTTGATAAAAATTTGAACACCCAACATGATTCTCGTATATCCACGCGGAAGACATGATTAAATCGAGACCTGATTACTGCTCAAATGACCCTTCATGCTAGTATGGCTCAATTCGGGCAAGAGAACAATGTTAGTATCAAGAACCTTGAGAGTCATGTAGTGCAAATAACGAAATCTATTGATAGACTTGAGCCACATGATGAGTTTTCTCTTAATGTTAAGGAGGCTACAGTTATTGATAACATATAGTTTGATGACACTGTCCCCCTTGAACCCGATTTGGTATATCACTCTTATAATGAGTGTGATGTTGATAGTGATGATGGTTTTTGGGATGACGAGGAAGATGACTATGATGATTCGATATACTCCCCACCCTCTTCCACAGTTTCTAAACATATTGATTACACTTGCACTAATGAAACACGCGTTATGGAAGATTCCTTAAGTCACAATGATACGAGTGATATTTCAGTCTTGGAGGATTCTCTAGTTATGATTGTTGAGAATGAGAAAGAGGAAATAAGTGTGAGCATTGAGGAGACTATGGAAGTCAGAGTAGGAGAAGAAGAAATAGTCATTTTCGATGAGGAGAAAGACAATCTCCTTATGAGAGGTGAATTAATTAGCATGAACTATCATGAAAAAATGGGAGAAACGGGAGGCATATTTACTGAACTTAATATTCGCAATGAAGGACCACCGCCGATACCCTTCAAGTATTCATTAGTGTTAATTCTGGGAAAGTTTTATGTTCATACACGAGCCTATTTGACCGTACCTATGAAAAATTCATCTTATAAAGAGGAGTGCAGCAACTTTTGCGGATTGGGTATGAATTCTGGACTTTCATTCATACTTCGTCTCAAATTAGTTTAATTTAGATCGATTTGGTGGTCTATTTAGTGTTGGTTGTTGACGGGTTGATAGTCGGCTTCTTTTAGCCGAATTACTTGGTTCCTGATGTTGTTGGTCTTTTTGAATAGCTGATGCTCAATATTGTTTGGATTGTGACAACGGAAGTGAATGTATGTTATGTGATATAGCGAAGCTCTACATAACATGGATGGATCTTGTACACTACTCTTCCGCAGTTTGTTGGTCGAGATCATCAAGTCTGGTTCTTGAGGACGAGGGTCGTGTTTTACTTATTCTAAGTGATTGGTTCTGTTTGTCTTGATAGCAGTGGGAACAGGTGATTAGTGAGTATTTGTGAGACGAGTGGTTATGATAAGTTGTTTCTCGATGTTTGAGGTCTTTTTCCCCATTTCTTGTTTTTGTCTTTGTCTTTGGTCTCACGTTGAGGACAATGTTCAAAATAAGCATGGGGAGGGATTTATATATTTCTCGTCGTTGTAATCGTCTTTGTGTTGTAATGAAAAAAAACAATGATGAATGAAAAAAAACAAAGAATAAAAAGAAATAAACCCGGTTAGGTGATAACCTGAAAGGACGTCTAGGCAAGAATGAGAAAGTGGCCGAGGACGGAGTGAAAACCCGAAAGGGCGCTCCGGGTAAAAAGAAAAATCGAGTTGCGTTCCACGAGAGTAATGTGAGAAAAAAAAAAGCTAGAGTGAAAATTCGCAAGGGCGGACGCTCCAGGCAAAATGAGGGAATTAGGAAAAAAAATCACTACTACTTTCTCCACTTTTGGTGTTGGCGTCATAAGAAGGGTGACATAGAAGGATGGTCGGGTACGACTAGTGGTAACAGTGGGAAGAATCGCGGTGCGGTGTAGTCGTAGCACTATATTCTATGCGATTGGTGATATTTGTTTGGTATATATTGAACTATTAGAGGCGTTTAGGATTGATCACATGTGTGGGTTGTGGAATATTGTGGTATACATTTTTACCACCGGTGATATTTGTAGCACATGTGATCCATTCTAGGATTGGAGAAATAAGGGGCGTTAGATGTGGATTTTAGCTTATATTTATTTGTTAATGTTCCTTGTTTTGATGAATTGGGTCGATGATAATAGTTTGATATTAGATGTGTTAATTCAATTGAGCATTTGAGTTGAGTTTCAGATTAGAAGGTGCATTGTCTCATAATGAGGGAGTTTGGTGGAAGACGAGTGAGGGCCGGTGTGTGTAATGTGATTCTCGCGCATTTTGGACCGGTGATGGTTGTGTTTATGGTGTTCTTCGAGTTTTACTCGAGGACGAGTAAAGGTTCAAGCGTGGGGATATTTGATAGACCATATTTAGTAGTGTCTTACCAACGATTTCAGTGTGGTTTTATTAACTTAATCGGTATTTTTGGATCACATTTGTGTAATATTCGTACGAATGTTATATGAGCTATTTTGGAGGATATTAGAGTACGATATTTGTGGACATGACATAGGTCCACCCCGACGCGACCACGCGCGGGTTTGGGGCAGCGAATGAATCTCGTGGTAAGATTGATCTCGAATTGAAATTTAAATCGAAGTTGGAGTCGCCACCGAATTTTTTGGGAATTCGGACCCGTTCGAACCCACTCTATGTCGTAGTGGGCCGTGCACAAAGTACGGCCCATTCCGATTTCAGAGTTTATTGGGTTCGTCCCTTTGCATTGCGATACCGATACCGACGTTATCGGATACCGTGTATTGAATGACTCTCGTATGTCAATGATTTCGGACATCCGGAAACCATGGTTCTGAGTAAGGGGTGAGGGTACGTGTTGGGAAATTCACTAAGAACACCCAACCCCGCCCGCACTTAGCGGCTTTTACTAAGATATCGTTCGTTGTTCGTGTACACGCGTTAGTATGATGGTTGAATGATATGCAAAGAGCGTTTTGACTAAGCATGTGAAATATGTTTAGCTACGTTGTTTAATGCATCTAAGCTAACGTCAAAGTTGTTTTAGCATGCGGGGTTCATTTTAGTATAATAAAAAAAACAAAAGAGGTAAAAGCGACAACAATTACAATATACGAGCGGCATACCACCTGGAATAACAATGCAACCAACGATACATTAAAACAATCGCGATAATAAACGAGTTAGAAGATATGAATATGACATAATGCATGGTTTTGAAAAAGACAAACACGTGATGGACTTGACACGTGACAACCGAAGTTGTTAAAATAATTTTATCGAGACTCGAGACATGCTAAAAACTCGTTGTTTTGCTATATCAGAGGCCACTCGATCGAGTCATTGATGGACTCGGTCGAGTGGTCTCGAAAAAAGGCTCCTGCTTCGACTATTGGGATGCCACTCGATCGAGTGGGCTAGGCACTCGATCGAGTGCCCCCTGTACGGACTGCTGTCCGGTTTAGTTTCGACTCTAAAACTGTTTTCGGTCTTGAAAATTGACAATTTGATTAAGTCGTGTAAAAATACGATGCAATTTATACTTGACTTAAACATTGATACTCGTAATATTCGATATTCGATTATAGAATCAGTATCGGATGTTTAGAGCGGATTTTGAAAAAGTTGTTTGGAAAACCATTTTGAATGTTGTTAAGACGATATAATTCCTCCACGTTGTAATATAGTAATTACTCGGTTTCAATGGTATTATGCTTAACATGTTTTCATGATTGATACCTTTAGATCCGATATTCGACTATAGAGTCGATATCGAATCCTAGGGATGACTTATTATTGAAACTAGTACGATGGTAGTAATAATAATATTAGACACGATAAAAAAACGACGATGACTGACGACGAACATGACGGACGAAAAAAGAAAAAAAATTTGAGGAAGGAAGAGAAGAAAAGAGAATGGGATTTGGAACACCCTCAACCTACATGTTAATTTCGGTCTTGATTTAGGAACTCGTAGTAACGGCGCTTGCGTAGGAGTAACAAGAATCTAGGAAGAGTTAAGGTGTTGTTATTTTGTATTTCCCTAAGAATTTCAAGGGAAAATCGGACGGTATTTCGGTATAATTTTCCTAAGGTTTGCTAGAGATTCGGGATGTGTGATGAGAATAATTGAATGTGTTGTTTTGTAATTGTCCCTGTTGATGTGTTGCATGTGGGGGTATTTATAGGATGAAAACACCTCCACTCGGGATAAGGGATGCCCGGTTTGGATAGGAAATGGATGCCTTGCCAAGGAAGAAAGCCACTGGTTGGGACGAAGTAGGATTCCGTTCATGGATAGGAGAGTCTTACTTGCATGAGAAGAAACACCCGGTTTTGGCTGAAAAGGAGGCCACTCGATCGAGTGGTTCATGGCACTCGATCGAGTGCCTAGTCTAACCTGGATTCGGACTGCTTTATGAGCCCACTCGACCGAGTGAGCCAATCCACTCGATCGAGTGGAGCTGGACGAGTGGTATATATGGCTCTTCAAAAGATAAAATTTTATCTCTTACGAAATTGTTTAATGTTTCTTGTAGCTGATTTTTGTGAGGAATATGACTTCGAGTTGGATTCTCGAATGTCGCGTCAGATATTTTTGGCTCGGGAATGGCTTTGACCGGGGTTTGACTCGGTCGCTAAAAGGCGGTTTTGCCATTGGTCTCGGTTTTGACCCAAATTAGTCTCATTTGACTAGAAACGACCCACAGGGCCTGAATTTGAGGTCGGTTTGGTGAGATTTTTACTCTGCTAAAAGCTCGCGCCAATTATAATTGATTCCGAGTCCAAATCGAGCGTATTAAGTCATGTTTACGTCCGATCATCATCGGGTGTTTTTCGGAAACTGCTATAGACACCTGGCGGTCAATACGTGGGTGTCTACAGAGCCCCCACTCTGATTGAGGCTTGGACAAGGCGAAAGTCAGAGTAGCTACCAGGCCAATCGAGGACTAAGACCTGGCAGACTTCCGATCGGGTCGTTTATAGTCCATTAGACTTGCGTAAAAGGGCTTGCCAGTCATAAGATAGAAACCATACCTGAGCTGATGCTAATAGCTCTGTGGGGACTTGTCTAAGAAGCCTTGGGTGTGCCTGTTTGCAGACACATTCCATTTTGGAGCCGCGCGGGAATTTTGCTGGGGAGTTTTTTGTAATGAAGTTTCCTCTGGAGTCTTGGGTGTACCTGTATGCTGACATATAGCAATCTGCATGTAACACATAGGCGAAACACCGACTCACGCTGGGGAAGCAATTTTTCGAAAAATTTCAAAATTTCGAATAAAAAAAAACTTGTTTTTTGAAAATGTTGAGGACTTTGGGATTTTGGATGTCGCTTGGAAAATAGGAATACTTGGAATGACTCGATTCCTGTATCAGACTCTGAAAAGGATCCCCAAAGACTTAGGGCTAGGCCTGTATGCCTATATGAATTAGGAGATATGATAAGAATCTATATTCCTAAGGCAATTAGGAAAAGATTTTTCTATTATAAATAGAGGGTTCCTTGCTCTTAATTCTCATATTCAAATCAAATCTCTTCTCTTTTCTAAAAATCCCTTAGGCTTTTTAAGAAAAAAGAAAACTCTTGCTATGGGTATCGAACATTTGACCGCAATGCTTCAGGCGTGGGCCCAATATTTCCGAGATGAAGACAAAGTCCTGCTGACTCAAATGAGAATTGTTGCTTTGTTCCCGCTTCAACAACTTAGGGTAGATTCGCACTTTCTAGATGCTTGTTTATCCTTTTGGGATACTACCCACCACGTTTCCGCGTTCCCTTGTGGAGAATTATGCCCTCTCCCCGAAGAAATTGCAGCTATCGGAGGTTGGTGTCCTAGCGCTCGTCTCGCTATTCCTCCGTTTTATCCTGACCCGAGGAGGAGATTGAGAGACTTTCTTGGCTTGTCCCACGCCGAGACGGACCGCATGGTGAAGGGAGACTCCGTTTCTTTGTTCGACCTAGCTGACAAATTCATGAATTCTGGCGGTGTTCGAGTTACTCCCACCCATAGGCGTAGAGCCTTTGCTTTTTGTATGCTACATCGATATGCCCTTGAAGGATGGATGCTGACTCGTACTTGGGCCAGATTAGGCTAATCGGCATAGTTGACCAGATGGAGACGGGACACAGCCCGACTTGGTTAGTAACCGGTGAGATCATCATGGGCCTTGATGCTAGGAAACTCGACCCGGACCGACAATTGACAGGAAGTACCCGTCTTTTGCAGGTTTATCTTGTCTTTTCCTTTTTTTTCCTTTTTATTACACGAAATCCTGACGTACAGGGGCCACTAGATTGAGTGGACCTGTCACTCGATCAAGTTACTTCGTTAAAAACCTCCTGTTCGCCTCTAGATTTGTCACTCGATCGAGTCAGGCGTGACACTCGATCGAGTGCCTGCCAGGGGTCAGGCATTAATTTACTCACGGAAATTCGCTTTTTGTTTTTTCAGATTTGGCTTTCCGAGCGCTTGTCGATCATAGAGCCCCCGGTGAGCATAACCACATACCGTAGCTGCCAGATTAGCTCAAGAAAAAGGCGGATAAGCTCGAGCCATCATATAAACCGCACTTATTGGGACGAGGAGCTAAGATTCCACGGTGGGCCGTTGATAAGGTGGACCGTTATCTAGTGGTTTCTTTTGAAGTTGACGGGCCTATCCAAGAGAGTCAAAGCCCGCTATCAGGTGATTTTATCCTTGGACTGAACCGTCCATATCTATTTGGATCGTATTCTGAGGCAGTTCGGTTCGTTTCAGCAGATTCCCCAGACTGAAGCAATTATCAGCGTCCCGCTCCAATTGACGGATGCTATGTGTGACACGTAGTTACAACGATGGTTTACCCGTGCCATATGGACTATTCCTCGCGCTTGCCAATCCGTTTGGGTTTCGGAAGCATATCGCAAGTGGACCTCCGAAGAATCTGAGGAGGCTCGTAAGGCTTTGAAGACTGACGAGGCTTTTTACTTAGTTCGTAGGGAGACGGTAAAAGATAATAGGGGTTTCTTTGACGAAGGAGAGACTCCCGCTACCCTTGTCCAATTACAGTCGGGTTCTAAGTCAAAAAATAAAACTCGAGCTAAGGAGACCGGTGCTAGCGGTTCCAAGAGACAATCAAGCCCCTGGACGGATTAAGAGAGGAGACTAGGACCGAGATTGGCAGCTCGAGACCGATTGGGCCCGCGAGACAGATTGCCGGAAAAGGTAAGGGTCTGACTTGGGCCGACTGAGGTGACTGAGAACCCTAAATAGAAGAAACGAGTTCGGGCTAAGGAAGTTCCCGCGGTGATCCGGGAGCGTTCACCTCCACGTCATCGCCAATGGACGGAAAAAGAAGTTAAGGACAATGGAAAGGGCAAGATGCCCTAAATGCCGAGCCCCTAGTTTTTATTATTTAAGTATTACAATTATTTATTTTAGTGTGGTGTGATCTTTTTGGATTTTTGAATTTTTGCAATTTGCAATTTTCCGAGTTTACCAGATTTTTTTTGAAATAAATAAAGGAGGTTTTATTATCTAAATCGTTCCTGTTTTTCTCGATTGCGGTGGTTGTGCCCTTTCGAAGGGCTGCCTACGTATCCACAACTAGCGGAATCAAACCAAACGTAGTTCAGATTTTTGTAACTTTGCAATCTCAAAATACATCAAGACAATTGGTTCAAGATGTTCATAATTGTAGAATAAATAATTCTAGCTTTTGACTTGCTTTTAAAAGTTTATGTGAAAATGATATTTTATAAACTTTTCTAATGACATTGAGAAAGAGTTTAAGGGTAGTAACGCTTCAGATGATCCAGGTTGGTTGGGTTGACTAACTCGTTTCCGTCAAGGTTCGTTAGCATTACAGCTCCGCCTGATAGAATCTTCCTTACCAAATATGGCCCGGCCCAATTAGGTTTGAATTTTCCCCTCGGGTCTTCTGGTAATAAAGCTCGAACAGATTTGAGAACCAAATCCCCTTCTTTAATGTTTTTGGGCCTCACCCTTTTGTTGAAGGCCCGCTGGATCCTCTTTTGGTATATCTGGATATTATTGAGAGCACGAGATCGTCGTTCATCTAATAGGACTAGCGAGTCATACCGTGCTCGAATCCAATCAGCTTCGGGTACTTGACTTTCAAGTAAGATCCTGAAGGACGGCACTTCCAACTCGACGGCTCGACTATCAGTTCCAGGAGGATATTCCCCATTTGTCAGGTAGGTCAACACGGCTTGATACCACGGCTCGGGATCAGGTATCTCAATGTCTTCGATGTCGTGGATGTATGCCGGCTCGGACCGTCTTTCGACACAAATTGGCATACTGGTGATGTGATCGGGAATATTCAGTAAAGATGCCAGTTTTGAGAGTGCGTCTGCAAACTGATTTTCTTCCCGAGGCGAGTATATGTACTCTACCTTTTGGAATTGCTTCTCGAGATCCCTTTCTCGTGCCTGGTAGACCACGAGACTGGCGTTCCGAGTTTTCCACTTTTGAAGTGCTTGATTAATGACCAAGGATGAATCACCGTGTACCAGGAGGTTAGTAACCCCCAGGTCGGCGGCGGCTTGTAGCCCGTGGATGCATGCTTCATATTCAGTGGCATTATTGGTAACGTCAAAGTCCAGTTTGATAGATACGGGGGTATGTTCCCCTTTTGGTGAGATTAAAAGAATCCTGACTCCGAATCCTCGAAAATTGGATGCCCCGTCGAAGTATAAGTCCCATGTTTTTGTATCGGTATGGAAAATATCTTCGTCTGGGAAGGACCAAGTGTCGGTGTGTCCCTCTTCAGTCACAGGGCTGTCGGCGAGAAACTCGGCTACTACCCGGCCTTTAATGGCTTTCAAAGGCACGAACTTTAGGTCGAATTCTGCCAGCATCAGAGTCCATCTTGATATTCTGCCATTGAGAATGGGCTTTTTGAAGAGATACTTAATTGGATCCATCCTAGATAATACTTGCACCTCATAGCTGAGCATGTAGTGTCGGAGCTTCTTAGTGGCCCAGACCAAAGCTAGACACGTCTTTTCGAGCATGGTATATTTACACTCGTACTCTAGAAACTTTTTGCTGATGTAGTAAATAGCCTGTTCTTTGGAATTGACCGTCTAAGCTAGCATAGCTCCCATGGTTGTCTCTGTTTTTGTTAGGTATAACGACAAAGGTAAACCGGGTTGAGGTGGCATCAGAACTGGTGGTGCCGACAAGATTTCTTTGATTTTATCAAAAGCCGTTTGACATTGTCATCCCACAGTATGCGTTTTCCTATCTTCAGCTTCTTTGGGCTCGCACACCATGGTTAGTTTTGAAATGAACCTGCTGATGTACTGGACCTTCCCGAGAAATCCCCTTATTTCTTTTTCGATTTTAGGAGGTTACATCTCGGTGATGGCCTTGATTTTAGCTGGGTCGACTTCGATGCCGTGTTGGCTAACGATATGGCCCAGTAATTTGCCAGATGTTACCCCGAAACTACACTTTTGAGGGTTTAATCTCATGTTGTATTTGCGTAGTCGGGTAAAGAACTTTCTCTGGGAGGTGATGTGACCGTCCCTACTTTTATATTTGACGATCATGTCGTCCACGTAAACTTTCACTTTTTTATGCATCATATCATGTAATAAAGTTGTGGCAGTTCGTTGATAAGTGGCCCCAGCATTAATGAGACTAAATGGCGTAACAGTATAGCAGTAAGTACCCCAAGGTGTAATGAAGGTGGTCTTATCCTATCTTCCTCTGCCATTTTTATCTGATTGTACCCCGCATATCCGTCCATAAATGATAGAAGAGCATGATCAACTGTGTTATCCACCAATATGTCGATGTTTGGCAACGGGAAATCGTCTTTCGGGCTCGCCTTGTTAAGATCCCGAAAATCTACGCAGACACGCACCTTGCCGTCTTTTTTAGGAACTGTCATGTTGTTTGCAACCCAGTCCGGGTACTCGGACACTTGTATGAAGCCGGCTTTGAATTTTTTGTCGACTTCTTCCTTGACCTTAAGGGACCATTCAGACCTCATTCGGCGGAGCTTCTGTTTAACCGGTTTGAACCCGCCCTTGATGGGTATATGGTGTTCGGCTATTTCTCGGTCTATCCCCGGCATGTCCTTGTAGGACCATTCGAAGACGTCTTTGAATTCTTGGAGGAGGTTCATGAATTGTTGTCTCTCCTCGGGATCTAAGGATAACCCTATCTTAAGTATCTGAGGCTCTAAGGTTGTTCCCACGTTAATGGACTCGGTTTCTTCGATTACCAGGTTGCGGGACTCCCTTTGCTCTAGTTGCTCGATCAGATGTGGAGGTAGAGGTACCTGTTCGTCGGGTTTCTCAATGTCATTGCACAAAACATTTTTGAAATTGAAAGCATTTTGAAAATGAGACAAGTCGTAAGCAGAACGGTTGTTATTATTGCTTGTAAATTTAGAAAATAGCTCGAAAAGAGCTGCCATCTGATCGCTAGTCAGTGGCGGGATAGGTAAGGTGCCGGGACTGACCCCAAGACACCAGGAATAGCTAATGGGAGAGGGGGAGTTACAGGAGTGACTCTAGCACCGGACTCACTAGACTCGACATCAGACTCTGACTCGGACTCCGACTCATAGTCAGACTCAGATTCGGGCATCTCTTCTTCTCTTGTGATTAGCTTGTAAGTCCTTCCCTGACTGTCAGTCCATTTGACAGTCTTTCTCCAGGCTCTCTTTCCCGTCTCGGATCCTACATCCGAGATTAGCTTAGTCGGGTCAAACTTATGGCTGCGAAGGATAAGATTGACCAGATCCTCTTTCGGCGTCGGGGTTGCGGCTTCTTCCCCGAAGAGTAGTCCTAGAACGGGCTCGATGTTGTTAGGATCTTCTGATTGGACGGGCGCGAAGACATCATACGGTATGAAATTGCAGTCCTGGGCCAAGTGGGTCCCAGGGTGTGTGGCGTCGGACCGGTATAGGCCCGTCTGGATCGGCTCAAACACTGAAGTGACAAAGGTAACAATGTTAGTTCCTGCTTGGCCCATATTTTCTGGGGTCATGGCATACCCTAGACCGAATCAAGACCTCCCGTCATTTAGGACTTCGATAATTTTCCCAGCGGAAGATTTGGCCTTGAAGTAGCCCCCGGTAGATACCCTAGATTCTATAGCATCATGTCGATGCTAACCGTGAAGTAGGGTCGGAAAAGATACTCCTCTTCGATTGCCCCTATGAAGTCGAACCCCCAGAGATCAGTGCGGCCTGAGGTGTTACAGTTAGCCACAGTCATAGGCGTGGCTTCCAAGGTGATGACAGTATCGTGTAGAGGCAGCTTGATTTTCTGATGTAGGGTGGAGGATACTTCCTTGGCCGCGTGGATCTAAGGTCTTGCTAAGAGGAGGCTAAAGGAAGAAGTCACATCGATCACTTGAAATTCCAGTTCCTTTTCTATTGGGCCCGTTATGATAGTTAGCTTTACGGCCCCAGCTACCGACCTTGGGCTTCCGTCGAAAGCCTGGATAGTTTGAGCGGTCGGAATATAGTCAGCCTCGGTAATGCCGAGGGCTTTGGCGGTCCTCAAGGGGAGGACGTTGACTGCTGACCCGTCATCGATTAGGGTCATTGGAAGGTACTTTCCTCGGCAGATTATCGTGATGTAGAGGGCCATGTTATGGGTAGCCCCGAATGATGGTAGATCGGCTTCCGAGAAGGTGATCAGTGGGCCTTCCTCCTTGGCTTTCCCCTTTAGGTGAGGCAGGACCGTGGCTACCATTTCAGCTAGAGTAGCCGTAGAGTTGATCTTGACTTGACCGAAGGCCTTAGTGAGTGCCTCCTGATGTCTTATGAGCTGACTAAGAGTTGCCATATAAAGAGGTCAACTCGAGTTTTCTTAAGCTGCTTCACGAGAGCCTTTCCAGTAGTTGGCTCTTCCGGGACGGCTTCTACTCTGACCGGTTCAGTGACGGTTATTGAAGCAGGAGTGTCCCTAAGGTGGTTGCTGGCTAAGGCCTTGGACTTAGCCTTTTGGATTTCCTCTAGGGTGATGGGGATAGCTTCCCCTTTAGTTAGATAGAAATCGTCCTCGTCGTCGCACCAGATCCCGTTTATTTGCGGGACAAATGGAGAAATGAGGGGTGAGCAGTCAATTATTTCTCCGGGGAAAATGGCGTGGGTGGCTAGAAGGTTGTCCTTGTTACTGGGCATACCTCCAGGTAAAGGGATCTTTCCACTTTTAATCAGATCCTGGATTAGATGCTTCAGTTTCCAGCACTTTTCGGTGTCGTGCCCATTGCCTCGATGGTACTGACAATAGGCCTGGATGTTGTAGGTCTTTGAACGACGCTCGACTGGGACTTCGGGTATTGGGCCTATCGGTTGGATAAGGCCCTTGGATGACAGCCTTTCTAAGGCATGTGCATAAGTGGTACCTATGTCGGTGAATACCCGGGGTGTGGTATTCCTCTTGGACGGGGTATCAAGTAGATTGACCTCATCAAAAATGCTGCGAGTGGCAGATGAAGATGTGGGCTTGTTTGTGGATGACCTGGCCCCTTGGTAACCTTTGGTAGAGGCCTTAGTAAGGCTCTCTAGTCTCAAGTCATCCTCAATTTTCGTCCTCATTTCAGTTAAGGTGGAGAAGTTGGGTATGACGGCGTACCGGAGATGGACCCAATAAGATGGGAGGAGGTTTTTCACGAAGGCTTCCACTAGCACTTTCTCACTGGGCTTGTCGACCAGTTTGACGCTCTCGGCCCTTCAACGTTGAAGGTATTTCGTAAATCCTTCCTTAGGTTCCTGGGCCATCACTTCCAGGGTGCGCATTGTGGTCTGGATTTCAGTGTTGTCGGCGTAGTTCCAAGCAAATTCCGTCGCCACGTCATCCCAAGTTTTGTATTTCTTGGAATCAAGCCTGTAATACCAGGCTTTCGGATGCTTTTCAAGGGAAGAAGCAAACAGATGCTTGAACATGGTTGACTTAACCCCCTTAACCGCCATGAATTCCTTGAAGGCCCGGATATGTAATACCGGGTCTTCAGTCCCGTCAAACATTGGTAGGCCCGTCAGGTTGAGATTGGCGGGCAGCTCGTCGCTCAGGGGTGAATAGAGGCGAGCATTTTCCGTATGAATTGAGTTGTTGGTCGACAGATGGACTTGCTCCTGCAGTTTTCGGAGTGCACTAACCAATTCAGCTAAAGGCCCGGTAGTTTCGTTCCCACCCGTGGGAATTCCTTGTTCCACGGCGCTCACACGGGTAACAATGGCTATCTGGTCTTCCCTTATTGTCGTGACCAGAGTCTCGAGCTTGGTCAACGAGGCCTTGAGTTCGTCCAAAGTTTCTTGCATTTTCTGTAGTCTGGTTTCGGGTGGCCTGTGTGTATGAATATCCCGTAATCAGAAACTGTCCCAGATCTTGGAATCAAAAAGAGCATATCCCGAGCAAGAAGAAAAAGACTTGACAGAAAAGAAAGACTTGGAAAAGACGCCTAAACGGGTGACTTGTGGATGATGGGCCTTCCTTAGGAATCGGTTATGTGAGCCGAGTCTCGCTTGAAGGAAGGTCCATGTGAGCTATTCCCCCGACTTTGGACTCTAACGTGTAGACGGGCTTACCTTTGTAGGAGTTCGTCCTACGTTGGTGGGCCATGCCTTAAACAAGGCGGACTGGGATAGGGAGGAAACCCGTGATGTAGGATCGACGGAGTTTCGACGCTAGAAACCCCGACAGCTTATGACAAAACTCGACACTGCTAAGTATGGGAAGTCCTAAAAAGAGGAACGTTTTGAAATGGAAAACTTGGATACCGAGAAAATCGGTGGACGGCCTTATTTTTTTAAAGAAATCGACAAAGGTGTCCTCGGGCCGAGTTTTTCAGAAATTTTGAAAAGGTTTGGGCAGCATACCGGCTAGAAAAAGGCTATTTTGAGTCAAATTGTAAGTCCTAATTTTGGTAGCGTCCATGGTTTTGAAAATTGGATGATTTTGAAAAGATGCAAGTTTTGGAATTTCGGTTTTTGAAAAAAAAAAAGAAAGACATGTAAATCATGTAGCACGTAGTCACGGAAGTAGTATAATGACACCATGTATGCTCTTAATCTAAGTCTCGGTCGGTCGAAATAGGGTCTATACCAATGACGGCGACTTTCTCGCAAATCAGGACGGACTTCCTAAGCCGAATTGGACTTAGAACATGCCGTAAGACCCATGCGAGTTCCGCCACCGAAGTCTTTAGTGCACCCATTTAGGAATGCACCATGGTATAGTGGGACGTCGGTCACAAGTAACCGGCCCGGGGAAAAATTAGGTTATGCATGAACCATCGAGCTAAAATGCGTACATTACTAGTCGAACAATTTCTTTTCAAGTCTCACCCTGAGAACCCCGATGACAAGTGGTACATCAGGTATCATCAGCGGAGTCGCCAAATTGTGGACATGACATAGGTCCACCCCGACGCGGCCAAACCGAATTGGACTTAGAAAATGTCGTAAGACCCATGCGAGTTCCGCCACCGAAGTCTTTAGTGCACCCATTTAGGAATGCACCATGGTATAGTGGGACGTCAGTCACAAGTAACCGGCCCGGGGAAAAATTGGGTTATGCATGAACCATCGAGCTAAAATGCGTACATTACTAATCGAACGATTTCTTTTCGAGTCTCACCCTGAGAACCCCGATGACAAGTGGTACATCAGGTATCATTAGCGGAGTCGCCAAATTGTGGACATGATATAGGTCCACCTCGACGCGGCCACGCGCGGGTTTGGGGCAGCGAATGAATCTCGTGGTAAGATTGATCTCGAATTGAAATTTAAATCGAAGTTGGAGTCGCCACCGAATTTTGTTGGAATTCGAACCCGTTCGAACCCAATCTATGTAGTAGTAGGCCGAGCACAAAGTACGGCCCATTCCGATTTCAGAGTTTATTGGGTTCGTCCCTTTGCATTGCGATACCGATACCGACGTTATCGGATACCGTGTATTGAATGACTATCGTATGCCAATGATTTCGGACATCCGGAAACCATGGTTCTGAGTAAGGGGTGAGGGTACGTGTTGGGAAGTTCACTAAGAACACTCAACCCCGCCCGCACTTAGCGGCCTTTACTAAGATATCGTTCGTTGTTTGTGTACGCGCGTTAGTATGATGGTTGAATGGTATGCAAAGAGCGTTTTGACTAAGCATGTGAAATATGTTTAGCTACGTTGTTTAATGCATCTAAGCTAACGTCAAAGTTGTTTTAGCATGCGGGGTTCATTTTAGTATAATAAAAAAAACAAAAGAGGTAAAAGCGACAACAATTACAATATACGAGCGGCATACCACCCGGAATTACAATGCAACCAACGATACATTACAACAATCGCGATAATAAACGAGTTAGAAGATACAAATATGACATAATGCATGGTTCTGAAAAAGACAAACACGTGATGGACTTGACACGTGACAACCGAAGTTGTTAAAATAATTTTATCGAGACTCGAGACATGCTAAAAACTCGCTGTTTTGCTATATCAGGAGCCACTCGATCGAGTCATTGATGTACTTGGTCGAGTGGTTTCGAAAAAAGGCTCCTGGTTCGACTTTTGGGATGCCACTCGATCAAGTGGGCTAGGCACTCGATCGAGTGCCCCCTGTACGGACTGCTGTCCGGTTTAGTTTCGACTCTAAAACTGTTTTCGGTCATGAAAATTGACAATTTGATTAAGTCGCGTAAAACTACGATGCAATTTATACTTGACTTAAACATTGATACTCGTAATATTCGATATTCGATTATAGAATCGGTATCTGATGTTTAGAGCGGATTTTGAAAAAGTTGCTTAGAAAACCATTTTAAATGTTGTTAAGACGATATAATTCCTCCGCGTTGTAATATAGTAATTACTCGGTTTCAATGGTATTATGCTTAACATGTTTTGATTATTGATACCTTTAGATCTGATATTCGACTATAGAGTCGATATCGAATCCTAGGGATGACTTATTATTGAAACTAGTACGATGGTAGTAATAATAATATTAGACACGATAAAAAACGACGATGACTGACGACGAAGATGACGGACGAAAAAAGAAAAAAAACGTGAGGAAGGAAGAGAAGAAAAGAGAATGGGATTTGGAACACCCTCAACCTACAAGCTAATTTCGGTCTCGATTTAGGAACTCGTAGTAACGGCGCTTGCGTAGGAATAACGAGAATCTAGGAAGAGTTAAGGTGTTATTTTGTATTTGCCTAAGAATTTCGAGGGAAAATCGGACGGTATTACGGTATAATTTTCCTAAGGTTTGCTAGAGATTCGGGATGTGTGATGAGAATAATTGAATGTGTTGTTTTGTAATTGTCCCTGTTGATGTGTTGCATGTGGGGGTATTTATAGGATGAAAACACCTCCACTCGGGATAAGAGATGCCCGGTTTGGATAGGAAATGGATGACTTGCCAAGGAAGAAAGCCACCGGTTGGGACGAAGTAGGATTCCGTTCATGGATAGGAGAGTTTTACTTGCATGAGAAGAAACACCCGGTTTTGGATGAAAGGGAGGCCACTCGATCGAGTTGTGCATGGCACTCGATCGAGTGCCTAGTCTAACCTGGATTCTGACTGCTTTATGAGCCCACTCGACCGAGTGAGCCAATCCACTCGATCGAGTGGAGCTGGACGAGTGGTATATATGGCTCTTCGAAAGATAAAATTTTATCTCTTACGGAATTGTTTAATGTTTCTTGTAGCTGATTTTTGTGAGGAATCTGACTTCGAGTTGGATTCTCGAATGTCGCGTCAGATATTTTTGGCTCGGGAATGGCTTTGACCGGGGTTTGACTCGGTCGCTAAAAGACGGTTTTGCCCTTGGTCTCGGTTTTGACCCAAATTAGTCTCATTTGACTGGAAACGACCCACTGGGCCTGAATTTGAGGTTGGTTTGGTGAGATTTTTACTCCGCTAAAAGCTCGCGCCAATTATCAATGATTCCGAGTCCAAATCGAGTGTATTAGGTCATGTTTACGTCCGATCATCATCGGGTGTTTTTCGGAAACTGCTATAAATACCTGGCGGTCAAAATGTGGGTGTCTACAATATTACTCTTTCCTTTTTTTTGGTATAATGTAAATTATATTAAAAGCGAGTAACCGATTACATCACGAAGACAAGACACGGACCAAATAGAGCGAAAACGCTCTACATCAGCCTATCAATCCACACTTGGTCTCTATCTGTCAATTTACCCTTACATTGATTTTTAATTCTATTTCTAACCTCAGTTATAATTAAACTAGCACATCTTCTCGGAGTAGAAATTTGATGCTCGATCCTGCTGCTATTCCTCTGATGCCAAATGTGATAAATCGCCGCACTGATGATGCTATTAAGGATACCATTCTTAAGTCTCGAGAACCGCTTGTGTCGTCTCCAAGGCTGATCATTATCGCTCTCCATCCTCACGCTTGTCCAGTCCTGAAGTATCTGCAGGACTCTCGTACTATACGGGCAATTGAAGAACAAGTGTTGTAAAGTTTCTTCCTCTTGCTCACAAACACAACATGAATTATCGGAGCTAATGTTCAGTCTATAGAGTTTATCTTTGGTATTTAGACCTCTTTGATAGACTAACCACGAAGTAAACGCATGTTTGGGAATTACCCATTTGGCCCAAACGTATTGATGCCATTCGCAGTCTTGCCCGACGTTTGCCATTATGTCGTAGCCTTTCTTTGTAGTATATTCGTTCCCCGGAATATTGATCCATTCCCGATTATCGTAGGCTCCTTGCAGCTCATTTTTCAACTTACAGATCTTCTTCCAGTACCAGCTTGCTTGAGTTGGGGGAGAATGATCAGCCCAATCACCATTATGTAAGTAAGTATGTTGTATCCATTGGACCCAAAGCTTATTTGGAAGATAATATATCCACCAGACAAGCTTACCTATACTAGCCTTGTTCCAGGCTATCTCATCTTTCAAACCGAGACCTCCTTGCTTCTTCCCCTTACCAATTTTGCTCCAAGCTACTGTAGGTACTTTTGTGAATTCGGCATTACCGTCCCAAAGGAAATTCCTACACACCGCTTCTATTTTGACCAATACTCCTTTTGGGAGTATGAATATAGATGCCCAATAAGAGTGTAGTGTCCTGAAAACCGATTTAACAAGCACTAACCTGCCGGCATAAGAGAGTTTCCTGGAGCCAAGTGATCTTATTCGCTCCAGAACCTTGTCGATCAGCGATAGGCAGTCTTTTATCGTGAGTTTAGTCGGTTTAATCGGAACTCCTAAATATTTGAATGGCAGACTACCTTCGTTACATCCCGAGACTTGGATAATCTCATGCCTTATATGTTCCGGGACCCCATTGAAATAGACATTAGATTTCCCCGGGCTCATCTTCAGTCCTGATGCTTTCGAGAAAGTAGCAAAGGTCCTAAGCAAGACCATCATTGATTTTACATTCCCTTTACTGAACAGTAGCAGATCGTCGGCAAACATCAGACAACTCAGCTTCAACGGCTTGCAAAGTGGATGAAAATTGAAATCCAAATTAATCGTAGTGTAAGCAAGCAGAGCCTCGAGGGGTACTCCATGCATATTGTAAACAAGAGCGGAGATAGAGGGTCCCCTTGTCTCAGACCTCTTCTTCCTTTGAACCACCCGAACGAATTTCCATTTAAATTCAGTGAATAGGAAGCAGTAGAAACGCATTCCCTAATCCATCCAATGAACTTTTCCGGCAATTTGAGTTCATGAAGCATTTGGAAAAGGAAATTCCATTCCACCGAGTCGTAGGCCTTTTGAAGGTCGATTTTAAACATACATCTCGGGGATACAGTTTTCCGACCATACAGTTTCACGAGGTCTTGGCATATGAGAATATTTTCAAGGATATTTCTTCCTTGAATAAATACGCCTTGCGTTTTGGATACAAGGTGGGAAGAACATCTGCCAGTCTGTTACAAATCACCTTGGATATGCATTTATAAACCACGTTACAACAAGCAATTGGTCTAAATTGCATTACAGTAGAAGGATTATTAGTTTTCGGGATTAGCGTAATGTTTGTAGTATTCAGCTGTTTAAGCATCTTGCCATTCCTGAAAAACTCATGAACTGCTGCACAGGTGTCCCGGCCCACGATATCCCAACAAGATTTGAAAAACTTACTTGTGTAGCCATCCGGACCCGGGCTCTTGTCATCCGGAATGCTAAACATAGTAGCCTTAATCTCATCATCAGTGACAGGTCTCATAAGCATCCAAATTTGTTCATCCTCACATTTGTTTCCATACTCCATTATTTTCCTATTAACTTTGACAGTAGTTGTTGTAGACCCAAGAAGATCCTGATAGAAATTGATGAAACTGTCTTGAATCTCGCGCTGCTCCATATGCATATTTCCAAACTGATCCTCTATTTGCAGGACCTGGTTCTGTCTTCTTCTTGCTTTTAATACCCCGTGAAAATACAATGTGTTGGCATCTCCCTCCATATTCCAGTGCAGTTTAGCCTTTTGGTTCAGGAATGTATAACGCACCATATCTAAACTTTCAAAAGCCTCCCTGAGTTCAATTTCCCTCTGCACAAGCATTCTATCAGTAGGGTCTACTCCAAGTTTCTCCTGAATTTCCTTAAGTTTGATCAGAGCAATCTTCGCATTGTTTTCAACATCAGTGAACTGCGCTTTGTTCAAACCTTTGAGTAATGGCTTCATCTCTTTTAGATTTCTCACAAGGCCAAACATCCGTGTCCCAATTCTCTTGTTCTTCCAACCATGTGCAACTATCTCCTTAAAATTAGGGGACATACACCACATATTGAAGAACTTGAACGGTGTACTCTTATTGTCCTCTAAGGTCTTCTGTTGAATCAGGCATGGAGTATGATCAAACATACCTTCAGGAAGGAAGTGTACAAAATGAGACGAATATTGATCCAACCATTCCTGATTTACAAGGAATCTATCGAGCCTGCTATATATTCTATCTTCAGTCCGTTGCTTGTTGTTCCACGTTAAAATTGCTCCTATAGCTGGACCATCTATTAGTTCACATTTATGCAAGCATTCCTGAAAATCTTCTGCATCTTTCCGTGAGAAGGAACCTCCCACTCTTTCGTTCTCATTTAGGATACAGTTGAAGTCCCCTCCAGTACCCACGGGCCCTGGCTACTCGCTGCAAGTCTCTTCAAATTGTTCCATAAGGATTCTCTATCTTTCCCTTCATTAAAAGCGTAAACCATCGTGATATAGAATGCCCCACGCTGATTTCTAACCCTCATATGAATGTATTGAGGGTCATACTCTATAAATTGCACATCACATACATTGCTCTGCCAAAGAATCCATATCCTCCCTCCAAGATGATAAGCAGTATTAGTAGATATGCTCCAAGAATCAAACATCAATCTAGCTTTATTCACATTCTTAGGTTTTATTTTGGTTTCTAATAATCCATATAGACCTACATTATTATTGCAAACGAATTTATTGATTTCCATTTGTTTATTCCTCCTATTCATACCTCTAACATTCCAAAAACCGAACTTCATCATTGGGATCGATTAGGGTTAGAGTGACCTGCAGACCTAGGGCTTCCACTACCTGATCGTAGTATGGTCACATAGGTCCCTTCAAGATGAGCCATGGATTGAGAGTTGGTCTGAATAATGCTGTTTATTGGTATTCTCAACTCTTCCGGAGCCTTGGGTTCATCTGTTCGTGGAGAAAGTATAGCAGGTTGTTCATTGATTTTCGGTTTCTGTACCACTCTCCACTCCTATTGTATCTTCTTCACTGGCATAGCATCATTCTTCATCTTAGTTTTTCGACAATTACTCTTCTCATGTCCAATCCTCTTACATGTCTGGCATGTAACCGGTTTCCATTCATATTCTATATCGATTTCCTGCAACTGCTGTTTCTCATCCATGAATTTAAGGGCATAAGGAAATTTTTGGTCCACTCTTAGTTCCACCATAACTCGTGCATATCCCAATCTGACCTTCTCCTCAGTTGCCGGATCATACCTTATAAACGAACCAACTGCTCCAGCTAACTTAGGAAGGCTATGTCCCCAGAATTTAAGGGGTAGTTTGTGCAATCTAATCCATGCTGGGACACTCTTCACTTTTTCTTTCTCAAGTTCAACGTCCTCCGACCAAGGTCTAATGATTACTGGTTTGCTATCGATATATTACTCTTTCCTTTGGTCGGACCGAGAATATGATGAAACACGAAGATAAGGTGAGGCTAAGGCAAAGATCCAGAAGAACAAGCCCAGACAAAGCAACGGAGCCGACAGTCTCGACAGTCTTACACGGCTCGGATATTGAAGACGGAATTTGAGTCGCTTTGGATTCCGTGTCAGCTTATTATTTATTAGTATTATTATTTTATTTTATATTACTACTAGATTTTGGTAAGTAATAGACTTACTTTAATTATTATTCCGTATTAAATTACTATTACTACCTAGTTATTAGTATTAGTTGTTATTATTCAATTTTGAGAGTTGTACGTTCATTAGGGGATGAACCCTAGTTCTATGTGTAACTAATTTCTCATCTCGGTTCAAGACATTGAAGCACTTAATTATCAGTTGTGAGTTTGAAAGTTCTTATCTTTATTCTTGATTATTAATTAATTGCTCGGTTTAATTACATGAATGTTGTTATTGATTTCTAGAGTGATCAACTAGTTTTCTATTTCATCGTTCTATTGTTAGTTTTGTTAATTGAACATGATTTGTTGATTAACTTGACCTAAGTAACATCTAAGACTTAATTATTGAACGGGATTCGTTGATATTAAGACTTAGGAGCAATTATCATAGATCTATAACACAACTGGATTGTATGTGTTTATTTACCTCTTTATTGAATTCTTTATCTATTACTGTTGCTGTTGAATTAAATCTAGAACTGGATTGTTTAGGTTGTTAACAGTTAGATCTAATTAAGAACGGGATATGCTTTAATTAGTTATTCGTAAGGAGAATTCGAATCTTCGATTCACGATAAAGTTGTCAAGAATAATAATTTGAACCGGATTTCGATGATCAATTGTGATTAAGTTGTGGATTTGTGCTTGACCCGAGACCTTTTAATCATCTGATTTAGTTAAAGTTTTCATCTTTATTAGTTTTAGTCATTAGACAATTATTCAAAACCCCCATTTCATATTGTTTAATTAATTAGTTATTTATTGTTCTACATTAGTACGCAGTTATAATTAGTCCTATTCTCTGTGGGTTCGACCCTTATTTCAATTATACTATTGTTTTAGTTAGTTGGTTATAAGTGATTATAAATTAGTAATTTGAGGCATACGAATTTAGCCTGTCAAATTTTGGTGTCGTTGCCGGGGAATTGACGTTAATTATTTTTGTATGTTAGTGTAGAGATTTTTAGTTAGTTAGTTTTTTTTTCGCTCTTTTTTTTTAGAGTCTAGTTTAGTTTAAATTTTTGTTGAGTCTTTTATTGTGTTTTAGTTGATCCGATAAATGGCGACTAAATATTTTCCTCAATATGAGCATGAACTGTTTTACAAATTTTTTGATAAATTGAGTGAGTATGTCTGTAGATGTCGTCACCGATATCAAATTTGGGAACTCTGTCATGTGGTATATAATGGGTTAAATGATGAAACTTTGATGCATGTTGATTCTTTAAGTGAGAGGAGATTCATTGATGGACTTAGTTATGAGGAGAAGTGGGATCTTTTCATGTACTTGGCTCGTGACACTGAAGAATGGGAGTTGGAAAACTCACGCTCTGGGACACCTTCAATGAGTCTTGATAAAAATTTGAACACCCAACATGATTCTCGTATATCCACGGAAGACATGATTAGATCGAGACCTGATTACTGCTCAAATGACCCTTCAAGCTAGTATGGCTCAATTCGGGCAAGAGAACAATGTTAGTATCAAGAACCTTGAGAGTCATGTAGTGCAAATAACGACATCTAATGATAGACTTGAGCCACATGATGAGGTTTCTCTTAATGTTAAGGAGTCTACAGTTATTGAGAACATAGAGTTTGATGACACTCTCCCCCTTGAACCCGATTTGGTATATCACTCTTATAATGAGTGTGATGTTGATAGTGATGATGGTTTTTGGGATGACGAGGAAGATGACTATGATGATTCGATATACTCCCCACCCTCTTCCACAGTTTCTACACATATTGATTACTCTTGCACTGACGAAACACACGTTATGGAAGATTCCTTAAGTCACAATGATACGAGTGATATTTCAGTCTTGGAGGATTCTCTAGTTATGATTGTTGAGAATGAGCAAGAGGAAATAAGTGTGACCATTGAGGAGACTATGGAAGTCGGAGTAGAAGAAGAAGAAATAGTCATTTTCGATGAGGAGAAAGACAATCTCCTTATGAGAGGTGAATTAATTAGCATGAACTGTCATGAAAAGATGGGAGAAACATGAGGCATATTTACTGAATTTAATATTCGCAATGAAGGACCACCACCGATACCCTTCAAGTATTCATTAGTGTTAATTCCGGGAAAGTTTTATGTTCATCCTCGAGCCTATTTGACCGTACCTATGAAAAATTCATCTTATAAAGAGGAGTACAGCAACTTTTGCGGATTGGGTATGAATTCTGGACTTTCATTCATACTTCGTCTCAAATTAGTTTAATTTAGATCGATTTGGTGGTCTATTTAGTGTTGGTTGTTGACGGGTTGATAGTCGGCTTCTTTTAGCCGAATTACTTGGTTCCTGATGTTGTTGGTCTTTTTGAATAGCCGATGCTCGATATTGTTTGGATTGTGACAAGGGAAGTGAATGTATGTTATGTGATATAACAAGCTCTATGTACCATGGATGGATCTGGTACACTACTCTTCCGCAGTTTGTTGGTCGAGATCATCGAGTCTGGTTCTTGAGGATGAGGGTCTTGTTTTACGTATTTTAAGTGATTGGTTCTGTTTGTCTTGATTGCTGTGGGAACAGGTGATTAGTGAGTATTTGTGAGACGGGTGATTATGATGAGTTGTTTCTCGATGTTTGAAGTCTTTTTCCCCATTTCTTGTTTTTGTGTTTGTCTTTGATCTCACGTTGAGGACAATGTTCGAAATAAGCGTGGGGAGGGATTTATATATTTCTCGTAGTTGTAATCGTCTTTGTGTTGTAATGAAAAAAAACAAAGAATAAAAAGAAATAAACCTGGTTAGGTGAAAACCCGAAATGGCGCCTAGGCAAGAATGAGAATGTGGCCGAGGACGGAGTGAAAACCCGAAACGGCGCTCCGGGTAAAAAGAAAAATCGAGTTGCGTGCCACGAGAGTAGTGTGAGAAAAAAAATGAAAGTTAGAGTGAAAATTCGCAAGGGCGGACGCTCTAGGCAAAATGAGGGAATTAGGGAAAAAATCGCTACTACTTTCTCCATTTTTGGTGTTGGCGTCATAAGAAGGGTGACATAGAAGGACGGTCGGGTAGGACTAGTGGTAATGGTGAGAAGAATCGCGGTGCGGTGTAGTCGTATCACTATATTCTATGCGATTGGTGATATTTGTTTGGTATATTGAACTATTAGAGGCGTTTAGGATTGATCACATGTGTGGGTTGTGGAATATTGTGGTATACATTTTTACCACCGGTGACATTTGTAGCACATGTGATCCGTTCTAGGATTGGAGAAATAAGGGGCGTTAGATGTGGTTTTTAGCTTATCTTTATTTGTTAATGTTCCTTGTTTTGATGAATTGGGTCGATGATAATAGTTTGATATTAGATGTGTTAATTCAATTGAGCATTTGAGTTGAGTTTCAGATTAGAAGGTGCATTATCTCATAATGAGGGAGTTTGGTGGAAGACGAGTGAGGGCCGGTATGTGTAATGTGATTCTCGCGCATTTTGGACCGGTGACGTTGTGTTTATGGTGTTCTTCGAGTTTTAGTGGAGGACGAGTACAGGTTCAAGCGTGGGGATATTTGATAGGCCATATTTAGTAGTGTCTTACCGACGATTTCAGTGTGGTTTTATTGACTTAATTGGTATTTTTGGATCACATTTGTGTAATATTCGTATGAATGTTATATAAGAGCTATTTTAGAGGATATTAGAGTACGATATTACTCTTTCCTTGGGTCGGCCCGAGAATATGATGAAACACGAAGATAAGGTGAGGTCAAGGCAAAGATCCAGAAGAACAAGCCCAGACAAAGCAACGGAACCGACAGTCTCGACAGTCTTGCACGGCTCGGATATTGAAGACGGAATTTGAGTCGCTTTGGATTCCGTGTCAGCTTATTATTTATTAGTATTATTTTTTTATTTTATATTACTACTAGATTTTGATAAGTAATAGACTTACTTTAATTATCATTCCATATTAAACTACTATTACTACCTAGTTATTAGTATTAGTTGTTATTATTCAATTTTGAGAGTTGTACGTTCATTAGGGGATGAACCCTAGTTATATGTGTAACTAATTTCTCATCTCGGTTCAAGACATTGAAGCACTTAATTATCAGTTGTGAGTTTGAAAGTTCTTATCTTTATTCTTGATTATTAATTAATTGCTCAGTTTAATTACATGAATGTTGTTATTGATTTCTAGAGTGATCAAGTAGTTTTCTATTTCATCGTTCTATTGTTAGTTTTGTTAATTGAACATGATTTGTTGATTAACTTGACCTAAGTAACATCTAAGACTTAATTATTGAACGGGATTCGTTGATATAAAGACTTAGGAGCAATTATCATAGATCTATAACACAACTGGATTGTATGTGTTTATTTATCTCTTTATTGAATTCTTTATCTATTACTGTTGCTGTTGAATTAAATCTAGAACTGGATTGTTTAGGTTGTTTAACAGTTAGATCTAATTAAGAACGGGATATGTTTTAATTAGTTATTCGTAAGGAGAATTAGAATCTTCGATTCACGATAAAGTTGTCAAGAATAATAATTTGAACCGGATTTCGATGATCAATTGTGATTAAGTTGTGGATTTGTGCTTGACCCGAGACCTTTTAATAATCTGATTTAGTTAAAGTTTTCATCTTTATTAGTTTTAGTTATTAGACAATTATTCAAAACCCCCCTTTCATATTGTTTAATTAATTAGTTATTTATTGTTCTACATTAGTACGTAGTTATAATTAGTCCAATTCTCTGTGGGTTCGACCCTTATTTCCATTATACTATTGTTTTTTTTTTTGGAATTTGATCAAAATTGAATTAAAGAATAATGATTACAATGTTTATGACCCAAAGGTCGGACTTTTACATCGCAATTTTCTCAATCCATATTCTATCACTATTATTCAGTTTGCCACTAATGCAATCCTGTATCCTAGTCTTTAGCTCCCTCTTCATGCGGTTCACCACACTTTCACGCCTGCAAATACTGAGATCGACTCTCCCTTTGTTCCTCTCGAACCATATGTGATATATTATTATGTGATCGACTCTCCCTTTGCTGTTGACTCTCCCTTTGTTCCTCTCTTAGTTCATGTCAACTACATCGCATCCTCTTTCCTAAGACTTTGAGGGACGATGCCAAGAGATGGTTACAAAGACATCCGAACAACACCTTCCAAACATGGTCCAACCTTGCAAATGCTTTCTTAGAGAAGTACTTCCCTCCATCGAAAACCAATCAATACCGAATTGAAATTCAAACCTTCCGTCAAGAAGAACATGAAAGCTTGAGTGAAGCGTGGGATAGGTTTCGCGATCTACTTAGGAAGTGCCCTCATCATGGCATTCCTGAGTGGTTAACAACTCTAACTTTTTTCGAAGCCCTATCCTTAAGATGGAAAGAAAATATAAATTCGGCGGCCGGAGGAGATTTCTACACTCTTGGGGACGATGCATCTAGAGCACTTTTGGAAAAAATGGCAAAATGCAATTCTCTTTGGGGCCAACCTCGAGATACTAAGAAGATGGGAGATGCAAATTCTCCTATGAATAATGAATTGAAACCCCAATTGAAAAAGGAAGAGCTAACCAAGAAACTTGAGGCTACGAATGCAAAGTGTACACCAAAAGGTATGTATCGGATCCAATCAAGAGATATGTATCAATCGAGTCAACAGCAAAGACCCTTCAATTCCAATCAACAAATATCTTTCAACCAAGGGTCTGTCAAAGTGCCTCCACTTATGCCTCCTTGTCAAAAGGGAAACTTCAACCACCAAGGTAGAAACTATCATGTTCAAAGAAATTTCCATAATCAGAGTGCAAATCTAGGAAACGATTACCATGATCAAGGAAGTAACTATTACAATCAAGGGTTCAATCAAAGGTACCAATGCAACTATCAAGGTAACCAAGGGTCAAATCAAGGGTACCAAGGGTTCAATTTTCAAAGACATAACCAACCCTCTCCTTTTTATGGAAATCAAGGTAATTATCAACATGGTCAAGATAGTGGTCAAGGGTATGGTTCGACCATTGATATGAGAAAGATTTTGGTCAATGAAGTGTATCAAGGAAACCCGAATTACCAAGGTAATAAAGGTTATAAAGGATTGCACTCTCAAAGCTACAATAAACCCTCTCAATTCTTTGGCAACCAAGGTCATTTTCAACAATGTCAAGGAAACGGTCAATGGGACAATTCATTAAACGAATTGCGAAGAACAGTAGAGTATTTGACGAATGAAAATGCGAAAGACAAGGCAAGGCTCAAACTCTTGAAATCTCAACGAGCATCTAAAGCCTTAGTCGCTCCCATGCACCTACCCCATGACTTTCCCGTTCAACCTCAATACCCAAGGGATCCACCATGTCAAACCCATGTTATCCAAAGAGAAGGAAAAGAGCTTGAAAACCCTCATAATCACTTGAGTACCAAGACAACATCAAATTTGCAACAACAAGAAGTACCACATGCAGCTACCCTCGATTATCCCAAACAAAACCGGGGAATTCGAGAAGAATTTGAGTTAGTTGCAAGGGCCGAGGACAAACAAACAAATTCAAGGGAAGCGAGAAGGCAAGGGCCTGAGAAGACACTTGAGGAGAAGGAATCCGATGTTCCACCTCCATCGATCTATGCACCAACTTTACCATCTCCGCAACAAGCTAAAGTTCAAAAAGGTAATATCAAGTATAGCCGATTTGTGGACATGATGGAGAAGGTAGAAGTCTCCTTGCCCTCCACCAAGGCCATTCAAGAAAACTCAACCATCGTTGATGGAATGAAAAATGGTGGAAAGCTTATGGACACCAAGTCTCCTTACCCCACAATGCAATCCAAGAAAGCAACTCAAGGTGAAGTAGTGATCATTGAAGATATCGATGAGAATGGCAACATTTTGTCATCAAGGATAGAGATCACCACTTTTACTCCCAACAAGGAACTCGAATCCCAAAATTGCCACATGGTAAATGCAATCAACAATGTCGAGGATATGAGTCTTTGGGATGAGTTGAATGAGGTAATAGATGATGTTAAGTCTTGGAATGATGATGAAATCAAGTTTCCCTTGTGCGAGAATACCGAAGAACATTACGAGTCCTTTGCTAGTAAGCCAAACTTTGGTTTAGGAGAAATTGAAACCGTCGGTAAAAGTTCCGAATCTCTCCTTCACGATGATATGAGGACAAGTGATGTCTTGAGATTTAGGGATATGGGCCCACAACTTGAAGAAGAAATGGGGATGTACAATGGGGAATTAAATCCTAAACCGCCTTTCATGTTGAGTGGTGTGATTGTGAAGCTTGAGAAAGCTAGAAGGTATTTTGGGAAGAAATGGTCACTTGGACTTGTGAGATGGAAAGACCCGGGAGACCACAAGAAATATGATGATTGGTCTTTTGATAATCATTTCTCGCTTCCGACTTGGAAGCTTCTCATGATAGCTTGGCTCGGCTACATGAGCCTTTCGGAAGACTCTTCTAGAGCCTTTGACTTACTCCTCCGAGCCCTTGATGGGTATGGTGGAGATTACACTCTGAAGACTAATAAACTTTAAGGTTTGGCGGTCCTAGCCAAAACCGCGCTTCTTGGGAGGCAACCCAAGCCTTTTTAGTGCATGTTTACGTTTTTTTTGTGTTTTGATTTTGTATGTAGGAATCTTCAACAAGAAGCCAACATGTATAGATGATGAAGAATTCGGAAGCGATCAAAGTATGGAAGAGATTCTATTTGATTGTTCCATTTGGGATTGTGGATTATGATGCTTGCTTGTATCTTGTTGGAGGATTGGTGGTGTTTTCGTATTTGTGATGTTTGTTAGCTTGAGAACAATGGATGAACTTGGATTTCATCATGGAGCAATTATTTGGATGATCATCAAGCTTTTGGAGAAGTTATGGAGCTTAATTTGAAGACCACAAGCATGTTTGTGGGAGATATTGATTATGTAATGTGAGTCGAGTCAATATTTGAATCTCTAGGTGATTATTGAAGAGCCATGCTATGGCAAGGCGGAAAAACGCAGCAAAGAAGACCGCCGGGCGAAATTTCGCCCGGTGAGATTTGACGGGGCGAAGTTTCGCCCTACGGAAAAATTGCCAGAATTGCCGAAATTGGTGAAGATACCACCGGGCGAAATTTCGCCCGGTGAGATTTTGACCGGGTGAAATTTCACCCGGTGGAAAAAGACGGCAAAATCGATTTTCACGACGAAAAGTCGTCGGGTGAAATTTCACCCGATGATGCCCGACCGGGTGAAATTTCACCCGGCGGTGTGACTTGGCCAATCACCTACACCTTTTACTCACTACATTTTCATCTCCCTCCAACAATTTACCTCAACATAACTTTCCCTCCAATCATTCTTACACCAAATTTTTACCACCAACTTTAAAACTTTCACTTTCCCTCCTCAAACACCCTTATTTATACCACCTTCTTCACCTCACTCATCATTTCACCCTTTCACCCATCACAAAATCATTACACTACCTTCCATACACCCCAACCACATTTAAGCCTCCATTCATAGTTCCATCCACATCTTAGGTGTTTATATTTGGGTTCTTTGAAGAGGTGAAGATCAAGTTTTTTTGGGGATTATTCTTGCAAGGTTATCACTATGGAGACAAGAGCTCAACGAGCCGCGCGTAAACAAGGTATGGCATCGACTTCTAATCCTTCTAAACGTTCATCTTCTAGTAAGTCTTCTAAGCCTATGAATTTACCTTGTCTAAATACTTCTTTGTCTCGGACCTTCTGTGAAAAGATCTTTCAGAGCACTAGGTGGCCTTGTCCCCACACAATGACCAATCTAGGAATAGTAGACGATATTAAAGAGTTATCGTCGAGAACCGGAACTAGCGAGCTCCTTAGCCTCGCGACCTTCACCTATAAGGACCTTACTTGCGAGTTCCTAGGAACTTTCGCCATCGACAATCTGACCACACCTAGAGCGATTAAATTTAGACTATTCGGCAAACCCCATCGTTTAACTATTTCCGAGTTCGGCCTAGTGCTAGGCCTACCCTCATCGGGTACCGGACTTAGTGCACCCTCGAGCAATGTACAAGCCTTTGTATCTAGGAGAGATCTTTGGAAGCGCATATCACGCTGTAAAGGGGGTTACGAGGCTAATTTATCATTTGCCTCCGAAATCCGTAACCCCGCAATTCGCTATTTTTGCGAGATGCTCTCCCACTGCTTGCTACCCTCGGCCGATAATATTTATACTCTTAATGTGTGTGTCCTGCAATTGATATTTGACTCTTTGTTCGGTAACCCTAACCCCTTAGACCTACCACTTGTCGTGGCGTTGCATTTCCACCGTATCATTGTTACCCAACGCCCCTCCTAAGATTGTGGAGGTCTCGTGACCATAATTGCAAACAAATTGGGTTATTCGACCGACCACCTCACCCCACTAGACGATTCCATATGGCTTGACGAGGCCTATTTTCCGACTTGGATTTTTCATGTACCTCATCAGCGCCTCGTCCACATTAGCCATGGAAGAGCTTTAATAGTTCCGAACACACACCGAACCACTGTCCATGTTCACAAAAATTGGGACCTACCTTTGGGTCCTGGTGAATTCCAACTGACCAAGACTGAGTCGGGAGGAAGGGGAGTTTGGGAGTATGCACACTATAAGTTGCCCAAAGGTCGTACGATCTACGACCTTTGTGAGATTGAATCCGACTTTGCCCTCTCGCTTAGCGACGGTCCGGAGGAGTTTTCTCCCCAGCCATCCTACGAGGGTATACCCTTTTTCTATGGGTCTCCTAGCGCTTCATTTGCGTCGGACGATCACTCAGACTAGACCCTCTCCTGGAGTCGGTGGTGTGTGTGTGTGTGTTGTGTATTTGTGTGTGGGTTGGGTCGATGAGTCTTTAATAATCTATAATTGCATGTCCTTTGGTTGATTCCGTTCTTATTCCTTTCATCCTATTGTCATTGTGATTGATTTATCTCTAACATAACTTTGCAAGCTGTCCCATTGTTCGATTGTTGCGGCCAAAGCGGCCTTGGTATTGCTCCCGGTCATTAGGCGATGTGATTACATCATTGACCTTTTGAAAATCCAAATTCTTCCCATTTTCTCAAATTTTTCTTAATCCGGGCTAGGTGATGTGACTACACCTACGCCCATTTTCCATCCTTTCTTTTAATTTCTTTTCTTTTATTTTATCCTCATTGTCTTAGTCACTTGGTTAGGGTCTAGGTGATGTGATTGCACCTAGGCCCGCCACCTTTTTACCATTTTCTTTTCTTTTGTTTTATTTCTTTAAAAAAATGTAAAAATCCAAAAATATTTTAAAATTTTAAAAATCCAAAAATATTTTTTCTTATTTTTCTTTTTCCATCTTTTTCGATCTGTTCCCCTACTTGTGCATTGAGGACAATGCACAGTTTTAGTGTGGGGGAGGGATCTACTATCCTTTTGTTTTTCAAAAATCTTTCAAAAAAGCCATAAAAATTGAAAAATTTCGAAAAACCCAAAACATTTTCTTTTTATTTTCCTTTTCTTTTTCCCTTTTTCTTTTCTCGTTTTCGTTATGTTTTCGTGTCCCTTGTATAGTCTTGTTCTCTACTCTTACAGGTAACCACCACCTTGATAGCACAATTCGAAGAGTTATGGAAGCAACCCGCTAGGTAACTTCCTTCCTTTTCGGTTTCTTCTTTACTTTAGTAGAGGAATTAGGTTGTTGCTATTGGGAGGCTCTCGAAGAGATGAGCATTTTGGGTGTTGTGGTTGATTTTTGTGCTTGAATGTCGATGGAGTACGAAGTGCATGACTTTACTCGTGTTTTCTTTTATCTGCCTTTTCTTTTTCGTGTGTCCCTTTTGCTTTTGTATAGCGTGTCTATGACTAAATGTTTTTGAAAACCCGATTACAAACTTGTTGCAAGAGTTTACATTCCATTGTAGTTAACCCATTGTAGATTTTGGACCTTAGTCTAGTAGAATGACTCTTAGGCAATGAATTTGTTGATCCTTTAGCTTTGAGTCCACCTTTTCTACTAGAGGTTTACTTCGGGGTTTGCATTTGACCACCTTGACCACACATGGAGGAGTTAGGCCTTGGTTCCCGCATCCCGTTTTCTAGGTGACCTTGCTTGAATGACCATTGCACCTTTAGTCCAAATTTTATTCGCCTTTTTGCGGGTTATCCGGGGAAGGCGCCGTTCTCGGGTACCTATTTATCCTTTCACCCATACATCACCACAACAAGTTTACACAAAAATAACCTCAAAACTTGGTTTCGAACCACATCAAAAAACCAAAATGGGCAAACCAAACCAAGAGAAAAAAAAAGGGCACAAAAACATGACAAAAACATGAAAAAGAAAAACAAAGAAGAAAGAAAAGGAGCTTCAAATGAAAAAATCGTATCGTCAAAAACGTCTCCTTGAAAAAAAAAAAAAAAAAAAAAAAAAAGCCCTTTGATCGATTCATCGCCCTGAAGTGCCAACTAGAGGACCGAGTCCCGAGGTCGGAAGATAGCGGTGATGAGTCGATCCATCCCAATAATTGTAAACACTCCACCTTTTTATTTGGGCTAATTTGGGAAATTCGAGTTTGGAACGACCCTCTTGGCCTTAGCCGAAGAGAGCGGGACTGCACCTACCTACAGTGTCGAACGAATCCATGGTTCACTTTTTCCACTCCATTATACGCCCCGTAGTACCCCTTTAGAAGATTAGGAGGACCTAGCTAAGTTATCAACATTTATATTGCTTAATTGTCATAGTATTAGGCTTTGATCCTTGTTTACGTGGGTGATTTATCTTGTAAGTCTATTGTTGTTTTAGGTAAGTAATCGGTGTCTTTCCCCGCCGTCTCGATGAGGGATTCGGTGTTTTTTTTTTTTTGGGTAAAGGTAAGTATTATATATAAAGAATGATAATTACATCGAGTGCTCTAGTAAGCTAGTAATGAAATTACTATCCTTGTTATTAAACTTTTGATTACATCTGCTTTTGCAAAAGACAAAGAACTCCTTACTAATTTGAGTAGCCAACTTCTCGGGGTGAGTAAGTAAGCCCTCACTTCTCGCAGTATTCCTTTGTAACCAAATGTGATACGTGATCGAGTTGATTAAGCCAGCTTTATAGCACGCTGTAGTTTGGTTCCTCTCATATTCTTCCTCCAAACATTCCCCAACTCGACTTTGAGCGAGTTCGGCATCATCCTACGAGTAGCAGTCAACACCCGTTTCGCATATTCACATTCTACAAGAAGATGTTGCATCGTTTCAGCGGTTAGACCACAGCAGCAGCAACTATCATCTTCAGATATCCCAAGCTTGAACAGTTTGTCCTTTACATTCAGACCTCCGCGCTGAGCTAACCAAGCCATAATCCTGTGTTTCGGAACGGACCACCTGGACCATACTGCAGTACACCAGTCAACAGGCTCATGTTTGATCCTCAACCATCCATATACCTTTGATATGGAATAGTCCTCCACATCCTGAGTTCGCATTTGAACACCACCGAGCACTTGTTTCAGCATATCCCTACTTTGACAAAAAAAATTCCAATACCAACATATATCCGTTCCAGGTGAATACTCCTCCCATTCTTTTCCTTTTAAGTAGATTTGATGGATCCATCTAACCCATAGTCTATCTTGCTTTCTAGTAATCCACCACGCCATTTTCCCAATTGCGGCTTTGTTCCATATCACATTTTGATTTAAGTTCAGTCCCCCTTCTTTAAAAGGTACACAAGATTTTTCCCAAGAGACAAGTGGAACCCGATGATACTCGGCAGTCCCATCCCATAGAAAATTTCTACAAATACTATCAATCTGCTTCATCACCGCAGAAGGAAGGATAAAAATAGTGGCCCAGTAATTGTGGAGGGTGGAAAGTACGCTCTTGACCAGAACTAAACGACCCGCATAAGATAATTTTTTCGCACCAAGTCTCCTAATCCTCTCCACTATTTTATTAACAATCGGTTGGCAATCAAGAATAGTCAATCTAGTTGTTTTAATAGGAACTCCCAAGTAGCGAAAAGGGAAATTACCTTCAGAACAACCAGAAACCTTGATGATATCTGCCTTCAGCACTTCCGTAACTCCATTAAAATATACACTCGACTTCCCCTTACTCATACGTAGGCCGGATGAATCAGAAAAGGTCGAGAATGTTCGCAAAAGGACCATTATGGAGTTAACATCCCCTTTTGAGAAAAGAAGCAGATCATCCGCGAACATAAGATTAGTAAGCCGTAATTCCTTGCATAACGGATGAAACCTGAACGGCATGTTACTAGTCGTATATTTCAATAATCTAGTAAGATAGTCCATACAAATAGTGAACAGGAGTGGGGAAATAGGATCACCTTGTCTGAGACCTCGCTTGCCCGGGAAGAAACCAAAACAGTTCCCATTCAGGTTCAAGGTATACGTCGCTGTAGATACACATTGCATGACCAAATCTCTGAACCGCTGCGGGAAGTTTAATTGTGTTAACATTTGGCTCAGGAAACTCCACTCAACCGTGTCATAAGCTTTTTGGATGTCGATTTTGAACATACAGCGGGGTGAGACACTTTTCCTATTGTACTGTCTGATTAAGTCCTGGCAAATCAAGATATTTTCAATGATACTTCTCCCTTTGATGAATCCTCCTTGAGCGGGAGAGACAATGTCAGGGAGAACTGATGCTAGTCTCGTACACAGAATCTTGGATATCGCCTTGTATATCACATTGCAACAAGCAATCGGTCTAAATTGCGTTACCGACGAAGGTCTTTCGACCTTAGGAATGAGCGTAACAGAGGTAGTGTTAAGCTGCTTAAGCAAACATCCGGAATTAAACACATCCTCGATCGCTTCCATGACCTCATCTCCCACAATATGCCATGAGTCCTTGAAGAATTTACTTGAGTACCCGTCCGGGCCCGGAGCTTTATCGTCAGGAATATCAAATACGGCCTGCTTGATTTCTTCTTTCGACACCGGCTGGTTAAGGATAATCTGGTGCTGAGGTGAACAAACCTGCCCCTGTTCAATGACAGTCCTTTTGACAGCAGTTGTAGTGTTCTGCGAACCAAGCAGGCGCTGATAATATTCTAACAAAGCGCTTTGAATCCCGTCCTGGTCCTCATGAATCGTCCCATTCTCATCCATAATTTGATGAATCGCATTATGAACTCTCCTCGATTTCAATGCACCATGAAAATAAGCCGTATTTTGATCCCCATCCTTGATCCAAAGACATTTAGCCTTTTGGTGGAGGTATTCAGATCGCACGTTGCTGAGAAATTGGTACTCATTGTGAGCAATTCGTTCCTGATCCCTCAAGCTCAGATCAGTTGGTCTGTAAGATAATTCCTTCTGGAGCTGAATGAGACGAACCTGCGCAATACCAGTTCTGTTTTTAATATCAGAGAACCTGGAATTGTTCAGGTTTTTAAGAGCTTTCTTCAGTCGCTGCAATTTTTTAACAAGACTATACTGTTTAGTGCCCTTTATGGTTATCTGCCAGTCCCGTGTTACTATATTATCAAAAGCTTCCGCCTTACTCCACATATTGTAATATTTGAAAGCCCGTTTATGCTTGGACTGCTCTTCCTTCCTCTTAATAAGACACGGACAATGATCAAAAAGGCCCTCAGGTAAGAAGTGCGCTGTATAATCCCCATTATGATCCAACCACTCTTGATTTATCAAACATCGATCCAACCTACTGTAAACTCGATCCTCCGGTTTTTGTTTATTATTCCAGGTATAGAAAGCACCTAGAGCAGGACAGTCTACCAAAGTACAATCAGAAATACATTCCCTAAAAGGCTCAGCTTCAGACAATGTGTATCCTCCTCCCAATCTCTCGTCAGATGTGAGAACACAGTTGAAATCACCCCCCACTAGCCACGGAGTGTTTATGTTAATAGCCAGAGCCTTTAGATCAGTCCAGAGGGATTCACGTTTATGAATCTCGTTGAAACCATATACCATAGTTACCGAAAACAGTCTTCCCGAGCTCAAGTCTTTCACCTGACAGTGGATAAGTTGATCGGTGTACAGCTGCGGAACCACCTCACACTTATGATGATCCCAAAGAACCCAGATACGGCCACTTTCATGAGTATGATTATTAGTAACTATGCTCCAGTTATTAAAAATAGTATTCCTAACACGATGCTGATTCACCGCCTTTATTTTGGTTTCTAATAAAGCAAAAAAACCAACCTTCCAACTAAGAAGAAGCTTATTTACCTCCACTTGCTTCTTCACTTTATTAAGGCCTCTAACGTTCCAAAATCCAAAGTTCATTGAGAGGAAAGATTGATTGCAGTCCCCCCCTCCTTACCAGCATTTCTCCCTTGAAAAGGGGTTACTCCTCCAGATTCTTCTCTAATTTGCCCTTCTTCCAAGTCTTGAATCCTATTCTTGTCAGGTGCTTTACTACTCAAAGCAGGGAACTCATCTTCATTGTCTAACCGCGGACTACCAGCATAGTGGATTATTCTAGCGGGGGGTTCAATCCCCGTCGAGGTAATCAAAGTACTGATAGCTGCAGGAACCAGAATAGCGTTGCTGTCATTTACTGGATTAGGTCTTTTCTTTGGTCTCCAAACCAGTTTCTCAGTCTTTGGATGTTCAATGATCTTAGGTCGACCTTTGCAATCTTCTTTCTCATGACCCATCCTCCTACACAACAAGCAAGTCACTGGTTTCCAGTCATATTCAACTTGAATTGAAACCAGGGACCCCTTTTCATCCAAAAACTTAACAAAAGCAGGGAGCGCTTGGCCTATCTTGACCTCAATAAGAACTCGTGCAAACCCAAGTATAGACCTCGCTGCAGTGGCCTCATCACACTTAATGAAAGGGCCAATTAAACCAGCAATCTTAGCCAAGCTATCCCCCCAAAATTTCAGTGGTAACTGATGGAGTCGAACCCATGTGGGAAGAGTTTGAACATCCTCCTTTTTAAGTTCAATATCCGGTTGCCAAGCTTTTAATATCATAGGTTTGTTATCAAACATGTAGAATCTTGAACTAAGAACAATATTCTTCATCGCTTCCGTCTGAAACCGAATTAAGAAAACCCCATTTGGCATAAACGATATCTTGTCAATCGAGTGATGCTTCCAAATACGTCGAAAGAAACCTTCTAAGACTGCTCGAGGAGGATTCGCACCCACAATAAACCCATAAACCGCAGTCTGCCAGTATTCAAGCTCTGCTTTCACATCATCTTCTTCCAATTTAAGCAGTGGTTGTTCTTTCAATTTAAGCTCGAGGAGGATTCGGTGTTTTATTTTTGCTTTGGATGCGTCTATTCTTTCGTGTTATGTGTTTTTGTGTGTTTAATCGCATCCACCATTTTGAGCAAGACCCAACTTGCCTTGCATGGGAGTACTCTACCTCATGGGTATTCCGATGTGAGTTGAAGGGACGGAGCGGGCCCGTTAATTGCCTCGTATCGGCTTAGCATAGTCTAGCTTAGTTAGTAGTAGCTAATTTCTTTTTGGGTCTTTGCTCGAGGACGAGCAACGGGTTAGTGTGGGGGAATTGTTGTGTGCCAAATTTGGACCGTTTTTCCTCCCATTTAGACCCGTTTTTCCTTCGTTTTGCGAGAATAAAGTGCGATTATCGCCGTATTTTGAGTAATTCTCGCATTAGCGTCTCTGTTTTGCATTTTACGTGTTTTTGGTAGTTTTCTGTCTATTTTGATAGGATTTTCGACCAAAAACGTGTCCAAGCTCCTATGAGCATGAGAGAGAAAGGGAGATCATCCGAAAAGTAAAGCACACAACTTAAAACCCAAAGTCCAAACCCAAGAGGTGAAACCTTGAGCGAAAAGGAAAAACTTCAAGTCCATTGTGCATCTTCACCGGAGAGGTCGAACTTCAAATGCATATATCTAGAGTTCTAGAGCTCGGATCGAAGCGATTCCAGTTGGAGGTGAAAGGTTATCTTCTTAGCTTTCCAACGACATATCTCACGCCCCAATCGGAGATCAAACGAGAGAGTTATGGCCCTCTGAAGTCACAGGGCGAAATTTCACCCGATGAGAATTTGACCGGGCGAAATTTCGCCCGACGGTGTTCCTCCCCAGATTACCATTTTGGACAAAAAGTTCATAGGGTGAAATTTCACCCTATGAGATGACCGGGCGAAACGACCGGGCGAAATTTCGCCCATCGGGTGAAATTTCGCCCGATGGAGAAAGCGCCAAAAATGGCGATTCGAGAGGAAAATCTCACCGGGTGAAATTTCACCCGGTGGTGCTAATGTCGTCAACTACAGGGCAAAACTTCACCCTATGAAGACTCATTGGGCAAAGTTGCATCTCAAAGGACAAGGTCTCACTAATGGGCAAGGATTAGATTATGGGCTTTAGGTTAAATACCCATTAAGAGATTACTATATATATGTTACCCTAATTCATTGCCCAACTTACCTCTCCATTATGCTAAGGAGGGAAGACATTACACCCTTTCACCATCCTATTACACCATCTATTAGTAGTAGGTTAGTAGTATTCTAGTAGAAATCCTCCAAAATTCTAGTAGTTTACATAGTTATTAATTGTAGATCTACATAATTTCCATCAACAATTATCTAGATCTCAAGTTTGTAAGAAGATTATTCAAGTTTTATTTGAAGATTTTTTGGGTTTAATGAAGGATTAGTGACAAGTTCTTCACTTTATTCATCAAAGATTCAATCTTTACTTATGCAATCCTCTTATTTCTTATAGATCTACATAGTTGGTATAATTCTCTTCCACTCCCTAATCTCTAATTTAGTTTTTATGTTGTTTTCTCATCATTATCTTGTTTAGATCTAATTAATATGCATGTTGAAATGATTTCCATGATGAATTGTGAGTAGACTTCTTTGTTGGGGAATTAGGGAGGAGGATTTGGATTATTTTATTCAAGGGATGTTGGTGGGTTGTTTACTTGTTAATTATCGATGTTAATGTTTTTGTGTCTTTGTTGACTTAGAATCGCGACTAGGCCGACCTTGACTCATTTCTACCAATATGGGGAAACTCGGGGTAGAAATTACCTTAGATTAAGACTTACCCTTTCGTCGTGAAAGCGGGCTTAGGTAGGTTGGATGAGGATACCGAAAGGTGGCACTCTCCTTTTTAACGTTGTAACAAAAACTCGATCCCGAGACTATTAGACCCCATTTCCGAATCCCGACTCTCCCCAACACCTTTTCTACTTATTGACCCTAGCCTACGATCTCTCGACCTCTCTCGACCTCTCGACCCAAAACCCCCCTTTCTCGACCCAATCACGCTTAGACTTTGACTCGACCGATTTAACCTAGCCCGTCCCTGTGGATCGATCCCCGACTTACCGCTACTACGTAGTAGTTAGTTGGAGTTTATAAATATTGTTTGACTGCGTTGGATAGGCGACGATTCGACGCGCATCATATATTTGCACTCATACTCTAAAAACTTCTTGCTGATGTAGTAGATAGCTCGTTCTTCGGAATCAGCTGTCTGAGCCAGCATGGCCCCCATGGCTGTCTCGGTCGTTGTTAGGTATAACGACAGAGGCAAACCGGGTTGAGGTGGCATTAAGACCGGCGGAGCAGACAATATTTCTTTGATCTTGTCGAAAGCAGCTAGGCACTTGTCATCCCATAGTACCCGTTCTCCTACTTTCAGTTTCTTGAAAATTGGTTCACACACCATGGTTAGTTTGGAAATGAACCGACTGATATACTAGACTTTCCCGAGAAATCCCCTTATTTCTTTTTCGGTTTTGGGAGGTTGCATCTCGGTAATGGCTTTGATTTTAGCTGGGTCGACTTCGATACCTCGTTGGCTAACGATATGACCCAGTAATTTGCATGATGTTACCCCAAAACTGCACTTTTGAGGGTTTAACCTCATCTTGTACTTGCGCAGTCGGGTGAAGAATTTTCTTAGGGCGGTGATGTGGTCATCCCGTTCTTTAGATTTGACGATCATGTCGTCTACATAAACTTCTACCTCTTTATGCATCATGTCATGTAATAAAGTGGTAGCGGTTCTCTGATATGTGGCTCCGGCGTTAATGAGACCGAATGGCATGACGGTATAGCAGTAAGTACCTCAAGGTGTTGTGAAGGTAGTCTTACTCATATCTTCTTCCGCCATATTGATCTGGTTGTACCCAGCATACCCATCCATGAATGATAGAAGAGCGTGATCGGCCGTGTTATCCACCAGTATATCGATGTGTGGTAACGGAAAATCATCTTTCGGGCTTGCCTTATTAAGATCCCGAAAATCAACACATACCCGCACCCTACTGTCCTTTTTAGGAACCGGAACAATGTTTGCCACCGAGTCCGGATACTCGGACACTTGTATGAAGCCGGCTTTGAACTGTTTGTCAACTTCTTCTTTTACCTTAAGAGACCACTCGGGCCTCATTCGACGGAGTTTCTGCTTGACCGGTTTGCACCCGTCTTTGATTGGTATGTGGTGCTCGGCCATTTCCCGGTCTATCCCCGGCATGTCCTAGTAGGACCATGCGAAGACATCCTTGAACTCTTGGAGGAGGTTTATGAACTGTTGTTTCTCCTCGGGATCTAGGGATAATCCTATCTTAAGTGTCTGAGGCTCTAAGGTTGTTCCCACATTTATGGACTCGGTTTCTTCGATTACCAGGTTCCGGGATTCCCTTTGCTCTAATTGCTCGATCAGATGCGGAGGTAAGGGTACCTGTTCTTCTGGTTTCTCAATGTCATTGCATAAAATATTTTTGAAAGAAGAATTTAAAAGAGACAAGTCGTAAGCAGAACGGTTGTTATTATTGATTGAGAATTTGTAAAACAGCTCGAAAAGAGCAGCCATCTGATCATTGGTCAGAGGCGGAATTGGTAGAGCACTCGGGACAGACCCCGAAGTGCCAGCAACAGGAATGATAAAAGGGGGAGGGGTTACAGGAGTGATCCTAGCACCGACTTCCCTAGACTCGACCTCAGACTCTGACTCAGACTCCGACTCAGACTCAGACTCAGGCATGTCTCCCTCTCCAGTGACCAGCTCGTAAATTCTTCCCTGACTGTCAGTCCACTTGACAGTCTTCCTCCAGGCCCTGTTTCCTGTCTCGGAACCAACATCCGAGATTAGCTTGGTCGGGTCAAACCTGTTGCTGCGGAGAATCAGGTTGACCAGGTCTTCCTTTGGAGTTGGGGCTATGGTATCTTCCCCAAATAGTAGCCCTAGCGCGGGCTCAGCATTATCAGCTCCATCAGACTGGATGAGGGTGAACACATCATCCGGAATATAGTTGCAGTCTCGGGCCAAGTGGGTCCCGAGGTGCACAGCATTGGGTTGGTAGAGACCAACCTGAATAGCCCCAAATACCGGTGTGACAAAGTAGTCAGTCAACCATGGGCTGTAAGGGCTCAAGTGGATACCCTTGATGATGTTGCAGGCCTTTTCAATTCCTGCTCGGACAACATTGCCCGAAGTGGCGGCATAACCAAGACCAAAGTGAGAGTCTTCGTCTTTGAGGACCTCGATGATCCTCCCAGCTGGAAGATCGGGTCGAGAGGTAGCCCCCGGAAAGTACCCCAGGTTTTGGAGCATCGCATCAATACTCGTAGTGAAGTAAGGCCTAAAGAGGTACTCTTCCTCGATCATCCCCACAAAATCGAACCCCCAGAGGTCCGTGCGTCCCGTGGCGTTACAGCTAGCCACAGTCATTGGTGTTGCCTCTAGAGTGATAACATCGTTAAGCAGAGGCATCTTGATCTTTCGATGGAGGGTGGAGGATACCGCCTTGACCGCGTGGATCCAAGGCCTACCTAGGAGCAGGTTGAATGATGAGGTCACATCGATCACCCGAAATTCGAGCTCCTTTTCTATCGGGCTCGTTATGATGGTCAGTTTTACGGCCCCAGCTACCGACTTTGGGCTCCCATCAAAGGCTTGGATGGTCTAAGCAGTCGGGATATAATCGGCCTCGGTAATCGAGGGATTTGGCGGTCCTTAGGGGAAGGACATTTACAGCGGACCCATCATCCACCAGGGTCATAGAGAGGTATTTCCCCCGGCAAACCACCGTAATGTAGAGGGCTAGATTATGGGAGGTCCCGAATGGCGGTAGGTCGGCTTCGGAGAAAGTGATCATCGGGCCTCCTTCCTTAGCTTGGCCCTTCAGGTGGGGCAGGACTGTGGCTACCATCTCAGCAGGGGTAACCAGAGAGTCAACCTTAATTTGATCGAGAGCCTTAGTAAGCGCTTCTCGATGTTCCTGCGAGCTAACCAGGAGTTGCCAAATAGTGAGGTCAACTCGGGTCTTCTTTAGCTGCTTCACGAGAGCCATTTCAGCAGTTGGCTCTTCAGGAGCGACTTCCGTCCAGAGTGGCTCGATGACGGTTGTCGGGATGGGGGTGTCCCTAGAGCTAGTGGCTTGATAGGGACGACCAAGGTGGTTACTAGCCAAGACTCGGGATTTGGTCTTTCGGATCTCCTCGGAGGTGATGGGGACAGCTTCCCCTTTGGCGAGGTAGACGTCATCCTCGTCGTCGAACCAGATCCCGTTCACTTGCGGGATAAATGGAGAGATAAGGTGAGAGCAATCAATCACCTCCCCGGCAAAGATGGCGTGGGAGCTGAAAGGGTTCTCCTTGTTGCTGGGCTTATCTCCGGGTAGCAGGATTTTACCGCTTTCGATCAAGTCCTGGATCAAGTGCTTCAGCTTCCAGCACTTCTCGGTATCATGCCCATTGCCCCGGTGGTACTGGCAATAGGCCTGAGCATTGTAGTTCTTGGAGCGTCGCTCGACCGGAACTTCGGGAGTTGGGCCTATCGGTTGGACTAGGCCTTTGGAGGATAGCTTTTGTAAGGCATAAGTATAGGTGGTACCTATATCAGTGAAAACCCGAGGTGGGGTATTCTTCTTGGACGGGGCATCTAGTAGATTAACCGCGTCGAAAATGTTGCGGATTGCAGCTTGGGGCTTGGTGGTGGAGGAGGAAGCCCCTTGGTACCCTTTGCTAGCGGCCTTAGTAAGGCCTTCCAGTCTTAGGTCGTCTTCGATCCTCATACCCATTTCAGTAAGGGTGGTGAAATTGGGTATGACAGCGTACCGGAGGTGAACCCGGTAGGAGGGGAGGAGGTTCTTGACAAAAGCCTCCACCAAAGTCTTCTCACTAGGCTTATCGACTAGTTTCACGCTTTCGGCCCTCCAGCGTTGAAGGTATTTGGTAAAACCTTCTTTCGGCTCTTGGGCCATAACCTCCAGAGATCGCATTGTGGTTTGGATCTCGGTGTTGTCAGCATAGTTCCGAGCAAACTCGGTGGCCACATCATCCCAAGTAGGGTATTTCTTCGGGTCTAGCCTGTAGTACCAGGCCCGTGGGTGCTTTTCAAGAGACGCAACAAAAAGGTTCTTGAACATGGATGAATCCACTCCCTTGATGGCCATGAATTCTTTGAAGGCCCGTACATGTAGTAACGGGTCTTCGGTTCCCTCGAACATCGGTAGGCCCGTGAGGTTCAGGTTCGCGGGCAGTTTGTCACTTACCGGGGAGTATTCCCGACTATTCTCCCGATGGATATTGTTACTCCCAGTTAAGTGAACTTGTTCTTCCAATCGGCGAACCGAGCTAACTAGTTCAGCTAGAGGCTCCGTAACTCCAATATTTGGAGTCCTTTGCTCCACTGCAGCTAAACGAGCAACGATAGCAATTTGACCGGCCCTCATTTCTGTCAGTTGGGCTTCAATGTCGGCCTGTTTGTCGACCATGATGTCCACAGAGGTTTCTAGACTGTTCAAAGTAGCTTCCATCCTGCGGGTGTGTCTGGTTGCCGGCGGCCTGTCTGTAAGAACACCGCGTAATCAGAAACTGAACCTGGATCTTGGAATCAAAACAAGTACATCCCGAGCGACCCAAAAGAAAAGGACAGAGTAAAAAAAAGACTCGAGAAAGACACCTAGACGGATGACTCGTAGGTGCTATGACTTCCTTAGGACTTTGGCCTTGTGGGCCTAGTCCCGTTCGAAGGAAGGTCCACGTGAGATTATTCCCCAGACTTTTGACTCGAGTGTACAGACGGACTTTCCTTTGTAGGGGTATGCCCTACGCGGGTTGGTCGTGCCTTGACAAATAAGGCGGACTCGGGGAAGGGGGGAAACTCGTGATGTAAGATCGACGGAGTTTCGACGCTATAAACCTTCTACATACTATGCAAAGACCCGACACACGGATAGACGGTAGGTCCTATAATAAGGAAGATTTATTTTTGGAAAGTTGGACGTTTGAAATTTTGAATATGTAATGGATGAATTTCCGAGAGTTCGAAAACGGAATTTTGAAAAAACCGAGATTAGAATTTGGAAAAATTCAGAAAATCAAGATGGTGTCGGAAATTCGAGAGTTAAAACGGACAGCATGCCGACTACAGAAAAGGATATTTTGAGTCAAATCGTTGATCCTAAATTTCGGCGGCATTCCGAGTTTTGAAAATTGGATATTTTGAAAAGATGGGTCCCGAATTGGGCAGCATTTCGGTATTTTCGAAATTGGGTATTTTTGGAAAGATGCAATTTTTGAAATGACGGTTTTTGAAAAATGACACGGAAACCAAGTAGCACGTAGTCAAACAAGCATTATAACGACGCTTATGTATGCTTTACACTAAGTCTCGGTTGGTCAAAATAGGGTCTATACCAACAACGATGGCTTTCTCGTAAATCAGGACGGACTCCCTAAGCCGAGTTGGACTTAGGACATGCCGCAAAACCCATACGAGTTCCACCATCGATGTCTTTAGCGCACCCATGTAGGAATGCACCGCGGTATAGTGGGACGTCGGTCACAAGTAACCGGCCCGGGCAAATTTGGGTTATGCATGAATCATTAAACTAATGCGCGCACACTAATATTCGAACGATTTCTCTTCGAGTCTCACCCTAGGAACCCCGATGACATGTGGTGCATCAGGTATCCCCAGCGGAGTCGCCAAATTGTGGACATGACGTAGGTCCACCCCGACGCTGCCACGCGCGGGTTTGGGTAGGCGAATGAATCTCGTGGTAAGATTGTTCTCGGGTTCGAAATTTAAGTCAAAGATGGAGTCGCCACCGAATTTTGTGGTTATTCAGAACCATTCGAGCCCACTCTATGTCGTCGTGGGCTATACACAAAGTACGGCCCACTTCAATTTCAGAGTTTATGAGGCTCGTCCATTTGCATTATTATATCAATACCGTTTACACCGGCTTTCGTATATAAAATGACTCTCGTGCGCCAATGGTTTCGGACGTCCGGAAACCAAGGTTCTGAGTAAGGGGTAAGGGTACGTGTTGGGAAGCCCACTAAGGACACCCAACCCCGCCCGCACTTAGCGGCCTCTACTAAGACATCGTTCGTGTTCGTGTACGCGCGCTAGTAAAACGACTAAATGATATGCAAACAGCGTTTTCGGGCTAAGCATGTGAATTTTGCGTTAACTACGTCATTTAATGCATCTAATTATGGTCGAAGTAATTTAGCATGCGAGGTTCATTTATAAAGCGATAAGCAAGTAAATAAACAAAACTCGTAAATAAAAGTGTACAAGTTACACGGGCGGAAATACAACCCGGAATTCACAATACAACGATTAATAGAAATAAAGAACTAAAATAAGAAGAATGATAAATAAATACACGACTCGACAACGACCCGTATATAATAAACGTGCACTAGATCGTGAATTAGTTAGACGGACGAACCTTAATCAATTACGCATTATATTGCATATTAATCAAAGGACGGAGGTTCGAGACCTAGGCGTGGTGCTAACCCGATCTCGAACCTCGATGCCTTGTCCCGACTTATCACCTCGAGAAATGGAGTCTAAATTAATTATGTGTCGGATACGACTAAAGAGTCGTCGACATAAAATTAATAGTGCGAGACCGTCGATCAAAATCGTTTTAAATGTCGTGATATGCATGGGTTTTGAAAATTAGAATTACGTGATTGATTATGCACGCTACGACTAAGTCGTAAAAAAAGACGAGGCTCGAATGTTGCATTAAAGCTCTCGGTTTTCTGGGCTACAGGACCCACTCGATCGAGTCATGGTCTGACTCGGTCGAGTGTGTCTTTAACGTAGCTACTGTCCAGTTTTTTGGGTGCTACTCGGTCGAGTAGCCCCTGTTCGAGTGATAACTCGTTTCATTTTATTGTCCAAAATCGATGGTCGGCTAAATTAAATACAAATATTGTACGATTTGCATTTAGTTCGGCCTTCGGTGCTATAATCGTGTATGCAAGCGATTATAATACCGTCATCGGAATTTTATGAAAATGTTATCGTTTAGATTGAAATTTTGAGTTAGTAACGGAATTGCATCCCTCTACGTCACGACATCAGAATTAATCCTTTCGGATTATGTGATGTCGGTTTTCGTGTCAACGGGTTCCGTACTAATCATCGAAATGGGATCGAATGCGTTCAACTATGACCGATCACGATCACATCATGTCCTTGAGTACATTGGGGCGGCGCTCCTCGAAAAGGCGCCACCTCCGTCGTTACTCGTAAAGGAATTAGATGGACTTTAGGCGATTATCATAGTCAAACGTATTCGAAACCGAGGTTTTAATACTAGTGTATACATGTACGCGGTATATAATCGTTAAATGTTAGAATGCGAAATTGAAAGAGTTAGTAAACAATAAAAAAAAAGTTAGTGTTAGAAGTTAGTGTTACTAGTACAATTATAATACAAAATGCGAAAGTGTGAGCAAAAGATTAGAGAGAATAGAGATCGATATGGGGTTTAGGACACCCTCAACATACATGCTTAGTAAAGGCCTCGGAAATGGACTCGTAAATAGCGACGGGACGCCGGAGTATCGAGGATGTATGCAAGTTATGGTGTGTGTGTGTGTGTGTGTGTGTGTGTGTGTGGATGACTCGTCGGTTTTCGAGGGACGGTGGCTCGGTTTTTTGGCTAGTATTGCTTAGGGTTGAAGTGTAGTGTAATGTAGGGTGTTAGGATGAAAATGTAGGGTAAAATGCATGGGAAAATCTGCCCAAATGAGTGGGGTTGGAGGGGTATTTATAGGCTTTACCTCACGACCTATGGTCACTCGATCGAGTGGCCCTAGTGCACTCGATCGAGTGGCCCTAGTGCACTCGATCGAGTGGCCCTAGTGCACTCGATCGAGTGCCCTAGGAAACGGGTTTGGCCCGGTTAAAAGACGCTTCACTCGACCGAGTGGGTCAATCCACTCGATCGAGTGGATCAAGAGGATCGAGCTAAAATAGGAAGGAGTTGACTTTGATTGCTTTTTTTTGAATTTTGATTTGTGCGCCAGTTTCGAGGATTGTATTTGGCTGATTTGTGTGACGGGTTCGTCTTTGACCGGGTTTTGACCCGGTCGCCAAAAGATGGGATTTATTTTTGGTGTCGGTTTTGACCCAAATTAGTCTTATTTTGCTCGGAATGGCCCACTGGGCCTGGATTTGAGGTCTGTTTTGTGAGATTTTTACTCTGCTAAAAGTCCATGTCGGATATTATTGAGTCCGAGCCCAAATTCGAGTATACTAAGTCATGTTTGCGTCCGATCATCATCGGGTGTTTTTCGGAGACTACCATAGACACCTGGCAGTCAAAATGCGGGTGTCTACAATCATCATCAGTAATCTACAGTTTGAACAGTTTCTGTTTGACATTGAGAGCTTTATGTTGATGCAGCCAGCTTATTAATCTGTGTTTGTGATAAGTGTGGTTTGTAGTGCCTATTTCGTAGTGTTTTGGTCCCATTTTCCTTGTGAAATCGCTCCTTGGGAGCGGTTTATGGGATACTTATGCTTCCTTTAGCTCGTTTCAGGTTCCCGAGACCATTCATGAAGAGTTGGAGCGATTCCGACTCAATACATACACTTTTTGGAGCCAACGAAGCTAAGGAACGATCACTTGATGCCTTGGAGTCGACCCCGAGACCTTGGGACCCAATCCCGAGCCTCCGAGACCCGATCCCGAGTCCCGAGAATCGGTGAGAAGCCCATGAGAACCAAGGAGGGACCAAAAAGATCATAATGGAGGCCTACAAGGTCCTTCCCGGGCGGGATAGTGGCCTTCCCGACAGGGAAGGAGTGCACAAACCAACCAGCTCCTGACTTGAGCCCGTCCCGGCCGAGAAGGACTCGTCCCGGGCGGGACCATCTCGTCCCGGGCGAGACCATCTCGTCCCGTGCGGGATGAGTGTGCTGCTACCCCGCGCCCCTTTCTTTCTTCTCCTTTCCACTTGTAACCCTATATATACTCTTCCCTTGTTTTGTAAAGCATATGCACTTCATGAGACATGATCCCTTAAACCCTAGACTACTTTAGGTTAGATTAGATTAGATTAGTGTAGATTAGTCCTTAATTACTCTTTAATCTTAGTTTACTCTTGTATTATTGGATCTCTTGAAGAATCCATCCAAGATTGACAACCTTGGTGGAATTATTTGGGTTTTCTTCTATACAAGTGTTCTTCTTTTCATTCTTCACTAGTATGGTATAATCTTCTCTTCCTTTTTACTCTTTATCTTGTTTATTCATCCAAGTTTGAATCTTTGTTCATTGTTATGTTTAATGTTCATAGTTTTCACTAGTATCTTCATGTTTGTTTTGTTTCTTATGTTGATTCCCCTTGTTCTTGTTAGTTGTAGTTTGATTATGTTAGAGTAGTATCTTGCTAGGGTTAGTAGGGTTATTAGGGTGTTAATTGGATGATTAAGGGATTGTTGGAGATGTTGGTGGAAGATTTGGGTTTCCTCTTGGTTTGATGCATATCACCTGTTTGTTCAAATGCTTGAATGACTAGTATGTGCATATGCTTGTTTTCCTTGCTTTTCTCTTGTGGGTGATAGTTTGTTTGTGGGTTTGGTTCCCTCACTACGTAGCGAGAGCCCGGTGAGGACGACCCCTAGGTCGGTCTACGTAGCGAGAGCCCGGATGCGACCTAGGCCACTATAGCGCGCTAGTAACCCCGTTTGTCATGTGTATCGCCGAGATGGGTTTTAGGTGAAACCTCTAGGTCGGTCTACGTAGCGAGAGCCCGGACCACACCTAGATTACCCTACTACTCCCTTCACTCTAGTTCCTCCTCGACCATTCCATTACCCCTTTGACCCCGACCTAATCCTAGCCCGTTTTCCTTGTTTGTTTTCTCCGTTTCCTTAGCCATAGTCTTAGTCTTCTTCCCCTTCTTATCACCTTAGTTTAGCTTAGTCCGTTGACTTAGTCTAGTAATCGGGTGACCTTAGTCTAGACGCCTCTTACCGTCCCCGTGGATTCGACCCGACTTACCCTAGATACTCACTAGGTCTAGCCGGTTTATTTATTGATCGGTTGGGACGTGACGAATCCCTGCCATCAGTTTGGGAGCTGTCCATCAATTCTAGACCAAGTGCGTCCAGTTCACGCCCTCGCCTTTATCCCTGAGCCAGTCGTAACATTTCCTGATCGAGTAAGATTTACCTTTACAGTTCTGCCATTCCGATGCAATATACGCAGGTTTGTAAATGTTCTTAACTTTGCAGATTTTTTTCCACGTCCAGGTGGCATCGGTAGGAGGTTCGTACAAGAGCCATTCCGTCCCCTTGAGATAAATTTGATGGACCCATTTCACCCACAGGGAATCCGCTTTGCAATGGATCCACCACACCATCTTGCCAAGCGCGGCTTTGTTCCAAATGCTGTCATCTTTTAGTCCCAATCCCCCTTCTTTGATCGGCTTACCTATCTTCTTCCAAGAAACCATTGGTGTTCTTTTGTACTCGGTGCTCCCATCCCATAGGAAGTTCCTACACAAGGCTTCTATGTTCTTTATGACGCCTGACGGGATCATAAAAATCGAGGCCCAATAATTATGTAAGGTCTTGAGAACTGATTGAACTAGTACTAGTCGACCAGCATACGAAAGCTTTCTAGCACCAAGGACTCGAATTCTTTCCATAATATTGTCAATTAAGGGCCTGCAATCTTTAGCATTCAGCTTCGATGGTTTAATAGGCACTCCTAGATATCGGAAAGGTAGCTTTCCTTCCACACATCCTGAGGCTGACACGATATCATCCTTGATCTGATCCTTCACTCCATTAAAGAACACATTAGATTTTCCAGGACTCATTTTAAGGCCCGAGGCTTCCGAGAATGTAGCAAAAGTCCTCAGGAGGACCATAATTGAGTTAACGTCCCCTTTACAGAATAAGAGCAGGTCATCAGCAAACATAAGGCTACTTAGCTTCAAATTAAAGGGCCACAAAGGGGGTGAAATTTGAAGGTCATAATGCTAGTAGTGTGATCAAGAAGCCTAGTGAGGTACACCATACAAATAGTAAAGAGTAACGGGGATAGAGGGTCCCCTTGCCTTAAGCCTCTCTTCCCTCTGAAGAAGCCAAACGAATTCCCATTTAAGCTCAGCATGAATGAAGCAGTTGAGACGCATTCCATAATCAATGTAGTAAACTGGGTAGGAAAATTTAATGCATTAAGCATTTGTTCAAGAAAGCTCCACTCCACGCTATCATATGCCTTTTGTAGGTCAATCTTAAACATACATCTTGGTGAGACCGATTTCCTACCATATAACTTGATAAGGTCTTGACATATCAGAATGTTTTCCAATATATTTCTCCCTTGAATGAAACCCCCCTGCGTTTTGGAGACTATCGTTGGAAGTATCACAGCCAGTCTGTTGCATAATATTTTAGAGATGCATTTGTAGATCATATTACAACATGCAATGGGACGAAACTGCTGGACATTTTGTGGTCTAGTAACTTTGGGGATGAGCGTCACGATAGTGTTATTGATTTTTTTTTTCAATAACTTCCTGCTATTGAAAAACTCCATCAGTGCCTCGCCCACCTCAACACCAATCGTTTCCCAACTAGCTTTGAAGAATTTACTAGAGTAGCCGTCCGGACCGGGGGCCTTGTCGTTTAGGATCGAGAAAAAGACTTCTTTGATTTCCTCTTGTGTCACAGGTTTCATCAATATATGCTGCTGTTCAGGACTACATAGTTTTCCATTCTGCATGATTCTTTTACAGACCTTGGTCGTAGGTGAAATGTTCCCCAGTAAGCCCTCGTAGAATGTAAGAAGCTCGCCTGAATTGCTTCAGGATTTGTGTGAATAGTCCCCTGCATATCTGCTATTTAAAGCACAGAATTCTTAGCCCTCCTGACTCTAAGAATGCTATGGAAATACGATGTATTAGCGTCACCCTCAGGCATCCAATGGGCTTTTGACTTCTGTTTGAGGAACGATAATTGCAGCTGTTCTAACTTGCTAAACTCACCTAGCATAGCCCTCTCCTGATGAATAAGGTCAGGATCCATCGGATTAAGCACCAAATTTTCCTGAATTTGTCTCAATTTGACCCTTGCAATATCAGCATTCCTTTCCACATCGGAAAAGCTATTAAAATGCAAATTCCTTAAGGTGAAATTTGAGAGCTCGAAGCCTGTTCACCAGAACATACATCTTAGTTCCATAAAAATTTACCCCCCAGTTCACCTTGACTACATCATTAAAACCAGGATCAAAAACCCAAATGTTATAAAATCTGAACGGTTTCTTGCTGGCAATCTGTAACCCTGCCTTCCTCACTACACACGAACAATGATCAAATTTGCCATCAGGGAGAAAAGAAGCTCGCAGGTCTGGGTAACATCTACTCCACTGATCATTGATAAGAAGACAATCCAGACGGCTATAAACCCTATCAGCTGGTGCCTGTTTATAATTCCAGGTGTAAAATGCACCATCAGCTGGACTATCGACTAAGTCACATCGCAACAAGCATTCTTGGAAAGGAGCAGCCGCTTCCTCTGGCTTAAAACTTCCACCCAATCGTTCCTCAGCTGACAGGGCACAGTTAAAGTCCCCTCTTATTACCTAGGGCCCCATAATGCTCATGGATAGATCCTTAAGCCTGTCCCACAAATCCTCCCTCTCTTGAATACCATTAAAAGCGTAGACAAAAGTTACAAGGCATTCCTGCTGAGTAATGATGTGTTTGACTTTCATATGGATAAATTGCGGGTTATACTCAACAAATTCCACATCAACACTTTGGTGGTTCCAACCCACCCAAATACGTCTGCCCTTGTGTGTATGATTATTAGTAGTCAAGCTCCAAAGAGGGAAATTTAAGAGCGCATTAGACTGATTGGTATGCTTTATTTTAGTCTCTAATAAGCCAAAAAAATCTACCTTATTATGATGCATAAAGTTATTCACTGTACGTTGTTTATGCTCCTTATTCATGCCTCGGACATTCCAAAAGGCAAAGATCATGATGACAAGGGGGTTGAGAGGTCCCCTCCTCGCTCAGTCTTCTCCCCAATCAGAATTCCCTTGAATGATAGAGATTCTGATTTAGCAGCAGAACCTACATCCTTATCAGAATCAAGCTCCCCTGAATGCTGACTTTGAGCATTATTTTTTATTGGATTTTGTAACCCCTTTCCTACTTGCTTGACTAAACTCACTTGCAGCATCTGATCCTCTACATTATTCCCTCTGACTTCAAGAGGAACCTCCTTAATCTTCGGCTTCCAGACCTGATTTTTTGCTTTTGTTACCTGCGCAGTTGTCTTACGCCTGCACTGCCTTGCCTCATGCCCCATTTGTAGACAATGATCACACTTGATAGGCTTCCACACCCATTCAACTGGAATTGTGATCAAAGTTTGCTTCTCATCTTTAAATTGGACTGATTCGGGGAATCTTTTGTTAACCTGGACTTCCACCAGGATAAGAGCGTATCCTAGTTTTCTTTTTTGCTTAGTTGCCTCATCCACAGATAAAACCTTCCTCACTCTACTAGCAATCTTCAATAAACTCAGACCCCAGAATTTGAGGGGGAGACTATGCAAACGTATCCACGTAGGCACAGCCATCACCTTCTCTTTTTCTAATACCACATCAGGGCTCCATCTCTTAACAATAACTGGCTTACTGTCGAACATATAGAAACCAGCGTTCAGCACCGTAGTTCGCATATCAGCATTAGCAAATCGAACTAAGAAAACCCCATTTGGTAAAAGGATATTTTATCAATTGTGTGGCTTCTCCAAATTCTCCTCAGATACCCTTCAAAGATCGGCCAAGGTGGGTTTGCCCCAAGGACATATCCATAGACTACCGTCTCCCAGTATGACAGTTCATCCTTAACATCATCATCTGTTAATTATAGCATGTCCTCTTGTTCCTCCATCACTTCTGAGACCTTGACAATCTTTTTCCCTATGCGTTTAAACCAATCACCCTGGTGATCCTGGATTTCACCATCGTCATTATCTTTTTCCATATCATCCTCATGCTACCGTGTTTTTTAGCCTCGACGACATTAGGTTTACGAGCTACCCTAATTCTAGTTACATCCTTGCTTTTTTCCTTACTTGCACCTTTCCTATGGGTAATGCTCCGCAACGTCGTTGGGGATGAATCCATTGCCTGAGTGATGGGTAGGGATTTGTCGTGAATCCCAACCGTCAAACAAAACTGGCTATACCTAGTGGGTAGCTAGGGTAAGTCGGGTCGAATCCACAGGGACGGGAGGATGGACTAAGGTATGCCACGGTCAAGGACTAGGTTCGAGACAAGCTAGTCTAAGGGGGATGGCTATGGACTAATCTAAGGTCTAAACAAAGGAAGCAAACAAAGGAGAACGGGCTAGGATTAGGTCGGGGTCAAAGGGGTAACGGAATGGTCAAGGGAGGACTAGAGTGAAAGAGGTAGTAGGGTAATCTAGGTTGGTCCGGGCTCTCGCATCTTAGACTCACCTAGAGGTTCCACCTAAAACCCATCTCGGCGATACACAACACAAACGGGGTTCTAGCGCGCTATGGTCCTAGGTCGAATCCGGGCTCTCGCAACTTAGACCGGCCTAGGGGTCGTCCTCACCGGGCTCTCGCAACTTAGTGAGGGGACCGAACCCACAACAAACTAACACCCACGAAAGAAAGGCAAGAAAACAAGCATTCGTACATACTTAGTCATTCAAGCAATTCAACAAACATGTGATGTGCATCAAACAAGAGGAAACCCAAATCTTCCACCAACAACTCCAACAATCCCTTAATCATCCAATTAACACCCTAATCACCTTACTAACCCTAGCAAGATACTACTCTAACATATCTAAACTAAAACTAACACTAACAAGAGAAATCAAACCAAATAACAAAACTAACATAATGAAACTAGTCTAACAATGAACTATGAACAATAACAAGAACTAAACACTAACAAGAACTAAAGATTCAAACTTGATTAATAAAACAATGAACAAGAGAAAGGAAAAGAGATAATACCAAACTAGAAGATGAAAAGAAGAAAGAAACTTGCATAAATGGAAGAACCCAAAACAAACATCCAAGTTTGTCAAGCTTGGTGAAGATCTTGAAGAATTTCCAAATTACAAGTATTAATCTATGATTAACGATAATCTAAAGACTAATCTACACTAATCTATGCTAATCTATCTAGGGTTTAGTCTCTAATGAAAGGCATAAGCTTAACATAACAAGGGAAGAGTATATATAGGGTTACAAATGAAAGGGAGAAGAAAAGAAAACAAAGCGGAGTAGCAGTGGCCCGTCCCGGCCGAGACGGGGTGGTCCCGGTCGGGACGAGGCGGTCCCGGTCGGGACGAGGTCGGTCCCGGTCGGGACGCCTCCATCCCGATCGGGATGGGCCCAGGTCAGCAGCTCCTCTTTTTGCTCCTTCATCCCGAACGGGATGAGCTTATCCCGAACGGGATGAGCCTTGTAGGCCTCCATTATGATCTTTTTGGTCCCTCCTTGCTTCTCATGGGCTTCTCACCGATTCTCGGGACTCGAGATCGGGTCTCGGAGGCTCGGGATTGGGTCCCAAGGTCTCGGGGTCGACTCCAAGGCATCGAGTCATCGTTCCTTAGTTTCGTTGGCTCCAAAATGTGTATGTATTGAGTCGGAATTGCTCCAACTCTTCCAAATCGGTCTCGGGAACCTGAAACGAACTAAAGGAAGCATAAGAAGCCCCTAAACCGCTCCCAAGGAGCGATTCTACAAGGAAAACGGGACCAAAACACTACAAAATAGGCACTACAAATGACACTTATCAACTCCCCCACACTTAACCCTTACTCGCCCTCGAGTAAGCACAAACTAACTACTAAACTATCCGAGTGGGTATTAGCGCACCCTACGCCCCTTCAACTCACGCGAGTGCACTTAGAGGACAAGTGCACTCCGCAAGGCAAGTTGGGTCTTGCGACAAAACTGTGGATGCAACCGGACACAAAACACACAAACAAACAAACACATAATCGGTTGCACCCAAAACAAAAGAAATACCGCTTCCCTCTAAAAGCGGTGAAAGAAACACCGGTTTAGGACTCGAGGTAAGTGACAACGTTCCCAAGCTAGCAATACAAACCAAGGTGGACTAGACCCTAATAGTATGACGATAAAGCAACAAAAATGTTGGTAACTTACCTAGGTCCTCCTAACATTCTAAAAACGTACTACGGGACGATCGACGGAGTGGAAAAGTGAAGAACCACGGTGTTTGTCGACACTGTAGGTAAGTGAGACCCCGCCCCCTTTAGCGTGAGCCAAGAGGGTCATCCCGTGTCCAAAACCGCCTAACTAGTCCAAGTAAAAAGGTGGAAGACATGCAAAATGAGGGAAGACCGACTAATGCCGCTATCATCCTTCCTAGGGACTCGGTCGTTTGGTAGGCTCTTCACGGCAAAGTCGGAAAAAGGCTTATTTTGAGAGGATATCTTTTTGTGATTCGGGTTTTATTTTGGCATTTTCTATTTTCTTTTGCATTTTTTCTTTGTTTTGCCATGCCATTCTTTTTCTTCTTTTCTATTTTCTGTTTTTTGGCTTTTGCCTTTTTCTTTTTCTTCATTCTTTTCTTTCTTTCATTTCTTTCATTTTCTTTTCTTAGCCCCTTTTTGGCTTGATTCGGCTTTTTGGCACTTCTTTGACAATTGAGAAAGAGAGAAATCAACAAATTGCATTTTATTTGTGTAGAATGTGTAGGAGGTCGGTGAATGGGTGAGTCGGGAGCGCGCTTCCCCTTCAAACCCACAAAAAAGGGAAAACTTGGACTAATCAAACAATCCTAAACACGGTCACCTAGGGGACGAGACTCGGTAACCAAGGCCTTTTCACACCGTGGGTGGTCATAATGGTCAAAAGTGCAAATCCCGCAGTAAATCCCTAGTAAGCTAGGTGGACTCAAGGTAAAGGACCAACGAAATCATTGATTTAGGGTCATTCTACTAGATTAAAGTCCAAGACTCGATTTATACAACTAGGAAGGGAAAGTAAACTCTCACAAACTAGCCTCTAAACCGGGTTTTCGCAAAATGTTTACACACAAGACACACAACACAACACAAAACAAAGACACAACGAAGAACGACAGAAAAAGAAGTAAAAGCAACGAAACAAAAACAACACAAAATGAATACATACACAACATAAATACCACCCCGAATTTCCAAACAAGCCACCAAATCGTCCACAAACTTTACAAAGCTCCACCCGAGCACACCACAACACACATCTCCTCCAAACTCCACAAGGAACAAAGAGGAAAAAGGGATAAGATGTTACCGGGAGTCTTGAAAGCCCTCCAAAGCTAGCGGTGAATAAGCGACCTATAAGGAAAAAGGGAGGCAAAACACGCACACAAACAAATATACGACATAACGACACAAAAAGGAAAACACACAAAAGAAAAATCTTTTTGATTTTTGTGAAATTTTTCAAATTTTTAGGATTTTTTAAAGATTTTATCGAAAAACTAAGAAAATAAAACTAACTATACTAGAATATCGCTCCCCCACACTTAAATTGAGCCATGTCCTCATGCTCGATCGTAGGGTGCGGAGAGACGAAAGAAAGAAAAAGAAACTACGAAAATAAAGCTAAAAATCAAAAATAAGGTGAAGAAAAGGGTAGAAGGTGTCCGGCCGGGGTGTAGTCAAGTCACCATGGGCCGAGACAAGAAAAGATATGGATGGGGGAAGAAATAAAAAGAAGGAAATAAAAGGAAATGGGAGGGGAGGGCTAGGTGTAATCAAGTCACCTAGCCCAGATTCCGCCTAAATCCGACTAAATCCTCAAAAAAAGAAAGTGAAAAACTTGTAAAATTTGGATTTTGAAAATGACTCTCGATGTAGTCACATCATCGAGAGTCGGGAGCAATATATACCAAGGCCCCGAGGGCCACCATGACACCATGACACAAAAGTGTACAAGGGGAAGGGGAGTAAACAAAGGAAAACAAGCAATAAAAGACGGAAAAGAAAGGATAGTTGCCGTACCATAGGTTAGCAACTCACTCTCAGCATCGTCTCATAGATCAATATAGGCACTTGCTTGTCTTCATCCTTGCTATTCCTCTTCATTCTCGATAATACCGCATGGTAGAGGTAGTAATGGTGTGAGGGGAGGGGTATGATTCGATGTGAAACTCGGTGTAAAGGGAAGAGAAATGAGGTGGGGGTATGCAAATGAGGTACATGGGTCATGTGATACGAGCAAGGAAGGGTAGGGAGGTTGGGTGGGGGTATACAATGGTTGGGTGGGCTCAAATGTCAAAGAAGAGGCCAAAAGAGGAGAAAAGAGACCATCCCGGTCGGGATGGATGGTTCCGATCGGGAAGACACACTCGTCCCGGTCGGGAAGCCACCTTCCCGGTCGGGACGGCACTCCAGCAAGCTCCAATTTTTGCACCTCCATCCCGATCGGAACGGCTTCTTCCCGGTCGGGATGGCACATCCTTCCCGGTCGGGAAGCTCCCTTCCCGCCCGGGATGGGTCTTCTTGACCTCCAAAACCCCAAAAGCTTCACCGAAGCTTCAAAAACCGACTTCCATACTCACGATCCGAGCTCTATCATTAACCATTCCTCTCTAGGAACCACCTTCACTTCACACCTATGACAATAAGCTCAAATACAACATCAAATTCCCTCCCTCACATCGCTCATCAACAATCCAAATAAACAAGAATTCCACAAAGGCTAACAAATCCTAGAAACCAAACTATACAAACAAACATAAACACAAATACAAGCACAAAAGAAAAGAAAAAGAGATATTTACAATAAGATACTCTCACCAACTACACCTCCATAGCCATCAAGAGCTCGAAGGAGTAAGTCAAATGCCCTAGCAACATCTTCAATTAAGCTCACATGGCCGAGCCTAGCCACTCCCAAAAGTTTCCAAGTCGGAGGGATAAATCGATCATCTTCATTGAGCTCGGGGTTCTCGTGATCTTCCGGGTCTTTGGAACCAACATAGCTACGACTCTTATGACCATCCGGTAGGTATAGTGGTCTAGAGTCGTGCTCGGTGTCATGATGTGGGAGATCACACCCTAGGGGTGTCGCTTCTTCTACGGGGTCGAGAGTGGAGCTCTTTTCCACCGCCCGACAAGGATCCTCTTCACCAACCGTCTCACAAGACAAAGGACTAGGCATCGAGTGCGGTAGAGGAGGAGAAGGCATCAAGTTTTCTTCATTAGAGGGTTTAGGATCCTCCAATTCCCCATACAAGGCAAGTTCCAAGGCATCTACTTCTTTTTCCCAAGTATTGCGCTCCTTTTCACTCACCTTGTCAAAATGGTCTTGAGGGGTCATCTCTTCACTTGGGTTTGGATTGTCACCATTCGGTTCATCACGAAGAAAATCAAACAAATCCAAATTTATAGCCAATACATTGGCTCCCCAAGAGTTATCTTGATAATTATGTTCAACTCCCTCCTCATTGTCGACCCTTGAAGCTTCAACTTCTTCTACTCTTCCCCTATCTTCACCGCCTAAGCAACACTCAACAATGACCTCTTGATCGACCCTCTCTTCTTCATTTGTAGCTTCAAGATTGGGTTGAGATACCCGACCTTCATGCCCAAATGAACCTTCCTCAACATGTAATGGAGCTCGAGTGGCCGACATCGTGATATGGGCCATGAATGCATTGATGCGAGCATCTTGCACCTCTATTTGAGCCTTGAGCTCCCTTTCAATCCCTTGCATGTGAGTCATCATCACTTGTTGAGTCTTTTGTAATAGAGCTATCTCCTCATGTTGACTCTTAAGCAATTGAGACATCATTTGACAAGTCTCAAGGATATTTGGTTGTGCGTTATGTGAGGGTGTTTGGTAGTTGTTAGGATGTTGGAATGATCCTTGACAACTTTCTTGGTAACCATAAGGAGGGCGTTCATAAGATTGTTGATGAGGTTGATATGGTTGGTGAAATCTCGGGACTTGGCCATTTGCCCCAAAGTTGTCCCGTGATGATTGATGGTAGCTTGGACGAGCCATGTCCATAACGTCGCTTTGGTACCTAGGATGAGCTAGAAGCACTTGAGCAAACGTTAGTATCCTAGTGCTTTTGAGGCACTAGGAAGGGAGAGTAGCACACAAGAAGAAAAACGGAGATACACAAGGAGAAGAGAACACAAAAGTCAAAAACAAAGTCCACAACTAAGCAAACAAAAGTCTAAACTACGCCGTCCCCGGCAACGGCGCCAATTTGATGGGTGGGGATTTGTCGTGAATCCCAACCGTCAAACAAAACCTGCTATACCTAGTGGGTAGCTAGGGTAAGTCGGGTCGAATCCACAGGGACGGGAGGATGGACTAAGGTATGCCACGGTCAAGGACTAGGTTCGAGACAAGCTAGTCTAAGGGGGATGGCTATGGACTAATCTAAGGTCTAAACAAAGGAAGCAAACAAAGGAGAACGGGCTAGGATTAGGTCGGGGTCAAAGGGGTAACGGAATGGTCAAGGGAGGACTAGAGTGAAAGAGGTAGTAGGGTAATCTAGGTTGGTCCGGGCTCTCGCATCTTAGACTCACCTAGAGGTTCCACCTAAAACCCATCTCGGCGATACACAACACAAACGGGGTTCTAGCGCGCTATGGTCCTAGGTCGAATCCGGGCTCTCGCAACTTAGACCGGCCTAGGGGTCGTCCTCACCGGGCTCTCGCAACTTAGTGAGGGGACCGAACCCACAACAAACTAACACCCACGAAAGAAAGGCAAGAAAACAAGCATTCGTACATACTTAGTCATTCAAGCAATTCAACAAACATGTGATGTGCATCAAACAAGAGGAAACCCAAATCTTCCACCAACAACTCCAACAATCCCTTAATCATCCAATTAACACCCTAATCACCTTACTAACCCTAGCAAGATACTACTCTAACATATCTAAACTAAAACTAACACTAACAAGAGAAATCAAACCAAATAACAAAACTAACATAATGAAACTAGTCTAACAATGAACTATGAACAATAACAAGAACTAAACACTAACAAGAACTAAAGATTCAAACTTGATTAATAAAACAATGAACAAGAGAAAGGAAAAGAGATAATACCAAACTAGAAGATGAAAAGAAGAAAGAAACTTGCATAAATGGAAGAACCCAAAACAAACATCCAAGTTTGTCAAGCTTGGTGAAGATCTTGAAGAATTTCCAAATTACAAGTATTAATCTATGATTAACGATAATCTAAAGACTAATCTACACTAATCTATGCTAATCTATCTAGGGTTTAGTCTCTAATGAAAGGCATAAGCTTAACATAACAAGGGAAGAGTATATATAGGGTTACAAATGAAAGGGAGAAGAAAAGAAAACAAAGCGGAGTAGCAGTGGCCCGTCCCGGCCGAGACGGGGTGGTCCCGGTCGGGACGAGGTCGGTCCCGGTCGGGACGCCTCCATCCCGATCGGGATGGGCCCAGGTCAGCAGCTCCTCTTTTTGCTCCTTCATCCCGAACGGGATGAGCTTATCCCGAACGGGATGAGCCTTGTAGGCCTCCATTATGATCTTTTTGGTCCCTCCTTGCTTCTCATGGGCTTCTCACCGATTCTCGGGACTCGGTATCGGGTCTCGGAGGCTCGGGATTGGGTCCCAAGGTCTCGGGGTCGACTCCAAGGCATCGAGTCATCGTTCCTTAGTTTCGTTGGCTCCAAAATGTGTATGTATTGAGTCGGAATTGCTCCAACTCTTCCAAATCGGTCTCGGGAACCTGAAACGAACTAAAGGAAGCATATGAAGCCCCTAAACCGCTCCCAAGGAGCGATTCTACAAGGAAAACGGGACCAAAACACTACAAAATAGGCACTACAAATGACACTTATCAACGTCGTATGGGTAATGTTCCGCAACGTCGTTGGGGATGAATCCATTGCCTGAGTGCAAAGTTTTGCCGTCGAGGATTGCGTATACACTCCTCAGATCGCCATGCCAAGCCTGCTCTCTAGGGTTTTGCTTTGCTAGTTTGTGAATTCCCATTATACTATTGTTTTAGTTAGTTGGTTATAAGTGATTATAAATTAGTAAATTGAGGCATACGAATTTAGCCTGTCACTAAACGAGAGGAGTCCCTAAGATTAATGGATAAGGGGTGTTTCAAGGCGTCGCCTCGGTACTCACTCCGGGAGCGCATGCCTCGGGCTCATATTTTCCTGAGCCCGATGCCCACCACTCACTCCAAGTTAGCTATCCATACGTGCTTCAAGTGTCCAGATCAGATGTGTGTTTGGTGGCCCTAAGTAACGTTTCCAGCTCACCGTCCGAGAAATACCCTCACTTCGGGAGGGATTTACGAGACCAAAACAGGTGAGAATCTGGAGTTTCTCGAGCCCGGCATCAACTGCTCTTGGTTAGCTGTCCATTGACACCTCAAGCGTCCCAATTGGATGAGTTGGAAACGTTAGCTAGCCCAGGGCACCGTGGGCGTGGCCATGGGAAGGTGATCGGTCATGGTCAAGAGGGTGATCGGTCATATGGGAACCCCAATTTCATATCGTGATTCTCACTTTTCAATGTCTACTGTGGGGAGAGTATAATAATCAAATATTGCTCTATAGGGGAGCAGCTGCGTGAGGCAGGTGATCGATCATGTCAAAGTGATCGGTCAGGGTCAGGCCGGTGATCGGTCATGGTAAGGCTAAGGTAGGCTTAGGAGTGATACCGCTTTCCGGGCCGGCGATTAGTGGGACCCGTCGATGGTCGCGGGCCCCAGTTGGGTTGTACGGATCTAGTAGGAGCGTCCCAAGCGTGCATATCTAATGATCAAAAGACGCAGGCGCGGGTGCGGGCACTAGGGGCACTTGGGACGCTTGGGCGCATGGGCTTAAATTGAGAACCGGACCTCGGCCCGCATCGTGACGCATTCGTGGGTCCTACGGATCTAGTAGGAGCGTCCCAAGCGTGCATATCTAATGATCAAAAGACGCAGGCGCGGGTGCGGGCACTTGGGCACTTGGGACGCTTAGGCGCATGGGCATAAATCGAGACTCGAGCTCTGACCCGCATCGGGACCGTGGGCGAGCCGAGCGCATGCCGTGTAACACCCGCTATTTTCCTAGCGTTTTTATTTTTTTCGTTATGACATCGTTATAACTCTATCACATTTTGGCTTATGTTTCATCATTTTTCCAAGCTTATTTTCAATTTTGTGTTTAATGATATTTTTTTATTGGAAAATTCCCATTTGTACCCTCTAAGTTTTCACTTTTCCCAGTTGTACCCCTGCGTATAAGCAATTCCCAACTGTACCCCTAAACTCTGTTAATTACTCTCAACCGTGACTAAACTAGAATTAGCCGTTAAGTATGGCTATTAAACGCCAACTTGCAGTCCTAATCTAATGACATGGCGAGTGACATGTCGGTCTAGTAGCCTTTTGGCCTTCGTTAATCCCTAATTACCCGTTCATTCTAATTTCAAACTACAAACCCTCCTCTTCATTCATTTCTTCCCCTGTTCGAATTCACTGATCATCACCATATCATCTGCCATTCTTCCTCTATGTACTATCATCATCATCATCATCATATTCTCCGTTGCTTTTCTCACTTATTATTGCATGTTGTTGATTTCGACGAGGCGGAAACTCGAAATTCGAATGAAGGGGTATTTAGGGATTAACGAAGGCCAAAAGACCTAGACCGACATATCACTCGTCATGTCATTAGATTAGGACTGCAAATTGGCACTTAATAGCCATACTTAACGGCTAATTCTAGTTTAGTCACGGTTAAGAGTAATTAACAGAGTTCAGGGGTACAGTTGGGGATTGCTTATACGTAGGGGTACAATTGGGAAAAGTGAAAACTTAGAGGGTACAAATGGGAATTTCCCTTTTTTATTTTAAAAGATTTTAATTCTCTTACATCTATTTATTTGATTTTCTTCGTAAACTAATTAATTTTCCGCGAAGAATTCTATTTCTCTTTGAATTAACGTTTTTAAGCTCGGATTTAAGTTATTCCTTTTCCTAAAAATGTTTAAATACATTTATATAATATTTTCAAGTAGTAAATAATTTTATTTACGAAAATTAAGACATTTATGATTTTAATACGAAGTTTCGTAAAAAATTATTTTCCAACGCGAGGTTTACTCGAATTGCTTTGAAATGCCTTTAACTATTTTACGATTCTTTTTTTTATCAACTTATAAATCATTTGAGACCTTTTCCTTATATTTTGGACCGACAAAGCTTCTTGTCACAATTTAACTACGTTTTACTAATACGTTTCATTTTATCACATTAAACCGTAAACATAAGATCTTTTTCTTTTAATTGAATTGAGGCTTTAATACTCAAACTCTTCCTACTCCTCTTATCCTCTTGGCCGGCCAACCTAGTCTAGATACACTTTGGATGCTTCACCCATCTTTACTATCATTTATGTTTAAAACCATTTCTCTCTTCCTTACATTCATTATTGCATAATAAACTTTATTCATCATCATCTTTCCTTCCCCTTTGGCCGAGTATTCATCCTCCTCTCCTTGGCAGATTCTTGCTTAATTCGAGTCCCAATCGTCTCATTTTTATCATCGAATTAATCCTCTTTCCGATTTCTTCGTTAAGGTAATAATCGATGTTGCTTTCGATCGTTATTCACCTTAATTTTATAGTTTTTCTCATGGTATTTTTCTGCCATGATTTTTATATATTGTAGGATTTGTGGATGATCCCGAGGCTGGCGAGTATATTATTGATTCCGACTTCGATTAGAGGTAACGTCGATATTACTTGGTATTTCATGATTTTTAATTGTGTAATTGAATGTATATTTTTGTATTTCATTTTTGACAATATATGTATGTCATATAATCTGGAAAAATTTTAAAAGTTGAAAATTTGCATGTATCGGTATTTTCATCGCTTTTACGAGATTAACGATTAAATTGTTATATTAATTTGTAAAATCGTAATATTTGGCCTAAACTTGTAATATATGATTATATTCTGTAAAAATGAGGTTTTTGATGATTTTTAATAATTTATTATTTTTCTGATATTTTAGTTATCGATTATTGAATTGTTACCGTTTACAAACAAAAACGATTAAAAGCCGATTTTTAGTTCTAGTACTTAAACATTTTATTTTAATCTGACTTTTAACGTGGTGAAACTTTCTGATGAAATAGAATTTTCTGAAGTTTTTCATAATTTTTCGGAATTGTTAAGTGGATGAATTAATTAATCAATTTAAATCATCGTTTATCGTTAAAATCGCGTTCGTCGTTTAAATTCTCGATTTCTGGTCCTATGATTAAATCTGGAAAAAAATATGATTCTGATGATTTCATAATAAAATGTAATTTTATGATTTTTATTTCTTTAATAAAATGTTAGGAACGATAAGTTTTATTAATGGAATCGTTAAGTGTGAAAAGGGGTTTAAAAGACGGTTTTAACGGGATTTATTAAATCTGGAATTTTTGGAAATCTGGAAAAATAGTATTTTCTGGAAAATCATGATTTTTAAGTTTAATAATAATTTTTGGATATTAATACGTAAATCGTTTTGTAATTACTATTTTTATTAATCGTTATTGTCGAGATTAGACGATTAACGAGAAAACCCTTTTAAAAACGAGTCTAAGTATTCTGGAAAATTTTATTTTCTGGACAGAATGTCCATAAATATATTTTAGCTATCTTATGTAATTTTTTTACTGTTTATTAAAGTTTTTAATTAATAGTAATGATTTTTGGACAAATTACGATTTATTGTTACAACGATCTGCTTCACCTAAAAGAATTATTTTTCCAGCAATTTTGAAAATATTTAAGTCTGAAACTTTAAGAGTTAAATCATCCTTTAACATACTCTAAATATATTCATTGGTTTAATTTAATGAAAGACGTTGAAAGATTTAATTTAACATTTGCCGTAAAATCCTATTTATAATCGTATTGTCGAAACTAATAATAATTAGGGAACTTTAGCTTTGTAACTTATGAAAACACACTGGTTAGTAGTATCAAAATGCTTAAGACATTTTTAATTATTTTATAACACTTGTACGATATTTTAATAATGTCATAAACACGATTGTTCTCGTCTTAGAAATTAATATCGTTAAGGCCGAAAGTATTAGTTTTATAAATCTATATCGTTTACTAAAAATGTTGAATTAGTATAAACTAATATTTTCGCTATTTTGATATGACGCTATTTTTAGTAAAAGTCTCTAAAAATAGAAGTTTCTAAAAATAGAAGTTTCCTAAAATAGAAAGTTTCCTCTCTTAGAATATTATGATTACTCCTTTTATCTCCATATTGTTTACAATGATTATATCTTTTAAATATCGATAATGACTTGTTTTGGAGTTATGGAATAAGGACAAGTGTGGATTTTGAGTAATATAGTCTGGGATGTACGTTTTGCCATCAACTGTAAGGCTGGTGTGTCTTTATGAGGCACATTGGTTGTTGAACTGAGCATGGTTTGTGTTCATGAGGGTGTATATTTACCTTAAACTTAGATATCGCATCGTATAAGTCGCGTCGGGTTGAACTGGATATGGTTTGTATCCAGGAGGGGTGTGCACTACCTAAACCAGGACCTCGCTGCACGCAGTCCTGTTATAGTTGAGTTGCCTAGTTAGAGACTGGATTCTGTTATGAGTTAAGTCTACAGTTCTCGTAGCTAGTTTCTAGTACTATCCTAGTAAAGTCTAGATTCTACACTAACCCTATCCATAAACGTCATTTTGATTATTTTATTTATTATCGATATAAATTGGTTTGCAGGTTGGCAAATATTGTTATGTTTCTTCGGAAACCCATTTTATTGTTTTGTTTAACGCTGAAAGCTTATTTTTAATATGCTGCTTTACTGTTTTCCATTTTTACTATTTTTCTATAGTAGTAATTACAGTTTTAAAATCCTATCATACGGTTGGGAGAACGTTGACGTTGCTCCCCATTGATTGTGGCTGTTATGTTTTAACATGGCAGGTATACTTGTTTCCGGGTGTGGGCTAGCGGGCAATGTGGATCCTGCTTATTTTTCTTTTACAATTATGTCTTGTGGATTATCCCTTTGTGAATTGTTTTTTAAAAATTTTGGCCATTTTATTTTAGGCCTATTGTTTTGACTTTACCATTTAAATTTTACTAAGACATAGTTACAGCGTGTTTTAATCCCGACTCTACAGTGTTTCCGCCACTGTATCGCGTTAGAATTTCTAGGGGATTACAGTTGGTATCAGAGCATCATTGCTCCCAACGCTTACACCTGAAATTAGGGAAAATACCAGTAAATTATTTAAACAGTAAATAAAAATATTGCTAGAAATGGGTAGAAACAAATAAGGACTTAACTGTTAAGATTATTTGTTGTTGAACTCGATGACTAGCATTGATTATATGTTGTTATTTGTGAACTTCAAGATGACCGGGAGAGGCAACCAAAACAACAACAACAACAACAATAACAACAACAATGATCAAGGAGGATTCGAGGCACTGGCTGACTCGTTGCGCAACATAGCGCAGACCATGAACGAGATGAACAACCGGAACCACCAGAGACTCTTTAGCTTCTCTCACGCAGCTGAAGGAATGGCCAAACGCAGGCTGTATTTTTATGACGGCTCCGTGGACCCTGAAGTCATGAACCGTTTGTTTCGACTGACGGAACGGCAGTTCAGGATTTACTCCGCCCCCGAGAACCAGAAGGTGGGCTTGGCAGTGCTGTACCTATCAGACGAAGCGGACCGATGGTGGACCCAGGTTGGCCCGACTACACTTCAAACTCCAGGATTCAACAGGACTCAATTCAAGACCCTTTTAGAACGAATATCCTATCCTGAGGAGCTGAGGCATCAGAGGATGACTGAATTCGGCGCTCTGCGCCAGGGCACCATGTCTGTAGAAGCATACACTACTCGGTTCCATTTCCTGGCGAATTATGCTGGAGACCTGCTACCCAACGAGAATTCCCGAGCTTTCTATTATCGAGGAGGACTCCGAGCCGATATCACCCTAAACATTCCCCGGAGTCTCACAACAGTTAATGAGCTCTATGATGCCATGGTGTACGCAGAGTCTTTAATCGAGCGGGTGAAATCTATGAACCCATCCTCTGGTTATAAACGACCTTTTCCCCATTCTGGGAATTACTCTTCATCTTCTTCAAAGAAGTTAAACTCTGGAGGTTTGGATTACTTTTCCTTTCCCTTCTTCTTTTATCTTCTTTTCTCCTAAAAAGTTCTGACTCTACTCTATGATGTTACAGGTAGTGGTTACAAGAAAAATAATTTCAACTCGAAGCCCAACAACAAGAAGGATTCTACCTGTTTCAAATGCAAGAAGGCTTATCATCATGGTTTGACTTGTGAAGGAAACCCTGTTACCTGTTTTCACTGTGGAGAAGTGGGGCACCGCTCTACCTACTGCCCGAAGAAATCAACAACCAACACCGCTACTGCAGCTGGCGTTGTTACTACTCCCGCTCCTCGTAAAGGGCGTATCTTTCTGATGAGCCGTGTTGATGTTGAGGCTAATCCTGATGTGGTTACGGGTACGTTTCTAATTTCTGGTGTTAGTGCTTATATACTATTTGATACTGGCGCTTCTACATCTGTCATATCTTCTATTCTGGCATCAAAATTATCCTTAACCCCCTGTCAAGCTGAACCAATAGTAGCTATTACCCTTCCTTCTGGCGAAGTTGTTGATTGTTCCAAGGCTTATCAGAATGTACCTATTCTCTTTGCTGGTACTATTCTTCCTTCTACTCTCCTTGAGTTCTCTCTCGCTGAGTTCGATGTTATTTTGGGAATGGACTGGTTGGCTCAATATGATGCAAGGTTTCAGTGTCGAGATCAGAAGATTTTTCTGAAGAGTCCCGAAGGTGTTCGAGTGTCTTATCGTGGTGGTCGAAGACAGAAGGGTATCAAAATTATTTCTGCCATGAAGGCTATCAGATTGCAGAGAAAAGGTTGCCAAACATTTTTATGTACGGTAACTGTAACTGCTGAACTCCCTAAACTCGAGGAAGTACGTATAGTGTGTGATTATGCATATGTATTTCCCGAGGAGTTACCAGGTATTCCACCCGAAAGAGATGTGGAATTCACTATTGAACTCGTGCCTGGTACTGGCCCGATTACCAAAGCACCTTACAGAATGGCTCTTGCGGAGTTGCAAGAGTTGCGCAAACAATTGGATGAAATGATTGAGAAAGATTTCATTCGTCCAAGTTCTTCCCCTTGGGGCGCTTCTGTTCTTTTTGTCAAGAAGAAAGACGGTTCGATGCGCCTGTGTATTGATTATCGTGATCTCAACAAGGTTACGATCAAGAACAAATATCCTTTGCCTAGAATTGATGATCTCTTTGATCAACTTAAGGGTGCTTTTTTATTTTCCAAGATCGATCTAAGGTCTGGATATCACCAAATTCCTATCCAAGAGTCAGATATTCCAAAGACGGCTTTCAGTTCGAGGTATGGACATTATGAATTCAAAGTCATGCCTTTTGGACTAACCAATGCTCCTGCTGTTTTTATGGATCAGATGAACAGAACTTTCAGGGAGTATTTGGATCAGTGTGTTGTTGTCTTTATTGATGACATCCTGAATTATTCCAAGTTGGAAGTCGAGCACGCAGAACATCTCAAGATTATTCTTGACATTCTACGAGATCAAAAGTGGTATGCTAAGTTTTCCCAGTGTGAATTCTGGTTCCGAGGTAGCTTTTCTGGGTCATGTTATCGCAAAGGAAGGTATTAAAGTTGACCCAACTAAGATTTCAGATATCGAGAGCTGGGCAAGTCCCAAAGATGTTGGCGAGATCCGAAGTTTCCTTGGTCTTGCTGGCTATTATCGAAGGTTTGTACAAGATTTTTCTAAGATAGCACGGCCTATGACTCAATTACTCAAGGAAGAGAGTAAATTTTTATGGAGTCAAGCCTGTGGAGATGCTTTTTCTGAGCTCAAGAGAAATCTAACTTCTGTTCCTATCCTGACCCTACTTGAAGAAGGCGTTGGTTTCGAGGTATATTGTGACGCTTCTAAGAATGGTTTGGGTTGTGTCCTTATGCAAAGTGGTAAGGTGACCGCTTATGCCTCTAGATAGTTGAAAGTTCATGAGGTGAATTACCCTACCCACGACTTGGAGTTAGCAGTTGTGGTGCATGCCTTGAAAGTTTGGAGGCATTATTTGTATGGAATAAGATGCAAGGTTCACACTGACCATAAGAGTCTGCGATATCTCTTCACGCAGAAAGATCTAAATGCAAGACAGAGACGTTGGATCGAGTTGGTGAATGACTATGACCTTGAATTAGTGTATTGTGAGGGTAAAGCTAACGTAGTCGCTGATGCTCTTAGCAGAAAGGCCCTCCATTCCCTGACTCCGTGTTCTGGCTTATCTGAGAGATTGGCCCGAGATTTTGCTAAGATAACTATCGATGTTGTTGATGAAGGTTATGATGGTCACCTCACTGCCCTAGTTGCTGAACCAACTCTTTTCTGAGAGATTCGTGAGAAGCAGTTGGAAGATCCTTTTGTGGCCGGTATCCGAGAGAAGATGAATCTTGGTAAGGCTCTAGAATTTTCTATGATTCCAGTGGTGCACTGAAGTTTAAGAACCGCTGGGTTGTCCCTAGTGATGCTGAAGTGAGAAAGCAAGTTCTAACCGAGGCACATAAGACGAGGTACTCTATTCATCCTGGTGGTGACAAGATGTATCGGGATTTGAAGCTCCATTTCTGGTGGCCTCATATGAGAGAGGACATCGCAGAGTTTGTGAGTAAGTGCTTAACATGTCAACAAGTGAAGTTCGAGCACAAGAAGCCTGGAGGTTTGCTTCAACCACTCCCTGTTCCAGAATGGAAGTGGCAGTGCATATCGATGGATTTTGTGATGGCATTACCGAGAACCATAAACGGAAGAAACGGTATTTGGGTTGTGGTGGATCGCTTGACCAAGTGTGCACGATTCGTCCCTCTTCGCGACACTTGGAGTTTGAAGAAGCTCGCAGAGGTTTATGTTGCCGAGATCGTCCGTCATCATAGCGTACCGCTCGAGATTGTTTCGGATCGGGATCCGAGATTCTACTCTAAATTCCGAAAGGCATTGCAAGATGCTTTGGGAAGCAAATTATTATTGATGAGTACCGCTTTCCATGCTGCTACTGATGGACAGTCCGAGAGAACGATCTAAACTTTGGAGGATATGTTACGGGTTTGTGCTTTGGATTTCCAAGAGAATTGGATCCGACATCTTCATTCCGCTGGTAGAGTTTTCCTGTAACAACAGCTACCATGCTTCTATTAAGATGTCCCCGTTCAAGGCACTATATGGTCGTAAGTGCCGTAGTCCCCGATGAGGTGAAGATTTTGGGTCCAGATCTGTTGGCTCAGACTATTGATGTGGTGAATGTGGTCCGAGCTAGGATGAAGTCTGCCCAGGATCGACAGAACTCATATGCAGATGTCCGTCGCCGACCTCTGGAATTTTCGGTTGGTGATCTTGTGTTCCTGAAGGTATCACCTATGAAAGGGGTAAAACGGTTCGGGATTAAGGGCAAGCTCAGCCCTAAGTTCGTTGGTCCGTACCCTGTGGTCGAGAAAGTGGGCAAAGTTGCTTATAAGCTGGAATTGCCTGCTTCCATGGGTAAAGTTCACGATGTCTTTCATGTTTCTCAGCTGAGGAAATAAGTTAGTGACCCCGAGCACGTGTTGGAACCCGAGATTGTGGATCTCGAACCAGATCTAACTTATGAAGAAAGGCCGGTGAAGATTACAGATCGCCGTGAGAAGCGCTTGAGGAACAAAGTTGTACCCCTGGTAAAAGTTCTGTGGCGTTGTAATCGGTTTGAGGAAGAAACGTGGGAAACCGAGTCTTCGATGCAAGCCAAGCATCCTCATCTCTTCGAGTAAGGTAAACCTCGATTTTCTTTCTGCTTATTCTCAGTTTTGAGGACGAAACTTTCTTTTAGTGGGGAGGATTGTAACACCCACTATTTTCCTAGCGTTTTTATTCTTTTCATTATGACATCGTTACAACTTTATCACATTTTGGCTTATGTTTCATCATTTTTCCAAGCTTATTTTCAATTTTGAGTTTAATGATATTTCTTTTTAAAAGATTTTAATTCTCTTACATCTATTTATTTGATTTTCTTCGTAAACTAATTAATTTTCCGCGAAGAATTCTATTTCTCTTTGAATTAACGTTTTTAAGCTCGGATATAAGTTATTCCTTTTCCTAAAAATGTTTAAATACATTTATATAATATTTTCAAGTAGTAAACAATTTTATTTACGAAAATTAAGACATCCATGATTTTAATACGAAGTTTCGTAAATAATTATTTTCCAACGCGAGGTTTACTCGAAATGCTTTGAAATGCCTTTAACTATTTTACGATTCTTCTTTTTATCAACTTATAAATCATACAAGACCTTTTCCTCATATTTTGGACCGACAAAGCTTCTTGTCACAATTTAACTACGTTTTACTAATACGTTTCATTTTATCACATTAAACCGTAAACATAAGATCTTTTTCTTTTAATTGAATTGAGGCTTTAATACTCAAACTCTTCCTACTCCTCTTATCCTCTTGGCCGGCCAACCTAGTCTAGATACACTTTGGATGCTTCACCCATCTTTACTATCATTTATGCTTAAAACCATTTCTCTCTTCCTTACATTCATTTTTGCATAATAAACTTTATTCATCATCATCTTTCCTTCCCCTTTAGCCGAGTATTCATCCTCCTCTCCTTGGCAGATTCTTGCTTAATTCGAGTCCCAATCGTCTCATTTTTATCGTCGAATTAATCCTCTTTTCGATTTCTTCGTTAAGGTAATAATCGATGTTGCTTTCGATCGTTATTCACCTTAATTTTGTAGTTTTTCTCATGGTATTTTTCTGCCATGATTTTTATATATTGTAGGATTTGTGGACGATCCCGAGGCTGGCGAGTATATTTTTGATTCCGACTTCGATTAGAGGTAACGTCGATATTACTTGGTATTTCATGATTTTTAATTGTGTGATTGAATGTATATGTTTATATTTCATTTTTCACAATATATGTATGTCATATAATCTGGAAAAAATTTAAAAGTTGAAAATGTGCATGTTTCGGTATTTTCATCGCTTTTACGAGATTAACGATTAAATTGTTATATTAATTTGTAAATGATAGGTTCATAAACCTCTAATTAGACTCCTCTAATTAGTTACTAAATTACTTGTTAATTTAGTATATAAAGATCTAGTTACATGCATGAGATAAAAATGACAAAACAAGATACAAGAAGAAATTTCCTTACATAAACAAATAGGAAATAATGGGCACAATAAGAAAACTTCTTTTCTTATTGTTCTTGAGCTTATATTAGTATGGATGATCCTCCAAAACTTGAATCTCCAAAGTAGAAGATCTCCTTCTAGTTGCACCAAGATTCAACCCAAAAATCACTATTATTATTAACTAGATAATAGTAGTGATGAACCTATACTAATATTATGAATATTACTATTTTAGTAATAAGGATGAATATTATTAGTACATGAGAGTATTTTTGGAGAAGAGGAGAATATTATTAGTACATGAGAGCATTCACTAATAAAAGGATGGAACTCAAAAGAGAACAAAATGTTCCCTTATAATGAGCCCCAAAACCGGTCACCCCACCCTAGGGAAGACCAAATTGCTTTATTTTATTTGCATGCTTAAAGGTCAAGGGTCTATGGTAATTATGACTATTATTCATGCATGCACATAAATAAGAACAACCATCATTGCTCTTATTTTTCTAGTGTGCCTTGTACATGTACATAAAATGGGTCCATTTTATTTTTGTCATTTGTCTTACAAATGCTTATGTGTGACATGATTAATTATCATATATAATTGATCACATCAAATAAATATTATACTCTTAACTCTTTAAGTAGTACATTACTATTATATCTATATATAATAGGTCCCATAATAATAATAACCATTTAGCTAAATTTACAACTCCTTGTAAATATTAATAGTTAACCACTACCCTTAAAAGCATACAAAACCTCAACTAATTTAATAATTAACTTTTAAATACTAAATTAGGTCTTATTTAATCATATTAAAATAAGACGTAAAATTTATTCAGTCAATTATCGTATAATAGACTAATAAACTTAATCGGACTGAGTTCTAAACTCTATCTCCAATAAATAACTCTTATTACCAAGCATATATCAAATATATACGCAAGGAACTAATTAACTGCATCCAATACAAGAAATTAGTTTTCTATTTGGGTCTCATCCTATAGGTGTGACCGAAAGGGATCAGTTGATCATCGCCGTCTTACGACAATAACGTCAAACTCTAGTCAACTGAGCGTTATCGATTTACGTTAATCAACTGACGTGGAGTATCAATGTACTAATCATCCCAAGTATATTCCGTCCATGAGATTTAATATATAATGCACTATTGTGGAGGACACTTGCTCCAACAATCTCCCACTTGTCCGATACAAGTTGTGCATGTAGCCACTATATTGCGGAGGACTCCTACTCCATCAATATCTCCCACTTGTCTACACAAGTTGTGTGCTACCGATTCTCTTGTCTCTTTGATGTCACATCCTCCCACTCATCACAAGGTGTCTTTCAGGTCGCACTTGTGATTTAATTATAATTAGAGTGGTTTTCTCGATCTGGAGAATAACTGTCTGACCGGAAAATCTACCATAGATCTATTTCCGAGCGTGGCCACGCATTTCCAGTTACTTCTCCTCACGTGGCCCAAGGATGTTTGTACCCAACGTGGGTGGACAATTCCTGTTGACCCATCTTATACTGTATAATGCAGATCACCATGACCCAGAAGATGTCCATCAGCCTCCTTTCACGGTACAACCTAGGACAACAACCAAAGCCAATCGGAAACTGCACCGACTCAGATAAATGGTCGTCAGTCTAAAGAATCGACTCATAGGAATAAAATAGAAATCCCCGCCACGACCAGGCCTCAACTATTTTGATAAGGGACTCTATTGTGGTCACTACCCGGCAGAGTGACAATCAGTCTGCCTATGTAAATGACCAGTCATCTCCATGACCCCATGGTCTTGAACTAACCATAGATCAACTTACAATCTCGTCACTCCGAGTCGTCACCTCATTAAGTGACAAGGGGCAAAAATACTATGTTCAAATGTTCACTTGAATAGGGTTCAAGATTGTCTCACAATCCATTCGAATGAACAAAGTATAAGATTTAGTCAAACTAAATAAGGGAGTTCATATTGAAACTCGAACAATGAATGCTATTATCAGAAATGTAAAAATTGCTACAATATCCAATTATTACATCTTAGATAACTTAAAGAAAATCTGGGACTTTTCTCAATCCCATTGCAACAACATGACCATCATGTTTAGCCTTTGAAAGAAGCTTGGTTAAAGGATCAGTGATGTTCTTGTCTGTCCCAACCTTACATATATCGATTTCTTTCCTTTCCTCGAGATCTCTTATCACGTGGTATTTCCTAAGTACATGTCTAGACTTATTGCTAGACTTGGGCTCTTTTGCTTGAAAAATGGCCCCGCTGTTATCACAATATATGGTGATAGGATCTTTGACGGAGTAGACTACTCCTAGTCCTTCCAAAAACTGACGAATCCAAACAGCTTCCTTTGCAGCTTCCGAAGCCGCGATGTACTCAGCTTCTGTTGTAGAATCCGCGGTGACACTTTGCTTGGAGCTCTTCCAACTAATGGCTTCTCCATTCAACATATAAACATAGCCGGATTGGGATTTCAAATCATCACGATCGGATTGGAAACTGGCATCCGTGTAACCTCTTACACGTAATTCAGTATCCCCTCCAAACACTAAGAACGAATCCTTGGTCCTTCGCAAGTACTTAAGGATGTTCTTCACGGCTGTCCAGTGACTTTCACCTGGGTTGGCTTGATAACGACTCGTCATGCTCAAAGCATACGAAACATCGGGACGTGTGCACGTCATGGCATACATGATTGACCCAACAGCGGAAGCATATGGGATCAACTTCATGTGTTCAATCTCTTCGGGTGTGGTAGGACACTATGACTTGCACAAAATGGTACCTTGACTCATGGGAAGAAAGCCTCTCTTAGAGTCTTTCATTTTGAATCTATCAAGAATCTTATCTATATAAGCTTCTTAACATAATACCAACATCCTTTTGGACCTATCTCTATGGATCCGAATACCCAAATTGCATTGTGCATTTCCCAAATCTTTCATTTGGAAGTGTTTTCCTAGCCACTCCTTTACGGAAGCAAGCATCGGAACGTCATTCCCGATAAGAAGTATGTCATCCACATACAAGACAAGAAAGGTTGCCTTACTCCCACTAAACTTCATGTATAAACAAGGTTTCTCGACACTTCGAACAAAACCATATTGTTTGATAACATGATCAAAGCGATGATTCCAACTTCTGGACGCTTGCTTAAGACCATAAATGGATCTCTTAAGCTTGCATACCTTCCTAGGATTAGATGTATCTACAAAACCTTCTGGTTGTGTCATATACACTTCCTCTTCTAGAATCCCATTCAAGAAGGCGGTTTTGACATCCATTTGCCAAATTTCATAATCATGAAATGCGGCAATCGCTAAGATAATCCTTATGGAGCGAAGCATTGCGACTGGAGCAAAGGTCTCGTCATAGTGAAGACCATGAACTTGAGTAAAACCCTTTGCCACCAATCTGGCTTTGTAGACATCTTTATGTCCATCTATGTCATTCTTGATCTTAAAGATCCACTTACACTGAAGAGGTCTCACCTTTTCAGGTAAATCAACCAAATCCCATACTGGGTTTTCGTGCATAGAGTCCATTTCGGATCGCATGGCTTCAAGCCATTGCATGGAATCACGACTAGATATGGTAGCCTTGTAGGTTGTAGGTTGGTCACTTTCGCAAAGTAACATATCTAACGCATCTTCCTCGACAATACCAAGGTATCGATCAGGAGGATGACTAACCCTCGTGGATTTCCTAGGTTCAAAGGGAACAACAACCGTGTCCGAGGAGGAGGGAACACTTTCCTCCACTTCATTTTCGGTTTGTGGCTCTTGGACTTCATCAAGTTCAAATTTTCTCCCACTATGTCTCCTAGAAATGAAGTCATTTTCTAGGAAGACAGCGTCACGAGCCACAAACACTTTGTTTTCGTGACGATTGTAGAACTAATAACCTTGTGTTTCCTTTGGATACCCTACAAAAAGACATTTGTCGGATCTGGGTGCGAGTTTGTTGTCAGACTTGTTCTGAACATATGCCTCACAACCCCATATTCGCATAAACGACAAATAAGGAACCCTTCCCTTCCATATCTCATATGGAGTCTTATTGGCTGCTTTAGTCGGGCTTCGATTTAGTGAAAATATTGCGGACAAAATGGCAAAACCCCAAAATGAATCAGGAAGCTCAGTGAGACTCATCATGGACCGAACCATATCTAATAAAGTTCGGTTTCTCCTTTCGGCCACACCATTCAATTGTGGTGTGCCAGGAGGAGTCCATTGTGATACTATGCCACAATATTTTAGGTGTGAATCAAATTCATTATTTAGGTATTCACCACCACGTCCGGATCGTAGTACTTTAATCTTTTTATCCAATTGGTTCTCTACTTCACTTTGAAACTCTTTGAACTTTTCAAAAGCATCGCTCTTGTGCCTCATTAAGTAGACATACCCATATCTACTTAAGTCGTTGGTAAAAGTGATGAAGTAGTTGTAACCACCCCTAGCGGTGATAGTCATTGGGCCACACACATCGGTATGTATAAGGCCCAATACCTCACTTGCTCGTGTTCCTTTACTTGAGAAAGGAGCACGAGTCATCTTTCCTAATAGGCAAGACTCGCATACACAATAAGATTCGTAATCAAATGGTTTGAGAAGTTTCGTTGAAACAAGCCTCTTTATGCGTCGTTCGTTTATGTGTCCTAAACGAAAATACCAAAGGTAGGATTGATTAGGTTCACCCGTTTTGAGCTTCTTGTTTTCTACATGATATACATCATTAACATTATCTAGAACATAAATACCTCCGATAGACGTAGCTTTACCATAAACCATGTCATTAAATGAAAAGGTACAACAATTGTCCTTAATCATAAAGGAAAAACCTTCCATATCAAGTACGGAAATGGAGATAATGTTCTTAGTTAAAGTTGGTACGAAATAACAATTATTCAAATACAACTCAAAACCACTAGCTAGAGTGAGTACATAAGTGCCTACGGATATAGCGGCTACTCTAGCTCCATTTCCCATGCGTAGGTCCACATCACCCTTGGCTAGTGCTCGCACGTCCCTCAGCCCCTGTAAATGATTACAAAGATGAGAACCACATCCGGTATCTAATACCCAAGTGGAAGTGCAAGTATAGTTAATGTCTATCATATAGAGAGAAGTGAGGACAATACCTGACGGAGTCTCACTCTCGTCTTTCTTGTTCTTCAAATCCTTCAAATATTTGGGACAATTGCGCTTCCAATGTCCCTTGCCATTACAATAATAGCAATCGGCGTCGGCATGTTTGTTAACCTTAGCCTTAGGTTTGCTATTCACAATAGCTTTCCCTTTGTTCTTGTCTTTTCCTTGTCTCTTGAATTGGGTCTTACCCTTGTTTTTACCCTTTTGAACCCCTAGGTTGAGATTCTTCATTTTCATGGAGAGCATGTCTCTCTTCTCACTCTCACTAGCCTCCATGTCCCTCTCCGCTTGGTTGAGGAGTGCATGAAGCTCTTGGAAACTCTTGTCCATGCCATGCATATTATAGTTCACCCTAATTTGGGAGAACTTGGAGGGGAGTGAGTGAAGAATGCGACCTATCGCAAGCTTCTTGGGAATGCTACACCCTAGACGCTCTAGAGTGTCAATATGCTCAATCATCTTGAGCACATGGGGGCCAACTTTTTGACCTTTTTCTAGCTTACCCTCAAAGAATTTCATCATAGCCTCATATTGACGGATGTCGGGTGATTGAGAAAAAGCCGTCGTAACCCTTGAGAATATCTCATATGCATTAAAGGTAGTGTATTGAAGCTTGAGTTTTGGGGACATTGACCATATCAAGACATTCTTGATATCGTTAGATATCTTCAAAAACTCCTCATAGGCGGTCCTTTGTGCCGCGGTGGCTCTAGGACCGGGTTCATTGGGTGGTGGCTCGTTCAAGTAACGAAGGACGTTGTCGGACAACGCCGCACCTTTTATGGTAGACTCCCACTCGATGAAATTACTTCCATCGTCTTTCAAGATACATTTGTCCATAACGGACCTAAGCCAAGAATCCTTTCCAAGTTGAATGGTTGCATTGGTAGCCATAGCGAATTATAAACACTACAACAAAGTTTAGGAAATATTAACATTCATTGTTATATAATTTACTTGTAAAACAATTTTAACAAGTCACTCATATAATGACCCCTCACGAAATTATATAAGTGATTCCGAGACCCGCATTTAGATAAGAACTAACATCGCATGCAATCCTTATGTAAAAACGGTAAGTCATTACTCTACCAATTCTACCCTAGAACTCTCGGTTGACGGATTTCAACCAAATCCATCTCCTAGCCCCGAAATAACTCTTATCTCGTTGAGTCCAACCCAATCTTGGCATGTGATCTCATCACCCTACTTACCCAAGGTAAAAAGGGGTCCACGTTGTGGTTGCCCTAATGAACAAGGGGTTCATAGGTTCTTTAATTGGTAAGGCTAAATCTCAATTGTTACTATGCATGTGAGAGGTCTTGTCAATATTAAGTTACTAATCACTTATAAGTGAACTAAGTTGGTGATTACGTAAATTGGTGAATTGACAATCGACGAATAAAATGCATGATTGGCGATTTTGGCATGAGCGAATATAAAGCAAGCATCAAACAAAATAAATCCTAGTATGGCCATCTAGCTAATCTAATTAACTAGACTATTACAAAATCGGAAACCAACTCCTTGGTCCCTGGCCTCTTCAATGTAACACCTCCAAAATGCACCGTCTTTTGTCCAACGTCTTGGGTAATCTCCGTCTTCATAATAATTAATTAGAAATGATACAAATGATACATAGCAATTCCTATTATACATTTGTATAAATAAAACTATTAATTATTACAAACGGGCGATACGAGATCGCAATTAATTACAACCAAATCGATATTCCCTTACATTACGGGTAATACCGATTAAAAGACTAGGCCATACTAGGTACAAACTTGCAAAATAATCAATAAAATGACATTCATTCATTCAAAAATATTAAAATAGATAAATGTTGTAAAAATCATGCCAAAATCGCCCTACTATTTATCAAGTTCATCCTAGCTCGGTTTTAATGGAATTTATCGATTTCGAACCATTAAAAATCCTTAATCAACACTTAATTCTCAATTAAGCTCAAACTAATCTTCCAAACCAATTTGGAATTTCAAGAATTAGTCTCTACTAATTTGAAAATTAATAAATTAGTTTGAATTGATTTAATTTGCTAATTTAATCGGTAAATAGCTATTTTATGAAATAAATTCAAATTAAATCATAAAACACCCAAAAATAAAAATAAAATTTTTTGTACATTCTGGAACATTTCCAGAAACTCAAAAACAAAAATATGTTCATAAAAAATTTCGAATAAATTTGAAACAAATAAATGCATGTTTATCGATTTTTATCCAATAAAAAAACAATAAACATCCCAAAAAGACAAAAAAAAATTTCAAAAATTTACAATATGTTCTTAAACATATGACGAAATGTGCAAAAAATTATCATGCCCAAAAATAACATGCAACTATTTTTAGTTAACTTTTAACATCAAATAGGCATAAAAACTCGGTTTTTAAGGCATAAATGATTATAAATTAGCAAATTAATTCCAAAAATTACCAAACTCGACCACAACCATTTTGAGGTCATTAGGTATGCATGTACCCAAAAATTTCGTGTGAAACATAATTTTACACAAAATTTCCGATTTTTACAAAGTTATCATATAACCCGAAAAAATGCCAAAAATTGATATGCATGCAACATCAAAGCTCTGATACCACTTGATAGGTTCATAAACCTCTAATTAGACTCCTCTAATTAGTTACTAAATTACTTGTTAATTTAGTATATAAAGATCTAGTTACATGCATGAGATAAAAATGACAAAACAAGATACAAGAAGAAATTTCCTTACATAAACAAATAGAAAATAATGGGCACAATAAGAAAACTTCTTTTCTTATTGTTCTTGAGCTTATATTAGTATGGATGATCCTCCAAAACTTGAATCTCCAAAGTAGAAGATCTTCTTCTAGTTGCACCAAGATTCAACCCAAAAATCACTATTATTATTAACTAGATAATAGTAGTGATGAACCTATACTAATATTATGAATATTACTACTTTAGTAATAAGGATGAATATTAGTATATGAGAGTATTTTTGGAGAAGAGGAAAAGCATTCACTAATAAAAGGATGGAACTCAAAAGAGAACAAAATGTTCCCTTATAATGAGCCCCAAAACCGGCCACCCCACCCTAGGGAAGACCAAATTGCTTTATTTTATTTGCATGCTTAAAGGTCAAGGGTCTATGGTAATTATGACTATTATTCATGCATGCACATAAATAAGAACAACCATCATTGCTCTTATTTTTCTAGTGTGCCTTGTACATGTACATAAAATGGGTCCATTTTATTTTTGTCATTTGTCTTACAAATGCTTATGTGTGACATGATTAATTATCATATATAATTGATCACATCAAATAAATATTATACTCTTAACTCTTTAAGTAGTACATTACTATTATATCTATATATAATAGGTCCCATAATAATAATAATCATTTAGCTAAATTTACAACTCCTTGTAAATATTAATAGCTAACCACTACCCTTAAAAGCATACAAAAGCTCAACTAATTTAGTAATTAACTTTTAAATACTAAATTAGGTCTTATTTAATCGTATTAAAATAAGACGTAAAATTTATTCAGTCAATTATCGTATAATAGACTAATAAACTTAATCGGACTGAGTTCTAAACTCTATCTCCAATAAATACCTCTTATTACCAAGCATATATCAAATATATACGCAAGGAACTAATTAACTGCATCAAATACATGAAATTAGTTTTCTATTTGGGTCACATCCTATAGGTGTGACCGAAAGGGATCAGTTGATCACCGCCGTCTTACGACAATAACGTCAAACTCTAGTCAGCTGAGCGTTATCGATTTACGTTAATCAACTGACGTGGAGTATCAATGTACTAATCATCCCAAGTATATTCCGTCCATGAGATTTAATATATCAATGCACTATTGTGGAGGACACTTGCTCCAACAGTAAAATCGTAATGTTTGGCCTAAACTTGTAATATATGATTATATTCTGTAAAAATGAGGTTTTTGATGATTTTTAATAATTTAGTATTTTTCTGATATTTTAGTTATCGATTATTGAATTGTTACCGTTTACGAACAAAAACGATTAAAAGCCGATTTTTAGTTCTAGTACTTAAACATTTTATTTTAATCTGATTTTTGACGTGGTGAAACTTTCTGATGAAATAGAATTTTCTGAAGTTTTTCATAATTTTTCGGAACTGTTAAGTGGATGAATTAATTAATCACTAATTATCGTTTATCGTTAAAATCGCGTTTGTCGTTTAAATTCTCGATTTCTGGTCCTATGATTAAATCTGGAAAAAAAATATGATTCTGATGATTTCATAATAAAATGTAAATTTATGATTTTTAGTATTTTAATAAAATGTTAGGAACGATAAGTTTTATTAATGGAATCGTTAATTGTGAAAACGGGTTTAAAAGACGGTTTTAACGGGATTTATTAAATATGGATTATTTTGGAAATCTGTAAAAATAGTATTTTCTATAAAATCATGATTTTTAAGTTTAATAATAATTTTTGGATTAATACATAAATCGTTTTGTAATTACTATTTTTATTAATCGTTATTGTCGAGATTAGACGATTAACGAGAAAACCCTTTAAAAACCGAGTCTAAGTATTCTGGAAAATTTTCTTTTCTTGACAGAATGTCCATAAATATATTTTAGCTATCTTACGTAATTTTTTTACTATTTATTAAAGTCTTTAATTAATAGTAAAGATTTTTGAACAAATTACGATTTATCATTAAAACAATCCGTTTCACCTAAAGGAATTATTTTTCCAGCAATTTTGAAAATATTTAAGTCTGAAATTTTAAGAGTTAAATTATCCTTTAACATACTCTAAATATATTCATTGGTTTAATTAAATAAAAGACGTTAAAAGATTTAGAGCAAATTAAAATTTACTCCCTTCAAAGATGCGTGATTTAAAATTTACTCCCTTATGAATTCTTTTTAATATTTTACACCCAAAAAGTTGCAAAAGTTCAAAATTTACTTGCAATTCAATATTCCGACGAGTATTTCCGGTGAGTTTGCCTTTTTCCTATTTTTAATACCGAAATTGCCCTTTCTTCATCCTACCCTTCTTCCTTCTTCCCTTGTGCTCTCATTTGTACAAAAAAAAACTTCCCATATGCTCTCATTTGTAAAAAAAAAAAAAAAAAAAAAAAAAAAAAAAAAAAAGAAAGAAAAAATCCCCACAATTGGAATTCGTCCCTAAAATAATCACTTCGAAGGTTTGCAAGTCGGTTATTGTATTCAAGGGCTTCTCGATCTTCAGGTTATTAAACCCTAATGGAAGACATGAAGGTTGACTGTGAATGCCTTATTTGATGTGTTTGCCATTTCTGCAATCAAAAATGACGGAAATTAGATATTAAATTCAGAACAATAGCAAAATTTGGGGGAAAACGCATCACACAACAATTGGGTAAATCTTAATTTTTAAAGCTCACATGGTTGTTGTAGTTATTAAGCCCTAATCACACAGCAAAATAAGTGCTTTCGATTTCCTAATTTCGACACTCATCAATTATTAAACCCTAATCGCAACACTAAACCAGATAAATTGAACAAAATGAAAAAAATTGAAACTTACATGATTGTTGGAGTAAAGAATGGAAGGGAAGTTACGATTACAGCATGAAATGGAAGCTCGAGTTTGGGTTTTGGTATTCTCGGTTTGGGAATTTAGGGTTTTCTGGAATTAAGAATGAAGAGTTGGGAATTTAGGGTTGACGAATTGGAAAGTAAATGAGAATGCAGTGGGGTGGGGTAGGAGGGTTAATATTAGTAAAGGGTATTTCGGTCACTAAATTCATCAATTTGTCGGAATATTGAATTGCAAGTAAATTTTGAACTTTTGTAACTTTTTGGGTGTAAAATATTAAAAAAAATTCATAAGGGAGTAAATTTTAATTTGCTCAAAGATTTAATTTAACATTTGCCGTAAAATCCTATTTATAATCGTATTGTCGAAACTAATAATAATTAGGGAATTTTAGCATTGTAACTTTTGAAAACACCCTGATTAGTAGTATTAAAATGCTTAAGACATTTTTAATCATTTTATAACACTTGTACGATATTTTAATAATGTCATAAACTCAATTGTTCTCGTCTTAGAAATTAATATCGTCAAGGCCGAAAGTATTAGTTTTATAAATCTATATTGTTTACTAAAAATGTTGAATTAGTATAAACTAATATTTTTGCTATTTTGATATGACGCTATTTTTAGTAAAGTTTCCTAAAATAGAAAGTTTTCTAAAGACATAGTTACAGCGTGTTTTAATCCCGACTCTATAGCGTTTCCGCCACTGTATCGCGTTAGAATTTCTAGGGGATTACATGTCGGGCGCGCACCTTGGGCGTGGCCATAGGAAAGTGATCGGTCATGGCCAGGAGGGTGATCGGTCATCCGGGCACTCCAATTTCCTATTGTGATTCTCACTTTTCAATGTCTACTCTAGGGAGAGCACAAAAATCAAATATTGCTCTATAAGGGGGGGCAGTTGCGTGAGGGTGGGTTAGGCGGGTGATCGGTCAGGGTCAGGCTAAGGTGAAGGATGGCTGCTCCCCTCCACCCGACTAGGCGCGGCATGGGTACCACTTTTCCGACCGGAGATTTGTGGGCCGCGTCGACAGTCGGGGGCCCCGAGATGGCGGGGTCGCATGGATCTAGGAGAACGAACGGAGGGGTGGTGTCCTCCGGAGTTGTGAGTCCCGATAAAGTTGAGCAAGGTGGCGCTTGTCCGTCGGCGGCCCCGTGGGATGGGTTGCAAGGGATTGAGTCTTGACCGTTTTCTCGATTGGGTATGCGGTACGGCCTACGTAACACGTCTGGAACCCCGGTCTTTCGGTTACTACGGTTGTAGACGGCGACAAAAATCATGAGCTTCTCGAAAAACGTGGTAGGGTGTAAATCGACCATGTTGTCGCAACAGTATCGTTGGCCTGTTATGCTGAGTAAGGACCTCGGGAATCGTTTTCATTTTTTTGAAATGATCTTCCTCGAAACAACACCTCTCTGAACGAGTTCGTGTTACGTCGGTGACGAGAGAGAGGTGTGTCTCGTTGTCGATGGGCGTGTGTCTTGTGTTCACCGTGGGGTGTATTGCAGGGGATTGAGTCTTGATCGTGTTCCCGATTGGGTATGCGGTACGGCCTACGTAACACGTCCGGAACCCCGGTCTTTCGGTTACTACAGTTGTAGACGGCGACGAAAATCCCCGAGCTTCTCGGACCACGAGCAGGTTGGCAAGGGATGAGTCCTAGGGCTAGATAAATCCGTCACCCGGGCTTCCGGGATATCCGGTTTAGACGGGATGAAATCTTGAGCTAGTCGGAACACGGGGAGTTGCAAGAGAAGAGTCTTGATCGTTGTCCCGATTGGGTATGCGGTACGGCCTACGTAACACGTCCGGAACGCCGGTCTTCTAGTTACTACGGTTGTAAATGGTGATGAGTCTCGAGCTTCCCCCCCTCCCCCCCCCCCCCCCCCAACCTTCGATGTGATGTATCTCAGCGAGTTTGTTGCCTTCGAGTGGTTCTCCTAGACCCCTTAAAGAATCCGACCAAATGTCCCTAATCGGAAGTCCCTTAAGGAGAGGCGTTACCCCATCTCATTTGCGCCTAGTTGTGCTTTTGGTGAGGTGTGCTATCCTCGCCAATGGGGCTATTATTAGTCTCGTGGATCGAGAGAAATCAGCCCTTCATAGCGTTCTACGAATCGCGTGAGCGATGTCCGAGTTGCATGGGTTGGTGGGCTCTTTGCTTGTGCAGTGAACCGTTGACCGACGTCTAGTTCAGGGTGTGCTTCATGTGCGTAGTTGGCCTTGTGCAAACACGGTTTGCTGCGTTGTATGCCCTTTCTTTTACGGCATTGTGAGGGTCCTTAATTGTGTCGCTTCGTTAGGCGTCCCCTCGGGGGTGTTTAGAGAACTAATCGTGTTAGGCTCGTTCCCTATCCACCCACGTAAAATGATGTGGTGTAATGGGGAAAGGTCCCTAACTGCTCTCCGGGATGCGGTGTGTGCTTTGTGGGTGATCGATGTTCACCCATTAATAACGAGTTGTTGCTCAAGGTGAAAGACTTTCAGTTAGCGTTGACCACTTGTTTCTCGAGTGTCTCATGCGTCCTGATGTCGATTGAGGAATACTACCTGGTTGATCCTGCCAGTAGTCGTATGCTTGTCTCAAAGATTAAGCCATGCATGTGTAAGTATGAACTAATTCAGACTGTGAAACTGCAAATGGCTCATTAAATCAGTTATAGTTTGTTTGATAGTACCTGCTACTTGGATAACTGTAGTAATTCTAGAGCTAATACGTGCAACATCATCCGACTTCTGGACGGGCTGGATTTATTAGATAAAAGGTCAACGCGGGCTTTGCTCGTTGCTCTGATGATTCATGATAACTCGACGGATCGCACGGCCTTTGCGCCGGCGACGCATCATTCAAATGTTTGCCCTATCAACTTTCGATGGTAGGATAGTGGCCTACCATGGTGGTGACGGGTGACGGAGAATTAAGGTTCGATTACCACATCCAAGGAAGGCAGCAGGCGCGCAAATTACCCAATCTTGACACGGGAAGGTAGTGACAATAAATAACAATAGTGGGCTTTTTTAGTCTGGTAATTAGAATGTATACAATCTAAATCCCTTAACGAGGATCCATTGGAGGGCAATGTCTGGTGTCAGCAGCCACGGTAATTCCAGCTCCAATAGCGTATATTTAAGTTGTTATAGTTAAAAAGCTCGTAGTTGGACCTTGGGGTGGGCCGACCGCTCCGCCTTTAGGTATGCACTAGTCATCTCGCCTCTAACACCGGCGATGCGCTCCTAGCCTTAACTGGCCGGGTCATGCCTCCGGCACTGTTACTTTGAAAAAATTAGAGTGCTCAAAGCAAGCCTACACTCTGTGATAAGTGTGTTTTGTAGTGCTAATTTCCTTGTGTTTGGTCCCAGTTTCTCTTGTGAAATCGCTCTTTGGAGCGGTTTTCGAGGCTACTTACGCTTCCTCTAGCTTGTTTTAGGTTCCAACGGCCTATCATAGAGAAAGGGAACGATTAAGACTCGTTTCTGACGCATTTGGAGCCAACGAAGAGGAGCGACGATCACTCGGTGGCCTAGACTCGATCTCGAGCCCTTGGGACCCATTCCCGAGCCCCTCAGACTCGATCCCGAGCATCGAGAATCGATGAGAAGCCCATGAGAAGCAAGGAGGGACCTTTATGATCATATTGGAGGCCTACAAGACCCTTCCCGGGCGAGAAGAGTAGCCTTCTCAGTCGGGAAGGAGTGCAAGAAAGAAGCGGCTACTGATGGGCCGTCTCGGCCGAAACCAACCTCATCTCGGTCGGGACCATCTCATCTCGGCCGAGACGCCCTCCTTCTCGGCCGGGATGAGGCAGCTGCAGCCCGTGTTCCTTCTCTTCTTCTCCTTTGTTCTTGTAACCCTATATATACCCTCCTCTTGTAATCTTATGTTATGTTAAACATTACCCACTAAACCCTAGACTACTTTAGGTTAGATTAGCTTAGATTAGTGTAGATTAGTCCTTAATTACTCCTTAATCTAGTGATTACTCTTGTATTATTGGATCTCTTGAAGAATCTACCAAGATTGACAACCTTGGTGGAATTGTTTGGGTTTTCTTTTATGCAAGTGTTCATCTTTTCCATTCCTTTCTAGTTGGTATAATCTTTCTTCTTCTTTTACTCTTAATCTTTCATAGTTAATCAAGTTTTCATCTTTGTTTATGATTGTTGTTCATCCCTTTTGTTCTTCATAATGGATGTTGTTGTTCTTGTGCTTGTTTCTCTAGTTATTGTTAGTTTTCCATTAGATATGTTTGAGTAGATTCTTGCTAGGGTTATTAGGGGAATTGGATGTGATTAGGGATGATTAGGGTGAGATGGGTGGTATTAGATGTTGTTTTTGTTGTTTCCCATTTACCTTGCACTCCACATGTTCGATGAAATGCTTGTGAGACTTGAGACGATCAATCCTTGTTTTTCTTGCCTCTTCTCTTGTATGTGTGTGTTTGGTTGGTTGGTTTGGTTCCCCCACTAGTAGCGAGAGTGTGGTGAGGATGACCCCTAGGCCGTTTAAGTAGCGAGAGCCCGATCGGAACCTAGGCTACGAAAGCATGCTAATAACCTCGTTTCCTTCTTTGTTTGAGTCGGGATATGAATATCCTTAGTTAAATTGTACTCATTGAATTTTTTTGGCAATATACTCACATTTTACCAAAAAAAAACCTCGTTTCCTTCTTTTTATCTCTTTGACATCCATGAACCCGACCTAACCCTAGTTTCTTCTTATTGATTTATTAGTTTCCTTTTGTCATTAATTACTTGTTTAGCCTTGTTAGTTCATGTTGTAGATCTTAGCTTAGTCTACATTAGCCTTCCCCTAGATTAGCTTGTCTCGAACCTAGTCCTAGACGGTAGCACACCTAGGTCCGACACCCCGTCCCTGTGGATCGACTCGACTTACCCTAGCTACCCAGCCTTGGTTCGTTGGTTATTATTTGACCGAGGATAGACGACAAACACTACCGTCAAATTAGCGCCGTTGCCGGGGACGGCCTAGTTTAGACTTTTGTGTGCTTAGTTGTAGACTTTGTTCTTGATTTTTGTGTTTTCTTCTCCTTGTGTATCTCCGTTCTACTTCTTGTGTGCCTATCTCTCTTCCTAGTGCCTCAAAAGCACTAGGCTACTAACGTTTGCTCAAGTGCTTCTAGTGCATTCAATGTATCAAGGCAACGTTAAGACAATGGGGCATCCAAGCTACCATCAATCATCGTGGGATAATCATGGGGCAAGTTACCAAGACCCACAATTTTACCAACCATATCAATCTCATCAAAAATCTTATGAACCCCCTCCATATGGTTATCATGAAAATTGTCAAGAATCACTCCAAGATCCAAACAACTACCAAATACCCTCACACAACCCACAACCAAAAATCCCCAACTTTGAGCTTTGTCAAATGATGGTTCAAATGCAAAAGAGTCAACAAGAGATGATGGTTCAATTTCAAAGGAATCAACAAGAGATGATGATTCAAATGAAAAGGGATAAAGAGGAGTTCAAGGCCCAAATAGAGGTGCAAGATGCTCGAATCAATGCACTCATGGCTCGTTTTACGAGGTTGGCCACTCGAGCTCCACAACTTGTTGAGGAAGGTTCATTTGTGCAAGAAGGTCGGGTGTCTCCACAAGAAAGTCAACCCGATCATGAAGCCACGAATGAAGAAGAGAGGGTCAATCAAGAGATCATTGTTGAGTGTTGCTTGGATGGTGAAGATATGGGAAGAATGGAGGAAGTTGAAGCTTCAAGGGTCAACAATGAGGAGGGAAACATGATTCTCAAGGTAACTCTTGGGGAGCCAATGTATTGGCTATCAAATTGGATTTGTACGATTTTCTTCGTGATGAACCGGATCTTGACAATCCAAAGCCAAGTGAAGACAAGACTCCTTTAGGCCAACTAGACAAGGTGAGTGAAAAGGAAGGTAATACTTGGGAGAAAGAGATAGATGCCTTAGAACTTGCCTTGAATGGGAAATCGGAGGAGCCGATTATGGGATTTGGAGATGCTATGCTAGACCAAACCGTCGAGGAAATTGAGGCCGCCATCAAGGGCCTTGAGTTTCTTCATGGTGAGAATTCTAGTAAGGACAACGATGAGGTCCCCCCTAAAGCCTCCAATGAAGAAAACTTGACGTCTTCACCTCCTTTATCGCACTCGATTTCTAGTCCCTTGTCTTGTGAGACGGTTGATGAAGTGAATCCTTGTCGGGCGGCGGAAAAGAGTTCCACTCTCGACCCCGTACAAGAAGCAACACCCTTAGGGTGTGATCTCCCAAATCACAACGCCAAGCTTGACTCTAGACCACAATACCTACCGGATGGTCATAAGAGTCGTTGCTATCATGGTTCGGAAGACCCGGAAGATCACAAGAACCCCGAGCGTAATGGATTAGATGATTGCTTCTCGACTCCGACTTGGAAACTCTTGTTGATGGCTAGGATAGGCCACATGAGCGTTAAAGAAGATGTTGCTAGGACATTTGACTTACTCCTTCAAGCTCTTGATGGCTATGGAGGCGTAGATGGTGAGAGTATCTTAGTGTAAATATCTTTTTCCTTTTCTTCTGAGCTTGTGTATTTGTTTATGTTTGTTTGGATAGAGTTTAGTTTCTAGGATTTGTTAGTTTTTGTGAAATCTTGTAATTCGGTATTTTGATGAGCGATGTGAGGGAGGGATTTGATGGTGTTTATTGAGCTTATTTGATAGGTCATAGTGAAGATGAAGCTTTGAGAGAAGTAGTTGATGATTGAAGCTTGGAGTTTGGTGGAGGAAGTCGGTTTTTGAGCTTTTGACAAGCTTTTGGGGACGAGATTTTAGATCTCGATGTATTGGATGACTTGTGGGTGATGCTATCAAGAGATTGAAGGGATAGAAGACTCATCCCGACCGGGAAGGATGTCATCTCGATCGGGATGAGTGTGCTGAAAAGTGGGTTCACTAATGTGCCATCCCAACCGGGATCAAGTCCGTCCTGGACGGGAAGGAACCGTCCCGACCGGGAGAAGTCCATCCCAACCGGGATGGTGCCCTGCTCCCCCTTTTGCCTCTTCTTCGACATTTGAGCCCACCCAACCACATTGTACCCCCTCCCAACCTCCCTACCTACCCTCGCAACTATCTATGACCCTTATACTTCATATATACACCTTCACCTCATCTTCTCTTCACTACACACCGAGTTTCACATCAAATCCTACCCTCATTATACCATTTCGAGCCTAGTACTTCAACCATGAAGAGGAATAACAATGATGAAGACAAGTAATGTGCCGATATCGAACATTGAGAAGATGGAGTGAGTGAGTTGCTAACCGATTGGTACGGCAACTATCCTTTCTTTTCCGTCTTTTACTGCTTGTCTCCCTTTGTTTGTTCCCTTCCACTTTTTTGTGTCATGGTGGCCCTCGGGGCCTTGGCGGTCATTGCAAAAATCCAAATTTGCAAATTTTTCATTTTTTTCTTTATTTTTCACTTTTTGGTAGGATTTAGTCGGATTTAGGCGGAATCCGGGCTAGGTGACTTGATTACACCTAGTCCTCCCCTCCCATTTCCTTTTATTTCCTTATTTTTATTTCTTCCCCCATCCATATCTTTTCTCGTCTTGGCCCATGGTGACTTGACTACACCCCGGCCGGACACATTCTACCCTTTATTCACTTTTCTTTTTGATTTTTAGCTTTATTTTCGTAGTTTCTTTTCTTTTTAGTGTCTCCACACACTACCGATCGAGCATGAGGACATTTCTCGGTTTAAGTGTGGGGGAGCGATATCCTAGTCTAGTTTAGTTTTATTTTCTTAGTTTTTTCGAAAAAATCTTAAAAATCCCTAAAAATTTGAAAAAAATTCATAAAAAACCAAAAAGATTTTCTTTTGTGTCTTTTTCTTTTGAGTCTTTGTGTCATATATTTGTTGTGTTGTGTGTTTTGCCTCCCCATTTCCTTGTAGGTTCCGCGATCGTCGTCAAGTTTCGAAAAGCTCAAGACATCCGGTAATATCCCTTCATTTCTTTCTTCTTTTTCCTTTTGTGGAGTTTGGAGGATGTGTTATGATGGTGTGTGCTCGGGCGGAGCTTTTTGAAGTTTGTGGTTGATGTGGTTGCTCATTTGGAAGTTTCGGGGTGGTGATTGTTTATTTTGTGTGTTTGCTTGTTTGTTTGTTTTGTTTTGTTTGACTCTTTTCCTTTTGTTTTTGTCGTGTCTTTGTTTTGTCTTGTTTAGTTGTTTCTAGTCTGTAATAAAAGGTTCTCAAAAACCCGGTTTTGAGGCTAGTGTGCAAGTGTTTACTTTCCCTTTCTAGTAGTATAAATCGAGTCTTGAACTTTAGTCTAGTAGAATGACCCTAAATCAATAGTTTCGTTGGTCCTTTACCTTGAGTCCACCTAGTCTACTAGGGATTTACTATGAGATTTGCATTTTGACCATTATGACCACCCACGGAGTGAAAAGGTCTTGGTTACCGAGTCCCGTCTTTTAGGTGACCGTGTTCGGAATTGCTTTGACTAGTCCAAGTTGATCACCTTTTTGTGGGTTTGAAGGGAAGACGTCGTCCCGACTCACCCATTTCCCTACCTCACACACAATTTTTCCACAAATAAGTTGCAAATTGTTGAAATTCTCACTTGGTTGCAAGAAATGCCTACAATACAAGAATTATCCAAAAGGCAAGCCAAGTCAAAAGAAAGAAAAAGAGAAAAAGAAAGAAAGAAAAAGAAAGAATGAAAATAATGAAGAAAAAGAAAAGGCACAACAAGTCAAAAAGAAAATACAAAAGAAGAAAAAGAAATGGCATTGCAACACGAAAGCAAAATGCAAAAGAATGAAAATGCCAAAGAAAATCACCTCACAAAAAGAATTCTCCTCCTCTCAAAATAAGCCTTTCTCCGACTATTACCGTGAAGAGCCTACCAAGGACCGAATCCCTAGGAAGGATGATAGCGGTAATGGCCGGTCTTCCCTCACTTTGCAAGCATTATCCACCTTTTTACTTGGACTAGTTTTGCGGTTTTGAGCATGGGACGACCCTCTTGGCTTATCGCTAAAGGGGGCGGGGTCTCACTTACCTACAGTGTCGACTAACACCGTGGTTCATCCTTTTTCCATCCCGCCGATCGTCCCGTAGTACATTCTTAGAAGGTTAGGAGGAACATAGGTAAGTTACCAACGTTTTTATTGCTTTGTTGTCATACTATTAGAGTTAGGTTCATATCGGTTTGTATTATTAGTTCGGGAACGTTGTCACTTGCCTTGGGTCCTTAACCGGTTCTTCTTTCACCGCTTTGTAGAGGGAAGCGGTATTTATTTCTCTTTGGGTGCAACCGATTACTTGTTTGTTTGTATGTTTGTTTGTGTGTTTTTGTGTCAGGTTGCATCCACGGTTTTGTCGCAAGACCTCACTTGCCTTGCGGAGAGCACTTTTCCTCTAAGTGTTCTCGCGTGAGTTAAAAGGGCGTAGGCTGCGCTAATACCCACTCGGCTAGTATTTTAGTTCTTATTAGTTTAGTAGTTAGTTTGTGCTTACTCGAGGGCGAGTAAGGGTTAAGTGTGGGGGAGTTGATAAGTGTGTTTTGTAGTGCTAATTTCCTTGTGTTTGGTCCCGGTTTCTCTTGTGAAATCGCTCTTTGGAGCGGTTTTCGAGGCTACTTACGCTTCCTCTAGCTTGTTTTAGGTTCCAACGGCCTATCATAGAGAAAGGGAACGATTAAGACTCGTTTCCGACGCATTTGGAACCAACGAAGAAGAGCGACGATCACTCGGTGGCCTAGACTCGATCCCGAGCCCTTGGGACCCATTCCCGAGCCCCTCAGACTCGATCCCGAGCACCGAGAATCGATGAGAAGCTCATGAGAAGCAAGGAGGGACCTTTATGATCATATTGGAGGCCTACAAGACCCTTCCCGGGCGAGAAGAGTAGCCTTCTCGGTCGGGAAGGAGTGCAAGAAAGAAGCGGCCACTGATGGGCCGTCTCGGCCGAGACCAACCTCATCTCGGTCCGGGACCATCTCGTCTCGGCTGAGACGCCCTTCTTCTCGGCCGGGATGAGGCAGCTGCAGCCCGTGTTCCTTCTCTTCTTCTCCTTTGTTCTTGTAACCCTATATATACCCCCTCTCTTGTAATCTTATGTTATGTTAAACCATCCGATTACATGACGAAACCATCCGATTATATACACATTCATACTGTACTTACTAACCACATTTACAATCTATAGTAACTATATGATCAAATCAAATCACATAATTACAGAAGAAGGATGGGCGATATTCATCTCTCAACAGAAGGGAACAAAATTAAGCATAAAGTCACAGTAAAAAAAACAATCTAAACTGACTAACTCAACGAACATTTCGTAGCACAATAAAAAAAATGCGATATTCACAGCGAACATTTCGTATCATTTTCAAGCAAAACTCACTAACTCAATCGATTTCAACAGTAAAAAAACGATCAATCGAAGCACAAAAATCGCAAAAAAAAAACAGAAAAACAGAGAAAATTACCGAAAAAAAGGCGGATAAAATCAATGGCGGATAATCGACGAGAACTCCACAGTAGAGTAAACAGAAGAAGCAGAAATGCAATTAAAAAGCAGAGTGATTGTGAATTAGAAAAAAAAGTTTAGGGTACCTTCGTGTTTAGGGTTCGTCCTGACTCTGCTTCGTGTCTTCTTCTTCTGATCTGTGCGTCTTCGTCTTTGTCTTCTTCTTCGTGTCGTCGATTAGGGTTCGTCGTGTCTGGGTTCTTCGTGTCGTCTGGATTCTTCGCGGGTAGGGTTCGTCGAGCATCTTCCCCTTCGTGTCTTCTTCTTCTTCTGATCTGTGCATCTTCCTCTTCGTCTTTTTTCTCGTCGTGCGATTAGGGTTCTTCGTGAATTCTGGGTTCTTCGTGTCTTCTGGGTAACTTAGGGTTCTATCATTCTGTGTTTTCAATTTCTAAGTAACTTAGGGTTCTGTCACATTTTCAATTTCTAAGTTAATTGGGTTCAATTTCTAAGAAGAGGACTTACAATTTTGTGTTTTTTGTTTCATAATTTAGAATTATTTGGAACCATTTGTTAGGAAAATAGGTTCCATTGATGGAGAAGTTTTTAATAAGATCCAAAAAATTTACATATACCTTTGGCACCTCTTTTAATTAAAAACAGGTTTCATTAATAAGGTCTTTGGAACCTACTCAACCTACAACAGGTGTCAAAGCATTTTAATATGGGCTATAAATTTTAGATAGTATCTTTGGCACCTCTTGTAGTGCACAACCGGTTCCATTGATAAGGTCTTTGGAACCGGTTCAATTTATAATAGGTGCCAATCATTTTTTTGTCACCTAAAGAACCTCTTGTTTTTACGACCAGTTCCTTTTAATAGGTTCCAATGGCATTAATTGTACTAGTGTTACCCACTAAACCCTAGACTACTTTAGGTTAGATTAGCTTAGATTAGTGTAGATTAGTCCTTAATTACTCCTTAATCTAGTGATTACTCTTGTATTATTGGATCTCTTGAAGAATCTATCAAGATTGACAACCTTGGTGGAATTGTTTGGCTTTTCTTTTATGCAAGTGTTCATCTTTTCCATTCCTTTCTAGTTGGTATAATCTTTCTTCTCCTTTTACTCTTAATCTTTCATAGTTAATCAAGTTTTCATCTTTGTTTATGATTGTTGTTCATCCCTTTTGTTCTTCATAATGGATGTTGTTGTTCTTGTGCTTGTTTCTCTAGTTATTGTTAGTTTTCAATTAGATATGTTTGAGTAGATTCTTGCTAGGGTTATTAGGGGAATTGGATGTGATTAGGGATGATTAGGGTGAGATGGGTAGTATTAGATGTTGTTTTTGTTGTTTCCCATTTACCTTGCACTCCACATGTTCGATGAAATGCTTGTGAGACTTGAGAGGATCAATCCTTGTTTTTCTTGCCTCTTCTCTTGTATGTGTGTGTTTGGTTGGTTGGTTTGGTTCCCTCACTAGTAGCGAGAGTGTGGTGAGGATGACCCCTAGGCCGTTTAAGTAGCGAGAGCCCGATCGGAACCTAGGCTACGAAAGCATGCTAGTAACCCCGTTTCCTTCTTTTTATCTCCTTGACATCCATGAACCCGACCTAACCCTAGTTTCTTCTTATTGATTTATTAGTTTCCTTTTGTCATTAGTTACTTGTTTAGCCTTGTTAGTTCATGTTATAGACCTTAGCTTAGTCTACATTAGCCTTCCCCTAGATTAGCTTGTCTCGAACCTAGTCCTACACCGTAGCACACCTAGGTCAGACACCTCGTCCCTGTGGATCGACTCGACTTACCCTAGCTACCCAGCCTAGGTTCGTTGGTTATTATTTGACCGGTAGGATAGACGACAAACACTACCGTCACTCTGTATACATTAGCATGGGATAATATTATAGGATTCCGATCCTATTGTATTGGCCTTCGGGATCGGAGTAATGATTAACAGGGACATTTGGGGGCATTCCTATTTCATAGTCAGAGGTGAAATTCTTGGATTTATGAAAGATGAACAACTGCGAAAGCATTTGCCAAGGATTTTTTCATTAATCAAGACCGAAAGTTGGGGGCTCGAAGACGATTAGATATCGTCCTAGTCTCAACCATAAACGATGCCAACCAGGGATCAGCAGATGTTACTTTTAGGACACCGCCGGCACCTTATGAGAAATCAAAGTTTTTGGGTTCCGAGGGGAGTATGGTTGCAAGGCTGAAACTTAAAGGAATTGACGGAAGGGCACCACCAAGAGTGGAGCCTACGGCTTAATTTGACTCAACACGGGGAAACTTACCAGGTCCACACATAGTAAGGATTGACAGGTCTGTGATGCCCTTAGATGTTCTGGGCTGCACGTGCGCTACACTGATGTATTCAAGGAGTCTATAACCTTGGCCGACAGGCCCAGGTAATCTTTGAAATTTCATCGTGATGGGGATAGATCATTGCAATTGTTGGTCTTCAACGAGGAATTCCTAGTAAGCGCGAGTCATCAGCTTGCGTTGACTACGTCCCTGCCCTTTGTACACACCGCCCGTCGCTCCTACCGATTGAATGGTCCGGTGAAGTGTTCGGATCACGGTGACGCGGGAGGTCTGCCGCCGCTGACGTTGCGAGAAGTTCACTGAACCTTATCATTTAGAGGAAGGAGAAGTCGTAACAAGGTTTCCGTAGGTGAACCTGCGAAAGGGTTATTGTCGAAACCTGCCAAGCAGAGCGACCCGTAAACATGTGTATCCTCATGGATGTGGGGGTGTTGCTAGGTGCCTTGTGCGCCTGCACGCCCGTGCCCCAAGCCGATGAGCCCCTCCTTGACAAAATAACGACCCCCGGCGTGTAATGCGTCAAGGAGTAAGAACTTAATGTGTGTGCCCTCTGGCTGCCCGGTCAACCGGGCTCCGGTGCGGTGCCATATCTTAACAATAAACGACTCTCGGCAACGGATATCTCGGCTCTCGCATCGATGAAGAACGTAGCGAAATGTGATACTTGGTGTGAATTGCAGAATCCCGTGAACCATCGAGTTTTTGAACGCAAGTTGCACCCGAAGCCTTTGGTTGAGGGCACGCCTGCCTGGGCGTCACGCATCGCGTCTTCCCCACGCTCACCTTGTGTGGGAACGGGGAAGGAGGATGGCTTCCCGTGCCTCATCGGGCGTGGCTGGCCTAAAAAAGGAGCACACGGCGTTGAGATGTGTGGACGTCCGTCCGCACTGCCCGGCGCCCCGCGCGCGCCAGCACGGGACCGACCCAGTTTTCAATCGCGGAGGCCACCCACGCGGCCCCCTTCTGGTCGGGGGCCGGTCCGATCTCGCGTACGGGGCGATGTGTCGGATCTCGATTTGGATGACGATTCGGACTTGTACTAGACGGGCGCAGGCACAAGTGTTTCTGTTGGAATCGATCGAGGTGTGGTTGTAAATGTTTAAAGGCCGATATGTTTAGTAAGGCGGCCTTTTAAGTGAACTGAATTCGTTACCAATTTGTGGAGTCGCTAGCGAGTCAATTATGGGGACTCGGAAACCGTTCAAGTCAACTTTGATCCTTAGCCGGCTCAAAGCTGAGGGGCACGGGACCTAAATATAAAGACTTGTACCCTTAAGCACTCCATGCTTGGAATGAATCTTATTGCCAATGGTTTCGGGCATCCGGAAACCGTCGATTCTGAGTAAGAGGTGAGGGTACGTATTGGGAAGCCAACGTCCGATAGACATCGACACCCAATCCCGCTCGCACTATAGCGGCCCCTACTAATCAATCGTTGGGCTGATAACTTTGTTCTTTTGTTGTGGCGGAAGTACTGTAACATCCATTGTTTTAACCCTATATCTTTTGCTATGTCGGTTGTTTAAGGACAAGTAAGTTTTGTCGTCGAAGTAGTTGTGTTTACAGGCAGGCCATGAAAACATGAGATAGGAGAGTAGATAATACTAGTATTATACGTATTAGCAAATCAGTTTTAACGTGATAATATGGATATTTGTCATTCTCGTGGTATACCTTACCCGGTATTCTGCTTAAGATGCGTCGGCTCGGTATTAATAGGGATGCGTCAAACCATGTAAGGTGAGCACTGGGACTAATACGGAACCCGACCATCACTTTGTTCAGTTTTAGCTTATTTACGTTTTGAATTTCGTGTTAGATGATTTACCATGCAATTATAAGGTCATAAAAGCAATAAATCATACGAAAGCGGTAAATGCGAATGTAAGTAAATCACGTAGTGAGAAGTTGCACCCTCGGAGTATACACTAAACGGGACATGATGCGTTGATTGTTGAGAACGGATCTCGAAACTACTCGGGTCTATTTAGAGTATTTTAGTGTTTATGATTGAAGTTGGGACGTTACGTATTTTAGTACGTGTGCGTGATGGACCTAGTGTCCATGTTCAACATTATCGTAGTGCATATTAAAAGTACAATAATGTAAAGTTTTGTTTAGATGACAACCTAGTGACGATTCGACTTCAAAAGGCGGAACCTCCTAGCTTGCCTGGTGATTTCGGCAGCGTTCCATTACCGTCGGCCCTTCCTGCGGCTAATCTGGCAGAGCTCCGCTACGACTTGCTGGTTCTGCGGCTAATCCGGCAGAATTCCGTTACTAGACTAGGAGTAGCTAGTCGAACACAGGCACCACGGGATCGAGTGGGATGCTCGAAGGTGAGGAGTAGCGTCGATTTCGCTTTATCGGAACTATGATCGAGTGAATCGTTTGCCTCGGGTGTCGGAGTGCGAGCCCTTAGCGTGAAACTCTTAACGAGTGAAGACAGAAGAGAAAATGTGAGTTGTGTGTCAAATGAAGGGGATGGAGGGGGGTATTTATAGATGTTTTTGGCTCTCGTCACCCGGATGGACGCCTGAGTCCAGGCGCACCAGAACTCAGGCGCCTGGGTTTTTGGCGTGTGAAGCCTGAGGCACGCAAGGTGAGGCGCTCGGGATTTTGAAGATACGATTTTGATATTTTCCAAAACCGAGACTCATACGTATTATAGGTGACTTGGGAATTAATCTTTCCTCCTCTTGACCTAGCGTCGTTGCACCGAGTGGGCCTCGGGTGTGCGTCCTGAGGTTCGCTTGGCGCGGTGCTAACTCGGTTAGTGTTTCGGGACCGACTCGGGGTCCCGGTGTCAGAATTGACTCTAATTAGTGTCTATGTAATCGTAACGACACGACTAGGGCTGCCTTCATGTTAATTATATTTTTCCGAGTTGTTATTTGATCTGTTCTATAGAAAAACTATCTAAAACATTGCGAACTCGCGTCGCGTTGCAGTCCGATCGTCATCGGGTATTTTTTTGGCACTCCTTCAGCCACCTGGTCTAAATCAGGGTGTCTACAGAAGTCCCCACTTTGACTGAGGCTTGGACAGGGCGAAAGTCAAAGTATAGCCACCCAGGTCAATCGAGGATTACAACCTGATGGCTGTCCGGTCGGGTCGTTTTAAGTCCGTTGCACTACGTGTTGAGGCTCGCCAACCAAGGCTTAGAAATCATACCTGACGTCCTTGCTTGTGGTCGCCTATCGAGGCCCGGGCCCGTGCTTGTCATCTTGTTCTAGGTTCTTCATGTTCGTGCGTTTTGCCTTTTCGGATGTTCAAGAATCCGTTCGAGTTTACCTATTGAGTGTGTGTGACGCATCAAGCGTGGATGTGGAAGAAAAATGTTCGATGTGTCAGCTTCCATTCGAACAACTGTCTTCGGGATGCTTACAATCCCTCCGACTTAATAAAATGCCTTTTGGGATGCTTATGACCCCTCGTGCTCGAGAATAACACAAAATGTTCGAGTGTGTCAGTATCCACTCGAACAATAGCCTTCGGGATGCCTATGACCCCTTGGACTAAACATGTTGGAGCGTGTCAGTATCCGCTCGAACTCAAATTGTTGTTGCCTTCCGGATAACTAAGACCCTTCGGACAAAATGTCTGAGCGTGTCAGTATCCGCTCAGACTTAAATTGCTGTTGTTGTTACCTTCAGGATAACTAAAACCCTTCGGACAAAATGTCTGAGCGTGTCAGTATCCGCTCAGACTGAAATTGCTGTTGTTGTTGCCTTCAGGATAACTAAGACCCTTCGGACAAAATGTCTAAGTGTGTCAGTATCAGCTCAAACTCAAATTGTTGTTGCCTTCAGGATAACTAAGACCCGTTAGGCTAAAAATGTCTGAGCGTGTCAGTATCCGCTTAGACTCAAATTGTTTTTGCCTTCAGGATAACTAAGACCCGTTAGGCTAAAAATGTCTGAACGTGTCAGTATCCGCTCAGACTCAAATTGTTGTTGCCTTCAGGATAACTAAGACTCGTTAGTGTTTGAGCGTGTCAGTATCCGCTCAGACTCAAATTGCTGTTGCCTTCAGAATAACTAAGACTTGTTAGGCTAAAATGTCTGAGCGTGTCAGTATCTGCTCAAACTCAAATTGTTGTTGCCTTCAGGATAACTAAGACCCATTAGGCTTAAAATGTCTGAGCGTGTCAGTATCCGCTCAGACTCAAATTGTTGTTGCCTTCAGGATAACTAAGACCCGTTAGGCTAAAAGGTGTTCGAGCGTGTCAGTATCCGCTCGAACCCAAATTATCGTTGCCTTCAGGATAACTAAGACCCTTTGGGCAAAATATGTTTGAGCATGTCAGTATCCGCTCAAACTCAAATTATTGTGGAGGCATAGGACTCCAAAATGCTCGAACGTGCAGTATCCGTTCGAACTTAAATTGCCCTCCGGATAACTAAGACCCGTTGGGCTTGAGGACATTTGCTGGTGTTTACTTATTTTGGTTAAATTTGTTTTGCTTTGCGGACCCGTTTTATTTTGTTCGGATTTGCTTTGTTCTGATTTGTTATGCGCTTGGGTTCGTTCGGGATTTGTTTAGATCGTCTTTGTTTCTTTTGTTTTGTTATTGTTCTTCGCTCAGGGTTGATTTATAGGCGTGCTTTACCGGTATTGACTAGTAATTATCCTATCGTTGTTTATTTGCTTGCATGTTATGCGTACATTGGATATTAGGTCTCGTTTGTTCTTGTCTTTAATCTTGTGCCGGGTTAGTTGGACGCGCGTCCTTCTGCGCCCCAATTTTCAGGCGCTTAGCCCCCAGCGGTCCAGGTGTTGGACGAGCAACCTGAGGCGCCCGGGTTTCTGTGGGTCGGGTCTATTAAAATCAGCGAATATTGGGCGAACGAATTCATTCGTCTCACAATTCAAACGCGCGCCCCTCTTCGCCCCAAAAATGCTCCTTCAATTTTTCTAACCGATTTCCGTCTCGATTTTTGCCATACACGAAAATGTCGACTCCGGGTAAGTGTTCCTTACTCGTCTATTGTCGGTTTTGCTTGATTTGGTTGATTGTGAGTTGATTTTGTTAGAACCCTAGAAAATCGATTTGGGTAGTTTGAATTTGCTAGGTTTCGATATTTGTGTTTAATACCATTGTTAAAACAGGGTCGAATAGAGCTTGTCAGGGTAGTTAGAAGCTTGATAGGAGACTTTGTGATACGACAATTACCTCCTATGGAGATAAAATCGAAATGCTAGAGTTAGGGACCGTTCTCTCGGTTACTCCCGTACTTGTCCTACGCAATCTTGCTCGGTTAGTGTTCATGATATTGTGGGTGTCTTCTTTGTCGATTTTTGTAAGCTAGAACGGCCTCTAGAGCCTTCCGTGAGGTTTTGTGTGACTTATGACGGACCGAAGGGTGTCGTAATGATGTCGGATTTTCTCGAAACCACTTCCATTGTGATCGAGGTGGAAAATAGGAGTTAGTGGGCCTTTCGGAATTTTGATATCTCTATCCAAAATTTTGACCTTATTTTGACCTGTTTGAGCTGTCTTAGCCTGACCTGAGGCATGAATTTTTTTTATTCCGTTTGGTTTTGCAGCTAGAAGTGATACCGAGCTTTTCGAGGGAGCTTCTTCAGTTGGCACTAGTGGCGAGACCATTGGGACGAACTCACTGACTCCCCGCGGGATCCGTAGGAGACGGTGGAGCATTCTGTCGCAGCGTCGTGATCTGGAGGCCATAAATGAGGTCGATTTTGATAGGGTAAGGAAGCGTAGGCTTCCCGAGATGGTTGCTAGGAGGGCCCATGTCCCGATTCCCGTACCAGAGAACGAGGAGATTGGCTATGAGGACCCTGAGTGGGCCCGGGACTGGGACGGTCACCAGTTGTTGTTTCGTCCCGACCTGCACGTTTCTTACCTCATTGTGCGGAGCCTGGTGAGTATCTCGACCCATGCTTATCAGCTTTAGGTTTTGAATTTTGGTTTTGGTTGGGTTTGGTTTGTTTTGTTTATACTTGTATTGCTTCGGTTTGCAGCCCCAGGTCCGATAAGGACCTTCTCGGGTTTTACGACATGCCTTGAGATTTATTCTTAAAAGTTGACCCCCGCGGCAAAGGGGATTATTGCAAGGACCGCTCTGGCTCCCGTGGTCGAGCAATGGGTTCGATTGCTGGGTTGCAAGACTAAGTGCAACCTCATGGTGATTAGAGCGATGGTGGATCGCTTTCACGATACTACCTCGACCTTCCATATGTCCTTTGGGGAGGTCGGGATGACTTTAGAGGACTTCGGGGTCATTACGAATTTACCCTGGGGTCCTGAGAGGATTAGGTGGGCTGCCGAGGGCCCTAGGTTAGATAGTGATGAGGTCTCGGGCCTCATCGGGGTTTGTTTGGAGCGTGAGGCTTACAGTATGCCTCATGCTCTGATGAGTTCGTACATCACCGATCACTTTGATAGGGTAGCGGTGTAGAGGGTCGAGCACCCAACACATCGGAGCAGGATGCCCGGTTGTGGTTGTGGTACTTCTTAGGATTGACCCATTTCTCGGATAAGGGCGAGAGGTTTAGTACTAGGATTTTGCCTCTCCTAGCTGATCTAGATCAGTTAGGACGTTTTGATTGGGTAACTGCGGCTTTTGCGGAGATGACTTGCTGCTTGCAAGTCATGGTGAGGCCATTGCAGGTGGAGTCGACCTCGGCTTTGCCCATCGTGGGCCCAGGCCTCGTACTGGAGGTTAGTAATTGTTTCTGTATTCGCCTCTCGGGTTTTGTTTAGTTTAGTTTAGCTTTGCTAAAGGTGTTTTGGGGTTTTGTAGGCTTGGATTTATTCCTACTTCCCTTGCTTGGCACCTAAAATGGTGTGGGTTCGTCCGACCAGATTCCTAGCAGGGATTGAATGGAGGCTGGCTTAGCCTAAGAGTATAACCAGCCACTGCCCGTCAAAGAACGTGCTGATTAACCAGCTACGCCTCGAGGATGTAAGTTTTCTCTTTATAGTTTGCTTTATTTAGTATCCTCCAAGGGTTTAGGGTTATTGAAATGCTAGTTTTGTTTGCGTAGTTTGTGACCCGTCCTTGGGCCGACTAGGAGGGTGTGCCCGGGTATGTGGCTGCGGAGTTGAAGCCTAGGAGCTACAGGAGATGCTCCTTCCTGTGTTGTTTCGCCCGGTTTGGTATATGGGCGAACGGTTGGTGCGTCAGTGCTTATATGACGACTTTAGGGTACCGGTTAATCCTCCCTGGACCACGTTAAGACCACCGACCGCCACAGAGGTCCTTGAGGGCGGGGATGGAGAAGAAGGCGATGCACTCTTGGTGTCTGGTGCCTCCTATCTATCTCATGTCAGCCAGCGGCTAGCTTGCCACTGCCTTGTGGTGAGAACTCAATTTTCGGTTTTAAAGCTCGTTTTGTTTTATGGCTTAGTCTTTGCTCGCCCTCTGATCGGTTTGCTTTTCTTTCAGTTGGTCGATCCTGCTGATGCTATTCAACCCCCAGACTTTCCTTTGACACTGCTCAGGGTTGATGCAGCTGAGGTAGCCTTCACTGAGCCTCTCCCCCATGTTCTGCAGAGGAGATGGACGCCGGGATAGAGTGGCGTGACGGGTCTACCGGGTAAGTTTCAGTTCCTGTTTCTGATCTGGTGTTCTAAGGGTTAAGTTTTGTCTGGCTAACTTGTGTGGTTTCACCTTTCAGGTTTCGTCAGCTTGCCATCAGCGGTTGTGGTAGGTCTCCAACTGCTTCCGGGCCTACGCCTCGAGGATCTCCCGTGACACTTCAGGACCTCGATCGGTGAGTATGTGTGCTTAAAGTTGGTTTTCTAGGCTTTTGTACATTTTCCTAAGATATGGGCGTCTTTGCAGGATGCTCAGGATATGGTGGGGCAGTTGGAGACTCGAGTGACCGAGCTCGAGGCAGAGGTGGCTGAGACGCGATAGCTCCTACAATCACGGAACGACGAGATTGCCCGACTTAAGGAGCAGTTGGCTCAGCATCAAGGGGAGACCTCGGCGCAGGGTGAGGCTAGGCAAAGGGTCGAGATGGAGAGGGAGACTGAGGCTGAGGCTGCAGGTCATGTCACGGGAGCTGCCGAGGATGTTGGAGGGATTCCCGAGACAACTATCTTGGATATGTTGTCGGGATGGATGGTAGCGAGTCTCCTCTCTTGGATCTAGAGGATCTTGGTTTGGATGACAATATCGGTGGATGATTCGTAATGGATATAGGTGCGGCTTCTAGGGGTCCTCCCTAGTTTTATGAACTCGGTTTGTGCATGGATTTGTCTGTTTTGTATATTTTCAAGACTTTTAGTGTTCGAATTAGTTAGATTAGTCTTGTGTTTTCGTTTGGTGAATTGTTGACCTAGCTTGACAAGTAATCACTTCGCGTTCGTTTTATTTGCGATTTCATCGTAGTTTAGGATGTTTTAAAATGCGTTGGGGTTGCATGAGAGTACGAAAACGGTTTTTCGGGCTTTTGAAATGCGCTAGTTTGAGCCGGGAAATGGATCAGATAGTATGTCAATTAAAATGTTCGACTCGACACGGTGCGAAACGTAAAAAAAGTCGACGTGTTCTGACGGAGAATGTTAGGAGGCAAGTGTAATTGTCTCGACATTTATTTTTAGGATGAGGCAAAAACCCAAAAAAAAAGCTAGACTACTTTCTTTTTAAAAAAAAAAAGTTAGACCACTTTTGTATATTCATGACGATGCCACACTGAGCTACAGACGCGATCTGACAATAATCGTTAAAGGCTACAACACGCCTAGGTGGGGTAGCTTATCCCCCTAAAAGAAAAAAATGAAAAGACGTCTAAGTCTGGTGAGTCCGACGGGTGAGATGTGACCTCGCAACTGTTGCATGGGCGTTCCGGTCTCCGGAGAGGGTTTCAGTCACTTCGGGAGGTCGTTCCCGATGTCTGAGATGTCATGTGGTAGTTGTGGTGACAACGCGGGATCAATGCCTCGATTTTTCGGGTTGCCTGAGAGGCTGCTGGCTTAGGGACAGACGCCTGGACTAAGGCAGTCGGGTTCCGGGTCGCTTGGGCTCAGGCGGCTGGAGCTTTGGGCGCCTGGGCTCGGGCGGTCAAGATCCCGTTTATGGAAATTTTCGTGGTTTCCTAATTATGGTAGGATTAGGGCTATATATACGGGTTATGGGTGCTTGTTTTAGACATACTAAAAATACCTAAAGAGTGTCTATAGCTTTCTTGTATTGTTTTGAGTCGTGTCGGGTTTCGGGGATCTCCTAATCGAGTGGGCGGGCTGTTTCAAGAAAGGTGACCCCGATGTTGGTCGGGTTTCGGGGATCTCCTAATCGAGTGGGCGGGCTGTCCATGATCATTGCGTTGAACCGAGTTAAGGTGCAAGAGGACTTCTTGCTAGCATGCTCTAAATTTTGGGACACAAAAGGTCATGTTTTTGCTTTTCCCGGGGGTAAGATTTGTCCTCTCCCTGAGGAGCTAGATGCCATAGATGGGTGGAGTTTGGTTCGACCCTGCGTGCCTTTGGAAGACAATGCTTTTGTGGAACGGCTTCATCATTTTTTGGACCTTTCTACGTTAGAGGAGGCTAAAATTTTCTTTGGGAGAGATGGCATTGATCTAGAGTTGCTTTTCAGGACATTCTCACAGGTTGGTTCTTACGATGTTTCAACTTTAGCATGTACGCGGGCTTTTAACATCGCGGTGGCTTGCTACTATCTTTTCGAGGACGCGACAGCGCGTGAGGGTTGGGGTAATCCTCGGTTTTGGACGTCGTAATGGGGATGAACATGGACGATCACCCTCTTTGCTTATTTTGGGTGAGTTTATTCTAGGTCTTGATGCTCGTGCCCGATTGCATCAGGCTCCTTTTCAGGGCTCTAGAATCATTTTGCAGGTGCTTAGGGTGTTATGTCTCTTTGTTGCTTCGTTGTTTTTTTTTTTTTTTCTTTTTGGGTTTGAAGGCGTGACGTTTTGTTGTGGTTTGTGCAGGTTTGGCTACAGGAGCGACTTAGCTTGGTCGACCCTCCCCGGGCCGTTAAAGGTTATAACTATAGGGGTTTCACGGGTCGGAAAATGGTGCGGGTATGGAGTGAGGGTCACACGAAGAGGAGTTGCTTTCCTACTTGGCTAAAGGGCAATTGATCATTAGGTGGACCGTTTCGTGGTGGAACATCAGTGGGCATACCAGGTTTCCCTTCTCGTCTTCGACCCAAGCTATGCTGATACTATCCATGAGGGATCCAGTTTATATTTATCCGAGCGAGTTGTCGAATCAAATGGGTGTAAAATCAGTCGCTTCGGAGACTGCTAAAGGTGTTTTTAGATTCGACTCATGGACGGAGAATTTGTTTAAGGAGTTTAAGGTGTCTTGGGAACGTAAGTTTTCACGTCCTGTTGTCATAGAGAGTGTCCGATCGACCGACATTACTTCTATCCGGCGGAGGGTTTGCGAACACCCGTCAGGACAGAACAATTCAGAAGTTAGGAAGACAGCGACACGAGAGGATAAGGAGACAACTCGAGGAAATGTCACTAAGTGCCTGACCAAAGACAGCGCTACCGATCCTAGTACCGTCAGTTCATCTATACGGGCCAAGACTGATGAGACTCATATTGAAGGTGCTAATGATGAGAAGAAACATGGTTGGCTGAGCTCGCCTTTGGCTAGGGCGGTGGAAGCTTGTATTATGAGAGGTCAATGGTGAAGTACCCGAACAAGCTCGCCCAGATGGCGGTGGAAGTAGGAAGTTGGATTGATAGAACCCAGCCATTTCGTATTATGTTCTATTAGTTGATATTATGTGGCATATATAGTTTTTTGTGGTGTTTTGACGTGCCGTCATTTTTCCAAGACAGTTGGTTCTCGTGTGTTTGATGTAAAGGGGCCCCGACAAAGGCTCGACTTAACCGAATTCTGTTGTTAATGAGAAGCACAATTATTATTTTTATTTTATTTATTTATTTATTGTGGTGGCTCGCGACTCGATTCTTCATTTTGCCCGGAGCGCCCTTTCGGGTTTTCACTCCATCCTCGGCTGACTTTTTTTTTTTGACGGCTTGCAACTCGATTCTTTATTTTGCCCGGAGCGCCCTTTCGGGTTTTCACTCCGTCCTCGGCTCGTCGTTTGTGCTTCGTCATTGGAATCCCTCGTCAACCGGATCATGTAAAAAGGTTCCGGTTTGAATGTGAATCGAGTAATCGATTTTGTTATTCGGTTGGGTGTACCCAAAGAAGGTTTACCTACATATCCGCGTTTAGACGGAATCAAACCATGTTCATAGTTCTTTTAAATGTGAGTGATTTTGGTTTAGACTCGCTATGCCAATTATCGATGCGAATTTTTTTTCTTTTTTTTGTTTTCGCCCCAATTCGGAGATCACAATGAGGTTGTTAGGATGTCTGTGGGTAGTATCGCTTGAGTTGGTCCATGTTGGTTGGGGTTGAGAACTCTTGGCCGTCTAGGTCGGTAAGAAGTACACCCCCCCCCCCCCCCCCCCCGAGAGTATTTTCTTGGCGAGGTAGGGGCCTGCTCAGTTTGGTTTGAACTTTCCTCTGGGATCGATGGGAAGGGGTGCTCTAATGGATTTGACTACTAGGTCTCCCTCATGTATGTTTCGGGATTTCACTCGTTTGTTAAAGGCTCGTTGTATACGCTGTAGGTAGGCTTGTACGTTGGTTAGTGCGTGTATCCTACGCTCATCTAAGAGTACTAGTTCGTCATATCATTTTTGGTTCCATTCTTTTTCGGGGATGCCGCTTTCGGCTAGTATTCTTAGTGAGGGTATCTCTAACTCTACGGGCTGCACGGCTTCAGAACCGTAGGTTAAGTAGTACGATGTAACTCCGGTGGGTGTTCGGTAGGATGTTCGGTACCTGATAAGTGTAGTTTGTAGTGCCTAATTTGTTATGTTTTGGTCCCGTTTTCCTTGTGAAATCGCTCTTTGGAGCGATTTCTGGGCTACTCATGCTTCCTTTAGTTCTTTTTAGGTTCCCGAGACCGATCATGGAGATTTGGAACGATTCCGACTCGTTTCCTACGCATTTGGAGCCAACTAGGAGAAGCGACGATCACTCGGTGGCTTAGACTCGATCCCGAGGCCTTGGGACCCATTCCCGAGCCCTCGAGACCCATTCCCGAGCCCTCGAGACCCATTCCCGAGCATCGAGAATCGATGAGAAGGCCATGAGAAGCAAGGAGGGGCCCTTGAGATCATATTTGAGGCCTACAAGACCCATCATGGGCGAGAAGAACGTTATCTCGGTCGGGATGAAGAGTACAAGCAAAGACAGGCTACTGGAGTGTGATCTCGGGCGAGACCAACTCATCTCGGCCGAGATGAGTCCCATCTCGGGCAAGACCAACTCATCTCGGCCGAGATGAGTCCCATCTCGGGCGAAACCATCTCATCTCGGCCGAGATGGGCCCCCTGCAGCTCCGCTTCACTTCTTTTCTTCTCCTTATTCATTGTAACCCTATATATACCCCCCTCTTGTAATCTTATGGGATGTTCTTCATTACCCATTAAACCCTAGACTACTTTAGGTTAGATTAGCTTAGATTAGTGTAGATTAGTCCTTAATTAGTCCTTAATCTTAGTTTAACTCTTGTATTATGGAAATTCTTGAAGAATCCATCCAATCTTGACAACATTGGTGGATGTTTTGGGTGTTCTTTATATACAAGTTCTCATCTTTTCATTCTCTTGTTAGTTGGTATAATCTTCTCATCCTTTTACTCTTAATCTTTGTTTATGTTATTCAAGTTTTCATCTTTATATCTAGTTTGTTGTTCATGCTTGTTCTTTATATGAATGTTTTGATTCTTATGTTGGTTTCTCTTGTTAGTGTTAGTTTTAGCATAGATATGTTTGAGTAGTGATTGTAATCCCCTAGAAATTCTAACGCGATACAGTGGCGGAAACACTGTAGAGTTGGGATTAAAACACACTGACAAACTATATCTTATTAAAAGAAATGGTAAGTCAATACAAAGACCTTTTTACAAAAGGGCTAAAAAGAAAATTCTCCAAACGGGTCATACAAATCCATAAATTACAAGAATGAAGAAAGAGTAGGATCCACGCTACTCGCTAGCTCACACCCAAAACCCAGCAGCAAATACCTGTCATGTTATAAACATAATAGCCACGTCAGTGGGGAGTAACTCGGACGTTCTCCCAACCAAATTATATCATATGGAAAAATAATAGTATTTTAATTTAATTTATTTTATAAAATCAGGGGTGTTACAGTGATCCCCTAGGGTTATTAGGGGGATTGGGTGTGATTAGGGATGATTAGGGTGAGATGGTGGTGCTAAATGTTGTTTTTGTTGTTTCCTGTTAACCTTGCACTCCACATGTTTGATGAATTGCTTGTGAGACTAGAGACGATCAATCCTTGTTTTTCTTGCCTCTTCTCTTGTATGTGGTTGTTTGGTTGTAGGTTTGGTTCCTTCATTAGTAGCGAGAGCGTGGTGAGGATGACCCCTAGGCCGTTTAAGTAGCGAGAGCCCGAACGTGACCTAGGCTACGAAAGCACGCTAGTAACCCCGTTTTCCACCTTTTTATGCCCTTGACATCCATGAACCCGACCTAGCCCTAGTTTCTTCTTATCGATTTATTAGCTTCCTTTTGTCATTAGTTGTTCGTTTAGCCTTGTTAGTTCTTGTTTTAGACCTTAGCCTAGTCATTAGTCTATCCCCTAGTTTAGCTTGTCTCGGACCGAGTCTTGGACCATAGCACTCATTAGTCTAAACCCATTTTCCGTCCCTGTGGATTCGACCCGACTTGCCCTAGCTACCCAGTTAGGTTAGTTGGTTATTATTTGGTGGCGGAATCCACGGCAAATCCCACCCATCAGTATCTCCACAATGCAAAGGGTATTTTGCTTGGCCAATCTCGGTAATTGTCTACCATTTTCTTAAGGATCGTGGTAATGGTTTTTTTTACTGCCTCCACGGGCCCGTTTGTTTAAGGTCTATATGGTGAGGATTTGTGTCTTTGGATTTTGTATTTGTCGAGGAGTTTTTGGGTGTCCGTCCTGAAATGAGCCCCCTGATCACTGATGATTTCATGAGGTATGCCGTAGCGGCAGATGATGTTATTTTGTAAGAATTTGACTACTTGTTTGGAGGTTAGTACGGTGTAAGAGGCAGCTTCTACCCACTTGGTAAAGTAATCGACGGCCACTAGTATAAAACAGTGTCCGCCGGTCCCGGATGGGTGTACTTTTCCTATGATGTCAATTCCCCAAGTAAAGAAGGGTCAGGGTGTGGTTATAGTATGGAAAGGATATGGCGGTAGGTGTTGGATGTTGGCGAATATTTGGCAGTTGTGGTAGTGACGGACGTGATGTCGACAGTCTGCCTCAAGGGTAATCCAGTAGTAGCCTAGTCTCATTATTTTCGGGCTAACAGGTGTGCACTCATGTGGGGTCCGCACTCTCCGTCATGTACTTCTTCCATGACTTTCTCGGATTGGGTTTTACTTATGCACCTAAGGAGGACTCCTTGCGGGGTTCGTTTATAGAGTAGTCCTTGGTTCAGGACGTAATGGGTGGCTTGTATTTTTAAGGCCCTTTTGTTTTTGGTGTTTGTGTCAGGTGGGTATGATCTATTGGCTTTAAAGTCCAGGATTGCTTGGTACTAGGGTTTCTCGGAGGTATCGTCGGTTTCGAGGTTATACATAGACCAATTGGGCTCCTAATCACCTTCCTATTATTCACCTCCTTAGTAATCACCAGCGCATCACTCTCAAGGAGCACACTCTCCTCCTTTATTTATGTGACCCAGCCCAAAAGTCATGGCCTGAGCCTCCGCCATATCCACCGTCCATCTAGCCTGCACCCTCGAGCTGCCCGCCTTCAAGACCGTTCCATTAGTGTCCCTGAGCACAAACCCCAATCCGACTTCATCATTCCCGAACGGAGCAGCATCCGTATTTAATTTAAACCACCCATCATCAGGTCGCTGCCACCGGTCCGCACCCCCGTTGGCGTCTGACTGCACAGGAACACTCCCGAACAAGACGGTCTAACCCAACCTTCACCACGCACAAAGGTGGTTGAGTCTCCTGGAACAAAACGGAATTTCTCCACGTCCACGCCGTCCACGCAAGGGTCATGAACCGGATCGCCTCCGTGTTGGTTGCCTTCTCCATTACCTACTTAAACACGTCAAAACACGAGCCCTAGGGCATGGCTGATCGAAGCAACTCCAGCCCAGAGTCATTCCAAATACAGCTCGACGCAGGACAAGTGAGTAACGCATGAAAGTCAGACTCGACGGCTGTGTTGCACAAGGTACACATAGCATCCTCCCCGATATGACATTCGACCAACAACTTCTTAGTCGGCAGAAAACCCGAACATGCCCTCCAAATGAAGTGTGAAAGTTTGGGGGGAATTCCCAGGCGCCATACATATGCCTCTCCACATCTCCGAGGATCCACTAATATTCCTAGTCGAGACGGTCTGGCAATATCCTCCCTTCGCCAATCTATAAGCTGATCGCACCGAGAAAATTCCATCTCGATTCGGCCACCAAAAGAACTGATCTTCAGGCAACTCACGACAAATAGGGAGGGAGAGCGCATCTCGAACCTCCTCAGGGCAAAGAAATTCATCCAGCTTGGTCACGTCCCATTTGCCACGGACCTGGTCAATCAAGGCTGCCACACACATTCCTGGGTCCGCCTCGAGGTTTGGTGTCGGGATACGGCTCACAGTCTGCCCGGGGAGCCATGCCTAGGCGTTAATCTTCGCACTATTCCCCACTCTCCACTTCAACCCCTCGAGTAACAGGGCTTTTGCACCCCACAGGCTCCTCTAAACATAACTTGGGTCATACCCTCTTCGCGAGTCCAACACCTCGTCATGCTTGAAATAAATAATGTACCTTAAGAACACGCGCCACTAAGGAGTTTGGGTAGACCAGCAACCGCCAAACCTATTTCGCTAAAAGAGCCGGGTTAAACGCTCGGAGGTCCCTAAAACCCAAGCCCCCCTCATGCTTTAGGAGGCAGAGCTTGTCCCATGTCTTCCAATGGATGCGTCGTCTCGAGTCCGACGAGCCCCACCAAAATCGAGCCATAACCGAGTTCAATTCAGTAATAATACTTTTCGGGGCCGCAAAACCACTCATCATGTAAGTCAGAATAACCTGAGCCACAACCTTTATAAGCACCTCCTTACCGGATTTAAACGATAATTTCTCCTTCCATCAATTTAGCACCACCCTATTTTTTTTAGATGAAAACAACGGGGCTCAGTGTCACGCAAAGTAAATTACACATACACAACTATCTACACTACCTTTTCTTTTAGAAATTGCTACTGGAGACTGGAGTACACCAACAGGCGGACAGAAATCGCGGGGAACGAAACCCTGACCATCGCCGACGACGTTGAGGTCAGAAATGCCGGAGCTACCGGAGGTGGAGGCGGCGAGGGCGGCGATCGCGGATAACTGCGTTGGCAAGAAAATAGTACGGGTAATCATCGCCGACGACGACAAGGTCATCAATGGCGTCTCACCCTCTCACTTTCAATCTTCTCTTCTCGGTAAAACCATCGTTTCCGCCCATCGCAAGGGCAAGAACCTCTGGATTCGCCTCAATTCTCCTCCTTTCCCTTCCTTTCAGTTTGGTACATTTCGCTAACCCTAATTGTTTTTCAGCTTTTACTTTAACCTTCACTTCGTCCCATTTGTGTTTCTATTTTCATTGAATTTTAGGGCGTTGATTTGTTGCTTTACCATATACTCCATCTCCATATTTCATGTGTGTTAGTATATCTTTATTCAGTTGTATCAATATTTGAGATGAAGAGATTATTGCTACACTTGAACATTGATGTTGGAGGTTGTTTGATGGCAGTTTGTTAGAACAGAACAAAGGCATAACCAACTCTGATAAAGTTGTTACATAATTAGCTAAACAAAGATCATATAAATACTTTTAATCAGTTCATTCTATACATATGATTACAAAACTATTTTTTCTGTCTCTTCTCTTCCTCAATTCTCTGTCACCACTGTTAAGACGTGTTCTGCTCCTTAGCTAGTAGATTGATAGTCCTGCAGGCAAGCGTACTACTGTATCAAATATGAAGATTAGAATGGCTGTTTTTGAAGCTCTGTTTGCGTTATACATGGATGTTCACATTAGGCCATTGTTGTAGTAATGAAAGGGGTAATGACTTCAGGGTTTTTTGTCCGAAGGCACCCAATATTTAGGATACCTACAATTTTTTTCGCCCAAAACTACATAACATTTGCTTTTGTTTGTCTTAAAGCACCAAATTGGCGATTCCGTAAAAAATAGTCGAACTTCTGTCTTGACTTGACGAACATTTGACCAAGCATTGTGTGCGGTATTTTTTTATTAACTCTATGTATTTGAGAGGGTATTTTATTCATTCATACCTCTCCAATGATATGCACTCCTCGAACAAAATAATAATGTGAATTAGGTTCATCAAAGCCTTTGGTATTCATCACCTGTGGGATTTGAGATTTGTTGAACATCATCATCTGATTGGTACTTGATCATCAATTTCATCTCGATTTTGCTCAATCAGTAAAGGTATTACAATCCCTTTCAACTAATCATTAAAACCCTAAATTAACATTAATTTCATATTTAAGTTAAACTTTCTAAAATACCTAATTCAATCTCTCTATTTGAGGTTTATAAAATACCTAATTTTGAATTTACAAAATCAATGTAAAAGATAAATACTTTGAATAGAATATTTAGGGTTTTAATAATTAGCTGAAAGGGATATTATACCTTAAGTGATATAGTGAAATTGCGATGATCTTGATGGTCAGGTAGCAATCAATGATGATGTTAAGAAAATCTTGCCTTTCAATGATGTTTTACAGTTGTATTTTTGGATTTGAAGAGTGGGTCCAGTAGCAGTGGTAAGGATGAATAAAATACTCTCTCAAATACATAGAGATAATAAAAAAAATACAGTATACAAGGTCAAATGCTCCGTCAAGTCAAGACGGAAGTTTGACTATTTTTTACGAATCCTGATTTGGTGCCTTAAGACAAACAAATCTAAAAGTTAGGTGGTTTGGTGAAAAAATATACTTATAGGTGCCTTATTTACATAAGCCTTAAATGTTAGGTCCTTGTGACAAAAAACCCGGGTTTCTTTTGTAAAGCGTTTCTAGGGTTTTACCTATTCATTTTCTACGAGTTATACCATCTGTTTTCTGTACAAATGTTTCAGAGATTAGGTGGGCCGTGTAATTTAAAAATGAAGCATTCTAAACTTGATTGGGTGTAACGGACTGAAGCAGACACGTCCAAAAAACATGGCTGTAGCAGTTGAGTGATAGTAAGGCGAAAATAGGAACGACAGAGGATAATTTGATCTCCCATTTGCTTTCGAAGGTAAAAGATATTGAGTATATTTTAGATGCAAAAAGTTCCCGAAATCTAGAAACCGTTTGATTGACTTGACTATTTGAGTTAGCCAAATGAAGGAAAACTAGAGCAACTTCAAACATAGGAGGGAGTGTTTATGATTAGTGATAGTGTCTGTGGCCAATTGTTCGAAAATTTAAGATGAACATACTATGGCCACAGTTGCAACACTTGTAATGTAAGTTCAAAACACGAAGGCGACGGTCATCAAAGCTCAGAGCCATTTTGGCCAATGATAGTAATATTGTTGTTTTTGTGATGGAAGGAAAAATGATTCGTTTAAAGTTAGTATTGTTTGACTACAAAATGTAGAATGTGTTTTTTTATTTGCGTAGATCAAAATGATGGACCAGCCTGAGAATTTGTGTTTTCAGTCTCACTCAAGAGAACCTACTTGTCCAGTTGTTTATTCTGGACACAAAATTTTATTTTATTTTATTTTTATTTTTATTTTTCCTGTGTGTAGTGATATTGTGATGTTTAGAAGGGATAGGATGGGAGATAGAAGAATGAGATTTCTCTCAATGACTTCGATAGAAAAGAATAAAGCTGGGATTGAAAATATTACAGCTTTGATGCTCTTTCTGTGTTTGTATATAAGAAAGTTTGAACCTCATTGTTTTCCTGTAGATTATGATTTTCTAAACATTAGGGCCTTTAAACATGTACACGTCAGTGAGCGGCTAGACCAAACAGCTTAACAACACCATTCAAACTGCCACATGGCTAAATTACTTGATATCATGATGTTATGCACATGGAGGAAATTAGGAAAACTACACTAATGTTTATGTGGAGATGAGCTGTCCAAAAAAGTAAGCTTTTATATGTGGGAAAAGATCAAAGTCTTCTTTATTTTTGGTGCCTTACTCCATATGTTGAAGTACTTGAAAGGCCTCTTCCTAGGATAAGCAACTCCACCCTTCCTAATCACACAAGGACAATGGTCAAACAATCCTTCAGGTAAGAAGTGAGCAATGTATCCCTCCTTTACATTCAACCAATCTTGATTGACGAGACATCTATCCAACCTATTGTAAACCCTGTTCCAAGTAAAACAGGAAGCATCTGAAGGGCTATCCATGAGTTTTTTTTTTGATGAAATGTGAGGTAAGACAAATGTGTAAACATGAGTTCACGGTCATTAATACACTCTTGTAGAGGCAATGCTTCAGCAAGCATGAATCCTCCCCCTAATCTCTCTTCAGCTCTCAGGACACAATTAAAGTCACCCCAACCATCCAAGGTCCGGTAATAGTGTCAGCAATGCTCCTAAGATCCTCCCAGAGGGGAATTCTCTCATGAATTTCATTGAAGGCATATACAAAGGTCACATATAACACCTGCCCTATACTGTTTTCCTTCACCCTGCTATGAACTAGTTGGGACGTGCAAAGTAAAGGAAGTACTTCACACTGATGATGATCCCAAACCATCCAAATTCTACCCCTAGGGTGCTTATGGGAATTAGTTACAATACTCCAATTATTGAACAAATTCATGCTAACTTTACTCTGGTTGTTAGGTTTTATTTTAGTTTCTATAATCCCAAACAATCCTATCTTATTGTGCAGAAGAAACTTATTTTTCTCTACTTGTTTCTTCATTTTATTCGTTCCCCTAACGTTCCAAAATCCAACATTCATCATATTAATGATTTAAGAGAAGGGTCACCTAATTTACCATCCGATTTCTTACTTTGGGTGCTTGTCAACACCTGTTTGAAAGAGATTTTATCATTCTCCAGTTCTGGAGTCCCCACTGAGTCAGTAGACTGAGATACATAATTAATGATTTTTGCTTGAGGTTCTATATCAGCATCCCCACTCCTTTCCTGACTCTGAGTTTCCACCACTGTCTGAGGTACGATAGTCCGAGGTTTAGTAATAGGCTTCTATATTTGTCGAGGTTTTGTATCCTTGGTTTTCCCCTCAGGCTTTTTTGCTTTTTTGTGCACCTGCTCTGAAGGCTGATTTATCATGTCCCATCCTCTTACATCCCGTGCATAACACTGGCTTCCCAGTCACACTCAACTTGAATTAAGATTATCTCTCCTTTCTCATCCCTGAATTGGACATTTGAAGGCAAGTCCTGGCCTATAGTGACCTCTACCAAGACTCTAGCAAAACCCAACCTGGTTTTCTGAGATGTGGCCTTATCAAGTTGGACAAATGGCCCTATCAATCCTGCTATCTTCTTAAGGCTGGCCCCCCAAAATTTCAAAGGCAGTTCATGAAGTCTAATCAAGTAGGAAGGACCTTCACCTCTTCTTTAAATCTACATCTGGCTGCCAAGCCTTGAGAATCATTGGCTTGTTATCGAACATGAAGTATCCCGCATTTAGAAGTGCATTCTTCATCTCCTTCTTCTGAAATCTGACCAAGAACATTCCATTAGGAAGGAATGAAACCTTGTCAATTATGTGATGCTTTCAAATTCTCCTAAAAAATCCTTCAAGGACCGGCCATGGAGGATTCGCTCCAACAATGAATCCATAAACTGCATTCTTCCAGTAATCTAACTCAGGTTGTAAATCTTCAGAAGTAAGATGCAATAGTGGAACGTCCTTAGTACAAGGAATAGATTTCCTTCCACGTCGAACGAGCCATTGTCCCTCCTCCTCTCCTGTATTAATTCCATTATCCATGTCTTCTAAACCTGGTTAGTCTCCCAAAGAGGTCTCAGGAACCTCCTCATCATCAAATTCATATGGTGGCACTCCCATAATGTCCTGCATGGACTTCTCTCTCAAGACAACGTCCACGGATGGTTTTGCCTGTCGTTCTCCTCTAGCATTCTCATTCCCCATGGAATCAATCTGTGTTTCCTTCTACTGACATTGACCGGCGTAGGTGAGGTCGTCAGATCCTTGGCCATCGTGCCTGAGTCTCCAAGTCGTCGTCGCTGCTCTCTCTCACTAGGGTTTTCTCTCTCTTTGTTCGTTATATTTTTCAAAGTCTTCTTTAACCTTGGAGAAACGAGAGAGATTTCAATGTTAATTTTTTGACAAATTCGATAAATACAAAACGGCAAAAGAGATGGATAAATCTACTACTCCTTTGGTCTAAATTATTTCTTTAACTCTATTGAAATAACTTCAGAAAGAATGTATAAGATAAAATAATGCTTGTGAGTTTGTGACGGAGGGAGCATATGATAACAATTACAACAATTTACCGAGTTAGTTGCACCAAGCTCAATCACACCACCTCGATATGGAAAACACTTAACAATATGCATAACTGATGACTTGTATCATCACTAAAATATCAGGTGGTCTCATACCCTCGCTCGTACGATCGTGGCACCTTGTGTCAATAATTCATTGACTATTTGAAATGTGTTGTTGATTACTTATGTTGGAGTCAGGCTGACATAGCTGAGTTTTACTTATACTCCCTCCGAGTTCCTATTATTGTCCCACTTTCCTTTTCGGGCTGAGTTTGATTTTTGTCCACTTTCCTTTTTAGGCCATCAATGTGTGGTTCACAATTACTCTCCCATTTCTCTCTCTTCCTTCTTTTTTGAGCCACTCATTTCCCCTCCTTATTTTTCAATCCAAAAGCTTTTGGGACAATAATAGGAACTCGGAGGGAGTATCTTTTTTGAGCTGTTTTCAAGATATACGGGGAATTCAGATTTTAGATTACATTTTAATGTTAATGTAAAGTTGTTAAGGGGTATTATTATTCATTGGGTATCAACTATCACCTTAAGACTTTGGTTGAGTTGGTTCTTTGATATGGAGAGCTAGCATGACCAAATGTCGCATTTTTGAAGAATCCGTAATAACCCCTCTGCCACACATTGACAATGTCATGTGGTTGTCCACTTTTGATGCCTACGGGCCTCCGTGTGAACCATGTTTCATTTCATGTAAGACAACACTTTGATATGGTATGGATGGTGCTTGTAATTTGACGACAAACTAAACCATCGTGTAAGATGACACATTGGGTTAAAACGAGTAATAAGTCATACTCGTAATTTATAAGAATAAGAATTGCTTTGTTAAGGTACAACAATTATTGTGTAAAGCAGTAAAGGTAAGAGAGTATAGTCCTGAATATAACCGTAGAATTGTAGAAAGATGGTGGATCGATGATATTTTCCACGGTTTAATTAGCAACTGGCAGGTCCTTTATCATGAAGCGTGTTTGCTGTATTTTCGCCGATGTTGATTTTGATGGTAGTTGTGACTAAATGCATGATGTTGTGCAGGCATGGCTGGTGCTGTTTATATCAAGGGTATCCCAGTCACCAAATATAAGAGGTTTATATCTAATTTTGATATTTGAGTACAGGAGTTCAAAACTTGTAATCAATCATTTGGGTCACCATTCTTTAGGAGCTTGAATTAAGAATCTCAAGAGTTAACATAGCAATTTCATTTGATTGTACTTGGCTGACTATATTTGTCTTCTTATATGATTTTTTTGGGTGTTTACATACTTACATATGTTAGTGTTATTAGATTGACATTGTTTATTGGTCTGTTTTCTGTCTTTTTTCAAGCAATCATGGGAAATAGTTATATTTACTTGTTGGCCATCATGTTAGTTATTTTTTGAGGTAATTTGGTTTGAGTGTCTCTAATGTTCAGCACTGTCATTTTGCTAGCCTCTCTTGAATGGTCATCTTAGATGCATATGCTACTTTACATGTCAGTTTATATAAGCCCATGCTCAAGACATGATTTATGTTAAATTCTGGATGAAAGTGTCCAGTGTTCGATGAATCTGTCTGTGACATATCATGATCTCAACAGATCAGCAGTAAATGACGTTGATGAATGGCCTTCAAAATTTTCCAAGTTTTTCGTCGAGGTAAGAGTTCTGAATGCTCATAAATGTTGTGGTAGTTACCACTGGTAAGTAGGTTCTGAATCAAGCTCTCTTGCTACTGCTTCCGAAATATAACCCCTGTTACTTGGAACCAAAATTATCTTGTGTGATTGTCCAGCTAAATGATGGTTTTGAGATGTCCTTCACTGACAAAAGGAGATTTGCTAAAGTTCGCCTGTTGGATGATGTATGACAATTTCCATATATCCCTTTGTTTTCAAGTTCTTCTTGGAATGTGTGATATATGTATGTTGTTTTTTCTTGTTGCAGCCAGCTTCTGTTCCGCCAATATCTGAGCTTGGTCCAGATGCTTTACTGGAGCCTATGTCTGAAGTAGAGTTCAGTAACTCTTTGAGCAGAAAGAAAATTGCCATCAAACCTCTATTACTTGACCAGGTTGGATATATGTCTGCGTATCTCAATACTCAATAGTTAATCCTCTAACACACTACATATTTATGGAAACGTGTGTGTGTGTGTGTGTGTGTGCGCACATAGCACAAACAAGATTGGGTACCACTCAATACTCGTAAGTAAAGATGTACCGGTCGTTGCATGTGTTCATTGAATCGTTGTGTCTGTTTCTTATCATCACTTTTGTTTGTTCCCTATACTTAGGGCAACATTAATGATCAGTCTCAGCTTAAATGCCGTCGTTCACTGTTTGCTTGAATAGAGTTTTATCATATGACATTATCCATCTCAACAAAAAGCTGCATCTTGTATTTTTTTAACTTAATCTTGAGAATCTTCACACTTGTTTAATTACATAGGTCCATTACAGAACCAGAACTGAGGTAACTATTTCTGAAGATGTTTTTGATTTATTTTTCGGTTAAATAAGGATTTTGGTGGTACATGTCCTCTGGCAGTGATACTTGGAGTTTGTCCTGTCTATTTGATTCACATAGAATTTTCCTTTTGTACTTCCTTCTTTCCAAGTTTTTGTTCTTTCTTTTCTTAACCTTCACTTTGATGCCTAGTTGTTTCATAATTTTGAAGAGTTTTATTTCCGGCGTGGGGAATTGGGTTGCTGATGAAGTGCTATATCAAGTGAGTTAACCTCAATAGTGACTTGTAATTGTCTCATCAAATCCTTTGTGCAAAATTTCAAATCTTGAACCAGTAGTTAAGTTCTTGATGACTATTTAATGTTCGCTTTTTTCTTTAAATATTGTGGAAGCAAACTTAATTGTCAAAATGGGATCCAACTAGGATTGGAAAACCCAAACCAAGATTCAACTCTTATTTTACCCCCACCAAATCAATCCTCTTTTCTCTCACCACCACCCCTCCCACTTCACCACCCACAGTAGCCAAGCCCACCACCTATGCTGCTGCTAGTCAACCCACTTAACACACTGATCATCCTTGAGCAACTGGTTGTAAATCAAGCGGTAACTCACTTTCACAACAACCCTTCAACGACTACCTCGACTTCAAAGCCGGAAACCATTGGTGGAACATTCGAGGTGCTGGTATTGTTCTGCTGTTGAGTTTCCAAGTCATTGAGTTTCTTTCTGAAACTCTGTTATCTATGAAATAGCATCATGTGTTACGTGGGTTGACTTCGGCAATGGCGGCTGTGGTGGGCAGTGAGATGGGAGGGGTGGTAATAAGAGAATGTAGGATTGATTTGGTGGGTGAAATGACGTTTGAGTTTTGGTTTGGGTTTTCCAATCCTAGTTGGGCCCCATTTTAACGATTAAAGTTTTTACTCCCCCACCCATAATAATAAATTTTTTTCAGCATTATTTAAAAATTAAAATAAAAAACCTTACTGTTCTTCATTTTCCCTATCCAGGCAAGAATCCATCCTTTGCAAACTGCATCCTCTCTTTCTGGAGAAGACAGTGGTAGACTGCTAAAGTGCATTAAGGAGGTGGGTGGTCTTGTACAAAAATTGTTTTTACAGCTTTAGCTCCTGAATTTGATCATTTGAATATGTGAAAATTGGGAGTCTTAGATAAGGGAATTGTAGGTTGTACAACATGCGGTTGAAGTTGATGCTGATAGCTGCCTCTTCCCATTTGATTGGTTGTTTCATTTTCGTTGGGGTAAAAAACCTGGAAATATTGAAGGTAAGATTTCTGATAAACCACCATTCGACATTTGACTTACAGGTACTTGAAAAGGCTGTTGAGGTTGGGGCTGATATTGGTCACTATCCAAATAGTTGGATTATTCATTCACGAGAAAAGAAGCCTGGGAAGGCTCTTGTTGATGGTTTGACTTCTTATTCACAAAACAATTCTTTTCCCCATCAAATATGTAACACGATGCACAAGCCATGCAAGTTGTGTGTCATGGTCTTCCGGCTTCCCACTTCAATAATCAGTCTTCCAAAATCGGATTATGGTTGGTTATGGTAATTTAGAGTATAATGAATCATTAGGAACTAAATCGTGATTTAAAAAAAAGTTCTTGATTTCTTCAATAACAATTTCGATCTTCTTGGCTTCTTTCTGGTTATTCCCGCTTTTCAAGTCTGTCAAGCGGTTCGACTCTGATGCTTGGTACATTTTCTAGTGAATTTATCTAGCTTCTATTTTAAATTTATGACCCTTGAATATTAGTTTTGTGCTATGCAGGAAAGAAAATTGATTTTATCACCGTTGGCGGAAGGGTATGTCTTATATGCCTCACCTTTTCCGTTTTAAATGTGGTGAGCACCATAAGAAGGTTTCGTTGTTTTTGACAGACATCAGCTTATGTACCGGAGCTACAAAAGCTCAATGGAGAACAACCCACAAAAGCTCATGGTAAAACTCTCAAACAAGCTGCTAAAAAGAACAAGGATGATGATGACAACCACAATGCTGATAAGAATGGGCGTGAGCCTGAAGATTCTGATAGCCCGCAAATACCAGTGAGAATGGTGAGAACTAAGGAAATGAAGGGAAACAGTAGTGGTAAGTCGGCAGCTACTATGAAGAGGAATTTACCACAAAGATCTGACAATGGGAAAAACAAGGTGAAAAGAGCGGAAATTGATGATCCTAATGATAGTGATGCTGGTAGTGCAGATGGAGATCTGAAGAAACCAATAAAAGGTAAGGCCCCAAAAACCCAGAAGCGATCTAGACGGAATGTGGGTTAGGATATGCTCTTGATATTGCCAAGAAGCCGGTAGTTGACATGATGTAACAGGTTTCGTTTTGGGCTCAAATGTCTAGATAGGCTGAACAATTCAACGGGGATTTTCTTTGATCCATGAATCCGTTGCGTAATTGCAGTTTGTGTAGCAAGTTGTCTCATATATTTGTTGGGGTTGCTAACACTACTAATTGTATGTTTTCGTGCCCATATAGTTTCCGACATTATCTATCCCCAGTCCCCACTTCCATGAAAAGGGCTCTCTGCTTTATCGTAGTAGTCTACTCCGTATCGTTATAACTGTCTTTCTAAGGTAAAATCCTCTATATATCAAGGCCTCGTTTGGTTACCCCTCAACTTTCCGGGAAGTGCAAATTTCCATGAATTGCATTTTCAGGAAGTTTGGTTATCCCAAAAGTGAAAAAGTGGTGCAACTCACTACCCCTATGAGTTGCAATTCCTGTATGATGTGGTAACTTGCTCACCAACTCTTCTCTCGGTGAGTTGTACTTCCCATATCCCGACTTGCTCTAATGACTTTTTTAGCCTTATACACTCGTGATATTTTCCACTTTATAACCTTAATTTTCACTCAACTCCATTTATTGTATCAGTCAACTCTCCATTCCTCTAAAAAAAACACTGCTACCCGCCAAAAATACTTTCAATAAGTTGAACTACTAATGTCTGGGATGTTTTACTATCATTTTAAACTTTCACTAGTATGCGGTTTTTTCCCTGGACAATGTTATTTTTTTTCCCAAACAAATAATGGTAACGTAATTCATAATTTTTAAAAAAAATAATGTTTTTATGTTGATGATGTAATTTGGTTGCGCCTGCATATCATGTAAAAGATAATTTCAATTGTTTCATAAGTTGTTGAAATAAAAGTTATTTCAAGTTTTATATCCATGATTAATAAAGAGTATAATAGTCTTTATCAACAAAATCATGAGAATTAGATGAGTGGAACCAAACAAGATACATGAATTCAATTTATGTGAAATGTGAATTCCAGGATGATAATCAAATAAATATTTATAAATTCATGTGATGGAGGGATTTGTCGTGGATCCCGACACCAAATAAAGCCAACTAATCCTAACTGGATAGTAGGGCAAGTCGGGTCGAACCACAAGGATGGAAAACGGTTTAGACAAAGGTTCATCTAAAAACTAGACTATGTCACAAAGGAACAATAAAAGAGAATTATCGAGAATTGGTTGACTACAACGATTACTAGGCTAAGGAACAAAGCTAAACAAATTAAAACAATGAAGGGGGATAAAACTATGACTATGAATAAACTAAGTACTCCCTCTGTTTCATTGATATCTTCCACATTTCCTTTTTCAACCATTTCTTTGATTTCTTACACTTTCCTTTTTTCTATCACAATTCTCTTACTTAGGTGGCCACTTACTTTACTCCCTCTCTACTTTTACTTATAATATTGTCTTTCTTAAGAAATGTGCCACTTTTAAGGTGGAAGAAATCATAGAAACGGAGGGAGTATAACATAAACTAAATGATTCAACTAAAGCTAAATTCAAACAACAAACTAGAGGAATAATAGCTAAGATGATGAAGAAATCAATAAGAGGAAAGAGTAGGGTTAGGTCGGGTTCATAGGTGTATTAGGCTAGTGGGGTATTTGAGGGTGTAGGTTTCACCTAGTCACTAAGGTAAGTCCGCGCTCTCGCGACAAAAAAAAAACCCCGAAAACTCATGCAAGAAGTTACCCAAAACAAGATAATTCAACCACCAATCAAACATACAACAAGGAGGAGGAAACTAGCAAGAGTAGTATTGGTCACTACCATCTTAACAAACATTTCATCAAACATGACATGCAAGACAAGTGACTAGCAACAAAGATTCAACCTTTACCCACAATCAACCCTAATCACCTATAATCAACACCTAATCCTCCTACTAACCCCACGAGAATCTACTCACACATGTTTAAACTAAAACTAACATAGACAAGAGAAACTAATATAAGAACAAAAACATTCATAATGAAGAACAAACAAGAAGAACAATAAACAAAAGATAAAGATTAAAATTTAACTAACAATGAAAGATTAAGAGAAAAGAGAGAAGAATGATTATACCAAACTAGAAGATGAATCAAAAGATTGAAACTTGTATATAAGAAAACCCAAAACCTCCACCAGTGTTGTCAAGATTGGTAGATTCTTCAAAAAATCCAATAATACAAGAGTAACTACTAAGATTAAGCAACGATTAAAGGAAGATTAAGGAAGGATTAAGGAGAAAGTAAGCTAAAGATATGAGTTCTCTATCTAGGGTTTCGTGCCTCAAAAATTACAATAGGAAGGTATATATAGGGTTCCATAAATGAGGGAAATGAAAGAATGAAGCGGGGTAGGAGCTGGGGCCGTCCCGGCCGTGATGGTGATCGTCACGGTCGGGATGACCCCCCGTCCCGGCCGTGATGGTGGTGGTCACGGCCATGACCATCCCCTTGTAGCACGTTTCTTCTCATCTTTGCTTCCCGACCGTGATGGAGTGCTTCCCGGCCGTGATGGAGTACTTCCCGGCCGTGATGGGTCCCTACTTGCTTTTCCTAGGCTTCTTATCGATGCTCGGTGCTCGGGATATTCTCAAATGGGCTCCAAGGGACTCGGGATCGAGTCTATGTCACCGAATCATCGTCGCTTCTCTTCATTGGCTCCATATGCATCGGAAACGAGACAGAATCGTTCCACTTCTCCATGATGAGCATTAGGAACCTAAAACATGCTAGAAGAAGCGTAAGTAGCCTCGAAACCGCCCTAAAGAGCGATTCTTCCAAAGAAAGTGGGACCAAACACGCGAAATAAACACTACAAAACACACATATCATCATGGGAAGTTGATGTTGGAAGTAAGTTCATGGGAGAAATAGAACTTCCAAAGGGAAATCAGTTCCCGGATGAACCAAATGAGATCCAAATGCCTTCAAATCTAAATAAGGAATCAAAGTAATATTTCATCAATAAATTCACAACCTATTTATTGTGATTAATGTGAAAAAGAAGAAAATGGAAAAAAAAAAAAACTTATGAAAATATTTTGACAAATTTTATAATTGGATGTCATTAATTTTGTGAAAAAAAATCATTCTTTTAATTTGCAATTTTATTTCGAGATTAGTTTTTTAATTTGATTTTTATAAAAACAAACAAATTATGAAGAACACAGTTAACTCCCTAAGAAAAAGTTTAACAAATTATAGAGTAAGACAATCACATGGGGGTATAGAGTGGAAATATGGTGCGATTTATGTGTAAAGAAAAAAATAAAAAAATTGAATAAAGAATAAAGAATTGATTAAAAGTACAACAAAAAAAGAAAGAGGGGAGATAAGCAAACTAAGTCCAAAGATGAAAAAGGAAGATCATGAGTCTCTAGTGTATTAGATTACCAGGCGCATGAAGAACCTAAAGACAAATTTGAAGAGGCTCGATACATAATTATTTCTTCAACGAAGGTCTATTCTAGGACTGTTCAGCAGGGCAAGTGAGGAGCAGGGACAAGAGACAAAAGCTATGCAATAATGTGTCTGAAGTTGAAGTAAAAGAGGCTTCATTCAGTATCCCTAACCACAAGAGCCCTTGGCCTGATGGGTGTGAGAGCAAGTTTCATAAGGATGCTTAGAATGTGGTCAAAGTAGATGTGATAAAAGCTGTACTAGTTTTCATCAATGGTAAGTTACTCAAGCAAGTGAATCATCAATGGAGGATTTGTTGAGGGCCTTGTGTTTTTCTAATAAAACCACTGATCTCATTACAAAATGTGATTTAGGGGCCCCTAAATTCTGAGAACCAAGGGCAGTTCGATAGCGATTTATTATCTTTCAGGTTGAAACAAATCATGGAATGTTTAACTTGGATATGAGAGCTACCCCAGCCCAAACAAAGTTTGCCACTTCTAGGATTCATTTTGGTCAACGGAATTTAGGGGCCTATCAGGAGATACTTTTGGAGGACATGCTTGTTAACTTTGATATTGGTACTACGCCAGGGGGTGAGTCATAGCAGGTATGAGATTCACACCAAATAATATTCCTTTTGCTTGTACTGTTTTATATCCTTTGAATGAAAGACACGTGTAGAGGGGAGGTAAAGGAGAAGATAACAATGACAGAATGGAAGTGGACGAGGAAAATCGGGCTGAAAACAGGGTCGACCCTCGACCTATGGGAGATATTGCAAGATGCCTTACTGTTGAGGGGCCCCATGTGATGGGATGGGTCATGATGGATCCTAACCACGTTGCTCATGGGTTTCACTATGAAGACTTATATGTTTGAGCCATGATTATGAAGAAGTTATTAATGAAAACAATCCAGATTGGGTGACGCATGATTATGAAGAAGAAACATCATTCTTTAACGAAACGGCGGGTTAATATAGAACAGGAGATGGACAAGCGATCTCTGATCAAGTTCTAAGAGTCTGATCATGGCAAGAAATTCTGCAAAGAAATCAAGAAGTAAACACTCTAGTTCGATTAAGCGGAAGCAAATTAGTAAACTACAAGAATTGAAAGACAATTTTAACAAAGCAAATAAGACTGATGGAATTGTGAGGGGTCCGGATGTGGAAGACATTCAGCGCACAAAATCTATAAGAGAGATCACCGGCATCCCGGGTCTAGACTTCGAAGATGATGATATTCTTGAGGACAACTTATGGATCACGCAAAGAGGCAAGAAGAAATCAAATGGAAAATCAAGTGGACAGTTGATAGGTACGTCCCCTGTTAAGACAAAGAATACTGAAATGGAGACTGAAGATCTCATACAATTCTCCAAGAGAGATCACCGGCATCCCGGGTCTAGACTTCGAAGATGATGATATTCTTGAGGACAACTTATGGATCACGCAAAGAGGCAAGAAGAAATCAAATGGAAAATCAAGTGGACAGTTGATAGGTACGTCCCCTGTTAAGACAAAGAATACTGAAATGGAGACTGAAGATCTCATACAATTCTCCAAGGAAGATGTTCAAGAGGAGATAAATTACTAGAATAATGCAATTGTTTGCTATGTTCTTGGTGCAAATCCCCCATGGGAAGTGCTCCAAGGATATGTTAATAGAATTTGGGGAAAATATGGAATAGATAACATCTCGTTCTATCCCAATGGAGTGCTCCTTGTCCATTTCAAAAACAATGCAGACAAGGAAACGGTCCTGAATACTGGATATTTCATGTTCGATAACAAACCATTGATTATAAGACCATGGGACGCGGATAAAAATCTGATGAAGGAAGATGTTCAAAGGGCACCTACTTGGGTCAAGCTGCACGAACTTCCCCTAAAATATTGGGGAACTTGTCTCAATAGAGTGGCAAGAATAATTGGCAAATACATAAGAGCAGACCAGCCTACTACAGAGAAGAGAAGATTGAGATTTGCTCGTGTCTTAGTGGAACTCAACGTGGGACAAAAATTACTAAAGAACATCAGATTCAAGGATGAAAAGGGGGACATTGAGGAGGTTCGAATAGAGTTTGAATGGAAACCAATCCTTTGTGACTATTGCAAAGGATTGGGACATGAAGCAAAACACTGCAGGAAACAAAAGCCTCCCCATAAAAAACCCGTACTACAATCCAAAATTTGGAAACCAGTTGGACACAAACCCACTAACGGAGGTACAAATGGAACAGATGCACAATCTTACGCAACAGTAGTAACCTCACCTGATAAACCTCTAAACATTGAACAGCCAGCACCGAACAACGAGCCCCTTGAAATGCAGAACATTCCACTGAATGAAGGCGACGGTGCTGCAGAAGAGGAACAAAAAACAAAACACGTGATGAGTTACAAAATAGCATTTTGGAATGTGAGAGGTATGAATAACATCAATAAACAAAGATTAATAAGATACTTTCTTCAAAATAATGATGTTAGCCTATGTGGTCTTATGGAAACAAAAATAAAGGCTTGTAATAACACTAATGTCATGAATAACATGTGTGAGGGGTGGTGTGTTGCGACGAACTGTCACCTGCACATGGGTGGAAGGGTGTGGGTGATGTGGAAGCCTGAACATTTTGATGTTTGGATTCTGCAATCCCATGCACAATTCATCCATACAAAGGTGACGGATAGAGGAACTAAGGCAACTTTTTACCTTACTTTCATTTATGCACACAATGAAGGGAAAGACAGAAAGGAATTGTGGGATCAGCTATGAAATATTGCTAATCAAATTCAGGGCCCCTGGGCTTGGGCGGGGGAAATGAATACTGTGACTAATCCCAATGAAAGACTCGGAGGAAATACGAAGGAGGAAGACATGGAGGACTTCCTCGATTGTATAGGTGCCTGCGACATGAATGATATTGCCTCGTCGGGGGCGTTTTTCACATGGAACAACAAAAGAGAGCCTCAGAATAGAATTTATAGTCGAATAGACAGATTTATGATCAATCAGGAGTGGAGCTCTAATTACCCAACTATGCAAGCTCATTTTTTTCCTGAAGGCTTGTTCGATCATAACCCCTGTGTGATCTCCAATAATAATAATGAAGACAGGAGGAGAGCAAGCTTTAAATTCTTCGATATGTGGTCCAGTCACAAGGAATTCATCCCCACAGTTAAGGAAGCTTGGCATGATAATATTTGTGGAACTCCCATGTTCAGACTTGTCAAAAGATTGAGGCGGCTCAAATATGGGCTACGGGAAATTAATAAAATCAGTTTCTCAGAAATTGAAATCCGAACAGCACAAGTAAGCAAGGAGCTAGAACAAATCCAACTCCAAATTCAAGCAGACTATAATAATCCTGATCTCATAAAGAAAGAACAGGAGATAGCCGAGAAGCTTAATGAGCATCTGACAGCCCAAAGCCGATTCCTCAAACAGAAAGCCAAGACCAGTTGGATTCATGAAGGGGACAAAAACACGGCCTTCTTCCACAGGGCGATCAAGCAACGGATTTCGCAAAATCGGATCCTGCAGATCACTGATATAAAAGGCCAAATGCAGAATAATCCACAAGATATACTGGATGCCTTCCTTACATATTACGAAGATTTACTGGGAAGTAGGGGTGAGCAAAACCGGATATCCGATCCGGTTTTGTAAACCGTATCGGATATCCGGTTTTAAAAATCAAAAAAATTCCGATCCGTATCCGATCCGGTTTTTCCGGATATCCGGTTTTCGGATATCCGGTATCCGGTATCCGGTTTTATATTTTTTTTAAAATAATTTTTTCATTTTTAATTATGAGTGATTAATTGATTTTTAAGCAACGTTACGTTTTATATAAATTGATATAATAAAATACATAAAAAAATTCTAAAAAAAATGGTATAGGTGTCTTACGGTAGAATTATTCTAACAAAATATTACGTTTCAATACATAATATCATAAATTTACTAATAATTTTGTTTTTTACTTTTGAAAATAATTGGTGAGTTTTGAATTCTTTATTGTATAATTCATATTAGGATTATATTTTTCATATTTTTTTATTGTTTTTAAAAAAAACCGGATCGGAAACCGGATATCCGGTTTCTATTTTCCCCGATACGTATCCGCTACGGTTTTAAGGAAAACCGTATCGTATATCCGGTTATTCGTATCGGATATCCGGAAATTCGTATAATTGAAAGCGTATACCGTATCGTATACGTATAATAAAACCGTATCGTATATTTTTGCTCACCCCTACTGGGAATTGGCAAAATGACTGATACAGTCCGAACTGATGTAATTCAGGAGGGACCCTGCTGTACTCCTGAACACTACAACATTCTCAATATGCCTGTTACTGATAAAGAAATCAGGGACACTGTGTTCTCGATACCAAATGATAAGGCCCCAGGCCCCGACGGATATACTAGTGGGTTTTTCAAATCTGCTTAGAACATTGTGGGGAATGATGTTTGTACAATGGTTAAAGACTTCTTCACAAGTGGGCAACTTCTCCAACAGGTGAATGCCACGAACATAACATTATTCTCATACCCAAAACGGAAAGACCCGAAACAGTCCAACAATTTCGGCCTATTGCGTGTTGCAATACCATCTATAAAATTATATCCAAGATTCTATGTAATAGGATATTAGCTGTCATCCGTATTTGATACAGGATAATCAAGGGGCATTCGTTCAAGGTAGATCCATCCTCGAGAATATTCTTATTTGTCAGGACATTGTCCAACATTATAATAGGAAGTCGGCTTCTCGGAGATGCATCCTAAAAATAGACCTCCGAAAGGCATATGACTCGGTTGAGTGGACCTTTATTGATGATATACTCAGACAATTGAAATTTCCTGACCACTTCAGGACACTTGTGATGACCTGTATCACGACCCCTCGGTACACACTCAACATAAATGGGGATGGATTTGGATAATTTAAGGGGAGAAGAGGTCTTCGACAAGGTGACCCCGTGTCCCCCTTAATTTTTGCCATCTGTATGGAATATTTAAGTAGGCTGATTCTATATGCTACAAAAAAATGGTCCTTCAATTACCACCCGAAATGTCGTCAACTGAAATTAACTCACCTCATATTCGCAGATGATCTCATGCTGTTCTGCAAAGGGGAAACTAAGTCCGTAATGTTATTGATAAGGACCCTTTCGTCGTTCTCTCATGCCTCAAGGCTCTCTATAAATTCGACGAAATCAGCTATTTATTTTAGTGGAGTGAAGGCTGATTGCAGGAGTGACATTCTTCAGGCAACGAGGTTCGTGGAAGGAGATCTACCGTTCACTTACCTTGGGATGCCCATCAAGACAAGAAAACCCAACAAACAGGAATGTGCTCTTCTTACTGAAAAATGATCTCGAGAATCCGGAGTTTGGGGGCTCGGAAATTATCGTATGCAGGCAGAATAACCCTTATAAATGCTGTACTCAACACGTTATATACCTACTAGGCATCGATTTTTATCATCCCCAAAGGAGTTATCAAAAGAATAGAAGCAATCTGTAGGAATTTCCTTTGGGATGGGCACAATAATTTTAAGAGAGTGCCTTTGGTTGCTTGGGATATAGTCACCAAACCAAAAATGGAAGGGGGATTAGGAATCAAAAAAGCTAGCCTGTGGAACGTTGCTGCCGTGGGAAAACTTGTTAACTGGATATTCGAACAGAAGGAATGCCTCTGGGTCAAATGGTTCAACTCTACCTACCTGAAAGGGGTTGATTGGAAGGAGTATATGTAACACCCCTAATTTTTATAAATTAAATTTGTATCCTATTTTTATTTTGTTTGCGATTTAACTTGTAATCCTTCATTTTAAATCTTATTGGATTTACGTTGACTCCGTCTTAAATTCATAAAATCTTTATTTTGGCTCGAATTTCTATTTTCAACTCGAAACTCGTTAAGACATTTTATTATTTTCTCGATAAATCATTTTATTAAACTTTCATTGAAAAGTATCATTTTGTTTTCAAGAAATCAATTTAATTCATTTTCGTTGAAAACAATTTATTCGTCAAGAAACTCAATTTCTTTACAAACAATTATTTAAACTTGAGATTGACCCAATATTTAATTTTATGACAAAATAATATTTTAGCTCATTTTCACGATTAAGTCTGTTTGTTTCCTAAGAGGTGACTTTTAAATCGATTTCTTCGTAAACCGTTATTTATTTCACAAACGGTTTTCGTTCAACCCGTAAATTATTTTAGGACCCGAATCGAGTTCAATGGTAACGTCTTTTGGAGCTAGTCAATGATTTGTTGACATTAGTTCACTCTTTATATTAATTTTATTAATCGCTTGTTATTATCTTTTAGGAAGACTAACCTTCTTCTTATCCTCCTAGTGGCTATCAAAATCTTTGTTTCAAGAGACTTCTAGTTTTCCTCGATTTCAATCGTGTTATACAATCAAAACACTACTCTTATTATTTAATAGCATTCTTAATTTTCCTACTTCTATTCCTCTTTAATCACGTTTTGTAAACTATCCAAACACAAACTCTCTTCTATTAGTCATCCTTCATTGATACGTTGCTGCAGTGCTGCTGCTGTTTCTAACACAAATCAGCCCGTGCTTACCTTATTTCGTTCATCAATCTGATTCTTAAATCCGTCCTTTTTCAGTTCAATCTCAAGGGTAATTTATTTACTCTTATCATCGTCTCGTTTCCACTTTTTATTAACTTATATGGTTCTAATACCATATGTTTTAATTTTTCGTAGGCTACGTGCTAGATCCGATGAAGACGGTTATTTTATTAATTCGGATCTCAATGAAGGTAACACATGAGGGCATGACTCGGTATTGCATGATGTATATGTTGTAGTTGCTTGTAGTATCGTTTTAAAATCGAATTCTTATACTAGTAAACGTGTTTGAACTATATTATGATAATATGTTTCGAATCTTCTAAAATTATTATAAGGCCGAGACTAAAACGTATAAATAAGAATTAATTTCTTAATTTTCGTGATTTTCAATATGAATTAACAAACTGAAAGTTTTATTGTTTTAGTAAAGTTACAGCATGTTTTCGAATCTGTTACTACTTTTGTACGATTTTTAATCCTGTTTAAAGATCATATTTTCAAAAAGTTTTAAAAGAGACTACTATTTATTTTAAGTCTATTATACGTCTGTTAAATTTCGTAAATTAATTCCAAGTAGTTTCGTCACAAAAAATCGTTTATCAAACTGTGACGGATTAGCTCGCGAATCTGTCAGTTGTTGTAAAACCTAATTTAAAAACTATGATAAACTTTGAATTTAATTTTTTATAATTTATGTACATTAACTTTAAAGAGTCTAGTTAATGTTTCTAATTGAATTTGTTTTAAAATAAAATTTTAAACGTGTTTTCTTAAAGAAATACTATAGGGTGTCATATTCTGACAGTTTATAAAACTACGAATAAAAACCCCTGTTAAGTTAGGAATTTCGATTTTCTCCTGAAACAAAAGTTTTAGTTAAGCTTTTAAAGTTTTCAACCTCACCGATCTTACGTCGTTTTGATTTTTAATGATTTAATTATGAATTTTATAGTAAGACAGTGCAAATCTGAAAAATCTGTAAATTAGTAATTTATTACTTTTAATTACTTAAACTCCAACCTTTTGAGAAATAATTATGATTTTTAATTTATTTGACTTTTAATCATTAATTATAAATTTATCTAATATATATAATGTTTAAGTCTCAAGGCCTAATATTAAATATTTTATATAACTCATATGTTAAACGATTTCTAATTATAATAACACCTATTTTGGAAAGTTACTATTTGAAGAAGTTTCTATTTTTGAAAGGTTACTATTTTGAGAATATTTAAGATATCTTCGGATAAAATATTTATTGGTTGAATATGGACTAATGTTGGAAATGAGAATGTACAGTATATAAGTCTAGGATATGTTGTTTGTTGCCATCAGCTATATGGTCAGTGTATTTGCGTCAGGGATACATTGATTGTCGAACTGGGTATCGTTTATGCTCAGGAGTCATGCGCATGTACTTAGGCTAGGACCTCGCTGAACGCAGTCCTATTATAGTTTGAGTTGTCTGGTAAGAGGGCTTAGGAGTCGCTTCGTGGGCACTGAGTTCCTTAACCAGTGAGGCTTAGGGGTCGCTTCGTGGGCACTAAGTTACACTTCGGTGTTGTTTTGACATATCTCTAGTAGTAAAAGCTGTACTTATATCGGTTTTATATTCCATTATTCGTGTTGACGCCGTCAGGCTGCTGAATTGTTTTCTGGCTTTGAATCTATTTTGATATATATAATGTTTTGAGTTTTAATCTATTTTCGTATATTATGCTTCTATTTCTTATATATTATGTAATATGGCTGGGAGAACTGCCTGAGTTGCTCCCCACTGAATTGTGGCTGTTATGTTTATAACATGACAGGTATTCTTTGTTCCGGGGTTTGGTGTGCGCTAGCGAGTGGCATGGATCCTACTCTGCTTTAATCATGTTTATTTATGGATTGTGAAACCCAATTGAAGGATTTTTAATTTTTAGCCTTTTGTAAAAGTGACATTTGTATTGACTGACCGTTCTTTCTGTAAAATATAGAACATCAGTGTGTTTTAATCCCAAATCTACAGTGTTTCCGCCACTGTATTGCGTTAGAATTTATAGGGGATTACAGTATAGACCCCCGTTGGACTCCTCTTGGACGTGGCAGACTATTTGTAAAACGAAAGATAAGCTTATGAGTGGATTCGATAATAACAGCTGGGCTGGTGATCCTCAAGGATACTCGACTGGTGAAGGTTACAAATGGCTCATAGGGAGAGGTACCAAGCCTGATTGGACTCCGATGGTGTGGAATAATTGGACATCACCGAAGTACTCTATTATCACCTGGTTAATGCTCAACGATGGACTGAATCTGAGGAGTAAGTTACATAAAATCGGGGTATGCTATGAAGTTAACTGCTGTCTCTGTGAGACTGATATAGAAACAAAGGAGCATCTGTTCCAACGATGTGCATACAGCAGCAAGATTCGGACAACAATTGAAACAAAAAGGGACGGTAAAATTCTTGAAATTGAGAACTTCAAAGATTGTCGCGTCATGATACAGTGGAAGGAAAAGCACAAGCCATGATCATTAACGTTTTCATTCATACAATATGGCTGACTCGTAACACAACCAGGCTGAATAAAGCCCTGAAACATCCTGAGGCTACTATCAAATGTGTCCTTGAAACTGTCAAAGCACAAGCAAAGGAAGCACTTACCATGGTGAAGAATTTGCGCGAGGAGGAACGTATTATAAAACTGTTTTTAAGTTGCTGATAAGTCTCTCTTAGGAGACAGATTAATTTAGGTGCTTTTTGTTTCATTCGAGTTGCGAGGATACTCTCTGCACTCACCCCATCGATGTAAATTCCTCTTGTGAATGATATAATATACTCACATTTACAAAAAAAAAAAAGAAATTAGAAGGGTTGAATGTGATGTTAATAGAGCATTGGATAGAGATGAAGAAGAAGGTTTAGCACATACATTCTTTTCACCTGTTGGGTTTCCAATAGTTTTTCATGAACCACATAGAGAAGGGGCTGAAAATCAGGCAGAGGAGGGGAATAACCAAAACCCTGGCACTCTAAAGGCTGATGAACCAGATGCAGGAAATGAAGATAGGAATGAGGAAGATAATGTTGCTGATGGGGAAGAAGAAAATGTGGGAGAGCCAACTGATCCCCAGGAAGATATTCAGGAAGAAAAGATGGAAGGAGGGTGTGGACATGACATAGGTCCACCCCGACGCGGCCACGAGCGGGTTTGGGGAGGCGAATGAATTTCCATATGAGATGGTCAAATTGAAATTTAAATCGAAGCAGGAGTCGCCACCGAACTTTGTGGGAGTTTGGGCCCGTTCGAACCCACTCTATGTCGTAGTGGGCCTTATACAAAATACGGCCCATTTTCGATGTCAGAGCTTATTGGGTTCGTCCCTTTGCATTATGATACCGATACCGACATTATCGGATATCGTGTATTGAATGACTCTCGTTGCCAATGGATTCGGACATCCGGAAACCATGGTTCTGAGTAAGGGGTGAGGGTACGTGTTGGGAAGTTCACTAAGAACACCCAACCCCGCCCGCACTTAGCGGCCTTTACTAAGATATCGTTCGTTTTTGGTGTACACGCGTTAGTTCGACGGTTGAATGATATGCAAACATTATTTTCCCTAAGCATGTGAGAAAAATTAAATGGGTTAGTAAGTCGTTTAATGCATCTTAAACTAATAACGTCAAAGTTATATTTAGCATGTGAAATTCGTTTTAGTCTAATAAAACAAAAGATGAAAATAAATCGCTACAAACACGAGCAAACGAGTTAGTAAGGATTGAATAATAAAGATGAAGACGATAATATGCACGATTTTGAAAAGGGTTTATGACACGTGATGGATTAGAACGTGTTGACCGAGGTCAAGAAAATGTTTGTCGAAATTTGGAATATGTCTGAAAACTCGCTGTTTTGTCTAAAAAACGATGCTCGAAAATTAATAAAAAAGAACGAAACTGTGTCGCTCTTCCCGAGGGTCGCGCGACTCGCCTGGGACGTCGGCGGGTCGCGCGACTCGCCTGGGACGTCGGCGGGTCGCGCGACTCGCCTGGGACGTCGGCGGGTCGCGTGATAGGCTGCCTCGGGATTGATTCGACTCGCCTGGGATGCCGGCGGGTCGCGTGATAAGCTGCCTCGGGATTGATTTTTTGAAAAATCGATAGTTTTATTAAACCGCGTACGAATATTGCATAATTCGTACTCGACTTAATTTAGCGATATTCGTTATATTCGATATTCGATTATGAAATCGATATCAGATATTCGGAATAGTCTTTTTAGAAAAAAGGATTTTGTAAATCGTTTTGTAAATAAAAGCGATGTTTAAGAAGAAGAGAAAAAAAAAAAGAAGGCTCGATTTTCCAGGCACTCGCGCGAGTATAAATTGAAAATAACAAATCCAAAAATTGAAAATAACAAATCCGAAAATGACTATGCTCGATCCAAAGTCAAACCAATTTTATAACCCGTAAGATCTGACCCAAAGTTGACTCGACCAAAGTCCTCTTGTTGGTGATTTAAGTGTAAATACTGATTCATTTTATCGTACTCGGGTTTGGTTTACGGATATGTGAATTGAATATACTCCGTAATATAATATAAGTTCGGAGAGAGGCATGGAGTGTACGCTTATATATAATTATTTTTGGCGCCGAATCTGTTTAAACAGATTTTGGTGATAATTTTTGAAGAGTCGCAACTCTTCAGAAACTTGAATCCATGCCTCTTCAAACTCTATACTCGTATAATAGATGATTGATTTGATCTGAAAACACATGAAAAATCCGCACAAATATTTCATATTTAGATCTCCATTTTTTGTGCAAATTTAGAGGAACATAAAAATTCGGTATAATCCTACACTTAAATAAGGTCCAATTATTGTATTAGGAAACGTTAAGTCGATTCGACGCTGTTTTTCATCCTTTCCTTATTGGGACGTAACAAGCCCAACCCGATTGAAGCTTTGGGCGGTCTAACTGAGGGATGCAGACATGCAGTAAACTGAGAAAAAGTAGGCGGAAGATCTAACAAAAGCAAAAGCAAAAGCAAGCCCAATTCATTCATTCATTCATTCATTCATTCATAGTCGTCGTGCTGGCTCAGTGGTGCATATTCTTCTTCTTCTTCTTCTACTTTAAAAAGGAACGAATCAAAACCTTCTACTCCTATGAAATCTCCCCCACTTCATTGATTGAGTTGGTATTTGCATTCGCATGCTTTTAATTTGATTCTATTTGATCAAAGCTGCTACCTTTTAAGGTATTTCTTCTTCTGCTGCTGCTACTACTACGACTATTAAATTTTCATATTTATCACGATTACAGAATCTAGCTTGGATAGTGTTTGATTAATTATCTTTGGATCGAGTATAAAATTGTCCCGGTTTGTCTATTTTCGAAAATTGTTAATTTTAATAAATTGCGTACAAACATGGATTAATTTATACTCGATTTATATTCTCGATATTCGTCGTATTCGATTATGAAATCGATATCAAATAGTTAAAATGATTTTTAGAAAAAGTTTTATGAAGTTTGTTTCGAAAAAGAAATGAAATTGAACAAAAAGAGAAAAAAAATGTTAATTCTCTCCGCGTTAACATCGTCGTATTTTGCTTTTAATAAATGACGATTGTTTAGCATCAATGAGATTTAATGTTATTCTTTTGATACGATATTCGACCAGAGAATCGATATCGTATTTTTAAGAATGTTTTGTTTTATGAATTTTTTTTTTGTATATCGTTATTAGAAAAAAATGCGACAACGACCCATAATAAACGTGGACCGACACGACGCGAAAAAGAAAAAAAAACGAGAAAGAGGAAGAGAAAAAGAGAGAATCGGGTTTGATTTTACACCCTCAACCTACATGCTTTGTTTTCTCGGAAAAAATGCTCGTCGGAAAGTGGCTTAGGCACGGGAGCGTCGAGACGATGTGGATGAGTTAGGGTGTCGGTTTGGGACGTGTAAGGTGACGGGTTTGGCCGGCTTTTTGGTTGGATTTGTCGGGTTATGGTATCGGTATTTCGATGCTATTTTTGGATGTATGTCGGGATTTGCTTTGAGCTATTTTGCTAGATGTCGATGATGTATGAATTGTGTAGTTTTTATGTGTGTAATTTGTGTCCTTTGTGTTGGATGTGAAGGTCCTATTTATAGGTGAAGTCCTTGATAGGAGCTAGGAGAAGTATTCTTGCTTAGATGACAAGAAATACCGGTTTGGATAGGAAACGTAGGAGTTTGAAAGGAACGAGAATTCTGTTTCTTGGTGAGGAAGCAATGTACCTCGGCTGAAATGGGGATGCTCGGCCGAGTATTTGATGCTCGGTCGAGTGTTTGATTCGGTATTCGGATAGAATTCCTACTTGAGATCGAATTCTATCCTTAAACGAATTTGTTTAATATTTTGCGTGGCTGATTTTTTGTAGTGTTTGAGTCCAAACCGGACGTGTGAGGTGTCACGGCTGGTCCGTGTGTCTCGGAAAAATATCTTTGACCGGGTTTGACCCGGTCGCTAAAAGACGGTTTTGCCCCTGGTGCCGGATTCGACCCAAATTAGTCTTATTTGACTCGAAACGACCTACTGGGCCTGGATTTGAGGTCGGTTTTGTGAGATTTGTACTCCATAAAAAGCCTAAACCAAATGTCCATGATTTCGAGCCCATATCCGAGTCCATTAAAGCATGTTCGCGTCCGATCATCATCGGGTGTTTGGCGGAAACTACTATAGACACCTGGCGGTCAAAATGTGGGTGTCTACAGAGCCCCCACTCTGACTGAGGCTTGGAAAAGGCAAAAGTCAGAGTAGCTACCAGGCCAATCGAGGATTAAGACCTGGCAGACTTCCGATCGGGTCGTTTATAGTCCATTAGACTTGCGTAACAGGGCTCGCCAGCCATAAGTTGGAAATCATACCTGAGCTGATGATAATAACTCCGTGGAGAATTGGACTTGTCGTATAAGTCTTGGGTGCGCCTATATGTGGGCCCATCCCGTCAAATCCCACTGGGGAGTTTTTTTGAGATTTCTTCGGGAGTCTTGGGTGTACCTGTATGCTAACACATAATAATTTGTATGTAACCTTTAGGCGAAACACCGACTCACGCTGGGGAAGAAATGATTTTTGATTGATTGATTTTTTTTTGGAAAAGATGTTGAAAAATTTCGAAAATTTTTGGAAATAGGAATGCCTGGGATGACTTGATTCCTGATCAGATTCTGACACGGATTCCTAAAAATCTCAGGTTAGGCTTGTATGCTTAGATGAAGTGGGGAATATAAAAATTCCTATTCCTGGGGTGACTAGGAAAAGGATTTTCTCTATTATAAATAGAGGGTTCTTGCTCTTTAATTTTTCATATTCCAACCCAAATCTTCTCTTCTATCTTAAAATCCCTCAGACTTTTAAGACAAAAAACGATTCTTGCCATGGGTATTGAACATCTGAATGCGATGCTTCATGCGTGGGCTCAAAATTTTCGAGACGAAGATAAAGTTCAGCTAACTCAAATGGGAATTGTCGCTTTATTCCCGCTTCATCGACTTAGGGTAGATTCACACTTTTTGGATGCTTGCCTATCCTTTTGGGATACTACCCATCATGTTTTTGCCTTTCCCCGGGGAGAAATATGTCCCCTTCCTAAAGAGATTGCAGCCATAGGGGGTTGGTGCCCTAATGTCCGTCCTGCTATTCCTCCTTTTTATCCTGACCCAAGGAGGAGACTGAGGGATTTTCTCAGTTTATCACATTCTGAGACAGCTCGTATGGTAAAGGGGAATTCTGTCTCCTTATTCGACCTAGCTGATAAATTTATGAACTCCAACAGCACAAGAGTTACTTCTACCCACAGGCGTAGGGCTTTTGCTTTTTGCATGTTGCATCGATATATGCCTTCGAAGGTCGAATGGACGCTGACTCGTGCTTCGGCGAAATCAGGCTAATTAGCATAGTTGACCAGATGGAGACAGGTCACAGCCCGGCTTGGCTGATAACTGGGGAGATTATTATGGGTTTTGATGCTAGAAGACTTGACCCAGATCGACAATTGACGGGAAGCATTCGGCTTTTACAGGTATCGGACTGCGTTGTTTTTTTTTCGATTTTTCCGAATTTCGATTTTTTTTTTGATTTTTTTTCTCGAAAAAAGTTTCCGATTTTTTTTTTTTCGAAAAAATCGAATTATTCATGCGAACCTTTTTTTTTTTTTTTTTTTTTTTTTTTTTCCAGATTTGGTTATCCGAGCCCCTGTTGATCATAGAGCCCCCGGTGAGCATATCCAGATATCGCAGCTGTCAGATTGGCTCACGGACACGACGAATAAGCTCGAGTCATCACATAAAACGAATTATTGGGATGAAGAGCTAAAATTCCACGGTGGGCCCTTGATTAGATGGACTGTCATCTGGTGGTTCCTCTCAAAGCTGACGGGGTTAGCTAAAAGAGACAAAGCCCGCTACTTAGTGATCGTGTCCTTGGATTGGACTGTCCACATCTACCCAGATCGTATTTTGAGGTAGTTTGGTTCGTTTCAGCAGATCCCTGAGACTGAAGCAATCATTAGCGTTTCGCTCCAACTGACGGACGCTATGTGTGACACGTGGCTACAACGTTGGTCTACCCGTGTTACATGGACCATACCTCGCCCCTGCCAATCTGTTTGGGTCTCAGAAGCATATCGTAAATGGACTTCCGAAGAATCTAAGGAGGCCCGTAAAGCCTTGAAGACTGATGAGGCCTTTGACTTGGTTCGCAGGGAGACCGTGAAAGATAACAGGTGGTTCTTTGATGAAGGAGAAACTCCTGCTACTCTCGTCCGACTGGAGTTGGGTCTTAAGTCAAAAACTAAGACTCGAGCTAAAGAGACCGGTGCTAGCGATCTGGAGAGAAGACTCGGACCGAGACTGACGGTCCGAGATAGGCTCGGCCCGCGGGATCGGTTACCCGAAAGAGTAAGGGACCGGCTAGGACCGATTGAGGTGGCCGAGGATTCGGGCTCGAGGAAACGAGTCCGGGCTAAGAAGGTTCCTTTGGTGATTCGGGAGCGTTCACCTCCCCGTCGACGCCAGTGGAGAGAAAAAGAAGCTAAGGACAAAGGAAAGGGCAAGATGCCCTAAACACCGAGCCCCTAGTTTTTATTATTTGAATATTAGTACTATTTATTTTGTGTCGTGTGCTTTTTTTTGGAATTTTTTGTAATTTCCCGAGTTTATCGATTTTTTTTTGAAATAAATAAAGGAAGTTTATTATTTAAACCGTTCCTGTTCTTTCGATTGCAGTGGTTGTGCCCTTTTGAGGGGCTGCCTACGTATCCACAATTAGCGGAATCAAACCAAACGTAGTTCAGGCTAAATTGCAATTTCGAAATACATCAAGACTATTGGTTCAAGATGTTTGTAACAGTAGAATGAATGATTCTAGCTATTGACTTGCTCTTCGAAAGTTCATTTGGAAACGATTTTTATAAACTTTGCTAATGACATTGAGAGAAATGGGTCAAGGGTAGTAACGCTTCAGCTGGTCCAGGTTAGTTGGGTTGACAAACTCATTCCCGTCCAGGTCCGTTAGCATTACTGCTCCGCCTGATAGAATCTTCTTTACCAAATATGTTCCGGCCCAGTTAGGTTTGAACTTTCCCCTTGGATCTACTGGTAATAAAGCTCGAACAGACTTGAGAACCAAATCTCCTTCTTTGATGTTTCTGGGCCTTACCCTTTTGTTAAAGGCCCGTTGGATCCTCTTTTGATATATTTGTATATTATTGAGGGCACGAGATCGTCGTTCGTCTAACAGAACTAGCGAGTCATATCGTGCTCGAACCCAATCAGCTTCGGGTACTTGACTCTCGAGTATGATTCTGAGGGACGACACCTCTAACTCAACGGGTTGGACCGCTTCCATCCCGTACGTAAGGTAATATGGTGTTGCCCCGGTCGCAGTACAGATTGACGTCCGATATCCCCAAAGTGCAAATGGTATTTTATCGGGCCAGTCCCGGTAATTATCAACCATCTTTTTGAGTATGGTGACGATTGTCTTAATAGCTGCTTCTACCGCTCCATTGGTCTGGGGTCGGTAAGGTGAAGACGTATGCCTTTGAATTTTGTACTTAGTTAACAAGGCTGCCGTCTCGGCTTGAAAATGGGTCCCATGGTCACTGATGAATTCATGAGGGATCCCATACCGGCATATTATCCTATTTTGGATAAACTTGGCGACATGACTGGCGTTGAGAATGCGATAGGACTCAGCTTCGACCCATTTAGTGAAGTAATCAATTGCTACCAAAATGAAGCAGTGTCCTCCGGTTCCCGAGGGGTTTATCTTTCCGATTATATTGATTCCCCATGTTGAAAACGGCCAAGGTGACATCATGGTGTACAGCAGGGATGGCGGCATATGCTGCACATCAGCGAAAATCTGGCAATTATGGCAATGTTTGACATATAGCTGGCAATCGGTTTCCATGCTATTCCAGTAGTATCCAAGTCTCATGATCTTTCGGACTAGCATCTGGGCGTTCATGTGCGGACCGCACTCGCCGTCGTGCACTTTGGCCATGACCTTTTCAGCATTAGTTTTGTCAACACATAGAAGGAGAGCCCCTTGCGGTGTCTTTTTGTAAAGTTGCCCGTCGTCGGTACGGATGAACTGGGCTGCTAGCCTACATAAGGCCTTTTTGTCTCGATTGTCGGCCCCGGGTGGATATTCCCTGGTCGCCAAGTATGCTTGGATAACCTTATACCACGGCTCGGGATCAGGTATCTCGATATCTTCGATGTCGTGGATATACGCCGGCTCGGATCGTCTTTCGACACAGATTGGCATGCTGGTCACATGATCGGGGATGTTTAGTAAAGATGCCAGTTTTGAAAGTGCATCTGCGAACTGATTTTCCTCCCGAGGTAAGTATATATACTCTACCTTTTGGAATTGTTTCTCGAGATGCCTTACTCGTGCCTGGTAGGCCACAAGGTTAGCATTTCGGGTTTTCCATTTTTGGAGCGCTTGATTAATGACCAGAGACGAGTCGCCGTGTACTCGGAGGTTTGTGACCCCTAAGTCGGCGGCGGCTTGTAGCTCGTGGATACATGCTTCATACTCAGCGGCATTATTAGTGACGTCAAAGTCTAATTTGATGGACACGGGAGTATGTTCCCCTCTTGGCGAGATTAGGAGAATTCCGACTCCAAATCCTCGGAAATTGGATGCCCCATCAAAGTATAAGTCCCACGTTTCGGTGTCAGTATGGAAAACATCTTCATCTGGGAAGGACCATGTCCTTCTTCGGTTATGGGACTGTCGGCGAGAAACTCGGATACTATCCGACCTTTGATGGCTTTCAATGGTACGAACTTTAGATCAAATTCTGCCAACATTAGGGTCCATCTTGATATCCTGCCGTTGAGAATGGGCTTTTCGAAAAGGTACTTGATCGGATCCATTCTAGATAGCACTTGTACCTCATAGCTGAGCATATAATGTCGGAGCTTCTTAGTGGCCCAGACCAAAGCTAAACATGTTTTTTCGAGCATAGTGTACTTACACTCGTACTCTAAAAACTTTTTGCTGATGTAGTATATAGCTCGCTCTTCGGAGTTGACCGTCTGAGCTAGCATAGCCCCCATGGTGAAAATAAGATTTCTTTGATTCTATCAAAGGCCGCTTGACACTTATCGTCCCATAGTAACCGTTCCCTTATTTTCAGCTTCTTGAAGATTGGTTCACACACCATGGTTAGCTTTGAAATAAATCTGCTGATGTATTGGACTTTTCCGAGAAACCCTCTTATCTCTTTTTCGGTTTTAGGGGGTTGCATCTCGGTGATGGCCTTGATTTTGGCTGGATCGACTTCGATACCGCATTGGCTAACGATATGACCCAGTAATTTGCCAGATGTTACCCCGAAACTGCATTTCTGAGGGTTTAACCTCATGTTGTATTTGCGTAATCGGGTGAAGAACTTCCTCAGGGCGGTGATGTGACCGTCCCTGTCTTTAGATTTGATGATTATATCGTCCACGTAAACTTCCACTTCTTCATGCATCATGTCATGTAATAAAGTTGTGGCGGTTCGTTGATAGGTGGCCCGGCGTTGATGAGACCAAACGGCATAACAGTATAGCAATAAGTACCCCAAGGTGTAATGAAGGTGGTCTTATCCATATCTTCTTCTGCCATTTTTATCTGGTTATACCCAGCATACCCATCCATAAATGATAGAAGGGCATGATCGGCTGTGTTATCCACCAGTATGTCGATGTGTGGTAACGGGAAATCGTCTTTCGGCCTCGCTTTGTTAAGATCCCGAAAGTCTACACAGACACGCACCTTACTGTCCTTTTTAGGAACCGGTACGATGTTTGCAACCCAATCTGGATACTCGGAAACCTGTATGAAGCCGGCTCTGAATTATTTGTCGACTTCTTCTTTGACCTTAAGGGACCATTCGGGCCTCATGCGGCGTAATTTCTGCTTAACCGGTTTGAACCCTTCCTTGATTGGTATATGGTGCTCGGCTATTTCGCGGTCTATCCCCGGCATGTCCTTGTAGGACCATGCGAAGACGTATTTGGATTCTTGAAGGAGATTCATGAATTGTTGTTTCTCCTCGGGATCTAAAGATAATCCTATCTTAAGCATCTGAGGTTCTAAGGTTGTTCCCACGTTGATGGACTCGGTTTCTTCGATTACCGGGTTACGGGACTCCCTTTGTTCTAGCTGCTCGATCAGATGTGGAGGTAGGGATACCTGTTCATCGGGTTTCTCAATGTCATTGCACAGAATATTTTTGAAATTGAGAAAGTTTTGAAAATGAGACAAGTCGTAAGCAGAACGGTTGTTATTATTGCTCATAAATTGAGAAAATAGCTCGAAAAGAGCTGCCATATGATTGCTAGTCAGTGGCGGGATAGGTAGGGTGCCCGGGACAGACCCCGAGGCACCAGGAATAGCTAAAGGGAGAGGGGGAGCTACAGGACTGACCCTAGCACCGGACTCACTAGACTCAATATCAAACTCTGACTCGGACTAGGACTCGGACTCAGACTCAGACTCAGACTCTGGCATTTCTCCTTCTCCCGCGATCAGCTTGTAGGTTCTTCCTTGACCGTCAATCCATTTGACGGTCTTCCTCCAGGCTCTTTTCCCTGTCTCAGATCCTACATCCGAGATTAGCTTAGATGGATCAAAGTTGGGGCTGCGGAGAATGAGACTGACCAGCTCTTCCTTCGTCGCTGGGGCCGTGAGGTCCTCTCTGAAAAGTAGTCCCAGTGCGGTCTCAGCATTCTTAGCATCTTCGGACTGGATGAGAGCGAAGATGTCATCTGGTATGAAGTTGCAGTCCTGGGCCAAGTGGGTCCCAGGGTGCGCAGTATTAGGCCGATCCTGTCTGGACGGGCTCGAACACTGGAGTGACGAAAGTGACTTTGCTGGCTCCGGTTTGGCCCATATTTTCCGGGGTTATGGTGTAACCCAGACCGGTTTGAGACCTCCCGTTATCAAGGACTTCAAGGATTTTTCCCGCGGGGAGATTGGGCCTTGATGTAGCCCCTGGTAGATAGCCCATATTTCGCAGCATACGGTCGATGCTGGCTGTGAAGTAGGGTCGGAAAAGATACTCTTCCTCGACTGCCCCTATGAAGTCGAATCCCCAGAGATCGGTGCGTCCTGAGGTGTTACAATTAGCCACAGTCATAGGTGTGGCTTCTAAAGTGATGACGGTATCGTGCGGCAGCTTGATTTTTTGATGCAGAGTGGAGGATACAGCCCTGGTCGCGTGGATCCAAGGTCTTCCTAAAAGAAGGTTAAAGGAAGAGGTCACGTTGATCACTTGAAATTCCAGCTCTTTTTCTATTGGGCCTGTTATGATAGGAAGTTTTACGACCCCAGCTACTGACTTTGGACTTCCGTCGAAGGCCTGAATGGTTTGAGCTGTAGGAATGTAGTCGGCCTCAGTGATGCCGAGGGCTTTAGCGGTCCTCAAGGGGAGGACATTGACTGCGGACCCGTCGTCGATTAGGGTCATGGGTAGGTACTTTCCACGGCAGATTACCGTGATGTAGAGGGCCATGTTGTGGGCAGGCCCAAATGGCGGTAGATCAGCGTTGGAGAAGGTAATTAGTGGGCCTTCTTCCTTTGCTTTCCCTTTTAGGTGGGGCAGAACCGTGGCTACCATTTCAGCTGGAGTAGCCGTAGATTCGATCTTGACTTGATCGAGGGCCTTAGTGAGTGCCTCTCGATGTTCTTGTGAGCTAACTAGAAGTTGCCATATAGAGAGGTCAACTCGAGTCTTGCTTAGCTGCTTTACAAGAGCCTTTTCGGTGGTTGGCTCCTCTGGGGCGGCCTCCAACCTAGACGGCTCGGTGACAATATGGGCGTGATTACTGGCTAAGGCCTTGGACTTAACCTTCTGGATCTCTTCGGGGGTGATGGGGACAGCTTCCCCCTTGGTGAGATAGATGTCGTCTTCGTCGTCGCACCAGATCCCGTTTATTTGCGGGACAAACGGGGAAATGAGATGTGAGCAGTCAACTACTTCCCCGGAGAAAATGGCGTGAGTGGCCAGTGGATTATCCTTTTTGCTGGGCTTGCCTCCAGGTAAATGGATCTTTCCACTTTCGATGAGATCCTGGATAAGATGCTTTAGCTTCCAGCATTTCTCGGTATCGTGTCCCTTGCCACGATGGTACTGGCAATAGGCCTGGATGTCGTAGGCCTTAGAGCGACGCTCGACCGGGATTTCAGGTGTTGGGCCTATCGGGTTGATCAGGCCTTTTGATGAGAGCCTTTGTAAGGCATTTGCATAGGTGGTACCTATGTCTAGGGGTGAGCAAAACCGGATATCCGATCCGGTTTTGTAAACCGTATTGGATATCCGGTTTTAAAAACTAAAATTTTTCCGATCCGTATCCGATCCGGTTTTTTCCGGATATCCGGTTTTCGGATATCCGGTTTTTTCGGATATCCGGTTTTCGGATATCCGGTATCCGGTTTTATATTTTTATTTTATTTTTCTTTTTTTTAAAACAATTTTTTCATTTATAAGTAAGAGTAATTAATTGATTTTTATTTATAAGTAAGAGTAATTAATTGATTTTTAAGCAACTTTACGTTTTATATAAATTGATATAATAAAAATGCATAAAAAAACCTCAAAAAATGGTATATATGTCTTACGGTACCATTATTCTAACAAAATATTACGTTTCATTACATAATACCATAAATTTAGTAATAGTTTTGTTTTTTATCTTGGGTTTTTTGTCAAACGGCACCTAACATTTACGGCTTTTGTAAATATGACACCTATAATTTTTTTTTTGCCCAAAAACACTTTAAATGTTTAATTCTTTGTTAAAAGGCACCAAATGCCAATTTTCGTCAAAAAAATAGAAAAACCCCGTTAGAGTTGACGGCTTTAATCATCTTAAACTCCTGTACTGTTATACTCTCCCCTCTTAATTAACCAAATTAGCTCATTGAAGCCCCCATTCTTCCTCTTCACTTACATGCATCTCGAATTTTCAATCAAACCCTCAATTGGTGAATTCTTTATTATGATTTTTTATTCTTTAATTAAATTACAAGTAAATTAATAACCTAAATCATCGACAACAAATCTAATTACCCTAATTTTGAGTTCTGTTTTGTTTTTTTATGTTAGTTACCCTAATTTTCAAGTATAATTTTGAAGTATGTGTTAATTATTGTTAATTTTCGAGTATCAACAACAAATCCTTGTTTCAATTAATAATCTCATTCTTGAGCAACTTATTTTTCTTTATCGAGTCGTTTATCACACTCCTTTGGCAATAGGTCATATTGGCATCAACCCACTTAAAAACGAATATCCACGCAAACACGTTTCTCCATTATAAAATTTGCATGTCATAAATCTTCTACCCAGATTTTGTTATGTGTATGATGTTTTTATGGTCACTGAAATGCCACAACAACATTTAATTATTTGTTAAGAGGAAGAACTTGAAGTTGGCATGTTGATTGAAAAGATGCAAAAGTGAAAAAATCAATAAATGTGGGTTTTAATTAAGGAGAATAAATGAAGTATTTTGGGGAAATAATGTTTTGGGAGGAAAAATGGAGTATTTTGGAGGAATTAAGAGGATGAAAAAGAAAGATAATTTGTGTAAAGGAATAAGGATGAAAGAGTTGATTGAGTTTGATTAAGGGGACGAGGGTTCATTAAGATGAGTGAAGATGATTAAAGAGTGAGCCGTCAACTTTAACGGATATTTCTATTTTTTTGACGAAAATTGGCAGTTGGTGCCTTTTAACAAAGAATTGAACATTTAAGGTGTTTTTGGGCAAAAAAAAACTATAGGTACCATATTTACAAAAGCCATAAATGTTAGGTGTCGTTTGACAAAAAACTCTTTTATCTTTGAAAATAATAGGTGAGTTTTGAATTCTTTATTGTATAATTAATATTAGGATTATAATTTCCATAATTTTTATTGTTTTTAAAAAACCGGATCGGAAACCGGATATCCGGTTTCAATTTTCCCCGATACGTATCTGCTACGGTTTTACGGAAAACCGTATCGTATATCCGGTTATTCGTATCGGATATCCGAAAATTCGTATAATTGAAAGCGTATACCGTATCGTATACGTATAATAAAACCGTATCGTATATTTTTGCTCACCCCTACGGTTATGTCGGTGAATACCCGAGGAGTGGTATTCTTCTTGGACGGGGTATCAAGTAGATTAACCTCGTCGAAAATGCTACGAGCAGCGGTAGCAGATGTGGGCTTGCTTGTTGATGAGCTAGCCCCTTGGTAACCCTTGGCAGAGGCCTTAGTGAGGCTCTCCAATCTTAGATCATCTTCGATTCTCGTCCCCATTTTAGTTAGGGCCGCGAAACTGGGTATGATGGCATACCGGAGATGGACCCGGTAGGCGGGAAGGAGATTCTTCACAAAGGCTTCTACCAGCACTTTCACTACAAGAAAAACAGTCACGGGCGTCCACTTGGCAGGCGTCCGCAGCATATGGACGCCAAAATGGCGTCCGAAAATACAGACTGGCGTCCACTATCGGACGCCAAATTTGGCGTCCGACTGAACTTGGGGGGCAAAAGTCTGGGTGGACTTGGCGTCCACAAGCGGACGCCATATACCCTAAATGGCGTCCACTGTCAGACGCCATTTAGGGTATATGGCGTCCACTGTCGGACGCCAATTTGGCTGGATTTGGCGTCCGATAGTGGACGCCCGTCTGCTGGATCGGGCAACAAATACCCGCCTACCCCCCTCTCCCCCTTCACTCTCTAAAAAAAAAAACCTCTCTCTACACTCACCCTCCCAACCCGCCGAGCCCCATCTCCAATCCCTTCCTCCATTTTTCATTCTTTTATTCCATATTTTGGTATGTTTACTTAACTCTATATTTTTCATTATAACTAGTTCTTGTATTTGATTGTTATTGTTATTTATTGGTAGTTTGGTAGTTAATAGTGTTTAGGTCTAAATTTTGATTAGGTTGATTAGTTTAGCCCAAAATTCTATTAGGTAGATTAGTTTTGCCCATCACAATTTGTAGATTTTGGATTAGGGTTTGAGGAATTTGGATGAATTGAGATAGAATGACCTATAGGGCCACCCTTGAGGTTTTGTGTGACTTAAGACGGACCAAAAGGTGTCGAAATAATGTCGGAATTTCACGAAACCACTTCTATTGTGATCGGGGTGGTGAATAGGTGTTATCGGTGCTTTCGAAATTATGATATCTGTATCCGAAAATTTGACCTTATTTGACCTGTTTAAGCTGTTTTTGTGTGACGTAAGCCATGAATTTTTGTATGACCTAAGACATTTGGGTTTACTTTAACGTATTAGAAATTAAATTGAGGAAAGTCAGTAACGGAAATTAAGTTAGAAAAGTTAGGAAAATTAAGTTAGGAAAATTAAGTTTAAGTTAAGAAATTAAGAAATTAAGTTATAAGACGGTTGAGGGGGACATTAAATTAGATGGCGATTAAGAAAATGAGATTAAAATTAAGTTAGGAAAATGAGATTAAAACGAGATTAAAATGAAATACGTTTGAGGGGAAATTAAGTTTAAGTTGAAGTTAGGAAAATGAGATTAAAATGAAAGTTAAGAAATTAAGTTTAAGTTAGATGGCGATTACATTTGTGTTTAGTCAGTTCTAAATGAAGTTAGGAAAATTAAAATTTAATTTGTTATATATATTTTTTGAGCATAGAAAAATGAAGAGAATTGAACGGAAATGGATGTATGAGGGAAGACTTGATAAGAAAAGACGTCCCACCGTCGAATTTTTGAGGGGTGTTGAATCATTTGTCGAGGTAGCTAAAAAGTCAGTAGACTACGCATCGAGGGGGGAGGTTAGGTGTCCGTGTACTAAATGCAAGAACTTAAAATTTTTGGATGTCCTTACCGTTAAGGAACATGTCATCTATAATGGTTTCTCACCCGATTATTATAATTGGATTTGTCATGGTGAGCCATCTCAGTCTGAGGAACCCGAAAACCATCAAAATGAGGGGGGGTTGAGAGGTATGATAGTTGACGTTCTGGAGTGCAACTTGTTCAACAATGACAACCCACGAGACTCACCCATCCCACAAGACTCCCCTAACCCACAAGAGCCTAACCCACGAGCAAAGGCGTTTTTTAACATGTTGAACGCCTCGGAGAAACCGTTATACGGAGGGTGCGATGTGACTTTGTTAGAAGTCGCATCTATGGTAGTTAGCCTTAAATGTGAATTCAACCTACCCTTTGCTTGTGTCGATGGTATTGCTGCCTTGATCGAGAGGGTTATCCCCAAAGACAATATCATGACCCGAACTTTCTACACAACCAAAAAGGTTGTGAAGGGCCTTCAACTCCCGCATGAAAAGATTGATGCTTGCCCAGATGGGTGCATGTTATTTTGGAAGGACGATGCGATGCTTGATGAATGTAGGAGATGTGGTAAGGGTAGGTATAAGACGGTTGAGGGGGACATTGTTTTGAGGGGTAGAAAAGGGAAAAGCGGTGTTAGGGGTAAGAAACCAATCCCAATAAGTCAACTTACGTACTTCCCTATCGCACCTAGGCTTCAAAAATTGTATGCCACAAAAACCATAGCGGAGCAAATGAGGTGGCACAAGGAGGACACTAGGGTACCAGGGAAGATGTGTCATCCGAGTGACGGTGAGGAGTGGAAGCGTTTCGATAGACTACATCCCCACTTTGCGTTAGAACCCCGAAATGTAAGGCTTGGGTTGTGTACTGATGGATTTGCACCTTTCGGCCAATTTGGGAAGTCGTACTCATGCTGGCCTGTGATGATCACACCTTATAACCTACCTCCTTGGTTGTGTTTGAAGCAGCCTTTCATCTTCCTATCTCTTATTGTGCCCGGACCCAAAAACCCGAAAAATCATTTGGATGTATACTTGCAGCCTGTTATTGAGAAATTGAAACAACTGTGGGAGGTAGGGGTCGAAACTTATGATGTCTCCCTGAGACAAAACTTTCAGTTGAAAGCTGTTCTGTTGTGGACTATAAACGACTTTCCCGCGTATGGTATGCTCTCGGGGTGGTCTACTGCGGGTCAGAAAGCATGTCCGTGTTGTATGGATGAGAGCAAAGCTTTTTATCTTCCGAATTCTAGTAAAATAAGTTGGTTCGACTGTCATAGGCAGTTCCTACCAGAAGGGCACCCATATAGAAAGAATAAGAAGGCGTTCAAGAAGGGTGAGGAGGAGCTTGACGACGCACCTGATCGACTCCCAGGAGATGAAATATGGGAGTTGATTTCCGATTACCCGTCCACTGTCGACGGAACCGAGCAGGAGTTCAAAGACCTCAAGAAGTTGAAAAATGGTTGGTTTAAACGTAGCATATTTTTTTACCTACCATATTGGAGGACTTTGTTACTTCGTCACAATTTAGATGTGATGCACATAGAGAAGAACTTCTTCGAGCAGTTGATTCACACTGTCATGGATGTGGAGGGAAAGAGTTGTGACACCACAGGCTCCCGGCGAGATGTAAAGTTTTTTTGTGACCGTCCTCAATTACACATAAAAAGAGATGGATCCAAACCGAGAGCCTTGTTCGCCCTTGATAAAGCTCAGAGGAAGGCGTTGTTGGAGTGGGTGGGGAAGTTGAAGTTCCCCGATGGGTACGCCTCCGACTTCGCACGTTGTGTTGATCTTAAGAACCTAAAGCTGCACGGGTTAAAGAGTCACGACTGTCATGTCTTCATGGAGAGGTTACTTCCGGTTGCACTTAAGCAACTTCTGCCACCGACGGTGTGGAATTCTATAACTGAGATATCTCAATTTTTCCGAGACTTGTGTTCTTCTACAGTATCAATTGAGGACATGACTCGGTTGGAGGATCAAATTCCACAGATACTATGCAAACTTGAGATGATCTTCCCACCTTTGTTCTTTAATTCCATGGAGCATTTACCTGTCCACTTGCCCTACGAGGCTAAGGTTGGAGGACCTGTCCAGTATAGATGGATGTACCCATTTGAAAGGTACGTAAAATTTAATAACTTCATTTACAAATTTAATTTACACTTAGCTAATTTTTTTTAATTGGAAAACATTACTTGTGTACTTAGGTTCCTCAATCATCTGAAAAAGAAAATTGGTAACAAGGCTAGGGTAGAGGGTTCTATTTGCAATGCATATTTGACAGAAGAGATTGCGAACTTCTGCTCCCTCTACTTCGAGAAAGATGTCCAAACGAAAACGAAGAACCTGAATCTAGAACAATCCGTGCCCATTGATCCTACTATACCCGAGTTTTTCCAAAAGAAGGACGATGAAGGGACTTCATCATTTGAGGGTTCTAGGACGCTAGATGAGAAAGAGTACAACCGAGCGCACCTTTACGTACTCTCTAATTGTGAGATCTTAGAGCCTTATGAGAAGCAATTTGTAATTGACTACGTCGCTGCAAACCCTGACGTGAACCCCGACGACGTTTGGAGTAAGCATGACGAACATTTTCCAAAGTGGCTTAAGGATCACGTAGTTGCCTTAGACATACGTGATAATTTGGTTAGAAGTTTGGCATACGGTCCGGTGAAAGCAGTTAAATATTGGAACCGGTACTCGATGAATGGGTTCAATTTTCACACACTCAACTACGGGAAGAACAAGGCTAGATGCAATTTTGGTGTGAGTGTGTCGTCTCTTGATGGTGATGAGTACTATGGTATTTTGGAGGATATTTTCGAGTTATGTTATGCCGGCAGAGAACGGGGGTATAGAGCTGTGATATTCAAATGTGAGTGGAGAGACAGCTCCGTGAACGGGACCCGAGTGCATGAACGCTACAAGATTGTGGAAGTGAACCACACCAGGAAATATCCTACGTACGATCCGTTCGTACTCGCGCATCAGGCGAAGCAAGTGTACTTCGCTCCTTTTCCTTACACGAAGAATGACAGAAATCAGAGTCAATGGTGGGCAGTCTTCACGACTAAACCACGGGGGAAAATAGACTATTCTCTGTTCCAGGAAGATACGGCTTCAAGTGGTACACGCTTATCTCCTAGTGAAGAGGTCATATTCTCCGAAGATGATCAGAATGAAGGGGCAGAGGACGACGATGATGATGGAGAAGAAGATTACATGGGTAGGGAAGTTCCGGACATCCTTGAGGAGGATGACGGACACGGTGAAGAGAATTTGGAAGACGATCAAGTGGAGGGCGAGGAGACGGAGGAGGAGGATCAGACTGAGGAGGATGAGGCTGAAGATAATAACGACAGCGAAGATGACTACTAGAGTTGTTGCAGTAGGTTAATCATATTGATCATTGTGGTTCTTATTTTGTGCATTATTTCTATGAACTTAAATTGTAATTGCTAATTGTCGTTGCTAATTTGTTGCAAGGTCAAGATAATGGCAGGCGGTAGATCGACCAGGAGACGTCGCGGAGGAAGTAGGTCTGTGCACACATCCACCTCGCAGCAGGATGAGGAGGAACGGGTCCCCGAGACAGGACCGGAGCAGAACGATGAGGAGCAGCAGGAGGACCAGAACCAGGGGGAGGAGGATGAGATACAGAGGGACGAGAACGGTCGGGTGATTCTCGACCCTGGTCGCGTGTGGTAATATAATCTAAAATGTCCATTCTTTTGTAACATATGAATTTGTGGACTACTTACATCTTAGACTATTTCGTACATATATGTGCTTCTCTTCTCGATGCAGGTTTCTGCATGGGATCGTCACCAAAGGCTGTACTGCCAGTTACATGACGGACAAAGGGCGGGGGTACGCCTGCTGGACTCAGGTCCCGTTGGACGTACGGGAGTGGTGGTTTAATGCCTTCCGGGTACGTGGATTGTTTTGTGTACCGAGTTTTAAATTTATAATGTAGACTTTGTACGTAATTTTGTTACTAATTAATATTCCGCCTTGATTGTGTAGTTGAAGTTCACATGGCAGAAGGAATTCGAAGGAAGGGTCTGGGCCCGATACAACGAGACTTGCACCCAACGCTTTGCTGACGTAATGAACAAACGTCGCACCCGGGGGACACCGCTGAATGACCTTAAAGGTGTTGTTTTTTTATAGTACTCAATTTTAACAAACAATCTAACTTCAATCTTTTACTGTATTAACTAATATATTAGTGTCGTCATATTTCAGGGGAAGATTTGGAGAGGTGGGTTAAGTACCACGACGACAAGGACTTCAAGGTCAGGTCGAAGAGGGCGCAGGGAAACAAAATGAAGAACTGTGAGCTTGAGGGGAAGGCAGACCCAACCCATCATCGGGGTGCTCAGTCTTCATTTATTCGTGCAAAGAACGTACGATTTCTACTAATATTGTACTCTTACTTGAATAATCATAAATTATATATGTTCACATAATATATATTCGACTAACGTTCGTACTCATTTAATAGCTAGCAGCTGAACTCGGGAGGACGCCCACCGCACCGGAGATATTCTTCGACATGCACGGGAAGAGCGGTGATAAAGGGCATAGATTTCAGACGAAGAAAGATAAGGCTATCTGGGTGAGTACTAACTATTTCAAAAAAATCAACTTTGCCTATACTTTAGGTGGTAGGTAACTATTGTCAATGATTTCATCTAATAAAAACTTGAATTGAAATCGTTATTGGGTACGCAGGAGGCCTACCAAGAGGAGCTGAAGAACCTCGAGAACGCTCCTGATGCTACCGACGTCGACCACAACCAGATTTTTTTCAAGGCTGTCAAGGGGTACAAGAAGGGGAGTGTGTATGGTGTTGGAAATGCACACGGTATGTACTTTACTCCTCCCCCAGCACGTCTCGGCACCTCCACACAGATGGAGTATACGCCGGCCGGATCTCAGCAGCCCGATCCGGAGAAGGAGGAAATGAAGGAGCAACTGAAGGACCAGGCAGAACAGATCAAGAAAATGCAGGAACAGATGGCCATTTTTCAGGCCATGTTCAACAAATGCAACCAAGGTCGTCCACCTTCCCCTCCAGACGACAGAGACCCCTTTAGCGGGGATGGCGGTAACTCCGGCGCTCCATCTAGCTTCTTAGTTAGCTGATTGTTTGTTGTGGTAACTGTATATACGGATTATGTATCTTCGAACTAGTTTAGATTTATGTACCTTCAAACCGTATGTTAAAAGTTTTTTATCTGAATGTTTCTTCAGCATAAATGCGTCGAGAGATGAAGTCTTTTGGTTGATTGAGAGTGAATGAGGTTGGGGTGATGTTGATGGTCGACAGTTGTGGTTGTGGTTTATTTTGCAGGTTTTGGCTAGTCATTGAACACATGTTTACGGCCATGCACCTGCATAAATGGCGTCCATTAAAGGACGCCATGTCAGACGCCAGGGGAAGCTGAAATCGGCCAAATTAGCAGCTACTCAGGGGCAACGGCGTCTGACTGTGGACGCCAGATACCCCTGAATGGCGTCCACAGTCGGACGCCAGCCTTATCCATATGGCGTCTGACTGTGGATGCCATCCAGGGGTACCTGGCGTCCACAGTCGGTCGCCACCCTTAGCCAAATGACGTCCGACTGTGGACGCCATCCAAGGGTACCTGGCGTCCACAATCGATCGCCAAGTTTAGCGTGCACTGTCGGACGTTAATTTAATTGGCGTCCAATAGTGGACGCCAATTAAGAGTATGGGCGACCAGTCGTGGCTTCCGCTTTCTGGCATCTGTTTGTGGACGCCCGTCGCCTTATGGCGTCCACTGACGGACGCCACTGGATGGACGCCTGGGGCATCTTTTCTTGTAGTGTTTCTCACTGGGCTTATCGACCAGTTTGACGCTTTCAGCCCTCCAGCGTTGAAGGTATTTTGTAAATCCTTCCTTAGGTTCCTGGGCCATTACTTCCAGGGTGCGCATTGTGGTCTGGATTTCCGTGTTGTCGGCGTAGTTCCGAGCGAATTCCGTCGCCACGTCATCCCAAGACTTGTACTTCTTGGAATCGAGCCTGTAGAACCAGGCTCTCGGGTGCTTTTCGAGGGAAGAGGCAAACAAATACTTGAAATGTCTGACTTGACTCCCTTTAGGGCCATAAATTCCTTCAAAGCCCGGATATGTAATACCGGGTCTTCAGTTCCGTCGAACATCGGGAGGCCTGTCAAGTTGAGATTGGCAGGCAGTTGGTCGGTCAGGGGTGAATAGGCACTACAACAAATCATCACTTGCGCCACGAAAATTTTGTTGCCACGGAAAATTTACCGTGGCAAATAGTCTAGCCACGGAAATTTAACACTTGCGCCACGAAAATAAACGTGGCTAAGGGCTAGCCACGTTTATTTTCGTGGCGCAAGTGTAAAATTCTCGTGGCAAGACTATTTGCCACGGTAAATTTTCCGTGGCGCAAGTGGCCATGGCAACAAAATTTACGTGGCGCAAGTGATGATTTGTTGTAGTGAGGTTCGAGCATTCTCTTTATGGATTGAGTTGTGGGTCGACAGATGGACCTGCTCTTGCAGCTTGAGGACTACGCTGGTCAATTCGGCTAATGACCCCTTGGTTTCGTCTTCGTCCCTCGGTATACTCTGCTCCACGGCACTTACCCGGGTAAGGATGACGATTTGGTCTCCCCTCATCTGTGTCAGTTGATCTTGTAGCTTAGTCAAAGAGGCGGTCAGCGCATCTATGGCCTGTTGCGTCATGGTTCGGGTGAAAGGTGGCCTGCCTGTAAGAGCACCGTGTAATCAGAATCGGACCCAGATAGTGCATCCCGAGCAAGGAAAGACTAGTCTTAGACAAAGGACTGGAAAACCGACTCCTAGACGGGTGACTCGTGGACGATGGGCCTTCCTTAGGATTTGGCAAAGTGGGCCTGGTCCCGTTCGAAGGAAGATCCATGTGTGAATTCCCCAGACTTTTAGACTCGAATGTGTAAATGGGCTTTCCTTTGTAGGAGTTTGTCCTACGTAGGTGGGCCATGCCTTGACGGATAAGGCGGACCGGGATGGGGGAGAAACTCGTGATATAGGATCAACGGAGTTTCGACGCTATAGACTCTTATGACTTATGACAAAACCCGACACTGCTAAATACGGGAAGTCCTAAGAAGAAGAAAGTTTCGAAAATGAAATTTTGGATTTGGCCAAGTCCGAAAAAGTCGGAGGTATGGCTGATTTTTTTTTGAAAATCGGTAAAGGGCCTTTGGGCCGTGATTTTTCGAAGGTTTTGGAAATGGTCGGGCAGCATACCGGCTAGAAAAATAGGCTATTTTGAGTCAAAATCATAAGTCCTAAATTCGGTAGCTTTCCTGGTTTTGAAAATGGATGATTTTTGAAAAGATGCAAGTTTTGAAAATGACGGTTTTTTTGAAAAGATGATCAAGTAGCACGTAGTCATGGAAGGAGTATAACGTCACCATGTATGCTCTTAGTCTAAGTCTCGGTCGGTCGAAAGAGGGTCTATACCAACGACGATAGCTTTCTCGCAAATCAGGACGGTCTTCCTAAGCCGAGTTGGTCTTAGAACCTGCCGTAAAACCCATGCGAGTTTCGCCATCGAAGTCTTTAGTGCACCCATTTAGGAATGCACCGTGGTATAGTGGGACGTCGGTCACAAGTAACCGGCCCGGGAAAGATTGGGTTATGCATGAACCATTGAACTAAAACGTGTACATTACTATTCGAACGATTTCTTTTCGAGTCTCACCCTGAGGATGCCGATGGTAAGTGACTCATCAGTTGATCCCCAGCGGAGTCGCCAAATTGTGGACATGACATAGGTCCACCTCGACGCGGCCACGCGCGGGTTTGGGGAGGCGAATAAATCTCCATATGAGATGGTCAAATTGAAATTTAAATCGAAGCAGGAGTCGCCACCGAACTTTGTGGGAGTTCAGGCCCGTTCGAACCCACTCTATGTCGTAGTGGGCCGTATACAAAATACGGCCCATTTACGATGTCAGAGCTTATTGGGTTCGTCCCTTTGCATTATGATACCGATACCGACATTATCGGATATCATGTATTGAATGAATCTCGTTGCCAATGGATCCGGACATCCGGAAACCATGGTTCTGAGTAAGGGGTGAGGGTACGTGTTGGGAAGTTCACTAAGAACACCCAACCCCGCCCGCACTTAGCGGCCTTTACTAAGATATCGTTCGTTTTTGGTGTACACGCGTTAGTTCGACGGTTGAATGATATGCAAACATTATTTTCCCTAAGCATGTGAGAAAAATTAAATGGGTTGCTAAGTCGTTTAATGCATCTTAAACTAATAACGTCAAAGTTATATTTAGCATGTGAAATTCGTTTTAGTCTAATAAAACAAAAGATGAAAATAAATCGCTACAAACACGAGCAAACGAGTTAGTAAGGATTGAATAATAAAGATGAAGACGATAATATGCACGATTTTGAAAAGGGTTTATGACACGTGATGGATTAGCACGTGTTGACCGAGGTCAAGAAAATGTTTGTCGAAATTTGGAATATGTCTGAAGACTCGCTGTTTTGTCTAAAAAACGATGCTCGAAAAATAATAAAAAAGAACGAAACTGTGTCGCTCTTCCCGAGGGTCGCGCGACTCGCCTGGGACGCCGGCGGGTCGCGTGATAGGCTGCCTCGGGATTGATTTTTTGAAAAAATCGATAGTTTTATTAAACCGCGTACGAATATTGCATAATTCGTACTCGACTTAATTTAGCGATATTCATTATATTCGATATTCGATTATGAAATCGATATCGGATATTCGGAATAGTCTTTTTAGAAAAATGGATTTTGTAAATCGTTTTGTAAATAAAAGCGATGTTTAAGAAGAAGAGAAAAAAAAAAGGCTCGATTTTCCAGGCACTCGCGCGAGTCGCCTGGGAGGGGCGCGACTCGCGCGGGTGTCTTTCCCGGTTTGTCTATTTTCGAAAATTGTTAATTTTAATAAATTGCGTACAAACATGGATTAATTTATACTCGATTTATATTCACGATATTCGTCGTATTCGACATTCGATTATGAAATCGATATCAAATAGTTAGAATGATTTTTAGAAAAAGTTTTATGAAGTTTGTTTCGAAAAAGAAAAGAAATTGAACGAAAAGAGAAAAAAAATGTTAATTCTCTCTGCGTTAACATCGTCGTATTTTGCTTTTAATATGTGACGATTGTTTAGCATCAACGAGATTTAATGTTATTCTTTTGATACGATATTCGACCAGAGAATCGATATCGTATTTTTAAGAATGTTTTGTTTTATGAAAATATTTTTGTAATATCGTTATTAGAAAAAATGCAACAACGACCCATAATAAACGTGGACCGACGACACGACGCGAAAAAGAAAAAAAAAACGAGAAAGAGGAAGAGAAAAAGAGAGAATCGGGTTTGATTTTACACCCTCAACCTACATGCTTTGTTTTCTCGGAAAAAAGGCTCGTCGGTTAGTGGCTTAGGCACGGGAGCGTCGAGACGATGTGGATGAGTTAGGGTGTCGGTTTTGGACGTGTAAGGTGACGGGTTTGGCCGGCTTTTTGGTTGGATTTGTCGGGTTATGGTATCGGTATTTCGATGCTATTTTTGGATGTATGTCGGGATTTGCTTTGAGCTATCTTGCTAGATGTCGATGATGTATGAATTGTGTAGTTTTTATGTGGGTAATTTGTGTCCTTTGTGTTGGATGTGAAGGTCCTATTTATAGGTGAAGTCCTTGATAGGGAGCTAGGAGAAGTATTCTTGCTTAGATGACAAGAAATACCGGTTTGGATAGGAAACGTAGGAGTTTGAAAGGAACGAGAATTCCGTTTCTTGGTGAGGAAGCAATGTACCTCGGCTGAAATGGGGCTGCTCGGCCGAGTATTTGATGCTCGGTCGAGTGTTTGATTCGGTATTCGGATAGAATTCCTACTTGAGATCGAATTCTATCCTTAAACGGATTTGTTTAATATTTTGCGTGGCTGATTTTTTGTAGTGTTTGAGTCCAAACCAGACGTGTGAGGTGTCACGGCTGGTCCGTGTGTCTCGGAAAAATATCTTTGACCGGGTTTGACCCGGTCGCTAAAAGACGGTTTTGCCCCTGGTGCCGGATTCGACCCAAATTAGTCTTATTTGACTCGAAACGACCTACTGGGCCTGGATTTGAGGTCGGTTTTGTGATATTTGTACTCCATAAAAAGCCTAAACCAAATGTCCATGATTTCGAGCCCATATCCGAGTCCATTAAAGCATGTTCGCGTCCGATCATCATCGGGTGTTTGGCGGAAACTACTATAGACACCTGGCGGTCAAAATGTGGGTGTCTACAGAGGGTTGAATGAGGGAAGATTAGCTGAGGATGGTGATCAAATTGGGGAGAATGATGAAGTTATGATTGAGGGTCAACACGAAGTAGTGAGTGGTGCCTGGACGTTACATTAATACCAGATGTGAATCAACCCCTAATTGGTATCTAACAAAGTAGGAGTGAGGTCAGCAACACCATTAGCTTCCTTTGTGGCAAGCGAGCCAATTTCCTTTTTTCTCGTTTCGAAAAGATGTTGGCTCTTGTAGGAGTGTGGACGCTGCCAAACCCCTGCCCGCGCGGGGACCATCGTGGCGGCCACCCACACGGCCTGTACGTCCGAGGTGCCTTGCGTCCCGGGGGCCGATCCGATCTAGCGTTCGGGGCGAAGTGTCGGACCTCGATTTGGTTCAAGATTTGAATTGTACTAGATAGACGTGGAGACATCTATGTTTCCGTTGAATTGATCGAGATGTGGTTGTAGATGTTTAAGGCTGATATATTTGGTCTGACGACCTTTTTAGTGAACCGAATTCGTTGCCGATTTGTGGAGCTGCCACCTAGTAATTTTTGGATACTCGCAAACCGTTCAAGTTAACTTTAATCCTTAGCCGACTCAAAGCTGAGTGACATGGGGATCTTAAGATAAAGACTTGTACCCTTAAGCATTCCATGTCTAGAATGACTCTCATTACCAATGGTTTCGGACATCCGGAAACTGTAAATTCTGAGTAAGGGGTGAGGGTACGTAATGGGAAACCATCGTCCGATAGACATCAACACCCAATCCTGCTCGCACGTAGCGGCCTCTACTAATCACTCGATGGGCTGATAACTTCGTTCCTAGTTGTGGCGGAAATGCGATAACATCCGTTGTTTTTACCCTATGACTTTGCTATGTCGGTTGTTTTAGGGACAAGTATGTTTTGTCGTCGAAGTAAGTGCTTTTACATTCTTTGCATGCGATTTCACGTGACAGACATGCCATGAAAAGATGCACGTAGGAGGGTAGAGAGTACTAGATAGTATTCGTATTAGCAAATCAGTTTTAACATGATAATACAGATATTAGTCATTCTCGTGGTATACATACCTTAAGGTGCGTCGGTTCGGTATTAATAAGTACGCGTCGAACCATGTGTGAAGGGTGAGCATCGAGATTAATACGGGTCTGGACCACCGCATGTTTAGTTTTAGCTTGTTTACGTTTTGAATTTCGTGTTAGGTGATTTAGTATGCGATTATGGTCATAAATGTGGTAAATCATATGAAAGCTGTAAATGCGAAACGTAAGTAAATCACATTAGATGAGGAATTGCACCCTCAGGGCGTACGCTAAATGAGATACGATGTGTAGACGATCGAGAACGGATCTTACGACTACTCGGTTTTGATTTAGGTGTTTTAGTATGGTTTGCCATACTGGGTGGAGATTTTATACGTTTTGCTTATCCCGCTGGGGAGGGGTAAATTGACTTAATTATTTCGTTGGGGGGAAGTAAATTGGATTGTCATTGCTTCTTTGACTAGATTTTGAATGTATGTCTCTCGGGTATTGGGACCTATGTCTGGATCAACCCGACTTTGTCTTATGTCACAGGGTTGAGCGCACGCTGTCCAACGACCCACTACTGAGGCGCCTGGGGTGATTCGCCACAGAAGTCGGGCGCCAGCTCTAAGGAGGCCTGATTTTTGTTTTCCGGATTCGTTTAAAGGTCGCGATTAGGGGGGGTTAGGTTTATTCGATCTAAATTTCAGACGCCATCTTCCCCTCGCCTTACTCTCGATTTTTGCCTTCATCAAACCTCTTTCAAGCTCGATTTTTGCTACACTCGATTATGTCGACCTCGGGTAAGTGTTCCTTACTCACCTATTGTCGATTTGTACTCAATTGGTGTGGTTTTGTATTGAATTTGGTTAAACCCTAGAAATCGATTTGGGTATTTTGTCTTTGCTAGGTTTTGATACTTGTTCTTGGTTCCCTTTTCGAATTAGGGTAGTATAGAACTCATAGGTGTAGTTATTTTCTTGAAGTGAAAGCTTGAAGGTCCTTTAATGGCCTCCCAAGGGTGAAAATCGAAATGCTAGGATTTAGGGACCGATTTCCCGATTGTTCCCGTACTTGATTCTTGTAATCTTGCTAGATTATTGCTTGTGACGTTGTGGGTAGCTTGTATGTCGATTTTCGTGACCCAGAATGCGTTCTAGGGCACTTTGTGTGAGTTTGAGATGCTTAAGACGGACCAAATCGTAACGATGCCGGATTTTCTCGAAACCACTTTTATGGCGACCAGGGGCGAAAATGGGTGCTAGTGGGCTTTTCAAAATTTTGAAATTGTACTCCAAAATTTTGAGCTTATTTTGACCTGTTTGGGCTGTCTTGACCTGACCCGAAGTGCATCGTTCGTTTTGTTTTTTTTCAGCTGGAGATGGTACGAGATGTCCTGATGAGGTCCCTATAGTTGGTACTAGCAGTGAGCTATCGGTTCGAGTTCCTTGACTCCTCGGGTAGCCCACAAGAGGCGTTTGAGTGCTCCTTTGCCTCAACTTGATCCCGGTGCGGTGAATGAAGCTAACTTTGATCGTGTCACGAGGCGTATCTTGCCTGTGATGGCTCATAGAAAGAGGCACGTTCCTAGACTCGCTGACGAGGCCGAGGAGGTCGCTTACGAGGATCCCGTTTGGGCTCGGGGTTAGGACGGTTGGCAACTATTGCTCCGTTTAGACTTACACGTATCTAGCCGCCGTACTGTAAACGACAAGGTGAGTACCTTGAACATTTTCTTGTTGACTCGTATTTGTCTTCGATTCGTACTTTTAAGGTTTATTATGCTTGTATCATTGTGGTTTGCAGCCCCCAAGTGCGATGAGGACCTTCTTGGGTTTTACGACGTGTTTGGAGATATATTCTCAGAAGCTTAGCTGTAACACCCCAGCTCAACCCTAAGAACGGAAATGTTAACCGTGGTAGCTCGCCAGGCTTCGTACTAGTCCCACAAACCAACACGAGTCCTTTCCATTGCATTTTGGCCTCACTCATGCGCATCCCGGAAACCTTCTCAGAAGGTCACCCATTCTAAGACTACTCCTAGCCAAGCACGCTTTACTGCGGAGTTATTGTGCATGGACAACCATAAAAGAAAGTGCACGCTTTTTTTATATAAGTAGTACTTTCAATCACTTTAAGTACTAGTCATTTAAGCTCATAAATAGGATATATTCAATAAATGTGAGGTGTTTCAATTATACCATTTGTAACACCCCGGCCCAATCCTAGGACCGAAAATGTTAACCGCAGTAGCTCGCCAGGCTTTGTACTAGTCCCCCAGAGCAACACGAGTCCTTCCTAATGCATTTTGGTCTCACTCATGCATCCCAGAAACCTTCCCATGAGGTCACTCATCCTAAGATTACTCCCAGCCAAGCACGCTTAACTGCAGAGTTCTTTTCCATGGACAACCAGAAAAGAAAGTGCATTTTGTTGATATGAGTAGTACTTTCAATCCCTTTAAGCACTAGTCATTTAAGCTCATAAATAGGACATCTTCAATTAATATGAGGTGTTTCATTAGCCTTGAGGCTAAAGAGGTGGTTATGGGGACGACCTTGGGTCCCCTAGTCGGACATTGGGTTCGGCTGATCGGTTGCAAAACCAATGCAACCTAATGGTAGTTAGAGCGATGATAGATCGCTTTCACGACACGACCTCGACATTTCATATGTCATTCGGCGAGGTCGACATGACTTTGGAGGATTTTAAGGTGATTACGAGACTGCCTTCGGGTCCCGAGTTGATCAGGTGGGCTCCGGAGAGCCCTAGACTAGATAGCGCTGTGGTAGAGGGTTGGATCGGGGATTGTTTGGAGCCTTCGGATTATAGTACGCCCCATGCCTTGGTTAGTTCTTATATTACTGACCACTTTGAGAGGGTGGCGGTTTTGGAGGGTCAAGAACCCAACACGGCGGCGCAGGATGCCCGTCTGTGGTTGTGGTACTTCCTAGGCTCGACCCACTTCTCGGATGAGGGCGAGAGGTTTAGTACTAGGATTTTGCCTTTTCTGGCTGTCTTTAGTCAGCTAGGACGTTTTGACTGGTTGACGATGGATTTTGCGGAGATGACCTATTGCTTGCAGGCTATGGTGAGGCCTCAGAGGGTGGCTTCGGATTTAGCCATACCCATTGTGGGTCCGGGCATTGTGCTGGAGGTTAGTTACTTAACCTGCATTTGGTTTTTTTTTGGATTTTGCTTGGTTTTGTTTTTGTTTTGCTGACTGTATCTCGGGTTTCACAAGCTTGGATCTTGTAATCCCCTAGAATTCTAACGCAATACAGTGGCGGAAACACTGTAGAGTTGGGATTAAACACACTGACAAACTATATCTTATTAAAAGAAATGGTAAGTCAATACATAGACCACTTTTTACAAAAGGGCTAAATAAAAAATTCTCCAAACGGGTTATACTAAACCATAAGTTACATGAATAGAGAAAGAGTAGGATCCACGCTACTCGCTAGCTCACACCCAAAACCCAGCAGCAAACACCTGTCATGTTATAAACATAACAGCCACGTCAGTGGGGAGTAACTCGGACGTTCTCCCAGCCATATTATACCATATGGAAAAATAATAGTATTATTATATCAAAATATTTAAAATGAGAAAACATTAAAAACGATATAATAAAAATAAGTTTTCAACGAAACTTAAAGCACTTGCCAACCTGCAAGTCAAAATCAATCGATAATATAAATATTCAAAAAGGGCGTTATGGAAACTCGATCAGTGTGCACAAGGCTAGACTTTCACTAGGATAATACTGGAAACTAGCTTCGAGGACTGTAGACTTAACTCATAACAGAATCCAGTCTCTAACTAGGCAACTCAACTATAACAGGACTGCGTGCAGCGAGGTCCTGGTTTAAGCAGTGCATACCCCTCCTAGACAACAAATATGTCTAGTTCAGCTGACGACGACTAACACGATGCGATATCTAGCTTAAGGTGAAAACATACACTCTCCTGGGCGAAACTACGCCCAGTTCAACGACCAAATGTGTCCCAAATAGACACACCGACTTTATAGCTGATGGCAAAAACGTACATCCCAGACTATATTACTCTAACCCCACACTTCTCTTTATTCCATAACTCCAAAACAACCATTATCGATATTCAAAAATGAATATTATCAATATAAATAATATGAGGATAAAAGGAATAAACATTTTATATAAAAAGGGAACTTTTCTATAAATAGAAACTTACTATTTTTAGAAGCTTACTCAAAATAGAAATTTTGTTATAGAAAATAAGTAAGTGATAAAAATAAGTGAAACGTATAAAAATAGCGTTTCTAACGAAATTAATATTTTATTATTATCGTCGTTATCGTAACTTTAATATATTTCTAAATTGGTTACTCAAAATATAAATAAAATATAAAAAGTCATTTTATAGCATTTTATAAATAATTAGGAAATCGAGTTAAAGATATAAATTTTAGAAAATAGGTGTTTACGAAAACGATATCAAAATTAATTGAGTCAACGAGTTTTATAAAGTAAACGAGATTTTATAAAGCTTTCAAATTAGTTTTATCAAATAGATTTCATCAATAAATAATACTAATTTTACTAAAAATAATCAATCGTAGACAAATGAGAAGTTATTAGGGAAAATAGTCTCGACAAAAAATGTATTTAAAACAAAATCGACTATTTTCTCATTTATTAATATAAGTCGTAAAACAAAATTAATTTATTGAACAAGTATACAAATCTCGATTATAATATAAAAATACGATTTTGAGTTAAAAACTGGAAATTAACGAAATATGACGAAAATATGAAATCGATATTATTTAGTTACTAGTGTCACGATAACAAACAAAATATTATAACGATCGTAAACAATTAAATTAAAAACGATTTATAAAACGATATCGAAATCTCGTAAAATATTTATAAGGTATACAATTAAAAAAAATAATATTTAGCAAATAATAAATAGCTAAAAATTAGAAAACCGAAGTTAAAATATTTACTACATACTACTACTCAAACATACGATATAAAATCGAGTAACGCCCTAAAGTTACCTTGATATTCGATCGAACATGTACTCGTCCTTCCTAATAGTCCAAGCTTGGCCTTTGAATTTGAAAGTCATGCTCCTACTCTTGCTCTTCAATAAAACTTCGAGGCCTTGACAAAGCGGAAACGAACGAGATAGGGACGATGAGAAAAGGGAACCAAGAGTCGGAATTAAAGAAGATTGGAAAGAGACCGAGGAAACATGGAAAGCAAGAAAAGCTAAACCGAGAAGGGGAAGACGGAATTAAAACGACCAAGCATGAAGATTCTAAGACAAGACACGGGAAACGAACAAGTTAGAAGTAGAACAGCAGCAAGACTAACAAAGGTAGCAGCGAAGCACGAACAGTGATGACACGAGGAATAGCAACAGTAACAGTAACGAGCAGCAGGACGAAACCAAAAACGCTGACATAAGGAGAAGAAGAAGAAGAAGAAAAAGCAGCAACGACAAATATGGGTGATAGTACGACAAAAACGCAGCAGCAAAAGTGACTGAACCAGACCAAAACAGGGCCGAAATCGAGTTGGAAAAAGAATGAAGAGACAAAAAGACTACAGCAGAAATGATCAACAACAGAACAGCAGAGACGGCAAAAGAACGATACGAAACAGCAGCCGCATCAACAGAAATGGGGAGGAAAGAATAAGAACGGAAGAGAAAACAACAGTAGAAAAATGAGAGTAGCAGCGGTAAATCGAAACACATAAAAGAAGACAGAGATGAAGGAGAATAAGAAGAACGAAAAAGAAGTAACGTACAAAAGATCAGCAGCAGCAGTACGCACAAAACGCAGCAGCAGAACGCACTTAATTGCAGCAGAACGCGGCAGCAAATCAGGCCCAAATCGACAACAAACGAACCAGTAGGGATGACACGAAACAGTAGCAGCAGCCTACCACAGGAGGACGATGACAGCAGGACAGAGTCACGGTGCATCAACGGCAATATCAAGAAAAAAAACGACAGCAGCGGAGATGAAATCAGGCACGAAGGGAAGACGATCAGATAGGTTGAACGAGGGAAAACAAACAGAACAACAACCGAAATCAGATGAACGACACAACCATAATGGTAGAACGAAAAATATGAGAAGAAGAAGAAGGAGGAGGACGAAGAAGGAAACATACGGGTAGTAGAATATAGCAGCGGCAGCAACGTAGCAGCAACATCAGTAGCAGCGGCGGAGCGTAGCAGCATCAACGGAAAAAAGAACAGAGGAAAAACAGAGGGGAAGGTGGAACTCGACCAATAGAGACGGCAGCAGGGTTCGAGATGAATGTTGGAGGAGAAGGAGAGAAGAGGGAGATGCCAGGGGATTCATAGTTGATGAAGGACGGAGAAAAAGAGGGTAATCAAAGGGAGGAGCGAAGAGGTGACATGAATGTGGAAGAACAAAAAAACGAAGCGGTGGGATGAAAAATGGCAAGGGGAAGAACGTGATGATATGGGGGTATAGGTTGAATGGGAGATCAATAGAAAAAGGGATAATCATCTCATTTAAGTGAGTAAGAAATACAAGATTAAAAGAATTTCGGGACTGATCCACGAACCGAATTAAAACGAGTTAATAAAAAAATAAATAATCGGGCCGTCAAATAAAAAGAGTAAATAAATTATTCGGGATGAAATCGAAGTTGATAGAAATAAATAATTAGACGATCAAATAGTATTTCCCGATAAATAATAAATTTTCGATAAAGTGAATTAAATTGATTTCTCGAGGAAATGAAATAAATACGAAACTTAAAATAAATGAGCTTCGAGCTTAATATATATAAATAAAAAGAATTTAGAATTTAAATCGTCGAAATAGACTTTCGATAAAAAAAATAAATTAAATGTATAAAATGAATCGAAACATACATAAAAATATGTTTTAAATATAAGGAGAGTTTCCGAGACGAATAGAATTTTATGAGTTTTCATTTTATAATAATTTTAAGAATTACGAGTTAAATCGTAAAAATAAAAATACGAACATAATTTTAATATAATTTATTTTATAAAATCAGGGTGTTACAGATCTACTCTTACTTCCTGTGCCTGGCACCTAAGATGGCGCCGGTTCGCCCGACTAGGTTCCCGGCTAGGATCGAGTGGAGGCTGGCTCAGACCAAGACTACTATGAGCCACTAATCGACGGAGAACGTGCTGGTGAACCAGTTGCGTCTCGAGGATGTAAGTTTTCCCTTTATTTGCTTTCTTAGGTAGCCCCCAAGGTTATGAGTTTTGAAATGTAATATATGTTTTGGTTGTGCAGTTTTTGGCCCGTCCTTGGGCCAACTATGAAGGTTTGCCCTGGTATGTGGGGGTGGAGTTGAGGCTGAGGAGCTATAGGAGGATCCTCCTCCCCGCACTATTGATAAGTGTAGTTTGTAGTGCCTAATTTGTTATGTTTGGTCCCGCTTTCCCTTGTGAAATCGCTCCTCGGGAGCGGTTTATGGGTTACTTATGCTTCTTCTAGTTCGTTTTAGGTTCCCGAGACCATTCATGAAGGATTGGAACGATTCCGACTCGTTTCATACTAATTTTGGAGCCAACGAAGAGGAGGAACGATCACTCGGTGCCTTGGATTCGATCCCGAGACCTTGGGACCCATTCCCGAGCCCCTTAGATTCGATCCCGAGCCCCGAGAATCGACGAGAAGCCCATGAGAAGCAAGAAGGGACCAAAAAGATCATATTGGAAGGGGTGCACAATTAAGACAGCTCCTGTTTTGAGCCTTCCCGACCGAGACCATAGGCCGTCTCGGTCTTGACCAACCTTCCCCGGCCGGGACCAATTCCGTCTCGGTCGGGACAAAGCAGCTGCAACACGACCTTTCTTTTTTCTTCTCCTTCATTCTTGTAACCATATAAATACTCCTCCCTTGTATTGTTTAAGGATCTTACATTACCCTAGATTATTTTAGGCCTCTCTTGAGCATTCAAAACCCTAATTAGCTTCTCTTCATCTCTAGTTTAGTTTCATATTAATCCTTAGTTAATCTTAGTTTAATCTAGTAATTAGTCTTGTATGAAGGGATTTCTTGAAGACTCTTCCAAGATTGACAACCTTGGAGATTATTTGGGTTTCTTATTAATGCAAGTTATCATCTTTTTATCTCATTATTAGTTGGCATAATCTCTTCTCTTGTTCTTTGTTTATTTCTTCAAGTTTCAATCTTTATATATTGTTTATTGTTCTTGTTTATTCATTATGAATGTTTGGATGGTTATATTGATTTCTCTAGTTCATGTTAGTCTTAGTTTGATAATGAGTGAGTAGATTATTTGTGGGGTTAGTAGGGGGATTAAGTGTGGATTATGGGCAATTAGGGTTTGAAAAAGAATTGAAGAATGCACCATCCTTGGTTTGACGGAGTTCCAAAAGAACCATCTTATTGTATATATGTCTTTCTTGTAATCATCTTAGATTTTGTGAAATTCTTTAGATTTGGTATTTTTGATGAGTGATGTGAGGGAGGGATTTTGATGAATGTGTTTGAGCTTGTTTGATAGGTCTTAGTGAAGATGAAGTTTCGAGGAAAGTAGATGATGATAGAAGCTTGGATTTGAGCAAGGGAGTCGATTTTTGAAGCTTTTGACAAGCTTTTGGGGTTATGGAAGGCTAGTGGATCCATCCCGAGCGAGAAGAGGGCTTCCAGACCGGGAAGGATGATCCATCGCGACCGGGAAGGAGCCATCCCGACCGGGATGAGGGTACCAAGAATTGAGCTTTCTGGAGTGTCTTCTCGACCGGGATGAGGGTGTCCCGACCGGGACGGGTGTGTCATCCCGACCGGGACCATCCATCCCGACCGGGATGGTCCCCTGCGCCCCTTTTTGCCTCTTCTTGGTCATGAGAGCCCACCCAACCACTTTATACCCCCTCCCAACCTCCCTACCTATCCTTGCACATATCATATGACCCATGCACCTCATTTGCATACCCTCACCTCATTTTCTCTTCACTTTACACCAAGTTTCACATCAAATCCCACCCCCTTATACCTTTGTACTTCAACCATGCGACATTATCAAGTTTGAAGTGGGATGACAATGAAGAAGACAAGCAACGTGCCAATCTTGATTATTGAAGACGATGGAGCGAGTGAGTTGCTAACCGATGGGTACGGCAACTATCCTTTCTTTTCCGTTTTTTTATCTCTTGTCTTCCTTTGTTTGTCTCCTTCCCCTTTACACTTTTGTGTCATGGTGGCCCTCGGGGCCTTGGTAATTGTTGCTCCCGACTCTCGATAACTTGACTACGTCGAGATTCATTTCAAAATCCAAATTTACAAGCCTTTTCACTTTATTTTTCTCTTTTTGGGATTTAGTTGGATTTAGGCGGAATCCGGGCTAGGTGACTTGATTACACCTAGTCCTCCCCTCCCATTTCCTTTTATTTCCTTCTTTTTATTTCTTCCCCATCCATATCTTTTCTCGTCTCGGCCCATGGTGACTTGACTACACCCCGACCGGACAAATTCTACCCTTTTTCTCCCCTTTTCGTTTCGTTTCTTTTAGCTTTATTTTCATAGATTCTTTTCTTTTTTGTGTCTCCACACACTACGATCGAGCATGAGGACATTGCTCGGTTTAAGTGTGGGGGAGCGATATCCTATCGTAGTTAGTTTTATTTTCATAGGTTTTCGTAAAATTCTTTAAAAAATCCCTAAAAATTTGAAAAATTTTCACAAAAAATCAAAAAGATTTTCTTTTGTGTGTTTTCCTTTAGTGTCGTTATGTCGTATATTTGTTTTGTTGTGCGTGTTTTGCCTCCCTTTTTCCTTGTAGGTCGCTTAATCACCATTAGCTTTGGAGGGCTTTCAAGACATCCGGTAACATCTTTTATCCCTTTTCCCTCTTTGTCTCTTGTGGAGTTTGGAGGAGATTTGTGATGATGTGTGCTCGGTTGGAGCTTTGTAAAGTTGATGTTGATTTGGTAGCTTGTATGGAATTTCGGGGTGGTGTTTGTTATCTGTGTTTGTATTGTTTTGTCTTATTTTATTGCCTTTGCCTCTTTTTCTTTCGTTTTCGTCGCGTCTTTGTTTTGCGTTGTGTAGTTGTGTTTTTTTTGCAAAAAGGTTTTCAAAAACCCGGTTTTGAGGCTAGTGTGCAAGTGTTTACTTTTCCCTTCTAGTGGCATGAATTGAGTCTTGGACTTTAGTCTAGTAGAATGACCCTAAATCAATAGTTTCGTTGGTCCTTTACCTTGAGTCCACCTAGCTTACTAGGGATTTACTACGGGATTTGCATTTTGACCATTATGACCGCCCACGGTGTGAAAAGGTCTTGGTTGCCGAGTCCCGTCCCTTAGGTGACCGTGTTCGGAATTGTTTGATTAGTCCAAGTTTCTCCCCTTTTTGTGGGTTTGAAGGGAAGACGTCGTCCCGACATACCCATTCCCCTACCTCCTACACTTATCCACAAAATAAGATGCAAATTGTTGAAATTCTCTTTCTTAGTTGCAAAAGAAATGCCTACAACTCAAATCTAGCCAAAAGGGCAAAGAAAAAGAAAATGAAAGAAAAAGAAAGAAAGAAAGAATCGAAGAAAAAGAAAAGGCGCAAAAAGCCAAAAAGAAAATACAAAAGAAGAAAAAGAAATGACATAGCAACACAAAGAGCAAAAATGCAAAAGAAAGAAAAATGCCAAAAGAAAACCATGAAAACCATCTCGAACCCTCACCTTTCAAAATAAGCCTTTTACCGATCGTTACCGTGAAGAGCCTACCAAAGGACCGAGTCCCTAGGAAGGATGATAGCGGTAATGATCGGTCTTCCCTCATTTTGCAAACTTATCCACCTTTTTACTTGGACTAGTTGAGCGGTTTTGGGCATGGGACAACCCTCTTGGCTCATCGCTAAAGGGGGCGGGGTCTCACTTACCTACAGTGTCGACTAACACCGTGGTTCATCCTTTTCCATCCTGTCGATCGTCCCGTAGTACGTTCTTAGAAGGTTAGGAGGACCTAGGTAAGTTACCACCGTTTCTATTGCTTTGTTGTCATACTATTAGAGTTTTGTTCATTTCGATTTGTGTTATTAGCTTGGGAAAGTTGCCACTTGCCTTGAGTCCTAAACCGGTGCTTCTTTCACCGCTTTTTAGAGGGAAGCGGTATTTGTTTCTTTTTGGGTGCAACCTTGTGTTTGTTTGTTTGCATGCTTGTTTGTTTATGTGTTTTGTGTCCGGTTGCATCCACAGTTTTGTCGCAAGACCTTACTTGCCTTGCGGAGTGCACTTTTCCTCTATGTGTGCTCGCGTGATTTGAAAGGGCGTAGGGTGCGCTAATACCCGCTCGGCTAGTTTAGTAGTTAGTTTGTGCTTACTCGAGGGCGAGTAAGGGTTACGTGTGGAGGAGTTGATAAGTGTAGTTTGTAGTGCCTAATTTGTTATGTTCGGTCCCGTTTTCCCTTGTGAAATCGCTCCTCGGGAGCGGTTTATGGGTTACTTATGCTTCTTCTAGTTCGTTTTAGGTTCCCGAGACCATTCATGAAGAATTGGAACGATTCCGACTCGTTTCATACTACTTTTGGAGCCAACGAAGAGGAGGAACGATCACTCGGTGCCTTGGATTCGATCCCGAGACCTTGGGACCCATTCCCGAGCCCCTTAGATTCGATCCCGAGCCCCGAGAATCGACGAGAAGCCCATGAGAAGCAAGAAGGGACCAAAAAGATCATATTGGAAGGGGTGCACAATTAAGACAGCTCCTGTTTTGAGCCTTCCCGACCGAGACCATAGGCCGTCTCGGTCTTGACCAACCTTCCCCGGCCGGGACCAATTCCGTCTCGGTCGGGACAAAGCAGCTGCAACACGACCTTTATTTTTTCTTCTCCTTCATTCTTGTAACCATATAAATACTCCTCCCTTGTATTGTTTAAGGATCTTACATTACCCTAGATTATTTTAGGCATCTCTTGAGCATTCAAAACCCTAATTAGCTTCTCTTCATCTCTAGTTTAGTTTCATATTAATCCTTAGTTAATCTTAGTTTAATCTAGTAATTAGTCTTGTATGAAGGGATTTCTTGAAGACTCTTCCAAGATTGACAACCTTGGAGATTATTTGGGTTTCTTATTAATGCAAGTTATCATCTTTTTATCTCATTATTAGTTGGCATAATCTCTTCTCTTGTTCTTTGTTTATTTCTTCAAGTTTCAATCTTTATATATTGTTTATTGTTCTTGTTTATTCATTATGAATGTTTGGATGGTTATATTGATTTCTCTAGTTCATGTTAGTCTTAGTTTGATAATAAGTGAGTAGATTATTTGTGGGGTTAGTAGGGGGATTAAGTGTGGATTATGGGCAATTAGGGTTTGATTAGGGATTTTGGTCTTAAAAAATTCCTTAAAATTTAAAGTTATAGATAATATGAAATTAAATAAAAAATTTAAATTTGAAAATATTTTATTACTCAAAAAAAATTGTTATTCTTTTATTAACTTTTAAAAATAAAATAAAATTGTAACACAAAATACAAGTAAAGAAAACTTTGGTGGTCTAATTTGTTGATTTTCACCTAATCATAATTTTTGAAGTCATTGATTTCTCTTAATTTGACAATATGTTTAACTAAAATTATATAATCTAAAGTATGACTTTTTGAAAGACTGGATGACATTTAAATAATGTAATATATATGCTAGCTAATATGCGGCGTACATAGCATATCAAGGAAAAAGAAGTATGTGATTTATCATATATCGTTGACATGTCAAATATTATTTGATCTTTCAGTTTTACGCTTAATTAATTAATATATTTTTCACATGTATTAAACCTCTTTTAAAGACAAAAAACTTTAAAAGAAAGGGACCTAGCATGACTCATAACCGCAACTTTCGAGCGTTGTATAATTTTTTTTCAAATTATTGATTTATTTTCTTACAATATTTTCAGTGTGAAAAAAATCATTTTTTTAACTCGTATTTAAGAATTCTAATCAATCAATATTTTTTTTATGGAATTAACTTTGACTGTGAAAATAATGATTAGTTTTGTAAATTAATTGTTTTCAAGTTATTTGGTTTGGAAGAAAGATTAATGTTTTGAAAAGTCGTACCTAAGTTTAATAATCAGTTAAAATTATTTTTCAAAAAAAGAGAGGTAAAATTGAGAAAAACAAATAACTTACAAATACATGTAAGAAAATCTAATAATTAAGGACCACTAGTGAGAAAGTAAAAAATTAATTTATCGTCAACTGTCTATTCAATAATTATTCTATAATATATTATTTGGAAGATATTTTAAAACATGAATATAAAACAAAAATAATTTAATGAAAAATAAAATTCTGGTAAAACTTAGGGTAGACAAGAGGAAACTCGATGAGGATAAAAACTAATGAAATAAAATAACGACCGATAGTTCAAAGCAAATAAAATATCTAATTAAGCCAATAACAAAAAGAAAAAACATATCGAAAGAACTAGCAATAAAAGAACGTGAAAATTAGAAATTAAAATACAAATATCGATAAATTAATGAAATCATGAGTCCGAAAGTCAATTTCGAAACTTGATTTTTTTTTTTACCGAAACAATTTTTTTAATCATAAATAGTAAATCATTGGGGGAAAAACCAATTAATTACTCAAAAGTAAATGTAGTTTGTGGAAAAAAAACATTTTAAAGGAATTCAAACAATGATTATGTCAACAAAGTTCAAATTCATTTCTGATTGCTGGCCATAAGAACTCCACAGTTAAGCGTGCTTGAGTGAGAGTAGTGTTAAGATGGGTGACCTCCTGGGAAGGCTCTTCGATGCGTGCGACTCATAAATTAAATGATATTGAAATGACTCAGATGTGACTATAAAGCTATTAACCGTTTCATATTCATTATATGTTTCGTCACAAGGGTAATTAACCACGGGATAACCCGTGGCAAAAAGTTAATTCTAGCCACGAGAGACTTTGTGGCAATAAAATCAATACTTGCCACGGTTTATTTTTTCCGTGGCTATTTGTTCGCCACGACCACTTGCGCCACGTATGATTTTTCCGTGGCAAAGTACTTTAGCCACGAAAATTTAGCACTTTTGCCACGAATTCAGCCGTGGCCCAAGTGCTCATTTGTAGTAGTGATTAGGGACATCGATTTTTGTTCCCGCGGTCTTTAAGAACGGTCGTCCTAGAATGATAGAAGTTGCACTATAGTCATGTTCCATGTCTAAAACATAAAAATCGACCGGAAAGACCAACTTTTCAATTTAACTAGGACATTCTCTACAACTCCCTTAGGATAGACACTCGATCGATCCGCTAATTGCACTACTTTCCCGTTTCTCTTCATAGGACCAAGTTGAAGAGATTCATAGATGGTAAGAGGGATGACATTAATCGAGGCTCCCAAATCTAACATAGACTTGTCAAACAAGGTATCTCCAATGGTTCAAGGTATAGTAAACATGCCCGGGTCGCCACATTTAGGGGGTAATTTATTTTGATAAATAGCCGACAATATTTACTAACCTTCCCTTTCTTAGTTCCCTTCGATTTGTTATTTCTTTTAATAGTACATAATTCTTTCAAGAATTTAGCATATTTAGGAATACTCTTCAAAAGATTAAGAAGGGGAATGTTTACCTCTCATTTTTCAAATACCTCGTAGATATCCTTGTCATGCTCATAACGACGGGTCCTCTTGAGTGCCTCGGGAAAAGGGACATCCGGTTCCGATACCTGTGTAATAGGAGTAATTAACTCCTTCTCTTGCATATTCGGAGTTTCCTTACCTTCCTCGATTACTAGCTCCTCTTCTTGAACCATAGCTTCCTTGGCCTTGTTCTTTGGCTTGTCGGCCTCCACTAATTGTCTTCCATTCCGTAAAGAAACCGCACTCACGTTTTCCTTTGAAAGAATGGTTTGACTAGGTAATTTCCCCGAATCTCGAGCCTCCAACCAAGCAATGGCGGTCGCCATTTGGCCCATTTGAACTTCCAAATTTTGAATGCTAGCTTTGTTCTCCGTGTGATTTTGAAGAACCGTAGCTTGGAGATTGGACATTTGACTCGTAACTGTAGCTTGATTAGCAACCAAAGCTCGTATCATATCTTCGGTGGACATTTGACCACTAGGTGGAGGCGGAGTAGGAACCGTGTTAGGAACTTGTTGCTTAGCAAAGAATTGTTGCTTCGTTTGACCAACTTGATTTCCTTGAGTAATTAGTTGGTCTCCTTGACGAGTTCTCCACCTCATGTTTGGATGGTCTCTCCATCCGGGATTAAAGGTATTAGAGTAGGGGTCCCATACTCCGTTCACCTCTTCTTGACCTTCTTCGTACATGTGAGGGCAGCGCTCACTCGGGTGTCCCTCCGTGGAACAAATACCGCACATCATAACTTGATTTGTTTTCCCCGACATCATATTTTGGACAAGGTTCGTCAAGCTATCAACTTTGTGTTCAAGGCTCGAGGATGATGAATTACCTACGGCATGCACTCCCCGTTTATATTTTCGAGAAAAATCTCGAGAGCTTTCAGCTAGCTCCTGGATAACCTCTATAGCAGCATCTGGACTCTTGTTCACGATCAATCCCCCACATGCCGCATTCACAGTGCGAGCATCCTCCACACAAAGACCTCCACAAAAGTACATCACAAGGTCTTGAGGATTGTAGCCATGATATGGGCATGTAGCACATAGCTTCTTAAAACGTTCCCAATACTCATACATCGTCTCACCATCTCGTTGCTCCGCATTACTAATCTGCTTCTTCAACTGGGAGGCTCGAGATGCCGGAAAGTACTTCTCAAGGAACGCCTTTTTCATCTTCACCCATGTATCAATACTTGCCGGTGGCAAGTAATATAACCAATCTCTTGCAGAATCCTTCAATGAGAAGGGAAATGCCCTTAGCTTCAGCTGTTCATCAGTGACGGACGCCGGTTTCATACTCAAGCAAACAATATGAAAATCCGACAAGTGCTTGTTAGGGTCCTCATCGCTTAAGCCATGGAATGTGGGTAGTTGATGGATCAAACCTGACTTCAATTCGAAAGTGGCATTCGCACCCAATGGGGGTACGTAATGCACAAAGGTTGTTGTGCAAGGTCAGGTGCTGTCAGCTGCTTAATCGTGTCGGCCATGGTATATGACTCGTCTTCGGATTCGGAAGAAACTTCAGTATTCACGGGAATAATAGGAATATCGTCGAAAAACTCTAGATCTTCGAATTCCTGTGTTACAATAACTATTGCTCCCTCTCGGATTCTCCGTGACCTGTGCAAGGTGCGTTCAATCTCTGAGTCGAATGCCTCGAGGTTCAAGTTAGAAGAACGAGTATTATACATAAACTACACAAAATAAAATAAAATAAAATAAAATCAGCTATAATAAAAAGAAAACTAAAAACTACACTAGAAAACACAAAAAATTAATACCGATTCCCTGGCAACGGCGCCAAAATTTGACAGGCTGAAGTCGTATGCCTCAAATTAGAATTTATAAACACTTAAATCTAGATACTAAAACATAGTAAAGTAGAAGTATGGGTCGAACCCAAAGGAATCAGATTAATCTAATTATGCTAACTAAAGTGTAGATGAATTCGACCTCTAACGTAATTAAAGACTGTAGTAACCAAAGGAGGGGTTTTATGATTAATTATCTAACAAACTAAATTAAAATAATATAATAACTTGAGATATCAAATGATTTAAGAGAACTTAGACACAAGCACGAATCCACTCAATAGCGATTGATCATCGTAAGACGGTTTCAATTAATAACCTTGACTACTCTATCGTGAACCTGAAATTCCAATTCTCTTAAGAATAGTTAACTAAAACGAATCCCGTTCTTAATTAACCCTAACCGTAAAACAACCTAAACAATCCAGTTCTTAGTTCAATTAGACGGAAGCAATATAGATCTGAGAATTCGATAGAGAATAAATAGCGCGTACAATCCAGTCGCACCTTAGATATTTATGTGAATTGCTTCTAAGTACTAATATCAACGTATCCCATTCAATATTAATTCCTAGTTGTTACCAATGTAAAGTTAATCAGTAAATCCTACTCAATTAACAATAATACTAACGATAGAATGAAGAAATCAAGTACTAGTTGTGCATCTAGCAATCAATAACAACATTCATAGATTTAATAACAAAGCAATTAACAATAATCAAGATTAATAATTAAAACATTCAAACTCACAATCGATTATCAAGTGCTTCATAGGCTTGAATCTAAGCAAAGGAAATTAGTTACACATACTTGAAATCGGAAAATTAGGGTTCTTCAAAGTTCTCCCTTTTCTTCTGAATGTAACGTTCAACTATGATGGAATGATCAATAATCTAAACTAAGCTTAACCTAGTAATAGTTTACTAATAATAATATAATAATAAAAATATCCTAAGGTAATAATAAAGTTTCCTAATTAAAACCCAAGTCTAAAACGTAGCAAAATAACACAAAATAAGATGGAACGCGTGGAGCGTTACAGACCACCGCGCGACTCGCACGAGCGCGCGACTCGCCTGGCTTCTGGGCGACTCGCGTGGCAGGCTAGAGCGGTTTCTTGCAATTCTTCGATTCTTTCGTTCCGGGTCTTCAAGTGGGCTTTCTTCTTCTTCTTGTTTTATTCGCTCTTAGCCCAAACCGATGGTCCAATGGTTAACATCCTCAGAATAGCCTATATTACATTCATACCAAATTGACACAAATGCAGTTCAAGACAACCGATTTAGCTCACAAAATATATCAAACCGTCGTAATAAATACGAGTAAATACGGCCCATCAGATACAGTGGCGGAAACACTGTAGAGTCGGAATTAAAACACACTGCAGGGCCGGTCCTGACATTTTGGCGGCCTAGAGCGAAAGTTGAAATTGGGGCCCTTTCATGCTCTGCCTCGTATTTCATTCGCTTTAACCTAACACCACAATTTTGGCCAAAAACTCAAATATTATACGAATATATACGATTTCTTATACCTTTAATACGATACAGAGTACATAATATATACTAAGAAATCATAGCAATTTGAATAAGCGACATTTGTCTTTATCTTTGTCTTTATAAAATATGCTAAGAAAATTAATTAAATTATTTTTGTTATTAAGCAGAACATCAGGACATTTTATTCAGTAGGGATCTATGATGCATATTATCATACACAAACTTATCATTTATGGAATATTACAAATTTTGTGTAAATTTACATTAGCGAAATTTGTTAATATCGTTCACCTAATTAATGAACATTGAACATTTTTTTATTTGATTTAATGTATACTTCAAAATTCAATTTGACCAAAACAAAATGGAAAGTTTATTTTAATATACAAAATGCTTTAGTGGGGAATTGAACTCATGACCTAACAAATAAAATAAACTTCTAAGGCCACACCAACCACTACACCACTACGCTATATTTGTCCAATTTTTCATTCAAATTAAATAAAAAACTTAACTATAATAGCAGGTTTGGGCCCTAACAACCTTGGGCCCAGTGCGACCGCACGGGCTGCACTGCCCCAGGGCCGGCCCTGACACACTGTAACTACGTCTTAGTAAATTAAAATGGTAAAGTCAAACAATAGGCCATGAATAAAAATGCCCAAAATTTAAAACAATCCATAAGACATAATTATTAAAATAAACAAGCAGAATCTACACTGCTCGCTAGCCCACACCCAGAAACACGTATACCTGCCATGTTAAAACATAACAGCCACAATCAGTGGGGAGCAACGTTAACGTTCTCCCAGCCGTATAACGAGATTTTAAAACTGTAATTACTACTATAGAAAAATAGTAAAAATGAAAATCAGTAAAACATTATAAAGAAAATAAGCTTTCAGAAAGGCAGTGAAGTCACTTTTAGTGAATTTTAATTTAATTAAAACAACGAATGACCTAAAAAAATCCGGCACGATGGCCAAGGCTCCGGCAGCCTCCCCTACTCCAATCAACATCACTAGGCGGAAGAATAAACGGACTTCTAAGGACACAGGAAATACAAGTAAGGACCGACAAACTAAACCCTCCAGGGACGTCATCTTGAAAGAGAAATCCATGCAAGACATAATGGGGGGTGTACCACCATACGAGTTTGAAGATGATGATCAACCTATAATCTGCTTGGAAGGTAATTCAGCATCTGATGATTTAATATCAGATGTGAACCCTGAGAAAAACACTGATGATGATGGACAATGGTTCACTAAACATGGGAAGAAATCTATCCCATGCCCTAAGGAGGAGACGGTCCTTAAAATCACTCAAGAAGATGTCCAGCCTGAATTAGATTACTGGAAAAACGCTGTTTATGGATTCATTGTGGGTGCCAACCCTCCATGGCATATCCTAGAAGGATTTCTAAAGAGGATCTGGAAACAATATATCATAGACAAAATCTCGTCCCTTCCTAATGGAGTCTTCCCTGTCAGGTTCCAGAAGGAAGAAATGAAGAATGCTGTTCTTAACGCCGGATATTTTTTATTCGACAATAAACCAATGATCCTCAGAGCTTGGAACCCTGACATAGACTTGAAGAAGGAAGAGGTCAAGGTTCTCCCTACATGGATTAGACTCATTGATCTTCCACTAAAATTCTAGGGAGCTAGCTTACAGAAAATTGCAGGGGTGATCGACCCTTTTGTACAACTGGATGAGGCCACATCCCAAAAGACCAGGCTGGGTTTTGCTAGAATCTTAGTGGAAATTACTATCGGACAAGACCTGCTTGCTAATACTCAGTTCAGAGACGAAAAAAGGTGACATTATAACTATTCATGTGGAATATGATTGGAAACCAGTAATGTGTACTGGTTGCCAGAAGATGGGACATGACAAAAATGAATGCAGGACTGGAAAGAAAAAACCTGTTGAAAAAGAGGTGCGACCTAAGCAGGTATGGAAGCCTAAAATGTAGGTTTCGGTTAGTAATGATACTGCAACTCATCAGGAAAAGATTATATTAACTGGAGATATTGAACCACAGGCACAATCCATTTATTACTCGTCTGGGTTGAATAACACTGCAATGGACACTGTGAGTGTAACAGGACAAATGAATATCTCTGAGAACTCTGGAAGGTTGCAGCAGCAGATGGACAAAACGACTTTCAGACAGATTTTGACAGCTATTCCAAGCAAGCAAGTGGATGGCAAACTAGGTGACCTCATCTCCAAACCCCTATTATGATGAATTTAGGTTTTTGGAACGTTAGAGGCATGAATAAAAGAAAGAAACAGTTGGAGATTAATAAATTTCTAGTGCACAATAAAGTAGGTTTGTTTGGTTTGCTAGAAACTAAAATAAAATCAGGGAATCAAAGCTCAGCTGGTGAGTGTGTTTTCAAAAACTGGAGCATTGTGACAAACGCGCACAAGCATCCTAGAGGTAGAATCTGGACTTTATGGGATCCAAATCAATGTTTCGTTACCCCTCTCTTCTGCTCAAATCAATTGATTCATTGCTATGTGAAGGAAATTAATGGTCAGTCTGCCTATGTTACTTTTGTCTACGCTTTCAATGACATTCATGAGAGAGCCCCTCTTTGGAATGATCTGAGAAACATTGCTTCTAAGATTTCTGGACCTTGGCTGATTGGGGGAGATTTTAATTGCGTTCTTAAGCTTGAAGAAAGACTTGGAGGTAACTTCGTATTAGCTGAAGCCATGCCTTTCCAATCTTGTATTGACGATTGCGAATTAATGGATAGTCCTGCCTGTGGATCATATTACACTTGGAACAACAAACAAAGACTTAAGGATAGAATATTTTTCAGATTGGACAGGTGTTTGGTCAATCATGAAAGGATAACAGATAAAGAAAATTATGCTGCACACTTCCTGCCGGAAGGGCTCTATGATCATTGCCCATGTTTGATTATGAAGGGAAGGGGTGATAATGCTAGGAAGAGATCATTCAAATACTTCATTATGTGGAGTGAAGCACCAAATTTTAAGACTATAGTCTCTGATAATTGGCGACAAGAGATTAATGGCACAAAGCTCTTTTGTGTGACTAAGAAACTGCAGCGCCTTAAGAAACCGCTTAGGGATTTAAATAAAGATCATTTCTCTGATATTGAGAAATCTGCAGACATTGCTCAGACAAAACTCATATCTATTCAAAAAAGGCACCATATTAATCCCACTTCTTTGGATTTACGGAAACTGGAGGAACAAGCAATGATTAATTACACAAGACTCCATGAAGCTCGCCTTGACTTCCTTAAACTGAAAGTTAAATGTGATTGGTTAAGGGAAGGGGACCAAAATACGAAATTCTTCCATGGATCTCTAAGAAGCAAAAGATTGGCGAATTCTGTCACACAAATACAGGATACCCAAGGTACAATACATACTGACTCGGAAGGGATTCAAAGTGCCTTCTTGAATTACTTTTCTCAGTTATTGGGGGAGAGTAAGCCTGTTACTCCTGTCAGCCGGACTGTTATTAATCAGGGACCAATCTGCAATTCACACCATAGACAATTACTGGAGCGACCGGTCACTGATGAGGAAATAAAAGAAGAAATCTTCAGCATCCCGGATGATAAATCCCCGGGGCCCGATGGCTACTCTAGCAAATTTTTTAAGGATTGCTGGGAATTAGTAGGAATCGAGGTCAGTGAAGCCATTAACGATTTTTTTCTCGTCTGGCCAACTTTTGAAACAGGTCAACACCACAGCTATTACCCTAATTCCTAAGGTGGATCGCCCTTCTTCAGTCCTACAGTTCAGGACGATAGCCTACTGTAATATTATCTACAAGACCATCTCTAAACTGCTTTGCAATCGCCTATCCACTGTCCTCCCTGACATCATCTCTCCCTCCCAAGGAGGCTTTATTAAGGGTAGGAGCATCCTCGAGAACATTCTAATCTGCCAGGACATTATTCGATTATACAACAGAAGAAGTGTGTCTCCGAGATGTTTATTCAAAATTGATCTCCACAAGGCTTATGACACCGTTGAAAGGACTTTTATTGATCAAATGATGATTATGTTAGAAATGACAACTCAGTTCAGAAAACTCGTTATGCAATGCTACTCTACTGCTACGTACAGCCTGAATCTGAATGGCGAGAGCTTCGGCTTCTTTCCTGGCCGACGTGGTTTAAGACAGGGCTTATCTCCGCTCCTCTTTACACTCTGTATGGAGTACTTGACGCGAGTCTTGATTCTTGCTACTTCCCAAAATCAATTCAATTATCATCCTCTTTGCAAGACTATGAAACTCACAAGTCTTATGTTCGCCGATGACCTCCTCCTTTTCTCTAAAGGGGACGTTCAGTCCATGATGGTTCTCCTGAGATCCTTCTCCTCCTTTTCTGCGGCGACTGGACTTAAGATGAACAATGGGAAATCAAATGTCTATTTTAATGGCGTCTCGAGTGACACCAAAGCTGCCATTTTGCACGTTTTAGGCTGCTCCGAAGGCTCTTTATTCAAGTACCTGAGAGTTCCTATGAAACCCGGCAAGCTAAGCATTATGGAATGCGAACCCATTGTCCACAAGCTGATGGATCGAATACGGAAGATTGGCGCGAGGAAATTGTCCTACGTTGGAAGGGTCATTTTGATCAAGAGTGTTCTCTCCACTCTCCACTCTTATTGGGCATCAATTTTCATTATTCCCTCGACTGTTATGAAACAGATTGATAATATGTGCAGGAATTACCTTTGGGATGGGGGGATTGACTATCATAGATCACCCATGGTTGCTTGGGACAAAATATGTAAACCCTATAATGAAGGTGGCATTAATCTTCCGCAAAATGCTATCTGGAACAAGGCCGTCATTGGGAAACTTGCCTGGTGGGTGAACAATTGCCAAAACAAATTATGGGTTCAATGGGTCCATCATGTGTATCTGAAGGGGAAGAATTGGGGCAACTATCAACCTTCAGCGGACACAAGTTGGACTTGGCGGAAAGTTTGTCAAATTAGAGACACCCTCAAGCAGTACACTGATATTACTCTACAGGCGGGGAAGGATTATAGAGTTGCTGATGCTTATGATTGGTTGAGAGAAAAGAGAACTCAGGTGAACTGGCATAATCATCTTTGGACGAGTTGGGCACTCCCTAAGCATAACATGATAGCGTGGATTCAACAACATCAGGCGCTCAATGTTAAAGACAGATTACATACTTTGGGAATTACAGACGATAATTTATGTTGCATCTGCGTTGCTGAACCAGAGACCTTGGATCACCTGTTTAATCGCTGTGAGTTCAGTAGGAAATTCATTTCCGAAGTAAAGAAGAATTGTGGTTGGACTTGCAATATAGAACTTAATGAGCAAGGGAGAAGGCGTCTTAAAGGGTCGAATTTGCAAAAGGCTATAAAGAATAGTATGATGATTAACGCTTTAATCTATCATATTTGGAACCAAAGGAATAAAAGAAGGATGGAGCACCAATTGACTAAACCGGAAAGGCTTGCAACTATAGTTTCTAAAGAGTTTAAGGACTTTTGTAAAAATAAGAGAGTTTATGAATTAAACACTAGAGACTCCAATTTTATTACTAGTCTTACGAGACTAATGTAAATGTCCATGATGTAAATCCGTTTCATCAATATACTTACCCTTACCAAAATAAAAATAAAAATAAGCTTTCAATAAAAAACTTCACGTAACGAAACCATATAATAAAAATGAGTTTTCCGAAGAAAACATAAATCATTTGCCAACCTGCAACCAAATTATATTGATAATAATAAAAATAGTCAAAATGAGGGTTATGGATAAGATTAGTGTAAACGTCTAGACTTTCACTAGGAGTATACTAAAACTTGCTTCGAGAACTTAGTTCAAACAAATTAAACTTCGTTCTCTAACTAGACTACTAAACCATAATAGGGCGGCGCCTTATAAATGCGTGGCCCTAGTTTAAGATAATGTACACCCCTCCTGGGATTACCTGTCACCCAGTTCAACTTATGACGGCGACTTACTGCGAGACCTAAGCTTAAGGTCAAAATGTACACAAATCCCGGGATACCTGTTACCCGATTCAACAACTAATGTACCTATTCCTAATACACTAGCCTTATAGTTGATGGCAAAAACATAAACCCCAAAATATATTACTTTAACCTCACACTTGTCCTTATTTCATAACTCCAAAACAAAGTCATTATCGATATTCAAAGGATATAATCATTATAATAATAAGAGAACAAAAGGAGTAACCACTACATTTTAAAAGAGGAAACTTTCTTTTTTAGGAAACTTTACTAAAAATAACATTATATCAAAATAGCGAAAATATTCGTTCATACTGATACAACATTTTTAGTAAACGATATAGATTTAAAAAAACTAATACTTTCGGCCTTAATGATATTAATTGTTAAAGTGAGAATATTCGGGTTTATGAAATTATTAAAAAATCGTACAAGTGTTATAAAATGATTAAAAATATCTTAAGCATTTTAATATTACTAATCAGGGTGTTTTCAAAATTTACTAAAGTAAAATTCCCTAATTATTATTAGTGTAAATTAGAAATTACTTCCTTCAAAGATGTGTTTATTAAAATTTACGCCCTTATGAATTTTTTTTAATATTTTATTCCCAAAAAGATGCAAAACTTCAAAATTTACTTGCAAATCACTTTTCCGATGAGTTTACGATTTTACTGATCGAAATGCCCTTCATTAATAGTATCCCCCTCCCCCACCCCACCTCATCCTCATTTCGACTTTCCCAATTCTTTCAGTCCCAATTCCAGGAGAACCCTAAATTCCCAAATCGAAAATCACCAAACCCAAAACTTGAGCATCCATTCATCAATCAATTGTGGGGATTTTTTTACAAGTCTGCAGACTAAATGAGAGCATAAGGGAAGGGGGAAAGAAGGGTAGGAAGAAGAAAGCGGCACTTTCGGTATAAAAAATAGGAAACAAGCAAAATAATTCAAACTCACCGGATTAACTCGTCGGAGTAGTGATTTGCAAGTAAATTTTGAAGTTTTGCATCTTTTTGGGCGTAAAATATTAAAAAAAAAATCATAAGGGAGTAAATTTTAATAAACGCATCTTTGAAGGGAGTAATTTCTAATTTACTCTTATTATTAGTTTCGACAATACGATTAATAAAAATAGTAATTACCAAACGATTTACGTATTAATATCCAAAAATTATTATTAAACTTAAAAATCATGATTTTCCATAATCTACCAATTTTTTCAGATAAACAAAAGACCCGGAATTCTGAAATTAAAGCGACAAACACGATTTTAATGATAAACGATGATTTAAAGTGATTAATTAATTCATCCACTTAACAATTCCTAAAAATTTGAAAAAAAAATTCAAAAAATTCTTTTTCATTAGAATGATTACCCACGTCAACTTTCAGATTAAAATAAAATGTTTAAGTACTAGAACTAAAAATCGGTTTTAATCATTTTTATCCGCAAACGGTAATAATTCAATAATCGATAACTAAAATATCAGAAAAATACAAAATTATTAAAATCATCAAAAACCACATTTTTACAGAATATAATCATATATTACAAGTTTAAGCTGAATATTACGATTTACAAATTAATACAACAATTCAATCGTTAATCTCGTAAAAGCGATAAAAATACCTAAACATGCAAATTTCCGACTTTTAAATTTTTTCCAGATTATATGACATACATATATTGTCAAAAATGAAATTTAAAAATATACATGCAATTACACAATTAAAATTATGAAATACCGAGTAACATCGACGTTACCTCTAGTCCAAATTGGAATTGATAATATATTCGTCGGCCTCGGGGTCGTCCACAAAACCTACCACAAACAAAAATAATGACAGAAAAATACCATGAGAAAAACTAATAAAATCAAGGTGAATAACGCTCGAAAACAATTTCGATTATTACCTTATCGATAGAATCAGAATAAGGATTAACTTGACGATAAAGATGAGACGATTATGACTCGAATTGGAGCAAGAATCACCCTTGGAAAGACAGCAGGTACCACGGCCAAAGAGGGAGAAAGAAATGATTTTTTTTTGTTTAAGAGTAAAAATGAATGTAAGGAAAATGAAGGATTTCCCTTATGCTTGAATGATATTAAAAGTGATGAAAACAAGGTGGGAAATGGGCTAAATGTACCGAGGAAAGGAATATGAAAACTTTGTGCATTAATTATCCAATTAAATGGATGTAAAGAATTATCTAATCTATATATATTATTAAAAGTCAAACAAAACAATTACATTTCACCATTTGAGTTTGAAAGCATTTCATGATGTCATGCCATCTTCTTCAAATTGGCCAAATCTATAAATAAAGTTAAAAGGGTTGTTTATGAATTTAATTTTTGATCACGTGGCGGGCATTTAATGCTTGAGCAACCTTTTATTATTATTATTATTATTATTATTATTATTATTATTATTATTATTATTATTATTATTATTATTATTATTATTATTATTATTATTATTATTATTGTTATTATTATCATTTATAATTCATTTATAATTTCTTTCCTTTTGGTAATTTAGGCCTACTGAATTTTTCCCTCATATATATGTGTCACCAAGTTTTGCCTTTACACAGTTGCAAATTTTGTCTTCTTAAAAGATTTCCCGTTCTATTTTCAAAATATTCTCCTCAGTTGTATACTCGCTCTTTGTTCGTTTTAATTTTAGTGCTAATTTTATTTGGTGCATTTGTTGTTGTTTAGTGAACTTAAGTGAAACCACTAATCAAGTCTTCAAAGCCTCGCTTTTCAGGTATAATAGTTTTATTTTAGTTGATTATTTATATAGATATATTTGAAGTTAACTTTAAATATAATGGATTTTGTGTCCATAAGAGTGTAATTTTATTTATATTCAAACTTGAAAATTTTTACACAATATGATTAAGAAGAGGTTACAACTGTTTTTGTTTTTCAGCTTCTTGCATTCGGCTTTGATTTTACAATTTAGTGTTACTGATTTTTCCCCTCATATATATGTGTCACCAAGTTTCGCCTTTACACAATGGCAAATTTTGTCTTATTAAAAAATTTCTTGTTATATTTTAAAAATATTCTCCTCAGTTGTATACTTGCTTTTTGTTGATTCTAATTTTAGTCCTAATTTTTTTTCGTGCATTTGTTGTTGTTCACTGAACTTATGTGAAACCACTAATCAAGTCTGGAATTCCTCGCTTTTCAGGTACAATAATTTTATTTTAATTGATTATTTATATAGATATATTTCAAGTTAACTTTAAATATAATGGATTTGGTGTTCATGAGAGTGTACTTTTATATATATTCAAACTTGAAGAAATTTACAAAATATAATTAAGAAGTGGTTACAACTGTTTTTGTTTTTCAGTTTCTTGCATTCGACTTTGATTTATTCTTATTGCATTTTGTTTTGTGGCTTATATATGTATTGTTTTTTCATGATTATAGATAGATGCATTTCCGTTCTGCTTTTAAGATATTCTCTTCTGTTTTACAATTGTTCTTCCTTGATTCTAATTTTAGTGCTGATTTAATCTTTTTGCATTTGTTTTTGTTTAGTAAAATCATGCGAAGCCAATAATCAAATCTGCAATTTTTCATTTCTCAGGTATAATAATTATATTCTAATTGATTATTTATATAAATATATTTCAAGTTCACTTTAAATATCACGGATATTGGGTTCGTAAGAGTGTGCTTTTATTTATATTCAAGCTTGAAAAAATTTACAAAATATGATTAAGAAGTTGTTTGTGCTTTTACAATTTCTTGCATTCGGCTCTAATTTACTCTTATTGCATTTTGTTTGTTGCTTACATATATGTATTGTTTTTTTCATAATTTTAGAGTTGTTATAAAGTTTTCGCTTTATTATTAAACTTATATATATACATATATATTAGATAAAAAAATTTATAAAGATTGTGATTAAAATAATGTACGTGATAATAAATCTACTAACAAAATGAATCATCTTTGTTGAAAAGTATAAAAATAAAATAAAATAATGGAGTAAGTTAAATCAAATGAAATTGTCATTCTTTATCAATGAATATTAATTTTCTACTCATTATTATAACAAATAATAATTAAGTAAGGGTAATGAAAAGGTTTTGGTCAATTACTAATGTAATTAATTACATTTAATAAGAGAACTTAATATCACATATAATAATACAACAACTTATTAAATAAAAGTTTTAGAAAAGATTGTGATTTTCGAAAATGTAGTTCGTAATAAATTTATTAATGAAAACAATTTGCAGTGATTTTTACATTCACAAATGAAAATTCTTATTGCTATAAAAGGTAGTATTGGATTGTGATTAAAATAATGTACGTGATGGTAAATACACTAAGAAAATGACTCATCTTTGTTGAAAAGCATAAAAATAAAATAAAATAATGGAGTAAGTTAATTCAAATGAAATTTACATTCCTTATTAATGAACATTAATTTTGTACTCATTATTATAACAAATAATAGTTACATAAGGGTAAATGAAAAGGTTTTGGTCAATTGCTAATGTAACTAATTACATTTAATGAAAAAAAAAACTTAATATCACATATAATAATACACCAAATTATTAAATAAAAGTTTTAGAAAAGAGTGTGATTTCTGAAAATATAGGTCATAATAAATTTGTTAATGAAAACAAATAAATTTATTAATGAAAATAATTTGCATTGATTTTTACATTCGCAAATGAAAATTCTTATTGCTATAAAAGTTAGTATTACACAATTTACTATTTTCGATTAAAAAAAAGGTAAACTCTTATGAACACAAAACCCATGATAGATAAAGTTAACTTAAAATATATTTATATAAATAATCAACGAATTATAACAAATAATAATTAAATAAGGGTAAATGAAAAGGTTTTGGTCAATTACTAATGTAATGATAAGTGTAGTTTGTAGTGCCTATTTCGTAGTGTTTTGGTCCTTTTTTCCTTGTGGAATCGCTCCTTGGGAGCGATTTATGGGTTACTTATGCTTCCTTTAGCTCGTTTCAGGTTCCCGAGACCATTCATGAAGAATTGGAACGATTCCGACTCGTTTCATACACTTTTGGAGCCAACGAAGAGAAGGAACGATCACTCGATGCCTTGGATTCGACCCCGAGACCTTGGGACCTAATCCCAAGCCTCTTAGACTCGATCCCGAGACCCGAGAGTCGGTGAGAAGCCCGTGAGAACCAAGGAGGGACCAAAACGATCATATTGGAGGCCTACAAGGTCCTTCCCGGGCGGGATAGTGGCCTTCCCGACCGGGAAGGAGTGCACAAAACCAACAGCTCCTGTCTTGAGCCCGTCCCGGCCGAGAAGGACTCGTCTCGGGCGGGACCATATCGTCCCGGGCGAGACCATCTCGTCCCGGGCGGGATGAGTGAGCTGCAGCTCCGCCTTGTTTTCTTTCTTCTCCTTTCCACTTGTAACCCTATATATACTCTTCCCTTGTTTTGTTAAGCTTATGTTAGACATTTCCCCTAAAACCCTAGACTACTTTAGGTTAGATTAGATTAGATTAGTGTAGATTAGTCGGTAATTAGTAGTTATTCTTAGTTTAATCTTGTATTAAGAGATCTCTTGAAGAATCCATCCAATCTTGACAACATTGATGGAGGAATTTGGGTTTTCTTTATATACAAGTGTTCATCTTTTCATTCTTCACTAGTATGGTATAATCTTCTCTTCATTTTTACTCTTAATCCTTTATTATTCATCAAGTTCTCATCTTTAGTTCTTGTTTATTGTTTTCACTAGTTTGTTTATGTATGTTTTGATGTTTATGTTGATTCATCTTGTTTTTGTTAGTATTTCCTTTAGATATGTTTGAGTAGATTCTTGCTAGGGATAGTAAGGTGATTTGGGTGTTAATGGATGATTAAGGGATTGTTGGAGATGTTGGTGGAAGATTTGGGTTTCCTCTTGGTTTGATGCATATCACATGTTTGTTGAAATGCTTGAATGACTAGTAGATGCATATGCTTGTTTTTCTTGCCTTTCTCTTGTGGGTGATAGTTTGTTTGTGGGTTTGGTTCCCTCACTACGTAGCGAGAGCCCGGTGAGGACGACCCCTAGGTCGGTCTATGTAGCGAGAGCCCGGATGCGACCTAGGCCACTATAGCGCGCTAGTAACCCCGTTTGTCATGTGTATCGCCGAGATGGGTTTTAGGTGACACCTCTAGGTCGGTCTACGTAGCGAGAGCCCGGACCACACCTAGATTACCCTACTACTCCCTTCACTCTAGTTCTTCCTCGACCATTCCATTACCCCTTTGACCCCGACCTAATCCTAGCCCGTTTTCCTTGTTTGTTTTCTCCGTCTCCGTCTCCTTAGCCATAGTCTTAGTCTTCTTCCCCTTCTTATCACCTTAGTTTAGCTTAGTCCGTTGACTTAGTCTAGTAATCGGGTGACCTTAGTCTAGACGCCTCTTACCGTCCCCGTGGATTCGACCCGACTTACCCTAGCTACTCACTAGGTCTAGCCGGTTTTATTTATTGATCGTTTGGGACGTGACAAATCCCTCCCATCATGTAATTAATTGCATTTAATAAAAAAAACTTAATATCACATATAATAATACAACAACTTATTAAATAAAAGTTTTAGAAAAGATTGTGATTTCTAAAAATGTAGGTCATAGTAAATTTATTAATGAAAACAATTTGCATTGATTTTTACATTCACAAATGAAAATTCTTATTGCTATATAAGGTAGTATTACACAATTTACTATTTTCGATTAATAAAAAAAAATACACTCTTATGAACACAAAACCCATGATATTTAAAGTTAACTTGAAATATATTTATATAAATAATCAATGAAAATGAAATTATTATACCTGAAAAATGAGAAATTTCAGACTTGATTGTTGGCTTTGCATAAGTTCACTAAACAAAAACAAAATCCGAAAAGTAATATCCATAATACATTTATTATCGCTTAAATTTTTAGATCACATATTTTTCTACGCCTTTTTTATATCTAATTCTCCGTCCGGACTAATTTGTTATGTTATTAGTATGTTGTATTAATTTATGCTTTTATTAGATTCCTTATTAATTTTATTATTATTAATTTATCAAAACCTTTTCCTTTGCCCTTATTTTATTATTTGTTAAATACATATTTAATATTTCATTGATAAAGAATGACCAATACTTTCCATTGCATTTCCAATGTGTTATATTATTACTTTACTTTTATTTAAATAAATTGTTGTCTTATTATATGTGATGTTTGGTGTTCTATTTATTAAATTTGGAGTTAATTATATGAGCATTTGATTCAAACCTCTTCGATTACCCTTATTTAATTAGTTTTATTACTCCATAATTTTTTTTATTATCGCTTAAATTTTTTAAATCACATATTTTTCTACGACTTTTATATCTAATACTCCGTTACTAATTTATACCCAAGTTACTTTTATTTACTAATTTGTTGTGTTATTATATGTGATGTTAAGTATTCTATTTATTAAATTTGGAGTTAATTATGAGCAGTCGATCCAATCCTTTTCGGTTACCCTTATTTAATTAATTAATTGTTATAATAATCAAATAGAAAATTAATATTCATTCATAGAGAATGAAAGATTTCAAATTTCATTGCGTTTAAGTTAATCCATTTTTTAACTTTGGTTTTTCACTTCTCGACAAATATGATTCACTTTATTACTCCGTAATACCTTTTTTATCACTTAAAAAAATTATCACATATTTTCCTACAACTTATATCTAATATTCTGTAAGGACTAATTTGTTATGTTATTAGTATGTGGTATTAATTTATGATTTTATTAGATTCCTTATTAATGTTATTATTAATTGATCGAAACATTTTCGTTTGCCCTTATTTTAGTATTTGTTATAACAATCAACACAAACTTAATATTCATTGATAAGGAATGACAAATACTTTACAACAAAGATGATTCATTTTTCCTAGGTAACTATTGTCTGCTCTAATTACAACTTTAAGCACCATCATTATTGCAATCGAAGCTACATTTCAACTATGCTTAATTAATTCCGTTAAATACAAAATCGATTCACATGTAATTTCAGACAACTACTTTGTATATACATTCACCAAACGACTTGGTGGATGATTTACAAAAACCAACGCATACAATTTTTAAGCGGATATTCCCGTGAATTTCATGGGTGACGTACCTAGTTTATTATTTTAAAAAAAAAAATTAAGAAATAGATTTATTGAATGTGTTGTATTAAATGCAAATGGGGGAAATGGAAGATTAATAGACTATGCATTTTAATAATAGATTTACGCATTAATTTTATTGAAAATTATATTATTGTTATGATGTTTTCGTTGTCAACGTCGACGGTTTTAGTTGAAAAGTTTTGTTATATTGATATTCATTTTATTATATGTATGACATATCTTTTGTAACACCGATTTCTTATACGAAAACTTACATTATATATGACTTACAATAGTTTCAACATACGATACAACTTTTCTTTTCATTCCAAAATTAAATTTGATATTACTCAATTATAAACGTTCCTAAGGACACAAGCTAAGTAGTACGAATCTTGAAGTTAAATATATATGTCCAAAAAAAATTGCAAAAAAAAAAAACAAAGTTCAACGGAATACACGATACAACATACAATCATAGTATATAATGAGAACTTTAACAAGTCATTCCTCAAGCATAATTTAGTTAATCTAACATCTATCATTTTAATAAAAGCAAGTCCCAAAATACAATTACACTTCATCTATTAAACATAATCTCAATCAAGTCATACTAATAATTTATAAGCAATATGGCGCTTTATGTTATCTCTCCAAGTATCATTTCATTTCATCTTTCTCCTCCGACAATAAAGTTTCAACCTTAAGGATGATATTGACAGTTTTTCATTTGTTTAGTGTAATTTTTAGTTTTTTTTCCTTTTCCATGCATTTAACTTCTTATTTAGCGTTGCAAAATCAAATAAAAACATTGAATTGGAATAGGAATCAATAATAATTCTAGAAAATGAACAATTATATCAACTAATCTGTTAGGAAATAAGTGTCTAGCAATTGTTCTTTTGGACCTTGAATTGATTTGTTCCTGATATCTTTCCTAAAGTTAATCTTCTTGTTTTGGTAACATAAAGATTGTTTAGTTTTAGGAAAGATTGACCTTTGTTTCCTAATTGGTTTAGGTAACTAGTTTGGGTGGTATAATACTATATAAAGACCTGACTAGTTTCTAGGTTAATTAGGACGGAGAGATGATTTGAGAGCACAATATAGATGGCTGATCTGTGAGGTTTTCTTAGGGAAAAACTCAGTTTGTTCCGAGTCCCTATTATTTGGTGGTTCTATTGATCTCGTCTTCGTTGGAGACCGTTGGAGTTTGTTCGGATCTTTGTTGGCCACAAGATCGTTTGTCCTTCGTCTCGTCGGTGAGTTCGTGGCAGGTCGAACTCAGTCTGGGTAGTCTCTTTCCAGTTTGAGATTACTATCTGGTTGGTAGAATTGGTAGTACTTCTGGCTTTAGCTGTGAGCTATTAAGCGCATGTATTACGGTCTACTGTTGTACTATTATCTCCACAATAGTGAATTTGGTCTCCTTGTCGGTTTGGATGTAGCCAGTGATTTTGCTGGTGAACCACGTAAATCTGTGTGCCAGTTTATTATTGTTTGCTATTTGTTTTGTTCTTCTCGCGTAATCAACAAACCGTTGGTAATGGGACGCCTCCGTTACAACAAACTGGTGTCAGAGCTTCAGGTTGTTCCGCTTCCGCTTCTGAGCTTCAGGTTCGGCTTCCGCTGAGTTAGGCGTTATTTGGGTTTGTTGAATTTTTGGTGAGAAGATGTCTGGAGCAACAATTTTAAAGGTTGATAAATTCACGGGGAGTAATAGTTTTGGGTTGGTAGACTTGGGTGAGGATGGTAGTGTTGGCGGTAAGGTGGAGTTTTCACTTGTACGGGTCGAACTACGAAATTCTGAAGACAAGCTATCAACTGTTGTTTCCGCTTCTCAATGAGGCGGGCTCCTAGATGGAGCAGACCCGTGTCTTGGGTTAAAAAGGCAGGACTCGTGCCTTGGGTTAAAAAGGCAGGACCCGTGTCTTGGGTTAAAAAGGCAGGACCCGTGCCTTGGGTTAAAAAGGCAGGACCCGTGCCTTGGGTCAAAAAGGCAAAACTCGTGCCTTGGGTGAAAAAAGGCATGACCCGTGCCTTGGGTTAAAAAGGCAAGACCCGTGCCTTGGGTGAAAAGGCAGGACCGATGTCTTGGGTGGAAAAGACAATCGAGATCCCGGAGAAGATCTTTTGTGCTTTAGGCTGACAAGCTTAAGCAGGTTGGTACTACGGTACTCGAGGGAAAGGAGAAAAATTACCGTTGAAAGATGCGATCGTTCAAGTCAAGGTGGAGACTATTGGGACAAGTATTAACTTGAGAATCGACTATTCGAAGCTGCACTTTGAAGATTGGTTCGGGTTGGACAATTCTAGTCAAGGTGGAGATTGTTAGGAAATAAGTGTCTAGCAATTGTTCTTTTGGACCTTGAATTTATTTGTTCCTGATATCTTTCCTAAAGTTAATCTTCTTGTTTTGGTAACATAAAGATTGTTTAGTTTTAGGAAAGATTGACCTTTGTTTCCTAATTGGTTTAGGTAACTAGTTTGGGTGGTATAATACTATATAAAGACCTGACTAGTTTCTAGGTTAATTAGGACAGAGAGATGATTTGAGAGCACAATATAGAGGGCTGATCTGTGGGGTTTTCTTAGGGAAAAACTCAGTTTGTTCCGAGTCCCTATTATTTGGTGGTTCTATTGATCTCGTCTTCGTTGGAGACCGTTGGAGTTTGTTCGGATCTTGGTTGGCCACAAGATCGTTTGTCCTTCGTCTCGTCGGTGAGTTCGTGGCAGGTCGAACTTAGTCTGGGTAGTCTCTTTCCAGTTAGAGATTACTATCTGGTTGGTAGAATTGGTAGTACTTCTGGCTTTAGCTTTGAGCTATTAAGCGCGTGTATTACGGTCTACTGTTGTACTATTATCTCCACAATAGTGAATTTGGTCTCCTTGTCGGTTTGGATGTAGCCAGTGATTTTGTTGGTGAACCACATAAATCTGTGTGCCAGTTTATTATTGTTTGCTATTTGTTTTGTTCTTCTCGCGTAATCAACAAACTGTTGGTAATGGGACGCCTCCGTTACAACAAACTGGTATCAGAGCTTCAGGTTGTTCCGCTTCCGCTTCTGAGCTTCAGGTTCGGCTTCCGCTGAGTTAGGCGTTATTTGGGTTTGTTGAATTTTTGGTGAGAAGATGTCTTGAGCAACAATTTTAAAGGTTGATAAATTCACGGGGAGTAATAGTTTTGGGTTGGTAGACTTGGGTGAGGATGGTAGAGTTGGCGGTAAGGTGGAGTTTTCACTTGTACGGGTCGAACTACGAAATTCTGAAGACAAGCTATCAACTGTTGTTTCCGCTTCTCAATGAGGCGGGCTCCTAGATGGAGCAGACCCGTGTCTTGGGTTAAAAAGGCAGGACTCGTGACTTGGGTTAAAAAGGCAGGACCCGTGTCTTGGGTTAAAAAGGCAGGACCCGTGCCTTGGGTTAAAAAGGTAGGACCCATGCCTTGGGTGAAAAAAGGCAGGACCCGTGCCTTGGGTTAAAAAGGCAAGACCCGTGCCTTGGGTGAAAAGGCAGGACCGATGTCTTGGGTGAAAAAGACAATCGAGATCCCGGAGAAGATCTTTTGTGCTTTGGGCTGACAAGCTGAAGCAGGTTGGTACTACGGTACTCGAGGGAAAGGAGAAAAATTACCGTTGAAAGATGCGATCGTTCAAGTCAAGGTGGAGACTATTGGGACAAGTATTAACTTGAGAATCGACTATTCGAAGCTGCACTTTGAAGATTGGTTCGGGTTGGACAATTCTAGTCAAGGTGGAGATTGTTAGGAAATAAGTGTCTAGCAATTGTTCTTTTGGACCTTGAATTGATTTGTTCCTGATATCTTTCCTAAAGTTAATCTTCTTGTTTTGGTAACATAAAGATTGTTTAGTTTTAGGAAAGATTGATCTTTGTTTCCTAATTGGTTTAGGTAACTAGTTTGGGTGGTATAATACTATATAATGACCTGACTAGTTTCTAGGTTAATTAGGACGGAGAGATGATTTGAGAGCACAATATAGATGGCTGATCTGTGAGGTTTTCTTAGGGAAAAACTCAGTTTGTTCCGAGTCCCTATTATTTGGTGGTTCTATTGATCTCGTCTTCGTTGGAGACCGTTGGAGTTTGTTCGGATCTTGGTTGGCCACAAGATCGTTTGTCCTTCGTCTCGTCGGTGAGTTCGTGGCAGGTCGAACTCAGTCTGGGTAGTCTCTTTCCAGTTTGAGATTAGTATCTGGTTGGTAGAATTGGTAGTACTTCTGGCTTTAGCTGTGAGCTATTAAGCGCGTGTATTACGGTCTACTGTTGTACTATTATCTCCACAATAGTGAATTTGGTCTCCCTGTCGGTGTGGATGTAGCCAGTGATTTTGCTGGTGAACCACGTAAATCTGTGTGCCAGTTTATTATTGTTTGCTATTTGTTTTGTTCTTCTCGCGTAATCAACAAACCGTTGGTAATGGGACGCCTCCGTTACAACAAACTGGTATCAGAGCTTCAGGTTGTTCCGCTTCCGCTTCTGAGCTTCAGGTTCGGCTTCCGCTGAGTTAGGCGTTATTTGGGTTTGTTGAATTTTTGGTGAGAAGACGTCTGGAGCAACAAATTTAAAGGTTGATAAATTCACGGGGAGTAATAGTTTTGGGTTGGTAGACTTGGGTGAGGATGGTAGTGTTGGCGGTAAAGTGGAGTTTTCACTTGTACGGGTCGAACTACGAAATTCTGAAGACAAGCTATCAACTGTTGTTTCCGCTTCTCAATGAGGCGGGCTCCTAGATGGAGCAAACCCGTGTCTTGGGTTAAAAAGGCAGGACTCGTGCCTTGGGTTAAAAAGGCAGGACCCGTGTCTTGGGTTAAAAAGGCAGGACCCGTGCCTTGGGTTAAAAAGGCAGGACCCGTGCCTTGGGTTAAAAAGGCAAAACTCGTGCCTTGGGTGAAAAAAGGCATGACCCGTGCCTTGGGTTAAAAAGGCAAGACCCGTGCCTTGAGTGAAAAGGCAGGACCGATGTCTTGGGTGGAAAAGACAATCGAGATCCCGGAGAAGATCTTTTGTGCTTTAAGCTGACAAGCTTAAGCAGGTTGGTACTACGGTACTCGAGGGAAAGGAGAAAAATTACCGTTGAAAGATGCGATCGTTCAAGTCAAGGTGGAGACTATTGGGACAAGTATTAACTTGAGAATCGACTATTCGAAGCTGCACTTTGAAGATTGGTTCGGGTTGGACAATTCTAGTCAAGGTGGAGATTGTTAGGAAATAAGTGTCTAGCAATTGTTCTTTTGGACCTTGAATTGATTTGTTCCTGATATCTTTCCTAAAGTTAATCTTCTTGTTTTGGTAACATAAAGATTGTTTAGTTTTAGGAAAGATTGACCTTTGTTTCCTAATTGGTTTAGGTAACTAGTTTGGGTGGTATAATACTATATAAAGACCTGACTAGTTTCTAGGTTAATTAGGACAGAGAGATGATTTGAGAGCACAATATAGAGGGCTGATCTGTGGGGTTTTCTTAGGGAAAAACTCAGTTTGTTCCGAGTCCCTATTATTTGGTGGTTCTATTGATCTCGTCTTCGTTGGAGACCGTTGGAGTTTGTTCGGATCTTGGTTGGCCACAAGATCGTTTGTCTTTCGTCTCGTCGGTGAGTTCGTGGCAGGTCGAACTCAGTCTGGGTAGTCTCTTTCCAGTTTGAGATTACTATCTGGTTGGTAGAATTGGTAGTATTTCTGGCTTTAGCTGTGAGCTATTAAGCGCGTGTATTACGGTCTACTGTTGTACTATTATCTCCACAATAGTGAATTTGGTCTCCTTGTCGGTTTGGATGTAGCCAGTGATTTTGCTGGTGAACCACATAAATCTGTGTGCCAGTTTATTATTGTTTGCTATTTGTTTTGTTCTTCTCGCGTAATCAACAAACCGTTGGTAATGGGACGCCTCCGTTACAACAAACTGGTATCAGAGCTTCAGGTTGTTCCGCTTCCGCTTCTGAGCTTCAGGTTCGGCTTCCGCTGAGTTAGGCGTTATTTGGGTTTGTTGAATTTTTGGTGAGAAGATGTCTGGAGCAACAATTTTAAAGGTTGATAAATTCACGGGGAGTAATAGTTTTGGGTTGGTAGACTTGGGTGAGGATGGTAGTGTTGGCGGTAAGGTGGAGTTTTCACTTGTACGGGTCGAACTACGAAATTCTGAAGACAAGCTATCAACTGTTGTTTCCGCTTCTCAATGAGGCGGGCTCCTAGATGGAGCAGACCCGTGTCTTGGGTTAAAAAGGCAGGACTCGTGCCTTGGGTTAAAAAGGCAGGACCCGTGTCTTGGGTTAAAAAGGCAGGACCCGTGCCTTGGGTTAAAAAGGTAGGACCCATGCCTTGGGTGAAAAAAGGCAGGACCCGTGCCTTGGGTTAAAAAGGCAAGACCCGTGCCTTGGGTGAAAAGGCAGGACCGATGTCTTGGGTGAAAAAGACAATCGAGATCCCGGAGAAGATCTTTTGTGCTTTGGGCTGACAAGCTGAAGCAGGTTGGTACTACGGTACTCGAGGGAAAGGAGAAAAATTACCGTTGAAAGATGCGATCGTTCAAGTCAAGGTGGAGACTATTGGGACAAGTATTAACTTGAGAATCGACTATTCGAAGCTGCACTTTGAAGATTGGTTCGGGTTGGATAATTCTAGTCAAGGTGGAGATTGTTAGGAAATAAGTGTAGCAATTGTTCTTTTGGACCTTGAATTGATTTGTTCCTGATATCTTTCCTAAAGTTAATCTTCTTGTTTTGGTAACATAAAGATTGTTTAGTTTTAGGAAAGATTGACCTTTGTTTCCTAATTGGTTTAGGTAACTAGTTTGGGTGGTATAATACTATATAAAGACCTGACTAGTTTCTAGGTTAATTAGGACAGAGAGATGATTTGAGAGCACAATATAGAGGGCTGATCTGTGGGGTTTTCTTAGGGAAAAACTCAGTTTGTTCCGAGTCCCTATTATTTGGTGGTTCTATTGATCTCGTCTTCGTTGGAGACCGTTGGAGTTTGTTCGGATCTTGGTTGGCCACAAGATCGTTTGTCCTTCGTCTCGTCGGTGAGTTCGTGGCAGGTCGAACTCAGTCTGGGTAGTCTCTTTCCAGTTTGAGATTACTATCTGGTTGGTAGAATTGGTAGTACTTCTGGCTTTAGCTGTGAGCTATTAAGCGCGTGTATTACGGTCTACTGTTGTACTATTATCTCCACAATAGTGAATTTGGTCTCCTTGTCGGTTTGGATGTAGCCAGTGAATTTGCTGGTGAACCACGTAAATCTGTGGGCCAGTTTATTATTGTTTGCTATTTGTTTTGTTTTTCTCGCGTAATCAACAAACCGTTGGTAATGGGACGCCTCCGTTACAACAAACTGGTATCAGAGCTTCAGGTTGTTCCGCTTCCGCTTCTGAGCTTCAGGTTCGGCTTCCGCTGAGTTAGGCGTTATTTGGGTTTGTTGAATTTTTGGTGAGAAGATGTCTGGAGCAACAATTTTAAAGGTTGATAAATTCACGGGGAGTAATAGTTTTGGGTTGGTAGAGTTGGGTGAGGATGGTAGTGTTGGCGGTAAGGTAGAGTTTTCACTTGTACGGGTCGAACTACGAAATTCTGAAGACAAGCTATCAACTGTTGTTTCCGCTTCTTAATGAGGCGGGCTCCTAGATAGAGCAAACCCGTGTCTTGGGTTAAAAAGGCAGGACTCGTGCCTTGGGTTAAAAAGGCAGGACCCGTGTCTTGGGTTAAAAAGGCAGGACCCGTGCCTTGGGTTAAAAAGGCAGGACCCGTGCCTTGGGTTAAAAAGGCAAAACCCGTGCCTTGGGTGGAAAAAGGCAGGACCCGTGCCTTGGGTTAAAAAGGCAAGACCCGTGCCTTGGGTGAAAAGGCAGGACCGATGTCTTGGGTGAAAAAGACAATCAAGATCCCGGAGAAGATCTTTTGTGCTTTGGGCTGACAAGCTGAAGCAGGTTGGTACTACGGTACTCGAGGGAAAGGAGAAAAATTACCGTTGAAAGATGCGATCGTTCAAGTCAAGGTGGAGACTATTGGGACAAGTATTAACTTGAGAATCGACTATTCGAAGCTGCACTTTGAAGATTGGTTCGGGTTGGACAATTCTAGTCAAGGTGGAGATTGTTAGGAAATAAGTGTCTAGCAATTGTTTTTTTGGACCTTGAATTGATTTGTTCCTGATATCTTTCCTAAAGTTAATCTTCTTGTTTTGGTAACATAAAGATTGTTTAGTTTTAGGAAAGATTGACCTTTGTTTCCTAATTGGTTTAGGTAACTAGTTTGGGTGGTATAATACTATGTAAAGACCTGACTAGTTTCTAGGTTAATTAGGACAGAGAGATGATTTGAGAGCACAATATAGAGGGCTGATCTGTGGGGTTTTCTTAGGGAAAAACTCAGTTTGTTCCGAGTCCCTATTATTTGGTGGTTCTATTGATCTCGTCTTCGTTGGAGACCGTTGGAGTTTGTTCGGATCTTGGTTGGCCACAAGATCGTTTGTCCTTTGTCTTGTCGGTGAGTTCGTGGCAGGTCGAACTCAGTCTGGGTAGTCTCTTTCCAGTTTGAGATTACTATCTGGTTGGTAGAATTGGTAGTACGTATGGCTTTAGCTGTGAGCTATTAAGCGCGTGTATTACGGTCTACTGTTGTACTATTATCTCCACAATAGTGAATTTGGTCTCCTTGTCGGTGTGGATGTAGCCAGTGATTTTGCTGGTGAACCACGTAAATCTGTGTGTCAGTTTATTATTGTTTGCTATTTGTTTTGTTCTTCTCGCATAATTAACAAACCGTAGGTAACGGAAGGCCTTCGTTATAACATAATCTATCTATATATCTTATTAAAACTCAAACAAACCATTGGCGTAAGACGCTTACAAAGCCAGTAAAAGAGATCAAGATATGAAATTCCCAACTAAAGGCATGAGAGAATAACAAAGAAAAAACAAAGCCACAATTCAAGATGATTACGTTCTCTAACAAAAGTTGAAAAATTTGATGTATTAGTTACTCTGTATTATGCATTACATTTACATCTTATAGCGTTATATCTCATTTTCGCAAATAGTAATTCTCTCACGTTCTTACAAATACAAAAAAAAAATAGCACTTAGGCCAATAGTCCATCGTTATTGAGTTATCGCGTTAATGTTAAATAGTGCATTACTTCTTATGATATTACGAATGACTGTGAAAATAAATAAAGTTACAAAGACATGAAATCAAAACAAAAAAATGTATAAATAATTAAATAAATATTGGACAAGCAATGAGGCAAAAAGATGGAAGTGCGAATTATAAAAGGTATAAAACAATATAGTCTCGTGCGGTGCACGGGTATGGCGACTAATTTCTTAAATTGTTTCTTGTTTTATAAAACGAAAGGTTATAAAAATGTCATGGGTGTGACACAAGGGGTGTCAGTCCAAAAAATGGGGAAAAGGTCTCAAATGATTTGTAAGTTGATAAAAAAATGATCATAAAATAGTTAAAGGTATTTCAAAGCAATTCGAGTAAACCTCGCGATGGAAAATAATTATTTACGAAACTTCGTAATAAATTCTTTAATGTCTAAATTTTCGTAAGTAAAAATATTTCTAATTTGAAAATATTATATAAATATGCTTAGACATTTGTAGGAAAAGGAATAACTTAAATCCGAGCTTAAAATGTTAATTCGTAGAGAAATAGAATTCCTCGAGGAAAATAAATAGTTTACGAAGAAAACCAAATAAATAGATTTAAAAGAATTAAAATCTTTTAAAATATTAATAAATATCATTAAACTCAAAAATGAAAATAAAGCTTGGAAAAATGAAGAAACATAAGGCCAAAATGTGACAGAGTTATGGCGAAGTCATAACGGAAAGGGTAAAAATGCTAGGAAAAATAGCGGGTGTTGCATTACAGATTTTGATGTTGACAAAGTGTTTGAGGATAACATTTGGATTACGCAAAGGGGAAAGAAAAAATGTAACGTGAATCCAGGTGGACATACGCTAAATACGGTTTCTGATAAGAAAAGAAGTAATGATCATGAATAATCAGATCTTATACAATTCTCTGTGGAGGAAGTTCTAGAGGAGATCCAATACTGGCAAATTGCAATCATATGTTACATCCTTGGTGCCAACCCTCCATGGGAAGTGATTCAAGGCTACGTAAACAGAATATGGGGTAAGTATGGAATAGATAATATCTCCTTTTACCCTAATGGCTTATTCCTTGTACGATTCAAAAAAAGAGAAGACAAGGAAACAATCATGCAAACAGGCTATCACATGTTTGATAATAAGCCAATGATTATTAGACCTTGGAATGCCGATAAAAACATGATGAAAAAAGATGTTAAAAGGTGTGTGGACATGACATACGTCCACCCCGACGCGGCCACGCGTTGGTTTGGGGCGGCGAATGAATCTCCATATGAGATGGACAAATTGAAATTTAAATCGAAGTAGGAGTCGCCACCGAACTTTGCGGGAGTTCGGGCCCGTTCGAACCCACTCTTTGTCGTAGTGGGCCGTATACAAAATACCGCCCATTTCCGATGTCAGAGCTTATTGGGTTCGTCCCTTTGCATTGTGATACCGATACCGACATTATCGGATATCCTGTATTGAATGACTCTTGTTGCCAATGGATTCGGACATCCGGAAACCATGGTTCTGAGTAAGGGGTGAGGGTACGTGTTGGAAAGTTCACTAAGAACACCCAAACCCGCCCGCACTTAGCGGCCTTTACTAAGATATCGTTCGTTTTTGGTGTACACGCGTTAGTTCGACGGTTAAATGATATGTAAACATTATTTTCCCTAAGCATGTGAGAAAAATAAATGGGTTGCTAAGTCGTTTAATGCATCTTAAGCTAATAACGTCAAAGTTGTATTTAGCATGCGACGTTTGTTTTAGTCTAATAAAACAATAAAAAATAAAATAAATTGCTACAAACACGAGAAAACGGGTTAGTAACGTTTGATAAATCGAATAAAGATGTAAACACAATAATATGTATGATTTTGAAAAAGGTTTTTTATGACACGTGATGGATTAGCACGTGTTGACCGAGGTCAAAAAAAGTATTTATCGAAATCTGAAAATATGTCGCGAAAGTCGCTTTTTATGTAAGATCCGAAAAGAATAGAAAAACGAGAAAACGAGAAAAAAAGGGGGTCGGCCATCCAGGCTGCCGCGCGAGTCGCCTGGAAGGCACGCGACTCGCGCGGGAGTCTGTCCCGTTTTTTTTATTTTTCGAAAATCGATAATTTTTTTATAAATCGCGTACAAATATGGATTAATTTATACTCGATTTATATTTTCGATATTCGTCGTATTCGATATTCGATTATGAAATCGATATCAAATAGTCGGAATGTTTTTAGAAAAGGTTTTGAAAAAAGTTTGTTTTGAACGAAAAGAGAAAAAAAAAAGAATTTGAACGAAAAGAAGAAAAAACATGTTAATTCTCTCCGCGTAAAAAATCGTCAAATTTTGTTTAAAAAAAGGATGTAACGATTATTTAGCATCAACGAGATTTAATTTAGTTCTTGTTAGATACGATATTTGATTAGAGAATCAATATCGTATTTTAAGAACGTTTGTTTTATGAAAATATTTTTGTAATATCGATACTAGAAATATAAAAAATATGTGACGAATGACCCGTAATAATAAAAAAAAACGACGAACGACCAGCGGAAAAGCCTTTTTTTAGGGATAGTCAATTTCCGAACGTGAAGAAAGGAAGAGAAAGGAGGAAGAGTCGGGTTTGATTTTTACACCCTCAACCTACATGCTTTGTTTTCTCGGAAAAGAGCTCGTCGGGAAGTGGCTTAGGCACGGGAGCGTCAAGATGATGTGGATGAGTTTAGGTGTCGTGTAGGGTGATGGATTTCGGCCGGTTTGTGTGGTCGGATTCATCGGGCTGATTCTGCTCGGGAATTATTTAGCGTAACGAGGTTGTATGGGGTAATAATCGATGTGTAATTGTTGTTGTGAATAATTAATGATGGATGTTGAATGTGTCGATTGAATGTGACGGGAGGTCCTATTTATAGGAAAGGTCCTCGATAGGAGCTAGGAGAGGTACTCTTGCTTAGGTGACAAGAAATACCGTTTTGGATAGGTGACAAAAAACTTAACTATAATAGCAGGTTTGGGCCCTAACAACCTTGGGCCCAGTGCGACCGCACGGGCTGCACTGCCCCAGGGCCGGCCCTGACACACTGTAACTACGTCTTAGTAAATTAAAATGGTAAAGTCAAACAATAGGCCATGAATAAAAATGCCCAAAATTTAAAACAATCCATAAGACATAATTATTAAAATAAACAAGCAGAATCTACACTGCTCGCTAGCCCACACCCAGAAACACGTATACCTGCCATGTTAAAACATAACAGCCACAATCAGTGGGGAGCAACGTTAACGTTCTCCCAGCCGTATAACGAGATTTTAAAACTGTAATTACTACTATAGAAAAATAGTAAAAATGAAAATCAGTAAAACATTATAAAGAAAATAAGCTTTCAGAAAGGCAGTGAAGTCACTTTCAGTGAATTTTAATTTAATTAAAACAACGGATGACCTAAAAAAATACGGCACGATGGCCAAGGCTCCGGCAGCCTCCCCTACTCTAATCAACATCACTAGGCGGAAGAATAAACGGACTTCTAAGGACGCAGGAAATACAAGTAAGGACCGACAAACTAAACCCTCCAGGGACGTCATCTTGAAAGAGAAATCCATGCAAGACATAATGGGGGGTGTACCACCATACGAGTTTGAAGATGATGATCAACCTATAATCTGCTTGGAAGGTAATTCAGCATCTGATGATTTAATATCAGATGTGAACCCTGAGAAAAACACTGATGATGATGGACAATGGTTCACTAAACATGGGAAGAAATCTATCCCATGCCTTAAGGAGGAGACGGTCCTTCAAATCACTCAAGAGGATGTCCAGCCTGAATTAGATTACTGGAAAAACGTTGTTTATGGATTCATTGTGGGTGCCAACCCTCCATGGCATATCCTAGAAGGCTTTCTAAAGAGGATCTGGAAACACCATATCATAGACAAAATCTCGTCCCTTCCTAATGGAGTCTTCCTTGTCAGATTCCAGAAGGAAGAAATGAAGAATGCTGTTCTTAACGCCGGATATTTTCTATTCGACAATAAACCAATGATCCTCAGAGCTTGGAACCCTGACATAGACTTGAAGAAGGAAGAGGTCAAGGTTCTCCCTACATGGATTAGACTCATTGATCTTCCACTAAAATTCTGGGGAGCTAGCTTACAGAAAATTGCAGGGGTGATCGACCCTTTTGTACAACTGGATGAGGCCACATCCCAAAAGACCAGGCTGGGTTTTGCTAGAATCTTAGTGGAAATTACTATCGGACAAGACCTGCCTACTAATACTCAGTTCAGAGACGAAAAAGGTGACATTATAACTGTTCATGTGGAATATGATTGGAAACCAGTAATGTGTACTGGTTGCCAGAAGATGGGACATGACAAAAATGAATGCAGGATTGGAAAGAAAAAACCTGTTGAAAAAGAGGTGCGACCTAAGCAGGTATGGAAGCCTAAAATGCAGGTTTCGGTTAGTAATGATACTGCAACTCATTAGGAAAAGATTATATTAACTGGAGATATTGAACCACAGGCACAATCCATTTATTACTCGTCTGGGTTGAATAACACTACAATGGACACTGTGAGTGTAACAGGACAAATGAATAACCCTGAGAACTCTGGAATGTTGCAGCAGCAGATGGACAAAACGACTTTCAGACAGATTTTGACAGCTATTCCAAGCAAGCAAGTGGATGGCAAACTAGGTGACCTCATCTCCAAACCCCTATTATGATGATGAATTTAGGTTTTTGGAACGTTAGAGGCATGAATAAAAGAAAGAAACAGTTGGAGATTAATAAATTTCTAGTGCACAATAAAGTAGGTTTGTTTGGTTTGCTAGAAACTAAAATAAAATCAGGGAATCAAAGCTCAGTTGGTGAGTGTGTTTTCAAAAACTGGAGCATTGTGACAAACGCGCACAAGCATCCTAGAGGTAGAATCTGGACTTTATGGGATCCAAATCAATGTTTCGTTACCCCTCTCTTCTGCTCAAATCAATTGATTCATTGCTATGTGATAAGTGTAGTTTGTAGTGCCTATGTTGTTGTGTTTTGGTCCCATTTTCCTTGTAGAATCGCTCCTTGGGAGCGGTTTAGGGGCTTCTTATGCTTCCTTTAGTTCGTTTCAGGTTCCCGAGACCGATTTGGAAGAGTTGGAGCGATTCCGACATAATACATACACATTTTGGAGCCAACGGAGTAAAGGAATGATGACTCGATGCCTAGGAATCGACCCCGAGACCTTGGGACCCAATCCCGAGTCCCAAGAATCGACGGGAAGCCCATGAGAGGCAAGGAGGGGCTAAGAAGCTGTTAAGGGAGGCATACAAGACCCATCCCGTTCGGGATGGTCTCATCCCGTTCGGGATGGGGTGCACGTTTAGGAGCGCCACTGTGAGCCCATCCCGATCGGGAAGGTCCTTCCCGATCGGGAAGGATGGCCCATCCCGGTCGGGACCAAGCCTTCCCGATCGGGAAGGGTCAGTTACAGCGCGACTTCTTTATTTCTTCTCCTTCATTCTTGTACCCATATATATACTCCCCTCTTGTATTAGTAAGACATCTTATCTTAACCTAGACTAGTTTAAGCCTCCAAAACCCTAGATTAGTGTTCTCACATTAGTTTTAATCTCTCCCTAATTCTTTGTTAATCATTGTAATTAGTTCTTGGATTAAGGGGATTCTTGAAGATTATTCCAAGCTTGACAACCTTGGGATTTTATTTGGGTTTCTTATTAATACAAGTTCTCTTCTTTTTCATCCATTGTTTGTTGGTATAATCTCCTTCTCTTATTTACTCTTGTTCTTAGTTTGTTAATCAAGTTTGAATCTTTTATATATTGTTATTGTTGTTAGTTGTTCATAATGAATGCTTGGATGTTTAGTTTGTTTTCTCTTGTTATTGTTATGGGTAATTTGTTAATGAGTGAGTAGTCTTTTTGTGGGGTTAGTAGAGGGATTAGGGGCAGATTATGGATGATTAGGGTTGATTAAGGGAAAAGGGTGAATCTTTGTTGTTAGTCACATTGTGGGCACTCTATGTGTTTGTTGATATGCTTGTATGTATGAGTTGTAGTGGCCATGCTTCCCATACTTGTGCTCATCTTCTCATTGATTGTCTATTATGTGGAAATGTTGAGAATAGTTTAGTCGCGAGAGCGCGGACTAGGGTCTAAGTTGCGAGAGCCCGGACCCACCTTGGCATCGGTTTAAGTTGCGAGAGCCCGGACCGACCCTAGCAACTAGGAGACACCCATTACCCTTGATCACCCCAATTACCCTTCTACTCCTATGAACCCGACCTACCCCACTTTCCTTCCATATTTGAGTCACCTCTTAGTTAGTCATCGTCTCATTAGTTTCATTGTTTAGTTTGTTTCTAGTTCATCATTAGTCTAGTTCTTACTTCTCCTCCATCACACTTTGTCAATTATAGCTTTCTTTGTGTTTGTTTTGGTGATCTAGTCTCGTTTTAGGCCGACCTAGTCTAAACCTTGATATACCGTCCTCGTGGATACGATCCCAACTTGCCCTAGCTTCCCACTAGGTTAGTCGGTGTTTTATTGACGGTTAGGGACGTGACGAATCCTTACCATCAATTTGGCGCCGTTGCCGGTGACGGTGCATTGTTTAGATTTAGTTTGCTTATTTCTAGACTTAGTTACCCTTCTTTGTGTTCTCCCATCTTCTCTTGAGAATATTTTCTAGTTTTTCTTGTTTTCTTAGCTTTCTTTTTCTCTTTGTCTCTAGTTGTGCTTGTTTATTGTCGTTGCCTAGTGCCCATAAAGCGCTAGGTGTTCTCACGTTTGTTCTAGTGTGTAGTGTATGCCTAGGAGGGGAGGCGAATTCTTTCTCTTTAATCCAGAGCCGGAAAGACTCTTTCGAGCCTTTCGCCAACGGACGATTAACCGGGTTAGGATCTCTCAACCGAGTGCAAGCAATACTCATCAAGGGCAAGCCCAAGGAGCCGGCTTGAACAATCCACATCGAGAGACGGCCGAAGGGGGATTCATTAACCCTTTTGGTGATTCTTCTTCTCCTAGTTCCCCCTCTTCATCTACATCAACACTGTCTACACCACCATCTCCTCCCTTATATCCAAGAATGCCGAAGTTCTCATCTGATCACTCCACTTTTACGGAAGATGTCTTGCCGGGACCGAGTGCATTACCGGAAACCTATACCGGGAATTTTGTGGCAAAGACTCAATTTATTCAACTTGTGGAGAGGAGCCCATTTAGTGGTTTGCCACCGAAGACCCGCACCAACATATGGAGACCTTCTCCGATTATTGTGACGCTATATCTCAAACCGGGGTTACTCAAGATCAAATTCGTTGGGTACTTTTCCCGTTCTCTCTTATTGGAAAAGCGAAGCAATGGATTAAGAGTCTCGATAGGGCAACCATGGGGATCGATACTTGGAAAAAGCTTGCCTTGGCGTTCTACCAAAAGTTTTACCCTCCGGAAAAGACGAATTTGCTTAGGGCCTCCATCACCGGGTTCCAACAAAGGGATGAAGAGAGCCTATATGAAGCTTGGGAGCGGTTTAAATCTTTGGTTAGGTCGTGCCCTCATCATGGACTCTCACAATGGTTCTTGGTGCAACAATTTTGGAATGGTCTTTATGAAGACTCGAGAGCTATTCTTAACATGGGCTCCAATGGTAGGTTCACCGAGGTCGATGACGACCAAACTTGGGCTAGAATCGAAGAGATGGCGGTGCATAATTCGCAATACTCTAGGCCTAGGAAGGCACATCGAGGAGGCATGCATGAGGTTGATGCTATCACCAAGTTAAGCATTGACCTTGGAGCTCAACTGAAAACACACATGGAGACTATTGACAAGAAGCTCCAAAGCCACCTCAACCAAGTCCAAGGCTCTAGTTCCTCTCACCATCAACCGATTCAAGAAGTGAATGCTTTGGGGTTTGCACCTCCTTTACCTTATTTTGGGATGTGTGATACTTGTGGAATCGTTGGTCATGATCCTATGAATTGTAGAGGAAGTATTGAGGAAGTGAACGCCTTTCAAGCGTTCAAGCAAGGTGCCTCCTACTCTAACCAATACCAAGCTTCCAATCAAGTCCCTCAACAACAAGCACTTCAACATCAACAACAACCTCGTCCTTATGTTCCACCTCCCTTACGGGACAACAATGAAGGTTACCAAGGTTATGTGGGTAACCAAAGACCCTTCAACAATTTCAAGCAAAATAACCAAGGCAACTTCAACAACAAGCAAGGGTTCCAACAAGGGAATTTCAATCATGGTGGTTTCCAAGGAAACCGAAACTTCTAAGGACAACAAAACCACAACCAAGGCCTTAATCAAGGCAATTCTCATGGGTTCCAAGGGAACCATCAAAAACAACAAGCAACACAAGACAATCAACAAGGCAAGCCTAGGAGCCGGTCTCCTACTCATGATTATGGCATTCCTCTCGCCATCACCGATACTCCGCATAATCCATCGTCCCCACCACGGGATTTTGACATTCAAAAGACTTTGATGGATATGCAAAAGAATACTCAAGATGTGCAAAAATGTCAAATGGATATGTCAAGAACCCAACAAGTGCTCTTTGCTTATATTCAAGGGGAAAACGCGATGAGAGATACCCGTATGAAGATACTTGAGACTCAAGTATCTCAGCTCGCTTCGGGGAGCTCCTCAAGGCAAAAGGGGCAACTACCTTCTCAAGGTGAAACACCGACATTTGAGCATGTAAATGCTATCACCACAAGGAGAGGTACCTCTTATGCCAACGCAAGAACCGACAATGGAAATGGCATCTCCAAATCAAGAAGAGTCAAGCTTTGATAATCCAATTGAGGAGCAAGTCTTATGGGAGGTCGAGAAACCCCAAGAAGACAACCCTCCCCCACTTCAAGAGAAAGACAAGGGAAAAAGAAAAGTATCCTTTGAAGAGTCCACCCCTATTGAGCAAAACAAGTACCAAATCAAGTTGCCTTTCCCATCAAGGCAAATGAAGACTAGGGTGGACACTCAATACGACAAGTTCCTTAGTATTGTGAAGAAATTGGATGTTAGTGTCCCGTTTACCGAGTTACTTACCCAAATCCCGGCATATGGTAAATTCATTAAAAAAATCTTGGCTAGGAAGAGGTCCATCGACAAGGAAGAGACGGTAGCGTTCACGAGGGTGGTGAGCAAGCTTATTCAAGGTTCCACGCTTCCGAAGTTGAAGGACCCGGGTAGTTTCTCTATCCCATGCACCATCGGCAATTACAAGATCGAGAGAGCTATGTGTGATTTGGGTGCGAGTGTGAGCATTATTCCCTACACCATTTGTGAGCGATTAGGGATGACGGAGTTGAAATGTACGTCCATTACACTCCAAATGGCCGATAAGTCTCTTAACCGACCATTGGGAATGTTGGAGGATGTGCCGGATCGAATAGGGAAGTTCTTCATTCCGGTCGACTTCATTGTGGTTGACATGCCGGAGGATGCTAACACTCCCATCATCCTTGGACGCCCATTTTTACACACTGCCGGTGCCGTGATCGATGTGAAGAAGGGTAGGATTACTTTTCAACTAGGCGACGAGGAGTTAGTGTTCGACCTTCAAGGCAACACTTCGCCTATGACCGAGACATGTAATATGATCCATGCCACGGAAGACATCGATCGAGGGAAAGATCGGGAACAAAGCTTGAAGAAGTACTCTTACGTACTTGAGGATGATGACTCCGAGAGTGAGGAGGATGATAGCCCAAATCATGGGCTTGATGACAAGTTGAAAAGCAAGGAGAAGGATGAGCCTCCCTTGGGGCCACATGAGGACCGGTGGACGTTCGGGTATATCCCAAAAGACAAAAAGTACAAGTTCAAGCCATTGAACTTGGAAGATCGGGATGCCCCGGGAACGTCAAGGCAAGGCCATGAAGAGCCTTGGGATGTGGTCGGTTACATTACGAGCTTGATTGAATACTTCGCTAGGGCCTTTGACTTGTTCCTACGTGCTTTTGATGGAGATGGAACCGGTTGTAGTATTGTTGAAAAAGAATAAAGATTGCACCACCTTGGTTTGACAGAGTTCCACAAGAACCGTCTCATTGTATATATTTCTTACTTGTAGTTAGTTTGAGTTTTGTGATATTCTTGTTGTTTGGATTGATTGATGAGCGTTGTGAGGGAGAGAATATGATGTGTATATGAGCTTTGTTGATAGGTGAAGTGCATGTGATTCCTAGAAAGGAATGGTTGATGATGGAGTTTGGTTTGCGAGCGAGGAAGTCGGTTTTTGAAGCTTATGATAAGCTTTTGGGTTTGGGGAAGGCCAAGAAGACTCATCCCGACCGGGAAGAGGGCTTCCCGACCGGGAAGGAGCCATCCCGATCGGGATGAGGGTGCAGAAATTCGGACTCACTGGAGTGCGTTCCCGACCAGGACGAGAGCTTCCCGATCGGGAAGGGTTTATCAACCCGATCGGGACCATCCATCCCGACCGGGATGGTCCCCTTTCTCCCTTTTGAGCCTTTTCTTAGGCGTTTGACTCCACCCATCCATTATACCCCCTCCCAACCTCCCTACTCCTCCTTACTCCTATCATATTACCCGTACACCTCACCTTACACCGAAATCCACATAAATTTTCATCCCCTCGCACCATTACTACCCCGACCATGAGTCCTTCTTGAGTGCGAAGCGAGATAGCAACCGAGAAGACAAGCGACAAGCCTTTAATGATCATCGAGACGATGGAGCAAGTGAGTTACTAGCCGCTCGGTTTGGGTAACTATCCTTACTTTTCCTTTTTTTTTATCGCTTGTTTTTCATTGTTTGCCCCCTTCCCTTGAGTCATGGTATGTAGTGGCCTTCGAGGCCGTGGTAGGGTTGCTCCCGACTCCCGACGACGTGATTACGTCGAGAGTCAATCGATTAATCCAATTTTACAAGATTTTCACCCCTTTTTAGGAGTTAGTCGGATTTGGACGAATCCGGGCTAGGTGACTTGATTACACCTAGCCCTCCCCTCCCATTTCCTTTTATTTCTTTCTTTTTATTTCTTCCCCCTTCCATATCTTTTCTTGTCTCGGCCCATGGTGACTTGACTACATCCCGGCCGGGCACCTTCTACCCTTTCCTCCACTTTTCTTTTTGATTTTTAGCTTTATTTTCGTAGTTTCTTTTCTTTTTCTTTTGTCTCTCCGCACACTACGATTGAGCATATGAGGACATTGCTCGGTTTAAGTGTGGGGGAGCGATATTCTATCATAGTCAGTTTTATTTTTTTTCCTTTTTCGAAAAACCTTTAAAAACCCTAAAAATTTGAATTTTTTTTTCATAAAAATCAAAAAGATTTTCTTTGGTGTGTTTTCCTTTTTTGTGTCTTTGTGTCGTATATATGGTTTGTGTGCGTGTTTTGCTTCCCTCTTTCCTTATAGGTCGCTTAAATCGCCGATGACTTTGGAAAGCTCTAAAGACTTCCGGTAACATCTTATCCCTTTTTCTTCTTTATCCCTTGTGGAGTTTGGAGGAGATTGTGATGTTGTGTGCTCGGGTGGAGCTTTCTGCAAATTGGTGGATGATTTGGTGACTTGTATGGAATTTCGGGGTGGTGTTTGTATTATATTTGTTTTGTTATGTTTTGTTTTTTGTTGCCTTTGTTTCTTTTCCTTTCGTTTTCTTTGTGTCTTCACTTTGTGTGTATTGTGTGTTTTGTGTGTAAACCGTTTTCGAAAACCCGGTTTAGAGGCTAGTGTGCAAGTGTTTATTTTCCCTTTCTAGTAATATAAATCGAGTCTTGGACTTTACTCTAGTAGAATGACCCTAAATCAATGATTTCGTTCGTTTCTTACCTTAAGTCCACCTAGCTTACTAGGGATTTACTACGGGATTTGCACCTTTGACCATTATGACCACCCACGGTGTGAAAAGGCCTTGGTTACCGAGTCTCGTCCCTTAGGCGACCGTGTCTAGGATTGTTTGATTAGTCCATGTTCTCCACTTTTTGTGGGTTTGAAGAGGGATCGCGACCCCCGACTTACCCATTTACCTACCTCCCACACATATACACACAATAAATTATAAATTGTTGATTCTCTCTTTCTTGTTACACAATGAAATGCCAAAAAGCCAAATCAAGCCAAAAGGGCAAAGAAAAGAAAAGAATGAAAATGAAAGAAAGAAAAGAAATGAAGAAAAAGAAAAGGCACAAAAGCCAAAAAAAGAAAATAGAAAAGAAGAAAAAGAATGGCATGGCAAAACAAAGCAAAAATGCAAAAGAAAAGAGAAAATACCAAAAGAAAACCCGATTCACAAAAATAACCCCTACCTCTCAAAATAAGTCTTTTTCCGACTTTTGCTGTGAAGAGCCTACCAAAGGACCGAGTCCCGAGGAAGGATGATAGCGGCATTAGTCGGCCTTCCCTCATTTTGCATGTTTTCCACCTTTTTACTTGGACTAGTTAGGCGCTTTTGGACACGGGACGACCCTCTTGGCTCACGCTAAAGGGGGCGGGGTCTCACTTACCTACAGTGTCGACTAACACCGTGGTTATTCACTTTTCCACTCCGTCGATCGTCCCGTAGTACGTTTTTAGAAAGTTAGGAGGACCTAGGTAAGTTACCAACATTTTTGTTGCTTTATCGTCATACTATTAGGGTTTAGTCCACCTTGGTTTGTATTTCTAGCTTGGGAACGTTGTCACTTACCTCGAGTCCTAAACCGGCGCTTCTTTCACCGCTTTTTGAGGGAAGCGGTATTTCTTTTGTTTTGGGTGCAACCTTGTGTTTGTCTGTTTGTTTGTTTGTTTGTTTATATGCTTGTTTGCTTTTGTGTCTTGTGTCCGGTTGCATCCACAGTTTTGTCGCAAGACCCGACTTGCCTTGCGGAGTGCACTTTTCCTCTAAGTGCACTCGCGTGAGTTGAAAGGGCGTTGGGTGCGCTAATACCCACTCGGTTAGTTTAGTACTTAGTTTGTGCTTACTCGAGGGCGAGTAAGGGTTAAGTGTGGGGGAGTTGATAAGTGTAGTTTGTAGTGCCTATTTTGTTGTGTTTTGGTCCCATTTTCCTTGTAGAATCGCTCCTTGGGAGCGGTTTAGGGGCTTCTTATGCTTCCTTTAGTTTGTTTCAGGTTCCCGAGATTGATTTGGAAGAGTTGGAGCGATTCCGACTTAATACATACACATTTTGGAGCCAACGAAGTAAAGGAACGATGAATCGATGCCTAGGAATCCACCCCGAGACCTTGGGACCCAATCCCAAGTCCCGAGAATTGACGGGAAGCCCATGAGAGGCAAGGAGGGGCTAAGAAGCTCTTAAGGGAGGCATACAAGACCCATCCCGTTCGGGATGGGGTGCACGTTTAGGAGCGCCACTGTGAGCCCATACCGATCGGGAAGGCCCTTCCCGATCAGAAAGGATGGCCCATCCCGGTCGGGACCAAGCCTTCCCGATCGGGAAGGGTCAGTTACAACGCGACTTCTTTATTTCTTCTCCTTCATTCTTGTACCCATATATATACTCCCCTCTTGTATTAGTAAGACATCTTATCTTACCCTAGACTAGTTTAAGCCTCCAAAACCCTAGATTAGTGTTCTCACATTAGTTTTAATCTCTCCCTAATTCTTAGTTAATCATTGTAATTAGTTCTTGGATTAAGGGGATTCTTGAAGATTATTCCAAGCTTGACAACCTTGGGATTTTATTTGGGTTTCTTATTAATACAAGTTCTCTTCTTTTTCATCCATTGTTTGTTGGTATAATCTCCTTCTCTTATTTACTCTTGTTCTTAGTTTGTTAATCAAGTTTGAATCTTTTATATATTGTTATTGTTGTTAGTTGTTCATAATGAATGCTTGGATGTTTAGTTTATTTTCTCTTATTATTGTTATGGGTAATTTGTTAATGAGTGAGTAGTCTTCTTGTGGGGTTAGTAGGGGGATTAGGGGTAGATTATGGATGATTAGGGTTGATTAAGGGAAAAGGGTGAATCTTTGTTGTTAGTCACATTGTGGGCACTCTATGTGTTTGTTGATATGCTTGTATGAGTTGTAGTGGCCATGCTTCCCATACTTGTGCTCATCTTCTCATTGATTGTCTATTATGTGGAAATGTTGAGAATAGTTTAGTCGCGAGAGTGCGGACTAGGGTCTAAGTTGCGAGAGCCCGGACCCACCTTGGCATCGGTTTAAGTTGCGAGAGCCCGGACCGACCCTAGCAACTAGGAGACACCCATTACCCTTGATCACCCCAATTACCCTTGTACTCCTATGAACCCGACCTACCCCACTTTCCTTCCATATTTGAGTCACCTCTTAGTTATTCATCGTCTCATTAGTTTCATTGTTTAGTTTATTTCTAGTTCATCATTAGTCTAGTTCTTACTTCTCCTCCATCACACTTTGTCAATTATAGCTTTCTTTGTGTTTGTTTTGGTGATCTAGTCTCGTTTTAGGCCGACCTAGTCTAAACCTTGATATACCGTCGTCGTGGATACGATCCCGACTTGCCCTAGCTACCCACTAGGTTAGTCGGTGTTTTATTGACGGTTAGGGACGCGACGAATCCCTACCATCACTATGTGAAGGAAATTAATGGTCAGTCTGCCTATGTTACTTTTGTCTACGCTTTCAATGACATTCATGAGAGAGCCCCTCTTTGGAATGATCTGAGAAACATTGCTTCTAAGATTTCTGGACCTTGGCTGATTGGGGGAGATTTTAATTGCGTTCTTAAGCCTGAAGAAAGACTTGGAGGTAACTTCGTATTAGCTGAAGCCATGCCTTTCCAATCTTGTATTGACGATTGCGAATTAATGGATAGTCCTGCCTGTGGATCATATTACACTTGGAACAACAAACAAAGACCTAAGGATAGAATATTTTCCAGATTGGACAGGTGTTTGGTCAATCATGAAAGGATAACAGATAAAGAAAATTATGCTGCACACTTCCTGCCGGAAGGGCTCTATGATCATTGCCCTTGTTTGATTATGAAGGGAAGGGGTGATAATGCTAGGAAGAGATCATTCAAATACTTCAATATGTGGAGTAAAGCACCAAATTTTAAGACTATAGTCTCTGATAATTGGCGACAAGAGATTAATGGCACAAAGCTCTTTTGTGTGACTAAGAGAAACTGCAGCGCCTTAAGAAACCGCTTAGGGATTTAAATAAAGATCATTTCTCTGATATTGAGAAATCTGCAGACATTGCTCAGACAAAACTCATATCAATTCAAAAAAGGCTCCATACTAATCCCACTTCTTTGGATTTACGGAAATAGGAGGAACAAGCAATGATTAATTACACAAGACTCCATGAAGCTCGCCTTGACTTCCTTAAACAGAAAGTTAAATGTGATTGGTTAAGGGAAGGGGACCAAAATACGAAATTCTTGCATGGAGCTCTAAGAAGCAGAAGATTGGCGAATTCTGTCACACAAATACAGGATGCCCAAGGTACAATACATACTGACTCGGAAGGGATTCAAAGTGCCTTCCTGAATTACTATTCTCAGTTATTGGGGGAGAGTAAGCCTGTTACTCCTGTCAGCCGGACTGTTATTAATCAGGGACCAATCTGCAATTCACACCATAGACAATTACTGGAGCGACCAGTCACTGATGAGGAAATAAAAGAAGAAATCTTCAGCATCCCGGATGATAAATCCCCGGGGCCCGATGGCTACTCTAGCAAATTTTTTAAGGATTGCTGGGAATTAGTAGGAATCGAGGTCAGTGAAGCCATTAAGGATTTTTTTCTCGTCTGGCCAACTTTTGAAACATGTCAACACCACATCTATTACCCTAATTCCTAAGGTGGATCGCCCTTCTTAAGTCCTACAGTTCAGGACGATAGCCTACTGTAATATTATCTACAAGACCATCTCTAAACTGCTTTGCAATCGCCTATCCACTGTCCTCCCTGACATCATTTCTCACTCCCAAGGAGGTTTTATTAAGGGTAGGAGCATCCTCGAGAACATTCTAATCTGCCAGGACATTATTCGATTATACAACAGAAGAAGTGTGTCTCCGAGATGTTTATTCAAAATTGATCTCCACAAGGCTTATGACACCGTTGAATGGACTTTTATTGATCAAATGATGATTATGTTAGAAATGCCAACTCAGTTCAGAAAACTCGTTATGCAATGCTACTCTACTGCTACGTACAGCCTGAATCTGAATGGCGAGAGCTTCGGCTTCTTTCCTGGCCGACGTGGTTTAAGACAGGGTGATCCCTTATCTCTACTCCTCTTTACACTCTGTATGGAGTACTTGACGCGAGTCTTGAGTCTTGCTACTTCCCAAAATCAATTCAATTATCATCCTCTTTGCAAGACTATGAAACTCATAAGTCTTATGTTCGCCGATGACCTCCTCCTTTTCTCTAAAGGGGACGTTCAGTCCATGATGGTTCTCCTGAGATCCTTCTCCTCCTTTTCTGCGGCGACTGGACTTAAGATGAACAATGGGAAATCAAATGTCTATTTTAATGGCGTCTCGAGTGACACCAAAGCTGCCATTTTGCACGTTTTAGGCTGCTCCGAAGGCTCTTTATTCAAGTACCTGAGAGTTCCTATGAAACCCGGCAAGCTAAGCATTATGGAATGCGAACCCATTGTCCACAAGCTGATGGATCGAATACGGAAGATTGGCGCGAGGAAATTGTCCTACGCTGGAAGGGTCATTTTGATCAAGAGTGTTCTCTCCACTCTCTACTCTTATTGGGCATCAATTTTCATTATTCCCTCGACTGTTATGAAACAGATTGATAATATGTGCAGGAATTACCTTTGGGATGGGGGGATTGACTATCATAGATCACCCATGGTTGCTTGGGACAAAATATGTAAACCCTATAATGAAGGTGGCATTAATCTTCCGCAAAATGCTATCTGGAACAAGGCCGTCATTGGGAAACTTGCTTGGTGGGTGAACAATTGCCAAAACAAATTATGGGTTCAATGGGTCCATCATGTGTATCTGAAGGGGAAGAATTGGGGCAACTATCAACCTTCAGCGGACACAAGTTGGACTTGGCGGAAAGTTTGTCAAATTAGAGACACCCTCAAGCAGTACACTGATATTACTCTACAGGCGGGGAAGGATTATAGAGTTGCTGATGCTTGTGATTGGTTGAGAGAAAAGAGAACTCGGGTGAACTGGCATAATCATCTTTGGACGAGTTGGGCACTCCCTAAGCATAACATGATAGCGTGGATTCAACAACATCAGGCGCTCAATGTTAAAGACAGATTACATACTTTGGGAATTACAGACGATAATTTATGTTGCATCTGCGTTGCTGAACCGGAGACCTTGGATCACCTGTTTAATCGCTGTGAGTTCAGTAGGAAATTCATTTCCGAAGTAAAGAAGAATTGTGGTTGGATTTGCAATATAGAACTTAATGAGCAAGGGAGAAGGCGTCTTAAAGGGTCGAATTTGCAAAAGGCTATAAAGAATGGTATGATGATTAACGCTTTAATCTATCATATTTGGAACCAAAGGAATAAAAGAAGGATGGAGCACCAATTGACTAAACCGGAAAGGCTTGCAACTATAGTTTCTAAAGAGTTTAAGGACTTTTGTAAAAATAAGAGAGTCTACAAATTAAACACTAGAGACTCCAATTTTATTACTAGTCTTACGAGACTAATGTAAATGTCCATGATGTAAATCCGTTTCATCAATATACTTACCCTTACCAAAATAAAAATAAAAATAAGCTTTCAGTAAAAAACTTCACGTAACGAAACAATATAATAAAAATGAGTTTTCCAAAGAAAACATAAATCATTTGCCAACCTGCAACCAAATTATATTGATAATAATAAAAATAGTCAAAATGAGGGTTATGGATAAGATTAGTGTAGACGTCTAGACTTTCACTAGGAGTATACTAAAACTTGCTTCGAGAACTTAGTTCAAACAAATTAAACTTCGTTCTCTAACTAGGCTACTAAACCATAATAGGGCGGCGCCTTATAAATGCGTGGCCCTAGTTTAAGATAATGTACACCCCTCCTGGGATTATCTGTCACCCAGTTCAAGTTATGACGGCGACTTACTGCGAGACCTAAGCTTAAGGTCAAAATGTACACAACTCCCGGGATACTTGTTACCCGGTTCAAGAACTAATGTACCTATTCCTAATACACTAGCCTTATAGTTGATGACAAAAACATAAACCCCAAAATATATTACTTTAACCTCACACTTGTCCTTATTTCATAACTCCAAAACAAAGTCATTATCGATATTCAAAGGATATAATCATTATAATAATAAGAGAACAAAAGGAGTAACCACTACATTTTAAAAGAGGAAACTTTCTATTTTAGGAAACTTTACTAAAAATAGCATTATATCAAAATAACGAAAATATTCGTTCATACTGATACAACATTTTTAGTAAACGATATAGATTTAAAAAAACTAATACTTTCGGCCTTAATGATATTAATTGTTAAGTGAGAATATTCGGGTTTATGAAATTATTAAAATATCGTACAAGTGTTATAAAATGATTAAAAATATCTTAAGCATTTTAATATTACTAATTAGGGTGTTTTCAAAATTTACTAAAGTAAAATTCCCTAATTATTATTAGTGTAAATTAGAAATTACTTCCTTCAAAGATGTGTTTATTAAAATTTACTCCCTTATGATTTTTTTTTAATATTTTACTCCCAAAAAGATGCAAAACTTCAAAATTTACTTGCAAATCACTCTTCCGATGAGTTTATGATTTTACTGATCGAAATGCCCTTCATTAATAGTATCCCCCTCCCCCACCCCACCTCATCCTCATTTCGACTTTCCCAATTCTTTCAGTCCCAATTCCAGGAGAACCCTAAATTCTCAAATCGAAAATCACCAAACCCAAAACTTGAGCATCCATTCATCAATCATTTGTGGGGATTTTTTTACAAGTCTGCAGACTAAATGAGAGCATAAGAGAAGGGGGAAAGAAGGGTAGGAAGAAGAAAGGGGCACTTTCGGTATAAAAAATAGGAAACAAGCAAAATAATTCAAACTCACCGGATTAACTCGTTGGAGTAGTGATTTGCAAGTAAATTTTGAAGTTTTGCATATTTTTGGGCGTAAAATATTAAAAAAAAAATCATAAGGGAGTAAATTTTAATAAACGCATCTTTGAAGGGAGTAATTTCTAATTTACTATTATTATTAGTTTCGACAATACGATTAATAAAAATAGTAATTACCAAACGATTTACGTATTAATATCCAAAAATTATTATTAAACTTAAAAATCATGATTTTCCATAATCTACCAATTTTTCCAGATAAACAAAAGACCCGGAATTCTGAAATTAAAGCGACAAACACGATTTTAATGATAAACGATGATTTAAAGTGATTAATTAATTCATCCACTTAACAATTCCTAAAATTTGAAAAAAATTCAAAAAAATTCTTTTTCATCAGAATGATTACCCACGTCAAGTTTCAGATTAAAATAAAATGTTTAAGTACTAGAATTAAAAATCGGTTTTAATCATTTTTATCCGTAAACGGTAATAATTCAATAATCGATAACTAAAATATCAGAAAAATACAAAATTATTAAAAATCATCAAAAACCAAATTTTTACAGAATATAATCATATATTACAAGTTTAAGCTGAATATTACGATTTACAAATTAATACAACAATTCAATCGTTAATCTCGTAAAAGCGATAAAAATACCTAAACATGCAAATTTCCGACTTTTAATTTTTTTCCAGATTATATGACATACATATATTGTCAAAAATGAAATTTAAAAATATACATGCAATTACACAATTAAAATTATGAAATACCGAGTAACATCGACGTTACCTCTAGTCCAAATTGGAATTGATAATATATTCGTCGACCTCGGGGTCGTCCACAAAACCTACCACAAACAAAAATCATGGCAGAAAAATACCATGAGAAAAACTAATAAAATCAAGGTGAATAACGCTCGAAAACAATTTCGAGTATTACCTTATCGATAGAATCAGAATAAGGATTAATTTGACGATAAAGATGAGACGATTATGACTCGAATTGGAGCAAGAATCACCCTTGGAAAGACAGCAGGTACCACGGCCAAAGAGGGAGAAAAAAATGATTTTTTTTTGTTTAAGAGTAAAAATGAATGTAAGGAAAATGAAGGGTTTCCCTTATGCTTGAATGATATTAAAAATGATGAAAACAAGGTGGGAAATGGGCTAAATGTACCGGCCAAATCAAGAGGAAAGGAATATGAAAAGTTTGTGCATTAATTATCCAATTAAATGGATGTAAAGAATTATCTAATCTATATATCTATATATATTATTAAAAGTCAAACAAAGCAATTACATTTCACCATTTGAGTTTGAAAGCATTTCATGATGTCATGCCATCTTCTTCAAATTGGCCAAATCTATAAATAAAGTTAAACTAGGTACGTCACCCGTGAAATTCACGGGATTATCCGCTTAAAAATCGCATGCCCTGGTTTTTGTAAATCATCCACCAAGTTGTTTCGTGAATGTATATACGTAGTTGTTGTCTCAAATTACACGTGGATCGATTTCTTATTTAACGGAATTGGAGATAGTTGAAATGTAGTTTCGATTGCAATAATTGGATAATGGAAATAGTTCATAAAGTGGGTGGTTACAAGCAGAAGTTCAATCTAATTAAATAGTTCATTGGCAGTATTGAAATTAAGAATCAGTGTGGCGGTTTTCCCTTCTCTTTGCCGGTGTTTTGATAGGTGTCGGGCTTCTTGGACGCTTTCCTCCATTGCTTTTGCTCCTGTACTCAAATTTGTTAGTTGCGTTGCCTTTTTTTGGTGCTAAAAGAAACTTTATTTAATTATTCGTCTAATTTGATTGACCTGTCTTCATTGTGCGGTGGGTGTTCCATTTGGGCTTGTTCAATTTCTTTTGAGGTTGTTTCCTTTGGTCCACCTCCAGAAGCCTGATTCTAAATATGTTTTCAAAAGTGTTAAATGTTAAGTGTACGATGTTCACCTACTTTTATGTAGTTGGGCACCTTTTTCGTTTGTTGTTGAGACACACTTACTTCTTCTAATATATTGTTGGCGATGTAAGTCCTTAGAACCTTTAATTCTCTATCTTGGCCGTAGTTGTTTGTTCTTATCGCGACCTTAAATGTGAAAAACTTGCCAATACAACTCTGTAGTATGTTGTATACTCTTTGTTTTCCGTCGTCCTGTAATTTTTTAGAGTGGTTGAGTTGTCATAATGTGGTGAAAAATTAGTATCATTGGTATATAAGTTGACTGGGAGAAATGTTGAGCCAAGTGTACGTGTACCTTCTCGTAAATGTCCAATAGTTTGTCTATTGGTTGCCCAATTATTTTTTCCGCCTCTTTATCAAAAACGACGATACTTGCTTCACTGTCCCCGTCTGATAATGTCCCGATGATTCTGTACCTGTAATTTTTCATTTGGTAGTATATTTTTTTTAGAAATGTTGCATTTGTAGCATAAAGACACCATTTTAATCTTGCTTGAGTTTTATTTGGTACCTTTGAGTTGGGTATTGTATCTGCTGTCGACATTTGTGACAATAGTTGTCGGTTCCAAGTCCCTTCCTACACGTCGGACATGAGATGTATCTCCATTCAATGTCGGTCCTAATGTCAACTATTTGTCCGTGACACGTGTAGGTTGCTTTCTGTGCGTTGGATTGGGTCCGAACAAAAGTTTCGTAATATTTCATTTGAGTTTCTGTAAAATTTTATATAGTTATTGTAAATGTTATCTTACCATGTCCGTGATCTCCATCTCCTTGAGCTCCTTAATTGGTTTTCGATTGGCTGTCATTGTGTCCTCAATTTGTTGTTGTATGGTGTTTTGGAGGTGTTCAACTGATTTTGGAGATGTAACTCTGCATTTATTTTGAAAATAAATAGTTTTTTTATAGAGTAGTTAGTTTCTAGCAAATGCTTTGTGTGTGGAGTTACCTTTCCAATAACTCTCTTGTTTCAGGTATGTCCATGTCTATATACACTTTTGTTCCGTGAGTGCTCTGTAGTTGGTATTCATCTGCATTGAAAGTGAGCAGGTTTAGTAACATATAGAGAATAAATTTGTGGGAGCTACTTCTTACCGTTGTATAGGACAACTCTTGTTGAGGTAATGATAATTGTGTTAGGCTTGCCGGATTCTGTTGTGAAGATTCCGTCAACGTATTTGGTTGCCTTTCCCCATAATGTGACCCTAATCTTATTGTCCCTATACATTGAACATTGTAGGCTTAAATATCAATGCATAATCGAATAAAGTTTACGACAAATACCTTTAACATGAAATCTCACCTCTCGTCTTCAATGAAGATGTGGCGTATTTCTGTAGGTCCGTTTGTTGTCATAACGTGAGCCTTGTCCTCTATTCCCGTCAGAAGTCCTACGACATCTGCATGCATCTTCAAGTTAGTGTGTGAATGTGAACACTCTAATTAGAAGTAAATTTATGTAATTTGGGTTAGGTACCTATCAAGTAGTCTGTTTCGTTGCTTCTTTCCTCAAGCAGATGCAGCGGATGAAATTCAAACTTATACATTGGAATATGTTTCTCGTTTTGTGGTGACTCGAGGACAGAAGTGAATGGGGTGAACTTAATAATGTTTTCATTTGTATTGACGGGACGATATCCTCTTTTATTTTTTTTCGACATCAAAGTGCGTTAGCTTGTATACTTGACCTTCTTGAAGTAGTTCCTTGAAACTGTGCATCCATTTTCTATTGATAGTTGCTTGTATATGATCGCCCTGTTAATTGATGGTTCCCATAGACGTCAGTAAATATTTGGGTAAATTGTATTGTGGTTGGTAAGATAATATTTTATACCTGTGCATCTAGGAAAATCACATCTAGTGACACGGGAATGTCATTTGCCTTTGGTGTCACATTCCACATCCTAGTTGCTCGAGCGATTATTTGGTAGCGGGATTTGGATGGCACCATTGTTGCTATGTTCGTGGTAAGGAGAGCCATTTCCTTTTTTTTGTTATGTTCTTTTTGAATTGTGATTGTGTGATTGGTTTTGTGGTATTTATAGTCAGTTGTTGACTTGTGTGTTTTATTTTTGAGCACTCAAAGAGTCGCAATTTATTTCGATCTCTTTAGGTGGGTAATTAGTTTTTGTAAGATATGATTGTGTGATTGGTCTTGTGGTATTTATAGTCAGTTGTTGACTTGTGTGTTTTATTTGTGAGCACTCAAAGAGTCGCAATTTATTTCGATCTCTTTAGGTGGGTAATTAGTTTTCGTAAGATATGAACTTAATGTGTGATTATACGGGTAATTAATTTTTGTAAAATATGGCATCCAAAGGTCAATACATTAACAAAAGAACTGCTTATTTATGCCTATATAAGATAGATAAAAGTGATTAATTAACTTATGTTATAGAGTTGATCCACTAAGGTATTGAGCGGCGGTGTAGGATCAGATCCCAAAGATAGTAAGTCTCTGTAATCGTCGTAGTATTTATACATGGTTTTAACTCTAATAAACAAATTATGATTTGATCGCCATGAGTGCTCCGTAGCGATAAATTTTGTAAAAAATTTCGCCTAAATCAATCATGGTGTCAATTCAATGTTGGATAATGGAGAAGATCGTAACCCCCGATTAATTTCATCATAATAAATTTCTGATATTATTATTATTATTATTATTATTATTATTATTATTATTAATCATGAAGTCAATTCAATGTTGGTTAATGGAGAAGATCGTAACCGCCGATTAATTTCATGATAATAAATTTCGGATACTATTGAAACGTTTTTTTTCGGACCATTTATTCTTGATCATTCATGGATGATTATAGTATAGATGCTATTCAATGGTGAAGAAACAAATAGTCATAAACAAATGATATTGTCGATAGGCTTAGTTTTTGTAGCTGGCGCAGAAGTTTGATTTAATTTGTACTATTCAATTGAGTTAACCTCTAATTTATCCGTATTCTTATAAACTATGTATCCTAAGATGTTTGTTCGTATGATTGTGCGGGTAATTAATTTTCTTAAAATATGGTATCGAAAGAACAATATTGTATAAACTTAATGCATGATTGTGGACATAAAGTTTATTAAATGTGGGGTAAACGAAAGGGTAGAAACCGCCGCTCTTAATTCTATTTACATCAAATGTTACGATTGTAGACAAATTAATTTAACTAATAAACTGATTAATAATATCTTATGTAATAACATAGGCAAATGAAAAGTTTTTGATGAAATAATGAATCATTTAATTAATTATTTTTTGAATATATTTTTTAAAGTTTAAAACACTAAGTAAACTATAATTTTAATAAACAGTGCAACAAAAGTGTCGCGTCGCAAAAAATTTAGTATGGGGAGAGTCTTTTTTTAAAATTGATTCAGCATGGTAATTAAAGATTTTATTCAGAACAATGTAGATTAAACGAAGAGATCAATGAGTCGACAATTTTTAGTGAGATTCATTAATATATGGTCGTAATATGTATAGATTTGAACTCTAATAAATAAGTAATGATATGATCGCCGTGAGTGCTCTGTACAGATAAATTTTCTATGTTTTGTTCGCCTAAATCAATCCTGAATTATAATTTATTCTCGATATTGTCATAGGTCCTATTTTTTAGGTTCTACCGTTTTCATGGATTTTATACTCTCTATGTTGTTTTTAATGTAAAAAATTAAAATGATGGGCTATTGTAATCATGAAGTCAATTCAATGTTGGATAATGAAGAAGATCATAACCGCCAATTAATTTAATTATCGTAATAAATTTCGGATATTATTGAAACAATTTTTGGAGATCATTCATTCTTAATTTTGTAAGAGTTTTGGATAGCTAATTGACGAAATGACGAATAGGTGGATCGTATTTTTTTTTCAGTGTTCGGTGTAAAGAATGAGATGGTGATTTTGTTTGAATTTTTTGTTTTCAAATGTTGTTTTGGTGTAAGTTGGTTAGTTAAAATATACTTCTTACATGAAACGAAAGATTGAGCCAAAATATATGGTTGATTATAGCATAAATGTTATTCAATGATGGACAAACGAATAGTTACAAACCGACGGAATTAATTTCATCAGCATAGATTATTCCCATTGGATTCCTAATTTTTATTCATGGGCTAGGAATACTTTGTCATCATCAACCGTTACGATACTATTGATAGGTTTAGTTTCGTAGCTGACACATGATTTTGCTTTAATCTATATTATACGATCTAGCTAACCACGAATCTATCCGTATTATTATTATTTTCTTATATGCAATGTACTGAGACATATTGATGTGCATGGGTACTATACTTTGGAATGACATGTTGCGTAAACATATTAAAAGAAATTGCACGAAAAGAAATTGCACATCAATTGCTTTATTTGATGTTTTCATTTATATGCAATGAGTTTAATGTCTATTTAAATGTGTTTAATGTATATTGTATTTAATTTTGTGACATATTGTTGTAGTTGTATAGGCTAATCATATTCTTTGTAGTGTCTTCTATATGTGTGGTATTTATTTAATCCTCTATGCTATGATTGGTAAACCTACACATACTATATATATACCTTCCCTTTGGTTGTCTTTGTACCTATATATCCCACTTAATTTTACTAAAATACTTGTGTTCATTTTTGCAGAACTTATCAACATTGTCACACCTATTTCCATAATGTCTAATTTCTATAACGTTGGTGACGTTGTTGAGGTGATGTTTTGCGAGGTTGGTTTTGTGGGGTCATTTTATCTCGCAACCATCATTAACGTCTTGGAAAATGGTTATCTTTATGTTGAGTTTCACCATTTGCTATTCGATTGTGAATATTTTTTTTTAAGGGATGTTGTTCCTGCAATTAATGTTCGGCCAATGCCTCCGTATATTGTAAAGACAAAGTATGAGATTGAAGATGTTGTCGAGGTCTTTGCCAATGATGGATGGTGGGTTGGCAAGGTTGTTAATGTATTTGAGTTTCATGGGTATTATGAGATCAAGTTCGAAATGTATGGCGAAGTTAGTTTGTATGAGTCGTTCGACATTCGTCCTCATCTTGTTTGGGAGCATGGCAAATGGATTGGTGTTTTGGAATGATTCTTGTGTCTATTGGTAGTTGACTAATGTGTTCCATTTATATATGTAATTGGTCTTTCGTAAAGTCTGTACTAATTCATCAATAAGCATTGGTCTCATATTTCTATTTTGCATGCTATTATTATGATAGCAAACTGTATTATGACAACGACATACTAAAACCGCTAAGCTTAAAAAATATGACATTTAAAAAATACTCTGCAGTTCACAGTCAGAAGATTTAGAATGTGTAGCATGTGTCATGTATTTGGAATCGAACGGTTAGGAATTATAACTCACTAAATATTTCGTTGCATACAACATTTTTAGTTTCATTTTTGTCGTCTAACTCATTCTTACTCGGGATTCATATAAAATATAAGGGCCTCAAAATTGAGACTCGAACTGGGCCTCCAAATGTATTAAGACATCCCTGAGACGTAATAAAATCTCGAACCTAGTGATTTCCAAGAATGAACTTTAGAATGTTACAATCAATAATAGAAAACATCGATTCCTTGCGCAGAAAAAAAACATTGGCCCCCAAACAAAAATGACATTTAAAAAGTGGAACGGGAAAAAAAATGGAGGGAGTAGAAAACTACACCGTACTTAACAGCTGAAAGAGTTGGAATGTGGCTAGTATGTTACATTTATTTGGAATCAAACATCTAGAAATTATAAGTCACTAAATATTTCTTTGTAAACGACATTTTTAGTTTCGTTTTTGTTGTCTAATTCATTCTTACTCGGGATGCATATCTTTAGCCCAGTGCGAGAGGTAACTCGAGAGACAGCGACATATAATTGCCCATGACTGAAAACCGGCTCAGGTAAATATACGCCAACGTTGTTCAACGTCTGACCTTGACTCTTGTTAATGGTCATTGCGAAACATACTTTGATTGGAAACTGCCTCCGTTTCATCGTGAAAGGCCAACTTGAGTCGGTAGGGGTCATCTCTATTCTCGGAATAGCAACCACTTGTCCTATGTTTGCTCCCGTGATGACTTTTGCTTCAATAATACGCGTTCGTATTCGTAACACGGTTAGCCTCGTTCCATTGCATAATCCTGATGCTTGATTTATGTTCCTCAACAAAATTATTGGACAACCGACCTTGAGGCGTATTTCATGATTTGGCATACCCTGGAAGTGGAGGGAATTTAGGAATTCCGTTGGGTATAAGTTCTCCATATCCCCCGCATTTCTCGTCAAAGGGCAGATTCTGTCCGCACTTTTTGAAATTTCTTCAACCCCTGGCAACAATCGTAGAATGTAATTGTTAATCTCGTCGACAATTTCATTTTTGGGGGCGAGAATTGCTCTTCCCTGTAAGTACTCTGCATTTTTGTAATTGCCAAGAAGATTTGGGTAAACTTCATTAACAACTGTACCAATGGGATCATGTTCTGCTTCAATTAGTATATCTCTTGGAATTCCAATCCATGTCTGGTCATCATCTCCTTTCTTCTTCGTTGCTGCTATCTTCCCATCCCCAATAGCAAGGACCCATTCTGCGGACTTTTGTAGCTCATCCACCTCACTGTCATCTACCCCACGTAATAACCTCATATTTTTTTGAAGCCGAAGAACCTGACAATGCGGCCAAATTTGACTTGACTTACTGATTGATGCATTAACTATGTCCGCCCTTCCACCTTTAGGAACTACTGGTAATATTTGCCTAAAATCACCTCCAAGAACGACTGTCTTACCACCAAATATTTTAGACTTGGCTGCTGGGTCGTCAAGTTGCATTATATCTCGGAAAGCCCTATCAACAGCTTCGAAGGCATGACGGTGGACCATTGGTGCTTCATCCCATATAATTAATGTGGCTTCTCTAATCAAATGAGCGAGATCCGAACCTTGTTCAATTCTACAACTTGTACTTTCATCCAAGACTATTGGTATTGAAAATCGTGAGTGGGCTGTGCGGCCAGATATTAACAGTAGAGCGGCAATCCCCGAAGACGCAACGGCTAGAACAATCTGTCCTTCCGATCGCAGGCGTGAAATCATTGCCCCCCAAAGATATGTCTTCCCAGTGCCTCCACTTCCGTAAACAAAGAACAGGCCACCGATTTTTTTATAAATTGCGTTCAGGACACTGTCATAAACTCTCCGTTGGTCTTCATTTAACCCGATTTCAAGATGAACACACTCCGATGCTAAATTTTCCAAGTCATAGTTTTGCTCCTCCAATAGTAATCTATTGCCAGAGTTTTTCAACAATGTCTTGTCTGGAGTTGGGAAATCTGCAAAATTTTGCAGGCTTCGGCCAGCTCGATTCAGAAGCAATTCAAGTTCATACAATGCGTAGTTTTGGATCTGGGCGTCCGTCAACTTAAGGCTTCTGTGGCCTACACGTCGCTGCTGGCGAGGTAATATGTCATCCGACAAATTCTTCCAGTGAGTGAGCCACAGTTGCTTGGGATCTGACACTTCACAGAATAATAAAAGTGTTACAAACAGTTGTCTTAGTTGGTGTCCTGTTGACCATGTAGCAGCTTCATTCAACGCTGTATTCCACTCTTCATCTCCGTCTAGAAGGCCTAAAGCATTACACGCAGACTTATATGTAGGGTGAACAACCCCATTAACAGTTCGAATGTCCGCAAAGCATTTCGCTCCTTTCACAGTGTTTAAGAGAAGACGCAAGTAGTAAGCTTCCCCAGAATTGGGATTACCAAAATAAATTCGGCCAATTTTAAAGCCTTTCTTCCTTCTCGTCCATCTTTTGCTTTGTTCATTCCAGACCCATTTGGTTGGAAAATCAGCATATGTTAAAAGGCAAGCATCTTGATGTTCCTTATTTGTCACAAACCATTCAGTTAGAGTAGTTTTGGCCTCACCCACTCTATCTAGGACTGTGTTTGGAGCCTCCGAGTCCTCAAAAATAATAGGTTGTTCGTCTTCCAGGTGATAGCATAGGCGTTGCACAGGTGGGTTTTTATATTGTATCTCAAATGCAAACATTCGCCAACAGGCTTCTGACGCGGAGACGTACCTACATTTGAGAAATGCGTCAATCTCATCTACTGGTTTTTCAGGCTGATAACTATCAGTCTTGTCTCCTTGTACCTCTTCAACTCTTGCTAGTGCCATGTCGGGTCCCTTCGACATATATTTAAATAGGTATTTGATGGATCTATGTTTGTTGCACCATTCAACATTTAAGTGTGCCTGGTACTTCACTAATAGATCAATATTGTAGGGCACAATAAACCTATTATCAATAATATGACCATTTTTTTCTCCTGTTCTTCCATCTTCCCGCCGACGATATTCTGGGTATCCATCATCACTGACCGAAGTATGACTCGTGAACTGTCTAGGGTAATACTTTGAGCATTTTCCATCAACCATGCAAGGGGATTTGAAGTTCATTTCTCCACATGGTCCATGCACCATGTATTGCATAACAGAATCATATCCAATGGGGTCTTCATCTTTGTCCGGTATCTCCGCACTTATTATGTTGTCAATGTCGGTTGCTTCTGGGAGCTTGTTCTCTGGGTGCAGAAATAAGCAAATGTGGGCATGCGGCAGTCCTCTCTTTTGGAATTCGACTGTGTAAATAACTGTTATGAAGTGATATAGTTTAATTAGAGGAGCGGTTTCAGCTGGGTAATAATGAAGGTACGAATCGAAGATAAGATAATACCTGCTTGTATTTTGCCAAAAAACTCCCCTTTCGTAAGATCCTTCATCAACTCCTGTAATTTTATCTTAAAAACACGTGCAAGAATGTCTGGTCGGTCTTCAGGCCGCTGGCCGGGAATAGCGGCCAAAAATTCAGTGATCTCAGGCCATTTTGGGTTGCAGGTGAATGTGATAAACAAATCAGGTGGACCTGCCCATCGACAAATTGCCAGACCATCTTGGTAATGTTGAAACAAATTCCGATAGCAATTTGGAAAAGAAGGAGGAAGTATTATGCGCTGGCCTAAGGAAGCGGGGGTGTCTTCTCCAGCGATAACGGCATCGACCAAACCACGAAGTGAGTATTTCCTTATTGATTTTTGGTTGAAACGAATGTAGTCCAGCCTTGTTTCTTCAACACAAGTGAACGCATCCAACATGAATTGTTGCGTTAATCTTCCACATAAAGCACAAATACCGTCAATAAGCTCGCCATGCATTCTGCGCTCTTGGAACCTGTATGCATAATATTCCCTCATCGTAACAGTTGTCCTCTTCTTTCTGGTCGTAGTTTCAGCGTCCGCATGCATAATGTCTAACATATATCCGTCCTCTCCATAAGGGAACATTAGCGGGTATTGCATTGCCATAAAGGAAGGGTGCAACTCAGAAATTCTCTGCAAACCTCCATGTCGGGCGTCGATAATAATATCTCTAGCACCCTTCTCAGTTTCTCCGTCCCCAATAATAAGCCCGGCGATCTCATTTGTTGTCGGCAAATTATATTGGCGAGCATCTCTATTTCGGCTGGCAACTAACCGCAGCTGGACAGGTTGTAGGGTGTAGGTTTCAAGTCGTTCTTTTGCCATCTTGCAAGCTTTCGCCAATGGGTTATGTTCATAAACCATCTTCGAGAGGCCCTCTACAATATCAACATCAAGAGCTGTTCTCCCTTCACCATTTAATGATTTTAACCTGTTGGGGGTCTCGTCCTCTGTTTCCGTAAAATACAGTTGCATGAAGCGGGGTTGTTTTCCCTCGGGCGGAAGAAATGACCCAATTTTGTGGTAATTCTGTCCTCCGAGTCGGTAACAATATGGGCCCGAACCGTTGTTGATGGCCTTGTCGACCTCACCAGTCATGGAGGTGAAAGCGAAAGATAGGTTGTAAGACCTAATCAGGGTGCCGAAATTAGTTGACCGCGACCCACCCATAGGATTCAACAACTTCTTTAAGAAGTCGGGCGGGTCTTTTAATAAAGGGAGCCTCACTTTCCCTTTTTGGCAACATATATTGAACTTGGGTCGGCCTTTGGTTGAAGCGTCGCGGACCGATTCTTCTTTCCAGACGACAGCGCGGCAAAATTCACATTGCTCAGTTGGTCCTCCAAAACTCCAAGGCAGCACAAATTTTCCTAATGAAGGACACATGTTCACGCACGATATCGGTTAATAAGGGGAACAAATTTTGTAAAAGAATTAGTCGACTGTGGGCGCAGATACAAGGGGAGAAGATATGTGTGCCAAGGTGAATAAAGCGTACTTGCTAGGAGGTTGGTATTTCCCGAAGTATTAAGCACGGGAGTATCCGTGTGGGTGGTGCGCGGCCCTGCTATTCAAGGAGTTCTGTTATTGCACATGCAGGAACACAATTTTGTGCGTACGATAGTGGAAGATAGGAATGAAATTATACCTGTACTGTTGGGGCTTGTTCTTTGTTCGGTTGGGTGGGGGCGATGGCCGACGGTGTTAAGTAGCGTCGGACTGAACAGCATGCATTTGCGCCCTCTTTTTCGGTAACTGCACTCCCCCTCGTCGGGCCTCGCATGCCTCTTTTGGTGGGTCATTTCTATGTCGGGAGCAGTTGTTCTATTTGTGTGGCCTAGATGTGTGGAGTGAGCAGGGGAGGCCGGAAGCTGCATTGGAGAGTCGGTGTACTGGTGTCTATTCAACCGTATTATCTGAGCAAGTATATTCGAGTCTGGAACCTCTATCCCCTTTGATAATGGAGTGTGGGCCATGCTTCTTAGTAGTCACCAAAAAAAATTAAGCGACGATAAATGCAAACTCAGATAACAAAATTAAGAAATGGCAATACATTAATACAACATACTAATAGTATAACAAATTAGAATGGACGGGGAATTAGATTAATGATTTTTTTTTAAGGAAAAATGGCATGCATTAATGAGTTTTTATTTAATTTTTTTATTCAAAGGTATTTTTATTAAATTTTGAATTGTTTTATCTTTATTAATGGTGTATGTAATCACATTATTAAGTAGCACAAACCTTTCGTTTAACCATAATTAATTATTTTTTATCATAAATAATTCAATTTAATTTAGGCAGTCATAAATGTATTGCGGATATTACTTTTCGGATCCCGTAGTTCAGTATATCTAATCACATTACTAAGTTTCATTTGTGAATGTAGAAAACAATGCCAATTGTTTTCATTAATAAATTTACCAAAACTTTAATTTGACACTAATTTGTTTTTATTACTTTTCGGATATTGTTTCTGGTTAGTGAATTATGCAAAGGCAGTAATCAAGCATGAAGTTACTTATTTTTCAGGTATAATAATCTCATTTTCATTGATTATGCATATAAATATATTTCAAGGTAGCTTTAAATATTTTGGAATTTGTGTTCTGAAGAGTGTAAATTTTTTGTAGTAATCGCAAGTAGAAAATTTTGGAATACTGTATTTTATAGCAATAAGAGTTTTCAGTCGTGAATATAAAAATCAAAGCGAATTGTTTTCAGTAATAAATTTACCAAAACTTTAATTTGACACGAAAGTGTTTCTATTAAATGTAATAAATTACATTAGTAATTGATATTTTTTTTTGAGTAATACTCTTGGGTAACTAATATGTGTCATAATTCATTGATTATTTATATAAAGCATATTTCAAGTTAACTTTAAATAGCATGGGTCTTGCTTTCGTAAGAGTGCACCTTTTTTTTAAGCGAAAATAGTAAATTGTGTAATACAACATTTCATAGCAATAAAAACATTTGTGAATGTAAAAGTCAATGCTGATTGTTTGCCTTAATAAATGTATTTGTTATCATTAAGAAAAGTATTATGACCTACATTTTGAGGAATCCAAAAAAAATTAATATCAATTACTAATGTAATTAATTGCATTAGTAATTGAACAAAGCCTTTTCACTTACCCTTGTGTAATTAATATTTGTCATAATTCATTGAGTATTTATATATAGATTTATTGTTTTCATTAACAAATTTACAAAAACTTTAATTTGGCACTAATTGTTTTTATTAAATGTAATTAATTACATTAGTAATTGTTTTTTTTTTTGACTAAATGTAAATAATTACATTAGTAATTAACCAAAACCTTTTCACTTACCCTTATGTAATTTATATGTGTCATAATTCAATTATTATTTATATAAATTTAATTGTTGTCATGAAGGAAATTATTGTGACGTACATTTTCAGGAATAACGATCCTATCCAAAACTTTTATTTAATAATTTGTTGTATTACATTAGTAATTGAACAAAACCTTTTCACTTACCCTTATGTAATTAATATTTGTCATAATTCATTGATTATTTATATATAGATTTATTGTTTTCATTAACAAATTTTCTAAAACTTTAATTTGGCACTAATTGTTTTTATTAAATGTAATTAATTACATTAGTAATTGATATTATTTTTTTTTGGACTAAATGTAATTAATTACATTAGTAATTGACCAAAACCTTTTCACTTACCCTTATGTAATAATTAATATGTGTCATCATTCATTTATTATTTATATAAATTTAATTGTTGTCATTAAGGAAATTATTGTGACGTACATTTTCAGGAATAACGATCCTATCCAGAACTTTTATTTAATAATTTGTTGTATTATTATATGTGATATTTGATAATAAGATTTACTGATAATGAATGAAAATTTCATTTGACTTACAATATTTTAATCACAATGTAATACATATCACAAACCTTTCGTTTACCCATAAGTAATTATTTTTTTTCATAAATAATTCAATTTAATTTAGGCGGTAATAAATGTATTGCGGATATTACTTTTCGGATATTGTTTTTGGTTAGTGAATTATGCAAAGGCAGTAATCAAGTATGAAATTGGATTTTTACAAAAAGTTACTGTATGAAATTATGAAAAAAACAGTACATATATGTAAGCAACAAACAAAATGCAATAAGAGTAAATCAGAGCCGAATGCAAAAATTGTAAAAGCACAAACAGTTGCAACATCCTCGTAATCATATTTTGTAGCTAAGCTTCAATATAAATAAAAGCACACTCTTATGCACCCAACATCCGTGATATTTAAAGTTAACTTGGAATATATTTATATAAATAATCAACTTAATTATATTCTGAATATATATGCAAGAAATTGAAAAACAAAAACAGCTGTAACCTCTCCTTAATTATATTTTGTAAATTTCTTCAAGTTTGAATATATATAAAATCACGCGCTCATGAACACCAAATCCATTATATTTAAAGTTAACCTGAAATGTATATATAATTGGGGAGAATATTTTTAAAATAGAACGGGGAATTTTTGAATAAGACAAATTTATATAAAAAATTAACTGAAACAAAACTGTTATACCTGAAAGCGAGGGATTCGAGACGTTATCAGTGGTTTCACGTAAGGTCACCAAACAACAACAAAGGCACCTAAAAAAATTAGCACTAAAAAATTAGAACGCACAAAGAGCAAGTATACAATTGGGGAGAACATTTTTAAAATAGATGGGGAAATGTTTTAATAAGACAAAATATTTATATAAATAATCAACCAGAACAAAATTATTATACCTGAGAAATGAAAAATTGCAGAGTTGATTATTGGCCTCGCATGAATTTACTAAACCAAAACAAATGCGAAAAGATGAAATCAGCACTAAAATTAGAATCAAGGAACAACAATTGTACAACTGAAGAGAATATTTTAAAAATAGAACGGGAACTTATCTATTTAGAATCATGAAAAAACAACACATATATAAGCAACCGAACAAAATGCAATAAGAATGAATCAGAGCCGAACGCAAGAAATTCAAAAACCAAAACAGCTGTAACCTCTTCTTAATTATATTCTGCAAATTTCTTCAAGTCTGAATATATATAAAACCACACGCCCATGAACAACAAATCCATTATATTTAAAGTTAACGTGAAATGTATTTATAATTGGGGAGAATATTTGAAAATAGAACGGGAAATTATTGAATAAGACAAATCTATATAAAAAATGAACTGAAACAAAACTGCTATACCTGAAAAGCGAGGGATTCAAAACGTGATGGGGAAATGTTTTAAAATAGAGTTTTAAAATAGATGGGGAAATGTTTTAAATGTTTTAAAATTTGGACTAAATTCACAAAATGAAGGAATTTATAGATGATGATGATGATAATAATAATAATAATAATAATAATAATAAAAAAAAAAAAAAAAAAGTTGCTTAAGCATTTAATGCCCGCCACGTGGCAAAAAATTAAATGCCTCAAGAAACCTTTTAACTTTATTTATAGAAGGGTTGTTTATGAATTTAATTTTTTGTCACGTGGCGGGCATTTAATGCTTGAGCAACCTTTTATTATTATTATTATTATTATTATTATTATTATTATTATTTTCATTTTCATTTATAATTCATTTATAATTTCTTTCCTTTTGGTAATTTAGTCCTACTGAATTTTTCCCTCATATATATGTGTCACCAAGTTTTGCCTTTACACAGTTGCAAATTTTGTCTTCTTAAAAGATTTCCCGTTCTATTTTCAAAATATTCTCCTCAGTTGTATACTCGCTCTTTGTTCGTTTTAATTTTAGTGCTAATTTATTTGGTGCATTTGTTGTTGTTTAGTGAACTTATGTGAAACCACTAATCAAGTCTTCAAAGCCTCGCTTTTCAGGTATAATAGTTTTATTTTAGTTGATTATTTATATAGATATATTTGAAGTTAACTTTAAATATAATGAATTTTGTGTCCATAAGAGTGTAATTTTATTTATATTCAAACTTGAAATTTTTTACACAATATGATTAAGAAGAGGTTACAACTGTTTTTGTTTTTCAGTTTCTTGCATTCGGCTTTGATTTTACAATTTAGTGTTACTGATTTTTCTCCTCATATATATGTGTCACCAAGTTTCGCCTTTACACAATGGCAAATTTTGTCTTATTAAAAAATTTCCTGTTATATTTTAAAAATATTCTCCTCAGTTGTATACTTGCTTTTTGTTGATTCTAATTTTAGTCCTAATTTTTTTTTTTCGTGCATTTGTTGTTGTTCACTGAACTTATGTGAAACCACTAATCAAGTCTGGAATTCCTCGCTTTTCAGGTACAATAATTTTATTTTAATTGATTATTTATATAAATATATTTCAAGTTAACTTTAAATATAATGGATTTGGTGTTCATGAGAGTGTACTTTTATATATATTCAAACTTGAAGAAATTTACAAAATATAATTAAGAAGTGGTTACAACTGTTTTTGTTTTTCAGTTTCTTGCATTCGACTTTGATTTATTCTTATTGCATTTTGTTTTGTGGCTTATATATGTATTGTTTTTTCATGATTATAGATAGATGCATTTCCGTTCTGTTTTTAAGATATTCTCTTCTGTTTTACAATTGTTCTTCCTTGATTCTAATTTTAGTGCTGATTTACATTCCTTATTAATTTACATTCCTTATTAATGAACATTAATTTTGTACTCATTATTATAACAAATAATAGTTACATAAGGGTAAATGAAAAGGTTTTGGTCAATTGCTAATGTAATTAATTACATTTAATGAAAAAAAACTTAATATCACATATAATAATATACCAAATTATTAAATAAAAGTTTTAGAAAAGAGTGTGATTTCTGAAAATGTAGGTCATAATAAATTTGTTAATGAAAACAAATAAATTTATTAATGAAAACAATTTGCATTGATTTTTACATTCGCAAATGAAAATTCTTATTGCTATAAAAGGTAGTATTACACAATTTATTATTTTCGATTAAAAAAAGGTACACTCTTATGAACACAAAACCCATGATAGATAAAGTTAACTTGAAATATATTTATATAAATAATCAACGAATTATAACAAATAATAATTAAATAAGGGTGAATGAAAAGGTTTTGGTCAATTACTAATGTAATTAATTGCATTTAATAAAAAAAACATAATATCACATATAATAATATTATTAAATAAAAGTTTTAGAAAAGATTGTGATTTCTAAAAATGTAGGTCATAGTAAATTTATTAATGAAAACAATTTGCATTGATTTTTACATTCACAAATGAAAATTCTTATTGCTATACAAGGTAGTATTACACAATTTACTATTTTCGATTAATAAAAAAAATACACTCTTATGAACACAAAACCCATGATATTTAAAATTAACTTGAAATATATTTATATAAATAATCAATGAAAATGAAATTATTATACCTGAAAAATGAGAAATTTCAGACTTGATTGTTGGCTTTGCATAAGTTCACTAAACAAAAACAAAATCCGAAAAGTAATATCCATAATACATTTATTATCGCTTAAATTTTTAGATCACATATTTTTCTACGCCTTTTTTTATATCTAATTCTCCGTCCGGACTAATTTGTTATGTTATTAGTATGTTCTATTAATTTATGCTTTTATTAGATTCCTTATTAATTTTATTATTATTAATTTATCAAAACCTTTTCCTTTGCCCTTATTTTATTATTTGTTAAATACATATTTAATATTTTATTGATAAAGAATGACCAATACTTTCCATTGCATTTCCAATGTGTTATATTATTACTTTACTTTTATTTAAATAAATTGTTGTCTTATTATATGTGATGTTTGGTGTTCTATTTATTAAATTTGGAGTTAATTATATGAGCATTTGATTCAAACCTCTTCGGTTACCCTTATTTAATTAGTTTTATTACTCCATAATTTTTTTTTATTACCGCTTAAATTTTTTAAATCACATATTTTTCTACGACTTTTATATCTAATACTCCGTTACTAATTTATACCCAAGTTACTTATATTTACTAATTTGTTGTGTTATTATATGTGATGTTAAGTATTCTATTTATTAAATTTGGAGTTAATTATATGAGCAGTCGATCCAATCCTTTTCGGTTACCCTTATTTAATTAATTAATTGTTATAATAATCAAATAGAAAATTAATATTCATTCATAGAGAATGAAAGATTTCAAATTTCATTGCGTTTAAGTTAATCCATTTTTTAACTTTGGTTTTTCACTTCTCGACAAATATGATTCACTTTATTACTCCGTAATACCTTTTTTATCGCTTAAAAAAAATTATCACATATTTTTCTACAACTTATATCTAATCCGTAAGGACTAATTTGTTATGTTATTAGTATGTGGTATTAATTTATGCTTTTATTAGATTCCTTATTAATGTTATTATTAATTGATCGAAACATTTTCGTTTGCTCTTATTTTAGTATTTGTTATAACAATCAACACAAACTTAATATTCATTGATAAGGAATGACAAATACTTTACAACAAAGATGATTCATTTTTCCTAGGTAACTATTGTCTGCTCTAATTACAACTTTAAGCACCATCATTATTGCAATCGAAGCTACATTTCAACTATGCTTAATTAATTCCGTTAAATACAAAATCGATTCACATGTAATTTCAGACAACTACTTTGTATATACATTCACCAAACGACTTGGTGGATGATTTACAAAAACCAACGCATACAATTTTTAAGCGGATAATCCCGTGAATTTCATGGGTGACGTACCTAGTTTATTATTTTTTTAAAAAAAAATAAAGAAATAGATTTATTGAATGTGTTGTATTAAATGCAAATAGGGGAAATGGAAGATTATTAGACTATGCATTTTAATAATAGATTTACGCATTAATTTTATTGAAAATTATATTATTGTTATGATGTTTTCGTTGTCAACGTCGACGGTTTTAGTTGAAAAAGTTTTGTTATATTGATATTCATTTTATTATATGTATGACATATCTTTTGTAACACCGATTTCTTATACGAAAACTTACATTATATAGGACTTACAATAGTTTCAACATACAATACAACTTTTCTTTTCATTCCAAAATTAAATTTGATATTACTCAATTATAAACGTTCCTAAGGACACAAGCTAAGTAGTACGAATCTTGAAGTTAAATATATATGTCCAAAAAAAATTGCAAAAAAAAAAACAAAGTTCAACGGAATACACGATACAACATACAATCATAGTATATAATGAGAACTTTAACAAGTCATTCCTCAAGCATAATTTAGTTAATCTAACATCTATCATTTTAATAAAAGCAAGTCCCAAAATACAATTACACTTCATCTATTAAACATAATCTCAATCAAGTCATACTACTAATTTATAAGCAATATGGCGCTTTATGTTATCTCTCCAAGTATCATTTCATTTCATCTTTCTCCTCCGACAATAAAGTTTCAACCTTAAGGATGATATTGACAGTTTTTCATTTGTTTAGTGTAATTTTTTAGTTTTTTTTTCCTTTTCCATGCATTTAACTTCTTATTTAGCGTTGCAAAATCAAATAAAAACATTGAATTGGAATAGGAATCAATAATAATTCTAGCAAATGAACAATTATATCAACTAATCTGTTAGGAAATAAGTGTCTAGCAATTGTTCTTTTGGACCTTGAATTGATTTGTTCCTGATATCTTTCCTAAAGTTAATCTTCTTGTTTTGGTAACATAAAGATTGTTTAGTTTTAGGTAAGATTGACCTTTGTTTCCTAATTGGTTTGGGTAACTAGTTTGGGTGGTATAATACTATATAAAGACCTGACTAGTTTCTAGGTTAATTAGGACGGAGAGATGATTTGAGAGCACAATATAGATGGCTGATCTATGAGGTTTTCTTAGGGAAAAACTCAGTTTGTTCCGAGTCCCTATTATTTGGTGGTTCTATTGATCTCGTCTTCGTTGGAGACCGTTGGAGTTTGTTCGGATCTTGGTTGGCCACAAGATCGTTTGTCCTTCGTCTCGTCGGTGAGTTCGTGGCAGGTCGAACTCAGTCTGCGTAGTCTCTTTCCAGTTTGAGATTACTATCTGGTTGGTAGAATTGGTAGTACTTTTGGCTTTAGCTGTGAGCTATGAAGCGTGTGTATTACGGTCTACTGTTGTACTATTATCTCCACAATAGTGAATTTGGTCTCCTTGTCGGTTTGGATGTAGCCAGTGATTTTGCTGGTGAACCACGTAAATCTGTGTGCCAGTTTATTATTGTTTGCTATTTGTTTTGTTTTTCTCGCGTAATCAACAAACCGTTGGTAATAGGACGCCTCCATTACAACAAACTGGTATCAGAGCTTCAGGTTGTTCCGCTTCCACTTCTGAGCTTCAGGTTCAGCTTCCCCTGAGTTAGGCGTTATTTGGGTTTGATGAACTTTTGGTGAGAAGATGTCTGGAGCAACAATTTTAAAGGTTGATAAATTCACGGGGAGTAATAGTTTTGGGTTGGTAGACTTGGGTGAGGATGGTAGTGTTGGCGGTAAGGTGGAGTTTTCACTTGTACGGGTCGAACTACGCAATTCTGAAGACAAGCTATCAACTGTTGTTTCCGCTTCTCAATGAGGCGGGCTCCTAGGTGGAGCAGACCCGTATCTTGGGTTAAAAAGGCAGGACTCGTGCCTTGGGTTAAAAAGGCAGGACCCGTGCCTTGGGTTAAAAAGGCAGGACCCATTGCCTTGGGTGAAAAAAGGCAGGACCCGTGCCTTGGGTTAAAAAGGCAAGACCCGTGCCTTGGGTGAAAAGGCAGGACCGATGTCTTGGGTGAAAAAGACAATCGAGATCCCGGAGAAGATCTTTTGTGCTTTGGGCTGACAAGCTGAAGCAGGTTGGTACTACGGTACTCGAGGGAAAGGAGAAAAATTACTGTTGAAAGATGCGATCGTTCAAGTCAAGGTGGAGACTATTGGGACAAGTATTAACTTGAGAATCGACTATTCGAAGCTGCAGATTGGTTCGGGTTGGACAATTCTAGTCAAGGTGAAGATTGTTAGGAAATAAGTGTCTAGCAATTGTTCTTTTGGACCTTGAATTGATTTGTTCCTGATATCTTTCCTAAAGTTAATCTTCTTGTTTTGGTAACATAAAGATTGTTTAGTTTTAGGAAAGATTGACCTTTGTTTCCTAATTGGTTTAGGTAACTAGTTTGGGTGGTATAATACTATATAAAGACCTGACTAGTTTCTAGGTTAATTAGGACAGAGAGATGATTTGAGAGCACAATATAGAGGGCTGATCTGTGGGGTTTTCTTAGGAAAAAACTCAGTTTGTTCCGAGTCCCTATTATTTGGTGGTTCTATTGATCTCGTCTTCGTTGGAGACCGTTGGAGTTTGTTCGGATCTTGGTTGGCCACAAGATCGTTTGTCCTTCGTCTCGTCGGTGAGTTCGTGGCAGGTCGAACTCAGTCTGGGTAGTCTCTTTCCAATTTGAGATTACTATCTGGTTGGTAGAATTGGTAGTACTTCTGGCTTTAGCTGTGAGCTATTAAGCGCGTGTATTACGGTCTACTGTTGTACTATTATCTCCACAATAGTGAATTTGGTCTCCTTGTCGATGTGGATGTAGCCAGTGATTTTGCTGGTGAACCACGTAAATCTGTGTGTCAGTTTATTATTGTTTGCTATTTGTTTTGTTCTTCTCGCATAATTAACAAACCGTAGGTAACGGAACGCTTCCGTTATAACATAATCTATCTGTATATCTTATTAAAACTCAAACAAACCATTCTCCATCCATTATTTAACTAATATTTTCTTCTAATAAGGCAAAGTGTTATGCTCTGATTGGGCAAAACAACTTAACCAACTGATAAACTCCATCCAGAAGCAATCAGTTAAAAAAAAATTAATTAAAAAAACAAGCAATTAAGAAAGAAGAGAGGAAAAGCTCATCAACTCTGAGTGCACTTCATCTCCCCCTTCCATATTCCATAAATATACTCTCACCTCTGACAATGGATATAAAAATAATTACAGAGCATAAATCTCACATTTGCTAATCATGATGGAGTAGTGTTTTTTGGGGTAATTCTAATTTGTTTTTAATCTACTACCAAATTTTTGAGCTTCATCTTGCAGACTTATTATAGTTCTGTGTGCAAATATGTGCGCTTCAAAATGCACAATTTGCATCCTACTAGCCTTGAAAAAAATAAATAAACTTATCAGAAACTGTATTATTAATCGAAAAAAGAATCCAAGACATACAACCTCTACCTAACAACGTATGAGTATAATTTACTACTCCTACCACATCAACGTTCCAAAGGCGTAAGAAGCTTACAAAGCCAGTAAAAGAGGTCAAGATATGAAATTCCCAACTAAAGGCATGAGAGAATAACAAAGAAAAAACAAAGCCACAATTCAAGATGATTACGTTCTCTAACAAAAGTTGAAAAATTTGATGTATTAGTTACTCTGTATTATGCATTACATTTACATCTTATAGCGTTATATCTCATTTTTGCAAATAGTAATTCTCTCACGTTCTTACAAATACAAAAAATAAAATAGCACTCAGGCCAATAGTCCATCGTTATTGAGTTATCGCGTTAATGTTAAATAGTGCATTACTTCTTATGATATTACGAATGACTGTGAAAATAAATAAAGTTACAAAGACATGAAATCAAAACAAAAAAAATGTATAAATAATTAAATAAATATTGGACAAGCAATGAGGCAAAAAGATGGAAGTGCGAATTATAAAAGGTATAAAACAATATAGTCTCGTGCGGTGCACGGGTATGGCGACTAGTTTCTTAAATTGTTTCTTTTTTTTATAAAACGAAAGGTTATAAAAATGTCATGGGTGTGACACAAGGGGTGTCAGTCTAAAAAATGGGGAAAAGGTCTCAAATGATTTGTAAGTTGATAAAAAAAAGATCGTAAAATAGTTAAAGGTATTTCAAAGCAATTCGAGTAAACCTCGCGATGGAAAATAATTATTTACGAAACTTCGTAATAAATTCTTTAATGTCTAAATTTCCGTAAGTAAAAATATTTCTAATTTGAAAATATTATATAAATATGATTAGACATTTGTAGGAAAAGGAATAACTTAAATCCGAGCTTTAAACGTTAATTCGTAGAGAAATAGAATTCCGCGAGGAAAATAAATAGTTTACGAAGAAAACCAAATAAATAGATTTAAAAGAATTAAAATATTTTAAAATATCAATAAATATCATTAAACTCAAAAATGAAAATAAAGCTTGGAAAAATGAAGAAACATAAGGCCAAAATGTGACAGAGTTATGGCGAAGTCATAATGGAAAGGGTAAAAATGCTAGGAAAAATAGCGGGTGTTGCATTACAGATTTTGATGTTGAAAAAGTGTTTGAGGATAACATTTGGATTACGCAAAGGGGAAAGAAAAAATGTAACGTGAATCCAGGTGGACATACGCTAAATACGGTTTCTGATAAGAAAAGAAGTAATGATCATGAATAATCAGATCTTATACAATTCTCAGTGGAGGAAGTTCAAGAGGAGATCCAATACTGGCAAATTGCAATCATATGTTACATCCTTGGTGCCAACCCTCCATGGGAAGTGATTCAAGGCTACGTAAACAGAATATGGGGTAAGTATGGAATAGATAATATCTCCTTTTACCCTAATGGCTTATTCCTTGTACGATTCAAAAAAAGAGAAGACAAGGAAACAATCCTGCAAACAGGCTATCACATGTTTGATAATAAACCAATGATTATTAGACCTTGGAATGCCGATAAAAACATGATGAAAAAAGATGTTAAAAGGTGTGTGGACATGACATAGGTCCACCCCGACGCGGCCACGCGTGGGTTTGGGGCGGCGAATGAATCTCCATATGAGATGGTCAAATTGAAATTTAAATCAAAGTAGGAGTCGCCACCGAACTTTGTGGGAGTTCGGGCCCGTTCGAACCCACTCTATGTCGTAGTGGGCCATATACAAAATACCGCCCATTTCCGATGTCAGAGCTTATTGGGTACGTCCCTTTGCATTGTGGTACCGATACCGACATTATCGGATATCGTGTATTGAATGACTCTCGTTGCCAATGGATTCGGACATCCGGAAACCATGGTTCTGAGTAAGGGGTGAGGGTACGTGTTGGGAAGTTCACTAAGAACACCCAAACCCGCCCGTACATAGCGGCCTTTACTAAGATATCGTTCGTTTTTGGTGTACACGCGTTAGTTCGACGGTTAAATGATATGTAAACATTATTTTCCCTAAGCATGTGAGAAAAATAAATGGGTTGCTAAGTCGTTTAATGCATCTTACGCTAATAACGTCAAAGTTGTATTTAGCATGCGACGTTTGTTTTAGTCTAATAAAACAATAAAAAATAAAATAAATTGCTACAAACACGAGAAAACGGGTTAGTAACGTTTGATAAATCGAATAAAGATGTAAATACAATAATATGCATGATTTTGATAAAGGTTTTTTATGACACGTGATGGATTAGCACGTGTTGACCGAGGTCAAAAAAAGTATTTATCGAAATCTGAAAATATGTCGCGAAAGTCGCTTTTTATGTAAGATCCGAAAAGAATAGAAAAGCGAGAAAACGAGAAAAAAAGGGGGTCGGCCATCCAGGCTTCCGCGCGAGTCGCATGGAAGGCGCGCGACTCGCGCGGGAGTCTGTCCCGTTTATTTTATTTTTCGAAAATCGACAATTTTTTTATAAATCGCGTACAAATATGGATTAATTTATACTCGATTTATATTTTCGATATTCGTCGTATTCGATATTCGATTATGAAATCGATATCAAATAGTCGGAATGTTTTTAGAAAAGGTTTTGAAAAAAGTTTGTTTTGAACGAAAAGAGAAAAAAAAAAGAATTTTAACGAAAAGAAGAAAAAACATGTTAATTCTCTCCGCGTAAAAAATCGTCGAATTTTTTTTAAAAAAAGGATGTAACGATTTTTTAGCATCAACGAGATTTAATTTAGTTCTTGTTAGATACGATATTTGATTAGAGAATCAATATCGTATTTTAAGAACGTTTGTTTTATGAAAATATTTTTGTAATATCGATACTAGAAATATAAAAAATATGTGACGAATGACACGTAATAATAAAAAAAAACGACGAACGACGCAAGAGAAAAAACGGGAAAAAAGTGAAGAAAGGAAGAGAAAGGATGAAGTGTCGGGTTTGATTTTTACACCCTCAACCTACATGCTTTGTTTTCTCGGAAAAGAGCTCGTCGGGAAGTGGCTTAGGCACGGGAGAGTCGAGATGATGTGGATGAGTTTAGGTGTCGTGTAGGTGATAAGTGTGGTTTGTAGTGCCTATTTTGTAGTGTTTTGGTCCCATTTTCCTTGGAGAATCGCTCCTTGGGAGCGGTTTAGGGGCTTCTTATGCTTCCTTTAGTTCGTTTCAGGTTCCCGAGACCGATTTGGAAGAGTTGGAGCGATTCCGACTCAATACATACACATTTTGGAGCCAACGAAACTAAGGAACGATGACTCGATGCCTTGGAATCGACCCCGAGACCTTGGGACCCAATCCCGAGCCTCCGAGACCCGATCCCGAGTCCCGAGAATCGGTGAGAAGTCCATGAGAACCAAGGAGGGACCAAAAAGATCATAATGGAGGCCTACAAGGCTCATCCCGTTCGGGATAAGCTCATCCCGTTCGGGATGAGGTGCACAAACAAGGAGGCTACTGACCAGGGCCCATCCCGATCGGGATGGTGGCGTCCCGACCGGGACCGACCTCGTCCCGACCGGGACCACCCCATCTCGGCCGGGCCGGGCCTGCTGCAGCTCCGCTTTGTTTCTTTCTTCTCCCTTCCACTTGTAACTCTATATATACCCTTCCCTTGTTATGTAAAGCATATATACTTCATTAGACAAAAAACCGTAGACTACTTTAGGTTAGATTAGATTAGATTAGTGTAGATTAGTCGGTAATTAGTTCTTAATCCTAGCTTAATCTTGTATTATTGGATTTCTTGAAGAATCCACTCAAGCTTGACAACCTTGGTGGAATTGTTTGGGTTTTCTTATATACAAGTGTTCTCCTTTTCCATTTCCTTTGTAGTATGGTATAATCCTCTTCTCCTTTTACTCTTTTTCTTGTTTATTCATCCAAGTTTGAATCTTTAGTAGATTGTTTTGTTATTGTTCATTGTTATCATTAGTTTGTTGATGTTTGTTTTGTTTCCTTGATGATTCTCCTTGTTAGTGTTAGTTGTAGTTGGATTATGTTAGAGTAGTGTTCTTGCTAGGGTTAGTAAGGTGATTAGGGTGTTAATTGGGTGATTATGGGATTGTTGGAGATGTTGGTGGAAGATTTGGGTTTCCTCTTGTTTGATGCACATCACATGTTTGTTGAATTGCTTGAATGACTAAGTATGTACGAATGCTTGTTTTTCTTGCCTTTCTTTTGTGGGTGTTAGTTTGTTGTGGGTTCGGTCCCCTCACTAAGTTGCGAGAGCCCGGTGAGGACGACCCCTAGGCCGGTCTAAGTAGCGAGAGCCCGGATGCGACCTAGGCCTATAGCATGCTAGAACCCCGTTTGTGTTGTGTATCACCGAGATGGGTTTTAGGTGGAACCTCTAGGTGAGTCTAAGTTGCGAGAGCCCGGACCAACCTAGATCACCCTACTACCTCCTTCACTCTAGTCCTCCCTTGACCATTCCGTTACCCCTTTGACCCCGACCTAATCCTAGCCCGTTTTCCTTAGTTGTTTTCTCCGGTACCTTAGTCTTAGTCTTAGCCTTCTCTTCCCCTTCTTATCACCTTAGTTTAGCTTAGTCCGTTGACTTAGTCTAGTATTTAGGCGACCTTAGTCTAGACTATACATTACCGTCCCTGTGGATTCGACCCGACTTGCCCTATCTACCATAGGAATAGCCGGTTATATTATTGACGGTTGGGATTCCACGACAAATCCCTACCATCAGTAGGGTGACGAATTTCGGCCGGTTTGTGGGGTCGGATTTGTCGGGCTGATTCAGCTCGGGAATTATTTAGCGTAACGAGGTTGTATGCGGGAATAATCGATGTGTAATTGTTGTTGTGAATAATTAATGATGGATGTTGAATGTGTCGATTGAATGTGACGGGAGGTCCTATTTATAGGAAAGGTCCTCGATAGGAGCTAGGAGAGGTATTCTTGCTTAGGTGACAAGAAATACCGTTTTGGATAGGAAACGTAAGAGTTTGAAAGGGAGCGAAAGTCCCGTTTCTTGGTGAAGAAGCCAAGTATCTCGGATGAAAAGGGGGGGGGCATAGGCCGAGTATTTTGATGCTCGGTCGGTAATCGATTTGGTTTTCGGATGGAATTCCTACTTGAGATCGAATTCTATCCTTACATGGATTTGTTTAATATTTTGTGTAGCTGATTTTTTGTAGTGTTGGTGTCCAAACTGGACGTGTGAGGTGTCACGGCTGGTCCGTGTGTCTTGGGAATATCCTTGACCGGGTTTTGACTCGGTCGCTAAAAAGACGGTTTTGTCCCTGGTGCCGGTTTCGACCCAAATTAGTCTTATTTGACTCGAAACGACCCACTGGGCCTGGATTTGAGGTTGGTTTAGTAAGATTTGTACTCCGTAATAAGCCCAAGCCAAATGTCCATGATTTCGAGCCTATATCCGAGTCCATTAAAGCATGTTTGCGTCCGATCATCATCGGGTGTTTGGCGGAAACTACTATAGACACCTAGCGGTCAAATGTGGGTGTCTACAAGGTGATAAACCTGAGGATCGAACCCATGTCAAAAGCGAATATGACTGGCTACGAGCATCGAGTGAATTGAAAGAATGGGGTCATGTGTTCTGGAATAATTGGAATGTTCTAAGCATGCGATGACCACCTGGATGGCTATGAACAATGGTATGAAGACTAAGAGCAAACTGAGACAATGGGGATGCATCGAGGATGATCGGTGTTGTAGTTGTCAGGCCCGTGAAGAAACGATAGAACATATCTTCGTTGATTGTGACTATGCTAGGAAGATCTTTGATGCTGTACAAACTTGGTATGGCCCGATAATGAGAATAGACATGATGTAGGTACAAAAGAAGGACATTAAATGGAAGAAGAATGCTATGGTGATTACTGCATACTATTACTATGCATGGCATTAGAGAAACAAAGCTAGAGTGGAGGGTGTACTTCAAAGACCTGAGACTGTGACGTGTATGATCCAACAGGCGTTAAGAGGAAGACTGCAGTTGATGATGCCAGGGGAAGAGCTGAGCTAGTTTTGATATTAAGGTTTTTATTACTGTACTGCTGAGTTTGTGCCCAGGGGTGAAATTGGTCTATGTGTTTTGGTCATTTGGTTATTGTGTCCATTTATCCTTGGTAGCTCCTCGGATTTGTGGTTATGATTGTATTTTGAACTGATTCTTTTGATTTATATATATACACACTCACATTTTACCAAAAAAAGATGTTAAAAAGGCTCCTGCATGGGTAAGATTGCATGAACTCTCTTTAAAATATTGGGGTTCTTGTCTTCCTAAAGTAGCGGGACTTGTGGGTAAATTTATTAGAGCTGACCAATCTACTATTGAGAAAAGAAGGTTGGCGTTTGCTATAATCCTTGTGGAGCTCACAGTTGGACAACAATTCCCAGACAAAATCGAATTTAAGGATTAAAAGGGAGAACTTAAGGAAATACAAATTGAATTTGAATGGAAACCAATAATATGTGGGCATTGCAAGGGCATGGGTCATGAGACAACACAATGTAGAAAACAAAAGCCACCCCGTAAAAAACTTGTGGTGCAACAGAAAGTCTGGAAACCTATTGAGGGTAAAAAACCCATCAGCAAGGAGACCAATGAGAAAGACTCAAGGTCATATGCCTGTATAGTGAGCACCCCTACTGCTAAGGTGCCAGAAATAGAACAGCAAATGAGCATTCTTGGTTCACCAACTGATGTTCAACCCAATCAAATAAATACAGTTTGGGATGAAGAAGAGGAGGACCCACCTAATCAAAACAATAATCCATGAGTTACAAAATAGATTTTTGGAATGTGAGAGGTATGAATAATGTTAATAAACAAAAATCAATAAGCTACTTCCTGCAAAATAAAGATATTAGCTTATGTGGACTCCTGGAAACAAAAATAAAGGGGAGTAATACTACCAAGATTATGAGAACTATGTGTGATGGCTGATGCGTTGCTACTAACTGTCACCAAGATAAAGGGGGAAGAGTTTGGGTGATGTGGAAACTAGGGCATTTTGATGTATGGATTATTCAACCTCACACACATTTCATTCATGCCAAAGTGACGGATAGAGGAACTAAGTCCAACTTGTATATTACCTTCATCTATGCTCATAATGAAGGGAAGGATAGGGGAAAATTGTGGGATCAGCTAAGAAAGATTGTTGGGCAGACTCAGGGACCCTGGGCCTGGGCTAGGGATATGAATACTGTGAGCAATCCTAATGAAAGACTTTGGGGAAATACTAAGACTGAAGATATGGAGGGGTTCTTGGACTGTATATGGGATTGTGATATGAATGATATTGCTGCTACGAAGTCCTTTTTCACTTTGAATAACAAACATGAGCCCCAACACAGAATATATAGTAGAATTGACAGGTTTATGATCAATTCTTTTAGCAAAAGAAAAGCTAAAAGAAGGTTACAGTGGCTCTAATGAGTGGAATATGGATGCTAAAGGTTATACCATTGCAGACGGTTATAGATGGCTACGAGGTAGAGAACCTGAAGTCAGCTGGCACCGATTCGTTTGGGATGACTAGTGTATCCCAAAGCAAGCTGTTATATCGTGGATTATGATGAACAACGGGCTTAACACTAAGATGAAAATTGCAAAAATTGGTTGCTGTTCTGATACGCTATGCTGTCTATGCGCTGCGAATGATGAAACAGTCCAACATCTGATGCAGGACTGCGTTTACAGTAGACAGATCCGAAGTGCCATGACCCTTTGGCTTGGCTTTGATCTCCCTCAGCACTCGGATTACACACTTATGAGTGGCCCTAGAGGTCGAATTCAGGCGTTAGTTTTAACTGCTTACCATCATACGATATGGTTAAAGAGGAATGGAGCTTGGGCGGAGGGGCAACTGCAACGTCCTGCTAAAGTGACTGAGCAAATCTAGGAAGATGTTCGAAAAAGATGCGGAATTCTAATTCAAAGGACTTACAATACAAAAGAGGAGCTCAAAATGTTGAGTAGACTGATTGGAGCCTAATACGGCTTATGGTTGTTCTGTCAGATTGTCTTATTGTACATGTAATTCTTAGACTGTACATCTGTTTATGAATGAAATAAAAAGCTCACATTTACACAAAAAAAAATAATCTAAGGGTCATACAAAGCTACCTGACATGTAAGCTCATTTTTTCCAGAAGGCCTCTTTGATCATAACCCCTGTGTAGTCCCTAATACTACTAATGAATTCAGGAAAAGGGCCAGTTTTAAATTCTTTGATATGTGGTCCTCTCACCCTGACTTCCTCCCTACCGTTCAGAATTTTTTGAATGAAGAGGTGGTAGGCACTCACATGTTCAGGCTTGTTAAGAGTCTGAAAAAACTCAAGCTTGCCCTTAGGAGGATAAATAACAATGATTTCTCTAATATTGAACTCAGAACCACTCAAGCAAGCAAGAAGTAAGAAAAATACAACTTCAAATTTAGTCGGACTACACCAATACTGATCTTATTAATAAGGAACAAGTTGCTGTAGATAATGTAAGGAACCTTATGGATGCTCAGACTCTTTTTCTTAAACAAAAAGCCAAGGCTCATTGGATTCAAGAAGGGGATAACAACTCAGCTCACTTCCACAGGGTGATCAAACGAACGACCTTCCAGAATAAGGTTCTGCAAATTACTGACAAGGAAGGACAATTGCATGAAAAATCCCAAGGTATTCAAGCTGCTTTCCTATCATTTTATGAGTCTTTACTGGGTAGTAGCAATAAAATTGAAAAGGTTAGGAATGCAGTGATCCAGATTGGCCCTTGTTATAGCCAAGAACACAACAACACCCTCAGCAAGCAAATAACTGACAAAGAGATGAAAGACATTGTGTTTTCTATACCAAATGACAAGGCTCCTGGCCCTGACGGTTATACAAGTGGTTCCTTAAAAAAAATCTTAGGATATTGTAGGGGCTGATGTTTGCCTTGCTGTTAAAGACTTCTTCACCAATGGAAAATTACTTTAGCAGGTGAATGCTACAAACATCACCCTAATACGTGAAACTGATAGACCTGAAACAGTCCAACATTTCCAGCCTATTGCGTGTTGCAATATCATTTACAAAATAATATTCAAGCTTCTTTGTAATAGGCTATCGCCTGTACTTCCGAATTTAGTCCAGAATAATCAGGGAGCTTTTATTCAAGATAAATCCATTCTAGAGAATATTCTCATATGCCAAGATATCATTCAACATTACTCTAGAAAGCCAACCTCTCCAAGATGTCTCCTCAAAATTGATCTCCAAAAAGCCTATGACTTAGTGGAGTAGGAGTTTATAGATGACATGCTTCAACAGTTGAAATTTCCTGATCATTTTAGGAGGCTTCTTATGACGTGCCTCTCCTCCCCTCATTACACCCTCAATCTTAATGGTGCTGGCTTTGGGTACTTCAAAGGAAGAAGGGGTCTCAGACAAGGTGACCCCATTTCACCCTTGATCTTCACCCTTTGTATGAAATACCTAAGCAGGCTTCTGATTTAAGCTATTGATAAATGGTCGTTTAAGTACCATACTAAATGTCATAAACTAAAACCATAACATCTCATCTTTGCGGATGACCTCATGCTTTTCTGTAAGGACGAGGCTCAGTCCATAATGCTCCTGGTTAGAACCCTTTCTTTCTTCTCTAAAGCCTATGGTCTGTCTCTTAACACGTCTAAATCTGCCATTTATTTTAATGGTGTGAAAAAGAGATCTAAAGGGACATTTTGCAGGTGACTGGTTTTCTGGAAGGTGATCTACCATTCACTTACCTTGGAGTCCCTATCAAGACTAGGAAACTTAGCAAGCAGAAATGCTCAAAAATTACTGAGAAGATGTGTGGATGTTCGTCCGCACTACCCGTCGCCCCACGTCTTCCCGCGCGGGACCGACCATATTTCATCGCGGCGGCCACAAATGCGGCTCCCTCCCGGTTGGAAGCCGGTCCGATCTCGCGTACGGGGCGATGTGTCGGACCTCGATTCGGATGACGATTCTGACTTGTACTAGACGGGTGCGGACATCCGTGTTTCCATTGGAATCGATCGAGTCGTGGTTGTAAATGTTTAAACGCCGATATATTTGGTAAGGCGACCTTTTTAGTGAACCGAATTTGTTGCCGATTGTGGAGTCGCCACCGAGTCAACTATGGAGACTCGGAAACCGTTCAAGTCAACTTTGGTCCTTAGCCGGGTGAAAATTGAGGGGCACATGACCTAAAGATAAAGATTTGTATCCTTAAGCACTTCATGCCTGGAATGACACTCATTGCCAATGGTTTCGGACATCCGGAAACCGTCGATTCTAAGTAAGGGGTGAGAGTATGTATTGGGAAGCCAACATATGCTAGACATCAACACTCGATCCCGCCCGCACATAGCGGCCTCTACTAATCAATTGGTGGGCTGATAACTTTGTTCCTTTATTGTGGCGGAAGTACGGTAACATCCGTTGTTTTAAGCCTATGTCTTTGCTATGTCGGTTGTTTTAAGACATGTAAGCTTTGTGAATGAATTAGTTATTTTTACATTCTTCGCATGCGATTTCACGTGACAAGTAGGCCATGAAAAGATGCACATAGGAGAGTAGAGGGTACTAAACAAATCAGATTTAACGTGATAATACGGATATTAGTCATTCTCATGGTATACCTTGCATGGTATTTGTAGACACCCACATTTTGACCGCCAGGTGTCTATAGTAGGTCCCACCAAACACCCGATGATGATCGGACGCAAACATGCTTTAATGGACTCGAATATGGGCTCGAAATCATGGCCATTTGGTTTAGGCTTATTACGGAGTACAAATCTTACAAAACCAACCTCAAATCTAGGCCTAGTGGGTCGTTTCGGGTCAAATGAGACTAATTTGGGTCGATTCCGGCACCAGGGGTAAAACCGTCTTTTAGCGACCGAGTCAAACCCGGTCAAAGATATTTTTTCCCGAGTCACACGAGCTGGCCATGACACTACACGGCTGATTCGGACTCAAACACCACAAAAATCAGCTTTCAAATAATATTAAACAAATCCGTTTAAGGATAGAATTCGATCTCAAGTAGGAATTCTATCCGGAAACCGAATCAGACACCAACCAAGCTCCAAATACTCGGCCAAGACAGCCGAATACTCGGCCAACACTCCCCAACCAGCCGAATACTTGGCTTCCCCACCAAGAAACGAGACTTTCGTTCCCTTTCGAACTCTCGTGTTTCCTATCCAAACCGGTATTTCTTGTCACACAAGCAAGACTACCTCGACTCCTATAAATAGGACCTCATATTCAACACAAAGCACACATAAAAAAACATCAATAATCCCGACACATTCATCCATCGATCGATATACAACAATTATTAGTCACACACATCCGAAGGAATACCGAAATACCATCCCGAAATACCAACGAAACCTCCTATCCGGCCGAACCAATCCCATCACACGTCTAAAAAAACGCACCAAACCGACACCTTAACTCATCCCGCATCATATCGACGCTTCCGTGCCTAAGCCACCATTCGACGAGCTCTATACCGAGAAAGTAAAGCATGTAGGTTGAGGGTGTAAATCAAACCCGATTATTCTCCTTTCTCTCTCTCTCTCTCTCACGCCTTTTTTCCTTTTTTTTCGTCCGTCACATTTTTTTTAGTTTTTCGTCATTCGTATCATATTATTAATATGGGTCGTTCGTCACATATTTTTATTTATTACTAATAATCGATACTACAAAAAACTATTTTTATAACGTTCTTAAAATACGATACCGATTCTCTAATCGAATATCGTACTTACAAGAACTAAATTAAATTAATTCTCGTTGATGCTAAAAAAATCATTACCTTTTTTTGCAAAATTTGATGATTTTAAACACGGAGAGAATTAACATCGTTTTCGTTCAAAAAATTCTTTTTTTTCACTTTTTTTCGTTCAAAACGAGTTTTTTCCAAACTTTTTATAAAATCATTCCGACTATTCGATATCGATTTCATAATCGAATATCGGATACGACGAATATCGAAAATATAAATCGAGTATAAATTAATCCATATTTGTACGCGATTTATAAAAATTAACGATTTTCGAACAAACAAAAAAACCCGAACAGGCTGCCACGCGAGTCGCGTGCCTGTCAGGCGACTCGCGCAGCTGCCTGTTTCGTCGGCTCCTTTTTTTCGTTTCTTCGCTTTTCTATTTTTAATTCCTTTCGAACCTTATATTAAAATGCGACTTTCGCGACATATTTTGATAAATACTCTTTTTCGACCACGTTCAACACGTGTTAATCCATCACGTGACATTAAAACTTTTTCGAGTCATGCATATTATTTATTCACATCTTTATTCGATTTATTCACCGTTACTAACTCGTTTTCTCGTGTTTGTAGTTTTTTTTATTTGTTTTTATCGTTTTATTAGACTAAAACGAACTCACGTGCTAAAATAACTTTGACGTTATTAGTTTAATATGCATTAAACGACTTAGCAACCCATTCATTTATTTTTCTCAAATGTTTAGGAAAATAATGTTTGCATATCATTCAACCGTCGAACTAACCCGTGTACACCAAAAACGAACGATATCCTAGTAAAGGCCGCTAAGTGCGGGCGGGGTTGGGTGTTCTTGGTGAACTTCCCAACACGTACCCTCACCCCTTACTCAGAACCATGGTTTCCGGATGTCCGAATCCATTGGCTACGAGAGTCATTCAATACACGACATCCGATAATGTCGGTATCGGTATCGTAATGCAAAGGGACGAGCCTAATAAACTCAGACATCGGAAATGGGCCTTATTTTGTAGACGGCCCACTATGACATAGAGTGGGCTCGAATGGTTCCGAATAACCACAAAATTCGGTGGCGACTCCTACTTCGATTTAAATTTCAATTTGACCATCTCATATGGAGATTCATTCGCCTCCCCAAACCCGCGCGTGGCCGTGTCGAGGTGGACCTATGTCATGTCCACGATTTGGCGACTCCGCTGGGGATCAACTGATGAGTCACTTACCATCGGCATCCCTAGGGTGAGACTCGAAAAGAAATCGTTCGAATAGTAATGTACACGTTTCAGTTCAATGGGTCATGCATAACCCATTCTTTCCCGGGCCGGTTACTTGTGACCGACGTCCCACTATACCGCGGTGCGTTCCTAAATGGACCCACTAAAGACTTCGATGGCGGAACTCGCATGGGTTTTACGGCAGGTTCTAAGACCAACTCGGCTTAGGAAGACCGTCCTGATTTGCGAGAAAGCTATCGTCGTTGGTATAGACCCTATTCGACTGACCGAGACTTAGACTAAGAGCATACATGGTGTCATTATACTGTTTCCGTGACTACGTGCTACTTGATCCGTTTCTCGTCTTTTCAAAAAACCATCATTTTCAAAAAACCGGCATCTTTTTCGAAAACTATCCATTTTTCAAAGCCGAAAAGCTACCGAATTTAGGACTTATGATTGACTCAAAATAGCCTATTTTCTAGCCGGTATGCTGTCCAAACTTTTCTAAAAATTCAAAATCTCGGCCCGATAACACCATTTTTCGATTTAAAAAAAAATCGGGCCATCCTATCCGACTTTGCTCGGTTTTCAAATCCAAATTCTCCTTTCAAAGCTTCCTTCTTCTTAGGACTTCCCGTATTTAGCAGTGTCGGGTCTTGTCATAAGTTGTTAAGAGTCTATAGCGTCGAAACTCCGTCGATCTTACATCACGAGTTTCCACCCCATCCCAAGTCCGCCTTATTAGACAAGGCACGGCCCACCTACGTAGGACAAACTCCTGCAAAGGGAAGCCCACTTACACAATCGAGTCCAAAGTCTGGGGAATAGCTCACACGTAGGCCTTTCTTCACACAGGACTAGGCCCATTCTGCCGAAATCCTAAAGAAAACCCACCGTCCATGAGTCACCCGTCTAGGAGTCGGTTTTTAGTCATTTTTCCGAGTCTAGTCGTTTCTTCTTCTTGCTCGGGATGCACTCTTCGATCTGGGTCCGATTCTGATTACACGGTGTTCTTACAGACAGGCCACCTCACACCCGAACCATGACTAAGGACGCTATCGATCAACTGAACACCTCTCTGGCCAAGATCCAAGAACAGCTCGACCAAATCAGGGGCGACCAGATCACCATTGTTACCCGGGTTAGCGCCATAGAACAGGACAAGCCGAAGGGTGAAGATGAAGCTCATGGGCCTTTAGCCAAATTGACTAGCGCAGTCCTCAAACTGTAAGAGCAGGTCCATTTGTCGACCCACAACTCGATCCATACGGAGAATGCTCGAACCTATTCTACCCTAACCGACCAACTACCTGCCAATCTCAACTTGACAGGCCTCCCGATGTTCAACGGAACCGAAGACCCGGTATTACATATCCGGGCCTTCAAAGAGTTTATGGCCCTAAAAGGAGTCAAGTCAGACATGTTCAAGCATCTGTTTGCCTCCTCATTAGAGAAGCACCCGAAAGCTTGGTTCTATAAGCTCGATTCCAAGAAATACAAGTCTTGGGACGATGTAGCAACGGAATTCGCTCGGAACTACGCCGATAATATGGAGATCCAAACCACGATGCGCACCCTGGAAGTAATGGCCCAGGAACCAAAGGAGGGGTTTACAAAGTACCTTCAACGCTGGAGGGCTGAAAGCGTCAAACTGGTCGATAAGCCCAGTGAAAAGGTCCTAGTTGAAGCCTTTGTCAAGAATCTCCTGCCCGCCTACCGGATCCATCTCCGGTACGCCATCATACCTAGTTTCTCAATCCTAACCGAAATGGGAACATGAATCGAGGATGATCTAAGGATGGAAAGCCTCACTAAGGCCTCCACCAAGGGATACCAAGGGGCCAGCTCATCAACAAGCAAGCCCACATCCGCCGCTGCTACTCGTAGCATTTTTGACGAGGTAAATCTACTTGATAACCCGTCCAAGAAGAATGCCACGCCCCGAGTATTCACCGACATAGGTACTACCTATGCGAATGCCTTACAAAGGCTCTCATCAAAAGGCCTCATCGCCCCGATAGGCCCAACACCTGATCCTCCAGTTGAGCGTCGCTCCAAATTCTTTGACGCCCAAGCCTACTGCAAATACCACCAGGGTAAGGGACACGATACCGAGAAATGCTGGAAACTAAAGCATCTTATCCAGGATCTCATCGAAAGCGGGAAAATCCCTTTACCTGGAGGTAAGCCCAATAACAAAGACAACCCGTTGGCCACTCACGCTATCTTCTCCGGGGAAGTCATAGACTGTTTACATCTCATTTCCCCGTTTATCCCGCAAATTAACGGGATCTGGTGTGACGATGAAGACGACGTCTATCTCACTAAGGGAGAAGCCGTCCCTATCACGCCCGAGGAGATCCAGAGGGTTAAGTCCAAGGCCTTAACCAGCAGTCACGCCCTCATCATTACCGAACCACCGCCTAAAACGGAGGTCGTCCCGGAAGAGCCGCCAACTACTGAAAAGGCTTTGGTAAAGCAGCTGAGCAAGACTCGAGTTGACCTCTCTATATGGCAACTCCTAGTTAGCTCTCAGGAACATCGAGAGGCACTCACTAAGGCCCTCGACCAAGTCAAGATCGACTCTATGGCTACTCCAGCCGAAATGGTAGCCACGGTTCTGCCCCACCTAAAGGGGAAAGCAAAAGAAGAAGGCCCGCTCATCACCTTCTCCAATGCTGATCTGCCATCATTTGGGCCAGCCCACAACATGGCTCTCTACATCACGGTAATCTGCCGTGGAAAAATATCTGCCCATGACCCTTATCGACGGCGGGTCCGCAGTCAACGTCCTCCCCTTGAGGACCGCCAAAGCCCTCGGTATCACCGAGGCCGACTACATTCCTACCACTCAAACCATTCAGGCTTTCGACGGAAGTCCAAAGTCCGTGGCCGGGGCCGTGAAACTCACTATCATAACGGGCCCAATAGAGAAGGAGCTGGAATTTCAAGTGATCGACGTGACTTCTTCCTTTAACCTTCTTCTAGGAAGACCCTGGATCCACTCGACCAGGGCTGTGTCCTCCACTCTGCATCGGAAGATCAAGCTACCTTTGCACGATACCAACATCACTCTAGAAGCCACACCTATGACTGTGGCTAACTGGAACACCTCGGGTCGCACCGATCTTTGGGGGTTCGACTTCTTAGGGGTCATCGAAGAAGAATATCTTTTCCGACCCTACTTTACGGTTAGCATGGACCGGATGTTACAAAATCTGGGCTTCCTACCAGGGGTCACATCAAGGCCCGATCTACCCGCAGGAAAAATCCTTGAAGTCCTCGAAAACGGGAGAATTCAAACCGGTCTGGGCTACACCATGACCCCGGAAAACATGGGCCAAACCGAAACCGGTAAAGTCATCTTCGTCACGCCGATGTTCGAGTCCGTCCAAACGGGCCTATACCGCCCTCCAACCACACGCCCTGGGACCCACTTGGCCCAGGTCTGCAACTACATACTCGACGACATCTTCGCCCTCATCCAGTCCGAAGATGCTAAAAATGCTGAGCCCGCACTGGGGCTACTTTTTGGGGAGGAACTCGCGACCCCAACGCCGAAGGAGGAGCTAATTAGCCTCATTCTCCGCAGCCACACTTTCGATCCATCCAAGCTGATCTCGGATATCGGATCCGGGACAGGTAAGAGAGCCTGGAGGAAGACTGTCAAGTGGACTGACAGTCAAGGAAGGACTTTCAAGCTGATCACAGGGGAAGGAGAAATCCCAGAATCTGAGTCTGAGTATGAGTCAAAGTCCGAGTCAGAGTCAGAGATTGAGTCTAGTGAGTCCGGTGCTAGGGGTCAGTCCTGTAGCTCCCCCTCCCCCTCTCCCTTTACCTTTTCCTGGTGCTTCAGGGTCTGTCCCGGGCACCCTACCTATCCCGCCACTGACTAGCGATTAGATGGCAACTCTTTTTGAGCTTTTCTCTCAATTTATGAATAATAACAACCGTTCTGCTTACGACTTGTCTCATTTTCAAAATTTCCTAAATTTTCAAAATTTTCTGTGCAATGACATTGAGAAACCCAACGAACAGGTATCCTTACCTCCACATCTGATCGAGCAGCTAGAGCAAAGGGAATTCCGCAATCCGGTAATCGAAGAAACCGAATCCATCAACGTGGGAACAACCTTAGAACCTCAGACGCTTAAGATAGGGTTATTTCTAGATCCCGGGGAGAAACAACAATTCATCGATCTCCTTCAAGAATTCAAAGATGTCTTCACATGGTCCTACAAGGACATGCCGGGGATAGACCGCGAAATAGCCGAGCACCATATACCGATCAAGGAAGGGTTCAAACCGGTTAAACAGAAACTCCGACGCATGAGGCCCGAATGGTCCCTCAAGGTCAAGGAGGAAGTCGACAAACAATTCAAGGCTGGGTTCATACGAGTCTCCGAGTATCCAGATTGGGTTGCAAACATCGTGCCGGTCCCTAAAAAAGACGGTAAAGTACGTGTCTGCGTGGACTTTCGGAATCTTAACAAGGCGAGCCCGAAAGACGATTTCCCGTTACCACACATCGATATATTGGTGGATAACACAGCAGACCATGCCCTTCTATCATTCATGGACGGGTATGCCGGGTACAACCAAATAAAAATGGCAGAAGAAGATATGGATAAGACCACCTTCATTACACCTTGGGGTACTTATTGCTATACTATTATGCCGTTTGGTCTCATCAATGCCGGGGCCACCTATCAACGAACCGCCACAACTTTATTACATGACATGATGCATAAAGAAGTGGAGGTCTACGTGGACGATATGATCGTCAAATCCAAGGACAGGGACAGTCACATCACCGCCCTGAGAAGATTTTTCACCCGATTACGCAAATACAACATGAGATTAAACCCTCAGAAATGCAGTTTCGGGGTAACCTCTGGCAAATTACTGGGTCACATCGTCAGCCAACGCAGTATCGAAGTCGATCCATCCAAAATTAAGGCCATCACTGAGATGCAACCTCCTAAGACCGAAAAGGAAATAAGTGGGTTTCTCGGAAAAGTCCAATACATCAGCAGGTTCATTTCAAAGCTAACCATGGTGTGAACCGATCTTCAAAAAGCTGAAAATAGGGGAACGGTTAATATGGGACGACAAGTGCCAAGCAGCCTTTGGCAGAATCAAAGAAATCTTGTCTTCACCACCGGTCCTGATGCCACCTCAATACGGTTTGCCTTTGTCGCTGTACCTAACCACGACAGAGACAGCCATGGGGGCTATGCTAGCTCAAACGGTCAACTCCAAAGAACGAGCTATATACTACATCAGTAAGAAGTTTCTAGAGTACGAGTGTAAGTACACCATGCTCGAAAAGACGTGTTTAGCTTTAGTCTGGGCCACTAAAAAGCTCCGACATTACATGCTCAGCTACGAGGTACAAGTACTATCAAGAATGGATCCGATCAAGTATCTTTTCGAAAAGCCCATTCTCAACGGCCGAATATCAAGATGGACCCTGATGTTGGCAGAATTCGATCTAAAGTTCGTACCATTGAAAGCCATCAAGGGCCGAGTAGTAGCCGAATTTCTCGCTGACAGTCCCATAACCGAAGAAGGGCACACCGATACTTGGTCCTTCCCGGATGAAGATATTTTCCATAATGACACCGAAACGTGGGACTTATACTTTGACGGGGCATCCAACTTCCGAGGATTTTGAGTCGGTATACTTCTAATCTCGCCAAAAGGGGAACATACTCCCGTGTCTAACAAATTAGACTTCGACGTCACCAATAACGCCGCTGAGTATGAAGCATGTATCCACGGGCTACAAGCCGCCGCCGATTTAGGGGTCACAAACTTCCGTGTACACGGCGACTCATCTCTGGTCATTAACCAAGCGCTCCAAAAATGGAAAACCCGAAATGCTAATCTCGTGGCCTACCAGGCACGAGTAAGGGATCTCGAGAAACAATTCCAAAAGGTAGAATATATATATCTACCTCGGGAAGAAAATCAGTTCGCAGATGCACTTTCAAAACTGGCATCTTTACTAAACATTCCCGATCACATGACCAGCATGCCGATCTGCGTCGAAAGACGATCCGAGCCAGCATATATCCATGACATCGAGGATATCGAGATACCTGATCCTGAGCCGTGGTATAAAGCAATCCAGACATACTTGACAACCGGGGAATATCCACCCGGGGCCGACAATCGAGCCAAAAAGGCCTTGCGTAGGCTAGCAACCCAGTTCGTCCGAACCGATGACGGACAGCTTTACAAAAAGACACCGCAGGGGGCTATCCTTTTATGTGTCGATAAGGGTAACGCCGAGAAGGTCATGCCCAAAGTATATGACGGCGAATGTGGTCCTCACATGAACGCCCAGATGCTAGTCCGAAAGATCATGAGACTCGGATATTATTGGAACCGCATGGAAACCGATTGTCAGCTTTATGTCAGACACTGCCATAATTGCTAGATTTTCGCTAATGTACAGCATATGCCACCATCCCTGCTGTATACCATGACGTCACCCTGGCCGTTTTCAACATGGGGAATCGATATAATTGGAAAGATAAACCCCTCGGGAACCGGAGGACACTGCTTCATTTTGGTAGCAATCGACTATTTCACCAAATGGGTCGAGGCGGAATCTTACCGTATTCTCAACGCCAGTCATGTTGCCAAATTTATCCAAAATAAGATAATATGCCGGTATGGGATCCCTCATGAATTCATCAGTGACCACGGGACCCACTTTCAAGCCGAAACGGCAGCCCTGTTAGCCAAGTATAAGATCCAAAGACATACGTCTTCACCTTACCGACCCCAAACCAATGGAGCGGTAGAAGCAGCTAACAAAACCATTGTCACCATACTCAAAAAGATGGCTGACAATTATCGGGACTGGCCCGATAAGATACCATTTTCCCTTTGGGGATATCGAACCTCGATTCGTACTGCGACCGGGGTAACACCGTATTACCTTACATACGGGATGGAAGCGGTCCAACCTGTTGAGTTAGAGGTACCATCACTCAGAATCCTGCTCGAAAGTCAAGTACCCGAAGCCGAATGGGTTCGAGCACGATATGACTCGTTAGTCCTTTTAGACGAACGAAGATCTCGTGCCCTCAATAACATACAGATTTATCAGAAGAGAATCCAACGGGCCTTCAACAAAAGGGTAAGGCCCAGGAATATTAAAGAAGGAGACTTAGTTCTCAAGTCTGTACGGGCTTTATTACCAATAGACCCAAGGGGAAAATTCAAACCTAACTGGGCCGGAACATATCTGGTAAAGAAGATTTTATCGGGCGGAGCAGTAATGCTAACAGATCTGGACGGGAATGAGTTTGTCAACCCATCTAACCTGAACCAGCTGAAACGTTATTATCCTTAACCCGTTTCTCTCAATGTCATTTGCAAAAGTTTATTAAAAACATCTTTTCAAAAATAAACTCTTAAAGACAAGTCAAAAGTTAGAATTACTTATTCTACTGTTATAAACATCTTGAACCAATAGTCTGGATGTATTTCGGAATTGCAAATTAAGTCCGAACTACGTTTGGTTTGATTCCGCTATTTGTGGATACGTAGGCAGCCCCTCAAAAGGGCACAACCACTGCAATCGAAAAAAAACAGGAACGGTTTTTAATAAACTTCCTTTATTTATTTTAAAAAAAAAATCCAATTACAAAAAAATCCAAAAAAAACACACACAAATAGTACTAATATTTAAATAATAAAAAAATCAAAGGCATTTTCCCCTTTCCCTTGTCCTTAGTCTCTTTCTCGGTCCACCGGCGTCGACGCGGAGGTGAACGCTCCCGAATCACCAAGGGAATCTCCTTAACCCGGGCTCGTTTCTTCGAACTTGGTTCCCCGGTCACCTCGGTCGGTCCTAGCCGAGCCCACACTCTCTCGGGTAGTCGCTCACGCGGACTTAGCCTATCCCGGGCCGCCAGTTTCGGCCCAAGTCTTCTCTCCAAGTCGTTAGCACCGGTCTCTTTAGCTCGAGTCTTAGTTTTTGGCTTAGAACCCGACTCCGGCCGGACATGGGTAGTTGGGATTTCTTCCTTATCGAAAAACCATCTTTGTCTTTCACCGATTCTCTACGGGCTAAGTTAAAAGCCTCATCGGTCTTTAAAGCTTCACGGGCCTCTTTAGATTCTTCCGAAGCCCACTTGAGATATGATTCGGAAACCCAAGCGGTCTGACAAGGGCGAGGTATAGTCCACACGACACGGGTAAACCAGCGTTGTAACCACGTGTCACACATAGCGTCCGTCAATTGGAGCGAGACGCTAATAATTGCTTCGGTCTCGGGAATCTGCTGAAATGAACCGAACTGCCGTAGAAGACGATCTGGGTAAATATGGATGGTCCAGTCCAAGGACAAGATCACCAGGTAGCGGGCTTTATATCTCTTAGCTAGGCCCGTCATCTTCGAGAGAAACCAACAGATCACGTTCCACCTAAGCAAGGGCCCGCCATGGAATTTTAACTCTTCATCCCAATATTTCCGATTTATGTGATGACTAGAGCTAATTCGTCGGGACCGCGAGCCAATTTGACAACTTCGATATCTGGATATACTCAACGGGGGCTCTATAATCGACAGGCCTTCGGATAACCAAATCTGCAAAAAATTTCGAAAAGTCAAAAACTTTCGAAAGTTTCAAAATTTCCGGAAAATTCAAAAAAATATAAAATTTCGAAAAAAAATCGAAAATTCAAAAATTCGGAAAAATAAAAAATTTCGGAAATTCAAAAAAATTCCGAAAAAAAAAAAAAAAAAAAATCGAAATTTTCGTAAAATTCGAATTTAAAAAAAAAAAATTCGGAAAAAAAAACAAATTCGGAAATAATTTATTTTTTTCGAAAAAATCTTCGAAAAAAGAAGAAGGTCAAATACCTGCAAAAGACGAATGCTACCCGTTAATTGCCGATCTGGATCAAGTCTCCTCGCATCAAGGCCCATGATAATCTCCCCAGTTATCAGCCAGGCTGGGCTATAACCTGCCTCCATTTGATCCACTATGCTAATTAGCCTGATTTCGCCTAAACATGAGTCAACATCCATCCGACCTTCGAAGGCATATCGGTGCAGCATACAGAAGGCAAAGGCCCTACGCCTATGGATAGAAGAAATTCTGGGACCATTTGGATCCATGAATTTATCAGCTAAGTCAAATAAAGAAACAGAACTTCCCTTCACCATACGGGAAGTCTCAGCATGAGACAACCCAAGAAAATCCCTTAGTCTCCTCCTTGGATCAGGATAAAAAGGAGGAATAGCAGGATGAGCATTGGGGCACCAACCCCCTACAGCAGCAATCTTTTCGGGAAGGGGACATATTTCTCCCCGGGGAAAGGCGAAAACATGGTGGGTCGTATCCCAAAAAGTTAAACAAGCATCCAAGAAATGTGCATCCACCTTAAGCCGCTGGAGCGGGAACAAAGCCACAATTCCCATCTGAGTAAGCTGAACCTTATCTCCATCTCGGAAATCCTGGGCCCACGCGTGAAGCATCGCGGTCAGATGTTCGATACCCATAGCAGAAAGTTTTGTTTTATCTAAAGAAGCCTAAAGTGATTTTAAGATAAGAAGGAAATATTTTGGGTTGGAATATGAGAAGATTAAAGGCAAGAACTCTCTATTTATAATAGAGAAATCTCCTCTCCTAGTCACCCCTGGAATAGGGATTTTTACAATGTTCCCTACTTCACCTAGACATACAGGCCTAACCAGGAGATTTTAGGAATCCATGTCAGAATCTGATCAGGAATCAAGTCATCCCAATCATTCCTTTTCCTTCCCAAATTTTTCAAAATTTCCGCCATTTTCAAAAAAAAAATTCGAAATTTTCGAAACAATCTATTTTTCCAAAAATCAATCAAAAATCATTTTCTTCCCCAGCGTGAGTCAATGTTTTATCTAAATGTTGCATGCAAAACAGACAGGTATCCCAAGACTCCCCGAGAATTCTCAAAAGAAAAATCCCAGTGAAAATTCGAGCAACATTTTTACTGAAGAATCGGATGTATCAGTAAGCGGTACATCCCCAGCTTCTAATGGAAGCTCCCGCGCTATTTCGAGTGGGATTATCAGTAAGCGGTATACCCACAGCTTCCAATGAAGCTCCCACGCCATTCCAAGATGAATATATCTGTAAACAAGACACACCCAAGACTTTTTAGTAGAAGTCCCCGCGCCACTGTTGACATCTATCCAGGTATGATTTCTATCCTATGGCTGGCGAGCCCTTCACGCAGGTCTAATGGACCCTAAACGACCCGACCGGAAGTCTGCCAGGTCTTAATCCTCGATTGGCCTGGTAGCTACTCTGACTTTCGCCTTGTCCAAGCCTCAGTCAGAGTGGGGGCTCTGTAGACACCCACATTTTGACCGCCAGGTGTCTATAGTAGGTCCCACCAAACACCCGATGATGATCGGACGCAAACATGCTTTAATGGACTCGGATATGGGCTCGAAATCATGGACATTTGGTTTAGGCTTATTACGGAGTACAAATCTTACAAAACGAACCTCAAATCTAGGCCCAGTGGGTCGTTTCGAGTCAAATGAGACTAATTTGGGTCGATTTTGGCACCAGGGGTAAAACCGTCTTTTAGCGACCGAGTCAAACCCGGTCAAAGATATTTTTTCCCGAGTCACACGAGCTGGCCATGACACTACACGGCTGATTCGGACTCAAACACCACAAAAATCAGCTTTCAAATAATATTAAACAAATCCGTTTAAGGATAGAATTCGATCTCAAGTAGGAATTCTATCCGGAAGCCGAATCAGACACCGACCGAGCTCCAAATACTCGGCCAAGACAGCCGAATACTCGGCCAACACTTCCCAACCAGCCGAATACTTGGCTTCCCCACCAAGAAACGAGACTTTCGTTCCCTTTCGAACTCTCGTGTTTCCTATCCAAACCGGTATTTCTTGTCACACAAGCAAGACTACCTCGACTCCTATAAATAGGACCTCATATTCAACACAAAACACACATAAAAAAAACATCAATAATCCCGACACATTCATCCATCGATCGATATACAACAATTATTAGTCACACACATCCGAAGGAATACCGAAATACCGTCCCGAAATACCGACGAAACCTCCTACTATCCGGCCGAACCAATCCCATCACACGTCTAAAAAAACGCACCAAACCGACACCTTAACTCATCCCGCATCATCTCGACGCTCCCGTGCCTAAGCCACCATCCGACGAGCTCTATACCGAGAAAGTAAAGCATGTAGGTTGAGGGTGTAAATCAAACCCGATTCTTCTCCTTTCTCTCTCTCTCTCTCTCTCACGCCTTTTTTCCTTTTTTTTCGTCCGTCACTTTTTTTTAGTTTTTCGTCAGTCGTATCATATTATTAATATGGATCGTTCGGCACATATTTTTATTTATTACTAATAATCGATACTACAAAAAACTATTTTTATAACGTTCTTAAAATACGATACCGATTCTCTAATCGAATATCGTACTTACAAGAACTAAATTAAATTAATTCTCGTTGATGCTAACAAAATCATTACCTTTTTTTGCAAAATTCGATGATTTTAAACGCGGAGAGAATTAACATCGTTTTCGTTCAAAAAATTCTTTTTTTTCACTTTTTTTCGTTCAAAACGAGTTTTTTTCAAAACTTTTTATAAAATCATTCCGACTATTCGATATCGATTTCATAATCGAATATCGGATACGACGAATATCGAAAATATAAATCGAGTATAAATTAATCCATATTTGTACGCGATTTATAAAAATTAACGATTTTCGAACAAACAAAAAAACCCGAACAGGCTGCCACGCGAGTCGCGCGCCTGTCAGGCGACTCGCGCAGCTGCCTGTTTTGTCGGCTCCTTTTTTTCGTTTCTTTGCTTTTCAATTTTTAATTCCTTTCGAACCTTATATTAAAATGCGACTTTCGCGACATATTTCGATAAATACTCTTTTTCGACCACGGTCAACACGTGTTAATCCATCACGTGATATTAAAACTTTCTCGAGTCATGCATATTATTTATTCACATCTTTATTCGATTTATTCACCGTTACTAACTCGTTTTCTCGTGTTTGTAGTTTTTTTTATTTGTTTTTATCGTTTTATTAGACTAAAACGAACTCACATGCTAAAATAACTTTGACGTTATTAGTTTAATATGCATTAAACGACTTAGCAACCCATTCATTTATTTTTCTCACATGTTTAGGAAAATAATGTTTGCATATCATTCAACCGTCGAACTAACCCGTGTACACCAAAAACGAACGATATCTTAGTAAAGGCCGCTAAGTGCGGGCGGGGTTGGGTGTTCTTGGTGAACTTCCCAACACGTACCCTCACCCCTTACTCAGAACCATGGTTTCCGGATGTCCGAATCCATTGGCAACGAGAGTCATTCAATACACGATATCCGATAATGTCGGTATCGGTATCGTAATGCAAAGGGACGAGCCCAATAAACTCTGACATCGGAAATGGGCCGTATTTTGTAGACGGCCCACTACGACATAGAGTGGGCTCGAATGGTTCCGAATAACCACAAAATTTGGTGGCGACTCCTACTTCGATTTAAATTTCAATTTGACCATCTCATATGGAGATTCATTTGCCTCCCCAAACCCGCGTGTGGCCGCGTCGGGGTGGACCTATGTCATGTCCACATTATTCTGCTTAAGATGCGTCGACTCGATATTAATGGGGATGCATCGAACCACGGGTGGTGAGCATCGGGCCTAATACGGAACCCGACCATTGCTTTGTTCAGTTTTAGCTTGTTTACGTTTTAAATTTCGTGTTAGGTGATTTAACATTCGATTATAAGGTCATAAAAGCGGTAAATCATACGAAAGATGTAAATGCGAATGTAAGTAAATCACATAGTGGGGATTTGTACCCTCGGAGTATACGCTAAACGAGACACGATGCGTAGATAGTTAAGAACGGATCTTGGAACTACTCGGGTTTGTGTTAGGGTGTTTTAGTGCTTATGGTTGAAGTTGGAACGTTACGTATGTTTATAACGTGTCGTGGACCTAGTGTCCATGTTTGACATTATCGTAGTGCATGATAAAAGTACATGAATGTAAAGTTTCGTTAATATGACAACCAAGTGACGGTTCGACTTCGGGGCGAATCCTCCTAGCTCGTCCTGCGGTGATTCTGGCAGAGCTTTGCTACTATTCTAGAGGTTAGCTAGGCGAGCGCAGGTGCTCCTCGGTTCCGAGTGGAGTACTCAAAGGTGAGGAGTAGCGTAGATTCGCTTATCAGGACTACGATCGAGTGGATCGTACTTAGGGTCGGAGTGCAAACCTAAGTTAGAGATGAAGAAGGGGAGAGCGAGTTGTGTAGAAGTAGGCACGAACTCGTGAATGTTGTGTGTGTGAATGAACGAAATGAGGGGGGTATTTATAGTTGCTTGCGCAGTTCAAATCCCCCGGTAGGATGCCTGAGTCAAGGCGCGCCAGAACTCAGACGCCTGGGGTCGAGCGCACCAAGAGTAGGACGCCTGGTGTGAGGCGCTTGGGATTTTGAAGATTCAGTTTTGAAACATTCCAAAAGGGAGAAGATGCGTATAAAACGTTTACTTGGGGATTAAGCCTCCCCCTAACCATAGTGCGTCGCTGCGCTTGGGGACTTCGGTTGTGCAACCCGAGGTTTGCTCGGCCCAAAGTGTTGACTCGGGTTTGACTTTGCGTATTTCGGGACCGATTCAGGGTCCCGTTGTTGAAATTGTCTCTAATTAGTGTCGACGTGACCGTAATGACACGACTATGGCTGTCTTGATGTTAAATTAATTTTTCCGAGTAATTATTTGATCTGTTCTGTAGAAAAACTATCTAAAGCATCGTAATTTCCCGTCGCGCGTCGTCGGGTGTTTGTCGGGCACTCTTGCAGCCACCAGGTCCAAATCTGGGTGTCAATAGAAGCCCCACTTTGACTGAGGCTTGGACAAGGCAAAAGTCAAAGTATAGCCGTCTAGGTGAATCGAGGATTACGACCTGGTGGCTGTCCGGTCGGGTCATTTTAATTCCGTTGGACTACGTATTGAGGCTCGTCAGCCAAGGCCTAGAAATAATACCTTACGTCCTTGCCTGCAGTCGCTTATCGTAGCTTGGGTGCGTGCTTGCCATCTCGTCTTGGGTTTGTTGTTTTAGTAGTTTCGGTCTTTGACATGGACCTTTTGCTTAAGTGTCTTAGTCGTGGCTTTAATATCCTAGGCGGACGGTTGTGTTGACTATGCTTTGCGTTTTGTTTCGAGTATGTGAATTGAATGCATAAGGATTCAAAAGATTTGAGATTTTTGTAGGTTTACTTTTTGATTTTTTTGGGGTTTGTTATGTTCATGGGAAACAATTTTCGGATGCGCAAGAATCCGCTCAAATTTGGGCTGCCTTCTGAATGCTTGATAGACCTTATTTAGTACGGGTTAGAAGCGTCGATTTAGAAGTATATTTGGTGACGTGATAATGGTTTTGTGCTTAATTGAGTAGAATTCTCATTTTACGATATTAATTGTAATTGAGAATAATTATGTGATGTAATTGATCGTCGGGTTGCCTAAGTGAAGCATGGAAGCGAAAAGCCCAACCGAAGCCGGAGAACCGACAGTCTTACGCAGCTTTGGAATTGAAGACGGAACTTAAGTTGCTTTAGGTTCCGTGGCATTAGGATTATTATTTTATTTTATTATTAGTTTTTGGTAATTAATTGACTTTCCTATTATTATTAGACTACTATTATTACTAGATTATATAGTCATTACTAGTATTAGTATTATTATTCATCTTTATATCAAGTTGTACATTCAACCCTAAGTTTTCTCAAGACCATGTGTAACTAATTTCTCTTCTCGGTTCAAGACATTGAAGCGCTTAATTAACGATTGTGAGTTTGAAGTTCTAATCTTTATTCTTGATTATTGATTAATTGCTCAGTTTTATTATATGAATGTTGTTATTGATTTCTAGAGTGATCAACTAGTTATCTATTTCACCGTTCTAATGTTAGTTTTGTTAATTGAACATGATTTGTTGATTAACTTGACCTTAGTAACATCTAAGAGTTAATTATTAAACGGAATTTGTTAATATTAAGACTTAGGAGCAATTATCGTATATCTATAACGCAACTGGATTATATATGTTAATTTATCTCTTTATTGAATTCTCTATTTATTAATGCTGTTGTTGAATTAAATCTAGAACTGGATTGTTTATGTTGTTTAACAGTTAGATCTAATTAAGAGCGGGATACGTTTTAATTACTTATTCATAAGGAGGACTAGAATCTATGATTCACGATAAAGTAGTCAATAATAATAATTTGAACCAGATTTTAATGATCTATTGTGATTCACTTGTGGATTTGTACTTGACCTGAGACCCTTTTAATCATTTGATTTACTTAAAGTTTTCATCTTTAGTGTTTTAGTTGCTGGACAATCATTCAAAAACCCTCCATACTTATCCTCTATATATTAAATCAGGAACCACTTCTCAATTTTCAAGAGCAATAGAATGCTCCAATTTCAAATAAGCCTCAATTTTTAATCAATTGCAATTCAAGGAATTCCAATTCCAATTCCATAATCCAATTCCAATTGCAATCAATCCCAATCCCCTTAATCCAACTACCCTGTTCATTAATTGATGCTTGTCATCATTAATCCTCTTCCTTAGTTTCCCGTCACACTTAGTTAAACCCACCTCCTCGGTTTTTCGTCATCTAGGTATTGCTTTTGTTTGCTCCGAAAATATTGATTGCAATTATGGTTGCCTCTTCGTCTCCGTTTCACCTTCATCAATTAATTCGAACAATCTACTATATATTACATCCGCTATTCAGTCATCTTCCATTTACATCCGTTTACATCCTCCTCATTTCCCATGCCTTCTTTCCCATGTTTCATAACTTCGTTCTCTCATCAATCGCTTTCAATCTTCAAACTATTCAATCTACTATTATTCAAACCATTATCCAGTACACTGTTTCAAAGCATCATTTTTTAGATATATGAGTTTAAGTTTTTTGGTTTTATTCATATAATGGTCAATTAAATTTTAAAAAATCTGACTTTTTTTTCAATTTATTTTGTGGATTTTCAGGAAGAAGAAAGGAGATGAGATCAACAAAAAACAAAGCATCGTCATCTAATTGGTAATTTTTTGATTATTTTATTGTGATTTTATTTTTATTTTAAAGAAAATAGGGTAAAAATTCATGTTTTTTTATTATATAAGATTGTTGAACAAATCATAGTTTAATGATGATGTTTGTTAATGTGTGTACTTGCAGAAAAAGTTATTTTTGTTTCAGATAACTGTGCGATAAATAATCTGGGACTATTTCCATGTTTTCAGAGGTAATTTGTATAAAGAAGATTTTACGGATTTTCAGTTTTTCATGAATTGATGCTATTAAATGTCAAAATTTGCAGATTTATTCAAAATTAGTCTTCAATTTGCTATTGTTTAGTGAATTTTTATTCAAAAAATTCAAAAACTAATTCAGTGAATTTTGTTTTCCATTTTAATGTGTATAATAATCTTCATTTTGTATGTTCTATGTTTAATTCAGGACATGATGAAAATAGACGGTGATGTTAATTTTTGATGAAGCGCATTTTTTTTCCAGGTGATGATGAACGAAGATGATACTATGAATTTAATAGAGTATTTTAGGAATTAAAGTCAAGTAATTTTGTTATAACTATTTGAAAACTTATTTATTATTTTTGGGTGATATTTTCAAACTATGGTTATATGAACTTTTATAAAAGTTTATGACTTTCCAATTATGATTATTTCCACTTTCGATTATAGTTATTATATTTTGTTATTTTTTAATATTGTTCTCTAATTTTCGGTTATGGTTATAATATTATGATTTCTGATTTTTAATATCTACATGTGTTATTTTTTAATATTGTTTTCTGATTATGATTTCTAATTTCTAATTTCGCCTATGGTTATAATATTGTGATTTTTGATTTTGAATATCTACATGTGGTATTTTCTAATATTGTTTTTCTTTTTGATGTGTTTTATCTTAAGGTAATAAGAGGAATGAAAGTAAAGCTTTTATTAGAAGAAAGAATTGCTCAAAAGATTGAAATTTACTTGATTTCTTTGTTGTTAATTTATTACTAAATTATAGTTAAAGTTAATTTTAGAAAGCGTTGTAACATTTTTATTTTTCACAATTATCTTTATTCAAAACAAATGAATATAGATTATTTATTTTGTTCATCTTTTGCTATGTAGTTTCTAAATATTTTTGTTTAATCATATATAAATAAATAACTATATATATTTTTCGAATTATATTATATTTTATATACATATACATGTACATCTTTTATTTTATATATTCGTTATTATCACATTTACGCGTTATTAACGCATATTAATCACATTACCTATACGAGTCGGGATTAAAGAAATTTCGGGTCAAAACGGTTTACTTTTGCGCATTAAAAACATTAATTGTATAGGTTGAATTTATGCAAAACTAATAAATGAGGCATTTGAAAAAAAAAACAATATGAAATTATCTAGAAAAACAATCCAATTCTTGATTATAGGGAGTTGAACCCTTGAAAACATGAAATTACTTTTATATAACCCAAATATTCAACCTTGACATATAGGTACATACCGTCTTTGGGTCAAATACGAGTTACATGAGATTGCATTTATACGGTTTTGGTTTGCTTTCAGGTCAAATACGGGTTACGGGCTGTGTTTAAAGGGATTTCGTGAGAAAACGGTTTACTAACGCATGTTAGAAATATTAACTATAAGGATTTGGTTTGTACGGATTTAGAGACGGGGTGCGGGTCAAATACGCGTTATTATCGCATTTATGGGTTATTAACGCATATTTATCACATTACTTATACGAGTCGGGTTAAACGGATTTCAGCTCAAAACGGTTTATTAATGATGGTAGGGATTTGTCACGTCCCCACCGTCAATAGTATGACCGGCTAGACCTAACGGTAGTTAGGGTAAGTCGGGATCGTATCCAAGGAGAGGGTATTGCAAAGCTTAGACTAGGTCGGCCTAAAAACGAGACTAAATCACCAAACAAACACAAAGAAAACTATAATTGACAAAGTATGATGGGGGAAAGGTAAGAACTAGACTAGCAATGGATTAACTATGAGAAGAGCTAAATGGGATACTAGAGACTAACTAAACAATAAACTAGGGAATTGATGACTAACTAAAAGGATGAAATCAAATACGGAAGGAAGTGGGGTAGGTCGGGTTCATAAGCGTAGATGGGTAATTGGGTGATCAAGGGTGTAGGTGTCTCCTAGTTGCTAGAGTCGGTCCGGGCTCTCGCTACGTAGACCGATGTCGAGGCTGGTCCGGGCTCGCGCTACGTAGACCATAGTCCACACTCTCGTGACTATGACTATTCTCAACACACTCACATAATAGACAAGCAATGAGATGATGAGCACAAGTATGGGAAGCATGGCCACTACAACTCACACAAGCAAATCAACAAACACATAGAGTGTCCATTATGTGCCTAACAACAAAGATGTAACCTTTACCCCTAATCAACCATAATCACCCATAATCTACCCTTAATCCCCCTACTAACCCCACAAGTAATCTACTCACTCATTATCAAGAACAAACCAACAATAATAAGAGAAAACAAAACAAACATCCAAACATCCATAATGAACAAACAATAACAATAACAATATGTAAAGATTGAAACTTGAATAAATAACAAAGAACAAGAGTAGAGAAGATTATACCAACAACCAAATGAAGAAAAAGATGCAAACTTGTATAAATAAGAACCCAAATCAACTCCAAGGTTGTCAAGCTTGGAGAAATCTTCAAGAACCCACTTAATACAAGATTAACTAAACTAGATTAAACTAGGATTGAAGGAAGATTAAAAGAAGATTCAACTAAATGGATGAACTCTAAATCTAGGGTTTATATATTGTAGAGAGGCTTAAGAGAGTCTAATGTAGTGTAGGATACATAAACAATACAAGAGGGAAGTATTTATATGGGTACAAGAATAAAGGAGGAAGAAATAAGTTGATGCGTGCTGCCCCTGTAGCGTCCCGACCGGGACGGGATCATCCCGACTGGGATGGGCCCAGGTCAGTAGCCTTCTCTTTTGTGCACCTCAACCGGGACCGGTTGAGGCCATCCCGACTCGGTTGAGCCTTGTAGGCCTCCTTTAAGCTCCTTTTGGTCCCTCCTTGCCTCTCATGGGTTTCTCATCGATTCTCGGGACTCGAGATCGGGTCTCAAAGGCTCGGGATCGGGTCTCGAGGTCTCGGGAACGAATCCAAGGCACCGAGTGATCGTTCCTTCACTTCGTTGGCTCCAAAATGTGTATGTATCGAGCCGGAATCGTTCCAACTCTTCGAGAATGGTCTCGGGAACCTGAAACGAACTAGAGGAAGAATAAGTAGCCCATAAACCGCTCCCCAGGAGCGATTCCACAAGGAAAATGGGACCAAAACATAGTAAAATAGGCACTACAAACTACACTTATCAACTCCCCCACACTTAACCCTTACTCGCCCTCGAGTAAGCACATACTAACTACTAAACTAGCCGAGTGGGCATTAGCGCACCCTACGCCCTTTCAACTCACGCGAGTACACTTAGAGGAAAAGTGCCCTCCGCAAGGCAAGTAAGGTCTTGTGACAAAATTGTGGATGCAACCAGACACAAAATACAAATACATTCAAGCACACAACAAACAAACAAACGAACGAACACAAGGTTGCACCCAAAGAAAAACAAATACCGCTTCCCTCAAACAAGCGGTGAAAAGACACCGGTTTAGGACTCAAGGCAAGTGACAACGTTCCCAAGCTAATCATACAAATCGAGATGAGCTAAACCCTAATAGTATGACGATAAAGCAACAAAAACGTTGGTAACTTACCTAGATTCCTCCTAACTTTCTAAGAACGTACTACGGGACGATTGGCGGAGTGGAAAAAGGGATGAACCACGGTGTTAGTCGACACTGTAGGTAAGTGAGACCCCGCCCCCTTTGGCAATGAGCCAAGAGGGTCGTCCTATGCCCAAAACCGCTAAACTAGTCCAAGTAAAAAATGGAAATATTGCAAAATGAGGGAAGACCGACCCTTGCCGCTATCATCCTTCCTAGGGACTCGGTCCTTTGGTAGTCTCTTCACAGCAAAAGTCGGAAAAAGGCTTATTTTGAGATGTAGGGGTTCTTTTTGTGAGACGGGTTTTCTTTTGGCATTTTCCTTTCTTTTGCATATTTTTGCCTTGTGTTGCCATGCCATTTCTTTTTCTTCTTTTCTATTTTCTTTTCGGCTTTTGTGCCTTTTCTTTTTCTTCATTCTTTTCTTTCTTTTTTTCTTTCTTTCATTTTCTTTCATTTTCTTTTCTTTGCCCTTTTGGCTTGATTTGGCTTTTGGCATTTCTTTGTGTAACAAGAAAGAGAGAATTCAACAAATTGCAATTTATTTTGTGGATATGTGTAGGAGGTAGGTAAATGGGTAAGTCGGGGGTCGCGATTTCCCTTCAAACCCACAAAAAGTGGAGAACTTGGACTAATCAAGCAATCCTAAACACGGTCACCTAAGGGACGGGACTCGGCAACCAAGGCCTTTTCACACCGTGGGTGGTCATAATGGTCAAAAGTGCAAATCCCGTAGTAAATCCCTAGTAAGCTAGGTGGACTCAAGGTAAAGGACCAACGAAATCATTGATTTAGGGTCATTCTACTAGACTAAAGTCCAAGACTCGATTTACATTACTAGGAAGGGAAAGTAAACACTCGCACACTAGCCTCTAAACCGGGTTTTCGAAAAACCGTTTACACACATGACACACTACACAACAGAAAACAAAGACATGACAAAAACGAACAAAAGAAAAAGAAGCAAAAGCAACAAAACAAAAACAAAACAAAAAAAACATATAACAAACACCACCCCGAACATCCAAATAGGCAACCAACCAACACCAAACTTTAAAAAGCTCCTCCCGAGCGCACATCATCACAAATCTCCTCCGAACATCACAAGAGGTAAAGAGGGAAAAGGGATAAAAGGCGTTACCGGATGTCTTGAAAGCCTTCCAAAGTTAGCGGCGATTTAAGCAACCTATGAGGGAAAAAAAAGGGGGGGCAAACACACACAACAAAACAAATATACGACACAAAGACATAAAAGGAAAACACAAAAAAGGGAAAATCTTTTTGATTTTTGTGAAAAATTTTCAAATTTTTAGGGTTTTTAAAGATTTTTTCGGAAAACTATAAAAATAAAACTAACTATGATAGAATATCGCTCCCCCACACTTAAACTGAGCAATGTCCTCATGCTCGATCGTTGTGTGCGGAGAGACAAAAGGAAAGAAAAGAAACTACGAAAATAAAGCTAAAAATCAAAAACGAAGATGAAGAAAAGGGTAGAATGTGTCCGGCCGGGGTGTAGTCAAGTCACCATGGGCCGAGACGAGAAAATATATGGATGGGGGAAGAAAATAAAAAGAAAGAAATAAAAGGAAATGGGAGGGGAGGGCTATGTGTAATCAAGTCACCTAGCCCGAATTCCGCCCAAATCCGACTAATTCCTAAAAAAGGAGTGAAAATCTTGTAAATTTGGATTTTTCGATTGACTCTTGACGTAGTCACATTATCGAGAGTCGGGAGCGACCATACTAAGGCCTCGAAGGCCACCAAGACTCAAGGGGAAGGGGGCAAACATGAGAAAACAAGCGACAAAAGAAGGAAAAGTAAGGATAGTTACCCAAACCAATCGGCTAGTAACTCACTTGCTCTATCGTCTCAATGATCATTATAGGCACGTTGCTTGTCTTTTTGGTTGCCATCTCGCTTCAAATTTGAAAAGAACTCACGGTAGAGGTAGTAATGGTAGGGGGTGGGATTTGAAGTAGGAGTCGATGTAAAGTGGATAGGAAATGAAGTGAGGGTATGAAAATGAAGCATATGGGGCATATGATAAGAGCAAGGGTAGGTAGGGAGGGCGTATATAATGGTTGAGTGGACTCAAATGTCGAAGAAGAGGCACAAAGGGGAGTAGGGGACCATCCCGGTCGGGATGGATGGTCCCGGTCGGGATGACACACCCTTCCCGGTCGGGACGGACCTCCAGTAAGCTCGAAAATATGTACCTCCATCCCGATCGGGACGGCTCCTTCCCGGTCAGGATCCCGCACCCTTCCCGGTCGGGAAGCCTCTTCCCGGTCGGGATGGGTCTTCTTGACCTTCCATAAACCCAAAAGCTTACTCCAAGCTTCAAAAACCCGATCCTCATGCTTACTATCCAAGCTTTATCATAGCCATTCTTCTGTAGGAATCATCTTCACTTCACCTATTCAACAAAGCTCACATACACATCAAATTCTCTCCCTCACAATGCTCATCAATCAATCTAAATAACAGGAATATCACAAAACTCAAACTAACTACAAGAAAAAGATATATACAATGAGACGGTTCTTGTGGAACTCCGTCAAACCAAGGATGGTGCTTTCTTCATTCTTTTTCAACAAAAATAACCAATTCCATCTCCATCGAGGGCACGAAGAAACAAGTCGAAGGCCCTAGCAAAGTCTTCAATCAAGCTCGAGATATAACCGTCCACATACCAAGGCTCTTCATGACCTTGTGACAAGTGTGGTTTGTAGTGCCTATTTTGTTGTGTTTTGGTCCCATTTTCCTTGTAGAATCGCTCCTTGGGAGCGGTTTAGGGGCTTCTTATGCTTCCTTTAGTTCGTTTCAGGTTCCCGAGACCGATTTGGAAGAGTTGGAGAGATTCCGACTCGATACATACACATTTTAGAGCCAATGGAGTAAAGGAAGGATGACTCGATGCCTTGGAATCGATCCCGAGCCTTGGGGCCCAATCCCAAGCCTCCGAGACCCGATCCCGAGTCCCGAGATTTGATGGGAAGCCCATGAGAGGCAAGGAGGGACCAAAAAGCTCTTAAGGGAAGCCTACAAGACCCATCCCGTTCGGGATCGCCTCATCCCGTTCGGGATGAGGTGCGCAAGAAGTATGGATGCTGTGGGTCCGTCCCGGTCGGGATGACAGACCGTCCCAGTCGGGACCGTGCTGCTGCTACACGCCTTCCTTTCTTTCTTCTCCTTTCCACTTGTAACCCTATATATACTCTTCCCTTGTTTTGTAAAGCTTATGCCTTTCATATTACACTAAACCCTAGACTACTTTAGGTTAGATTAGATTAGATTAGAGTAGATTAGTCGGTAATTAGTAGTTAATCATAGATTAGCCTTGTCTTAAGGGAATTCTTCAAGATCGATCCAAGATTGACAACCTTGGGTGTTTGTTTTGGGTTTTCTTCATTAATGCAAGTTTTGTTCTTTCTTCTTCACTAGTATGGTATCTCCTCTTTCTCTTTCTCTTAATCTTATTTTTGTTATTCAACTTTGAATCTTTAGTTGATTTTATAGTTTTTAGTTCATTGTTATTACTAGTTTGTTTATGTATGTTTGGTTTCTTATGTTAGATCTTCTTGTTCTTGTTAGTTTTAGTTGGATTATGTTAGAGTAGTGTTCTTGCTAGGGTTAGTAGGGTGATTAGGGTGTTAATTGGATGATTAAGGGATTGTTGGAGATTTTGGTGGAAGATTTGGGTTTCCTCTTGTTTGATGCACATCACATGTTTGTTGAAATGCTTGAATGAGTAAGTAGTTGCGAATGCTTGTTTTTCTTGCCCTTCTCTTGTGGGTGACAGTTTGTTTGTGGGTTCGGTTCCCACACTAAGTTGCGAGAGCCCGGTGAGGACGACCCCTAGGTCGGTCTAAGTAGCGAGAGCCCGGATGCGACCTAGGCCACCATAGCGCGCTAGAACCCCGTTTGTCATGCGTGTCGCCGAGGTGGGTCTAAGTTGCGAGAGCCCGGACCAACCTAGATCACCCTACTACCTCCTTCACTCCAGTTCTCCCTCGACCATTCCGTTACCCTTTTGACCCCGACCTAATCCTAGCCCGTTTCCTTATTTGTGTTCCTTAGTCATAGTCTAGTCTCTTCCCCCTATTGTCATTCTTGTTTAGCGTAGCCCGTTGACTTAGTCTCGTATTTAGGCGACCTTAGTCTTGACGCCTCTTACCGTCCCCGTGGATTCGACCCGACTTGCCCTATCTACCGTAGGAATAGCCGGTTATTTTATTGACGGTTGGGATTCCGCGACAAATCCCTCCCAACAATTTGGCGCCGTTGCCGGGGACAGTGCTAGTTTAGACTTTGTTTTCCTATTTGCTTGACTTTGTCTTTGTGTTTGTGTTTTTCTTTTTTTTTCTTTTTGTTACTTCGCTTCTTGTGTGTGTGTGGTTTATTTCTCTCTTGTCTAGTGCCCAAAAAGCACTAGGCTTCTCACGTTTGTTCTTAGTCTACAGTTTATGCTTAGAGGTGGTGACTATCTTCTTCTTGCAACTTAGAGCCGGTTTAACGGACGGTTGCTAGATGAGTGGTTTCCAACCGGGTATGAGCTACGATTTTCGAGCGAGCATGGGGTTTGATCTAAACTCCCCACACATGGAAGACGATATGAGCTACCCCTCTTCTTCTTTGAACCAAAGCTATGACATGACGTCGCCCTACCATAATCAAGCTTCTTGGGGTAATCAAGACGGGTATGATCTTCAAGATTATGGAAATGGCTACCAACAAGTGAATGACTATCACTCCTACGATCATGGTGGCTATTACTCGAGTTATGATTGTGAACCCACCATGTTCAATCAAGATTCACCATATGGAAGCCAATACCCCCAAGACCCAACATATTACCCTCTACCCCAACCACAATGTGAACCCTATGACCCACAATACTACCAATCACCTCAACCCCACTACCAACAATATGATGCCCTACCCCTTGGACATCATCAAGATTATCAAGGAGCTTTACAAGACCCCAATGATCACCAATTGCCCGACATGGAGGAGTTTCAATCGCTTCTTCAATTGCAAAAGAGCAACCAAGAAATGGCCACTCAAATTCAAAAACAACAAAATGAATTATGGGTCCAAATTCGAAGGGCAAACGAGGTGAGGGATGCTCGATTAGATGAAGGGTGCCCACTTGAGAAAGAGGAGAAACCTAATCACGAAGCCGCCAACGTAGTTTCCTTTGGAGGAGAAGTTTGCTTTGAAGAACCTCAATCGTCTACCTAAAAAGAGACGAATGAGGAGATGACCCTTGGTGAAGGCAACATTGGTGAGGAATTGGAGGAGGATAGTGAGTTGGATGGGTTGGTAGAGTTTGTGAGGATGTTGGGTGAAATTGTTAGCCTCGAGTTGCCCTTGTCCGAGAATGTGTATAAGCATCAAGAGCCCCTAGCTAGTGAACCAAGTAATGACTTAAAGGAGATTGAAACCGTCGGTAGAAGTTTCGATCCTCTCCTCCAAGATGATGTGGGGCCAAGTGATGAAGGTGGGGAACCACAACTTGAGAAAAGTGTGGGGGTGTGCAATGAAGAGATGAGGCCAAAACCGCTCTTTGTGCCTCGATTCTTGGAGATGAAGCTTGCTTGTGATTGGAGGCAATGCTTAGGGAGGAAGAGGTCGGTTAGGCTCGTAGGATGGATAGACCCCGGAGATGACATGAATGATGATTTTGGGTCTTGGGATTCCTACTTCTTGCCTCCTCCTTGGAGGCCGTGGAGGTTGGCTAAGCTCGAGCGCATCTTGGGCCTTCACTATGATGTCGGTAGCGCGTTCGACTTGCTCCTCCATGCCCTTGAGGGCTACGGTTGAAGAAGAGTCCACCATCCTAGGTTTGACGGAGTTCCTAAAGAACCGTCATGTTGTATATTCCCCTCTCCTCTTCTTTAGAGTACTTGTGTTTGTATTTGTGTGATTTTTCTCTTGATTTTCACTTTCTTTTTGAGGATTTAGTCGGATTTAGGCGGAATCCGGGCTAGGTGACTTGATTACACCTAGCCCTCCCCTCTCATTTTCTTTTATTTCCTTCTTTTATTTCTTCCCCCATCCATATATTTTCTTGTCTCGGCCCATGGTGACTTGACTACACCCCGGCCGGACACCTTCTACCCTTTTCTTCACTTTATTTTTGATTTTTAGTTTTATTTTCGTAGTTTCTTTTTCATTCTTTTGTCTCTCCGCACCCTACGATCGAGCATGAGGACATGGCTCGATTTAAGTGTGGGGGAGCGATATTCTAGTATAGTTTAGTTTATTTTCTTAGTTTTTTTTCGAAAAAATCTTAAAAAACCCTAAAAATTTGAAAATTTTTCACAAAAAATCAAAAAGATTTTCTTTTGTGTGTTTTCCTTTTGTGTCTTTGTGTCGTGTATTTGTTGTATTGTGTGTTTTTTGCTTCCTTTTTCCTCTTAGGTCACCTAATCGCCGTTAATTTTGGAAAGCTTTGAAGACATCCGGTAACATCTTCTATCCCTCTTTCCCTCTTTATTTCTTGTGAAGTTGGAGAAGGTTGTGTTGAGGTGTGCTCGGGTGGAGCTTGTAAAGTTGTGGTTGATTTGGTGATTTGTTTGGAAGATAGGGGTGATGTTTGTGTTGTTTATATGTTCGTTTTGTTTTGTTTTTGTTTTGTTACTTTTGCTTCTTTTTCTTTCTTTCGTTTTCGTCGTGTCTTTGTTTTGTGTTGTGTTGTGTGTCTTGTGCGTAAACCGTTTTCGAAAACCCGGTTTAGAGGCTAGTGTGTGAGTGTCTATTTTCCCTTCCTAGTTGTATAAATCGAGTTTTGGACTTTAGTCTAGTAGAATGACCCTAAATCAATGATTTCGTTGGTCCTTTACCTTGAGTCCACCTAGCTTACTAGGGATTTACTACGGGATTTGTATTTTGACCATTATGACCACCCACGGTGTGAAAAGGCCTTGGTTACCGAGTCTCGTCCCTTAGGTGACCGTGTCTAGGATTGTTTGATTAGTCCAAGTTCTCCCCTTTTTTGTGGGTTTGTAGGGAAATCGCGACCCCCGACTTACCCATTACCCTACCTTCCTCACATACACACACAATAAAATGCAATTTGTTGATTTCTCTCTTTCTCAATTGTCAAGAAATGCCAAAAAGCCAAATCTTGCCAAAAAAAGGGCAAAGAAAAGAAAAGAAAGAAAAATGAAAGAAAGAAGAATGAAGAAAAAGAAAAGGCACAAAAGCAAAAAAAAAAAGAAATAGAAAAGAAGAAAAACAAATGGCATGGCAACAAACAAATCAAAACGTCGAAAAGAAAGAAAATGACAAAAGAAAACCCGTCTCACAAAAAGAAATCCCCACAAAAATAATCCTTTTTCCGACTTTTGCCGTGAAGAGCCTACCAAAGGACCGAGTCCCGAGGAAGGATGATAGCGGCATTGGTCGGTCTTCCCTCATTTTGCATGTTTTCCACCTTTTTACTTGGACTAGTTAGGCGGTTTCGGGCATGGGACGACCCTCTTGGCTCATCGCTAAAGGGGGCGGGGTCTCACTTACCTACAGTGTCGACTAACACCGTGGTTCTTCACTTTTCCACTCCGCCGATCGTCCCGTAGTACGTTTTTAGAAAGTTAGGAGGACCAAGGTAAGTTACCAACGTTTTTGTTGCTTTATCGTCACACTATTAGGGTTTAGTCCACCTTGGTTTGTATTGCTAGCTTGGGAACGTTGTTACTTACCTCGAGTCCTAAACCGGTGCTTCTTTCACCGCTTTTAGAGGGAAGCGGTATTTCTTTTGTTTTGGGTGCAACCGTCTAAGTGTTTGTTTGTGTGTTTGTTTGTTTGTGTGTTTTGTGTCCGGTTGCATCCGCGGTTTTGTCGCAAGACCCGACTTGCCTTGCGGAGTGCACTTTTCCTCTAAGTGCACTCGCGTAAGTTGAAAGGGCGTAGGGTGCGCTAATACCCATTCGGCTAGTATAGTAGTTAGTATGTGCTTACTCGAGGGCGAGTAAGGGTTAACTGTGGGGGAGTTGATAAGTGTGGTTTGTAGTGCCTATTTTGTTGTGTTTTGGTCCCATTTTCCTTGTAGAATCGCTCCTTGGGAGCGGTTTAGGGGCTTCTTATGCTTCCTTTAGTTCGTTTCAGGTTCCCGAGACCGATTTGGAAGAGTTGGAGTGATTCCGACTCGATACATACACATTTTAGAGCCAATGGAGTAAAGGAAGGATGACTCGATGCCTTGGAATCGATCCCGAGCCTTGGGGCCCAATCCCGAGCCTCCGAGACCCGATCCCGAGTCCCGAGATTCGATGGGAAGCCCATGAGAGGCAAGGAGGGACCAAAAAGCTCTTAAGGGAAGCCTACAAGACCCATCCCGTTCGGGATCGCCTCATCCCGTTCGGGATGAGGTGCGCAAGAAGGATGGCTGCTGTGGGTCCGTCCCGATCGGGACCAACCCGTCCCGGTCGGGATGACAGCCCGTCCCGGTCGGGACCGTGCTGCTGCTGCACGCCTTCCTTTCTTTCTTCTCCTTTTCACTTGTAACCCTATATATACTCTTCCCTTGTTTTGTAAAGCTTATGCCTTTCATATTACACTAAACCCTAGACTACTTTAGGTTAGATTAGATTAGATTAGAGTAGATTAGTCGATAATTAGTAGTTAATCATAGATTAGCCTTGTCTTAAGGGAATTCTTCAAGATCGATCCAAGATTGACAACCTTGGGTGTTTGTTTTGGGTTTTCTTCATTAATGCAAGTTTTGTTCTTTCTTCTTCACTAGTATGGTATCTCCTCTTCCTCTTTCTCTTAATCTTATTTTTGTTATTCAAGTTTGAATCTTTAGTTGATTTTATTGTTCTTAGTTCATTGTTATTACTAGTTTGTTTATGTATGTTTGGTTTCTTATGTTAGATCTTCTTGTTCTTGTTAGTTTTAGTTGGATTATGTTAGAGTAGTATTCTTGCTAGGGTTAGTAGGGTGATTAGGGTGTTAATTGGATGATTAAGGGATTGTTGGAGATTTTGGTGGAAGACTTGGGTTTCCTCTTGTTTGATGCACATCACATGTTTGTTGAAATGCTTGAATGACTAAGTAGTTGAGAATGCTTGTTTTTCTTGCCTTTCTCTTGTGGGTGACAGTTTGTTTGTGGGTTCGTTTCCCTCACTAAGTTGCGAGAGCCCGGTGAGGACGACCCCTAGGTCGGTCTAAGTAGCGAGAGCCCGGATGCGACCTAGGCCACCATAGCGCGCTAGAACCCCGTTTGTCATGTGTGTCGCCGAGGTGGGTTCTAGGTGGAACCTCTAGGTGGGTCTAAGTTGTGAGAGCACGGACCAACCTAGATCACCCTACTACCTCCTTCACTCCAGTTCTCCCTCGACCATTCCGTTACCGCTTTGACCCCGACCTAATCCTAGCCCGTTTCCTTATTTGTGTTCCTTAGTCATAGTCTAGTCTCTTCCTCCTCTTGTCATTCTTGTTTAGCGTAGCCCGTTGACTTAGTCTCGTATTTAGGCGACCTTAGTCTAGACGCCTCTTACCGTCCCCGTGGATTCGACCCGACTTGCCCTATCTACCGTAGGAATAGCCGGTTATATTATTGACGGTTGGGATTCCGCGACAAATCCCTCCCATCACCTTGCCTTGACTTTCCCGGGGCATCCCGATCTTCCAAGTTCAATGGCTTGAACTTGTACTTTTGATCTTTCAGGATATACCCAAACGTCCACTTGTCCTCATGCGGCCTCAAGGGAGGCTCATCTTTCTCCTTGTCATTGCACTTTTCATCAAGCAAATCACATGGGCATTCATCCGCCCCAATCTCGGACTCATCATCCTCAAGCTCATAGGAATTGTTCTTCAAGATTTGTCCCGGCTCACCCCCTTAGATCGATGTCTTTCGTGGCTTGGATCATGTTGCAAGACTCATCGTTGGCAGGCGAAGTGTTGCCTTGATGGTCAAACACTATCTTTTCCTCGCCTAACTCAAATGTGATCCTACCGTTCTTCACATCGATCAATGCACCGGCGGTGTGTAGAAATGGGCGCCCAAGGATAATGGGAGTGATAGCATTCTCCGGCATGTCGAGCACAATGAAGTCAACCGGAATGAAGAACTTCCCAATTCGTACCGGCACGTCCTCAAGCATCCCCAATGGTCGGTTAAATGAACTATCGGCCATTTGGAGTGTAACGGACATACGCATTTAGCTCCTTCATTTGGAGTGTAACGGCCAACTGGTGTAGGGAATAATGCTAACACTCGCACTCAAATCACATAACGCTCTTTCAATCTTGTAATTGCCTATGGTGCATGGGATCGAGAAACTACCCGGATCCTTCAACTTCGGAAGTGTAAAACCTTGAATAAGCTCGCTCACCACCCTCGTGAACGCTATGGTCTCTTCCTTGTCGACAGATCTCTTCCTAGCCAAGATTTCTCTCATAAATTTTCCATATGCCGGGATTTAGGTAAGTAGCTCGGTAAATGGGACACTCACATCCAATTTCTTCACAATACTAAGGAACTTGTCGTATTGAGTATCCACCTTAGTCTTCATTTGCCTTGTTGGGAAAGGCAACTTGATATGAACCTTGTTTTGCTCGATAGAGGTGGACTCCTCAAATGACATTTTCCTTTTACCCTTGTCTTTACCTTGAAGTGGGGGACGGTTGTCTTCGATGGGCTTTTCGATCTCCCATAAGACTTGCTCCTCCATTGGATTCTCATAGCTTGCATTGTCTTGAGAGAGGGGTATGACTTCTTGTCTTGGTTCTTGCTCACTAGGGGAAAAAGGGGGATCATAGGATGTACCACTCCTCGTGGTAATAGCATTTACATGCTCAAATTTTGGAGTCTCACCTTGAGGAGGTAATTGCCCCTTTTGTCTCGAGGAGCTTCCCGAAGCAAGTTGAGATATTTGGGTCTCAAGCATCTTCGTATGAGCATCCCTCGCCATGTTATCCTTTTGAACATAAGCAAAGAACTCTTGTTGATTTCTTGATATCTCCATTTGGTTCTTATGCAACTCTTGATTACTCTTTTGCACATCCATCATAGTCTTTTGTATGTTGAAATCCCGAGGTGGAGGTGACGGATTATGCGGAGTATCGGAGTACCGGCTCCTGGGCTTGCTTTGTTGATTTCCTTGTGTTGCTTGTTGTTGTTGATGGTTCCCTTGGAACCCATGAGAGTTGCCTTGATTAAGGCCTTGATTGTTGCCATGGTTGTAGCTTTGATACCCTTGGTTGTGGTTTTGTTGTCCTTGGAAATTTTGGTTTCCTTGGAAACCACCTTGATTGAAGTTCCCTTGTTGGAACCCTTGATTGTTGTTGTGAAAGGTGCCTTGGTTATTTTGCTTGAAGTTGTTGAAGGGTCTTGGATTACCCACATAACCTTGGTAACCTTGATTGTTGTCCCTTAAGGGAAGTGGAACATAGGGACGAGATTGCATAGCTTGTTGTTGAGGGACTTGATTGGAAGCTTGGTATTGATTAGAGTAGGAGGCACCTTGCTTGAACGCTTGAAAGACGTTCACTTGCTCAATACTTCCCCGATAATGCATAGGATCATGACCAACGATTCCACAAGTATCACACATCCCATAATAAGGCAAAGGAGGTGCAAATCCCAAAGCATTCACTTCTTGAATCGAGTGTTGGTGGGAGGAACTAGTGCCTTGGACTTGGTTGAGGTGGCTTTGGAGCTTCTTGTCAATAGTCTCCATATGTGTTTTCAGTTGAGCTCCAAGGTCAATGCTTAATTGAGTAATAACATCAACCTCGTGCTTACCTCCTCGATTTGCCTTCCTAGGCCTTGAGTATTGTGAATTATGAACCGCCATCTCCTCGATTCTTGCCCAAGTTTGATCGTCATCGACCTCGGTAAACCTACCATTGGAGCCCATATTGAGTATAGCTCTTGAGTCCTCATAAAGACCGTTCCAAAATTGTTGGACTAAGAACCATTGTGAAAGTCCATGGTGGGGGCACGATCTTACCAAAGATTTAAACCGCTCCCAAGCTTCATAAAGGCTCTCATCATCCCGTTGTTGGAAACCGGTGATGGAGGCCCTAAGCAAATTAGTCTTCTCCAGAGGGTAAAACTTTTGATAGAACGCCAAGGCAAGTTTCTTCCAAGTATCGATACCCATGGTTGCCCTATCGAGACTCTTGATCCATTGCTTTGCTTGGCCGATGAGAGAAAACGGGAAAAGTACCCAACGAATTTGATCTTGAGTAATCCCGGTTTGGGAGATAGCGTCACAATAATCGGAGAAGGTCTCCATGTGTTGGTGTGGGTCTTCGGCGGGCAAATCACTAAATTGGTTCCTTTCCACAAGTTGGATAAATTGAGTCTTTGCCACAAAATTCCCGGTATAGGTTTCCGGTAAAGCACACGGTCCCGGCAAGACATCCTCGGTAAAAGTGGAGTGAGATGAAAACTTCGGCATAATTGGATATAAGGGAGAAGATGGTGGTGTAGACGGTTTGATATAGAAGAAGACGGGGAACTAGGACTAGAACAATGGATAGATGAACCAAAGGGATTTATGAAGATCCCTTCGGCCGTCTCTCGAGGTGACTCGCTAAAGTCGGATCCTTGAGCTTGCTCTTGATGGATATTGCTAGTACCCGGTTGAGAGTGTCTAACCCGATCAATCGTCCGTTGGCGAAAGGCTCGAAAGAGTCTCTCCGGCTCTGGATTGAAGAGAAAGAAATCGCCTCCCCTCCTAGGCATACACTACACACTAGAGCAAACGTGAGAACACCTAGTGCTTTATGGGCACTAGGCAACGGCAATAAACAAGCACAACTAGAGACAAAGAGAAAAGAAAAGTAAGAAATCAAGACAAACTACAAAATATGCACAAAAGATGATAGAAGAGCACAAAGAAGGGTAACTAAGTCTAGCTATAAGCAAACTAAGTCTAAACAATGCACCGTCCCCGGCAACGGCGCCAAATTGATGGTAGGGATTTGTCACGTCCCCACCGTCAATAGTATGACCGGCTAGACCTAACGGTAGTTAGGGTAAGTCGGGATCGTATCCAAGGAGAGGGTATTGCAAAGCTTAGACTAGGTCGGCCTAAAAACGAGACTAAATCACCAAACAAACACAAAGAAAACTATAATTGACAAAGTATGATGGAGGAGAGGTAAGAACTAGACTAGCAATGGATTAACTATGAGAAGAGCTAAATGGGATAATAGAGACTAACTAAACAATAAACTAGGGAATTGATGACTAACTAAAAGGATGAAATCAAATACGGAAGGAAGTGGGGTAGGTCGGGTTCATAAGCCTAGATGGGTAATTGGCTGATCAAGGGTGTAGGTGTCTCCTAGTTGCTAGAGTCGGTCCGGGCTCTCGCTACGTAGACCGATGTCGAGGCTGGTCCGGGCTCTCGCTACGTAGACCATAGTCCAAACTCTCGTGACTATGACTATTCTCAACACACTCACATAATAGACAAGCAATGAGAAGAAGAGCACAAGTATGGGAAGCATGGCAACTACAACTCACACAAGCAAATCAACAAACACATAGAGTGCCCATTATGTGCCTAACAACAAAGATGTAACCTTTACCGCTAATCAACCCTAATCACCCATAATCTACCCTTAATCCCCCTACTAACCCCACAAGTAATATACTCACTCATTATCAAGAACAAACCAACAATAATAAGAGAAAACAAAACAAACATCCAAACATCCATAATGAACAAACAATAACAATAACAATATGTAAAGATTGAAACTTGAATAAATAACAAAGAACAAGAGTAGAGAAGATTATACCAACAACAAAATGAAGAAAAAGATGCGAAATTGTATAAATAAAAACCCAAATCAACTCCAAGGTTGTCAAGCTTGGAGAAATCTTCAAGAACCCACTTAATACAAGATTAACTAAACTAGATTAAACTAGGATTAAAGGAAGATTAAAAGAAGATTCAACTAAATGGATGAACTCTAAATATAGGGTTTATATCTTGTAGAGAGGCTTAAGAGAGTCTAATGTAGTGTAGGATACATAAACAATACAAGAGGGAAGTATTTATATGGGTACAAGAATGAAGGAGGAAGAAATAAGTTGATTCGTGCTGCCCCTGTAGCGTCCCGACCGGGACGGGATCATCCCGACCGGGACGCCGTGGTCCCGACCGGGACGGGTTCTTCCCGACCGGGATGGGCCCAGGTCAGTAGCTTTCTCTTTTGTGCACCTCAACCGGGACCGGTTGAGGCCATCCCGACCCGGTTGAGCCTTGTAGGCCTCCTTTAAGCTCCTTTTGGTCCCTCCTTGCCTCTCATGGGTTTCTCATCGATTCTCGGGACTCGAGATCGGGTCTCGGAGGCTCGGGATCGGGTCTCGAGGTCTCGGGATCGAATCCAAGGCACCGAGTGATCGTTCCTTCACTTCGTTGGCTCCAAAATGTATATGTATCAAGCCGGAATCGTTCCAACTCTTCGAGAATGGTCTCGGGAACCTAAAACGAACTAGAGGAAGAATAAGTAGCCCATAAACCGCTCCCAAGGAGCGATTCCACAAGGAAAATGGGACCAAAACATAGTAAAATAGGCACTACAAACTACACTTATCAATTAACGCACATTAAAAACATTAATTATACTGGTTGAATTTACGAGTAACTAATAAATGAAGGTTTTGAAAAAAAAACAAAATGAAATTATTTTAATAAAACAACTCAATACTTGATTATGGGGAGTAGATCCCTTGAAAACAAGAAATTGCATTTATATAACTCAGTTTTTCATCCTTGACATATAAGTACAGTCTTCGGGTCAAATACGGGTTACATGAAATTGCGTGTATACGATTTTGGTTTGCTTTCGGGCCAAACACGGGTAACGGGCCGTGTTTAAAGGGATTTCGTGAAAAAATGGTTTATGCATGTTAAAACTATTAACTATATATAAGGGTCGGGTTTATACGGATTTTGAGACGGGGTTCGGGTCATATACGCGTTATTATCTCATTTACGTGTTATTAACGCAAATTAATCACATCACTATACAAGTTGGGTTTAAAGGGATTTCAGGTCAAACTGGTTTATTAACGCACATTAAATATGTTAATTATACGGGTTCGATTTACACGGAACTTTGGTCGGGATTCGGGTCAAATAGGCATTATTAACGCAATTGAAGAATGTATACCGTCTTCAATTTTCTAAATTGCAAATACATTTAATATATCAAAAACATTTTTATTCTTAGTTTTATTAATCATTCATTTTAATAGATAGATATGTAGTATTGGTAAGATTAAACATGTTTTTGATATATTAGATAACCATATATTCCTTCCATATTCTAGAATTAGCCACCTACTCCGTATCTTTTTCTTTCATAAGGACAAAAGTGCGCTCATGAGTTAATTCAAGGAGGGATCAGAGTAACAAACTTTGACTCTAATTCATTGGAAACGTATTGCAATTTGATTTTTTTTCTTAATGTGGTTTGTAGGTATAGACACCCACATTTTGACCGTCAGGTGTCTATAGTAGTTTCCGCCAAACATCCGATGATGATCGGACGCGAACATGCTTTAACGGACTCGGATATGGGCTCGAAATCATGGACATTTGGTTTAGGCTTTTATGGAGTACAAATCTCACAAAACCAACTTCAAATCCAGGCCCAGTAGGTCGTTTCAAGTCAAATAAGACTAATTTGGGTCGAATCCGGCACCAGGGGCAAAACCGTCTTTTAGCGAACGGTCAAACCCGGTCAAAGATATTTTTTTCGAGGCACACGGACCAGCCGTGTCACCTCAAAAATTCGGCCTAGGCTCAAATACTACAAAATATCAGCCTCGAAAATATTAAACAAATCCGTTTAAGGATAGAATTCGATCTCAAGTAGGAATTCTATCCGGATACCGAATCGAACACTCGACCGAGCATCAAATACTCGGCCGAGCAGCCTCGTACCAGCCAAAACCGTGACTTCCCCACCAAGCAAGCTGAAGTCACGTCCCCCTCAAATTGTTTATTATTCCTATCCCTAGACGGAATCCCATCTCGTTCCAACCGGTGACTTTCTTCCTTTGCAAGTCAGTCATTCCCTATAAATAAGACCCTCCGGTCACACAAAATTCACGATTCATTACTCATCTATCAAATACATCTATCTAAAACATACATTCGTACATCATCGACATCTCACAAAAACAATTCCCGACATACAGCAACTTCGTAACGTAAAAATACCGATAAGATAACCCGACGAATCCGACCCAAAAAACCGGCCAAAACCCGTCACCCTACACGTCCAAACCAACACCCTAACTCATCCACATCGTCTCGACGCTCCCGTGCCTAAGCCACTTCCCGACGAGCCTTTTTCCGAGAAAACAAAGCATGTAGGTTGAGGGTGTAAAATCAAACCCGATTCTTCCCTTCTCTCTTCCTTTCTCTCGTCCTTTTCTTCTTTTTCGTCAGTCAGTCCGTTTTTTTAATATGGGTCGTTGTCGCAATTTTTTTCCCTAATAACGATATTACAAAATTATTTTCATAAAACAAAACATTCTTAAAAATACGATATCGACTCTCTAATCGAATATCGTATCAAAAGAATAACATTAAATCTCGTTGATGCTAAACAATCGTCACATGTTAAAAACAAAATACGACGATGTTAACGCGGAGAGAATTAACATTTTTTTTCTCTTTTCGTTCAAATTCTTCTTTTTCAAAACAATTTTATAAAACCTTTTCCAAAAATCATTCCTACTATTTGATATCGATTTCATAATCGAATATCGAATACGACGAATATCGAAAATATAAATCGAGTATAAATTAATCCATATTTGTACGCGATTTATCAAAATTAACGATTTTCGAAAAAATATAAAAACGGAAAAAATATAAAAACGAGAGCGTGAAAACCGAGCCCTTTTTCTTCGTTTTCTCATTTTTTTATTCTTTTCGTTTCTTACATAAAACAGCGACTTTCGCGACAAATTTTCAGATTTCGATAAATACTTTTTCGACCTCGGTCAACACGTGTTAATCCATCACGTGTCATAAACCTTTTTCAAAATCATGCATATTATCGTATTTACATCTTTATTCGATTTATGAACCGTTACTAACTTGTTTGCTCGTGTTTCTAGCGATTTATTTTTCATCTTTTGTTTTATTAGACTAAAACAAACTTCACATGCTAAATATAACTTTGACGTTATTAGTTTAAGATGCATTAAACGACTTAGCAACCCATTTAATTTTTCTCACATGCTTAGGGAAAATAATGTTTGCATATCATTCAACCGTCGAACTAACCCGTGTACACCAAAAACGAACGATATCTTAGTAAAGGCCGCTAAGTGCGGGCGGGGTTGGGTGTTCTTAGTGAACTTCCCAACACGTACCCTCACCCCTTACTCAGAACCATGGTTTCCGGATGTCCGAATCCATTGGCAACGAGAGTCATTCAATACACGATATCCGATAATGTCGGTATCGGTATCGTAATGCAAAGGGACGAACCCAATAAACTCTTACATCGAAAATGGGCCGTACTTTGTGCACGGCCCACTACGACATAGAGTGGGTTCGAACGGGCCCAAACTCCCACAAAGTTCGGTGGCGACTCCTACTTCGATTTAAATTTCAATTTGACCATCTCATATGGAGATTCATTCGCCTCCCCAAACCCGCGTGTGGCCGCGTCGGGGTGGACCTATGTCATGTCCACAATTTGGCGACTCTGCTGGGGATCAACTGATGTGTCACTTACCATCGGCATCCTCAGGGTTAGACTCGAAAAGAAATCGTTCGACTAGTAATGTACACGTTTTAGTTCAATGGTTCATGCATAACCCAAATTTTTCCCGGCCGGTTACTTGTGACCGACGTCCCACAATACCACGGCGCATTCCTAAATGGGTGCACTAAAGACTTCGATGGCGGAACTCGCATGGGTTTTACGGCAGATTCTAAGACCAACTCGGCTTAGGAGGACCGTCCTGATTTGCGAGAAAGCTATCGTCGTTGGTATAGACCCTATTTCGACCGACTGATACTTAGATTAAGAGCATACATGGTGTCATTATACTGCTTCCATGACTACATGCTACTTGATTTACATGTCATCTTTTTCAAAAACCGTTATTTCAAAAAATGCATCTTTTCAAAATCATCCAATTTTCAAAACCCGAAATACCTTTGCGGGACCCGTCTTTTTCAAAAAAATCCAATTTTCAAAAATCGGAATGCTGCCGAAATTTAGACTTAAGATTTGACTCAAAACAAGCCTATTTTTTAGCCGGCATGCTGTCCATTTCAAAATTCGAAATTCCGATCCACCATTCGATTTTCGAATTTTCAAAATTCTATTTCAATTTTCAAATCTTCGAGGTTCCATATCAATTTTCAAATCTTCGAGATGCCGTTTTCGATTTTCAAATCTTCAGGATCCCGTTTCCAATTTTTGAAATCTTTTTTCAATATTCAAATTTTCAAAATTCCAAGTATTCAACTTTTCAAAACCCCGGGACATATACCGAATTTAGGATTTACGATTATACTCAAAAACAGCCTATATCTAGCCGGTATTCTGCCCATTTCAAAACTCGAAAATATTTTCGGACTTTCAAAACCCGTGGCCCGATTTGCTTTTCCGTTTTCTTCGGGAAATCGGGTCCTCCCCCGAATTTTTTCGGGCTTTCAACAAAATCCTGTTGCAAAAACTTCCTCTTCTTAGGACTTCCCGTATTTAGCAGTGTCGGGTCGTGTCATAAGTCGTCGAGGTCTCTAGCGTCGAAACTCTGTCGATCCTACATCACGAGTTTCTTCTCCATCCCAGTCCGCCTTATTTGCCGAGGCACGGCCCACCTGCGTAGGACGAACTCCTACAAAGGGAAGTCCGTTTACACTTTCAAGTCCAAAGCCTAGGGATACTCACATGGATCTTCCTTCGAACGGGACTAGGCCCACTTTGCCAAATCCTAAGGAAAACCCACCGTCCACGAGTCACCCGTCTAGGTGTCTTTTCCGAGTCATTTCCTTTTCGGGCTTTTCCGCACTCCGGGGCTACCCTTCAACAGAGCGATCAATCACGGTTGCTCTAAAGGTCATGTCTTACACGTGTTGTCTCGCATACCCCACTTTCGAGTCACTTAGATGTCACACCATCTGAGTCTTTAGTCTTACTCGGGGGCTGTCCTCCACCCGAGCAATCAACCACGGTCACCCTAGTAGGGTACCTTTGCGTCCATCCTACACCGGCGTCCTTATGACGCCTTCTTCGAGTCGTACCTATGCTACGAATACTTGAGTCACCTAGGGTTAGGTCACCACAGTTGGTCCGAGCACGCGACGCGGTCAAACCGCTCGCCCCATTTTCAGACTCACCCTTATGCAGCTCGAGTCTAATTCGCGGTCGTTACTTTGTCTAGGTCAACGTTCGAGTATCCCAGTCCAAGAGTCTTAATCATTCCCGTCACCCCGGGCCATGTCTAGTTTGACTCCCTCTCTTGCATTTGCGCAAAGCCGAGTTTAGGCGAGTCGTGGCACCTGTCGAAGACCTTACCAAAAAAAAACAACCAACCGAGCATCCAAGTCCGGATTTGATTCGAGTCTATGTCTGAGTCTGAGTCTAGGATACCCTACATCCTCATTTCCAAATCAGAGTTAGAGTCTTTTACATTTTGTCCTCTTTTTCAAAATTCAATAAAATCAGCTTTTCTATTGCTCATATATACTTTCTTTATGTGTTTCCGAGAACATGATGAACACCGTCATACACTGTGAACACATGCACGTGACTATTACAGGCACATCTATAATGACTGCAGGAAATCGAGACACGTGTTTCCCTTTACCTGTTCCATGTCTGACATAGAAAGCCACATAACTACCCTTAGCAGGAGCAGTATCGAATCCTATGACAAATCTAACTAGTCTCCTAGTTTGGGTACAAGACGGGAGGCAAGCCTATTTCCCACAATAAACACCCGTCCAATAAGATCAATCAATCCCTACCATTGATGTTAGTCTGACCAACAAGACAAAAGAGAAAAAAAACTGGACAAAAAAGAAATCAAAAGCCCATGAGGAAAAAGCAAAAGGCCAAAAACAAAAAAGCAGGCCACCATAATAAAGAGGCATCCATGACCAAGGTCAAACGGTCAATCCATGTGAAGAATCCCAAGACCGGGACTAAAAAGTCAACCAAAAATATTCAAAAACCCATGACCGTAGTGAAAACGGTCAATTCAAAATTATCAATACCCATACTATCAAATAGGGGAGAAACAATCAAGATGGTCAACTAACACCACATCTAGCCTTCCCACATTACAACCCTCAAGACCTTCTCGAGACCTAGGCTAAGAGACAGCCCGAAATTTTGAGGATTCAAGCTCCATAGGATACACCCTAACCATTAGGGCCAGACATGGAAATCAGATCCCGCACCATTATCGAACCTACCTCAATCGAAGTTCGAGTCATTTTTACTCGACTTCCCCGTTTCCTACCACATTACGGTACCTTACCCTCGAAGCTTTAGCTCCACAAAATCAAGCTCCAGATGTCAAAACATCGAAGCCTCTTACATCCTAGCACCACATTTCCAAAAACTTCCAAACCAGTTACCAACCCCAAACACGGGAACTCAGCTTGCGGTCGGCATAGAACATGCCCAAATAGTTCACACCACCTCTGGGGGCTACCCCGGAGAACTCTCACAGTCACAGGATCAACATCCTAATTATTCTAGGCCTTTGATCAAGACATCAATGGGAATGCACCTAGTCTACATCATCGCTATGGCTAGTTACACACAAAGCCCTAGTAAACTAGGCACCATAATATATTTTTCAACATTAAACTACGGCATGGTTTGATTTCATTACACGTGAATACGTAGGCAGCCTTTCCACAGAGGCACAACCACCCACATTGACACACATTCAAAAGCACCGTCATTCCGGTCACGACACTGTCATGTTCTCAGCAGCTAGCTTTGTCATTCTGGGGGCTTCTCCTAGGCAGAAGTTCTCCATCCACTCACATAATCAAAATACTTTCAAACACTAGCTTCCTTTCTATAGAGTGTCTTAGTACTCGGCTCAGTTGAAGACGAGAATTCGTCAGGGACTCGAAGCAATACCCACTTCAAGAACATACCCCGAAACCAAAAAAAAATCAAAAGAGCACCAGACTATAACTTTACTACTACTGAGTTCTGTCTTACAGTTCTATTACTGACTACGGCAACCCCTTATAGCACATCCTTCGAGGATTTGACCGTGTTGCCACTCGCCTAGGCTATGAAATAGCGCAACTTAAGAGTCTTGTCATCTTAGGTGGCCCATCCCCTACCGAGTCACGGTCCAACCCTTAGAGAGTCCACTTCGTGTCTGTCGAACTCGTCCTGTCACGTCCAGAGTCGAGTCTGTCAGTAGGCCTCTCTCTCTAAATTCTCATTTTAAAATTTTCAAAACTTAGCCATTTGAGAAAATCCTTTTCGACAAGGTCAAATTTCAGTCTATTTAAACTGCAAATTTCTTTTCTATCTCTTTTGATTTTGAAAACCTATCTCCTAGCACGTGAGTTGCTTTCAGGACTTCGATTTCAAAATGAAACAAAAATCATTTTCCCCAGCGCAAGTCAGTCTATAGATGCTAACTGCGTTTCCTATATGCTATCTTGCTACCTGCTATGTTTGCTATTTCTGCCTATATATCTAACATTTCAGGAACCAGCTGGTACTTCCCAAAGGAACATCAAGTTTTTACTTCCCCAACGTGAGTCGGTGTTTCCTCTAAATGTTACATACTAATTGCTATGTGTCGACATCATACAGGTACACCCAGACTCGAGAAGGAAGTCTCCTCGCAAAAACTCTCCAGTGGAAGGCTTAGGCGACATTTTCTTTACTAAAGAATCGGGATGTATCTGTAAACAGATGCACCCATAGCTCCCTATGCAAGCTCCCGCGTAATTTTGAATCGGGATGTATCTGTAAATAGATACACCCATAGCTCCCTACGCAAGCTCCCGCGTAATTTTGAATTGGGATGTGTCTGTAAATATATACACCCATAATTCCTGTGCAAGCTCCCGCGTAATTCTGAATCGGGATGTATCTGTAAACAGATACACCCATAGCTTCCAATGCAAGCTCCCGCGCAACTCCAAGATGGGATGTGCCTGCAAACGGGCACACCCAAGACTTTTTAGGCGAAGTCCCACGAAGTAAATGGCATCTATCCAGGTATGATTTCTATTTTATGGCTGGCGAGCCCTGCTACGCAAGTCTAATGGACTATAAACGACCCGATCGGAAGTCTGCCAGGTCTTAATCATCGATTGGCCTAGTAGCTACTCTGACTTTCGCCTTGTCCAAGCCTCAGTCAGAGTGGGGGCTATGTAGACACCCACATTTTGACCGTCAGGTGTCTATAGTAGTTTCCGCCAAACATCCGAAGATGATCGGACGCGAACATGCTTTAACGGACTAGGATATGGGCTCGAAATCATGGACATTTGGTTTAGGCTTTTTATGGAGTACAAATCTCACAAAACCAACCTCAAATCCAGGCCCAGTAGGTCGTTTCGAGTCAAATAAGACTAATTTGGGTCGAATCCGGCACCAGGGGTAAAACCATCTTTTAGCGACCGGTCAAACCCGGTCAAAGATATTTTTTTCGAGGCACACGGACCAGCCGTGTCACCTCAAAAATTCGGCCTAGGCTCAAATACTACAAAATATCAGCCTCGAAAATATTAAACAAATCCGTTTAAGGATAGAATTCGATCTCAAGTAGGAATTCTATCCGGATACCGAATCGAACACTCGACCGAGGATCAAATACTCGGCCGAGCAGCCTCGTACCAGCCAAAACCGTGACTTCCCCACCAAGCAAGCGGAAGTCACGGCCCCCTCAAATTGTTTATTATTCCTATCCCTAGACGGAATCCCATCTCGTTCCAACTGGTGACTTTCTTCCTTTGCAAGTCAGTCATTCCCTATAAATAGGACCCTCCGGTCACACAAATTTCACGATTCATTACTCATCTATCAAATACATCTATCTACAACATACATTCATACATCATCGACATCTCACAAAAATAATTCCCGACATACAACAACTTCGTAACGTCAAAATACCGATAAGATAACCCGACGGATCCGACCCAAAAAACCGGCCAAAACCCGTCACCCTACACGTCCAAACCGACACCCTAACTCATCCACATCGTCTTGACGCTCCCGTGCCTAAGCCACTTCCCGACGAGCCTTTTTCCGAGAAAACAAAGCATGTAGGTTGAGGGTGTAAAATCAAACCCGATTCTTCCCTTCTCTCTTCATTTCTTTCGTCCTTTTCTTCTTTTTCGTTGGTCGGTCCGTTTTTTTAATATGGGTCGTTGTCGCAATTTTTTTTTCCCCTAATAACGATATTATAATTTTTTTTTCATAAAACAAAACATTCTTAAAAATACGATATCGACTCTCTAGTCGAATATCGTATCAAAAGAATAACATTAAATCTCGTTGATGCTAAACAATCGTCACATGTTAAAAACAAAATACGACGATGTTAACGCGGAGAGAATTAACATTTTTTTTCACTTTTCGTTCAATTTCTTCTTTTTCAAAACAATTTTATAAAACCTTTTCCGAAAATCATTCCGACTATTTGATATCGATTTCATAATCGAATATCGAATACGACGAATATCGAAAATATAAATCGAGTATAAATTAATCCATATTTGTACGCGATTTATCAAAATTAACGATTTTCGAAAAAATATAAAAACGGGATAGCTACTCGCGCGAGTCGCGCCCTTCCCAGGCGACTCGCGCGGGAGCTTTAAAACCGAGCCCTTTTTCTTCGTTTTCTCGTTTTTTTTATTCTTTTCGTTTCTTACATAAAACAGCGACTTTCTAGTATCATTCGTCACATATTACGTGTCATTCGTCACATATTTTTTATATTTCTAGTATCGATATTACAAAAATATTTTCATAAAACAAACGTTCTTAAAATACGATATTGATTCTCTAATCAAATATCGTATCTAACAAGAACTAAATTAAATCTCGTTGATGCTAAAAAATCGTTACATCCTTTTTTTAAAAAAAATTCGACGATTTTTTACGCGGAGAGAATTAACATGTTTTTTCTTCTTTTCGTTCAAATTCTTTTTTTTTCTCTTTTCGTTCAAAACAAACTTTTTTCAAAACCTTTTCTAAAAACATTCCGACTATTTGATATCGATTTCATAATCGAATATCGAATACGACGAATATTGAAAATATACATCGAGTATAAATTAATCCATATTTGTACGCGATTTATAAAAAAATTGTCGATTTTCGAAAAATAAAATAAACGGGACAGACTCCCGCGCGAGTCGCGCGCCTTCTAGGCGACTTGCGCGGAATCCTGGATGGCCGACCCCCTTTTTTTCTCGTTTTCTCGCTTTTCTATTCTTTTCGGATCTTACATAAAAAGCGACTTTCGCGACGTATTTTCAGATTTCGATAAATACATTTTCGACCTCGGTCAACCCGTGTTAATCCATCACGTGTCATAAACCTTTTTCAAAATCATGCATATTATCGTATTTACATCTTTATTCGATTTATGAACCGTTACTAACTTGTTTGCTCGTGTTTGTAGCGATTTATTTTTCATCTTTTGTTTTATTAGACTAAAACGAACTTCACATGCTAAATATAACTTTGACGTTATTAGTTTAAGATGCATTAAACGACTTAGCAACCCATTTAATTTTTCTCACATGCTTAGGGAAAATAATGTTTGCATATCATTCAACCGTCGAACTAACGCGTGTACACCAAAAACGAACGATATCTTAGTAAAGGCCGCTAAGTGCGGGCGGAGTTGGGTGTTCTTAGTGAACCTCCCAACACGTACCCTCACCCCTTACTCAGAAACATGGTTTCCGGATGTCCGAATCCATTGGCAACGAGAGTCATTCAATACACGATATCCGATAATGTCGGTATCGGTATCGTAATGCAAAGGGACGAACCCAATAAACTCTTACATCGGAAATGGGCCGTACTTTGTGCACGGCCGACTATGACATAGAGTGGGTTCGAACGGGCCCGAACTCCCGCAAAGTTCGGTGGCGACTCCTACTTCGATTTAAATTTCAATTTGACCATCTCATATGGAGATTCATTCGCCTCCCCAAACCCGCGTGTGGCCGCGTCGGGGTGGACCTCTGTCATGTCCACAGTAGGTAGCATTGAGACTCTGAAAGTTAGAAGGCCGAGGATGCTACAAGACGTGCTCTTCCCGTGATATTTTTATTTTTAGTAAAAATCAAAAAACCCGTGGATTTTTCACGGGTGTTACACTATTATTATTTATTTAAATACTTTAACAAAGTTTTTGTAGATACGGTGTAACTAATTTGAATAAGATTGAAAATATCAACAATATAAGAGTCAAATTGTCATACGGAGTACTAAATAAATCGTGTTTCTTTTATGGATTGGTTTGAATCCTATTCATGACCGCTTAATTAGGTCTGCATTATGCTGTCTTTGAAAACACACAATAAATAGTACTTTTCACACGATTAGAAGTGCATTCATTTATAACGATATATTTTTTAAATAATTGTAGATAATATTTCAGTATAATTAATACGAAGTAAGTAATGCAGAGTAACACTTCACTATAATCAAACGAATTAAGAAGTCAAAATATCCATTTTAACTATTTCACTATAATCAAACGATATTCAAGACGGTTCAAATGATATATTTAACTATTTTACTATTTTAATTTTGTTTATGAGTAGATTTACATGTACTTTATATAATAAGTAACGTATGAAATAAATAATAAATTGTTTTATTCTAGCAACAAAATTATCCTTTAAGACAATTATATTTTAAAAACTAACTCACATGTTGATGATCACACTCTTTTGTGTGATTTAAAATCAAATCTCACTTCCTTCATCTTTAAATATCAATAAAAATGGACAACCCGTGAAATTTTTCACGGGTAACACACTAGTTCTATAATTAATTAGTTAATTATAGTTGTGGACATGACATAGGTCCACCCCGACGCGGCCACGCGCGAGTTTGGGTAGGCGAATGAATCTCCATATGAGAATGGATCGAATTGAAATTTAGGTCTATACACCTGGCGGTCAAAATGCGGGTGTCTACAATAGTTCTACATTAGTACGCAGTTTTAGTTAAACCGATTCTCTGTGGATTCGACCCTTATTTCCATTATACTATTCCCTCCGGTTCTTCGGAATTGCAACATATTTCTTTTAGGGTAGTTTCACAAGAATTGTCACATTTCTATATTGGGTATGTTTTTGTTAGTGGAGAAGTTTTACTTTATTAGTGAGACCCACCACCCACACTCACAACCTTATTCCTTGTGCATAAAGCAAATGTTGCAATTCCAGAGAACCGTAGGGAGTATTGTTTTAGTTAGTTGGTTATAAGTGATTATAAATTGCAATTTGAGGCATACAACTTTTGCCTGTCAAGTTTTGGCACCGTTGCCGAGGAATCGGTATTAGTTATTTTTGTGTTTTCTAGTGCAATTTTTTTATTTTCTTTTATTATAGCAAATTTAATTTAATTTAATTTAATTTTGTGTAGTTTATGTATAATACCCGTTCTTCTAACTTGAACCTCGAGGCATTCGACTCAGAGATTGAACGCACCTTTTTTCAGGTCACGGAGAATCGGAGAGGAAGTAATAGTTATCGAAAGACAGGAATTCGAGGATTTAGAGTTTAACAACGACATTCCTATTATTCCCGTGAATATTGAAGTTTCTTCCGAATCCGGAGACGAGTCGTATAACATGGCCAACACAATTAAGCAGCTGACAGCACCCGACCTCGTACAATAACCTTTGTGCATTACGTACCCACCATTGGGTGCGAATGCCACTTTTGTATCGAAGTAGGGTTTGATCCATAAACTATCCACATTTCATGGCTTAAGTGATGAGGACCCTAATAAGCACTTATCGGATTTTCATATTGTGTGCTTGAGTATGAAACCGGCTACCGTTTTTTTTTTGGTAAAATGTGAGTATATTGCCAAAAAATATCAATGGGGATCAATTACACAAAATGACTATGTGTCCCGACTATAACATACAGAGAGTAGTATGAAAAGGACAGCTCAGCTAATACGACCTAAAAGAAATTTAGAGATTCCAATGAATGCAGCTTGGGGTGGTTTTCCCCCAATGCCCTCATAGTCACCTCCTTTCTTATGCTCCTTGATATCTCCTCCAGCCTGATTAATATTCCTTCCTGCCATGCTCGATTTCTTTGAATCCAGACATTATAGAAATAAGCATTTATCACCATTGCATTCGTCTTCCAGCGAACTGTATGCTGATTATTAGTTGCTAGCATATGGACAGTCCGAATTGCACCATACCATTGACTGATGTTGTCCAGAATTCTTCTGCTGTAGCAGCAGTCTTCAAACAGGTGTTGTACAGTCTCTTCTTCTTCCCCGTACAACCAGCATTCCTTCTCTTCACAGCACCCAAATGTGTTCAGCCTTTCCCACGTGTTCATGCCATTACTTTGAGCTAACCAGGTGATAAAAGAGTGTTTAGGAACATTCCAATTATTCCAAATCACAGTAGCCCAGTTCTTTTCCTGATACCGGCTACCGTTACTGATGAACAACTTAAGTTAAGGGCCTTTCCTTTCTCATTGAAGGATGCTGAGAGGGATTGGTTGTATTACTTGCCACCAGAAAGTATTGATACGTGGGTGAAGATGAAGAAGGCATTCCTTGAAAAGTATTTTCTGGCATCTCTAGCTTCCCAGTTAAAGAAGGAGATTATAACGCGGAGCAACGAGATGGTGAGACGATGTATGAATATTGGGAACGTTTTAAGAAGTTGTGTGCTACATGCCCTTATCATTGTTACAATCCTCAAGACATTGTGATGTACTTTTGTGGAGGTCTTAGTGTGGAAGATGTCCGCACTGTGAATGCGCCATGTGGGGGATCGATCGTGAATAAAAGCCCAGATGTTGCTATAGAGGTTATCCAGAAGCTAGCTAAAAGCTCTCGGGATTTTTCTCGGAAGTATCCCAAACAGGGAGTGCATGCCATAGGTAATTCATCATCTTCGAATCTTGAACATAAAGTTGATAGTTTGACAGCTCTTGTCCAAAATATGATGTCGGGGAAGGTTAATAACAAGTCGTGATGTGCGGAATCTGTTCTACGGAGGGACACAATGGAGTGAGCATTGCCCTCACATGTATAAAGAAGGTCAAGAGGAGGTGAATGGAGTGTGGGATCCCTACTCTAATACCTATAATCCCGGATGGAGAGATCATCCCAATATGAGGTGGAGAACTCGTCAAGGAGATCAAAAAATTACTCAAAGCAATCAAGTTGGTAAATCAAAGCAACAATTCTTTGCAAAGCAACAAGTTCCTAGCACAGTTCCTACTTAACCCCCACCTAGTGGTCAAATGTCCATCGAGGACATGATACGTGCCTTAGTTGCTAATCAAGCTACGGTTACAAGCCAAATGTCCAATATTCAAGCTACGGTTCTTTAATATCACACGGAGAACAAGGCTAGCATTCAAAATTTGGAAACTCAGATGGGCCAAATGGCGACCCCCATTGGTCGGTTGGAGGCTCGAGATTTGGTGAAATTACCTAGTCAAACCATTCATTCAAAGGAAAACGTGAGTGTGGTATCCCTAAGGAATGGGAGACAATTAGTGAAGGCCGACAAGCCGAAGAGGAAGGCCAAGGAAGATATGGTTCAAGAAGAGGAGCTAGTGAACGAGGAAGGTGAGAAAACTACAAATATGCAAGAGAAGAAGTTTATTACTCCTACTACAACGGTGTCGGAACTGGATGTTCCTTTTCCCGAGGCACTCAAGAGGACCCGTTGTTATGAGCAAGAGAAGGATATCTACGAGGTATTTGAAAAGTGCGAGGTAAACATTCCCCTTCTTAATCTTTTAAAAAGTATTCCTAAATATGCTAAATTATTGAAAGTCCTTTGTACTATTAAAAGGAATAATAAGTTGAAGGGAGCTAAGAAAGGAAAAAGTAGTGTGTATGTGTCCGCTATATATCAAAACAAATTACCCCCTAAATTTGGCAACCCGGGCATGTTTACTGTACCTTGCACCATAGGAGATAATTTGTTTGAAAAGTCTATGTTAGATTTGGGAGTTTCCATTAATGCCATCCCTCTTTCTATCTACGAATCTCTTAGACTTAGTCCTATGAAGGGAACCGGGAAAGTAGTGCAACTAGCGGATTGATCTAGTGTCTATCCTTAGGGAGTTGTAGAGAATGTCCTAGTTAAAGTTGAAAAATTGGTCTTCCCCGGCGATTTTTATGTTTTAGACATGGAACATGATTATAGTGCAACTCCTATCATTCTAGGACGACCTTTCTTAAAGACGCGGGAACAAAAATCGATGTCCCTAATGGTTCGCTGAGTATAGAATTTGAGGGGAGGGTCACTAAATTCGACATAAACAAACCTAATTCCCACTCCCCGAAAGATAATACCTAGTGTCGTGTTGATGTTTTTTTTATCATTTATCTCCTAACTCACAAGAAGAAGTGGTGAAATCGGTTCCTAAGCCGATCTCGTCTACCTCTTCTAGCAAGGAATGTTTGTCTAAAGTTGTGCAGGAATCTCATTCTAAGGGACCAAAGTGTGTCATTCTTTGGGAGTCGCATAAGGACGCGGAGCTGAACAAAGGTAAACCGAGGTCATGGTTTGATAATTGGACGGCGGGTCCTAGCTCAAGGAAGGGTACATAGATCTTGCAATTTAAAAATGGTAAAGTCAAAGACGTAGTCGGCATAAGGCTTAAGCTGACTCGTGCAAGGAGTGACGAATCGGGTGTCGAGAGACGCAAGCTCTCCGACATGCCATTTTATACCTAAGCTCGTATTCAAGTCGAGCGAACGACTATAACCAAAAGCGTTCTCGGAAGGCAACCCGTGTCTTGCATATATTTTTTTTAATTTATTAAGGTCGTGTTTTTTTATTAGATTAATAATCATTTTTCGTATTTTTCGTAGAATGAGTCGTTTATATTTAAATTTTCAATTTAATTTTTAAGTATTTTTCTAATGTTTAGTACTTGTAGGAACGAGAAAGGTGGATTTTTTCAGAATCTTGTGCGAGCATGAGGATGGGGCGACTAGCGTGACGGAGTTCTACAAAATCTAAGGAAATTTGAAAAAAATCGTCTTTTGGGACAAAATTCCAGAGATCGGGGCGAGTTGCGGAGGATCCGTGCGAGTCGGGTGCTTTTCTTCTTCCTACAGGTCTGTTTCCTATTTTAAAAAAATATCAAAAAAATTCAAAAACACCAAACAAATAGGATGTCTCCTTCTTCTTCCTCTCCTTAATCTCCTTTCCTTCTCTTCTAATTTCCCAAATTTATTAACCCAATCTCTATTCAATTCATCCACCATTCGTCTCCCTTTTACTCTACCTCAAAATTTAACCCTCCACTACTCATTCTCAAATCAAAATTCCACAACTCTTCATCCCCTGATCAATTCAAACTTTCTGTCTCTCTAATTCTAGTCCGGTTGGTTCGTCCGATGGTGCAGTCCGTTAGGCGTCGTCCGGTAAACGTGGGGTGTAGGTGTTGTCCGTCTCTACGTCGTTCCAGTTCCATCGAGCGTGTCACAACTCGCTCTGTTCAACCAGATTTGGGGATATTTGATCATAATTGGGACTGCTCACATCTTAAACCAGATTCGATTGGAGTGCATGAGTGAGTTCTGTCTGAGTCCAGCAAGGTGCGACGGGTCAGTCGAAAACAAGCCCACCATGAGTCAGATTTATCTCATTGGTTGTGGGTATGAAATCTATCTTTCATCTCTATTTTCATATGATTTCTATTGATGTTGGTTGTGGTGTTTATGTGTTTGTTTCAATTGAGCAGGGTTGGTTTGGTTTGAAATTGGTGGAAGTTTGGTTTATTGCTGCTACTAGTTTAATTTCACCGTGGCCTCGATTTGGAATTATCCTGGCTTGAGCAGAGTTGATAGTGTGTGAGTTGATTTTTCGCCGAGCTTGTTAATGTCGGGTTGGAGTTGTAGGTTTGATTTCTGCTCAAAGAGCTGTCTATGTGTACGTTTGGTTGATTTTGAAGTCGGTTTTGAAATTAGCCCAACTTGGTCGAGTTTGGTTGTGTTTTCATTGTGGGTATTGGAGTTATTTGCTTAGTTATGGTCTCGATAGTAGATGGAGACAATGCATCATTTGTGCTAGTGAAGATGTATGACGAGGGTTGACGTTTTACGTTAGCTAAGTGTTGTCGAGGTTTGTTTGGGAACTTCATGGAATTATACTGTTTTTGACGAGTTGTTCATCGATGTTATATCCTCGTTTATTGTCTTTAATTATGTCCTTAGTCTCGCATTGAGGACAATGCTCGGAATAAGCGTGGGGAGGGATTTATATATTAGTCTCGTCTTGTAACCGTCATTCATGTTGTAATTTGAAGAAAAAAAATGATGAAAGAAAAAGAAAAAAATTCAAGAAAAAAAAAAATTGAAAGAAAAAAAAATGAAAAAAAAACCCGAAAGGCGCCTATGCGAGAATGGGAAATGTGGCCGAGGACAGAGTGAAAACCCGAAAGGGCTCTCCGGGTAAAAAGAAAAATCGAGTAGCGTGCCACGAGAGTAGTGTGAGTTGAAAAAAAAGATGAATAGCTAGAGTGAAAATCCGCAAGGACGGACGCTCTAGGCAAAATGAGGGAATTAAGAAAAAAAAACTCACAATTTCTCCATTTCTTTGTGTGGCGTCATAAGAAGGGTGGCATAGAAGGTCGGTCGGGTACGACTAATGGTAACGGTGAGAAGAATCGCGGTGCGGTGTAGTCGTAGAACTATATTTTATACGATTGCTGATGTTTATTGGGTGTGTTGAACTATTAGAGGTGTTTAGGATTGATCACATGTGTGGGTTGTGGATTATTATGGTATACATCTTTTACCACTGGTGACATTTGTAGCACATGTGATCCGTTTTAGGATTGGAGAAATAAGGGGTGTTAGATGTTGGTATTAGCTTCTCTTTATTTGCTAATGTCCTTTGTTTTGATGAGTTGAGTCAGCGATAATAGTTTGACGTTGAGTTGTGTTGATGCACTTGAGCAATTGGTTTGATATCCAATTTTTTGTGTGGAGTTGCTCTTGCGTTGTTTCTCATATATTTGAGGGAGTTAGAAGGATGATGAGTAAGAGCCGCTGTGTTCAATGTTTTTCCCACGCATTTTGGACAAGTGATGATTGTTTTTATTGTGTTCTTCGAGTTTTACTCGAGGACGAGTAAATGTTCAAGCGTGGGGATATTAGATAGACCGTATTTAGTACGGGTTAGAAGCGTCGATTTAGAAATATATTTGGTGACGTGATAATGGTTTTGGACTTAATTGAGTAGAATTCTCATTTTACGATATTAATTGTAATTCAGAATAATTATGTGATGTAATTGATCGTCGGGTTGCCTAAGTGAAGCATGGAAGCGAAAAGCCCAACCGAAGCCAGAGAACCGACAGTCTTACGCAACTCGGGAATTTAAGACGAAACCTAAGTTGCTTTAGGTTCCATGACAGTTTAGTATTTATTAGGATTATTATATTATTTTATTTTATTTTATTATTAGCTTTTGGTAATTATTATACTTTCCTATTATTATTAGACTACTATTATTTCTAGTTTATATAGTCATTACTAGTATTAGTATTATTATTCATCTTTATATCTGATAAGTGTGTTATGTAGTGCTTATTCCTTGTGTTTGGTCCCGGTTTCTCTTGTGGAATCGCTCTTTGGGACGGTTTCGAGGCTACTTACGCTTCTTCTAGCTAGTTTTAGGTTCCTAAGGCGAATCTTGGAGAAATGAAACGGTTCCGACTCGTTTCCGACACATTCGGAGCCAAATAAGAGAAGCGACGATCACTCGGTAGCTTAGACTCGATCCCGAGCCCCTTGGGACCCATTCCCGAGCACCGAGAGTCGATAAGAAGCCTAGGGAGAGCACGTAGGGACCTATGAGATCATATTGGAACCCTACATGACCCATCCCGGTCGAGATCACATCCATCACGACCGAGACGAAGTGAGACAGCAAACAGACGCCTCTGACAAGCCTTCCAGACCGGGATCAGTCTCTTCCCGACCGAGAAAAGAACATAACACCGCCCGTGTTGTGCATAATACCGCCCGGTGTTATGCATGATCCCGATCGGGACCAGATCCTTCCCGGTCGGGACCACTCCATCCCGGTCGGGATCAGCCTCTTCCCGGTCGGGAATGGCCCAGCTCAGCCGCTCTGTCATTCTTTCAACTCCTTTGCTCGTGAAACCCTATATATACCCCCTCTTGTATTGTTTTACGCACTTTTCATTACCCTACATTAGACTAAACCCTAGATAGAGATCCTTCTTCATTAGCTTAGTTTATCCTTAATCTTTTGTTAATCTTAGCTTAATCTAGATAATTACTCTTGTATTAAGGGATTTCTTGAAGTATCCAACCAATCTTGACAACATTGGAGTATGTATTTGGGTTTTCTTATTATTCAAGTTTCAATCTTTCTTCCTTAATAATTTGGTATAATCTTCCTCTTTTCTTTTCCTTTAATCTTTGTTTATCATTCAAGTTTTAATCTTTGCCTATTGTTCATTGTTCATCCTTGTTGTTTTCCATTATGAATGTTTTGATGCTTGTGTTGATTTCTCTTGTTTTTGTTAGTGTTAGTTTATATATGTGTGAGTAGACTCATTGTGGGGTTAGTAGGGGGATTAAGTGTTGATTATGGGTGATTAGGGTTTGATTGAAGGTAAAGGTGGATTCTTTGTTTCTAGACACTTGTTAAGCATACCATGTGTTTGTTGAATTGCTTGTTAGAGTAGTAGTGGACATGCTTCTCTTGGTTGTTTCATCCTTCTCATTGTATGGTTGATTGGTGGTTGAATCCTTGTGTATTGGGTTGCATCTTGCATGAGTATTCGGGCTTGTCTTTGACGCGAGACCGCGGACCGTCCTTAGTGACTAGGTGAAACCTACACCCTCGATTTCCCAACTATCTGATAAGTGTGGTTTGTAGTGCCTATTTTGTAGTGTTTTGGTCCTATTTTCCTTGTAGAATCGCTTCTTGGGAGCGGTTTAGGGGCTTCTTATGCTTCCTTTAGTTCGTTTCAGGTTCCCGAGACCGATTTGGAAGAGTTGGAGCGATTCCGACTCGATACATACACATTTTGGAGCCAACGGAGTAGAGGAACGATGACTCGATGCCTTGGAATCGACCCCGAGACCTCGGGACCCAATCCCGAGCCTTCGAGACCCGATCCCGAGTCCCGAGAATCGACGGGAAGCCCATGAGAAGCAAGGAGGGACCAAAGAGCTCTTAAGGGAGGCCTACAAAGACCCAGCCCGTTCGGGAGGGCCTCATCCCGTTCGGGATGAAGTGAACATGAAGCGCGGCTACTGTGAGCCCATCCCGATCGGGAAGGTCCTTCCCGACTGGGAAGGATGGCCCATCCCGATCGGGACCAAGCCTTCCCGACCGGGAAGGGTCAGTTACAGCCCGCATTGTTTCCTTTCTTCTCCTTTCCACTTGTAATCCTATATATACCCCCCTCTTGTATTAAGACATCGGATCTTAGGTTATGCACTTGATTAGAGACTAAACCCTAGACTACTTTAGGTTATATTAGATTAGATTAGTGTAGATTAGTCGGTAATTAGTAGTTAATCCTAGTTTAATCTTGTATTATTGGATTTCTTGAAGAATCCACTCAAGCTTGACAACCTTGGTGGAATTATTTGGGTTTTCTTATATACAAGTGTTCTCCTTTTCCATTTCTTTTGTAGTGTGGTACAATCCTCTTCTCCTTTTACTCCTAATCCTTTATTATTCATCAAGTTCTCATCTTTAGTTCTTGTTTATTGTTTTCACTAGTTTGTTTGTGTATGCTTGGTTGTTTGAGTTTGTTTACCTTGTTTATGTTGGTTTTTACTTTAGATATGTTAGAGTAGTGTTCTTGCTAGGGTTAGTAAGGTGATTAGGGTGTTAATCGGGTGATTAAGGGTTTGCTAGAGATGTTGGTGGAAGATTTGGGTTTCCTCTTGTTTGATGCACATCACATGTTTGTTGAATTGCTTGAATGACTAAGTATGTACGAATGCTTGTTTTCTTGCCTTTCTTTTGTGGGTATTAGTTTGTTTGTGGGTTCGGTCCCCTCACTAAGTTGCGAGAGCCCGGTGAGGACGACCCCTAGGCCGGTCTAAGTAGCGAGAGCCCGGATTCGACCTAGGCCTATAGCGCGCTAGAACCCCGTTTGTGTTGTGTATCGCCGAGATGAGTTTTAGGTGGAACCTCTAGGTGAGTCTAAGATGCGAGAGCCCGGATCAACCTAGATCACCCTACTACCTCCTTCACTCTAGTCCTCCCTTGACCATTTCGTTACCCATTTGACCCCAACCTAATCCTAGCCCGTTTTCCTAGTTTGTTCTCCTTAGCCATAGTTTTAGTCTAGCTCTCTCCCCTCCTTATCATTCTCTAGCTTAGGCCGTTGACTTAGTCTAGTATTTGGGCCGACCTAGTCTAGACGCCTCTTACTGTCCCCATGGATTCGACCCGACTTACCCTATCTACCCTAGTTAGGATTAGTCGGTTATATAATTGACGGTTGGGACGTGACTAATCCCCTACCATCACTATTCTACTATACTTATGAACCCGACCTAACCCTACTCTTCCCCTAAGTTGATTCCTTCATCTCCTTAGTCATTATTCCTCTAGTTTGTTGTTTCATTTAGCTTTAATTCATTCATTTAGTTTATGTCATCATTATCCTAGTTTGTTTACTCTTGTTCTTTGGTTTAGTATTAGTTTGTTTGTTGCCTCCTAGTAACCAATTCTTGTCAATTCGTCCTTTGTGACCTTGTAACCTAATCTTGTTCTTAGGTAGACCTTAGTCTAGACACCTCTTTCCGTCCCCGTGGACTCGACCCGACTTACTCTTTCTACTAGTTAGGTTTAGTCGGTTTTATTTGTTGGTAGGGATTGACGGCAAATCCCTCCCATCAATTTTGGCACCGTTGCCGGGGACGGTGCATGTCTAAACTTAGTTTGCTTATTTGCTTGACTTAGTTACCGTTTTGTGTTCTTCTTTTATCCATTGTGCATTGTTTGTTGTCTTTTTCCTTGTTTTTAATGTGTTTTCTCTCTTTCTCTTTTGTTGTGCTCGTTTATTGTCTCTACCTAGTGCCCATAAAGCACTAGGTATTCTCCCGTTTGTTCCAAGTGTGTAGTGCATGCCTAGGAGGGGAGACGACTTCTTTCTCTTCAATCCAGAGCCGGAGAGACTCTTTAGAGCCTTTCGCCAACGGACAATTGATCGAGTTAGAAATTCTCAACCGGGTACTAGTACTAACATTGAAGAGCAAACTCAAGGATTTGACTTGAAACGAAGCACCTCGAGAGACCGCCGAAGGGACCGACATCAATCCCTTTGGTACATCTACTCATTCTTCTCCACCTAGTTCTCCTTCAACATCTATATCAACACCATCTACACCATCATCTCCCGCACATCCAATAAAGCCTAAGTTCTCTTCTCATTCAACCTTCATGGAAGACGTTTTGCCCGGTCCAACCGCTTTACCGGCCGCATATGCCGGGAATTTTGTGGCTAAAACGCAATTTATCCAATTGGTTGAAAGAAGTCAATTTAGTGGATTACCAACAGAAGATCCTCACCAACACATGGAAACATTTTCAGACTATTGCGATGCAATCTCTCAAACGGGAATAACCCAAGACCAAATCCGGTGGGTCCTATTTCCTTTCTCTTTGATTGGCAAGGCAAAACAATGGCTCAAAGGTCTCGACAAGGCGGCTCTAGGTATAGACACTTGGAAGAAGCTAGCTCTAGCATTCTACCAAAAGTTTTATCCACCAGAGAAGACTAACCTATTGAGAGCTTCAATCACGGGGTTTCAACAACATGACGAAGAAAGTCTTTATGAGTCATGGGAAAGGTTTAAGGCCTTGGTTCGTTCTTGTCCCCATCATGGTTTATCACAATGGTTCCTTGTCCAACAATTTTGGAATGGGTTATATGAAGATTCAAGGGCCATACTCAACATGGGGTCTAACGGAAGGTTCACCGAGGTAGATGATGACCAAACTTGGTCTAGATATGAAGAAATGGCGGTCCATAATTCCCAATATAGTATGCCTAGGAAGGCGAATAGAGGGGGAAGGCACGAGATGGATGCCATTACACAACTTAGTGCCGATGTTGGAGCACAATTGAAGACCCACATGGATGCTATTGATAAGAAGCTCCAAGGTCATTTTAATCAAAGTCAAAGCACAAATTCTTCCCACCAACATTCAATTCATCAAGTTAATGCTATGGGAGTGGTTCCTCCTACATCTTATTATGGGATATGTGAGATTTGTGGAATATATGGACATGAGCCTTCACATTGTCGAAGTAGCATTGAGCAAGTGAATGCTTTTCAAGCATACAAGCAAGGTGCCCCATACTCTAACTTCAAGGCTCAAAATATGCCAAATCCTTACATGTTCCAAGTCTCCCAACAACAAACTCTACAACAACACCGACCATTCTATGTTTCTCCTCCCTTAAGGGACAACCAAGGCTACCAAGGTTATCAAGGCAATCAAAGGCCTTTTAACAACTTCCAACAACATAACTGTAATCCCCTAGAAATTCTAATGCAATACAGTGGCGGAAACACTGTAGAGTGGGATTAAAACACACTGACAAACTATATCTTATTAAAAGAAATGGTAAGTCAATACAGAGACCTCTTTTTACAAAAGGGCTAAAAGTAAAAGCTTCAAACGGGTTTATACGAATCCATAAATAAACATGAATGAAGGAAGAGTAGGATCCACGCTACTCGCTAGCTCACACCCAAAACCTAGCAGCAAATACCTGTCATGTTATAAACATAACAGCCACGTCAGTGGGGAGTAACTCGGACGTTCTCCCAGCCATATTATATCATATGAAAAAAAATAATAGTATTATTATATCAAAATACTTAAAATGGAAAATATTGAATAATATAATAAAAATAAGCTTTCGAAGAACACTTAAAATATTCGAGCAATAAAATCAGAAAAGTTTTCAGAAGAAAACTTCGAATATTTGCCAACCGGCAAACCAAAAGTATCGATAATAATAAAAATATTCAAAATGGCGTTATGGATAGGATTAATGTAGAATCTAGACTTTCACTAGGACAATACTAAAATCTAGTTTCGAGAACTTAGTCAAAACAAATAAGACTTTGGTCTCTAACTAGGCAACTCAACTATAACAGGACTGCGTGCAGCGAGGTCCTGGCTTAAGTAGTGCACACCCCTCCTGGATACAAACCATATCCAGTTCAACCCGACGCGACTTACACGATGCGATATCTAAGTTTAAGGTAAACATACACCCTCCTGAACACAAACCATGCTCAGTTCAACGACCAATGTGTCTCAACATAGACACACCAGCTTTATAGTTGATGGCAAAACGTACAGCCCAGACTATATTACTCTAAACCCACAATTTTCCTTATTCCATAACTCCAAAACAAGCCATTACCGATATTCAAGAATAAATATAATCAATATGAATAATATGAGGATGAAAGGAATAAACATTTCATATAAAAAGGTAAACTTTCTATAAATGGAAAAATACTAATTTTAGAAGCTTACTTAAAATAGAAATTTCATTATAGAAAATACGTAAGTTATTAAAATATGTGAAATGTATTAAAAATAGCATTTCTAACGAATTTAACATTTTATTATTATCGTCGTTATCGTAACTTTATTATATTTCTAAATTCGTTACTCAAAATATAAATAAAATATAATAAGTCAATATATAGTATTTTATAAATAATTAGGAAATCGAGTTAAAACTATAAATTTTAGAAAACAGATGTTTTAAGAAAATGATATCAAAATTAATGGAGTCGACGAACTTTATAAATGAAATGAAATTTACGAAGAATTCAAATTATTTTTAACAGATAGTTTTTATTAATAAATAATATGGGTTTCAATAAAAATAGTCAATCGGAAACAAATAGAAAATTATTAGTGAAAATAGTTTCGACTAAAAATATATTTAAAACAAAATCGACTATTTTCTCATTTATTAGAATAAATCATAAAACGAAAATTAATTTATTAACTAGTATACAAACTTCGATTAAAATATAAAAATACAATTTTTTTAAGTGAAAATTATAAATTAACGAAATATGAAGAAAATATGAAATCGTTATTATTTAGTTACTAGTGTCACGATATCCAACAAAATATTACAACGATCGTCAATAATTAAATTACTAATGATTTATAAAACGATATCGAAGATTATAAAAATATTTATAAGGCATACGATTTAAAATTAGTATAATTAGCAAATAATAAATAGCTAAAATTAGAAAACCGAAGTTAAAATATTTACTACATACTACTACTCAAACATACGATATAAAATCGAGTAACGTCCTGAAGTTACCTTGAGACGAAATCCTTCGATATTCATGTCCTCGCAGTCCAGGCTCCGGAACTTCAATAGGACGCCCTACGCTCCGAGTTGATAGAACCGTTAATCAATCAAGCATGCTCCACCAGATATTCGGGTGGATACATACAGAAAGAAAGAGACAAGGGTTGGATTCGGGCATACCGAGTAAACCAATATAACGTGGGGCTGAAACAAATATGAATAGACCGGAATAGGAGGACTCAAGGTCAAGACCAGAAGAAAACAAGGAGAAAAGAATAATCGTCATAAGACGGAAGAAGGGAATTGCGTGCCAGCAGAAATCTGTCTAGACACATCAAATAGCACCGAAACAGCATTAGGTTGTACGGTACAGAGAGAACACGACGAACAGAACTAATGCCAACAGCAGCAGCATACACACAAACAGAAACGATGTAGTTGCAACAGAAACAAAATAGGAAGAAGGAGAATCAAGAAAAATGAAGAAAGGGACAGCGGAATGGCACCAATGAGGAAGGGTAACATGAACACCAGATCATCTACAACAAGAGACGACACGAATACGAAAAGAGGTCGAACAAAATTAGAGCAAGAGGTCGAAACTGAAACTGAGACACACAAGGGGTGATTAAAGATGCTGGTTGATCGAAAAGGTTGACCAAAACAGACTCGACACCCGCACAAATTGAACAGGAAAAGACGGCAACGAGTACTAGTAGCAAGCAGCGGCAACAGCGGACCAGCCTCAGTACAAAACAGAGGACGGAAATAGGGGCAGCAGTAACGCACGTAGTACACGAAGAAGAGGAAGAGGAGAACGGGATTACCTATCCGAATTAGAGGACACCGGAACCGACCTCAGAGCCGAGAAAAACAACAGCAATCAAGGCAACAGCGTAGCAGCAACAGGAGTGTAGCAGCAGCAGCGGTGGCAGTAAATAGCAGCCGCAACGAACATCAAATGCCACGCAGAAGAAGATGACGAACGAAGAGGGAGGAGATGAACAACAGCAAGAAAAATGGTGGCAGACGGAGGTGCAAAAACCCGCAGCAGCAATAAAAAAAAGAATGAGGAGAAGGAGGGGGAGAGTGAAGCGGTGCAATGTAAACAAAATAAGGGAAAGAGAGATGGACCAAGAATGAAACCGTGGAAAAGAATAAAGCAAAGGGGGTGTACGTTACATAGTGGCAAAAGGAAAAGAATAATCATCCCATTAAGTGAGTAAGAAAATACAGATTAAATGAATAATACAAAATGATTAAATGAATCGGGTGAGAAACGAATTCCGTAACGATAAGTTGACTGACCCAAAAGACGAATTAAAACCGAATCAATAAAATAAATAAATAATTGAACCGTCTAATAAGATGAGTAAATAAATTATTTGAGACGAAAACAAAGTTTATAGAAATAAATAATTAGACGATGAAAATCTATTTCCCGATAAATAATAAATTTTCGATAAAGTGGATAAATTGATTTTTCGAGGAAATGAAATAAATATTTTGACGAAACTTGAAATAAATGAGCTTCGAGCCGAAAAATAGAAAATTCGAGCTTAAATGTAAATAAAAAAAAAGAATTTAGAATTTAAATCGTCGAAATAGACTTTCAGTAAGAATTAAATTAAATGTATAAAGTAAATCGAAACGGACATAAAAATAAAAATGTGTTTTAAATGTAAGAAAAGTTTCTGAGATAGATAGAATTTTAGGAGTTTGAAACGATTAAACAATAAATTCGTTTTATAAAAAGTTTAAGAATTACGAGTTAAATCGTAAAAATAAAAATACAAAAATAATTTCAAATTTATTTAAAATATAAAATCAGGGGTGTTACAATAACCAAGGTGCCTTCAACAACAATCAAGGGTTCCAAAATCAAGGGAACTTCAATCATCATCAAGGTGGTTTCCAAGGAAACCAACACTCACAAGGATTTCATAACAACAACCAAGGTTAACAAATTCAAAATCATGGTAACTCTCAAGGCCTAAATCAAGGCAATTGTCAAGGGTTCCAAGGGAACTCTCAACATCAACAATGGTCCCAAAGTACTCAACAAGAAAACAAGCAAAGGAGCCGGTCTTCAATTCATGATTATGGCATTCCCCTAGCCATCAACAATACTCCACACAATCAACAATCTCCATCACGGGATCCTGAGATGCGAAAGGCAATTTTGGAGATGCAAAGAAGCCAACTAGAGAGGCAAAGAGCTCAACAAGAACTTTATGCTCAACTTCAAAGGGAAAGTACTCATAGGAAGATGCTCGAAACCCAACTAGCTCAAGTTGCTTCGGGTAGCTCTTCAAGGCAAAAGGGTCAACTACCTCCTCAAGGCGAGCCAACGAAATTTGAGACCGCGAATGCTATTACCATGAGGAGCGGTGCATCTTATGACTCTCCCATGTTCCCTAATGAGCAAGAAGCCATGAAAGAAGTGGAATCTCCATGTCAAAGCAATGAAAATTGGGGAAATCTTATGGAGGAGCAAGTCTGGTGGGAAATTGAAAAACCTATCGAGGACAAGCTTCCCCCACCCCAAGTAGAAGATGTCAATTGAAAAATCCAAACCCAATGAACAAGACAAGATACACATCAAGTTGCCATTCCCATCAAGGCAATTGAAGACAGAGGTGGATGTACAATTTGACAAGTTTGTCGATATCGTGAAGAAATTGGATGTGAGCATCCCTTTCACTGAGCTAATTACCCAAGTCCCGGCCTGTGGAAATTTTATGAGAGAAATATTGGCTAGGAAGAGATCTTGGACAAGGAAGAGACCATAGCGTTTACAAGAGAGGTGAGTGATCTTATTCAAGGTTTCACCTTACCTAAGCTCAAGGATCCGGGTAGTTTCTCAATCTCGTGCATCATAGGGAACTTGAAGATCGAAAGGGCGTTATGTGATTTGGGGGCGAGTATGAGCATTCTCCCTTATTCTATTTGTGAGCGACTTGGAATGAAAGAGCTCAAGTGTACCTCTATTACACTCCAAATGACCGATCGTTCACTTAATCGACCATTAGGAATGTTAGAGGATGTGCCACTAAGAATCGGGAAATTCTTCATTCTGGTTGACTTCCTTGTGCTTGATATGCCAGAAGATGCAACCACCCCCCATTATCCTAGGGCGCCCATTTCTACATACCGCCGGTGCAATGATCGACGTCAAGAAAGGTAGGATCACCTTTGAATTAGGCGATGAGAAGCTCGTGTTTGACCTCCAAGGCAACACCTCGCCTACTTATGAAGAGTCATGTAATATGATCCATGCCTTGAAAGACATCGAGCAAGGGAATGAGTCGGGTGAAAGCTTGAAAGATGACAACTTGTGTGAAATTGATGATGATGCTTCCGAGCTTGGGGTGGATGAATGCCCTTGTTGTGTGAATGAAGAAAAGTTGCTAGGAAAGAATAAAGTTGAGCCTCCCTTGAGGCCCTATGAAGATGAAATGAAGTTTGGGTATATACCGTACCGAAGGATCGAATGTACAAGTTCAAACCGTTGAACTTAGTAGATCGGGATGCCCCGGGAACTTCGAGGCAAGGTTGTGAAGAACCTTTGAGTGTGGATTGGTATTCCACAAGCTTGATTGAAGATTTCTCCAGAGCCTTTTATTTGTTACTCCGTGATCTTGAAGGCGATTGAGTCATCTACCATGTTGTTGAAAAATGAATGAAGAATCCACCATCCTAGGTTTGACGGAGTTCTTCAAAAACCGTCCCCCTACTTTGTGTTTTTGTAGTTGTATTTGTGTGATTTTAGGATTCGTGTGTTTTGTGGAATTCTTGTAATTTGGTATTTTGATGAGCGATGTGAGGGAGGGATCTTTGATGGTGTTTATTGAGTTTCTTTGATAGGTTGATAGTGAAGATGAATTTTTGAGAGGAGTAGTTGATGATAGAAGCTTGGATCTTGGGCAACGAAGGCGATTTTTGAGCTTTTCATAAGCTTTTGGGGACGGGATTCTAAATCCCGATGTATTATTTGCCTTGTGGGTAGAGCTATTAAGGGATGAAGAGCTTGAGAGGCAATCCCGACCGTGATGGGTGTCATCTCGACCGGGAAGAAGTGGGCATGAAAACAGAAGCTACTGACGAGCAATCCCGACCGGGATCATGATCATCCCGACCGGAACGAGGTATGTCACGACCGGGATGGTGTCCAACAGCCCCCTTTGCCTTTGCTTCTTAAATTAAGCCTCACCCCACCGCTTTACACCCCCTCCCAACCTCCCTACTCACCCATGCCACTATCATTTCACCCTTGCACTTCATATATACACCTTCATCTCATCTTCTCATCACTATACACCGAGTTTAACCTCAAATCCCACCCTCATTACACCATTACAAGCTTGGTACTTCAACCATGCGGCTACATCTAGGAGGAAGAGGAATAACGAGGACAAAGACAAGCAAAGTGCCGATAACGATCATTGAGGCGATGGAGATTATTGAGTTGCTAACCGTTTGGTAAGCGAGTCTCCTTTCTTTTCCGTCTTTTATTGCTAGTCTCTCTTTGTATGTTCCCCTTCCATGTATCCTTTTTGTGTCATGGTGGCCCTCGGGGCATTTGGTAGTCATTGCTCCCGATTCTCGATGACGTGATTACATCGAGAATTATTTGAAAAATCCAAATTGACAAGTCTTTTCACTTATTCTTTATCTTTTATTCCTTTTGGTAAGATTTAGTCGTATTTAGGAGGAATCCGGGCAAGTTGACTTGATTACACCTAGCCCTCCCCTCCCATTTCTTTTTATTTTTATTCTTTTTATTTCTTCCCACATCCATATCTTTTCTCGTCTCGGCCCTTGGTGACTTGATTACACCCCGGCCAGACACATTCTACCCACTCTTCATTTTCATTTTTGATTTGTAGTTTTATTTTTCCCTTTTTCTTCTTTTTTCAGTGTCTCCACACACTACCGATCGAGCATGAGAACATTGCTCGGTTTAAGTGTGGGGGAGCGATATCCTAGTCTAGTGTAGCTTTATTTTTATAGTTTTTTCAAAAAATCTTAAAAATCCCTAAAAATTTGAAAAAATTTCGTAAAAGAAATCAAAAAAAAGATTTTCTTTTGTGTCTTTGTGTCGTATTTTTTGTGTTTTGCGTGTGTGTTTTGCCCCCTTTTTCCTTGTAGGTCGCTTGATCACCGTTAACTTTGGAGAGCTTTCAAGACATCCGGTAACGTCATTTTATCCCTTTTTCCTCTTTGTCTCTTGTGGAGTTTGGAGGAGATTTTGCGATGATGTGTGATCGGGTGGAGCTTTTTGGGGTTTGTGGCTGATAAGGTTGCTTGTTTGGAAGTTTCGGGGTGGTGATTGTTTATTTCCTTGTGTTATTGTTTTGTTTTGTCTTGTTTCGTTTCATTTTCTTTTGTCTTTGTTTTGTGTTGTGTAGTTTGTGTCTAGTGTAGAAAAAGGTTTTCGAAAACCCGGTTTTGAGGCTAGTGCGCAAGTGCTTACTTTCACTTTCTAGTGATATGAATCGAGTCTTGGACTTTAGTCTAATAGATTGACTTTAAATCAATAGTTTCGTTGGTTCTTTACCTTGTGTCCACCTACTCTACTAGGGATTTACTACGGAATTTGCATTTTAACCATTTTGTCCACCCACGGAGTGAAAAGGCCTTGGTTGCCGAGTCCCATCCCTTAGGTGACCGTGTTCGAAATTGCTTTGATTAGTCCAAGTTTCCTCCTTTTTGTGGGTTTGAAGGGAAGACGTCGTCCCGACTTACTCATTTCCCTACCTTCTACACATTTTCCACAAATAAGTTGCAACTTGTTGAAGTTTCTTACTTGGTTGTGATTGAATGCCTACAATACAAGATTTATCCAAAAGGCAAGCCAAGCCAAAAAAAAAAAAAAAGAGAGAGAAGAAAAAGAAAAGGCACAACAAATCAAAAACAAAATATGAAAGACGAAAAACAAATGGCATAGCATCTCAAAAGCAAAATACAAAAGAAAAATGCCAAAGAAAATTATCTCACAAAAAAATTCTCACCACTAAAAAATAAGCCTTTTACCGACTGTTATCGTGAAGAGCCTACCAAAGGACCGAGTCCCTAGGAAGGATGATAGCGGTAATAGTCGGTCTTCCCTCATTTTGGAACCATTATCCACCTTTTTACTTGGACTATTTAGGCTATTATTTAGCATGGGATGACCCTCTTGGCTCATCGCTAAAGATGGCGGGATTTCACTTTACCTACAGTGTCCACTAACTCCGTGGTTCATCCTTTTTCCATCCCGCCTATCGTCCCGTAGTACGTTCGTAAAAGGGTAGGAGGACCTAGGTAAGTTACCAACGTTTTTATTGCTTTGTTGTCATACTATTAGGGTTTTGTCCATATCGATTTGTGTTATTAGCTTGGGAACGTTGTCACTTGCCTTGAGTCCTTAACCGGTGTTTCTTTCACCACTTTGTAGAGCGAAACGGTATTTGTTTCTTCTTGGATGCAACCGATTGTTTGTTTGTTTGCTTGTTTGCTTGTGTGTTTTCGTGTTCGGGTGTATCCACTGTTTTGTCGCAAGACCTCACTTGCCTTGCGGAGAGCACTTTTCCTCTAAGTATTCTCGTGTGAGTTGAAAGGGCGTGGGGTGCGCTAATACCCGCTCGGTTAGTGGTCTAGTTTCTTTTAGTTATTAGTTTGTTCGTGCTTACTCGAGGGCGAGTAAGGGTTAAGTGTGGGGGAGTTGATAAGTGTGTTATGTAGTGCTTATTTCTTGTCTTTGGTCCCGGTTTCTCTTGTGGAATCGCTCTTTGGTGCGGTTTCGAGGCTACTTACGCTTCTTCTAGCTTGTTTTAGGTTCCTAAGGTAAATCTTAGAGAAATGGAACGATATTGACTCGTTTCCGACACATTTGGAGCCAAAGAAGAGAAGCGGCGATCACTCGGTAGCGTAGACTCGATCCCGAGCCCCTTGGGACCCATTCCCAAGCACCGAGAGTCGATAAGAAGCCTAGGGAGAGCAAGTAGGGACCTATGAGATCATATTGGAAGCCTACATTACCCATCCCGGTCGAGATCACATCCATCACGACCGAGACGAAATGAGACAGCAAACAGACGCCTCTGACAACCTTCCCGACCGGGATCAGTCATCCTGATCGGGAAGAGCATAACACCGCCCAGTGTTATGCATAATACCGCCCGTGTTATGCATATAATACCGCCCGGTGTTATGGATGATCCCGATCGGGACCACTCCATCAACTAAATGAATCAACTAAAACTAAATTCAATCAACTAACTAGAGAAATGATGACTAAGGAGATGAAGAAATCAAATAAGGGGAAGAGTAGGGTTAGGTCGGGTTCATAAGTATAGTAGGATAGTTAGGAAATCGAGGGTGTAGGTTTCACCTAGTCACTAAGGTAGGTCCGCGCTCTCGCGTCAAAGACAAGCCCGAATACTCATGCAAGATTCTACCCAATACACAAGGATTTAACCACCAATCAACCATACAATGAGAAGGATGAAACAAGCAAGAGAAGCATGGTCACTACTACTCTAACAAGCAATTCAACAAACACATGGTATGCTTAACAAGTGACTAGTAACAAAGAATCCACCTTTACCTTCAATCAAACCCTAATCACCCATAATCAACACTAACCCCACAATGAGTCTACTCACACATATCTAAACTAACACTAACAAAAACAAGAGGGGGTAAACTAAGCTAATGAAGAAGGATCTCTATCTTGGGTTTAGTCTAATGTAGGGTAATGAAAAGTGCTTAAAACAATACAAGAGGGGGTATATATAGGGTTTCACGAGCAAAGGAGTTGAAAGAATGACGGAGCGGCCGAGCTTGGCCCTTCCCGACCGGGAAGAGGCTGATCCCGACCGGGATGGAGTGGTCCCGACCGGGAAGAATCTGGTCCCGATCGAGATCATGCATAACACCAGGCGGTATTATGCATAACACAGGGCGGTGTTATGCTCTTCCCGGTCGGGAAGAGACTGATCCCGGTCGGAAAGGCTTGTCAGAGGCGTCTGTTTGCTGTCTTCGTCTCGGTCGTGATGGATGTGATCTCGACCGGGATGGGTCATGTAGGCTTCCAATATGATCTCATAGGTCCCTACTTGCTCTCCCTAGGCTTCTTATCGACTCTCGCTGTAACACCCGCTATTTTCCCTAGCGTTTTTATCCTTTCTGTTATGACTTCGTCATAACTCTATCACATTTTGACCTAATGTTTCATCTTTTTCCAAGCTTTATTTTCATTTTTGGGTTTAATGATATTTATTTTTTTATTTTAAAGGATTTTAATTCTTTTAAATCTATTTATTTAATTTTCTTCGTAAACTATTTATTTTTCCGCGAGGAATTTTATTACCCATCGTATTTAAGCTCGGCTTTGAGTTATTCCTTTTTCTACAAATGTCTAAACATATTTTTATAATATTTTCAACTAGTAAATAATTTTATTTACAAAAATTTAGCCATTATGATTTTATTACGACGTTTCGTAAATAATTATTTTCTTACGCGAGGTTTACTCGAATTACTTTGAAATGCCATTAACTATTTTACGATTATACATTTTATCAACTACAAATTATTTGAGACATTTTCCTCATATTTTGGACCGACAAAGCTCCTTGTCACAATTTAACTACGTTTTACTAACACGTTTCATTTTATCACTTTAAACCGTAAACATAAGATTCTTTTCTTGTCATTGAATTGAGGCTTTAATACTCAAACTTTTCATTCCTTCCCTTATCCTTTTTGGCCGGTCAACTTATGCTAATAAGCACATTGGATTCTTTATCCACCTTAATTCCATTTATGCTCATTTAACTTTAGTAACCTCCTCCTCATTTACATTCATTTGTGCATTTACAAAAAATTGTTGTTACAACATCTTTTTTTTCTTTCCTTGTGGCCGAGCACTTTCTCCCTCCTCCCTAGGCATATTTTTGTTTAATTCGAGTCCTAATCATCTCATATTCATCGTCGAATCAATCCTCTTTCCAATTCCTTCGTTAAGGCGGTAATAATCGATGTTGTTTTCGATCGTTATTCACCTTGATTTTCTTAGTTTTTCTCATGGTATTTTTCTACCATGAATTTCGTGTGATGTAGATTTTGTGGACGATCCCGAGGTCGACGAGTATATTATCGATTCTGATTTGGATTAGAGGCAACGTCGATGTTACTCGGTATTTCGTGATTTTAATTGTGTAATTGCATGTATATTTTTATATTTCATTTTTGACAATATATGTATATCATATAATCTGGAAAATTTTTGAAAGTTAAAAATTTGCATGTTTCGATATTTTTATCGCTTTTACGAGATTAACGATTAAATTGTTGTATTAATTTCTAAAATCATAATATTCGGCCTAAACTTTTAATATATGATTATATTCTGTAAAAATGAAGTTTTTAATATTTAATAATTTGGTATTTTTCTGATATTTTTGATATCGATTATTGAATTTTTACCGTTTACGAACAAAAATGATAAAAAACCAATTTTTATTTCTAGCACTTAAACATTTTATTTTAATCCGAAATTTGACATGGATAATATTTCTGATGAAAAATCATTTTCTGAATTTTTTTCATAATTTTTTCGGAATTTTTAAGTGGGTGAATTAATTAATCACTTTAAATCATCGTTTATCGTTAAAACCGTGTTTGTTGTTTAAATTCTCGATTTCTGGTCTTTTGTTTAAATCTGGAAAAATAGTAGTTTCTGGAAAATCATTATTTTAAAGTTTAATAATAATTTTTGGATATTAATACTTAAATCATTTTGTAATTACTATTTTTATTAATCGTTATTGTCGAGATTAGACGATTAACGAGAAAACCCTTTAAAAAACCGTGTTTAAGGATTCTGGAAAATTCTCTTTTCTGGACAGAATGTCAAAAAATATATTTTAGCTATTTTACGGATTTTTTGTACTATTTATTAAAGTCTTTAATTAATAGTAATGATTTTTGAACAAAATTACGATTTATCGTTAAAATGCTTCGTCTTACCAAAAAGAATTATTTTTGCAGCAATTTTGAAAATATTTAAATCTGAAACTTTGATAGTTAAATTACCCCTTATCATATTCTAAATTTTTTTTAATGGTTTAATTAAATAAAACACGTTAAAAGATTTATTTTTACATTTGCCGTAAAATCCTATTTATGTTCGTATTGTCGAAACTAATAATAATTGGGGAATTTTAATTTTATAAATTTTGGAAACACCCTAATTAGTAGTATTAAAATGTTTAAGACATTTTTAATCATTTTATAAACACTTGTATGGTATTTTAATAATTTCATAAACTCAAATGTTTTCACTTTAACAGTTAATAACGTTAAGGCCGAAAGTATTAGTTTTATAAATCTATATCTTTTACTAAAAATGTTTTATTAGTATGAACTAATATTTTCTCTATTTTGATATGATGCTATTTGTTGTAAAGTTTCTAAATATAAAAGTTTCCTAAAATAAAAATTTCCTCTTTTGGAAGGCGATCCGTTTTCCCTTTCGTTCTCTTATTATTTACAATGATTATATCCTTTTGAATATCGATAATGGCTTTGTTTTGGAGTTATGGAATAAGGACAAGTGTGGGGTTAGAGTAATATAGTCTGGGCTGTACGTTTTGCCATCAACTATAAAGCTGGTGTGTCTATGTTGAGACACATTGGTCGTTGAACTGAGCATGGTTTGTGTTCAGGAGAGTGTATGTTTACCTTAAACTTAGATATCGCATCGTGTAAGTCGTGTCGGGTTGAACTGGGTATGGTTTGTATCCAGGAGGGGTGTGCACTACTTAAACCAGGACCTCGCTGCACGCAGTCCTGTTATAGTTGAGTTGCATAGTTTGAGACCAAAGTCTGATTTGTTTTGACTAAGTTCTCGAAACTAGATTTTAGTATTGTCCTAGTGAAAGTCTAGCCTTGTGCACACTGATCGAATTTCCATAACGCCATTTTGACTATTTTTATTATTATCGATATAATTTTGATTTGAAGGTTGGCAAATGTTTTATGTTTTCTTCGGAAAACTCATTTTTATTATATTGTTTCGTTACTTGAAGTTTTTCACTGAAAGCTTATTTTCCTTATAATCTTTTAATGATTTTTATTTTTACTATTTTCATATAATAGTAATTACAGTTTTAAAATCATGTTATACGGCTGGGAGAACGTTGACGTTGCTCCCCACTGATTGTGGCTGTTATATTTTTAACATGGCAGGTATATGTGTTTTTCTTCGGGTGGGCTAGCGAGCAGTTAAGGATCCTGCTTATTTATTTTAATAATTATGTCTAATGGATTGTTCAAACCCCTTTTGTGGATTGTTTTAATTTTGGCCATTTTATTTAAGGCCTATTGTTTAACTTTACCATTTTAATTTTACTAAGACATAGTTTTCAGCGTGTTTTAATCCCGACTCTACAGTGTTTCCGCCACTGTATCGCGTTAAAATTTCTAGGGGATTACACTCGCTGCTCGGGAATGGGTACCAAGGGGCTCGGGATCGAGTCTAAGCTACCGAGTGATCGTCGCTTCTCTTCTTTGGCTCCAAATGTGTCGGAAACGAGTCGGTATCGTTCCATTTCTACAAGATTGGCCTTAGGAACCTAAAACAAGCTAGAAGAAGTGTAAAGAGCCTCAAAACCGCCCCAAAGAGCGATTCCACAAGAGAAATCGGGACCAAAGACAAGGAATAAGCACTACATAACACACTTATCAACTCCCCCACACTTAACCCTTACTCGCCCTCGAGTAAGCACGAACTAACTAATAACTAAAAGAAACTAGACCACTAACCGAGCGGGTATTAGCACACCCCACGCTCTTTCAACTCACGCGAGAACACTTGAAGGAAAAGTGCTCTCCGCAAGGCAAGTGAGGTCTTGCGACAAAACAGTGGATACGCCCGAACACGAAAACACACAAGCAAACAATCAAACAAACAAACAATCGGTTGCATCCAAGAAGAAACAAATACCGCTTCCCTCTACAAAGTGGTGAAAGAAACACTGGTTCAGGACTCAAGGCAAGTGACAACGTTCCCAAGCTAATAACACAAATCGATATGAACAAAACCCTAATAGTATGACAACTAAGCAATAAAAACGTTGGTAACTTACCTAGGTCCTCCTACCCTTTTAAGAACGTACTACGGGACGATAGGCGGGATGGAAAAAGGACGAACCACGGTGTAACACCCGCTATTTTTCCTAGCATTTTTATTATTTTCGTTACGACTCCGTCTTAACTATGTCACTTTTCGGCCTCATATTACATCATTTTACTAAGCTCTATTTTAATTTTTGAGTTTAATGGTTTTATTTTTAATTTTAAAGATTTTAATTCTTTTTAAATCCATTTATTTGGTTTTCTTCGTAAACTAATTAATTTCACGCGAGGAATTTTGTTTCTATTCGAATTAACGTTTTTAAATTCGGATTTAGGTTATTCCTTTTCCTAAAAATGTTTGAATACGTTTATATAATATTTTCAACTAGTGAATATTTTTATTCACAAAAATTTAGTCGTTAATAATTTTATTACGAAGCTTCGCGAATGATTATTTTCTTACACAAGGTTTACTCGAATTACCTTGAAATGCCTTTAACTATTTTACGATTATACTTTTTATCAACTTATAAATTATTTGAGGCCATTCCTCACATTTTGGACCGACTAAGCTTCTGGTCACAAATTTTACTACGTATTATTATTACGTTTCATTTTATCACGTTAAACCGTAAACGTATGATTATTTTCTTCCATTTATTCCATCCATTATTGTCGAAACTCTTCATAGTCCTCCTCCTTCATGTTGGCCGGCCATTTCATGATAAGATGAGCCTTTTTTTTATCAAATATTAATGCTCATTTATGCACAAAAACCTTTCATCCTCCTCATTCATTCTTGTCATAAAAAAATATTCAGCACTTCTTTCTCTCTTTCTTTTGGCCGTGTACTCCTTCCACTTTCTTAGGCTGATTTTTGCTCCATTTCGAGTCACAATTGCATCGTTTTTATCGTCATAATAATCCTCTTTCTGATCCCTTCGTTAAGGTAATAATCGACGACGTTTTCGATCATTATTGACCTTGATTTTTATTAGTTTTCTCATGGTATTTTTCTGCCATGATTTTCGTGTTTGGTAGGCTTTTTGGACGATCCTGAGGCCGACGAATATATAATCGATTCAGACTTGGAGTAGAGCTAACGTCGATGTTACTCGGTATTTCATGATTTTAATTGTGTATTTGCATGTATATATTTTTATGTTTCATTTTGGCAATATATGTATGTCAAAAATCTGGAAAATTTTTAAAATTTGAAAATTTGCATGTTTCGGTATTTTTATCGCTTTTACGAGATTAACGATTAAATCATCATATTAATTTGTAAAATCGTAATATTCAGCCTAAACATGTAATATATGTTTATATTCTGTAAAAATGATGTTCTTGATGATTTTCAATAATTTAGTATTTTTCTGATATTTTAGTTATCGATTATTGAATTATTACCGTTTACGGACAAAAACGATTAAAAGCCGATTTTTAGTTCTAGTACCTAAACATTTTATTTTAATCTGATTTATGACGTGGTAAAACTTTCTCATGAAATAGAATTGTTAACGTTAAAACATTTCGGAATTGTTAAGTTGATGAATTAATTAATCACTTTAAATCGTTGTTTATCGTTAAAACCGCATTTGTCGTTTAAATTCTCGATTTCTGGTCCTATGATTAAATCTGGAAAAATTGTGATTCTGATGATTTCATAATAAAATGTATTTTTATGATTTTTAGTGCTTTAATAAACTGTTAGGAACGATAAGTTTATTAATGAAATCGTTAATTGTGAAAATGGGTTTAAATGACGGTTTTGTTGGAATTTGTTGAATCTGGAATCTTGGAAAAATCTGAAAAATTTATATTCGTGAAAATCAGGATTTTAAAGTGTAATAATAATTTTGGTTATTAATACGTAAATCGTTTTGTAATTACTATTTTTATTAATCGTTATTGTCGGGATTAGACGATTAACGAGAAAACGCTTTAAAAACCGAGTTTTAGGATTCTGGAATTTTTTTTTTGACTGAATGTCCATAAATATGTTTTAACTATTTTACGTAATTTTTGTACTATTTATTAAAGTCTTTAATTAATAAGTATTGATTTTCGGACAAATTGTGATTTATCGTTAAAATGCTTCGTCTTACCTAAAAGAATTATTTTTCCAGCAATTTTGAAAGTAGTTAAATATGAAACTTTAAGAGTTAAATCATCCCTTAACATACTCTAAATATATTCATTGGTTTAATTAAATAAAAGACGTTAAAAGATTTAATTTTTCATTTTGCCGTAAAATCCTATTTATAATCGTATTGTCGAAACTAATAATAATTAGGGAATTTTAGTTTTATAAATTTTGAAAACACCCTGATTAGTAGTATTAAAGTAATTAAGACATTTCTAATCATTTTATAAACACTTGTGTGATATTTCAATATTTTTGTAAACCTAAATGTTCTCACTTTAACAATTAATATTGTTAAGGCCGAAAGTATTAGTTTTATAAATCTATATCGTTTACTAAAAATGTTGCATTAGTATGAACTAATATTTTTGCTATTTTGATATAATGCTATTTTTAGTAAGGTTTCTAAAAATAGAATTTTCCTAAAATAGAAAGTTTCCTCTTTTGGAAAGTGATTTCTTTTCCTTTTGTTCTCTTATTGTTTATATTGAATACTTCTTTTAAATATCGATAATGACTTGTTTTGGAATTATGGAATAAGGATTAAGTGTGGGTTTAGAGTAATATAGTCTGGGATGTACGTTTTTGTCATCAGCTATAAAGCCGGTGTGCCTATTTGGGGCACATTTGGTCGTTGAATTGGGCGTAGTTTCGCCCAGGAGAGTGTATGTTTTGACCTTTAGCTAGATACCGCATCGTATTAGTCGCCGTCAGCTGAACTAGACATATTTGTTCTGTAGGAGGGGTATGCACTACTTAAACCAGGACCTCGCTGCACGTAGTCCTGTTATAATTGAGTTGCCTAGTTAGAGAATGGATTCTGTTATGATTTAAGTCTACAGTTCTCGAGGTTAGTTTCTAGTATTATCCTAGTGAAAGTCTAGATTCTACACTAATCTTATCCATAACGCCATTTTGAATATTTTTATTGTTATCCATATAAATTGGTTTGCAGGTTGGCAAATATTTTAATGTTTCTTCGGAAACCCGTTTTAATATTTTGGTTTTGCACTGAAAGCTTATTTTAATATGATGTTTTACTGTTTTCCATTTTTATTATTTTTTTATAGTAGTAATTACAATTTTAAAATCATGTTATACGGCCGGGAGAACGTTGACGTTGCTCCCCACTGATTGTGGCTGTTATGTTTTAACATGGCAGTTATACGTGTTTGTTTTCCGGTGGGTGTGGGCTAACGAGCAGTCTTGGATCCTGCTTGATCTTTTTAATAATTATGTCTTAAGGATTGTTTAACCTCTTTGTGGATTGTTTTAAATTTTAGCCATTTTTATTTATGGCATATGTCTGACTTTACCAATTTGATTTACTAAGACATAGTTACAGTGTGTTTTAATCCCGATTCTACAGTGTTTCCACCACTGTATCGCGTTAGAATTTCTAGGGGATTACAGTTGGTATCAGAGCATCACTGCTCCCGACGCTTACACCTGAAATTAGGGAAAATACCAGTAAATTATTTAAACAGTAAATAAAAATATTGTTAGAAATTGGTAGAAACAAATAAGGACTTAACTGTTAAAATGTTGTTATTTATAATCTTCAAGATGGCCGGGAGGAACAACCGAAACAACAACAACAACAACAATGATCAGGGAGGTATTGAAGAACTGGCTATCACGCTACGCAACATAGCGCAAGCCATGAACGAGATGAACAACAGGAACCACCAGAGACCCTTTAGCTTCTCTCATGCAGCTGAAGGAATGGCTAAAAGAAGACTGGATTTTTATGATGGCTCTGTGGACCCCGAAGTCATGAACCGTTGGTTTCGGCTGATGGAACGGCAATTCGGAATTTACTCCGCCCCCGAGGATCAGAAGGTGGGCTTGGCGGTTCTGTACCTGTCAGATGATGCGGACCGATGGTGGACCCAGGTTGGCCCAACTACACTTCAAACTCCAGGATTCAACTGGACTCAGTTCAAGGCCTTCCTAGAACGAAGATTCTATCCTGAGGAGCTGAGGCATCAGAGGATGACTGAATTCAGCTCTCTACGCCAGAGCACCATGTCTGTAGAAGCGTACACTACTCGGTTCGAGTTCCTGGCGAATTATGCTGGAGACCTGCTACCCAATGAGAATTCCCGAACTTTCTATTATCGAGAGGGACTTCGAGCCGATATCACCCTCAACATTCCCCGGAGTCTCACAACAGTTAATGAGCTCTATAATGCTGCGCTTTACGCAGAGTCTTCAATCGAGCGAGTGAAATCTATGAACCAATCATCTGGTTATAAACGACCTTTCACCCATTCTGGGAATAACTCTTCATCTTCTTCTAAGAGGTTCAATTCTGGAGGTCTGGATTATTTTTCCTTTCTCTTCTTCTTTTATCTTCTTTTCTTCTAAAAAGTTCTGACACTACTGTATGATGTTACAGGTAGTGGTTACAAGAAAAACAATTTCAATTCCCAGTCCAATGACAAGAAGGAGTCTACTTGTTTTAAATGCAAGAAAACTTATCACCCTCGAAAGACGTGTGATGGTAAACCCATTGTGTGTTTCACTTGTGGAGAACCCGGACACCGCTCTCCTCAATGTCTGAAGAAGCCTACTTCCAACACCGCTACTGCAGCTGGCGCTGTTACTACTCCCACTCCTCGTAAAGGACGTATCTTTCTGATGAGCCGTGCCGACGCTGAGGCTAATCCTGATGTGGTTACGGGCGTGTTTCTGATTTCTGGTGTTAGTGCTTATATATTATTTGATACTGGCGCTTCCACATCTGTCATATCTTGTATTCTGCCTTCAAAACTATCCTTAACTCCCTGTCAAGCTGAACCAATAGCTATTTCCCTTCCTTCTAGTGAAATTGTTACTGTTCCAAAGCTTATCAGAATGTGCCTATTCTCTTTGCTGGTACTATTCTTCCTTCCACTCTCCTTGAGTTCCCTCTCGCTGAGTTCGACGTTATTTTTGGGGATGGACTGGTTAGCTCAGTATGATGCGAGGTTTCAGTGTCGAGATCAGAAGATTTCTCTGAAGACCCCCGAAGGTATTCGAGTGTCTTACCGTGGTGGTCGAAGACAGAAGGGTATCAAAATTATTTCTGCCATGAAGGCTATCAGAATGCACAGAAAAGATTGCCAAGCATTTTTATGTACGGTAACTATAACTGCTGAACTCCCTAAACTTGAGGAAGTGCGCATAGTGTGTGATTATGCAGATGTATTTCCCGAGGAGTTACCAGGTATTCCACCCGAACGAGATGTGGAATTCACTATTGAACTCGTGCCTAGTACTGGCCCGATCGCCAAAGCACCTTACAGAATGGCTCCTGCTGAGTTGCAAGAGCTACACAAGCAATTGGATCAAATGATTGAGAAAGACTTCATTCGTCCAAGTTCTTCCCCTTGGGGCGCTCCTGTACTTTTTGACAAGAAGAAAGACGGTTCGATGCGCCTGTGTATTGATTATCGTGATCTCAACAAGGTTACGATCAAGAACAAATATCCTTTGCCCAGAATTGATGATCTCTTTGATCAACTTAAGGGTGCTTCTGTGTTTTCCAAGATGGATCTAAGATCTGGATACCATCAAATCCCCGTCCGTGAATCAGATATCCCGAAGACTGCTTTCAGTTCATGGTATGGACATTATGAATTCAAAGTCATGCCTTTTGGACTAACCAATGCTCCTGCTGTTTTTAAGGATCAGATGAACAGAACTTTCAGGGAGTATTTGGATCAGTGTGTTGTTGTCTTTATTGATGACATCCTGATTTATTCCAAGTCGGAGGCTGAGCATGCAGAAGATCTCAAGATTATTCTTGGCATTCTATGAGATCAAAAGTGGTATGCTAAGTTTTCCAAGTGTGAATTCTGGCTTTCCGAGGTAGCTTTTCTGGGTCATGTTATCGCAAATGAAGGTATTAAAGTTGACTTTTGATATGTTACATTAATTAGCAAAAACCCTAGTGCGATAAGCGACGACTTGGCGACTGGAAACTTCGGCATCATGGCCAAGTCTCCGGCGGCTGCCTTTCCGGCGCTTGCTAATATTACTAGGAGGAAGAATAGACGTCGAGATGAGGACCCAAAGTTGGGAGTTTTGAGTGGACGTGACAGATCGCCCATGAACGTGGATGTGAAAGAAAAATCTGTGCATGAAATCATGGGCATTCCGCCTTACGTTATTGAGGATGAAGACGATGATGGGACTGCGCTGCTGAACTCTGATGAGAAATCAGAATTTGAGGCTGTCCTTGATACTGTGATGGCGGTAGATGAACATGACCATGGTGATTGGCTGATTAAGCAGGGCAAGAAATCAGTACCAGTCATTAAGGAACAACCAATGCTAAAACTGGAAGAAGAGGATGTAAAAAACGAACTTGAATACTGGAAGACTGCTGTCTACGGATTCATTGTGGGTGCTAACCCTCCTTGGGCAGTCTTAGAAGGTTTTTTTTGGAGGATTTGGAAACATCACACGATAGACAAAGTTTCGTTCATGCCAGATGGGGTTTTCTTGATTCGTTTCCAGACTGAGGCAATGAAGAATATAGTGCTTAATACAAGCTTTTATATGTTTGACAACAAACCTATGATCTTAAAAGCATGGCAGCCGGATATTGTGCTTCAGAAGGAAGATGTCCAAACGCTTCCTACGTGGGTAAGACTTCATCAATTACCACTGAAATTTTGGGGGGATAGTTTACCTAAGATTGCGGGGTTAATTGGTTCTTTTATTAAACGAGATGAGGCCACAGCAGCAAGGTCTAGACTGGGATTTGCTCGAATTCTGGTTGAGGTCAAGATTGGACAATTGTTACCTGCAATGGTTCAGTTTTTGGATGAAAAGGGGACTTTGACATCCATCCAAATCGAATATGACTGGAAGCCAGTGACTTGTTCGAACTGTAGGAGGATGGGTCATGAGAAAGTTGACTGCAAGGGGCTATCAAAGGCTACAGTAATATCAAAACCAGAGAAATTCGTTTGGAGACCAAAGAATACTGCTAATCCAGCAGGTGACAAAGGTAAGAATGCTATACCAGTAGCTGCTAACAATCCTAAGCCGGTTCCACCAGTTAGTCCGATTTTAATTACTTCTACAGGGATTGAACCACCTGCTAAGGTAATTAACTACTCTGGTAGCCCGCGTTTAGATAATGAAGAAGAATTTCCTTCATTGAGCAACTCAGGCCATATCAGGAAAAGACAGCAAGGATTGAAAGAAGGACAGCTAAAAGATAAGGATGGGGGTACATACCCTGTTCACGGGAATACTGTTGAAAAGGAGGGGGAGGTTTCTTTTAACCTTAATTCTCCATGAACTTAGGCTATTGGAACGTTAGAGGTCTTAATAAAGTGAAGAAGCAATTGGAGGTAAATAAGCTTCTTCTTAGTTGGAAAGTTGGTTTTTTTGCATTATTAGAAACCAAAATAAAGGCTACGCATCAGCATAGAATTAGAAATTCTATTTTTAACAGTTGGAGTGTTATTATCAATAATCATATGAATGAAAGAGGTCGTATTTGGGTTCTTTGGGATCATCAAAAGTGTGAGGTTTATCCGCATCTGTATACCGATCAACTCATTCACTGTCAAGTGAAAGACTTGAGTTCGGGGAGTGTGTTTTGGGTCACTATGGTTTACGGTTTTAACGAGTTGTTTAAAAGAGAGTCTCTTTGGAGCGATCTGAAACGACTGTCTGCTAGCATCAGTATTCCATGGCTTGTGGGAGGTGATTTCAACTGTGTATTGACACCTGAAGAGAGATTGGGTGGGGGTTTTACTTTGGCTGAAGCAGAACCTTTTCGGGATTGCATTTCAGTTTGCTCTCTGATTGATTGTCCCGCCCTAGGGGCTTATTATACTTGGAATAACAAACAAAAACCTGAGGACAGAGTATACAGTAGACTGGATCGATGTTTGATAAATCAAGAATGGATGGATCAAAAGGAGGGCTATAAGGCACATTTCTTACCTGAGGGCCTATTTGATTATTGTCCGTGTCTTATCAAGAGAAATGAGGAACAGTCCAATAATAAACGAGCTTTCAAGTATTATAATATGTGGAGCAAGGCGGAAGGGTTTGATAAGCTAGTAGCAGATGATTGGCAGGCTAATATTCATGGCACTAAACAGTATTGCCTCGTGAAAAAGTTGCAGCGACTTAAGAGTACACTCAAGCATCTGAATAAATCACGGTTCTCAGATATTGAAAGCATAGCAGGTATCGCACAGGTCAAACTCATTGAACTGCAGCGAGAATTAATTCGCAGACCTGCTGACCTGGGTTTGAGGGAGCAAGAAAGGATCGCTCATGAAGAATTCCAGTTCCTTAGCACTGCGCAATCTGAATATCTACATCAAAAGACTAAAAGTCTTTGGATCAAGGAAGGAGATCAAAATAATGCCTACTTTCATGGTGCTCTAAAGACCAGGAGAGCTTCTAATGTGGTTCATCAGATAAGGGATGAGAGTGGGAAGATTTATGAGAATCAGGAAGGGATACAGTTTGCTTTTCTGGAATATTATCAAAGGCTCCTTGGCTCACAAAATGCTACTATTGCTGTCAAACGGAGGATTATTGACCAAGGCCAGGTATGTACTGCTCACCATCAAGATATACTTAATCGGCCGGTATCGAAGGATGAAATGAAGCAGGCCATTTTCGGAATTCCTGATGATAAGTCCCCGGGGCCGGACGGGTACTCCAGTAAATTTTTCAAGGATTCGTGGCACATTGTGGGTGATGATGTTGTAGCAGCGATTGAGGATGTGTTTAATTCGGGTTGTTTACTTAAACAACTCAATACTACCTCGGTCACCCTGATTCCTAAGACTGATAGACCCTCGTCAGTGACCCAATTTAGACCGATTGCTTGCTGCAATGTGATCTATAAGGCGATTTCTAAGATTTTGTGTACGAGATTAGCTACTGTTCTTCCTGACATTGTCTCTCCTGCCCAGGGAGGATTCATTAAAGGGAGAAGCATTATTGAAAACATCTTGATCTGCCAGGATCTAATCAGACAGTACAACAGGAAAAGTGTCTCCCCCCGATGTATGTTCAAAATTGACATACAAAAGGCGTATGACACGGTAGAGTGGGGCTTCCTCAGCCAAATGTTGACTCAGCTTAATTTTCCTCAGAGGTTCAGAGATTTGGTCATGCAATGTGTCACTACAGCAACATATACTTTGAGCCTGAATGAGAACTGCTTTGGCTTTTTTCCGGGTAAGCGAGGACTCAGACAAGGTGACCCAATTTCCCCTCTCCTATTCACTATTTGTATGGATTATCTTACTCGACTTCTGAAATATACAACTAGCAACATGCAGTTCAGATTTCACCCGTTATGCAAGGAACTACGTTTAACGAATCTTATGTTTGCGGATGATCTACTCTTGTTCTCAAAAGGTGATGTTAACTCCATAATGGTACTTTTGCGAACGTTCTCGACTTTTTCGGACTCATCTGGACTACGTATGAGTAAGGGGAAGTCGAGTGTTTACTTTAATGGAGTTACGGAGGCTTTGAAGGCAGACATCATCAAAGTTTCTGGTTGCTCTGAAGGTAAACTCCCTTTTCGTTATTTGGGAGTCCCCATCAAAACAACTAGACTTACACTGCTTGATTGCCAACCGATTGTTAATAAGATAGTGGAGAGAATTAGGAGACTTGGAGCAAGGAAATTGTCCTATGCGGGTCGATTAATTCTGATTAAGAGTGTTCTTTCTACCCTTCACAATTACTGGGCCTCTATCTTTATCTTTCCCTCAGCTGTAATGAAACAGATAGATAATATCTGTAGAAATTTTCTGTGGGATGGATCTGCTGATTACCATCGGGTGCCGCTTGTGTCTTGGGAAAAAATTTGCGTTCCTTATAGGGAGGGGGGCCTGAACTTAACTCAAAATGCGATTTGGAATAAAGCTGCAATTGGGAAAATGGCGTGGTGGATTACTAGTAAGCAAGATAGACTATGGGTTCGTTGGATTCATCAAGTCTATCTAAAAGGAAAAAATTGGGAGGATTATAATCCTGCCATGGACTCTTGTTGGTATTGGAAAAAAAAAATTGCCAAAGTCGTGACTTATTGAATCAGGTGCTCGGCAGTGACGGATTGAGGACGCGGTATATGAATGGATACTCCATTTCGAATGCTTACAGCTGGCTGAGGAATAAACGGGAGCCTGTGGACTGGTGTGCTGCTGTGTGGTCCAGGTGGTCTGTGCCGAAACACAGGTTGATAGCGTGGCTAATAAATCGAGGGGGATTGAACCTAAAAGACAAGTTGTACAATATTGGAATAGTCGAAGATGATAGATGCTTATGCTGCGGATTGAGTGCTGAAACAACGCACCACCTGCTGATTTCCTGTGATTATGCAAAAAAAATCCTGAATGCTATATGTGGAATGTTACCGAGTTCTCACAAGATTGAGATGGGGGACGACTGGAGAAAGAAAATGAGAGGAACCAAGCTACAAAGAGCTATAAAGAATGGACTAATCAACTCGCTCTCTTACCATATCTGGATGCAAAGGAATTCTGTAAGGGTTGAAGGCTTTCTTACTCATCCTGAGAAGTTGGCTAATCATATTAGTAAGGAATTTTATGTGTTTTGCAAAAACAAATGTAACCAAAAGTTTAGTAACAAGGATAACAACTTCATTACTAGCTTCCTAGAGCAATTGATGTAATTATAATTCTTTTATATATAATACTTACCTTTCCCAAAAAAAAAAGGTATTAAAGTTGACCCTGCTAAGATTTCAGCTATCGAGATCTGGGCAAGTCCCAAAGATGTTGGCGAGATTCGAAGTTTCCTAGGTCTTACTGGCTATTATCGAAAATTTGTGCAAGACTTTTCTAAGTTAGCACGCCCTATGACTCAATTACTCAAGAAAGAGAATAAATTTCTATGGAGTCAAGCATGTGAAGATGATTTTTCTGAGCTCAAGAGAAAGCTCACTTCTGCTCCTATCCTGACCCTACCTGAAGAAGGCGTCGGTTTCGATGTATATTGTGACGCTTCTAAGAATGGTTTGGGTTGTGTTCTTATGCAGAGTGGTAAGGTGATCGCTTATGCCTCTAGACAGTTGAAAGTCCATGAGGTGAATTACCCTACCCACGACTTGGAGTTAGCAGCTGTGGTTCATGCCTTGAATGTTTGGAGGCATTATCTGTATAGAGTAAGATGCAAGGTTCATACTGACCATAAGAGCCTGCGATATCTCTTCACGCAGAAAGATCTGAATGCGAGACAGAGACGCTGGATCGAGTTAGTGAACGACTATGACCTTGAATTGGTGTATTGTGAGGGAAAAGCTAACGTGGTTGCTCATGCCCTTAGCAGAAAGACCCTCCATTCCTTAACTCCGTGTTTTGGCTTATGTGGGAAGTTGGCCCGAGATTTTGCCAAGATGTCTATTGATGTTGTTGATGACGGTTATGATGGGCGCCTCAATGCCCTTGTTGCTGAACCAACTCTTTTCCGTGAGATTCGTGAGAAGCAGTTGGAAGATCCTTTTGTGGCCAGAGTCCGAGAAAAGATGAATCTTGGTAAGGCTCTTGATTTTTCTGTGGATTCCAGTGGAGCACTGAAATTTAAAAACCGTTGGGTTGTCCCTAGTGATGCTGAGGTGAGAAAGCAAGTTCTAACCGAGGCACATAAGACGAGGTACTCTATTCATCCTGTTGGTGACAAGATGTATCGGGATTTGAAGATCCATTTCTGGTGGCCTAATATGAGAGAGGACATCGCAAAGTTTGTAAGTAAGTGCTTAACATGTCAGCAGGTGAAGTTCGAGCACAAGAAGCCTGGAGGTTTGCTTCAACCACTCCCTGTTCCAGAATGGAAATGGCAGTGCATATCGATGGATTTTGTGATGATATTACCAAGAACCGTGAATGGAAGAAACAGTATTTGGGTTGTGGTAGATCGCTTGACCAAGTGTGCACGATTCGTCCCTATTCGCGACAATTGGAGTCTGGAGAATCTTGCAGAGGTGTATGTTGCCGAGATCGTCATCATGCCGTACCGCTTGATATTGTTTCAGATAGGGATCCGAGATTCTGCTCTAAATTCTTGAAGGCTTTGCAAGATGCTTTGGGAAGCAAATTATTGATGAGTACCGCTTTCCATGTTGCTACTGATGGGCTGTCCGAGAGAACGATCCAAACTTTGGAGGATATGTTGCGGGCTTGTGCCCTGGATTTCCAAGAGAATTGGATTCGACATCTTCCGCTGGTAGAGTTTTCCTATAACAACAGCTACCATGCTTCTATTAAGATGTCCTCGTTCGAGGCACTGTATGGTCGGAAGTGCCGTAGTCTCGTCTGTTGGGATGTCCCCGGTGAGGTGAAGATTTTGGGTCCGGATTTGTTGGCTCAGACTATTGATGTGGTGAATGTGGTCCGATCTAGGATGAAGTCTGCCCAGGATCGACAGAAGTCATATGCTGATGTTTGTCGCCGACCTTTGGAGTTTTCGTTTGGTGATCTTGTGTTCCTGAAGGTATCACCTATGAAAGGGGTGAAACAGTTCGAGATTAAGGGCAAGCTCAGCCCTAAGTTCGTTGGTCCGTACCCTATAGTCGAGAAAGTGGGCGAAGTTGCTTATAAGCTGGAATTGCCTGCTCCTATGGGTAAGGTTAACGATGTTTTCCATGTTTCTCAGCTGAGGAAATATGTTAGTGACCCCGAGCACGTGTTAGAATCTGAGATTGTGGATCTCGAACCAGATTTGACTTATGAAGAAAGGTCGGTGAAGATCACTGATCGCCGTGAGAAGCGCTTAAGGAACAAAGTCGTACCTTTGGTGAAGGTTCTGTGGCGCTGTAATCGGTTTGAGGAAGAAACATGGGAAACCGAGTCTTCGATGCGAGCTAAGCATCCTCATCTCTTCGAGTAAGGTAAACCTCGATTTCCTATCCGCTTATTCTTAGTTTCGAGGACGAAACTTTCTTTTAGTGGGGAGGATTGTAACACCCGCTATTTTTCCTAGCACTTTTATTCTTTCCGTTAGGACTCCGTCTTAACTCTGTCACTTTTCGGCCTCATATTTCATCATTTTACTAAGCTCTACATTAATTTTTGAGTTTAATGGTTTTATTTTTAATTTTAAAGATTTTAATTCTTTTTAAATCCATTTATTTGGTTTTCTTCGTAAACTAATTAATTTCCCGCGAGGAATTCTATTTCTATTCGAATTAACGTTTTTAAATTTGGATTTAGGTTATTCCTTTTCCTAAAAATGTTTGAATACGTTTATATAATATTTTCAACTAGTGAATATTTTTATTCACGAAAATTTAGTTGTTAATAATTTTATAACGAAGCTTCGCGAATGATTATTTTCTTACGCAAGGTTTACTCGAATTACCTTGAAATGCCTTTAACTATTTTACGATTATACTTTTTATTTGAGGCCATTTCCTCACAGTTTGGACCGACTAAGCGTCTGTTCACAAATTTTACTACGTATTATTATTACGTTTCATTTTATCACGTTAAACCGTAAACGTATGATTATTTTCTTTCATTTATTCCTTGCATTATTGTCAAAACTCTTCATACTTCTCCTTCATGTTGGCCGGCCATTTCATGATAAGATGAGCCTTGTTTTTATCAAATATTTATGCTCATTTATGCACAAAAACCTTCCATCCTCCTCATTCATTCTTGTCATAAAAAATATTCAACACTTCTTTCTCTCTTTCTTTTGACCGTGTACTCCTTCCACTTTCTTAGGCTGATTTTGGCTCCATTTCGAGTCACAATCGCATCGTTTTTATCGTCATAATAATCCTCTTTCCGATCCCTTCGTTAAGGTAATAATCGATGACGTTTTCGATCATTATTTACCTTGATTTTTATTAGTTTTCTCATGGTATTTTTCTGCCATGATTTTCGTGTTTGGTAGGCTTTTTGGACGATCCCGAGGCCGACGAATATATAATCGATTCAGACTTGGAGTAGAGGTAACGTCGATGTTACTCGGTATTTCATAATTTTAATTGTGTATTTGCATGTATATATTTTTATGTTTCATTTTGACAATATATGTATGTCAAAAATCTGGAAAATTTTTAAAATTTGAAAATTCGCATGTTTCGGTATTTTTATCGCTTTTACGAGATTAACGATTAAATCGTCATATTAATTTGTAAAATCGTAATATTCGGCCTAAACATGTAATATATGTTTATATTCTGTAAAAATGATGTTTTTGATGATTTTCAATAATTTAGTATTTTTCTGATATTTTAGTTATCGATTATTGAAATATTACCGTTTACAGACAAAAACGATTAAAAGCCGATTTTTAGTTCTAGTACCTAAACATTTTATTTTAATCTGATTTTTGACGTGGTGAAACTTTCCGATGAAATAGAACTTTATGAATTGTTTCATAATTTTTCGGAATTGTTAAGTGGATGAATTAATTAATCACTTTAAATCGTCGTTTATCGTTAAAACCGTGTTTGTCGTTTAAATTCTCGATTTCTGGTCCAATGATTAAATCTGGAAAAATTGTGATTCTGATGATTTCATAATAAAATGTATTTTTATTATTTTTAGTGCTTTAATAAAATGTTAGGAACGATAAGTTTATTAATGAAATCGTTAATTGTGAAAATGGGTTTAAATGACGGTTTTGTTGGAATTTGTTGAATCTGAAATCTTGGAAAAATCTAAAAAATTTATATTCTGGAAAGTCAGGATTTTAAAGTGTAATAATAATTTTTGGTTTTTAATACGTAAATCGTTTTGTAATTACTATTTTTATTAATCGTTATTGTCGGGATTAGACGATTAAAGAGAAAACGCTTTAAAAACCGAGTTTTAGGATTCTGGATTTTTTTTTCTTGACAGAATGTCCATAAATATGTTTTAACTATTTTACCTAATTTTTTTACTATTTATTAAAGTCTTTAATTAATAAGTATTGATTTTCGGACAAATTGTGATTTATCGTTAAAATGCTTCGTCTTACCTAAAAGAATTATTTTTCCAGCAATTTTGAAAGTATTTAAATCTGAAACTTTAAGAGTTAAATCATCCCTTAACATACTCTAAATATATTCATTGGTTTAATTAAATAAAAGACGTTAAAAGATTTAATTTGTCATTTTGCCGTAAAATCCTATTTATAATAGTATTGTCGAAACTAATAATAATTAGGGAATTTTAGTTTTATAAATTTTGAAAACACCCTGATTAGTAGTATTAAAGTAATTAAGACATTTCTAATCATTTTATAAACACTTGTGTGATATTTCAATATTTTTATAAACCTAAATGTTCTCACTTTAACAATTAATATCGTTAAGGCCGAAAGTATTAGTTTTATAAATCTATATCGTTGACTAAAAATGCTACATTAGTATGAACTAATATTTTTGCTATTTTGATATAATGCTATTTTTAGTAAGGTTTCTAAAAATAGAAGTTTCCTAAAATAGAAAGTTTCATCTTTTGGAAAGTGATTTCTTTTCCTTTTGTTCTCTTATTGTTTATATTGAATACATCTTTTAAATATCGATAATGGCTTTTTTTGGAATTATGGAATAAGGATAAGTGTGGGTTTAGAGTAATATAGTCTGGGATGTACGTTTTTGTCATCAGCTATACAGCCGGTGTGCCTATTTGGGGCACATTTGGTCGTTGAACTAGGCGTAGTTTCGCCCAGGAGAGTGTATGTTTTGACCTTAAGCTAGATATCGCATCGTGTTAGTCGCTGTCAGCTGAACTAGACATATTTGTTGTCTAGGAGGGGTATGCATTACTTAAACCAGGACCTCGCTGCACACAGTCCTGTTATAGTTGAGTTGCCTAGTTAGAGAATGGATTCTGTTATGAATTAAGTCTACAGTTCTCGAAGCTAGTTTCTAGTATTATCCTAGTGAAAGTCTAGATTCTACACTAATCTTATCCATAACGCCATTTTGAATATTTTTATTGTTATCGATATAAATTGGTTTGCAGGTTGGCAAATATTTTTATGTTTCTTCGGAAACCCGTTTTAATATTTTGGTTTTGCGCTGAAAGCTTATTTTAATATGATGTTTTACTGTTTTACTGTTTTCCATTTTAATTATTTTTCTATAGTAGTAATTACAGATTTAAAATCCTGTTATACGGCTGGCAGAACGTTGACGTTGCTCCCCACTGATTGTGGCTGTTATGTTTTAACATGGCAGGTATACGTGTTTGTTTTCCGGTGGGTGTGGGCTAACGAGCAGTCTTGGATCCTACTTGATCTTTTAATAATTATGTCTTAAGGATTGTTTAACCTCTTTGTGGATTGTTTTAAATTTTAGCCATTTTTATTTATGGCATATGTTTGACTATACCAATTTGATTTACTAAGACATAGTTACAGTGTGTTTTAATCCCGACTCTACAGTGTTTCCGCCACTTTATCGCGTTAGAATTTCTAGGGGATTACAACGGAGTTAGTCGACACTGTAGGTAAACTGAAACCCCGCCCTCTTTAGCGATGAGCCAAGAGGGTCGTCCCATGCTCAAAAATAGCCTAAATAGTCCATGTAAAAAGGTGGATAATGGTTGAAAAATGAGGGAAGACCGACTATTACCGCTATCATCCTTCCTAGGGACTCGGTCCTTTGGTAGGCTATTCACGATAACAGTCGGTAAAAGGCTTATTTTTGAGTGGTGAGAATTTTTTTGTGAGATGATTTTCTTTGGCATTTTTCTTTTGTATTTTGCTTTTGAGTTGCTATGCCATTTCTTTTTCTTCTTTTGTATTTTGTTTTTGATTTGTTGTGCCTTTTCTTTTTCTTCTTTCTTTTCTTTTTCTTCTTTTTTTTTTGACTTGGTTTCCCTTTTGGATAAATCTTTTATTGTAGGCATTCAATATCATGTTGTGCGTTCAACCCTAAGTTTTCTCAAGACCATGTGTAACTAATTTATCTTTTCGGTTTAAGACATTGAAGCGTTTAATTATCAATTGTGAGTTTGAAAGTTCTAATCTTTATTTTTGATTATTGATTAATTGCTCAGTTTAATTATATGAATGTTGTTATTGATTTCTAGAGTGACCAACTAGTTATTTATTTCATCGTTCTAATGTTAGTTTTGTTAATTGAACGAGAATTGTTGATTTACTTGACCTTAGTAACATCTAAGACTTAATTATTGGACGGGATTCGTTAATATTAAGACTTAGGAGTAATTATCATAGATCTTTAACGCAACTGGATTGTATGTGTTTATTTATCTCTTTATTGAATTCTCTATTTATTAATGTTGTTGTTGAATTAAATCTAAAACTGGATTGTTTAGGTTGTTTAACAGTTAGATCTAATTAAGAACGGGATACGTTTTAATTAGTTATTCATAGGGAGGACTAGAGTCTATGATTCACGATAAAGTAGTCAAGAATAATAATTTGAACCGGATTTCGATGATCAATTGTGATTGAGTTGTGGATTTGTACTTGACCCGAGACCTTTTTAATCATTTGATTTACTTAAAGTTTTCATCTTTAGTGTTTTAGTTGTTAGACAATCATTCAAAACCCCCCATACTTATTCTATAATTAATTAGTTAATTATCGTTCTACATTAGTACGCAGTATTAGTTAAACCGATTCTCTGTGGGTTCGACCGTTATTTCCATTATATTATTGTTTTAGTTAGTTGGTTATAAGTGATTATAAATTGTAATTTGAGGCATACGACTTTAGCCTGTCAACGTTTATGACTCGTTGGCTTGAAAATGTTTGCCTTCAGAATGCTTCTGACTCGTTAGGCTCGAAGATTAAAAATGTTCGAATGTGTAAGAACCCATTCGAACTTAAACTGCCTTTCGAATGCTTATGTCTCGTTGGGCTCGAAAGTGTCTGCCTTCAGAATGATTATGACCCGTTAGCCTCGAATATTAATTTTGCCTTCATAATGCTTATGACTCATTAGACTCGAATATTTAATTTATTTGTTTTGCCTTCGGAATGCTTATGACTCGTTAGGCTTAGATTGCCTTAAGGATGCTTATGACCCGTCAGGCTCAAGAATACTTATTTGTTTTTCCTTCAAAATGCTTATGATTCATTAGGCTTAGATTGCCTTCATAATGATTATAACCTGTCAGGCTCAAAATACTTATTTTTTTGCTTTCAGAATGCTTATGACTCATTAGGCTTAGCTTGCCTTGAGGATGCTTATGACCCGTCAGGCTCAAAATTGTTCGTTTGTTTTGCATTCGGAATGCTTATGACTCGTTAGGCTTGGATTGCGTTCAGGATGCTTATGACCCGCCAGGTTCAAAAATGTTCGTTGGTTTTGCCTTTAGAATGCTTATGATTCGTTAGGCTTGGGTTGCCTTCAGGATGCCTATGACCCGTTAGGCGGAGAATGTTTGTTTGTTTTGCATTCATAATGCTTATGACTCGTTAGGCTTGGGTTGCCTTCAGGATGCTTTTGACCCGTTAAGGTTGAATTGCCTTAAGGATGCTTATGACCCGTTAGGCTTGAATTGCTGATAAGTGTAGTTTGTAGTGCCTATTTGTTGTGTTTGGTCCTGGTTTCTCTTGTGAAATCGCTCTTCTGAGCGGTTTCTGGGCTACTTATGCTTCTTCTAGTTCTTTTTAGGTTCCTAAGACCAATCATGGAGATTTGGAACGATTCCGACTCGTTTCCTACACATTTGGAGCCAACGAAGAGAAGGAACGATCACTCGGTGCCTTAGATTCGATCCTGAGACCTTGGGACCCATTTCCGATACCCTTAGACTCGATCCTGAGCACAGATAATCGATGAGAAGCCCATGAGAAGCAAGGAGGGACCCTTGAGATCATATTTGAGGCCTACAAGACCCATCATGGTTGAGATGAGGGCCATCATGGTCGGGATGAAGAAGCAAAGCGAAGACAGCCTACTGATGGCTCAACCCGGTCGAGACCAAGGACCATCTCGGTCGGGATCATCACCCTTCCCGGCCGGGAAGGTACAGTGGCAGCCCACGTCAACTCTTTTCTTCTCCTATGCACTTGTAACCTTATAAATACCCTCCCTTTGTATTGTTTAAGCATCATACATTACTCTACATTAGACTAAACCCTAAATAGAGTTCCTCCTCTTATTAGCTTAATCTTTCCTTAAACTTTTGTTAATCTTAGATTAATCTAGTTTGTAATCCTTGTATTAAGGGAATTCATCAAGACTCAACCAAGATTGACAACCTTGGGAGATTTATTTGGGTTTTTCTTTACATACAAGTTTTCATCTTGTCTCTTCACTAGTTTGGTATAATTACTCTCCTCTTTTCCTTTAATCTTTGTTTTATCATTCAAATTTTAATCTTTGCTCATTGTTTTGTTCATTATTCATTGTTCTTACTAGTTTCACTTTCATTATGTATGCTTTGTTGTTTGTGTTGATTCCTCTAGTTATTGTTAGTATTAGTTTCATTATGTGTGAGTAGACTTATTGTGGGGTTAGTAGGGGGATTAAGTGTGGATTATGGGTAATTAGGGTTTGATTGTGTGTAAAGGTAGATTCTTTGTTACTAGTCACATGTTAAGAGCACCATGTGTTTGTTGAATTGCTTGTTTGAGTTGTATTGGCCATGCTTCTCATGCTTGTTTTCATCTTCTCATTGTGTGATTGATTTGTGGTTGAATCCTTGAGTATTGGGTAATATCTTGCATGAGTATTCGGGTTTTGTCTTAGACACGAGAGTGCGGACATTGGCTTTGACGCGAGAGCGCGGACCAACCTTAGTAACTAGGTGAAACCTACACCCTAGATCTCCCAACTATCCTACTACACTTATGAAACCGACCTAACCCTACTCCTTCCCAAATTTGATTTCCTTATCACCTTAGTCATTCATTTCTCTAGTTTTCTTGTTTCATTTAGCTTTAGTCGATCCTTTAGTTCATGCTCTACATAGTTCATTCATAGTCTTGTTTCATCCGTTCCTATCATCATATTTAATCAATTCTTGTCAATTCTTGTTAGTTTGTTCCTCTTTGTGTAGTTTTGGTAACATAGCCTTGTTTTTAGGTAGACCTAGTCTAGACACCTCATAACCGTTTCCGTGGATATCGACCCGACTTCCCTAGCTACGTGTTAGGTTTTGTTGGTATTACTTGTTGGTAGGGATCCACGGCAAATCCTTCCCATCAATTTGGCGCCGTTGCCGGGGACGGTGCATGTTTAGACTTAGTTTGCTTACTAGCTAGACTTAGTTACCCTTTTTCTATTCTTCTTCTATCCATTGTGCATATTTTTTAGTCTTTTTCTTTGTTTTATTGTTTTCTTCTCTCTTTGTCTTCCGTTGTGCTCGTTTATTGTCTTTGCCTAGTGCCCATAAAGCACTAGGTGTTCTCACGTTTGTTCAAGTGTGTAGTGCATGCCTAGGAGGAGAGGCGACTTCTTTCTCTTCAATCCAGAGCCGGAAAGACTCTTTAGAGCCTTTCGCCAACGGACAATTGATCGGGTTAGAATCTCTCAACCGAGTACTAGCAATACCATTGAAGAACAAGCTCAAGGATCCGACTTGAACGAGTCACCTCGAGAGACCGCCGAAGGGACTTTCATCAATCTCTTTGGTACATCTATCCATTCTTCTTCACCTAGTTCTCATTCAACTTCTACATCAACACCATCTACACCATCATCTCCCGCACATCCAACAATGCCTAAGTTCTCTTCTCATTCAACCTTCAAGGAAGACGTTTTGCCCGGTCCAACCGCTTTACCGGCCGCATATACCGGGAATTTTGTGGCAAAAACGCCATTTATCCAATTGGTTGAAAGAAGTCAATTTAGTGGGTTAACAACCGAAGATCCTCATCAATACATGGAAACCTTTTCGGACTATTGCGATGCTATCTCACAACCAGGAATAACCCAAGACCAAATCCGGTGGGTATTATTTCCTTTCTCTTTGATCGGCAAGGCAAAGCAATGGCTCAAAGGTTTAGACAAGACGGCTCTCGGTATAGACACTTGGAAGAAGCTAGCCTTAGCATTCTACCAACAATTTTATCCACCGGAGAAGACCAATCTATTGAGAGCTTCAATCACGGGGTTTCAACAACATGATGAAGAAAGTCTCTATGAGTCGTGGGAAAGGTTCAAAGCCTTGATCCGTTCTTGTCCTCACCATGGTTTATCACAGTGGTTCCTTGTCCAACAATTTTGGAACAGGTTATATGAAGATTCAAGGGCCATACTCAACATGGGATCTAATGGAAGGTTTACCGAGGTAGATGATGACCAAACTTGGTCAAGAATTGAGGAAATGGCGGTTCACAACTCTCAATACTCAAGGCCTAGGAAGGCGAATCGAGGAGGAAGGCACAAGATCGATGCCATTACACAACTATGTATTGATCTTGGAGCACAATTAAAAACTCACATGGAAACTATTGACAAGAAGCTCCAAAGCCATTTTGATCAAGGTCAAAGCACAAGAGCCTCCCACCAACATTCAATTCAACAAGTCAATGCTTTGGGAGTTGTACCTCCTACATCCTATTATGGGATATGCGAGATTTGTGGAATATTTGGACATGAACCTCAACATTGTCGAGGTAGTATTGAGCAAGTGAATGCTTTTCAAGCATTCAAGCAAGGTGCCCCATACTCTAACTTCAAGCAAAATGTGCCAAATCCTCACATGTTCCAAGCTTCCCATCAAGCTTCCCAACAACACCGTCCCATCTATGTTCCACCTCCCTTAAGGGACAACAACCAAGGCTACCAAGGTTATGTAGGCAACCAAAGGCCTTTCAACAACTTCCAACAACATAACCAAGGTGCCTTCAACAACAATCAAGGGAACTTCAATCATCAAGGTGGTTTCCAAGGAAACCAACACTCCCAAGGACATCAAAACCACAATCATGGTAACTCTCAAGGCCTTAATCAAGGCAATTAACAAGGATCTCAAGGTACTCAACAAGAAAGCAAGCAAAGGAGCCGGTCTCCAATTCATGATTATGGCATTCCCCTAGCCATCACCAATACTCCTCATAACCAACAATCTCCCCCTCGGGATTTCGACATGCAAAAATCAATGTTTGATATGCAAAGGAGTAATCAAGAAATGCAAAGAAGTCAAATGGAGATGCTAAGAAACCAACAAGAATTCTTTGCTCATCTTCAAAGAGAGAACATAGCAAGAGATACGCATATGAAGATGCTCGAAACCCAACTAGCTCAAGTTTCTTCGGGTAGTTCTTCAAGGCAAAAGGGTCAACTACCTCCTCAAGGTGAACCGGCGAAATTTGAACATGTGAATGCTATTAGCTTGAGGAGTGGTGCAACTTATGACTCCCCCTTATTCCCTAGTGAGCAAGAAGCAATGAAAGAAATTATATCTCCATCTCAAGACAATGCAAGTTTGGGAAATCTCATGGAAGAGCAAGTCTTGTGGAGGTTGAGAAACTCCATGAAGACAAGCGTCCCCCACTCCAAGGAAAAGACAAAGGAAAGAAGAAAGTGTCAATTGAAATGTCCCAACCTAATGAGCAAGACAAGATACACATCAAGTTGCCATTCCCAACAAGGCAAATGAAGACCAAGGTCGATGTTCAATATGACAAGTTCCTTGATATTATGAAGAAGTTGGATGTGAGCATCCCTTTCACCGAACTACTTACCCAAGTCCCGGCATATGGAAGATTAATGAGAGAAATCTTGGCTAGGAAGAGATCTGTTGACAAGGAAGAGACCATAGCGTTCACAAGAGAGGTGAGCGAGCTCATTCAAGGCTCTACACTTCCTAAGTTAAAGGATCCGGGTAGTTTCTCAATCCCGTGCACCATAGGGAACTTGAAGATTGAAAGGGCATTATGTGATTTGGGTGCGAGTGTAAGCATTATTCCTTACTCTATTTGCGAGCGACTTGGGATGAAAGAGCTCAAGTGTACCTCTATTACACTTCAAATGGCCGATCGTTCGCTTAACCGACCATTAGGAATGCTAGAGGATGTGCCACTAAAAATAGGGAAGTTCTTCATTCCGGTCGACTTCCTTGTGCTTGATATGCCGGAGGATACCATCACACCCATTATCCTAGGCCGCCCGTTTCTACATACCGCCGGTGCGATGATTGATGTAAAGAATGATAGGATTACATTTGAGCTAGGCGACGAGAAGCTCGTGTTTGACCTCCAAGTCAACACCTTGCCTACAAATGATGAGGCGTGTAATATGATCCATGCCATGAAAGACATCGATCTAGGGGATGAGTCGGATGAAAGTTTGAAAGACAACTTGGGTGGAATTGATGATGATGATGATTTTGAGCTTCGGGCGAATGAATGCCCATGTGATGTGATTGAAAATGAGCCGGTCGGTAAGAAGAAAGTTGAGCCTCCCTTGAGGCCTTGTGAAGATGAGTGGAAGTTTGGGTATATCCCGAAGGATCGAAAGTACAAGTTCAGGCCGTTGAACTTAGTAGATCGGGATGCCCCGGGCACTTCTAGACAAGGTTGTGAAGAACCTTGGAGTGTGGATTGGTATTCCACAAGCTTGATCGAAGATTTCTCGAGAGCCTTCGATTTGTTACTTCGTGCTCTTGATGGCGATGGAGTTATCTATAGTGTTGTTAAAAAAATGAATGAAGAATGCACCATCCTTGGTTTGACGTAGTTCCAAAAGAACCGTCTTATTGTATATAGGGTTTTTCTATGGGGTACCCCTCAACTATTGGCTTTTCCAAGTGATACCCCCGCCTTTTTCGAATTACATGGTGTACCCCTAAACTTTACTTTATCACTCCATATCATACCCCTAAACTTTATTTATCACTCCATATCATAACCAAAGTGATAAATGTATTACAATTATTTTTTTTAAAATGAATAATTAACATATTAATCAATCCAATTTGATGCTACAAACCACCTCTTTTACTTTACCATTCACCAAGCCACCAAATGCCCATCAAAACGCACTCTGTTGTCGGTCGACATCGACCTATCTCCCTCACTCTTTTAAATCCTTCAACCTCAATCCCTCCGTCACCCCCATGTCGTAGTATGCTGGAAAGGATTTTTTCGAGTAATGGATGCAAATTGAAGAAATATATCATGGTTGATGAAAATAAAATAGGGAATAATCACTACTTATATCATCAATTGAGAAATTTTCATTGGAAAATTATAACTTTGGTTACAGTATAGACTAATTTACAAAGTTTAGGGGTACATCTTGTAATTCGAAAAAGGCAGGGGTACCACTTGGAAAAGCCGATAGTTGAGGGGTACCCCATAGAAAATGGTATTTTGATGAGCGATGTGTATATATATCTCTTTCTTATTCTTTTGAGTTTTGTGAAATTCTTGTAATTTGGTATTTTGATGAGCGATGTGTGGGAGGGATTTTGATGATGTTTATTGAGTTCATTTGATAGTATATAGTGAAGATGAAATCTTGAAAGAGTAGTTGATGATAGAAGCTCGGAGCTTGGGCTAGGAAGTCGGTTTTTGAAGCTTTTGACAAGCTTTTGGGGACAGGATTCGAGATCCCGATGTATTAGTTGTCATGTGGGTGAAGCTATCATGAAGATTGAAGAGGTAGATGAGTCTTCCCGGCCGAGAAGGGCTTCATCTCGACCGAGATGAAGTGTGCATGGAAACTGGAGCTGCTGACTACCCATCCCGACCGAGAAGGGTTTCATCTCTCCCGGGAAGGGACCTTCCCGACCGAGATGAGTTGCTCTCGCCCGAGATGAGGCCCAGCTCTCCCATTTTGCCTCTCCTTAATCATTTAAGCCCACCTAACCACTTTATACCCCCTCCCAACCTCCCTACCTACCCTTGCAACTATCATATGACCCTTACACTTCATATACATACATTCATCTCATCTTCTCTTCCCTACACACCGAGTTTCACATCAAATCCCACCTCCTTACACCAATGCAAGCCTAGAACTTCAACCATGCAACAATATCGAGAATGAAGAGGAATAACAATGACGAAGACTAGCTATGTGCCGAAATCGAACATTGAGACAATGGAGTTAGTGAGTTGCTAACCGATTGGTACGGCAACTATCCTTTCTTTTCCGTCTTTTATTGCTTGTCCCCCTTTGTTTGTTCCCTTCCCCTTATCATTTTTGTGTCATGGTGGCCCTCGGGGCCTTGGTAGTCATTGCTCCCGATTCTCGATGACGTGACTACATCGAGAGTCATTTCAAAATCCAAATTTACAAGAGCTTTCAGTTTTTCTTTAATTTCACTTTCTTTTGTTTGGATTTAGTCGGATTTAGGCGGAATCCGGGCTAGGTGACTTGATTACACCTAGTCCTCCCTCCCATTTCCTTCTAGTTCCTTCTTTTTATTTCTTCCCCAATTCATATCTTTTCTCGTCTTGGCCCATGGTTACTTGATTACACCCCGGCCGGACACATTCTACCCTTTTCTCCGCTTTTCTTTTTGATTTTTAGCTTTAATTTTGTAATTTCTTTTCTTTTTTAGTGTCTCCACAAACTACCGATCGAGCATGAGGACATTGCTCGGTTTAAGTGTGGGGGAGCGATATCCTAGTATAGTTTTGTTCTATTTTCGTAGTTTTTTTGAAAAATCTTAAAAAATTCCTAAAAATTTGAAAATTTTCATAAAATCAAAAAGATTTTCTTTTGTGTCTTTTCCTTTTGTGTCATTGCGTCGTATTTTTGTTGTATTGTGTGTGTTTTGCCTCCCCATTTCCGTGTAGGTCCCTTGATCGTCGTGAGTTTCGGGAAGCTCTTGACATCCGGTAATGTCCTTCTATCTCTTTCTTCTTTCTTCCCCTTTGTAGAGTTTGGAGGATGTAGTGTGACAGTGTGTGCTCGGGTGGAGCCTTTTGGAGATTTGTGGTTGATTGGTTGTTTATTTGGATGTTTTGGGGTGGTGTTTGTTTTGTTTGTATGTTTGTTTTCTTTTCTCTTATTTTATTTGGTTTTGTTGTGTTTGTGTCATTTTCTTTCGTTTTTTTCGCGTCTTTCTTTTGTGGTGTGTAGTTGTGTCTAGTGTGTAAAAAGGTTTTCGAAAACCCGGTTTTGAGGCTAGTGCGCAAGTGTTTACTTTCCCTTTCTAGTGATGTGAATCGAGTCTTGGACTTTAGTCTAGTAGAATGACCCTAAATTAATAGTTTCGTTGGTCCTTTACCTTGAGTCCACCTAGTCTACTAGGGATTGACTACGGGATTTGCATTTTGACCACTATGACCACCCACGGTGTGAAAAGGCCTTGGTTGGCGAGTCCCATTCCTTAGGTGACCGTGTTCGAAATTGTTTTGATTAGTCCAAGTTTTCCACCTTTTTATGGGTTTGAAGGGAAATCACGACACCCGATTTACCCATTTCCCTACCTCCTACACATCTCCACAAATAAGTTGCAAATTGTTGAAATTCTCACTTGGTTGCAAGAAATGCCTACAAAACGAAATCATCCAAAAGGCAAGCCAAGTCAAAAGAAAGAAAAAGAGAAAAAGAGAAAAAGAAAGAATGAAAAAAATGAAGAAAAAGAAAAGGCACAACAAGTCAAAAAGAAAATACAAAAGAAGAAAAAGAAATGGCATAGCAACTCAATAGCCAAATGAAAAAGAAATATGCCAAAAAGAAAATGACCTCACAAAAAGAATTCTCACCCTAAAAAATAAGCCTTTTACCGACTATTACCGTGAAGACCCTACCAAAGAACCGAGTCCCTAGGAATGATGATAGCGGTAAATAGTCGGTCTTCTCCCATTTTGCAACCCTATCCACCTTTTTACTTGGAATAGTTGGGCGATTTTGAGCATGGGACGACCCTCTCGGCTCATCGCTAAAGGAGGCGGGGTCTCACTTACCTACAGTGTCGACTAACACCGTGGTTCATCCTTTTTCCATCCCGCCGATCGTCCCGTAGTACGTTCTTAGAAGGTTAGGAGGAACCTAGGTAAGTTACCAACGTTTTTATTGCTTTGTTGTCATACTATTAGGGTTTAGTTCATATCGGTTTGTACTATTAGTTCGGGAACATTGTCACTTGCCTTGAGTCCTTAACCGGTGCTTCGTTTCACCGCTTTGTAGAGGGAAGCGGTATTTATTTCTTCTTGGGTGCAACCGATTGCTTGTTTGTTTGTATGTTTGTTTGTTTGTGCGTTTTTGTGTCCGGTTGCATCCACAGTTTTGTCGAAAGACCTTACTTGCCTTGCGGAGTGCACTTTTCTTCTAAGTGTACTCGCGTGAGTTGAAAGGGCGTAGGGTGCGCTATACCTGCTCGGTTAGTAGTCTAGTTTCTTTTAGTTTTTAGTTAGTTGGTGCTTACTCGAGGGCGAGTAAGGGTTAAGTGTGGGGGAGTTGATAAGTGTAGTTTGCAGTACCTATTTGTTGTGTTTGGTCCCGGTTTCTCTTGTGAAATCGCTCTTTGCAGCACTTTTTGGGCTACTTATGCTTCTTCTAGTTCGTTTTAGGTTCCTAAGACCAATCATGGAGATTTGGAACGATTCCGACTCGTTTCCTACACATTTGGAGCCAACGAAGAGAAGGAACGATCATTCGGTGCCTTAGATTCGATCCCGAGACCTTGGGACCCATTCCTGAGCCCCTTAGACTCGATCCCGAGCACCGAGAATCGATGAGAAGCCCATGAGAAGCAAGGAGGGACCCTTGAGATCATATTTGAAGCCTACAAGACCCATCATGGTCCAGATGAGGGCCATCATGGTCGGGATGAAGAAGCAAAGCGAAGACAGCCTACTGATGGCTCATCCCGACCGAGACCAAGGACCATCTCTGTCGGGACCACCATTCCGGTCGGGATCATCACCCTTCCCGGCCGGGAAGGTACAGTGGCAGCCCGCGTCAACTTTTTTCTTCTCCTTTGCACTTATAACCTTATAAATACCCTCCCTTTGTATTGTTTAAGCATCATACATTACTCTACATTAGACTAAACCCTAGATAGAGTTCCTCCTCTCATTACCTTAATCTTTCCTTAAAATTTTGTTAATCTTAGATTAATCTAGTTTGTAATCCTTGTATTAAGGGAATTCATCAAGACTCAACCATGATTGACAACCTTGGGAGATTTATTTGGGTTTTTCTTTACATACAAATTTTGATCTTGTCTCTTCACTAGTTTGGTATAATTACTCTCCTCTTTTCCTTTAATCTTTGTTTTATCATTCAAATTTTAATCTTTGTTCATTGTTTTGTTCATTATCCATTGTTCTTACTAGTTTCACTTTTTTTTTTTTGGGAAATGGTAAGTATATTAAAAAAGTTAATTAAAGATCACGTACATAGTTGTTTGACATAATTAGCATCTCTGCTATTCAGGTTCCGAGTTCGAGCCATACTACGATAATACATTTGCAATTCCTCGATTATCCTTTTGGACAATATTTGTGGTCTCAATACCAGCCCGTCTATTCTACTCTTATTTCGCTGCTGCTAAATAGAGTAGATAGTAGCATTAATAGCCCCATTCACTATTGCTCTCTTCAGCTTAGTTCCCCTCATATTCAGTCTCCATTTATTATCAATTGCGTTGTCCATCCTTTTTTCTATCCATATCCCAACAGCCTGCAAGATTTGTCTACTATATGAGCACTCACAAAATAGGTGCGCTATCGTCTCGATACTGGTAGTACAGATGCAACACAGCTCGTTCGTTACCAGCTTCAATTTGTACAGTCTCTCTTTCGTGTTCATGGCCTGATATTGGTGCATCCACGCAATTATCCTGTGCTTAGGCATTGTCCACTGATCCCATACCACTCTATGCCAATCCACCTCAACTTTCTTCTCCCTAAACCGCTGATATCCTCTCGCTACAGTATACAGATTGCTTGCAGAATGCAGACCATTCATCATTTTCGTACCCTATCTTCAGCTTGTCTTTCACTTGACATATTTTTCTCCACCCCCAACTGGTATCAATAGAGGGATTATAGTCACTTTCATTATGTATTAATAGGGTCCTTGGAGACAGGCGATTTCTATATGTAAATAATAGGGTCAGTTTCACTTTCATTATGTATGCTTTGTTGTTTGTGTTGATTCCTCTAGTTATTGTTAGTATTAGTTTCATTATGTGTGAGTAGACTTATTGTGGGGTTAGTAGGGGGATTACGTGTGGATTATGGGTAATTAGGGTTTGATTGTGGGTAAAGGTGGATTCTTTGTTACTAGTCACATGTTAAGAGCACCATGTGTTTGTTGAATTGCTTGTTTGAGTTGTAGTGGCCATGCTTCTCATGCTTGTTTTCATCTTCTTATTGTGTGATTGATTTGTGGTTGAATCCTTGTGTATTGGGTAATATCTTGCATGAGTATTCAGGTTTTGTCTTAGACACGAGAGTGCGTACATTGGCTTTGACGCGAGAGCGCGGACCAACCTTAGTAACTAGGTGAAATCTACACCCTAGATCTCCCAACTATCCATCCTACTACACTTATGAACCCGACCTAACCCTACTCCTTCCCAAATTTGATTTCTTCATCTCCTTAGTCATTTATTTCTCTAGTTTGCTTGTTTCATTTAGCTTTAGTCGATCCTTTTGTCCATGCTCTACATAGTTCATTCATAGTCTAGTTTCATCCCTTCCTATCATCATATTTAATCAATTCTTGTCAATTCTTGTTAGTTTGTTCCTCTTTGTGTTGTTTTGGTAACATAGCCTTGTTTTTAGGTAGACCTAGTCTAGACACCTCATAACCGTCTCCGTGGATATCGACCCGACTTCCCTAGCTATGTGTTAGGTTTTGTTGGTATTACTTGTTGGTAGGGATCCACGGCAAATCCTTCCCATCAATTTGCTTCGGAATGCTTTAGCGACTCGTTGGGCTTGAAAATGTTTGAATGCTCAAGAATTCTTTCGAACATAAATTGCCTTCAGAATGCTTTAGCGACTAGTTAGGCTTAAAAATGTTTGAATGCGCCAGAATTCATTCGAACTTTAATTTCCATCAGAATGCTTTAGCGACTCGTTAGGCTTGAAAATTCGAAGATGTTTATTTGTTTTGGTTAGATTAGTTTTGCTTTGCGGATTGGTTTCGCTTTGATTGGATTCGTTTTGCTGTGATTGGATTTGTTTTGCATTGCAAGGATTTGTTTTACTTGACTTATCATGTGCTTGAGTACGAGTAGTCTTGTTAGTCGAGGATCAGATTTTGTTTAGAGAGTGTTTATAAGCTTGTTTTACGGGTTACGGTTAGTAAATTGTCTAGTCGTTGTTTATTTTGCTTGGTTTATGAGTGCATGTTTTGCGGGTATTGGATACCATGTCCCGTTTGCTCTTGTTTTAACTTTGAGCCGAATAATCAGACGTGCAACCTGCTGCGCCTTAAACTTTGGGCGCTTATCCCCCAATGGTTCAAAATAAGGACGCTCGACCTGGGGCGCCTGGGCCTTTGTGGGTCGGATCTATTTAAAGTCAGCGAAGGAAGGGAGAACGAATCATTCGTCCTGAAAATCAGACGCGTGCATCCCCACGACTCAATCTCGCTTTCTTGATTTGTTCAACCGATTTCCGCCTTGATTATTGCCATACAAGATTATGTCGACGTCGGGTAAGCATTCCTTACTCGCCTATTGACGATTTTTGCTTAATTTGGTTGATTATGGGTCAATTTTGCTAAAACCCTAGAAAATCGATTTGGGCATTTTGAATTTGCTAGGTTTTGATATTTATTCTCGGTCCCATTGTTAAATTAGGGTTGAGTAGAGCTTGTTAGGATAGTTATAAGCTTGATAGGAGGTTTTGAGGTGCATTAATGGCTTCCCATGGGGTAAATTCGAAATGCTAGGGTTTAAGGACTGTTTCCCCTGTTGTTCCTGTACTTGCACTTCGTAATCTTGCTTGATTAGTATTTGTGACATTATGGGTGACTTCCATGTCGACCTTTGTGAGTTAGAATGCCCTCTAGGGCACTTCGTGCGGTTTTGTGTGACTTACGACGGACCAAGTAGTACCGTAATGATGTCGGATTTTCCCAAAACCACTTTTATTGTGATCGGGGTCGAAAATGGGTGCTAGTGGGCATTTTTGAATTTTGATATCTCTATCCTAAATTTTGACATTATTTTGACCCGTTTGAGCTACTTTATTTTTTGGTGTAAATGTAAGATTGTATTACTAAATCACCAAAAATACAAATGTTTTGAGTCCCTTTACATACATCAATTCAATACTCTATCAATTATATCTAGATATTTGCATTTACATTTAGTATTAGTGCAAAAATACCAGATTCTAGACTTAATCTCAACTTGAATATTAGTAATTAATTGATCAGGCTTGAGAATGTACTGGTGAAGCCAACAATGGTTCCTCATCCACCAAATGTGATACCAAACACCCAGAATTCCAGCCGCAATGATTTGTCGATATAGTAGTGACTTATGCCTATACCTCTTCCACCATAAACAATTATTAAGCAAAGGGATAGTCACTGATAACCACCGGGACAATAGATCAAAGCATCTTAGAGTTAAACAGCATTGAGAGAATAAGTGCAGATGAGTTTCATTCGTCAGGCCGTAGAGGAAGCATGCCTGATCCTGGACCACCTACATCTTCAACAACCTATCTTTTGTTAAGAGTCTTTGGTGACACACAAGCCAAGCAATATAATAGTGTTTAGGAATGCTTATCCTATTCCAAACAAACTTATCCCAATACACCCTCTGACCATGAGTAATCAGACTGTCATACCCCAAGGCCGGTGTATACTCATGCCCTTGGTCAAGCAAAGAAGGGAACAATTTATTATTGAAGAAGATGTTCTTAACCTAGTAGATCTTATGCCAAGACCAGCTGGAATTAGAAGAAGGTATATACGAAGCCCAATCCATTCATTTAATGTAAATACTATGTACCCATTTCACCCAAAGATGTTGTGCCATATTGTTAACCCACCAAGCATATTTGCCAATACAAGCAATATTCCAGAGTTGACTGTTCTTCAATCCCAATCCTCCTTCATTTATAGGGCAGCACACTCTCTCCCAAGCCACCAGAGGAGGCGAATTATAATGTTCACTACCCCTCCATAGGTAGTTTAGACAAATAGCATTGATCTTGTTTACAACAACAACTGGTAGGATGAACATCGTTGACCAATATTGAGAAATTGAAGTAAGAATAGATTGAACCACAATGAGCCTCCCTTTATACGATAATTTCTACGCTCCCATTCTTCTGATTCTGCTTACTATCTTTTCTGTCAAGATATGGCACTCCAGAACAGAAATCTTCTTAGGGGACATAGAAATGCCCAAGTATTTAAAGGGTAATTTACCCACCTGCATACCAGTCATTCTCACAATTCGCATCGCCTCCTCATCCTTAATACCATTGAAGTAGATGTTTGATTTACCTTGGTTCATTCTCAGACCAGAAACTGCAGAAAATGTGGCAAAAGCCCTCATAATCCATCAGACAGAAGTACAGGAACCTTTGCAGAACACCATTAGATCGTCCGCAAAACAAAGATGGCTGAGTTTGATTTCTTTACACTGGGGGATGAAATCTATAATCCTCGCAATTCTGGATTACATTGAGTATTCTACTTAGATACTCCATACAAATTGTGAAGAGAAGGGGGGGGAGGGGGGGGGGTGGATAAAGGATCACCTTGTCGGAGGCCTCGTTTAGCCTTAAAGAACCTGAATGTGTCCCCATTCAAAGAAATAGAATAGCTTGGAGAGGAAAGGCATTCCATGATAATATTAATGAAAGAAGGAGGAAACTCCATAGCCTGTTGCATGCCCTCTACAAAACTCCACTCAATAGAATCATATGCCTTTTGCAAGTCAATTTTGAGAAGGAGTCTTGGTGAACAGATCTTCCTATTATAGAGTCGGATAAGGTCTTGACAAATGTGTATATTCTCTGCAATATCCCGAGCCTTGATAGAATGTCTTAATTTATTAACTTCAAATGGTTTGACTGGTCAAATCTTCAAATGCACATTGTGAAGGACTGATAATCTCAGGTAAGATGTGGCCAAGCCTATCACAAAGGACTTTGGAAACATATTTATAAATGGTATTACAACAGGCGATAGGTCGAAACTGGCTCACATGAGTTTGATTCTAAACTTTTGGTATGAGAGTGAGCATAGTATTACTAACTTGTTTCAATAGCTTACCATTGCTAAAGACATCTTTGATCGCATTGCAAACTGAGCCACCAGTATTTCCCCATGTATCCTTAAAAAATTGACTTGTAAATCCATCCAAACCAGGGGATTTGTTACCATGAATGCTAAACATAGCTCTCCTAATATCAACTGAGGTAACCGGTCTAGCCAGATATCTACGCTGAGCATCAGTTAGAATTTTCCTTGTCTTTACAGTAGCCTTATGGACAGTAGCTATTGTTTGACACTGCCCAAGAATATTAGAAAAGTAATTAATAAACGCAGATTGTATTTCAGCAGGCTGAGCGCACACGATTCCTTGTAAATTCTGAACTTGTATCACTCTATTAACTGCTCTCCTTTGCTTGATAGAGGAATGAAAGAAGGCAGTGTTTTGGTCCCCTTGTTCCATACAATGTTACTTCGCTTTCGGCTGTAGGAAGGAGTAACGAGCTTTATCCAGAATACTATATTGCTTTACTATGGCAGATTCATAGTGTAACAATAACGCATCAACAGGTTTCTGTTGCAGTTGAGCTTGAATATTATGTTTGAGCTACTTTAGCCTGACTTGAGACGCGTATTTTTGCGTATTTGCTTGGTTTTGCAGCTAAAGATGATACTGAGCATCCCGAGGGAGCTCCTTTGACTGGCACCAGTGGTGAGGCCGCTGGGACGAGCTCGCTGACTCCCCGTAGGATTCATAAGAGACGACGAAGCGTTCCCTCGCAGCGTCATGATCCAAGGGCCATAAATGAGGCCGAATTCGATAGAGTTACGAGGCGTAGGCTGCCTGAGACGATTGCTAGGAGGGCTCATGTCCCGGATTCCGCGCACAGGGACTAGGAGGTTGGTTACGAGGACCCTCCGTGGGCTCAGGCCTAGGACGGTCATCAGTTGATGTTTCGTCCCGATTAGCACATCTCCAACCGTATTGTGAACGGCCTGGTGAGTATCACGACTCGTACTTAATGGTTTAGGCTTTAATTCTTTGTTTAGGTTGGTTTGGTTTGTTTATGCCTGTATTACCTCGGTTTGAAGCCTCTAGGTCCAATGAGGACCTTCTCGGGTTTTACGACATGCTTAGAGATCTATTCTCAGAAGCTTAGCCCCGCGGCAAAGGAGATTATCGTGAGGTCGTCTTTGAGTCTCATGGTCGGGCACTGGACCCGCTTGGTAGGTTGCAAGACCAAGTGCAACCTTATAATGATTAGAGCGATGATTGATCGCTTTCACAACACTATCTCGACGTTCCACATGTCTTTCGGGGAGGTCGTGATGACTTTGGAGAACTTCAGGGTTATTACGGGCTTACCCTGGGGTCCGGAGGTGATTAGATGGGCTGCCGAGGGCCGTAAGTTAGATAGCGATGAGGTCCGAAGATTTATTGGGAATTGTTTGGAGCGTGAGGCTTATAGTACGCCTCATGCTCTCGTGAGTTCGCACATTACCAATCACTTCGAGAGGGTGGCGGTACTAGAGGGTCGAGTAACCAACACACCGGTGCAGGATGCCCGTTTGTGGTTGTGGTACTTCCTAGGATCGACCCACTTCTCGGATAAGGGCGACGGGTTTAGTACTATAATTTTGCCTTTCCTAGCTGATTTAGATCAGCTGGGACGCTTCGATTGGGTGACCGCGGCTTTCGCGGAGATGACCCGCTGCTTGCAAGTCATGGTGAGGCCATTGAAGGTGGAATCGGCCTCAGCTTTGCATATCGTGGGTCCAGGTCTCGTGCTGGAGGTTAGTTATTGTTTCTTGGGTATTGCTTAGTTTGGTTTGGTTTTGCTAATGATGTTTTTCTTTAAGTTTTGCAGGCTTGGATCTATTCCAACTTCTCTCGATTGGCACCCAAGACGGTGCGTGCTCGTCTGGTTAGGTTTCCAGCGGGGATCGAGTGGAAACTAGATCAGGCCAAGAGTACGACGAGTCACTACCCGTCGAAGAATGTGCAAGGAAACCAGGTGCGCCTAGAGGATGTAAGTTTCCTACTTACGGCTTGTTTTATTTAGTAGAGCCCTAGGTTTAGGATTATTGAAGCATCGATTTTGCTTGTGTAGTTTGTGGCCCGTCCTTGGGCCGTTTATGAGGGTGTGCCCGAGTATGTGGCGGCGGAGCTGAGGCCCAAAAGCTACAAGAGGATGCTCCTTCTTGCGCTATTCCGCCCGGTGTGGTGTCTGGGCGAACGGTTGGTGCCTCAGTGCTTGTATGACAATTTCAGGATGCCAGTTGATTCTCCCCGGACCATGTTTAGACCACCGATCACCGTAGAGCTTCTCGAGGGTAGGGATGGAGAAGGACGTGATGCGCTACTGGTGCTTGGCGCCTCCTATCTGTCTCACATCAGCCAGCGGTTAGCTTGCCACCGCCTCGTGGTGAGTATTCGATTTTTGTTTTAGGGCTTGTTTTGTTCTATGGCTTAGTGCTATCTGCACCTTGACCTGTTCGCTTTTCCTTTAGCTGGCCGACCCGGCTGATACTATTCAACCCCCAAACTTCCCCTTGACGCTGCTTAGGGTAGATGCAGCCGGGGTAGATTTTCCGGAGCCTCTCCTCCTGGGTTCTGCCGAGGAGATGGATGCTGGGATAGAGTGGCTGAACCGGGTATACCGAGTAAGTTTCGGTTTTTGTCTTGGATTTGGGTTCTCAAGTATTAGGTTTAGTTTGGCTAATTCCTTTGGTTTCACCTCTCAGGTTTCGTCGGCTTCTCATCAGCGGTTGTGGTAGGCCGCCAACTGCTTCCGGGCCTATGCGTCGAGGGTCTCCCGTGATACTTCGGGGTCTCAATCAGTGAGTACATGTACCTAGGGTTGGCTCCCAGGCTATTTGTATCTTTTCCTAAGGTGTGGGTGTATTTGCAGGATACTCTGGATATGGTGAGGCAGCTGGAGACTCGGGTAACCGAGCTCGAGACGGAGGAGGCCAAGCTGAGACAGCTGCTGCAATCCCCAGACGATAAGATTGCCCAGCTTAAGGAACGGTTAGCTCGGACTCAGAGCGAGACCTCGGCGCAGAGCGAGGCTAGGCTGGGGATTGAGATGGAGAGGGAGGTCGAGGCTGAGGCTGAGGATCACGCTACGGGCAGCACCGAGGATATTAGACGGATTCGCGAGACAGCTACTCTAGATATGCTGTAGGGGATTGATGGTAGTGAGTCTGCTACCTTTGTTTTGGAGGATCTAGGTTTAGATGACAATATCGATGAGCTCATGATAGCTATAGGTGCATCTTCTAGGGGTCCTCCCTAGTTAATGAACTCGGTTTGGGTATGGATTTGTATAACTTGTACTCCCTCCGAGTTCCTATTATTGTCCCAAAAGCTTTTGGGTGGAAAATAAGGAACGGGAAATTAGTGGCTCAAAAAGGGAGAAAGAGAGAGAGAAATGGGAGAGTAATTGTGAACACATATTAATGGCCTTAAAAGGAAAGTGAGACAAAAATCAAACTCATCCCAAAAAAGAAAGTGGGACAATAATAGGAACTCGGAGGGAGTATATTTTTAAGACTTTTAGCATTTTGATTGATCGGTTTAGTCTTGCACTTTTGTTTCTGAAATGTTGACCTAGATTAACAAGTAATCACTTCAGGTTCAGTTTGTTTGCGATTTCGTCGTAGTTTTAGGATGTTTTAAATGTGTTAGGGTTGCATGAGAGTACGAAAATGGTTTTTTGGTTTTTTTTAAATGCGTTAGTTTGAGGCGAGAGTTAGATCAAGTAGTACGTCGATTAAAAAATTTGACTCGATATGTGCAAAATGTGAGAAATTAACATGTTTCGACTGAGTGCATCAGGAGACAGGTGTAGTTGTCTCGACATTCATATTTAAGACGAGGCAAAAACAAAAAAAGGTTAGGCTACTTTTGAAAAAAAAAGTTAGACCACTTTTGTATATTCACGATAATTCCGTACTGGGCTACAGACGCGAACTGACGGTGCCATTAGAGGATACAACACGCTTAGGTGGGGTAGCTTATCCCCCAAAAAAAAGTCCAGTAGATCCAACGGGTTAAATGTGTTGTCTGTGTGGCCTCGTTGCTCTTGCGTGGGTATTTCGGCTTTCAGAAAGGGTTTTAGTGAATTCGGGAGGTTGTTCCCGATGTCCGGGGTTGTCAGATGGTGATTGTTGTGGTAAAGCGGGGCTGATGTCATAATTTTGAGTTGCTAGGGATGCTGATACCTTAGGGTTCAAACGCCTGGGCTGGTGCGGTCGGATTTCAAGTCGCCAGGGTTCGGGCGGTTCGGTATTTGGGCGCCTGGGCTCGGGCGGCCCGATTCTCATTTATGGAAATTTTTGTGTAGTTTCTTAATTATTGTGGGATTAGAGCTATATATGCGGGTTATGGGTGCTCGTTTTAGACATACTGAAATACCCATAGTGTGTCTATCGCTTCCTTGTATTATTTTGAGTCATGTCAGGTTTCGGGAGTCTTTTAACCGAATGGATGGGTCATTTTAAGAAATGTGACCTCGAGGTTCGTCCAAGTGATGGTTTATCCACGGTTGTTGCGTTAAGGCAGGTTAAGGTGCAAGATGACTTCTTGTTGGCGTGTTCGAGTTTTTGGGACGTAAAAAGTCATGTTTTTTATTTCCCTGGAGGTAATGTTTGTCCTCTTCACGAGGAGCTAGATGTTATAGGCGGGTAGTGTTCGGTTCGACCTTGTGTGCCCTTGGGAGATGATGCTTTTGTGGAACGGTTTCGTCACTTTTTGGACCTTTCTTCGTTAGAGGAGGCTAAATTTTTCTTCGGGGAAGGTGGTATTGACCTAGAGTTGCTATTTAGTAGGTTCTCATAGAAGGGTTCCTGTGATATTTCACCTCTATCTTGTAGGCGGGCTTTTAATATTGCGATGACATGTTACTATCTCTTTGAGGACGCGTCAGTGCATGAGGGTTGGGGTAATCCTTGGGTTTTGGATGTTGTAATGGGGATGGAACATGGCGATCACCCTTTTTACTTATTCTGGGGGAGCTTATCCTAGGTCTTGATGTTCGTTCCCGGAAGCTCCAGGCTCTTTTGCGGGGTTCTAGGATCATTTTGCAGGTAAATATAGGGGTGCTATTTTTTTTCTTTTCGGAAATTACTTTAGTTCGAAAGTGTGACATTGTGTTGTGGTTTGTGCAGGTTTGGCAACAAGAGAGGCTTGGTTTAGTTGACCCTCCTCGGTCCGTCAAGGGTTATAGCAATAAAGGTTTCACAGGTCGCAAGATGGTGCAAGCATGGAATGATGGTTACACTGAGGAAGGATGGCATTCCTACTTGCAGGCTAATGGGCGAGTGGATATCAAGTGGACAGTCCCGTGGTGGCATGTCAGTGGACAAGCCGGGTTTCCCTTCTCGTCCTCGACTCAGGTTAAGCAAATATTATCCTTAAGGGATCCGGTTTATATTTACCCGAGCGAGTTGTCGCACCCAATGGGGGTGAGGCCATCCATATCAGAGATTACTAGGGGTGTTCCTAAGTCTGACCCATGGCCGGAAAGTTCTCTTGGGGAATTTAAGATATCTTGGAGACGAAAAATTTCACGTCCCATTGTTATAGAGGGTGCTCGATCGACCGACATTACTTCTTTCCGGCGGGGGTTTTATGAACACTCGTTTGGATAGAGCAAGTCGAAAGTTAGGAAGACCGCGGTGCTAGAGGATAAGGACGCGACTCAAGGCAACGTCACTAAGTGCCTGACCAAAGACAGCGTTACCGATCCTAGTGTCGTTAGTTCATCTATACGGGCCAAGACCGATGAGACCCATATTGAAAATGTGAGTGATGAGAGGAAGTATGATTGGCTGGGCTCGCCTTTGGCTAGGGTGGTGGAAGCTTGTGTTCGAAGGGGTCGATTTTGAAGGACCCAAACAAGCACACCCGGATGACGATGGGAGAAAGAGGTTGGACTGGTAGAGCCCAGCCGTTTTGTTCTACGTTGTATTAGTTGATATTATGTGGGGTATTAGTACTAGCTAGCATTTGTAGGGTTTTGATATGTTGTCATTTTCCGAGGTAGACGGGTTTCGGATGTTCGATGTAAACAACCTCGACAAATGCTCGATTTAACTGATTTTTTTTTAATGAGAAGCAAAATTTTTTTCATTTTTTTTGTGGCTCGCAACACGATTATTCATTTTACCCGGAGCGCCCTTTCGGGTTTTCACTCCGTCCTCGGCTCACCTTTTGTTTTGTTCGAAAATTTCTCATGGTACCCTCGAACTATGTCACATTACACATGGTACTCCTACTTTTAACTTTTCACATGGTAACCTTGAGTTTTATATTTTAGTTCCCGATTTGCCCTTACCCAAATTTCTGTCATGACGCCGTTAAATTATGACCAAAATTAACAACTACTTTTCTTCAAAAAGAGAGGTGTTCTCATGGTACCCCTAAGTTTTCATAGTTGTTCTCATGGTACCCTTAAGTTTTCATAGTTGTTCTCATGTTACCCCTGAAAGAAAAGCAATGACTCAGAGAAGTAAAGCAACGATTAGTTTACTGAACTAGCTGTTACACAAGTGCTTATAAATTCACTCCCCTTTCTATTTTGGCAGAAGAAGATCAAACAATCCACACTTACTCACTCAACCTTTTCACCTCCTTCTTCACTTGTACAAAAAAAAGGAAAAACTTCATCACCATAACCTTGAAGCTCGATCATCCGGAAACATCAATTTTTTCCATTTTTTTGTACAAGTGAAGAAAAAGGTGAAAAGGTTGAGTGAGTAAGTGTGGATTGTTTTTTCTTTTTCTGCTAAAATAGAACGGGAAGTGAATTTAATTTATAATCACTTGTGTAATGGCTAGTTCAGTAAAATAGTCGTTGCTTTGCTTTAATGAGTCGTTGCTTTGCTTCAATGAGTCGTTGCTTTCCTTTTAAAGTACCATAGCAACAACTATAAAAAATTTAAGGGTACCATGAGAACAACTATGAAAACTTAAGGGTACCATGGGAACAACTATAATTAATTTTGGTCATAATTAACGGCATCATGACAGAAATTTGCGTTAGGTCAAATTGGGAACTATACTATAAAACTCAAGGTTACCATGGGAACAAACTTAAAAGTAGGGGTCCCATGTGTAATGTGACATAGTTCGAGGGTACCATAGGACTTTTCCCTTTTTTTTGCTTTCTTTTTTTTACGGCTCGCAACTCGATTCTTCATTTTGCCCGAAGCCACCTTTAGGGTTTTAATTCCGTCCTCGGCTCGTTATTTTTTATTTTTTTATTTTTTTTACGACGTCTCGCAACTCGTTTCTTCATTTTTCACGGGCCGCCCTTTCGGGTTTTCGCCCCGTCCTCGGCTCGTCGTTTGTGCTTCGTCATTGAAATCACTAGTTAACCGGAACGCGGGGAAGAAGTTCCGATTTGCATGTGAATCGAGTAATCAATTTTGTTGTTTTTTGTTGGTTGTACCCTTGGAAGGGTTGCCTATGTATCCGTGTTTAGACAGAATCAAACCATGTTTGTAGTTCATTTTGGATGTGAGTTATTTCGCTTTAGACTTGTTATGTCAACTATCGATGCAAATTATTTTTAAGCGTTTTGTGTGGGTTTTCACCCCAGGTTGGAGATCAGGACGGGGTTATCGGGGAGTTTAGGGATAGTGTCGTTTGAGTTGGTCCATGTTGGTTGAGGTTGAGAACTCCTGACAGTCTAGGTCAGTAAGGATCACGGCGCCCCCGTGAGTATTTTCTTGACGTGGTAGGGGTCCACCCAGTTTGGTTTGAATTTCCCTCTAGGTTCCCTCTAAGTCTCCCTCATGTATGTTTCGGGATTTGACTCGTTTGTTAAAATCTCGCTGTATGCGTTGTTGGTAGACTTGAATGTTGGACAGTGCGTGTATTCTACGCTCATCTAGAAGTACTAGCTCATCGTAACGTTTTTGGTTCCATTCTTCTTCGGGAATGCCGCTTTCGGCTAGTATCCTTAGTGAGGGTATTTCTAACTCTATAGGTTGCATGGCTTCAGAGTCGTAGGTTAGGTAATAGGGTGTGGCTCATGTGGGCGTTCGGTAGGAGGTTCGGTATCCCCATAATGCGAAGGGTATTTTGTTTGGCCAATCCCGATAGTTGTCTATCATTTTCTTTAGGATTGTCACGATGGTTTTGTTTGCTGCCTCTACAGCCCCATTTGTCTGAGGTGTGTAGGGTGAGGATTTGTGTCTTTGAATTTTTTATTTGTCTAAGAGTTTTTGGCTGTCGGCCCTGAAATGAGCCCCTTGATCACTGATGATTTCGTGAGGTAAGCTGTAGCGGCAGATGATGTTATTTTGTAGGAATTTCACTACTTGTTTGGAGGTTATTATGGTGTAAGAGGCTGCTTCTACTCGTTTAGTATAAAACAGTGTTCGCCAGTTCCGGACGGGTGCACCTTTCCTATGATGTCAATTCCCCAGGTAGAAAAGGGTCAGGGTGTTGTTATGGTGTGGAGTGGATATGGTGGTAGGTGTTGGATGTTGGCGAATATTTGGCAGTTGAGACAAGGGCAAACATGACGCCGGCAGTCTGCCTATAGGGTGATCCAGTAATAGCCTAGTCTCATTATTTTTCGGGCTAATAGGTGTGCGCTCATGTGGGGTCCACATTTCCCGTCATGTACTTTGTCCATGAATTTCTCGGATTGGTTTTTGTTTATGCATCTAAGGAGTATTCCTTGTGGGGTTCGTTTGTATAGTAGTCCTTGGTTTAGGACGTAGTGAGCGGCTTGTATTCGTAAGGCTCTTTTGCTTTTGGTGTTTGTGTAGGGTGGGTATGATCCGTTGGTTTTGAAGTCTAGGATCTCTTTGTACCAGGGTTCTTCGGGGGTTTCGTCGGTTTCTATGTTGTGGATGTAGGCAGGTTGTTCACTCTTTTCTACGCAGACATGCATAGAGAAGAGGTTGTCGGGCATGTTTATTAGTGAGGCTAACTTGGTTAGGGCGTCAGCGAATTGGTTTTCTTCACGGGGTATGTGTATGAAGTTGATTTCGGTGAATTCCCGGAATATTGTTTCTATTTCGGTTTGGTACGCGGCTAGGCTCTCGCTATGGACCTTCCAGGTACCCGTGGCTTGTTTGACTACTAGGGATGAATCTCCGTGGACTCTAAGGTTTTTAACTCCTAGAGTTACGGCGGCTTTTAGCCCTATTAGGCATGCTTCGTATTCGGCTGCATTGTTGGTAACCAGGAAGTCTAGTTTGACTAATACGGGTGTATAGTAACCTATTGGTTGTTGGTTGTGTGCTGTGTTTCTTATGTTGTGTTTTGGTCGGGGAAGTCGGTTGTGGGTTGAACTTAGGGTAATTGTTCCTGATCTCTTTTTTAGGGTGAAGTTACGTGGGCCGTTTGTTGTAGTCCTTGTACTTTGATTAATTGTTATCGATAAATGGCAGAGTATCGAGTTTCAAGCGAAAAAGTGCATTATTAAAAAAAAACAAGCAATTGTCGAGGCGTTTTGTAAAAAAAAAAGTTGTTATTTTTTGATATAATAATAAACGGGCTAGGTGCCCAGGATGATGTTTGGTGGGGAGGTGGAGGACAAGTTCCCTCACACCTCCTTGACTCGATGCGAAAAGAAAAAAAAAACATTTATTATTATTTTAAGTCTAGGCCCTATAGATGCACTAGACTTTAACTTGGAGGCGGATTCACACGTCCCTAGAACCTTCGTTGGTTGTCCTCTCGGCGCTCATGCGGGTCACCCTCTTCATGGGCTTGGTATCGAGAACTAGTCCTCCTCCGAAGAAATTCTACGGGGAAGTAGACTCCCTTATCGAACAAGTCTTGCACTTCATGCTTGAGCTCAGTGCACATTTGGGTTTCATGTCCCCGGCCCTAATGGTATAGGCAATAGGCATTTGGATTCCAAGCCGCCCTCATCTTTTCTATGGGCAGGTCTGTCCCCGGCCCTAATGGTATACGCAATAGGCATTTGGATTCCAAGCCGCCCTCCTCTTTTCTATGGGCAGGTCTGGAGTAGGTCCTTTTGGCCATAACAACCAGGCCTCCTGTAACTTCCTGAGGGCTTCAGCGTAGGACTCTCCTAACTCGGTCAATTTCCTAAAGGGTCGGCGTAGGGTCATAGGTTCAGTGGGATGTGCGAGCCTGGCGTACTCGACATACGGGTCTTCACTGAGTACCAACTCTTGCCCTATTGGTCTCTCATGGGGTTTCCTCTCGGGTCCTTCCAGGGTCTCGAGGCGACGCCTAAAATCGTCGATGGAGGAAGAGATTGATGACACTAGCCCTAGGACGCCATGGACTACGTTCATCAGGGCCTTGAGTTGGTCGATGTTATTTTCGTTGCCTTTTGATGCCATTTATGAGTCTGCAAAATAGAACATGAACATGATGTTGAATCCACCAAACGACTTAGAGACTCGAGGACTGCTCCTGATCGAGCGACACGAAAATGAGACCCTTGACTCGCGCGTGTTTGCGGCCATCGGCTTAGGGACTCGGGTGCTTTAGACTTTTGGTGTATTCGGCGAAGCGCCTAATGGACTTTTGCCTCTAGAACGAGACGACTTGACATAAATCTCGGGAACGAGATTTAAGAAAGAGGACTTCTCGAGACGAGACGACCCAAAATGTAAGACCTCGAACAAAGGCGACCCTAGTGACTAACACAGACAGTTAATCACACGGTTGTACGACGTAAGGAATTGATCTCGATCCCGGCTCGGAATCAAAGAGTTTTGATGCTTTTGAAAACGGGCGAGTTTTGAAAATAAACCTTTTTTTCGAAAGCGAGAGCTTGTAAAAATTGGTGTTACGATGGTTTAATGACATCATTTGTGATGTGTTAAGGTGTTGTTAAGCGAGCGTCAAGGACTCGATGATAGCAAAAGTGTAAATAGCAGTTTTGCAAGAGAAGCGCGGCTCTAAAGGAACCGGTTTTGAAAATAACGCTGTCGTGCTTTTATCGAGACTATCTACTATTAATTAGTTATTTCGATATTTGCGGTGTAGACGGTGTTCGTGAGAGAACGTGATATCTGTGACGGTGCTTTGAAGGTGTGACTAAATCCTTATTACAGAATTTAGGTAGTGAATGTGTTTTCAGGGAAAAAAACTTCTTTTTCCTTTTAAAATGGGCGACCCGTTGTGGACATGACATAGGTCCACCCTGACGCGGCCACGTGCGGGTTTGGGGAGGCGAATGAATCTCCATATGAGAATGGATCGAATTGAAATTTAAATCGAAGTAGAGTCGCCACCGAACTTTGTGGGAGTTCGGGCCCGTTCGAACCAACTCTATATCTTAGCGGGCCATGCACAAAGTATGGCCCATTCGGATGTAGAGTTTATCGGGTTCGTCCCTTTGCATTTGATACCGATACCGACATTATCGGATACCATGTATTGAATGACTCTCGTGTGCCAATGGATTCGGATGTCCGGAAACCATGGTTCTGAGTAAGGGGTGAGGGTACGTGTTGGGAAGTTCACAAAGAACATCCAACCCCGCCCGCACATTAGCGGCCTCTACTAAGATATCGAATGACGTTTTAATACACGCGTTAGTAGAACGATGAAAATGATATGCAAACATTATTTTCCCTAAACATGCGAAAAAGAATGAATGGGTTTCTAAGTCGATTTAATGCAACTAAAGCTAACGTCAAAGTTATATTTAGCATGCGGGTTCATTTTAGTATAATAAAATAAACAATGGAAAAAATAGATCGAAAAGGCATGAAAAAACAAGTTAGTAACAGTATAACGATAATAACAGTTTGCGAAAAAATATAATATGGAATGACGTAAATAGGATGATGCATGGTTTTGAAAAGTGATGTTTCATGTGATAGATTTGATACGTGTTGACCTAAGTCATAAAAAAGTATTATCGAGACTAGAAAAGTGATGTGGGACTCACGGTATTTGTCGTGATAAAACCACTCGATCGAGTCATAGACGGACTCGACCTAGTGGTCCTCGAAAAAAGCTTCTGTCCCGTATTTTAGACCCTACTCTATCGAGTTATAGACGAACTCGACCGAGTACGTTTCCACTCGATCGAGTCATTGCGAGACTCGACCGAGTGGTGGTCGAAAAACCCTTTGTCTCGGTTTTTGGGGTGCCACACAACCGAGTGGACTAGGCACTCGATCGAGTGCCCCCTGTGCAAACTAGGGTTCGCCTCGTAATTTATTATTGATTGCGAGATCGCATTTCGATTTTGGTAAATCGTTGATTCTGCCGAATCGGGCATAAATATTATGTAATTTATGCTCAATTCGGATTTTGATAAATCGTTGATTTTGTTGAATCGGGTATAAATATTATGGGATTTATACTCGATTCTAATTTTGATACTTGTCATATCCCATATTCGATTATTGAATCGATATGGAATATTAGAGCGAAAACTTAAAGAAAATAATATAAGTCGTTTAAATTAAACTAGAACGACATGAATTTCCTCCGCGTTTATAGTGTCGTAATTAATTCAGACGAATTAGGTGACAACTATTTTAGCATCAACGAAAATCGTACTAGTTTAACCTTTTGACTAAATCGTTAGATTCGACATTCAACTATTAAGTTGGTATCGAATCTAATAGATTGACACTAAAAAAAGTATTCGATTTGATTCCCTCTCCCGACATCGTAATAAATCCTTGCGGATTGTGTGATGTCGGATCCGCGTCAAAGGGTTTCGACTCAACTTGAATAAAAAATATGTGAATTAAAACAAGGGTTTTAGAAATCGATGTATGCGATGTTGACGATAGAATAAGAAAAAAAAAAACAAAAAAAGATGAAGATGACGAAATGGACGACGCGAGAAAGAAGAGAAGGGAAAAGAACGGGATTTTGGCACCCTCTACCTACATGTTCTTGTCTCGAATAGGACTCGCTTGATTGTGGCTTAGGCACGGGAGTTCGAGGTTTACGTAGATTAAGTTATGGTGGTTTAGGGTTTGCCTTCTAAGTACTAGGGTTAGGATTTGAGTGTATAGGATTAGGGTTGATTAAGGTTTGATTAGGGTGAAAAAGGATGTGTAGATGTGTGTAAAGTTGTGCATGAGGGTGTATATATAGGCATGTCACCCGTGCCCTGTCTAGGGTTACTCGACCGAGTAGCCCCTTGACTCGGTCGAGTGGCCCAATCAATCGCATTCGGGCTTGTTACAGGGCCTACTCGATCGAGTGGGCTGACACTCGATCGAGTGGGTCAGCCGCAGCGCACGGGTCCGGTTTTTTGGACTGTGGTTTGGATATTTTTTGGGTTTTGTATTTGGACAGGGTTTATGATATTTGAATGGCTACTTTTTATGTCTCGGAACGGCTTTGACCGGGGTTTGACCCGATCGCTAAAAGTCGGTTTTATTTCCGGTGTCGGTTTTGACCCAAATTGGCCTTATTTGATTGGAAACGACCCACTGGGCCAGAATTTGAGGTTGGTTTTGTGAGATGTGTGCTCCGTAAATGCTTAAGCCAACAACTAATGGTTTCGAGCCCATATCCGAGCGTGTAGAAACACGTTTGCGTCTGATCATCATCGGGTGTTTTTTGGAAACTGCTATAGACACCTGGCGGTCAAAATGTGGGTGTCTACACCCGTGCTTGTCGATTCCATTAATTTGCTTTTCGACGATGGTGGTGGTGTATTGTTTTGTTGCGTTTGTTTTGCTTTGTTTTAGTCTGGACTAGGCCGCTCAGGCGCGCTTCCATTAGTGCTCCAAGAGTCAGGCGCTCAGCCCCCAGCGTACCAGGACCCGAGCGCGTGAGCTGGGGCGGTCTGATTTTCGTGATCCGGGTCTGCTTAAGTAATGCGAAAATTGGGGCGCTCGTTCATTCTACCAAAAACTCGAACGCGTCGCCTTCTTCGCCTCAAGCTCGACTTCTTCGATTTTTCTTGTCGAATTTCGTTTTGATTCCGCTTTTTACGACAATGTCAACTCCGGGTTAGTGTTCTTTACTTGCTTTTTGTCGGTTTTGCTTGATTGGACTGATTATGAATTTGTTTTGTTGAAAACCCTAGAAAATCGATTTGGGCGTTTTTTATTTGTTAAGTTTCGATGTTTCTGCTTGATTTTATCGTTAAATTAAGATCGATTTGAGCTTGTTGAAGTAGTTGTAAGCTTGATATGGATGGTCGAGGTGCGACAATGGCTCCGTGGAGAAATGTGTTAGGAAAACTAGGGTTAAGAACCGTTTCCCGGTTATTCCCGTGTTCATTTTGCATAATTTTGCTCAAATGGTGTTTATGGGGATGTGGGTAGCTCTATTGTCGAATGCTAGGGCTAGGGTGACCTATAGGACTCTCCGTGAGATTTTCTGTGTCTTAAGACTGACCAAAAAGCGTCGAAACGATGCCGGATTTTCCCGAAACCACTTCCATTGTGACCGGGATTGAAAATGCGTGTTAGTGGCCTTTTCGGAATTTTGATATCCTTATCCGAAATTTTGACCCTATTTTGACCTGTTTAAGCTGATTTAGCCTGATTAGGGTTATGTTTTATTGTGCTTTGCTTTGGGTTTCACAGCTACATGTAACACCGAGCGTCCCGAGGGAACTTCCTTGGTCGGCGCTAGTGCTAGTGCTAGTGTAGAGGTGGCCGGGGCGAGTTCACAGACTCCCGAGGGATTCGTAGGCGTAGGAGTATCTCGTCTCAACGGCGCGACCCTGAGACTATTAATGAAGCTGAGTTTGATAGGGTGAAAAAGTGCGAGCTTCCAGAGACCTTAGCTAGGAGGGCTCACGTTCCGGTTCCAGTACCGGAGAATGAAGAGGTAGTTTACGAGGCTCCCGAGTGGGCTCGGGACTGGGACCGTCACCAGCTGATGTTTCATCTTGACCGTCACATTTCTAGCCGTATTGTGCGAGGCTTGGTGAGTGTCCTATTCGTGCTTATTTGGTTATGACTCAGATTTTGCTATTGTTACTATTTTGCTCGGGTTAGGCTAGATTTGTTTGGTTCATCCTAGCATTGCTTCGGTTTGCAGCCCCCGGGTCCGATGAGAACTTTCTCGGGCTTCACTACATGCCTCGACGTCTACCATCAGAAGTTGACCCCACGGTAAAGGGGATTAGCGAGAGGACCGCCTTAGGTCCCGTGGTCGGGCAATGGGTTAGGTTGGTGGGTTGCCACACCAAATGCAACCTTATGGTGATCCGGGCGATGATAGATCGCTTCCATGACACTACCTCGACCTTCCACATGTCCTTTGGGGAGGTCGGGATGACCCTAGAGGACTTTGGGATGATTAGTGGTCTGCCCTGGGGTCCAGATAGGATTAGGTGGGCCGCCGAGGGCCCTAGTCTAGATAGTGATGAGGTGCGGGGCCTCATCGGGGATTGTTTACCACGTGAGGCGTATAATACACCTCATGCTATAATGAGTTCTTACATCACCGACCACTTCGAGCGAGTGGCGGTGTTAGAGGGTCGGGAACCCAACACGCCGGAGCAGGATGCCCGGTTGTGGTTGTGGTACTTCCTACGGTCGACCCAATTCTCGGATAAGGGCGAGAGGTTTAGTACTAGGATTTTGCCCTTCCTAGCTGAGCTGACTCAGCTGGGGCGTTTTGATTGGGTGACCGCGGCTTTCGCGAAGATGACTCGCTGCTTGCAAGTCATGGTGAGGCCGCTTGTGATAGGACCGGGTTCAGTTGTGCCCATCGTGGGTCCGAGCCTTATACTAGAGGTTAGTTGCTTTTCTTGCTCTTGTGTTTTAAGTTCTACTTAGTTTTCGGCTTGGATTGCTAAGGTTGTTTTGGGATTTCGCAGGCTTGGATCTATTCCTATTTCCCGCGCTTGGCACCTAAGACGGTGAAGGTGCACCCGAAGAGATCCCCGGCGGGAATCGAGTGGAGGCTGGCTCAGCCTAAGAGCACAACCAACCATTACCCGGTGGAGAATGCGCTGGTTAACAAACTAGGCATTGAGGATGTAAGTTTTCTCCTATAGTTTATTTTCTTAATAGCCCCCAAGGCTTAGGATTTCATTTAGGATGCTGGTTTTATTTGTGTAGTTTGTGGCCCGCCCTTGGGCTAATTACGAAGGCGTGACGGAGTACGTGGCTATGAAACTGAGGCCGCGGAGTTATTGGAGGATGCTTCTTCCTGCGTTGATTCGTCCAGTTTGGTACCTGGGCGAGCGGTTGGTGCGTCAGTGCCTGTACGATGATTTCAGGGTGCCGGTTGATCCTCCCCGGACCATGTTCAGACCGTCGGCCACCGCAGAGATCCTAGAGGATACGGACGGAGAAGGAGGCGATACACTCTTGGTGCCTGGTGCCTCCTACCTATCTCACGTCACCCGGCGGTTAGCTTGGTACCGCCTCGTGGTAAGGTTTTAATTTTGGTTCTAAGGTTCGCTTTGTGGTTTATGGCTTATTGTTCTCTGACCGACCAATCTGTTGTTTTCTCAGTTGGCCGATCCAGCTGACGAAATCGAGCCCCCAGATTTTCCCTTAATGCTGCTTAGGGTGGACGCGGCCGGGATACCGTTTACCGAGCCTCTCCCCCCGTGCTCTGCTGAGGAGATGGGTGCAAGGACGGAGTGGCAAGACCGGGTCTACCGGGTAAGTTTTGACTTCTTTGTCTTTGTTTGGGCTCTTAAGGGTGTAGGGTCGATTTGCCTAATTTCTATGGTTTCTGCTTTCAGGTTTTGTCGGCTTGTCATCAGAAGTTGTGGCAGGCCGCCAACTGCTTCCGTGCCTATGCCTCGAGGGTCTCCCGTGACACTTCGGGACCCCGATCGGTAAGTTAGGGTGCTTGTATGTGCTATCCTAATGTTTGAGTGTATTCGCAGGATGTCCCGGATATGGTGGGACAGCTGGAGACTCGGGTTATCGAGCTCGAGGCGAAAGATGTCGAGTCGCAGAGGCTCTTGCAATCTCGGGTTGACGAGATCGCTTTTCTTAAGGAGCAGTTGGCCCGGTCTCGGGGTGAGACTTCTACGCAAAGGGAGGCCAAGCATCGGGTCGAGAGGGAGCTAGACTGAAGCTAAGGCTGAGGCTGAGGGCGAGGAGGTGGGTGGAATCCCCGAGACAACTACCCTAGACATGCTGTCGTGGATGGATGGTGGTGAGTCTCCTACCTTCGGCTTAGAAGACCGAGGTCTGGATGACAACCTAGGTGAGCTTGTGATAGCCATTGGTGCGGCTTCTAGGGGTCCTCCCTAGCCTCGATTTGTGTATGAATTTGCATATGTTGTACATATTTTTTAAATTTTGGTATTTTGGATTAGCTGGATTAGTCTTGTGCTTTTATTTGGCTAATCGTTTCACTAGATTGACAAGCAATCATTTTTTTGCGTTTGTTTGTTTGCGATTTGACCTAGTTTAGGGCGTGTTAGCGTTGCATGAGAGTGAAAACAGTGTCTTTCGGATGTTTTGAAATGTGTTAGTTTGAGCCGGGAATCGGATCGGGTAGTACGTCGATTAAAATGTTTTGACTCGAGATGTAACCTATTTGCCTTGAGCGAGTGTGTTAGGAGACAAACGTAGTTATTTTTACATTCGGAGGGTTTGTGAAAAAAAAGTTAGGCCAGTTTTTATACATTTGTAAAATTGCCTAGTTAGGCTACAGACACAACTCGACGATAACCGTTGCAAGGCTACGACACGTCTACGTGGGGTAGCTTATCCCCCTAAAAAAATAAAAACATCTAAGTCTCGCGCGTCCGACGAGTGACCTCGCGTTCCTCTAACTCCTGCGTTGGTGTTTCGTTTTTCGGTGTGGGCTCTAGTGATTTTGGGAGGTTGTTCCTGACGTAAAATGGTAGCTAAAGTGGTCCCGGAGGGTTCAAGTTTCCATCCTTGGGTTGTTCTGGTTGAGTCATGCCTGGCATCCGGCGCTCGGGCTAAGGCAATTGGGTTCCGGGCCGCTTGGGCCTAAGCGGCCGGAGACCCGGGCGCGTGGGCCGGTGCGGTTCGGGTTTCGGGTTATGGAAATTTTCGTTGTTTCCTAATTCTTGTGGGATTAGGGCTATATATACGGGTTGTGGGTGCATGTCCTAGACATATTAGGATATCCGTAAGGTATAGAACCATATATAGAGTCATGTCGGGTTTTGGGAATGTCCTTGCTCGGTGGGCGGTTTTATATAAGAAACGCTACCCCGAGGTTAGTTCAAATGACGGTTTGTCGATGGTTGTTGCGCTAAGCCGGGTTAAGGTACAAGATAGCTTCCTGAGTTCATGTTCTAAGTTCTGGGACCCGAAATACCATGTTTTTGCTTTCCCCGGTGGTAAAATTTGCTCTTTGCCCGAGGAGATAGATGCTATAGGAGGGTGGAGCTCGGTTCGACCTTGTGTGCCCTATGGGGATGATGCTTATGCGGAGCAATTTTACCACTTCTTAGACCTTTCTTCATTGGAGGAGGCTAAAGGCTATTTTGGTAGTGATGGTCGTAACCTAGAGTTACTTTCTAGGACATTCTCTCGGGTTGACTCTCGTTATGTTTCAGCCTTGGCATGTAGGCGTGCTTTTAATATTGCTATTGCTTGCTACTATCTTTTTGAGGACCCGGGGTCGCGTGGAGGTTGGGGTAATCCTTGTGTCATGGATGTGGTAGCGGCTATGGAACATGGACGATCACCCTCTTTGCTTATTTTGGGTGAGCTTGTTCTCGGTCTTGATTCTAGTGTCCGGTCACGGGGAACACTTTCTCGGGGTTCTAGGATCATCTTAAAGGTTTGTTCTTTCTTCTCTTTTCCCTTTTGCTATGTTTTTTGTGGCTTGGTTTTATTTATTTTGGGGTTGTTTTGGCTTTGGAGATGTGATGCTTCGTCGTGTTTTGTACAGGTTTGGTTGCAAGAGCGGCTTGGTTTAATCGACCTTCCCCGGTGTTTCAAAGATTATAACTACAACGGTTTCACGAGCCGTAAGATTGCGTCGGTGTGGGGTAAAAATCCCGAAGAGGATGATTGGCTTTCCTATTTGGTCGGGAGAGGTGTTGTCATCAGGTGGCTTATCCCGTGGTGGAATATTAGTGAGCATGTTGGGTTCCCTTTTTCGTCTTCGACCCGGACTTTGCTATTACTATCCGTGAGGGATCAAGTTTATATTTACCCGAGCATGTTGTCTAATCATATGGGTGTCCGACCTCCTATTCCAGGTGATGCTAAAGTTGTTTCTAGTTCTGACCCATGGACCGAGGATTTGCTTAGGGGTTTCAGGGTATCTTGGGTGCAGAAGCTCTTGCATCCCGATGCTCGAATGACCGACAAAACTTTCGTGCAGAAGAGGGTTTGCGAACACCCGCTAGGACAGACCGACTCCAAAGTTAGGAAGACAGCCCTACTAAGAGGCGAGGAGGAGACTCGAGAGACCGTTAAGTGCTTACCCAAAGATAGTGGGACCGATCCTAGTTTCGTCAGTTCATCTGAACGGGCCAAGACTAACGAGACCCATATTAAAGCTTTGAAAGAGCAAATAGAGTGGGATTTGCTGGACTCACGTTTGGATAGAGCGTCAGACGCTTGCTTTACCTTCTTTGAAGAGGAAAAACGCAAGCGGTCACACCTGAATGGTAGTGAAAAGTTGGACAAGTTGGACCGGTAGCCTAGCCGTTTAGTACTATGTCGTATTAATTGATATTATGTGGCGTATTAGTACTAGTTTTTGTGGAGTTTAGACACATTGTTAATTTCCTGGATGTCCGGATTTTGGATGTTTGATGTAGAGGCCTCGACAAATGCTCGATTTAACCAGTTTTGTATTTTTTTTTTAATGAGGAGCACATTTTTATTATTTTTTCCTCTTTTTTTTTGTGGTGGCTCGCAACTCGATTCTTCATTTTACCCGGAGCGCCCTTTCGGGTTTTCACTCCGTCCTCGGCTCACCTTTTTGTTTTTTTTTTTGCTTTGTCTTTTTTCTTGACGGCTCGCAACTCGATTCTTCATTTTGCCCGGGGCGCCCTTTCGGGTTTTCACCCCGTCCTTGGCTCGTCATTTTTTTTTGTTTTTTTGTTTTTTTTGTTTTTGACGACGACTCACAACTCGTTTCTTCATTTTGCCCGGGCGCCCTTTCGGGTTTTCACCCCGTCCTCGGCTCGTCGTTTGTGCTTCGTCATTTTAACTCACTCATTGACCGGGTCGTGAGAGGAATCCCGGCTTATATATGAATCGATAAATCGATTTTGTTTTGTTTAGTTGTTTGGTTGTACCCGGAGGAGGGTTGCCTACGTATCCGCGTTTGCACGGAATCAAACCATGTTCGTGGTTCTTATAAAATGTGAGTGATTTTGCTTTAGACTCGTTTATAGCAATTATCAATGCGAACTATGATTTTGTTATTGTTTTTTTTTTTTTGAGATTGGGATGTAGTTGTCAGGATTTTTACGGGTAGTACCGTTTGAGTTGATCCATGTTCGTCGGGGTTGAGAATTCTTGACCGTCTAGGTCGGTGAGGATCACTGCGCCACCAGAGAGTATTTTCTTAACGAGGTAGGGGCCCGCCCAGTTTGGTTTGAATTTCCCTCTGGGGTCGACAAGAAGGGGTGCTCTAATGGATTTGATTACTAAATCTCCCTCGTGTATGTTTCGGGATTTCACTCGTCTATTAAAGGCTCGTTGGATGCGTTTTTGGTAGGCTTGTACGTTCGAGAAGGCATGTATCCTACGCTCATCTAGGAGTACTAACTCGTCGTACCGTTTTAGATTCCATTCCTCCTCGGGAATCCCGCTCTCGGCTAGTATCCTTAGTGACGGTATTTCTAGCTCTACGGGTTGGACTGTTTCGGAACCGTAGGTTAGGTAGTATGGTGTGGATCCAGTGGGTGTTCTATAGGATGTTCGGTATCCCCGTAAGGCGCAGGGGATCTTGTTTGGCCAATCACGGTAATTGTCAATCATTTTCTTAAGTATTGTGGTTATGGTTTTGTTTGCTGCTTCTACGGGAATTCGTAGGGCTCTTTTGTTCTTGGCGTTAGTGTTGGGTGGATATGACCCGTGGGTTTTAAATTCTAGGATTGTTTTACACCAAGGTTCTTTGGAGGTGTCATCGGTTTCGATGCTATAGATGTAGGCCGGTTGTTGGCTTCTTTCTACGCAAATGGGCATAGAGAAGAGATGATTGGGCATATTTACTAGTGAGGCTAGTTTGGATAACGCGTCAGCGAATTGGTTTTCCTCACGGGGTATGCGTATGAAGTCGGTTTCGGTGAACTTTCGGGACATTGTTTCTACCTTGGTTTGGTATGGGGTTAGGCTTTCGCTATAGACCATCCAGTCTCCCATGGCTTGGTTGACTACTAGGGATGAATCTCCGTGTACTCTAAAGTTTATGACTCTTAGAGGCATGGCTGCTTTTAGACCTATTAGGCAGGCTTTATATTCGGCTGCTTTGTTGGGGAAGTTTGATTCGATGGGGATTTGTTCGTCGCAGGTTTATTGTCGTTTGGTGACTGGTCGATCTTGGGGTTGTGATGATCTTTCCTTTCCACTTTTTTTGTTTTTAGAACGAAGCAAGATGGACCGTTAGTTATAGCCCTTCTGCTTTAGTCAGTTATCATTGATAATTGGCATAAAGTTGAGTTCTTAAGCATTTTTTTTAAAATAATAAATTGAGCGATTGTCGAGGCATATTCAGAAAAAAAGAAAATTGCTTTTATTGATAATAGATGGGCTAAATGCCCGTGATTTGTTTTGGGGGAGGCGGAGGACACGTCCCTCACATCTCCAGGACTCGATTAGAAAAAAAAGACATTTACTATTATTATTACTTTGATCTAGGCCCTAGGATGAACTAGACTCAGACTCGGACTGGTCGCGTATGCCTCTAAGCATCGAGGCTTCCTCTAGGGAACAACACCTTGACAGTGCCGCAGGTTCTTACTACTATTGACACGACCGCTTCGTCGTCACCCCTACCGCCAATGGATTGTGGCGTCTGTTTCTTTACCAGGGGGAAGGTTCCGGCATCCACCAGATCCTGGATGTCATGTTTGAGGCGGTCACAGTCCTCTGTGTCACGTCCCCTTTCCTGATGATATAGGCAGTAGGTGCTGGGATCCCAGTCTGCCCCTCGGGCTCCACGAGGTGGATCTGGGGTAGGGAAGAGTTGGAACAGTTGCCAGTCCTCGTTGGCGATTCTAATGGCCTCCGCATAAGTCATGCCCAGGTCGGTAAGGGTTCTAAAAGGGCGTCCCCAAGGGCCGGGACAAACCTAGCTGGCCCTAATCTCATCTTACCCTTAGGGATGAAAGGCTTTTCTTCCACCTCCTCTTGAGGGAGGTTTTGTGCCCCATCGGCCGCGCTCTCAAGCTTGCCAAGTTGGAGCAAGACGTTGTCATGGACGGAGGTTATTTGGGCCAAGTTACTCTAAAGTTCTTTGATAAGCCCTAGTATTAGGTTGAGTGATTCGATGTTGTTGCTGGAGGACATTTTGGGATCTGCGAGGCAGGGCTAAGGGTGAGATTGAATTGACCGGACGCTTTAGAGACTCTCGGAATGCTCTAAACAGAGCGACGCGGACCCTGGACCTGCGGGTGTGTGCGGTCACTGACTCGAGGGCTCGGGTATTTTAGATTCCTGGTGTATTTGGCGAGACGCCTAACGAATTTTTAAACCTCTGTATCGAGATGATTTGACACAAACCTCGTAGGTGAGGTTTAAAGAGGACTTCTCAAAAGGAGATGGCCCAGAATGTAAGACCTCGAGTAGAAGCGATCCTAGTAGATAACACAGACAGTTAATCACACGGTTGTACGACGTAAGAAATTGATCGCGATCCCGGCTCAGGATCAAAGAACTTTGATATATATTTTTTTTTGGAAAACGACCGATACTCGTAGAGAAAAGTATTTTTCTTCGAAAGATGATTTCGTAAAATTAGGGTGACGATGGCGTGGTATCATTGTTAGTGATGTGAAATGTGCGTTGCTATGGCTGCGTGTCCGGACTCCGACGATAGCAAAAGTGTAAATGTTTTTTTTTTAAAAGAACATGGTCTTTGGGTGAACCGGTTTTAAAAAAAAATGACAAAGTGACTTTTTTTATCGAGACTACTATTAATTAACTAGTTCGATATCGGGTGTGTGTGATGTTTTAAAGGTGTGACTAAATCCTTGTCAAGGGTTTAGGTAATAAATAGATTTTTTAGGAAAGTTATTATTTTTTTTGAAACGTACGATCCACGTTAGTCAGTTGTAATAAATATCATTCGACCATGGACGGTGGCGTGTTGTGAAAAGTGTTTTGAGAATGTGACCGTTTCGAATTCCTCGGCTCCATTAACTGATGTTTCGGTTGTGTCAACGGTGTATGTAAAAAAACTTCCTATTTGAAAATACAATGTAACCGTTTGGTGTACCCTGATTCCATTAACTGGGAACCCTGGTAATATTAACGGTATTTGTCGTTTGACGAGTTTTATCTTAGTCACGTGACGACGTTTGACAATATATTTTGTTTAAAAATATTGAGTGTAAAATTGGCCATGACCATGGCATTTGAAAATGTTTTCTCTTTTTGGAAATCATGACTTGCTCGGAGTATCGGTGTTCAAAAGGTCGTTTTGAAAATCTGAGATGTTTTTGAAAACGGAATTGGGTGCGGTTGAATATGTTGGCATGGTTGAATCCGTATTTTAGTGTTTTATTTGGGTTGGATTGTTCAAACACGCTACACATAACTAGGAATGCATACTCGGGTAGGTTTAGGGTAGGCTACCACCCACAAATAGTCTTTACTTAGGTATTAACAATGGTCTTGGGAGACAAGTGTCATACCGTCTGTTCGGAACTATCTGCTTATTAATCCCGCGGGGTCTGCGTTAGGCGGCCAGAGCGTCAATCGAGGATCTCTTCGCGTGTCCCTAAAGATCTTACCGTGAAGAGGTCGATTGGTCCTGATATCGATTAGAGTGGGCTTTTAGGGCCAAAACCTGTAGTGACCACAACTAGGAACTAAGAAATGAGCTCCACCGACCTCGTTCAAGTTACACCACCGCTGGAAACTTGTTTCCAAATCCCCAGCGGAGTCGCCAAACTGTGGACGTCCGTCCGCACCGCCCAACGCCCCGAGCGCGCCCGCGCAGGACAGGCCCGTTTTTCAACGTGTGGCGGCGGCCACCCACGCGGCCCCTTCCCTGCCCGGGGGTGGTCCGAACTCGGATACGGGGCGAAGTGTCGAACCTCAATTTGGATGACGATCCGGACTTGTACTAGACGGGTGTGGGGCACCCGTGTTTCCGTTTGGGAATCAATCGAGTCGTGGTTGTAAATGTTTAAAGGTCGTTTTGTTTGGTAAGGCAACCTTTTAGTGAAATGAAGTTGTCGTTGATTTGTGGAGTCGCCACCAAGTCAAATTATGGGGACTCGGAAACCGTTCAAGTCAACTTTGATCCCTTGCCGGCTAAAAGCTGAGTGGCACGGGACCTAAAGATAAAGACTTGTACCCTTAAGCACTCCATGCCTGGAATGACTCTCGTTGCCAATGGTTTCGGACATCCGGAAACCTTTGATTCTGAGTAAGGGGTGAGGGTACGTGTTAGGAAGTTCACAATGAACACCCAACCCCGCCCGCACTATAGCGACCTCTACTAATCAATCGGTGGACTGATATCCTAGTTCTTTTTTTTTTGGTAAAATGTGAAGTGGTATATAAATCAAAAGAATTTACAACGGATCATGTCTGATTGATCAAATACAATATCAGGAAATTAGAAAAAAAAATGAAACATCAAGATGAAAAACCATCAGATGTCCCATATTCTTCTCCATCGCATATCCTCATGGTTCTGATAAGTGTAGTTTGTAGTGCCTATTTGTTGTGTTTTGGTCCCTTTTTCCTTGTGGAATCGCTCCTTTGGAGCGATTCATGGGCTTCTTATGCTTCCTTTAGTTCGTTTCAGGTTCCCGAGGCCGAATTGGAAGAGTTGGAGCGATTCCGACTCCATACATACACATTTTGGAGCTAATGAGATAAAGGAACGATGACTCGAGACCTTGGAATCGACCCCGAGACCTTGGGATCCAATCCCGAGCCTCCGAGACACGATCCCAAGTCCCGAGAATCGCTGGGAAGCCCATGAGAGGCAAGGAAGGACCAAAGAGCTCTTAAGGGAGGCCTACAAAGACCCATCTCGTTCGGGATGGACTCATCCTGTTCGGGATGAAGGGGACATGAAGCACGGCTACTGTGAGCCCATCCCGATCGGAAAGGTCCTTCCCGACCGGGAAGGATGGCCCATCCCGATCGGGACCAACTCATCCCGACTGGGATGAGCCCAGTTCAGCCCGCATTGTTTCCTTTCTTCTCCCTTCCATTTGTAACCCTATATATACCCCCCTCTTGTATTAAGACACGATCGGATGTTATCTTAGGTTATCTCCTTAAAACCGTAGACTACTTTAGGTTAGATTAGATTAAATTAGTGTAGATTAGTCGATAATTAGTAGTTAATCATAGATTAGTACTTGTATTATTGGATCTCTTGAAGAATCCATCCAAGATTGACAAGCTTGGTGGATGAATTTGGGTTTTCTTATATACAAGTGTTCTCCTTTTTCATTCTCTTGTTAGTATGGTACAATCCTCTTCTCCTTTTACTCCTAATCCTTTATTATTCATCAAGTTTGTATCTTTAGTTCTTGTTTATAGTTTTCACTAGTTTGTTTGTATATGTTTAGTTGTTTGAGTTTGTTTACCTTGTTTTTGTTAGTATTTCCTTTAGATATGTTAGAGTAGTGTTCTTGCTAGGGTTAGTAGGGTGATTAGGGTGTTAATTGGGTGATTAAGGGTTGGTTAGAGATGTGGGTTGACGAATCCCTTACCATCAATTTGGCGCCGTTGATGGTAAGGGATTCGTCACGTCCCTAGCCAATCAATATAACCGGCTAATCCTAACTAGGGTAGATAGGGCAAGTCGGGTCGATTCCACGGGGACGGTAAGAGGCGTCTAGACTAGGTCGGCCCAAATACGAGACTAAGTCAACGAGCTAAGCTAAAGAATGAAAGGAGGGAGAAGACTAGACTAAAACTAAGGCAAAGGAGAAGACAAACTAGGAAAACGGGCTAGGATTAGGTCGGGGTCAAAGGGGTAACGGAATGGTCAAGGGAGGACTAGAGTGAAGGAGGTAGTAGGATAATCTAGGTTGGTCCGGGCTCTCGCATCTTAGACTCACCTAGAGGTTCCACCTAAAACTCATCTCGGCGATACACAACACAAACGGGGTTCTAGCGCGCTATGGTCCTAGGTCGAATCCGGGCTCTCGCAACTTAGACCGGCCTAGGGCTCGTCCTCACCGGGCTCTCGCAACTTAGTGAGGGGACCGAACCCACAAACAAACTAACACCCACGAAAGAAAGGCAAGAAAACAAGCATTCGTACATACTTAGTCATTCAAGCAATTCAACAAACATGTGATGTGCATCAAACAAGAGGAAACCCAAATCTTCCACCCACATCTCTAACCAACCCTTAATCACCCAATTAACACCCTAATCACCCTACTAACCCTAGCAAGAACACTACTCTAACATATCTAAAGGAAATACTAACAAAAACAAGGTAAACAAACTCAAACAACTAAACATACACAAACAAACTAGTGAAAACAATAAACAACAACTAAAGATGCAAACTTGATGAATAATAAAGGATTAGGAGTAAAATGAGAAGAGGATTGTACCATACTAACAAGAGAATGAAAAAGGAGAACACTTGTATATAAGAAAACCCAAATTCATCCACCAAGGTTGTCAATCTTGGATGGATTCTTCAAGAGATCCAATAATACAAGTACTAATCTATGATTAACTACTAATTATCGACTAATCTATACTAATCTAATCTAATCTAACCTAAAGTAGTCTAGGATTTTAAGGAGATAACCTAAAATAACATCCGATGGTGTCTTAATACAAGAGGGGGGTATATATAGGGTTACAAATGGAAGGGAGAAGAAAGGAAACAATGCGGGCTGAACTGGGCTCATCCCGGTCGGGATGAGTTGGTCCCGATCGGGATGGGCCATCCTTCCCAGTAGCCGTGCTTCATGTCCCCTTCATCCCGAACGGGATGAGTCCACCCCGAACGGGATGAGTCCATCTCGAACGGGATGGGTCTTTGTAGGCCTCCCTTAAGAGCTCTTTTGTCCTTCCTTGCCTCTCATGGGCTTCCCACCAATTCTCGGGACTCGGGATCGTATCTCGGGGGCTCGGGATTGGATCCCAAGGTCTCGGGGTCGATTCCAAGGTCTCGAGTCATCGTTCCTTTATCTCATTAGCTCCAAAATGTGTATGTATGGAGTCGGAATCGCTCCAACTCTTCCAATTCGGCCTCGGGAACCTGAAACGAACTAAAGGAAGCATAAGAAGCCCATGAATCGCTCCAAAAGAGCGATTCCACAAGGAAAAAGGGACCAAAACACAACAAATAGGCACTACAAACTACACTTATCATCTCCCCCACACTTAACCCTTACTCGCCCTCGAGTAAGCACATACTAACTACTACACTAGCCGAATGGGTATTAGCGCACCCTACGCCCCTTCAACTCACGCGAGTACACTTAGAGGACAAGTGCACTCCGCAAGCCAAGTTGGGTCTTGCGACAAAACTGTGGATGCAACCAGACACAAAGCACATAAACAAACAAACACACAAACAACACATAATCGGTTGCAGCCAAAACAAAAGAAATACCGCTTCCCTCTAAAAGCGGTGAATGAAACACCGGTTTAGGACTCGAGGTAAGCGACAACGTTCCCAAGCTAGCAATACAAACCAAGGTCGACTAAACCCTAATAGTATGACGATAAAGCAATAAAAACGTTGGTAACTTACCTAGGTCCTCCTAACTTTCTAAAAACGTACTACGGGACGATCGGCGGAGTGGAAAAGCGAAGAACCACGGTGTTAGTCGACACTGTAGGTAAGTGAGACCCCGCCCCCTTTAGCGTGAGCCAAGAGGATCGTCCCGTGTCCAAGACCGCCTAACTAGTCCAAGTAAAAAGGTGGAAAACATGCAAAATGAGGGAAGACCGACTAATGCCGCTATCATCCTTCCTCGGGACTCGGTCCTTTGGTAGGCTCTTCACGGCAAAAGTCGGAAAAAGGCTTATTTTTGTAAGGATTTCTTTTTGTGAGACGGGTTTTCTTTTGGCATTTTCTTTCTTTTCGACATTTTGATTTGTTTGTTGCCATGCCATTCTTTTTCTTCTTTCTATTTTCTTTTTGGCTTTTGTGCCTTTTTTTTTTTCTTCATTTCGTTTCTTTCTTTTTCTTTTCTTTGCCCTTTTGGCAAGATTTGGCATTTCTGGCATTTCTCGACAATCAAGAAAGAGAGAATCAACAAATTGCATTTTATTGTGTGTGTATTTGAGGAAGGTAGGGTAATGGGTGAGTCGGGGATCGCGAATTCCCTTCAAACCCACAAAAAGTGGAGAACTTGGACTAATCAAACAATCCTAAATACGGTCACCTAGGGGACGAGACTCGGTAACCAAGGCCTTTTCACACCGTGGGTGGTCATAATGGTCAAAATGCAAATCCCGTAGTAAATACCTAGTAAGCTAGGTGGACTCAAGGTAAAGGACCAACGAATTCATTGATTTAGGGTCATTCTACTAGATTAAAGTCCAAGATTCGATTTACACTACTAGGAAGGGAAAGTACACACTCACACACTAGCCTCTAAACCGGGTTTTCGAAAACATTTACACACAAGACACACAACACACACAAAATGAAGACACGACGAAAACAAACGAAAGAAAAAGAAACAAAAGCAACAAAACAAGAACAAAACAAAACGAACACATACACAACACAAACACCACCCCGATCATCCAAACAAGCCACCAAATCATCCACCAATATGCACAAAGCTCCACCCGAGCACACCTCAACACAACCTTCTCCAAACATCACAAGGAATAAAGGAGAAAAAGGGATAAGATGTTACCGGAAGTCTTTAGAGCTTTCCAAAGTCATTGGCGATTAAAGCAACCTATAAGGACAAAGGGAGGCAAAACACGCACACAAAACAAATATACGACACTAAGACACAAAATGAAAACACAAAAGAGAAAATCTTTTTGATTTTTGCGGGATTTTTTCAAATTTTTAGGGTTTTTGAAGATTTTTCAAAAAACTATGAAAATAAAACTAAACTATACTAGAATATCGCTCCCTCACACTTAAATCGAGCCATGTCCTCATGCTCGATCGTAGGGTGCGGAGAGACAAAAGAAAAAGAAAAGAAACTACGAAAATAAAGCTAAAAATCAAAAATAAAGTGAAGAAATGGGTAGAAGGTGTCCGGCCGGGGTGTAGTCAAGTCACCATGGGCCGAGACAAGAAAAAGATATGGAAGGGGGAAGAAAAATAAAAGGAAGGAAATAAAAGGAAATGGGAGGGGAGGGCTAGGTGTAATCAAGTCACCTAGCCCGGGTTCCGCCAAAATCCAACTAAATCCTCAAAAAGAAAGTGAAAATCTTGTAAAAATTTGGATTTTGAAATGACTCTCGATGTAGTCACATCATCGAGAGTCGGGAGCAACGACTACCGAGGCCTCGAAGGCCACCAAGGTACCATGACTCAAGGGGAAGGGGGTAAACAAGAGAAAAAAAAGCAATAAAAGACGGAAAAGAAAGGATAGTTGCCATACCGACCGGTTAGCAACTCACTTGCTCCATCGTCTCAATGATCAATATAGGCGCTTTCTTGTCTTCATCTTTGCTATCCCGCTTCAAGCTTGCTAAAACCGCATGGTTGGGGTAGTAATGGTAGGAGGTGGGATTTGATGTGGATCTCGGTATGTAAAGTGAGGTGTACGGGTCATATGATAGGAGTAAAGAGGAGTAGGGAGGTTGGTAGGGGGTATAATGGATGGGTGGAGACAAAGGGGTCCATCCCGGTCGGGATGGATGGTCCCGATCGGGTTGATAAACCCTTCCCGATCGGGAAGCCCTCGTCCCGGTCAGGAACGCACTCCAGTGAATCCGATTTTCAGCACCTTCATCCCGATCGGGATGGCTCCTTCCCGGTCGGGAAGCCCTCTTTCCGGTCGGCATGAGTCTTCTTTGCTTCCCCAAGCCCAAAAGCTTATCATAATCTTCAAAAACCGACTTCCTCGCTCGCAAACCAAACTCCATCATCAACTACTCCTTTCTAGGACTCACCTTCACTTCACCTAACATAATAAACTCAAAGTACTCATCAAATTCACTCCCTCACATCGCTCATCAAAATACCAAATCAATCACAAGAATTCCACAAAAACAAAGGAAGTCCTAGAAACAAAAAACACAAATACAAGCACAAGAATTCTAAAGAAGAGAGGAGGGGAATATACAACATGACGGTTCTTTTAGGAACTCCGTCAAACCTAGGATGGTGGACTCCATTCTTCAACCGTAGCCCTCAAGGGCATGGAGGAGCAAGTCGAACGCGCTACCGACATCGTAGTGAAGGCCCAAGAAGCGCTCGAGCTTAACCGACCTCCAAGGAGGAGGCAAGAAGTAGAATTCCCGAGACCCGACATCATATTCAAAGTAGTCTCCGGGGTCTCTCCATCCTACGAGCTTAACCGATCTCTTCCTCCCTAGGCATCGCCTCCAATCATTAGCAAGCTTCATCTCTAAGAAACAAGGCACAAAAAGCGGTTTTGGCCTCACTTCCTCGATGCACACCCCCACACTTTCCTCAAGTTGTGGTTCCCCATCTTCATCACTCGGCCCTACATCATCTTGGAGAGGAGAATAGAAACTTCTACCGGCGGTTTCAATCTCTTCCAAGCCATCTCCCGGTGTACAAATAAGGGGCTCTTGATGCGTAGTCTCATTCTCGGACATGGGCAACTCGAAGCTAACAATCTCACCCAACAACTCTACAAACTCCACCAACTCATCCAACCCACTATCCTCCTCCAAATCCTCACCAATGTTGCCTTCACCAAGGGTCATATCCTCATCCGTCTCTTTTTGGGTAGACGATTGAGGTTCTTCAAAGCAAACTCCTCTATCAAAGGGAACTACATCGGCGGCTTCGTAACTCGGTTGCTCCTCTTTCTCAAGTAGGCACCCTCCATCTAAATACGATGCTCGGGATAAAGACATTACGGCTTGAACCGATAATGCATTTAATTGAGCATTCCTCGCCTCGTTTGCCCTTCGCATTTGGACCATTAATTCCTCTTGTTCTTTTCGCAATTGAATGGCCATTTCTTGTGTGCTCCTTTGCAATTGAAGAATCGAATGACATAACTCCAAGTTGGGCAATTGGTGATCATTGGAGTCTTGTAAGGCTCCTTGATAATCTTGATGATGCCCATAGGGTGGGGCATCATATTGTTGGTAGCAAGGTTGGGGTGATTGGTAGTATTGTGGGTCATAGGGTTCATATTGTGGTTGGGGTGGAGGGCAATATTGTAGGTCTTGGGGGTATTGGCTTCCATAAGGTGGATCTTGATTGAACATGGTGGGTTCACAATCATAGCTTGAGTAATAGCCACCATGATCGTAGGATTGATAATCGTCCACTTGTTGGTAGTCGTTTTCATACTCTTGAGGATCATACTCATCTTGATTACCCCAAGAAGCTTGATAATGGTAGGGGGACGTCATGTCATAGCTTTGGTTCATGGAGGAATAGTGGTAGCTCATATCGGCTCCCGAGTGTGACCTCATGCTTGCTCGAAAATCGTAGTCCATACCCGGTTGGAAACCACTCATTCTAGCAACCGTCCGTTTAAGCGGCTCTGAGTTGCAAGAAGAAGATAATCACCACCTCTAAGCACAAACTGTAGACTAAGAACAAACGTGAGAAGTCTAGTGCTGTTTGGGCACTAGAAAAGAGAGAAATAAACCCCACACACACACAAGGAGCAAGGTAACCAAAAGAAAAAAAAAACACAAACACAAAGACTAAGTCAAGCAAATAGGAAAACAAAGTCTAAACTAGCACCGTCCCCGGCAACGGCGCCAAATTGATGGTAAGGGATTCGTCACGTCCCTAGCCAATCAATATAACCGGCTAATCCTAACTAGGGTAGATAGGGCAAGTCGGGTCGAATCCACGGGGACGGTAAGAGGCGTCTAGACTAGGTCGGCCAAAATACGAGACTAAGTCAACGAGCTAAGCTAAAGAATGAAAGGAGGGAGAAGACTAGACTAAAACTAAGGCAAAGGAGAAGACAAACTAGGAAAACGGGCTAGGATTAGGTCGGGGTCAAAGGGGTAACGGAATGGTCAAGGGAGGACTAGAGTGAAGGAGGTAGTAGGATAATCTAGGCTGGTCCGGGCTCTCGCATCTTAGACTCACCTAGAGGTTCCACCTAAAACCCATCTCGGCGATACACAACACAAACGGGGTTCTAGCGCGCTATGGTCCTAGGTCGAATCCGGGCTCTCGCAACTTAGACAGGCCTAGGGGTCGTCCTCACCGGGCTCTCGCAACTTAGTGAGGGGACCGAACCCACAAACAAACTAACACCCACGAAAGAAAGGCAAGAAAACAAGCATTCGTACATACTTAGTCATTCAAGCAATTCAACAAACATGTGATGTGCATCAAACAAGAGGAAACCCAAATCTTCCACCCACATCTCTAACCAACCCTTAATCACCCAATTAACACCCTAATCACCCTACTAACCCTAGCAAGAACACTACTCTAACATATCTAAAGGAAATACTAACAAAAACAAGGTAAACAAACTCAAACAACTAAACATACACAAACAAACTAGTGAAAACAATAAACAAGAACTAAAGATGCAAACTTGATGAATAATAAAGGATTAGGAGTAAAAGGAGAAGAGGATTGTACCATACTAACAAGATAATGAAAAAGGAGAACACTTGTATATAAGAAAACCCAAATTCATCCACCAAGGTTGTCAATCTTGGATGGATTCTTCAAGAGATCCAATAATACAAGTACTAATCTATGATTAACTACTAATTATCGACTAATCTACACTAATCTAATCTAATCTAACCTAAAGTAGTCTAGGGTTTTAAGGAGATAACCTAAAATAACATCCGATGGTGTCTTAATACAAGAGGGGGGTATATATAGGGTTACAAATGGAAGGGAGAAGAAAGGAAACAATGCGGGCTGAACTGGGCTCATCCCGGTCGGGATGAGTTGGTCCCGATTGGGATGGGCCATCCTTCCCGGTCGGGAAGGACCTTCCCGATCGGGATGGGCTCACAGTAGCCGTGCTTCATGTCCCCTTCATCCCGAACGGGATGATTCCATCCCGAACGGGATGAGTCCATCTCGAACGGGATGGGTCTTTGTAGGCCTCCCTTAAGAGCTCTTTGGTCCTTCCTTGCCTCTCATGGGCTTCCCACCGATTCTCGGGACTCAGGATCGTATCTCGGAGGCTCGGGATTGGATCTCAAGGTCTCGGGGTCGATTCCAAGGTCTCGAGTAATCGTTCCTTTATCTCGTTAGCTCCAAAATGTGTATGTATGGAGTCGAAATCGCTCCAACTCTTCCAATTCGGCCTCGGGAACCTGAAACGAACTAAAGGAAGCATAAGAAGCCCATGAATCGCTCCAAAAGAGCGATTCCACAAGGAAAAAGGGACCAAAACACAACAAATAGGCACTACAAACTACACTTATCAACTCCCCCAAACTTAACCCTTACTCACCCTCGAGTAAGCACAAACTAACTACTACACTAGCCGAATGGGTATTAGCGCACCCTACGCCCCTTCAACTCACGCGAGTGCACTTAGAGGACAAGTGCACTCCGCAAGGCAAGTTGGGTCTTGCGACAAAACTGTGGATGCAACCAGACACAAAGCACATAAACAAACAAACACACAAACAACACATAATCGGTTGCACCCAAAACAAAAGAAATACCGCTTCCCTCTAAAAGCGGTGAATGAAACACCGGTTTAGGACTCGAGGTAAGCGACAACGTTCCCAAGCTAGCAATACAAACCAAGGTCGACTAAACCCTAATAGTATGACGATAAAGCAATAAAAACGTTGGTAACTTACCTAGGTCCTCCTAACTTTCTAAAAACGTACTACGGGACGATCGGCGGAGTGGAAAAGCGAAGAACCACGGTGTTAGTCGAAACTGTAGGTAAGTGAGACCCCGCCCCCTTTAGCGTGAGCCAAGAGGGTCGTCCCGTGTCCAAGACCGCCTAACTAGTACAAGTAGAAAGGTGGAAAACATGCAAAATGAGGGAAGACCGACTAATGCCGCTATCATCCTTCCTCGGGACTCGGTCCTTTGGTAGGCTCTTCACGGCAAAAGTCGGGAAAAGGCTTATTTTTGTGGGGATTTCTTTTTGTAAGACGGGTTTTCTTTTGGCATTTTCTTTCTTTTCGATATTTTGATTTGTTTGTTGCCATGCCATTCTTTTTCTTCTTTTCTATTTTCTTTTTGGCTTTTGTGCCTTTTTTTTTCTTCATTTCTTTTCTTTCTTTTTCTTTTCTTTGCCCTTTTGGCAAGATTTGGCATTTCTGGCATTTCTTGACAATCAAGAAAGAGAGAATCAACAAATTGCATTTTATTGTGTGTGTATGTGAGGAAGGTAGGGTAATGGGTGAGTCGGGGATCGCGAATTCCCTTCAAACCCACATAAAGTGGAGAACTTGGACTAATCAAACAATCCTAAATACGGTCACCTAGGGGACGAGACTCGGTAACCAAGGCCTTTTCACACCGTGGGTGGTCATAATGGTCAAAATGCAAATCCCGTAGTAAATCCCTAGTAAGCTAGGTGGACTCAAGGTAAAGGACCAACGAATTCATTGATTTAGGGTCATTCTACTAGATTAAAGTCCAAGATTCGATTTACACTACTAGGAAGGGAAAGTACACACTCACACACTAGCCTCTAAACCGGGTTTTCGAAAACATTTACACACAAGACACACAAGACACACAAAATGAAGACACGACAAAAACAAACGAAAGAAAAAGAAACAAAAGCAACAAAACAAGAACAAAACAAAACGAACACATACACAACACAAACACCACCCCGATCATCCAAACAAGCCACCAAATCATCCACCAATATGCACAAAGCTCCACCCGAGCACACCTCAACACAACCTTCTCCAAACATCACAGGGAATAAAGGAGAAAAAGGGATAAGATGTTACCGGAAGTCTTTAGAGCTTTCCAAAGTCATTGGCGATTAAAGCAACCTATAAGGACAAAGGGAGGCAAAACACGCACACAAAACAAATATACGACACAAAGACACAAAATGAAAACACAAAAGAGAAAATCTTTTTGATTTTTGCGGAATTTTTTCAAATTTTTAGGGTTTTTGAAGATTTTTCAAAAAACTATGAAAATAAAACTAAACTATACTAGAATATCGCTCCCTCACACTTAATTCGAGCCATGTCCTCATGCTCGATCGTAGGGTGCGGAGAGACAAAAGAAAAAGAAAAGAAACTACGAAAATAAAGCTAAAAATCAAAAATAAAGTGAAGAAATGGGTAGAAGGTGTCCGGCCGGGGTATAGTCAAGTCACCATGGGCCGAGACAAGAAAAAGATATGGAAGGGGGAAGAAAAATAAAAGGAAGGAAATAAAAGGAAATGGGAGGGGAGGGCTAGGTGTAATCAAGTCACCTAGCCCGGGTTCCGCCAAAATCCGACTAAATCCTCAAAAAGAAAGTGAAAATCTTGTAAAAATTTGGATTTTGAAATGACTCTCGATGTAGTCACATCATCGAGAGTCGGGAGCAACGACTACCGAGGCCTCGAAGGCCACCAAGGTACCATGACTCAAGGGGAAGGGGGTAAACAAGAGAAAAAAAAGCAATAAAAGACGGAAAAGAAAGGATAGTTGCCATACCGACCGGTTAGCAACTCACTTGCTCCATCGTCTCAATGATCAATATAGGCGCTTTCTTGTCTTCATCTTTGCTATCCCGCTTCAATCTTGCTAAAACCGCATGGTTGGGGTAGTAATGGTAGGAGGTGGGATTTGATGTGGATCTCGGTGTGTAAAGTGAGGTGTACGGGTCATATGATAGGAGTAAGGAGGAGTAGGGAGGTTGGGAGGGGGTATAATGGATGGGTGGAGACAAAGGGGTCCATCCCGGTCGGGATGGATGGTCCCGATCGGGTTGATAAACCCTTCCCGATCGGGAAGCCCTCGTCCCGGTCAGGAACGCACTCCAGTGAATCCGATTTTCAGCACCTTCATCCCGATCGGGATGGCTCCTTCCCGGTCAGGATTCTTCATCCTTCCCGGTCAGGATGAGTCTTCTTTGCTTCCCCAAGCCCAAAAGCTTATCATAATCTTCAAAAACCGACTTCCTCGCCCGCAAACCAAACTCCATCATCAACTACTCCTTTCTAGGACTCACCTTCACTTCACCTAACATAATAAACTCAAAGTACTCATCAAATTCACTCCCTCACATCGCTCATCAAAATACCAAATCAATCACAAGAATTCCACAAAAACAAAGAAAGTCCTAGAAACAAAAAACACAAATACAAGCACAAGAATTCTAAAGAAGAGAGGAGGGGAATATACAACATGACGGTTCTTTTAGGAACTCCGTCAAACCTAGGATGGTGGACTCCATTCTTCAACCGTAGCCCTCAAGGGCATGGAGGAGCAAGTCGAACACGCTACCGACATCGTAGTGAAGGCCCAAGAAGCGCTCGAGCTTAACCAACCTCCAAGGAGGAGGCAAGAAGTAGAATTCCCAAGACCCGACATCATCTTCAAAGTAGTCTCCGGGGTCTCTCCATCCTACGAGCTTAACCGATCTCTTCCTCCCTAGGCATCGCCTCCAATCATTAGCAAGCTTCATCTCTAAGAAACAAGGCACAAAAAGCGGTTTTGGCCTCACTTCCTCGATGCACACCCCCACACTTTCCTCAAGTTGTGGTTCCCCATCTTCATCACTCGGCCCCACATCATCTTGGAGAGGAGAATCGAAACTTCTACCGGCGGTTTCAATCTCTTCCAAGCCATCTCCCGGTGTACAAATAAGGGGCTCTTGATGCGTAGTCTCATTCTCGGACATGGGCAACTCGAGGCTAACAATCTCACCCAACAACTCTACAAACTCCCCCAACTCATCCAACCCACTATCCTCCTCCAATTCCTCACCAATGTTGCCTTCACCAAGGGTCATATCCTCATCCGTTTCTTTTTGGGTAGACGATTGAGGTTCTTCAAAGCAAACTCCTCTATCAAAGGGAACTACATCGGCGGCTTCGTAACTCGGTTGCTCCTCTTTCTCAAGTGGGCACCCTCCATCTAAATACGATGCTCGGGATAAAGACATTACGGCTTGAACCGATAATGCATTTAATTGAGCATTCCTCGCCTCGTTTGCCCTTCGCATTTGGACCATTAATTCCTCTTGTTCTTTTCGCAATTGAATGGCCATTTCTTGTGTGCTCCTTTGCAATTGAAGAATCGAATGACACAACTCCAAGTTGGGCAATTGGTGATCATTGGAGTCTTGTAAGGCTCCTTGATAATCTTGATGATGCCCATAGGGTGGGGCATCATATTGTTGGTAGCAAGGTTGGGGTGATTGGTAGTATTGTGGGTCATAGGGTTCATATTATGGTTGGGGTGGAGGGCAATATTGTGGGTCTTGGGGGTATTGGCTTCCATAAGGTGGATCTTGATTGAACATGGTGGGTTCACAATCATAGCTTGAGTAATAGCCACCATGATCGTAGGAGTGATAATCGTCCACTTGTTGGTAGCCGTTTTCATACTCTTGAGGATCATACTCATCTTGATTACCCCAAGAAGCTTGATAATGGTAGGGGGACGTCATGTCATAGCTTTGGTTCATGGAGGAATAGTGGTAGCTCATATCGGCTCCCGAGTGTGTGGAGTTTAGATCAAACCCCATGCTTGCTCGAAAATCGTAGTCCATACCCGGTTGGAAACCACTCATTCTAGCAACCGTCCGTTTAAGCGGCTCTGAGTTGCAAGAAGAAGATAATCACCACCTCTAAGCACAAACTGTAGACTAAGAACAAACGTGAGAAGTCTAGTGCTGTTTGGGCACTAGAAAAGAGAGAAATAAACCACACACACACACAAGGAGCAAGGTAACCAAAAGAAAAGAAAAAAAAACACAAACACAAAGACTAAGTCAAGCAAATAGGAAAACAAAGTCTAAACTAGCACCGTGCCCGGCAACGGCGCCAAATTGATGGTAAGGGATTCGTCACGTCCCTAGTCAATCAATATAACCGGCTAATCCTAACTAGGGTAGATAGGGCAAGTCAGGTCGAATCCACGGGGACGGTAAGAGGCGTCTAGACTAGGTCGGCCCAAATACGAGACTAAGTCAATGAGCTAAGCTAAAGAATGAAAGGAGGGAGAAGACTAGACTAAAACTAAGGCAAAGGAGAAGACAAACTAGGAAAACGGGCTAGGATTAGGTCGGGGTCAAAGGGGTAACGGAATGGTCAAGGGAGGACTAGAGTGAAGGAGGTAGTAGGGTAATCTAGGTTGGTCCGGGCTCTCGCATCTTAGACTCACCTAGAGGTTCCACCTAAAACCCATCTCGGCGATACACAACACAAACGGGGTTCTAGCGTGCTATGGTCCTAGGTCGAATCCGGGCTCTCGCAACTTAGACCGGCCTAGGGGTCGTCCTCACCGGGCTCTCGCAAATTAGTGAGGGGACCGAACCCACAAACAAACTAACACCCACGAAAGAATGGCAAGAAAACAAGCATTCGTACATACTTAGTCATTCAAGCAATTCAACAAACATGTGATGTGCATCAAACAAGAGGAAACCCAAATCTTCCACCCACATCTCTAACCAACCCTTAATCACCCAATTAACACCCTAATCACCCTACTAACCCTAGAAAGAACACTACTCTAACATATCTAAAGGAAATACTAACAAAAACAAGGTAAACAAACTCAAACAACTAAACATACACAAACAAACTAGTGAAAACAATAACCAAGAACTAAAGATGCAAACTTGATGAATAATAAAGGATTAGGGGTAAAAGGAGAAGAGGATTGTACCATACTAACAAGAGAATGAAAAAGGAGAACACTTGTATATAAGGAAACCCAAATTCATCCACCAAGGTTGTCAATCTTGGATGGGTTCTTCAAGAGATCCAATAATACAAGTACTAATCTATGATTAACTACTAATTATCGACTAATCTACACTAATCTAATCTAATCTAACCTAAAGTAGTCTAGGGTTTTAAGGAGATAACCTAAAATAACATCCGATGGTGTCTTAATACAAGAGGGGGGTATATATAGGGTTACAAATGGAAGGGAGAAGAAAGGAAACAATGCGGGCTGAACTGGGCTCATCCCGGTCGGGATGAGTTGGTCCCGATCGGGATGGGCCATCCTTCCCGGTCGGGAAGGACCTTCCCGATCGGGATGGGCTCACAGTAGCCGTGCTTCATGTCCCCTTCATCCCGAACGGGATGAGTCCATCCCGAACGGGATGAGTCCATCTCGAACGGGATGGGTCTTTGTAGGCCTCCCTTAAGAGCTCTTTGGTCCTTCCTTGCCTCTCATGGGCTTCCCACCGATTCTCGGGACTCAGGATCGTATCTCGGAGGCTCGGGATTGGATCCCAAGGTCTCGGGGTCGATTCCAAGGTCTCGAGTCATCGTTCCTTTATCTCGTTAGCTCCAAAATGTGTATGTATGGAGTCGAAATCGCTCCAACTCTTCCAATTCGGCCTCGGGAACCTGAAACGAACTAAAGGAAGCATAAGAAGCCCATGAATCGCTCCAAAAGAGCGATTCCACAAGGAAAAAGGGACCAAAACACAACAAATAGGCACTACAAACTACACTTATCAACTCCCCCACACTTAACCCTTACTCACCCTCGAGTAAGCACATACTAACTACTACACTAGCCGAATGGGTATTAGCGCACCCTACGCCCCTTCAACTCACGCGAGTGCACTTAGAGGACAAGTGCACTCCGCAAGGCAAGTTGGGTCTTGCGACAAAACTGTGGATGCAACCAGACACAAAGCACATAAACAAACAAACACACAAACAACACATAATCGGTTGCACCCAAAACAAAAGAAATACCGCTTCCCTCTAAAAGCGGTGAACGAAACACCGGTTTAGGACTCGAGGTAAGCGACAACGTTCCCAAGCTAGCAATACAAACCAAGGTCGACTAAACCCTAATAGTATGACGATAAAGCAATAAAAACGTTGGTAACTTACCTAGGTCCTCCTAACTTTCTAAAAACGTACTACGGGACGATCGGCGGAGTGGAAAAGCGAAGAACCACGGTGTTAGTCGACACTGTAGGTAAGTGAGACCCCGCCCCCTTTAGCGTGAGCCAAGAGGGTCGTCCCGTGTCCAAGACCGCCTAACTAGTCCAAGTAAAAAGGTGGAAAACATGCAAAATGAGGGAAGACCGACTAATGCCGCTATCATCCTTCCTCGGGACTCGGTCCTTTGGTAGGCTCTTCACGGCAAAAGTCGGGAAAAGGCTTATTTTTGTGGGGATTTCTTTTTGTAAGACGGGTTTTCTTTTGGCATTTTCTTTCTTTTCGATATTTTGATTTGTTTGTTGCCATGCCATTCTTTTTCTTCTTTTCTATTTTCTTTTTGGCTTTTGTGCCTTTTTTTTCTTCATTTCTTTTCTTTCTTTTTATTTTCTTTGCCCTTTTGGCAAGATTTGGCATTTCTGGCATTTCTCGACAATCAAGAAAGAGAGAATCAACAAATTGCATTTTATTGTGTGTGTATGTGAGGAAGGTAGGGTAATGGGTGAGTCGGGGATCGCGAATTCCCTTCAAACCCACAAAAAGTGGAGAACTTGGACTAATCAAACAATCCTAAATACGGTCACCTAGGGGACGAGACTCGGTAACCAAGGCCTTTTCACACCGTGGGTGGTCATAATGGTCAAAATGCAAATCCCGTAGTAAATCCCTAGTAAGCTAGGTGGACTCAAGGTAAAGGACCAACGAATTCATTGATTTAGGGTCATTCTACTAGATTAAAGTCCAAGATTCGATTTACACTACTAGGAAGGGAAAGTACACACTCACACACTAGCCTCTAAACCGGGTTTTCGAAAACATTTACACACAAGACACACAACACACACAAAATGAAGACACGACAAAAACAAACGAAAGAAAAAGAAACAAAAGCAACAAAACAAGAACAAAACAAAACGAACACATACACAACACAAACACCACCCCGATCATCCAAACAAGCCACCAAATCATCCACCAATATGCACAAAGCTCCACCCGAGCACACCTCAACACAACCTTCTCCAAACATCACAGGGAATAAAGGAGAAAAAGGGATAAGATGTTACCGGAAGTCTTTAGAGCTTTCCAAAGTCATTGGCGATTAAAGCAACCTATAAGGACAAAGGGAGGCAAAACACGCACACAAAACAAATATACGACACAAAGACACAAAATGAAAACACAAAAGAGAAAATCTTTTTGATTTTTGCGGAATTTTTTCAAATTTTTAGGGTTTTTGAAGATTTTTCAAAAAACTATGAAAATAAAACTAAACTATACTAGAATATCGCTCCCTCACACTTAAATCGAGCCATGTCCTCATGCTCGATCGTAGGGTGCGGAGAGACAAAAGAAAAAGAAAAGAAACTACGAAAATAAAGCTAAAAATCAAAAATAAAGTGAAGAAATGGGTAGAAGGTGTCCGGCCGGGGTATAGTCAAGTCACCATGGGCCGAGACAAGAATAAGATATGGAAGGGGGAAGAAAAATAAAAGGAAGGAAATAAAAGGAAATGGGAGGGGAGGGCTAGGTGTAATCAAGTCACCTAGCCCGGGTTCCGCCTAAATCCGACTAAATCCTAAAAAAGAAAGTGAAAATCTTGTAAAAATTTGGATTTTGAAATGACTCTCGATGTAGTCACATCATCGAGAGTCGGGAGCAACGACTACCGAGGCCTCGAAGGCCACCAAGGTACCATGACTCAAGGGGAAGGGGGTAAACAAGAGAAAAAAAAGCAATAAAAGACGGAAAAGAAAGGATAGTTGCCGTACCGACCGGTTAGCAACTCACTTGCTCCATCGTCTCAATGATCAATATAGGCGCTTTCTTGTCTTCATCTTTTCTATCCCGCTTCAAGCTTGCTAAAACCGCATGGTTGGGGTAGTAATGGTAGGAGGTGGGATTTGATGTGGATCTCGGTGTGTAAAGTGAGGTGTACGGGTCATATGATAGGAGTAAGGAGGAGTAGGGAGGTTGGGAGGGGGTATAATGGATGGGTGGAGACAAAGGGGTCCATCCCGGTCGGGATGGATGGTCCCGATCGGGTTGATAAACCCTTCCTGATCGGGAAGCCCTCGTCCCGGTCAGGAACACACTCCAGTGAATCCGATTTTCAGCACCTTCATCCCGATCGGGATGGCTCCTTCCCGGTCGGGATTCTTCATCCTTCCCGGTCGGGAAGCCCTCTTCCCGGTCGGGATGAGTCTTCTTTGCTTCCCCAAGCCCAAAAGCTTATCATAATCTTCAAAAACCGACTTCCTCGCCCGCAAACCAAACTCCATCATCAACTACTCCTTTCTAGGACTCACCTTCACTTCACCTAACATAATAAACTCAAAGTACTCATCAAATTCACTCCCTCACATCGCTCATCAAAATACCAAATCAATCACAAGAATTCCACAAAAACAAAGGAAGTCCTAGAAACAAAAAACACAAATACAAGCACAAGAATTCTAAAGAAGAGAGGAGGGGAATATACAACATGACGGTTCTTTTAGGAACTCCGTCAAACCTAGGATGGTGGACTCCATTCTTCAACCGTAGCCCTCAAGGGCATGGAGGAGCAAGTCGAACGCGCTACCGACATCGTAGTGAAGGCCCAAGAAGCGCTCGAGCTTAATCGACCTCCAAGGAGGAGGCAAGAAGTAGAATTCCCAAGACCCGACATCATCTTCAAAGTAGTCTCCGGGGTCTTTCCATCCTACGAGCTTAACCGATCTCTTCCTCCCTAGGCATCGCCTCAAATCATTAGCAAGCTTCATCTCTAAGAAACAAGGCACAAAAAGCGGTTTTGGCCTCACTTCCTCGATGCACACCCCCACACTTTCCTCAAGTTGTGGTTCCCCATCTTCATCACTCGGCCCCACATCATCTTGGAGAGGAGAATCGAAACTTCTACCGGCGGTTTCAATCTCTTCCAAGCCATCTCCCGGTGTACAAATAAGGGGCTCTTGATGCGTAGTCTCATTCTCGGACATGGGCAACTCGAGGCTAACAATCTCACCCAACAACTCTACAAACTCCACCAACTCATCCAACCCACTATCCTCCTCCAATTCCTCACCAATGTTGCCTTCACCAAGGGTCATATCCTCATCCGTCTCTTTTTGGGTAGACGATTGAGGTTCTTCAAAGCAAACTCCTCTATCAAAGGGAACTACATCGGCGGCTTCGTAACTCGGTTGCTCCTCTTTCTCAAGTGGGCACCCTCCATCTAAATACGATGCTCGGGATAAAGACATTACGGCTTGAACCGATAATGCATTTAATTGAGCATTCCTCGCCTCGTTTGCCCTTCGCATTTGGACCATTAATTCCTCTTGTTCTTTTCGCAATTGAATGGCCATTTCTTGTGTGCGCCTTTGCAATTGAAGAATCGAATGACACAACTCCAAGTTGGGCAATTGGTGATCATTGGAGTCTTGTAAGGCTCCTTGATAATCTTGATGATGCCCATAGGGTGGGGCATCATATTGTTGGTAGCAAGGTTGGGGTGATTGGTAGTATTGTGGGTCATAGGGTTCATATTGTGGTTGGGGTGGAGGGCAATATTGTGGGTCTTGGGGGTATTGGCTTCCATAAGGTGGATCTTGATTGAACATGGTGGGTTCACAATCATAGCTTGAGTAATAGACACCATGATCGTAGGAGTGATAATCGTCCACTTGTTGGTAGCCGTTTTCATACTCTTGAGGATCATACTCATCTTGATTACCCCAAGAAGCTTGTTAATGGTAGGGGGACGTCATGTCATAGCTTTGGTTCATGGAGGAATATTGGTAGCTCATATCGGCTCCCGAGTGTGTGGAGTTTAGATCAAACCCCATGCTTGCTCGAAAATCGTAGTCCATACCCGGTTGGAAACCACTCATTCTAGCAACCGTCCGTTTAAGCGGCTCTGAGTTGCAAGAAGAAGATAATCACCACCTCTAAGCACAAACTGTAGACTAAGAACAAACGTGAGAAGTCTAGTGCTGTTTGGGCACTAGAAAAGAGAGAAATAAACCACACACACACACAAGGAGCAAGGTAACCAAAAGAAAAAAAAACACAAACACAAAGACTAAGTCAAGCAAATAGGAAAACAAAGTCTAAACTAGCACCGTGCCCGGCAACGGCGCCAAATTGATGGTAAGGGATTCGTCACGTCCCTAGTCAATCAATATAACCGGCTAATCCTAACTAGGGTAGATAGGGCAAGTCGGGTCGAATCCACGGGGACGGTAAGAGGCGTCTAGACTAGGTCGGCCCAAATACGAGACTAAGTCAATGAGCTAAGCTAAAGAATGAAAGGAGGGAGAAGACTAGACTAAAACTAAGGCAAAGGAGAAGACAAACTAGGAAAACGGGCTAGGATTAGGTCGGGGTCAAAGGGGTAACGGAATGGTCAAGGGAGGACTAGAGTGAAGGAGGTAGTAGGGTAATCTAGGTTGGTCCGGGCTCTCGCATCTTAGACTCACCTAGAGGTTCCACCTAAAACCCATCTCGGCGATACACAACACAAACGGGGTTCTAGCGCGCTATGGTCCTAGGTCGAATCCGGGCTCTCGCAACTTAGACCGGCCTAGGGGTCGTCCTCACCAGGCTCTCGCAACTTAGTGAGGGGACCGAACCCACAAACAAACTAACACCCACGAAAGAAAGGCAAGAAAACAAGCATTCGTACATACTTAGTCATTCAAGCAATTCAACAAACATGTGATGTGCATCAAACAAGAGGAAACCCAAATCTTCCACCCACATCTCTAACCAACCCTTAATCACCCAATTAACACCCTAATCACCCTACTAACCCTAGCAAGAACACTACTCTAACATATCTAAAGGAAATACTAACAAAAACAAGGTAAACAAACTCAAACAACTAAACATACACAAACAAACTAGTGAAAACAATAACCAAGAACTAAAGATGCAAACTTGATGAATAATAAAGGATTAGGAGTAAAAGGAGAAGAGGATTGTACCATACTAACAAGAGAATGAAAAAGGAGAACACTTGTATATAAGAAAACCCAAATTCATCCACCAAGGTTGTCAATCTTGGATGGATTCTTCAAGAGATCCAATAATACAAGTACTTATCTATGATTAACTACTAATTATCGACTAATCTACACTAATCTAATCTAGTCTAACCTAAAGTAGTCTAGGGTTTTAAGGAGATAACCTAAAATAACATCCGATGGTGTCTTAATACAAGAGGGGGGGGGGGGGTATATATAGGGTTACAAATGGAAGGGAGAAGAAAGGAAACAATGCGGGCTGAACTGGGCTCATCCCGGTCGGGATGAGTTGGTCCCGATCGGGATGGGCCATCCTTCCCGGTCGGGAAGGACCTTCCCGATCGGGATGGGCTCACAGTAGCCGTGCTTCATGTCCCCTTCATCCCGAACGGGATGAGTCCATCCCGAACGGGATGGGTCTTTGTAGGCCTCCCTTAAGAGCTCTTTGGTCCTTCCTTGCCTCTCATGGGCTTTCCACCGATTCTCGGGACTCGGGATCGTGTCTCGGAGGCTCGGGATTGGATCCCAAGGTCTCGGGGTCGATTCCAAGGTCTCGAGTCATCGTTCCTTTATCTCGTTAGCTCCAAAATGTGTATGTATGGAGTCGGAATCGCTCCAACTCTTCCAATTCGGCCTCGGGAACCTGAAACGAACTAAAGGAAGCATAAGAAGCCCATGAATAGCTCCAAAGGAGCGATTCCACAAGGAAAAAGGGACCAAAACACAACAAATAGGCACTACAAACTACACTTATCAGGTTCAGAGTAGGGCATTTTGCTTCGATTCTCTTCTTTGCCTGTTGAATGATCAAATTAGCCACCAGTTTAGGCATCTTAAGAACATAATTCATCCTTGCATTATTCCTCTGCATCCAGACCTAATAATGTGAAGCAGTCCACAGGATCGTATGTAATTTATACTTCAATGTAAGACATCCCGAACCTGTCATGGTAACATTCGATCTAAACCCACACCAAAGCAAATACTGTAACATCCATTATTTTAACCCTATACCTTTTGCTATGTCGGTTGTTTAAGGACAAGTAAGCTTTGTCGTCAAAGAAAATGTGTTTACATTCTTTGCATGCGATTTCACGTGACAAGCAGGCCATGAAAAGATGCACGTAGAAGAGTAGAGAGTACCAGTATTATACGTATTAAGCAAATCAGTTTTAACGTGAAAATACATATATTAGTGATTCTCGTGGTATACCTTACCTGGTATTCTGCTTAAGATGCGTCGGTTCGGTATTAATAGGGATGTGTCGAACCTAGTAAGGTGAGCACCGGGACTAATACGGAACCCTACCATCACTTGTTCAGTTTTAGTTGTTTTACGTTTTGAATTCCGTGTTAGATGATTTAGCATGCGATTATAAGGTCATAAAAGCAATAAATCATACGAAAAACTGTAAATGCGAATGTAAGTAAATCACATAATGAGGAGTTGCACCCTCGGAGTGTACACTAAACGGGACTCGGTACATAGATAGTTTTGAGAACGGATCTCGGAATTACTCGGGACTATTTAGTGTGTTTTAGTGTTTGTGATTGAAGTTGGGACGTTACGTATTTTAGTGAATGTTTGTGGGCCTAGTGCCCACATCTAGTGTTGTCGTAGTGCATAATAATAGAAAGTGCAAATATGGAAATTTTTGTTTAGATGACAACCTAATGACGACTCTATCAACAGGCAGATCCTCCTAGCTTGACCAGTGATTCCGGCAGAGCTCCGTTACCGTTTGTCCTTCCCGCGGCTACTCCGGCATAGTTTCGTTGCTAAGGGCTAGTTCTGCGGCTAATCCGGCAGAATAGTTTTGAGCTAGTCGATCACAGGCACCTCGGTATCGAGTGGAGTGCTCAAAGGTGAGGAGTAGCGTTGATTTTTCTTTTAGTATTATCGGAACTACGATCGAGTGGATCGTTTGCCTCGGGTGTCGGAGTGCGAGCCCTTAGCGAGAGTTTAGAGGGAGAAGAGAGAGTTGAGTTGTGTCGAAATGAAGACGTGAAGGGGGGTATTTATAGGTTTTTTCGGCCCTCGTCGCCCATATAGGCGTGTGAGCTGGGGCGCACCAGGACTCAGGCGCCTGGGCTCAGGCGTGGGGACTCTTAGGCGCGTGAGGCGGGGCGGTTGAAGTTTTGAAGATACGATTTTGATACTTTCCATAACCGAGAGACAGGAGTGTGATACATTGCTTAGGGCATAAGGATCCCCGCGGCTTGACCTAGCGCCATGGGTTTAGTGGGCCTCGGGTGTTCATCCCGAGGTTCGCTTGGTGCGGTGTTGACTCGGTTCGAGTTTCGGGACCGACTCGGGGTCCCGGTGTCAGAATTGACTCTAATTAGTGTCTATGCGACCGTAACGACACGACTAAGGCTGTCATCATGTTAGTTTAATTTGTCCGAATAATTTATTTGATTCGTTCTATAGAAAAACTATCTAGAGCATCGCGAACCCGCGTCGCGTTGCAGTCCTATCGTCATCGGGTGTTTGTTGGGCACTTCTGCAGCCACCAGGTCCAAATCCGGGTGTCTACAAGAAGTATACTCACAATGAAGGAAAATAAGGATGAAGAAGATGAAGATGCATAAAAATAAAGATGAAGCTTTGAAGAAGAGAAATGAATTTGTCATTAATCCTATGATAATCTCCCAAAAAATTCCTAATTAGATCTAGAGTTGACTACAATAATTTTGATCTAAAACTAAAGGAAGGAGATGAAGATTGATGAAAACTATGAAGCTTCCCTAAATTGAGTTCTCCTTCATCTAATCTAGGTTTAGCTATATATAGGGGTTTGCTTAATGGATCACTAAACCAAGCCCAAATCTTATTTTTTTGCACTTGAGTGAAACTTTTGCCGTATGGATCTACAAAGGGCGATCTTCGCCCTACGGATTTCTGAGATTCACGAGAAATTTTCGTCGGGTGAAACTTCACCCGGTGGTTTCGTCGGTTGGACTTTTCTTTCAGATTTTGAAATCTAGTACACCAATACCGTCGGGCGAAACTTCGTCCGGTGGGTAAAACTTTCGCCCGGTGAGTAAAAGTTTCGCCCGGTCATTACGCTCGGTTGATTCACTTAATGAAGATCTTCTAGGAGGCAGATATGTCGTCGGGCGAAACTTCGCCCGGTGAGATCTCATCGGGTAAAACTTCACCCAATGGATTCTTTGACCTCTCTAGTGCTCGTGGAAACTCAGACATGTTCTTGGAAATGAATCCTATCAAATTATATAGGAAAATTACCCAAAAATACGTAAAATGCACAAGAGAGATGCTAATGTGAGAAAGACTAAGAATAAGGCGACAATCGCATTCTAATCTCACAAAAATGGAGGAAAACGAGTCTAAATGGAATGAAAAATGGGCTAAATTTAGCACACGTAAAATCCTCCGCACTAGACCGTTGCTCGTTCTCGAGCAAAGACCTAAAAAGAAACTAAGTACTACAACTACTAAGCTAGACTATCCTAAGCCGATACAGGGCAATTAACGGGCCCGCTCTATCCCTTCAACTCACATTGGAATACCTATGAGGTAGGGTACTTCAATGCAAGGCAAGTTCGGTCATACTCAAAATGGTGGATGCGACTAAACACACAAAAACACATAAGCACAAAAGAATGGGCGCATCCAAAGAGAAAATAAAGCACTGAATCTCTCATCGCGACGGTGGGAAAGACACCGATTACTTACTCAAACAATGATAAACATTCCAAATTAGATCACCCAAGTGGAAATAGACCAAAGTCTAATAGTATGATATTGAAGCAATAAAAGTGTTGATAAGTTATCTTGGTCCTCCTAATCTTCTAAAGGGATACAACGGGGTGTTAAACGGAATGGAAATGAGTGAACCAAGGAGTCATTTGACACTGTAGGTAGGTGCAATCCCGCTGTCTTTAGCTAAGGATAAGAGGGTCAGCAAACAGTCCGAGAAAAACTGGGCTAAAGTGATTTGGAATAATTGGAATATTCCAAAACATTCTCTAATCACTTGGATGGCTTTGAACAATGGCATGAATACTAAAGGTAAGCTATCTAAAATTGGAGTCTTGGCTGATAATACCTGCTGCCTTTGCGGTAAAGATGAGGAAACGATCGAGCATATTTTTGAGGATTGCGAGTATAGCAGAAAATTTGAGAATGAGATTGTGGCCTGGTATGGTATGACCAGTACGCTGCAAATGCTAGCTACTGCTAATCATGATAATGTCAGATGGAAAACAGATGCAATGGTCCGAAATGCATACTATTATCATGTGTGGAGACAAAGAAATGAAGCATGGCATGAGATGAAACTCTTGAGACCGGAGGAAGTGCCTAGGAGGATAAAGAAGGAATTAACAGCAAGAGCCGAAGGGAAAATCGCGACAAGTCTGATTCACTTGAGTAGCTAGATTTTCTTGATCTGTTTTGTCATATAATGCGATGTTTTTAGTCTGGACGTGAAAGTCCCTTGATGTAAATGTACTCAACGATCTTTTTTTTGGCAATATTTATACTCACATTTTACCAAAAAAAAATTAAAAAAAAATAAGGATAAGAGGGTCAATCCAAACTCAAATTATCCGAATTAGTCCAAACAAAAACTGGACAAGTGTTTACAAAATGTGGTGGATCAATAAATCACCGCTATCTTCCTTCCTCGAGACTCGGTCCTCTAGTATGCACTTCATGGCCAAAATTCAATCAAAGGGCTCTTTTTTTAAGAAGGATGTTTTTGATGATACGATTTTCATGACTGTTCCTTTTCTCTCCTTTGATTTTCATTTGTTTGTGCCCTTTTCCTTTTGCTTTGGTTTGCCCTTTTTGACTTTTCGACTTGGTTCATAACCAAGCCTGGAGGCTTATTTTTGTAAACTTATTATAATGATGTATAGGTGGAAGGGAAAATAGGTATCCAAAAACACGCACCATCCCTGGATAACCCACAAAAAGATGAGAAGAGATTGGACTAAAGGTGTAATGGACATTTGAGCAAGGTCACCTAAAAAACGGGATGCGGTAACCAAGGCCTAACTCCTTCAATGCAAACCCCGAAGTAAACCTCTAGTAGAAAAGATGGACTCAAGCTAAAAGATCAACATATTTATTGATTTAGAATCATTCTACTAGATTAAGGTCCAAAATCTAAAACGGGTTATCCACAATGGAATGTAAATTCTCGCAATAAGCTTGTAATCGGGTTTTCGAATGTAACACCCGTTATTTTTCTTAGCGATGTTAATTATTCCGTGATGACTCTGTCATGACTAAGTGTCCATTTTGCCTTTTGTCCTCTCATTCTTCTGTAATCTCATTATTTTTGAGTCGATCATTATTCATGTTCGTCGAGGTTTTAAGCATTTTATTTTTCTAAAAAATTCATTTACTTAAATTTCTATCTTTATTTATTATTTGCGGAGAATTATACTTTTCAACGAACAAACGTTTTGAGCTCCGGTTTGACTTATTTATCTTTTCTAGAAATGTCTGAATATATTTATATAATATTTCTAATGAAGAAATACTTTTATTTACGAACAATTTTACGATTCTTCTTTTTATCAACTTACAAATTATTTTGGGACATTTTTCCCACATAATGACCCCCCCCCCCCACCCCCGGCACACCGCTACTCCATTTTCTTTATTATGCACTTCATTTTATTATGATTAAACTTAAAGATATTTTCTTTTCTTTCCCATTAAATTGATGCTTAATGAACAAACTTTTCACACTCCTTACCTCGATCTTTTTAGCTGGTTTGTGCATGTTTAGAGGCATAGTTTTCATCAAAATTTACTTATCATTTATGCTTTAGAAAACTATCAACTTTCTTATCATTCATTTCACAAAAAAATTAAACAACATATCCTTCCTTTTGCTCTCTTGGCCGAGATTATCGAGCAGCTTTTTCAGCCAAATTCTTACCTCAAATCAAGTCTTGATCGTCTCATTTTCATCTCCTAATTAATCGTTATTTCGTTCCCTTCGTTAAGGTAATAATCGATGTTATTTTCGATCATTATTTACCTTTATTCTTTTAGTTTTCTCATGGTATTTTTGTAGCATGTATGTCGTATGATGTAGGATTCTTGGACGACCTCGAAGCCGACGAATTCATCATAGACTCGGATTTGGATTAAAGATAACGTCGATGTTACTCGGTATTGCATGATTTTATTTGTGTAATTGCATGTATATAATTTTAATTTTATTTTTGACAATAAATGTATGTCATATATTATGAACAATTTTAAAGTCCGTAAAAATTTGCATGTTTCGTTATTTTTATCGCTTTTACGAGATTAACGATTTAATTGTTATATTATTTTGTAAAATCGTGATATTCGGCCTAAACATGTAAATATGAAGATATTTTGTAAAAATGATATTTTTAATGATAATTTGGTATTTTTCTGATATGTTACATATCGATTATTGAATTATTACCATTTTCGGACAAAAACAATTAAATACCGAGTTTTAGTTCTAGTACTTACACATTTTATTTTAATCTGAAATTTGGCGTGCATAATCTTACTGGTGAAAAAGAATTTTTTGAATGTTTTCATATTTTTTCGGAATTGTTAAGTGGGTGAATTAGTTAATCACTTTACATCGTCGTTTATCGTTAAAACCGTGTTTGTCATTTTAATTCCTGATTTCTGATTTTTGTTTTGAATCTGGAATTTTTTTCCCTGATAGTTCTTGATAAAAATGTATTTTTATAAGTTTTAGTGCTTTAATAAATTATTAGGAACGACAAGTTTTATTAAGAGAATCGTTAATTGTGGAAATGGATTTTAAAGACGGTTTTGTTGGAATTTGTGAAATCTGTGATTTTGGAAATCTGGAAAAAATGATAGTTTTTGGAAAATCAAAATTTTTAGGATTAATATTAATTTTTTGATATTAATACTTCAATCGTTTTGTAATTATTATTTTTATTAATCGTTATTGTCGAGATTAGACGATTAACGCGAAAACCCTTTAAAAACCGAGTTTGCAGATTCTGGAAAATTTAATTTTCTGGACAGAATATCGAAAAATATATTCTAGCTATTTTATATAATTTTTGTACTATTTATCGAAGCCTTTAAATGATTGTATTGATTTTTGGACAAAATTACGATTTATCGTTAAAATGCTCCATTTCAGCTAAATGAATTATTTTTCCAGCAACTTTGTAAATATTATAATCCGGGAATTTATAATTTAAATCACCTCTTATTATATTCTAATTTTTTTTAATGGTTTAATTAAACAAAAGACGTTAAACGATTTATTTTGACATTTGTTGTAGAATCTTTTTTTTTTTGGTAAAAGGTAAGTATGTATTAATATGTGTGGATCAATGTACAGTTGTATGGCTACATCAAATTATGTAGCCATCTAGCATCTCTAGCACGTAGCGGATATTTAATCTTGCACATAATTCTATTCCGTACATCCATTTTTATCAAATTGACAATATTATGCGGTCGCTGCACTGATCCGTCAATTATGCATAAATTCCTTTGCCTCCAAACATGGTAGACCATGGCATTGAACATAGCACGAATGATGTTGCATTGCAACTTCGATCCCCGCATCTTGCTCGCTCAAAGTAAGGTGTTGTCCTTCGGAATTCTTTTCTTCACCCACTCACTCAAAATATCCACAACCTAAGAACTCCACCCACATCCAAAGAACAGGTGCTCCAAGCTCTCTTCTTGTGCTTCACATAAGTAACAACGGTCTGACTCAGCTACACCAAACCTGAATAATTTTGCCCTAGTGTTTAAAGCCCCCCTAAACACAAGTCAAGATATAAAGCTATGTTTAGGGACACTCCAACCACTCCACACGAGACGAGCCCAAGGAACCTTCGGTTTGTGAGCCCGAATGCCCTCGTAACCCTTCGAGATCGCATAAAAGGAACGCGACCCATGCCAAAGACCATTCACATACATATTTTTATTTTTTTGGTAAAATGCGATTCTAAAATTATAACTGACATTCGAAACAAGGTTCGAGCAACAAGCAGATGGAAATTACAGGAGCAAGCTCACAAAACAAATTTCACCACTGAGAAGCTAAATCAATTTCGAATCTACAAGAGCAAAAACGACGTGCTGCTGTACTGCTTTTTCTCTTTCACATAACTCACAATAGTAGCCTCCTTCCTGAGCTGTTCAGCAATTGTCTCAGGTCTGTTCAGAGTAAACTCAAGTCTTGCCTTGTTCCTTTGGTTCCATATATAATAGTAACACGCCACTAGAGTCATAGCTTTCTGAAATATGTATATTTTCCACATACATATTTTTAGTTTTCTCCTTAGCCTAACAGATCTTTCGCCAAGCCCAGGTGACATCAGTATTGGGCTGATAAATTTGCCAATCCCGCCCCTTCAAATAGATGTTGCTAACCCACCGGACCCATAATCGATCCGGCTGATCAAACACCCATGAAGCTAATTTTGCTACAGCAGCCTGATTCCAGACATAAAGATCTCTAAGCCCCAAACCCCCTTCCGACTTAGGACTGCAAATTTTATCCCAACTCACTAGAGCCCGGTTATTTCCTTCCACACCGCCATCCCACAGGAAGTTGCGACATAAAGAAATAACTCTGGCCATAACATACTTCGGGATAATAAAAACCATAGCCCAGTAGTTATGCAGCTGAGACAGCACAGCCTGGACCAAGGTCAGTATACCCGCATATGAGAGTTTACGCGCTCCAATACTAGAAATTATGGAGATAATTCGAGCTATCAATTTCTCACAATCATTTCTACCTAATCGAGTACTTTGGATTAGTAACCCAAGATAACAAAAAGGCATCGTACCTTCCACACAGCCTGAAAATTGTAGTATAGCAGCTTTCCTATCTTCATCGACTCCTGCAAAATAAGCATGAGATTTACCTACGCTTATGCTCAACCCTGAGGCCCGACTAAACATAGCAAAAGCCCTCCACAAGAACTCCATCGACTCAGTCTCCCCTTTGCAAAAGAGAAGCAGATCATCAGCAAACAATAAATGTGTAAACTTCATCGGGCCACGGTTCAAAATTCCTATCCATCTTGCCATGGTTCAGAATTCGAGAGAAATACTCCATACAAATAGTAAAGAGCAGCGGAGACATCGGGTCACCCTGCCTCAAACCTCTTTTCCCACGGAAGAAACCAAAGGTATCACCATTAGCACAAAGAGAGTATGAAACTGAAGTAACACATTCCATGACCAATCGACGAAAATGCTCAGGAAATTAAAATCTAACGCTGTCATCATTTCCTCGACAAAACTCCATTCCACACTATCGTAGGCCTTGTGTATGTCAACTTTGAACAAGCATCGAGGAGATACACGCCCTCTCCTGTACATCCTTACCAGATCTTGGCAAATCAGGACATTTTCCACAATACTCCGCCCCTCAATAAATCCACCCTGGGTTGGTGAAATTATCTGGGGTAGAACTTTAGCCAGTCTCGAACAAATGATATTAGCAATACATTTGTACACGACATTGCAACACGCAATCGGCCTAAATTCTTTCACAGATTGAGGTCTACTCACTTTCGAAATCAAGGTAATATTAGCACAGTTCAGTTGTTTCAAAAGCTTACCTAAAGTGAAAAAATCTTGAATAGCTCTGACCACATCTCCTCCAATAATATCCCAAGAGTCAATAAAAAATTGGCTCGAGAAACCATCCGGACCCGGCGCTTTGTCTCGTGGGATATCATGCATCGCCTGCTTAATCTCCTGCTCAGTCACACCCTCGCTGAGCCACTTTTTGTGCTCCTCGGTACACAAATTTCCTTTTCGAACAATGGCCATGTTAATAGGCTCAACACTTCGCGACTCCCCCAGAAGAGATAGGTAGTAGCGTAGAAAAGCTCCTTCAATCTTGTCTTTATTCGAACATTCTTGGCCTTCCGCATCAACAATTTTAGAAATAGCGTTGTGAGCCTAGCGTGCCCTCAAGATACCATGAAAGTACGTGGAATTCACATCACCATCCTTTACCCATTTTTGTTTAGATTTTTGGGCCCAGAAATCCGATCTACGAGCCTGCAGGCTGCGAACCTGCTCATTCAGTCTCGATTCTTCCTACAGCAGCGCTGAATTGTTGTCAGACCGCAGTCTGGTCTGCACCTCTTCCAATCTAATCTCCGCGTGGCTGCATCGGTTTTCGATGTCCGCAAAGCAGCTCGAATTAAGCTCTTTCAGCGGTCTTTTAAGACTTTTCATTTTCGTGACCAGCTGAAACATTTTAGTCCCTCTAACCGGAACTCCCCAAACCGTCCCAACGCACTTCAAGAAATCCGGGGACCTACTCCACATATTCATGTATTTGAAACAACTATTCCTCCAAACCGGAGGCCTCCCCAACTGAACTATGCACGGGCAATGATCGAAAGTCCCTTTCGGTAAGAAATTAGCAAACCCATTCGGGTATAAACTAGTCATTTCATCATTCACCAAACACCGAGCAATACGACTAAATACTCTAGTTTCCATAACTTTATGTTTATTATTCCAAGTGAACCAAGATCCAATAGCCTTATAATCACTAACTTCACAAGTAGAAAGACAATCCCGAAATTGGTTAATAGCCTCATCCGAGGATACACCACCAAGACGTTCTCGAGCATCAATGACACAATTAAAGTCACCCAAGATCATCCACGGACCCAAATGAGCATAGGATTCAAGTTTTCGCCAAAGTTCAACCCGCCTCAAAGTAGAGTTAAATGCATACACGAAAGTAAGCAGATATTCCTTCCCCGAGCTTGTAGTCACCTTAACATGAATACTTTGATTGCTATACTCCAAAATCGTCAGATTCACGTTATCATGTTTCCATAATAGCCAAACCCGACCACCTTGAACACAATGATTATTGGTCGTAATACTCCATTCATAAAACACATTCTGATGAACTTTCGCATACGCTTTATTCTTTATTTTAGTCTCAAGTAAACCAAACACGTCCACTTGTTGCTTCCTAATAAACTCACTAATTGCACGCTGCTTATTTATATTACACATGCCGCGAACATTCCAGCATCCCATATTATGTACTTCCATGGATCACCAATTCCAACCCAACCCCGTCATTCCTCACGACCGTCTCTTTTCACGGGGATCCTATGACCATATCAGCATAGGAAATCCCCTTTTCCACCTCCATATTGTTTCCCGGCACCTTAGACACGGGCACAGCTGACCCATGAGATTCGTGTGTCACAAGGCGTACGTTCGATTTGGGAATAGCAGCAGTCTTAACCCCCGTAATAAGCCTCGGTGTAGCAGGCTTAGCAGCAGGCTGCTTCACGGCACCCCCTCCCTCAACCTTTTTCTGTTTTGCTTCTTGTCTAGCCTTTCGCAACTCATCCTTCTTACACTCACTAGCCTCATGCCCATACCCCTTGCACTTAGTACACCAAATGGGCTTCCATTCATATTTGACAAAGATCTCGATCACATTTTCCTTCTCATCCAGAATTTTGACCGCATTCTTAAATTTTTGTCCCACCTTAGCCATGACCATGACTCTAGCATACCCTAGCCCAGTGCGTTCTTCCGTAGCCAAGTCAGACTTGACATACGGTCCAACAAGTGATGCAATCCGAGGCAAACATCGACCCCAAAATTTCAAGGGAAGATCATGTAGTTGAATCCAAACAGGCACTTCATGAACATCATTTTTATCCAATATTGCATCGGGAGTCCATTCTTTCACAATCAAAGGTTTATTATCAAACATATAAAGACCATAATCAAGAATTTTTACCTTTGCTTCATTGTCCTTGAACCGGACTACGAATATTCCATTAGGGAGGAAGGAAATTTTGTCGATTCCATGGTCCTTCCATATCCTCTTCACAAACCCTTCCACCACTTCCCAAGGTGGGTTCGCACCCATTATGAAGCAGTACACTGCGGAGCTCCAGTTTTCGATTTCGTCGTCCATGTCATCCTCTGAAAAACGTAATAGTTCCTCTTCTTCATCCATATATCGACGATTTTCTTTCCTTCCCTCTGTTTCCAACCATTCCCATTCATATCCAACTCGGTACCAGTCTCCGGAACATAGTCAGCATCATCGTCGTCCTCAGGGTCGGACGCGTAATTCAAGCCCGGGATATCGTTTAATTTAGAGTTCGTCGAATTGGACGAACTGTCTTCTGCCTGAACCCGGTTACCATCCAAATTCGAATTCTTCACTACCTTACATAGTAGGTCCTCTTTTGCTTTTCGAGTCACAGGTTTCATAGCTTTAGGTCCTTTCGGGACTGCCCTCGCCTTCTGCCTCATAGATTCGAACACCAGGGACGACGCCGGACAGCCTAGTCGATGTCAGAGGGATGTCCGCGCCGTAAATCACACCGGAGAAATGCCTGAAATCAGCCGCAAATCGCCGTCGCAAATCGCCAGAGCCGTAGGGTTTTTTATGCTTCTTTGTCGAAATTATTAATAATTAGGGAATTTTAGTTTTATAAATGTTGTAAACACCCTAATTAGTAGCATTAAAATGTTTAAGACATTTTTAATCATTTTATAAAAACTTGTATGGTATTTCAATAATTTCACAGACCATTTAACCTTGTTTTAGATATTAATATCGTTAAGGCAGAAAGTATTAGTTTTATAATTTCTCCCTCCGCTGATGATTACCTCTGCTCCCAGTGGAGGTTTACTGAAGGTCTTAGTGCATTCACAACCCTTACTGATCTTACGATGCAGGTTTGCTGCAACCTACATTTGCTGTAGAGGATCTTGATTCTCTAACTCGGCTCTTTGGTTTGGAGCCGGAGCTTCGGTCTTTCAGTAACTTGTTGTGCCCTTCTGTAGACGATTCTCCCCCTCCCCCTGCGCCAGAGGAAGATTCCGACGAGATTATGTCTTTGGGTAAGGCGCGTTACTGCTTGATTAAAAGGTTTATGTTTCATTTTGGTGCGAAGTTTTACTCCATGCTTTACTCTTCTTCCAGGAAATCCAAAGCCTTGCGTTACTTTGGAGTAGATAGTGGCTTACAGAAAGAAGAGTGTGGCAACCAGGCCGTCATCCAAAGGAATGTCCAGCTCTGCCCCCACTGCCTCCACTGGGTCGAAGAGAAGGCGTGCTTCTTCCCTCTCTCCGGAGGCCACTCCAGCGGGGAAGTTTCCGATGAAGGACCTTCCTGAGCCCATCTCCAGCTCTGCTCCTCAGTCAACAGGCACCATGCCTCTTGAGCAGACACTTACATTCCCTGGCGATTTTGGTGTCTTCAAATCCCTGGGAGATCTAACTATTATGGACCAGTTGCTGTTCCTCGGCCCTAAGTCTGTCATGGGGGCAGATACCCTATAGCAGTTAACTGACAAGGCCTCAGCGCATGCCTTTGAGGTGATTTCTGGCTTCTTTTCTGTTGTTCGAAATGGCCTTTTTCTTGTGACTTTCTAAATTTTGAGTATGCTTTCGTTTGCTGGGACATTGTTCAGGTCATGCAGATGGCTCTGTATCCTCGCCAGAGTATGCCTCGACTAAGGGGCGAGGTTGGCCACCTTTGAGCTCAGAGGGACGAGCTGTAGGTTACTGCTGACAGGGCTAAGGAGGAGGCTGGCAAGCTGGTGGAGGAGCTGGACCAGGTTCATGGGCTGTTGGCGAAGGAGAAGAAACAGAGCGCGAGCGTGGAGGAAATAAAAAGCGAGTTGTCCCAAGCGCAAGGTGTCAATTCTTCTCTGCAGGAGAAGATCACTAAGCTGAAGAGGATTCTGAGAGATGCCCTTAGTTGGTCGGCCCAGTATACCCGGGTCAAAATGATTGAGGAGCACTCAGGTGGGAAGCATGGAGACTGGGACTTGACTGCCGAAAGGAAGCGCTGGGAGGAGGATTTCCCGGAGGCTCCAAATCTGGATGTTCTCTCTGATGAGAAAGAGGAGGTGTTGGAGGAGTCGGTTGACTCTCCTCTTGCTAATCAGAGAACGGATAGGCAGAAGGGTACATACCACGGAAATGTTGCTGCTCCCTCTACTCTGGAAGTTCAAGCTCTTAGAGTCCTTCCTCCATTCGAAAAAGATGCCTAGGCTTGTTAAGCCTAATATCTGTTGAAATGTTTTCACCAACTCTTTTTTAGATCTTCTGGCCCTGTGTGGCGGGGAAAATGTGTTAGTGTTCTGAACCTTGTTCTCTAGATTCTCTTTACCTTCGCTCAAGGGAGCGAAGTGTTTTTCGGATATTGTGGCACATTTGTGCCTGAATTTTATCGTGTTTAATTGCAGTAGCTTGTTTTGTTACCTTTTATCGTGTGTTTGCATGCCTTATGTTTGTATGGTCGACCTTTTGAGATGGTGGCCCTGGATTTAGTTCGCCCACTCTATCAGAGGAGCCACACTTCGCGTGGGTGCTAAGTAACACAGGAGATTATAATGTCCTGGTTGTAGGTACTTAGTCACAAACGCACGCCTTTTGTAAAATTTATGCCCTCCACCAGATTTTCCATCGGACCTTCGTAATGCCACTAGGAAATCGGTAAATTAATCAAAAAATGATTCATGTGTTTAAACTATTCCACAGAAAATGTACTTTCTTTTCTTTTTTTTAAAAACCATTCAAAAAACGATCGTGAAAGTTTTATGTACTTAAAGCAACAAGAAGTAAATGTATGTGGAGGAGTATCTGATGAGGCAAAACCTGGGTTCTGGTGAAGGTACGTCTGGCAGAATGGATGCCTAGTTTCTGGCGACATTGGCCATCTATAAGAAGTATTTCTTTAGATGTGTGATATTCCAAGATTTCCGGATGATTTCTCCTTCCATGGTCATGAGTCGGTAGGCCCCATTTCTAATTACTCTCTCCACCTGGTATGGTCCTTCCCAGTTGTAGGTGAACTTTCCTGCCTGCTGGTTCCTGGTGTTATGGAAGACTTTCCTGAGAACTAGGTCTCCCTCCTGCAGAATTCTGACTTTGACTTTTTTGTTGTAACTCTTGGCCACTGTCTGCCTGTAGGAAGCCATCCTGATTTGAGCATCAGTCCTGAGCTCATCTATGGTGTCCAAATTACTCGCCATCTCCACTTGATTTCTATCTTCTGTTATGCAGCCATACCTATGAGTAGGTACTCTGACTTCTGAAGGAATAACCGCGCCTCAGCACCGAAGAGCAGAGTAAATGGTGTTTTCCTGTAGCAACCTTAGGTGTGGTTCTGTTAGACCACAGCACCAAGGGGAGCTCTTCTGCCCATCTTCCCCCCGCCTCCTCCAGTCTTCTCTTTAGGTTGTCCATCATAATTTTGTTGTTGGATTCTGCCTGACCATTAGACTGGGGGTTTCTGGGAGTAGGTTTGCTTAACGTGATATTCCACCTGGCACAATAGGCCTCCATCTTGTTGCCAATAAACTGGGATGCGTTGTCGCAGATAATTTCTGAGGGGATGCCAAACCTGTAGATAATGTTACGTTTTATGAAGGATATAACTTGCTTCTCGGTTACCTGTGGTAATGCCTCTATTTCTATCCATTTGGAGAAGTAGTCTGTCATGGCCAACATGAAAACCTTATTCCCTGGAGCTCTGGGTAGTTTGCCAACAATGTCCATACCCCACTTCATAAAGGGCCATGGTGAAATTACTGGGTGCAGCGGTTCTGCAGGCTAGTGGTTGACTAGTGCGTGTCTCTGGCATGCTTCACACTTTTTGACGTGCTCCACAGCATCCTTGCGCATCGTTGGCCAGAAGTAGCCTTGGTGAAGTGCTTTGTTAGATAGACTTCTGCCCCCTGCATGATTTCCACATTCACCATTGTGGAGGTCATGCAAAACAGCCTCTGCCTCCTCCTGACCCAAGATGGTCCTGTGAGTGATCTCTTGAATAAGATATCATCAATAAGGGTGAATTTGGATGCCTTTATTTTGAAGCTTCTGGCTTCCCTCCTGTCTGCTGGCAGCATGTCATTCCGTAGCCAATCCTGGTAGGGTTTCCTCCAATATGGGGCCTAGCCCTGGCCGGCTGTGGTGTTGAATATCCCTGCTTCTTGCAGCCATTGGGTCCTGTCTTTGCCTACTCCAGATGCTCCCCGCTTCTTCTGGATTACTGGCTCCAGGGCATGGACGATAGGTATGGTGGAGATTGCTCCAGGCTTGAACGTTACCCCCCAGGGTGGCTAAGGCGTCTGCTTCTGCATTCTGGTCCCGAGGAATTTGCTTGATTATTGTAAAAGTTGCAAATCTGAGGACAAGTCCTTTGCTACTTCTAGGCAGGCTAACATCTTGGAATCCTTTGCTGCATAAGAGCTATTCACATGGTTGACTATGAGCTGGGAGTCGTTTTTCACCTCCAGGTGCCTGATCTTGAGATCCAGTTCCAGGTGGAGGCCTAGTATTAGGGCTTCGTACTCTTCTTCGTTATTCGTTATTCGAAATCCACATTGAACTGCTTGGACTATGCGGTCTCCCTGTGGTGGCCTGAGGATTAATCCTGCCACAGATCCTCTCATGTTGAAGGCAGCATCTACATTCAGCTTCCAGACCTGCTCTCCTTTATCCTCTAGGATTAGGACGTCTTTCTCTGCCTGGGACTAGAGTGCTGGGCTAAAGTCGGATACGAAATCTGCTAGCGCCTGAGACTTTATTGTTGTTCTGGGGATGAACTTCAGGTCGAAACCGCTTAGGTGCATGGACCACTTACCCATCCTTCCTGACAACTCAGGTTTCCTCATAATAGTTTTTAGTGGATAGTTGGTTATTACAGAAATAGTATGTGATTCAAAATAAGGTCGCAGTTTATAAGATGCCGTAACAAGTGCAAGCACAAGTTTTTTAAGAGATAATGTGTACCTGGTCTCTGCAGGAAGCAGAGAATTACTGATGTAATACATCGGGTGTTGTGCTCCTTCATGTTCACGCACCAATACTGCGCTAACTGCTACTTTAGTCACAGATAAATACAGGAACAGGGGTTCTCTAGGCTGTGGTTACGACAGGAGTGGTGGAGTGCTGAGGTAGTGTTTCAGCTCGCTGAACGCCTTCTCATGCTCCTTTGTCCAATCAAACCTTAAGCCCTTCTTGAGTATATCGTAGAACAACCAGCATCCATGTGAGGATCTGGATATGAATCTTTTCTGGGCAGCGATTCTTCCGGTTAGGCGTTGCACGTCCTTGGGTTTCTGAGGTGACTCCAGCTGGAGGATGACCTTAATCTGCTCCGTGCTGGCTTCGATTCCCCTCTGGATAACCATGTATCCCACAAATTTCCCGCATGATACCCCGAATGTGCACTTTGACAGATTCAGCTGCATTTTGTATTCTCTCAGGGTGTGGAAGGTGTCTTCCAGGTGCGCCATGTGCTGCGAAGCTTATTTTGACTTGACCACCATGTCATCAATATATACCTACATTGTATCGCTAATCTGTCTCTTGAACATCATATTGACAAGCCTCTAGTAGGTAGATCCTGCATTTTTTAAACCAAAGGGCATAACATTGTAACAATAAATTCCTCTCTGAGACCTGAATGTTGTCTTCTCTTGGTCTTCTGGGTGCATCTTTATCTGATTATAACCGCTCCGTGCATCAAGGAAAGTCAGCATCTCATGTCCTGCAATAGCATCTACCATGGCGTCTATATGTGGCAAAGGGAATGGGTCTTTTGAGCACGCCTTATTCAGGTCGGTGAAGTCAACGCACACCCTCCATTTTATCATTCTTCTTTGCGACTACCACTACATTGGATAGCCATTCTGGATACTTCACCTCCCTGATCTTTCCAGCAGCCAGCAGGATGTCCACCTCCTGGTTTATAACTTGATTTCTCTATGGGGCAAACTTCCTCCTTTTCTACTAGACCGGCTTGTAGTTGGGATCTACGCTGAGTCTGTGGGTTATGATGTTGGGATCTATGCCTACCATATCTTCATGTCACCAAGCAAAACAATCCATGTTAATTCTTAATAATTAAATGAGTTTCTGGCGAATATTACCTGTGCATTCTGAACTGATTAATACTTTTCGCTCTGGGTGCAGCCTATCCAGGTTGTCTTCATCTACCTCCGCCTGGGGTGGTTCGATGTAACCCTCCTGAATATGCTGGCTCTGTGATTGCTATGCTGGAGAGCTAGCTGTTTTCTTGAGGGCTATCTTGTAGCAGTCCTTGGCATCTTCCCGATCTCCTCTGATTTCCTGCACTCCCCATGGTGTGGGGAACTTTAGGCACTGGTGGTAGGTTGATGTTATCGCCTTCATCTCATGGATCCAAGGTCTTCCCAAGATTACGTTGTAGGTGGAGGGCCGATCGATGACCAGATTCCGCACTTGCTTATTCACTCCTCCAGCATAGGTGGGAATGGTAATCTCTCCTAGATAATGCTTGGTTTCTCCACTAAAATATATCAGGGGGGACCACCTTTTTGGACAAATCTTTCTCACTGAACCCCATGTTCTGGAGGGTTTCCAACATGATGTGGTTAACCGAACTCCCGATGTCCACCAGGATTTTCTTTACCGTGCAATTCCCTATGGAGAGCGTGATTATTAGGGCGTCATGGTGTAGTTTTGGTGTGAATCGTGCGTCGGTTTCGTCGAAGGTGACGGCTGGGAGATCTTTGCAACTGATTCTGCAGGAGTGTTCAGGCTTTTCTCTTCTAGCTTGGGTGGCATGCCTTTTTGTTACTAAATAGGTTAGCCCACATAACTCCGAACCTCCCGTAATAACATTAACGACTCTGGTGCACACTGGTGGAGGAGAGGGCCATACTTGGCCTGCTTAATTTATTCTGGTGGAGCTCTTGGGCATGAGGTGGTCCAGGTGCCCTTGGTCGTAGTGAAATTTAACCTTCGTTTTGAGCAGGACACATTCATTAGTGTTGTGCCTAATGTCATCATGGAACTCACATTTCTTGCTAGCATCTCGCGATCATTGGTGTACTCCTGTTTTCTGGGCCACCTTACTCTGCGCCCCAACTCTTTCAAGGCCTTAAGCACACCAGCCAGGTTAGTGGAAAATCCGTACTAACTTACTCTGGGTGGCAATTCTGGGTCGTCCTTCCAGTCTTTGCCCCCTGAGACCTTGTTCACATTTCTGCTGTAGGCCTTCGCTCTTTTGCCTCTTTTCTCTGTTTGCGCCTTTCTGGAGGTGTGATCTGAGTCATATGCTGCCCATCTTGGACATGAATCTTCCTCCAGCCTGATGGTTGCCAACGCTTTCGTCTACACATCCTCAAAGGTGGTACATGGATATTTGGTGAGGTCTTTATACAGATCCGAATCTTGGTGGAGTCCTTGGCGGAAGGCTTCTATAGCGGTTGCTATGTCACATCTGGGGGTGGTCACCTTCTCCTTGTTGAACCTGTTGAGAAAATCACGCGTAGATTCCTCAGACTTCTGCACCATCCGGTATAGATTACTGGTCTGCTTCTCTGGCTTTCTGCTGCTGGCAAACTGCTGGTTGAAGCCGTTAACCAGGTCTGCAAAGGAAGCGATACTCCGGTTCAGCAGACTAACAAACCACTGCAAAGCTGCTCCTGACAAGGTGGAACCGAATCCTTTGCACATGTATGCCTCTTTTAGGGGGCCTACCGCAGTTACCACCATCATCTTCTGCTTATATTGGTTGATGTGATCCAGCGGATTTGCGGTACCGTCATAGAGCGTCACGAATCCCTTGGGGACAGTGATGCATGCTAGATCGTCGGTGAATGGAGAATTTGCGTAGCTGTTTCTTGCTACTCTTTCAAAGGGGCGTGGCATTCCCAGAATCATGTTGATCAGGTCCCTCAGCTCCTGGTACTGCTGATCCATTGCGCTACCTGTTCCTGCAAGAGGGTTAGGAGAAGGTGGAAATAAGCTAAAGGGTGTACTCCCTGACCAGAGTCCTCCAGGATGCTGATTGCTAGGGAGGCTAGGCAATGGTGTGGCATGGATTGTGGATCCGAGTTGCCATCCTGCTGCATGTTGGAATGGAATTCCTAATGGCCGGACTCCTCCAGGGTACGGATTGCTGACTGGGGTCATTGCGCTGGCTGGGGCTCCTGGCTGCCATCCTGACGCCTGCTCGATGGGGGTGGTTGCTGACCATACTCCTCCAGAGGGCTGACTGCTAGATAAGGTGACTACTCCTGGTTGAGTTGCAGGTTGCTATTCTGGTGTCTGGTGGACAGGGGTACCTGCAAGAGACAGTAAGTTAGTTTCCTGAATTTTGATGTGTGGGAGAATGTTACCTGTAGTTGGTGGTCTGCTAGGCGTGCGATCATAGGATAGATAGTCTAGTCCTTGGGGTTCAATGTCCTCGCTAGGTGGAGCCAGTCCTTGTTCCAGCCTGGTGACCAGTTCTGAGGGGATTACTCTGGTGGATCTCCTGCTGGTATCCGATTTTCTGAAGATGTTAGCTTCTCCTTCAGGTACCAGGGGTGAAGGTTTGATCACCGTTGAGATCTGGGCCTTGAGGTCTCGGTTGTCCTTCTGTAGGATCTCCACCGCTTGGCGTAGAGCATTGATTCCCTGGAGCATACTCTGCATCGGATCTGGCGACACTGCGCCGCTGGAAGTTTCTCCAAGTAATCTTCCTTGAGTCGGGGTCCTGGCTGGAATACTCTCCCTTCTGGTTTTGGAAGAACTGGGCGTCCCGGAAATCTTAGGCACCTGAGGGGGTTTAGTTGTTAATTGCGTAGGTTTCGTCGCCAGGCTGGTGGAATTTGCCTGGGTGAGAGGCGTGAAAATTGACCCTGTTAGTCCTAGGAAAGGTCCTCCTCCAGAAGGCTGAGTTGATGCTTTCTGGCTACTAGAGGGTCTTTGGCTGTATCCGGAGATGATGATACGCAGGTTGTTTACTGTGAGATTTGACTATAGGAGAGTATCACTTTGCCCCACAGTGGGCGCAAAATTGTTTTGGTAAAAATTTACCGGGTTAACATTTTCGGTAGTGGGTTAAAGCCACCGGCCTATAGCTATAAATTGACGGTATTACAACAAAAATAGTAAACGAAGAACGACGAAAAGAAGAAATGACATACAAGGTTTTGGTGACGCGGAAACCCGATGTGAAAAAAACTGCGGGGGGAATCGGAGTCCCGCCAAGATTCTACTATGGATGAAAAGAGCGAGGAAAATACAGGGATACAAGTATAGGTGTTTTTTTTACTACAATTGACTATGAGTATTGTTCTATAATATTGCTCAGGATTGATGTTCTTGAGGACGAGTTGAATGAATTTCTTCCTTGGTTTCCGTGGCTTATAATGTTGCTTCCCCTTAGGGTTTTTCTCGTTAGTCTCCTCCTGATTCTCCTCCTTGTCTTCAGGGGGAGGCCCTAAGGTTTAGGGGTTAGTTCTTTGACCCTTTCTCCCTACACATGTATCAGGCTTCTTGATGGGCTGTTGTCCCTAGTGGGCTAGATATTGTCGCTACAACCTCATCCGGCCCATTGCTTGTGTTATTTTGGGTCTTTGGTCAGCCCGATGGTTTTTGTTAATGTTGACCCTTGACCTTTGCTCTTTGACTTTCGACCTTTGACCTTCGATTATGATATGCCACGTCATAGTTCCGAGGAGGCGGATTTTATCCCGAACATTTTCTAAGACTCAAAAGTTTTTTTATTGATATTTAAGAACGAATAATTAGTCTTATTTATAATAGAGAATTTCATTATCATATTTTTTTGATGTGGGATAATTCACTATCATAATAACTCCTTTTAAGACCCAAAAGAACACATGATTACTCTTATTTATAATATAGAGTCATCATCTTATTTTCATTGTTTCGATGTGGGACAATTTTAAATTTGTAGTCATATTAAAAGTTTTTCTTAAGACTCAAAAGTTTTTTTGTCGATATTCAAAAACAATAATTTCTTTTATTTATATTATTGAATTCCATAACCCCATCATAATTTTTTGATGTGGGATTAAGGTTATAATCTTAAGAGTTCTTTATGACTAAAAATATTTTTTGTGGATATCTTAGAACGGATGATTACTATTATTTATAATATAGAATTTCATCAGCTTACTATAATTTAACGATGTGGGATAACTTTACTATCTTTATATATAATAAACTCATCACTTTTTCGAGCAAATGATATGGAACAAATTACATGAAATTTATACTCAAATGAAAGCATTTTCTACCAAGAATCTAATTATTTCATTTTTATAAAAATTTTTACGATAATTTTTTGTTAAACGGAATTTAAAGGTTATAAGATGAAAATTATAAAACATCACATTCATATGATAGATTAAATATATTATTATAGTAATTAAAAGATTCTCTACTTGATTTTTTTTATTATTAATGATACTTGATAGATTAAATATATTATTATAATAATTAAAAGATTCTCTATTTGATTTCTTTTTATTATTAACGATGCTTTCCTAAATTGAGTTATGATGCAACGGACTAATCATTTGCTTGAAAAGTTCTTCCTTTATATATATATATATAGGAATTGCATCTCGTGAGTCTCTCCATCTTAAATGAGTCCGTCCCGCGAATCACAGCCACATGATCAAATCACATGAATGGCTGAGATTCAGCCTCATCTTCATCGTATATAATCTTACTGTTACAGTAAGATAACACTATTACAGTAACACAACTATCTTACTGTGACACTATCACAGTAATAAGGAATTACAATAATAATGTCACAGTAATAATGTTACAGTAACAGAACACTATTACAGTAACACAAATATCTTACTGTGACACTGTCACACTATTACAGTAACACCGGGATGGCGCCGTCGCTGGTTCGTCCTGAAACAAGGCAAACTGTTCTGGTTCAAGGAGAGCGTGATCACACGTGCGTCTAAACTGCGCGGTGTCATCCCGGTTCACGATTGCCTGACCATTAAAGGAGCCGAGGATGTGTTGAACCGGGAATTCGCATTTGAGCTGTCTTTTAGGGATGATACGTTGTACTTCATTGCTGATTGTGATTGAGATAAGGAGGATTGGATTAATTCGATTGGGAGATCGATTGTGAAATTCTCAGGCTCTGTTACTGATTGCGAAATCGTTGATTATGATTGTGATTGTAATTGATTTGATTTGATTCGTTGCGATTTTATCGTAATCAGTCAAGATTGGGGAAATTATTACTACAACTGATTGAATTGATTGAGGTGGTTGATTTTGATTTTGATTGTGATTGTAATTGATTTGATTAGGGTTTGTGTGACATATTTGGGGAAAACTCAATTACCAGCGTAATAATGAAACAATGGTCCTATATTACACAAACCCTAATATATTTGTGTGATATAAGCCGTTGATCTCATTAGATCTAATGGCCCTAAATTACGGGCCGGACTCATTTAATGAGGAAGACTCACCGGATCCTCACTCTCTATATATATATATATATATATATATATACTAGTTGAAGAACGCGCGCGATGCGCGCATATGGTTACGTACGATCTGTTTATGCGATTTGACGGTGGTTGTTGTCTGTTTTGGGTATGCAGAATTGTTTGGCTAACTTGTGGTCGGTGCCTGAGATTCTGTGGGAGCAGTCAGGTGCACAATTTTATATATGTATTGCTTGTGATTAGCAATACATCTTGGAAGTTAGATATGTTCACGGATTTTAAGACCGTTGTATGAGCGCTCTGTGAAAGGCCGTCTTCAGTCACAAGGTGTGGAGAAGTCACCGTAATTAGCAAACTACGGTAGTGTTATAGTTGACAATATAGTTGAAGATCGCGCGCGATGCACGCGTTTGGTTAGTCACAGACCGTAAAGGCGATGTGTTGGCCCTTTTTTATGTTTTTTGTGTTTTGCCTTTTTTCAGAACTTCAGCGTGGCCGTTGCCTAAGTTTGTGTTTGAGTAGTCGGCTGCACAAGTTTATAGCTTTGTTGGTTTATGTTTGTCAATATATCTTGGAATTTAGATTTGGATTAAGGATTATAATATCACTGTATGATTGCTCCGCGAACTACCGTTGTCAGTCGAAAGTGTAGCTAAAGCGTCCGAGATTAGCAAACTGTAATGGTGCTACAGTCAGGCATGCTGTCCATTTGCTCTAACGGGAGTATTAGGCCAGGAGTTGTTTCGCATGTGCCAACGTAGGTGTTCAATTAGGTTTCTGTAATTGTCCGTAACGCGTTGGGTCTCCATATGTTTGTGTTCATATGCTAATCTACGTGAGTTAATTACATCCAGTCATTTGCCTTTGACCTGTGTACGAGAATCTATGGTGTTTTATATTTTTGTTATTTCGGAGGCCCTAACTAACTTGTTATGAGTCAATGAATTGTACGTTTGCATGGCACTAACAGGACTAAGCATGCAAACCTTCCATGAGGATGAAGGTTTGATCTCGAAAATGACTGCTAATAATCACCATGGGTTCCAAGGAGCCATAACGTGATCGTGACACAGTAAGCTGTAGACTAATGTGTGAGTGGTCTATTTCATTAATATTGAGCAATCTGTACGTCTTGAGTTTCTCCTTTTATGAGAAGCGCCGTTGTATTGTGCGATAACTTCGACTTAGAAGTCAAGGCGTATCTCTCTTTCTCCCTTTCTCTCCCCCTCCCCCTATCTCCCTCTACGTCTCTCTCTCTCACCCTCTCTCCCCCTTTCTCCCTTTCTCTCTTTATCTCTTTCTCTCTCCCCTTCTCTCCCCTCTCTCTCTTCCCCTCTCTCCCAAAAGATTAACAAAAGATCAAATCTTGCAAAGTCAGAAAACAGCAGAAAGTTCTCCCTCTCTCCCTATCTTCCCCTTTCTCTCCTCCTCCTCCTCCTCCTCTCTCTCTCTCTCCCTCCCCCTATCCCTCTATCTCTCTCCCTCTCTCCCTCTTCCTCTCCGTCTCTCTCTCTTCCCCTCCCTCCCCCTTTCTCTCCCTATCTCCCCACCTCTCCCTCCCTCCCTCCCCCTTTCTCTCCCTATCTCCCCGTTTCTCTCCTCCTTTCCCTCTCCTCCCCCTCCCCCCTCTCTCTCCCTCTCTCCCTCTTCCTCTCCGTCTCCGTCTCTCTCTCTCTCTCTCTTCCCCCCTCTTCCCCTTCTTCTCCCTCTCTCCCTCTCCCTCCCTCCCTCCCTCCCCCTTTCTCTCTCTATCTTCCCGTTTTTCTCCTCCTCTCCCTCTCCGCCCCCCTCTCCCTCTCCCTCTCTCCCCTCTCTTTCCCCCCCTCTTTCCCCTCTCTCTTCCTCTTCGTCTCTCTCTTCCCCCATCTTCCCCTCCCTCTCCCTCTCTCCCTCCCTCCCTCCCCATTTCTCTCTCTATCTCCCCGTTTCTCTCGTCCTCAACCTCTCCTCCCACTCCCCCCCTCTCTCTCTCCCTCTTCCTCTCCGTCTCTCTCTCTCCCCCTCCCCCTATCCGCCCCCTATCCCTCTTTATCTCCCCCTCTTTCCCCTCCCTCTCTCCTTCTTCCTCTCCGTCTCTCTCTCTCTTCCCCCCTCTTCCCCTCCCTCTCCCTCTCTCCCCTCTCCCTCTCCCTCCCTCCCTCCCCCTTTCTCTCCCTATCTCCCCCCCTCTCCCTCCCTCCATCCTCCTTTCTCCCCCTTTCTCTCCCTATCTCCCCCCTTTCTCTCCTATTTTCCCTCTCCTCCCCCTCCCCCCTCTCCCTCTCTCCCTCTTCCTCTTCCTCCCCGTTTCTCTCTCTCTTCCCCCCTTCTTCCCCTCCCTCTCCCTTTCTCCCTCTCCCTCCCTCTCTCCCCCTTTCTCTCTCTATTTCCCCGCTACCTCCCTCCCTCTCTCCCTCTTCCCCTCCCTCTCCCTCTCCCCCTCCCCCCTTTCTCTTCCTCCTTCCCCCTTTCTCTCTCTATCTTTCCGTTTCTCTCCTCATCTCACTCTCCTCCCCCCTCTCTCTCTCTCCCTCCCCCTATCCCTCTTCCCCTCCGTCTCTCTCCCTCTTCCCCTCCCTCTCCCTCTCTCTCTCCCCCCCCCCCTCTCTCCCACCCCCCCTTTCTCTCCCTATCTCCCCTCCTCTCCCTCCCACCCTCCCCCTTTCTCTCCCTATCTCCCCCCATCTCCCTCCCTCCATCCCCCTTTCTCTCCCTATCTCCCCGTTTCTCTCCTCTTTTCCCTCTCCTCCCTCTCCCCCCCTCCTTCTCTCCCCCTCTCTCCCTCTTCCTCTCCGTCTCTCTCTCTCTTCCCCCCTTTTCCTCTCCCTCTCCCTTTCTCCCTCTCCCTTCCCCTTTCTCTCTCTATCTCCCCGTTTCTCTCCTCCTTTCCCTCAACTCCTCATCCTCCCTCTCCCTCCCTCCCTCCCCCTTTCTCTCCCTATCCCCCCCTCTATCCCTCTCCCTCCCTCCCCCTTTCTCTCTCTATCTCCCCGTTTCTCTCATCATCTCCCTCTCCTCCCCCTCCCCTCTCTCTCTCTCTCTCCCTCCCCCTATCCCTCTCTCTCTCCCTCTTCATATCTGTATCTCTCTCCCCCTCTCCCTTTCCGCCCCCCTCTCTCCCCCTCTTTCCCCTCTCTCTCCCTCTCCCCCTCTCTCTCCTCCCCCTCCCCCCCCCTCTCTCTCTCTCTCTCTCTTTCTCTCTCTCTCCCTCCCCCTATCCCTAACCCTCTCTCTCTCTCTCCTTCTTCATATCCGTATCTCTCTCTCCCCCTCTACCTCTCCGCCCCCCCTCTCTCCCCTCCCTCTCCCTCCCTCCCCCTTTCTCTCTCTATCTCCCCGCTCTCTCCCTCACTCCCTCCCCCTTTCTCTCACTCCCTCCTCATTTTTCTCCCTCTCTCCCTCCCTCTCCCCCTCCCTCCCTCCCCCCTTTCTCTCCCTCCCTCCCCTTTCTCTATCTACCTCCCCGCTCTCTCCCGATATGCGCGCGTTTGGTTAGTCACAGACCGTAAAGGCGATGTGCTGGCCCTTTTTTTTGTTTTTTGTGTTTTGCCTTTTTCCAGAACTTCAGCGTGGCCGTTGCCTAAGTTTGTGTTTGAGTAGTCGGCTGCACAAGTTTATAGCTTTGTTGGTTTATGGTTGTCAATATATCTTTGAATTTAGATTTGGATTAAGGAATATAATATCGCTGTATGATTGCTCCGCGAACAACCGTTGTCAGTATGAAGTGTAGCTAAAGCGTCCGAGATTAGCAAACTGTAATGGTGCTATAGTCAGGCATGCTGTCCATTTGCTCTAACGGGAGCATTAGGCCAGGAGTTGTTTCGCATGTGCCAACGTAGGTGTCCAATTAGGTTTCTGTAATTGTCCGTAACGCGTTGGGTCTCCATATGTTTGTGTTCATATAATAATCTACGTGAGTTAATTACATCCAGTCATTTGCCTTTGACCTGTGTACGAGAATCTATGGTGTTTTATATTTTTGTTATTTCGGAGGCCCTAACTAACTTGTTATGAGCCAATGAATTGTACGTTTGCATGGCACTACTCGGAATAAGCATGCAAACCTTCCATGAGGGTGAAGGTTTGATCTCGAAAATGACTGCTAATAATCACCATGGATTCCAATGAGCCATAACGTGATCGTGGCACAGTAAGCTGTAGACTAATGTGTGAGTGGTCTATTTCATTAATATTGAGCAATCGGTACGTCTCGAATTTCTCCTTTTATGGGGAGCGTCGTTGTATTGTGCGATAACTTCGACTTAGAAGTCAAGGCGTATCTCTCTCTCCCCCTTTCTCTCCCCCTCCCCCTATCTCCCTCTCCATCTCTCTCTCTCTTCCTCTCTCCCCCTTCCCCCCTTCTCTCCTTATCTCTTTCTCTCTCCCCTTCTCTCCCCTCTCTCTCACTCCCTCTCTACCAAAAGGTCAACAAAAGATCAAATCTTGAAAAGTCAGAAAACAGCAGAAAGCTCTCCCTATCTCCCCCTTTCTCTCCTCCTCTCCCTCTCCTCCCCCTCCGCCTCTCTCTCTCTCCCTCCCCCTATCTCTCTCTCCCTCTCTCCCCCTCTCTCCCTCTTCCTCTCCGTCTCTTTCTCTCTCTTCCCCTCTCTTCCCCTCCCTCTCCCTCTCCTTCTCTCTCCTTCCCCCTTTCTCTCCCCCTTTCTCTCCCTTTCTCCCCGTTTCTCTCCTCATCTCCCTCTCCACCCCCTCCCCCCCTCTCTCTCTCCCTCCCCCTATCCCTCTCTCTCCCTTTTCGTCTCTCTCTCTTCTCCCCCCTCTTCCCCTCCCTCTCCCTCTCCCTCTCCCTATCCTTCTCTCTCTCCTTCCCCCTCTCCCTCCCTCCCTTCTCTCCCTATCTCCCCGTTTCTCTCTCCCTCCTCCTCTCTCCCTCTCCCTCCCTCCCCCTCTATCCCTCTTTCTTTCCCCTTCTTTCTCTCATCCTCTCCTCCCCCTCATCCTCTCTCTCTCCCTCCCTCCCTCTATCCCTCTCTCCCTCTCTCCCTCTTCGTCTCTCTCTCTCTCTCTTCCCCCCTCTTCCCCTCCCTCTCCCTCTCCGTCTCTCTCCCTATCCCTATCCCTCTCCTTCCCCCTCTCCCTCTCCCTCCCTCCCTCCCCCTTTCTCTACCTATCTCCCCGTTTCTCTCTCTCTCCTCCTTTCTCCCTCTCCCTCCATTCCCTTCTCTCCCCGTTTCTCTCTCTCTCTCTCTCTCTTTCTCTCTCTCTCTCTCTCTCTCTCTCTCTCTCTCTCTCCTCCTCTCTCCCTCTCTCTCCCTCTTTCTCTCCCCCTCTTTCTTTCCCCCTCTTCACCCTCCCCTCTCTCTCTCTCCCCTTCTCTCCCTCTCCCCCGCTCCCTCTCCCTCTCCCCTCTCTCTCTCCCCTTCTCTCCCTCTCCCTCTCCCTCCCTTCCCTTCTCTACTCTCCCTCTCCTCCCTCTCCGCCTCTCTCTCTCTCTCCCTCCCCCTATCCCTCTCTCCCTCTCTCTCCCTCTACGTCTCTCTCTCTCTTCCCCCCTTTTCCCCTCCCTCTCTCCCTATCTCCCCGTTTCTCTCCTCCTCTCTCTCTCTCTCCCCCCCTATCCCCCTCTCCCTCTCCCTCTCTCTCCCTCTCCCTACTTCTCCCTCTCCCTCTCCCATTCTCTCCCTCTCTCCCTATCTCCCCGTTTCTCTTTTCCTCTCCCTCTCTTCCCCCTCCCCTTATCTCTCTCTCCCTCCTCTTATCCCTCTCTCAACCTTTCTCCCTCTTCCTCTTCGTCTCTCTATCCCTTCATCCCTCTCCCTCTCTCTCCCTCTCTCCTTCCCCCTCTCCCTCTCCCTCTCATCCCCCTCCGCCTCTCTCCCTCTCCCCATCTTTCCCCTCCCTCTCTTCATCTCCCCCTCTTTCCCCTCCCTCTCCCCCTCTCCCTATCCCATCTCTCTCCTCCTCTCTCCCTCTCCTTTCCACTCTCCCCCTCCCCCTCTCTCTCTCCCTCCCTCCCCTTCCCCCTCTCTCTCTCTCCCCCTCTCCCTCCCTCTCTTTCCCCGTTTCTCTCTCCTCTCCCTATCCCCCCCTTTCTCTCCCTGCCTCCCCATTTCTCTCCCTATCTCCCCGTTTCTCTCTCTCCCCCCTCCCCCTTTCTCTCCCTATCTCCCCGTTTCTCTCTCTCTCTCTCCCTCCTCCTATCCCTCTCTCCCTCTCCCTTTCCTCCTCTCTATCTCTCTCTCTCCTCTCTCCCTCTCCCTCCCTACCCCTCTCTCCCTCTTCCTTTCCCCCTCTTTTTCTCCTCCTCTCCCTATCCTCCCCCTCCCCCCCTATCTCTCTCCCTCCCCCTATCCCTCTCTCCCTATTTCTCCCTCTCTCCCTCTTCGTCTCTTTCTCTCTTCCCCTCCCTCTCCCTATCTCTCCCTCCCTCCTCCTTTCTCTCCCTATCTCCTCCTCCCTCTCTCCTTCCCCTCCCCCCTCTCTCTCTCTCCCTCCCCCTATCCCTATCTCCATATCTCCCCCTTTCTCTCCCTTTCTCTCCCCCTTTCTCTCCCTATCTCCCCGTTTCTCTCTCTCTCTTCTCTCCCCCTTTCTCTCCCTATCTCATCGTTTCTCTCTCTCTCCTTCTCTCTCCCTCTCCCTCTCTCCCCCTCTCTCCCTCTTTCTCTCCCCCTCTTTCTCTCCTCCTCTCCCTATCCTTCCCCTCCACCCCTCTCTCTCTTTCCCTCCCCCTATCCCTCCCTCCTTATCTCTCCCTCTTCGTCTCTCTCTCTCCCTCCCTCCCTCCCCCTTTCTCTCCCTATCTCCCCGTTTCTCTCACTCTCTCTCTCTCCCTCTCTCTCTCTCTCTCTCTCTCTCTCTCCTCTCTCCCTCTCCCTCCCTACCCCTCTCTCCCTCTTTCTCTCCCCCTCTTTCTCTCCTCCTCTTCCTCTCCTCCCCCCCTCTCTCTCCCTCCCCTTATCCCTCTCTCCCTATCTCTCCCTCTCTCCCTCTTCGTCTCTCTCTCTCTTCCCTCTCCATCTCCCTCTCTCCCTCTCCCTCCCTCCCCCTCTCTCCCCGTTTCTCTCTCTATCCCTCTCTCCCTCTTTCTCTCCTCTCTCTATCTCTCCCTTTCACTCCTCCTCTCCCTCTCCTCCCCTTCCCCCTCTCGCTCTCTCCCTCTCTCCCCGTTCCTCTCTCTCCCTCTCCCTCCCCCTTTCTCTCCTCTCCCTATCTCCCCCTTTCACTCCTCTTCTCCCTTTCCTCCCCCTCCGCCTCTCTCTCTCTCCCTCCCTATCTCCTTCTCCCTTTCTCTCTCCCCCTCCCTCTCTCCCTCCCCTATCTCTCCCTCTCCCTCCCCCTATCTCTCTCTCCCTCTTCCTCTCCGTCTCTCTCTCTCTCTCTCTCTTCCCCCCTCTTCCCCTCCGTCTCCATCTCTCTCTCCCTATCTCCCTCTCCCTCTTCCTCTCTCTCCCCCTCCCTCACTCTCTCTGTCCCTCTCCCACTCCTCCCCTCCCCCCTTTCTCTCCCTCCCTCCCAATCTCCCCGTTTCTCTCTCCCCTCCCACTCTCTTCCCCCCTCTTCCCCTCTTTCTCCCCCTCTTTCCCCTCCCTCTCCCCCTCTCCCTCTCCCATCTCTCTCCTCTTCTCTCCCTCTCCTTCCCACTCTCCCCCTCCCCTCCCCTTCCCCTCCCCCTCTCCCTCCCTCTCCCTCTCTTTCCCCCTTTCTCTCTCCTCTCCCTATCTCCCCCTTTCTCTCCCCCTCTCTCCGTCTTCCTCTCCCTCTCTCCCTCCCTCCCCCTTTCTCTCCCTATCTCCCCGTTTCTCCTCCTCTCTCCCTCTCCCCCTCTCCCTCTCCCTCTCTCTCTCCTCCTCTCTCTCTCTCCCTATTTTCTCCCTCTCTTTCCCCTCCTCTTTCTCCCTCTCTTTCCCCTCCTCTTTCTCCCTCTCTCCCTCTTCCTCCCCCTCTCTCCCTCTCTCCCTCTCTCCCTCTCCCTCCCTCCCCCTCTCTCCCTATCCCTATCCCTCCATCCCTCCCCCTTTCTCTCCCTATCTCCCCGTTTCTCTCTCTCTCTCCTCTCCCCCTTTCTCCCCGTTTCTCTCTCTCTCTCTCCTCCTTTCTCCCTCTCCCTTCCTCCCCCTCTCTCCTCCTCTCTCTCTCTCCCTCTCTCCCTCTCTCTTTCTCTCCCCCTTTTTCTCTCTCTCTCTCCCCTTCCCCCTATCCCTCTCTCCCTATTTCTCCCTCTCTCCCTCTTCGTCTCTCTCTCTCTCTCTCTTCCCCTCCCTCTCCCTATCATTCCCCCTCCCCCTTTCTCTCCCTCTCTCCTCCTTTCTCTCCCTATCTCCCCGTTTTTCTCTCTCTTTCTCTCTTCTCTCCCCCTTTATCTCCCTATCTCCCCGTTTCACTCTCTCTCCTCCTCTCTCCCTCTCCCTCCCTACCCCTCTCTCCCTCTTTATCTCCCCCTCTTTCTCTCCTCCTCTCCCTCTCCTCCTCCCCCCCTCTCTCTCTCTCCCTCCCCTTATCCCTCTCTCCCTATCTCTCCCTCTCTCCCTCTTCGTCTCTCTCTCTCTTCCCCTCCCTCTCCCTCTCTCCCTCTCCCTATCATTCCCCCTCCCCCTTTCTCTCCCTCCCTCCTCCTTTCTCTCCCTATCTCCCCGTTTCTCTCTCTCTCTCATCTCCCCCTTTCTCTCCCTATCTCCCCGTTCCTCTCTCTCTCCTCCTTTCTCCCTCTCCCTCCCTCCCCTCTCCCCCTCTTTCTCTCCTCCTCTCCCTCTCCTCCCCCTCCCCCTCTCCTCCTCTTTTTCTCCTCCTCTCCCTCGCCTCCCCCTCCCCCTCTCTCTCTCTCCCTCCCTATCCCTCTCTCCCTATCTCTCCCTCTCTCCCTCTTCGTCTCTCTCTCTCTCTCTTTCCCCCTTTCTCTCCCTCTCCCTCCCTCCCCCTTTCTCTCCCTATCTCCCCGTTTCTCTCTCTCTCCTCTCCCACTTTCTCTCCCTATCTCTCCGTTTCTCTCTCCTTCTCCCTCCCTCCCCCTCTCTCCCCGTTTCTCTCTCTATCCCTCTCTCCCTCTTTCTCTCCTCTCCCTATCTCCCCCTTTCACTCCTCCTCTCCCTCTCCTCCCCTTCCCCCTCTCGCTCTCTCCCTCTCTCCCTCTCCCTCCCCCTTTCTCTCCTCTCCCTATCTCGCCCTTTCACTCCTCCTCTCCCTCTCCTCCCCCTCCGCCTCTCTCTCTCCCTCTCCTTCCCCCTATCCCTCTCTCTCCCTCCCCCTATCTCTCCCTCTCCCTCCCTCTATCCCTCTCTCCCTCCCCCTATCTCTCTCCCTTTTCCTCTCCGTCTCTCTCTCTCTCTCTTCCCCCCTCTTCTCCTCCGTCTCCATCTCTCTCCCTATCTCCCTCTCTCTTCCCCTCCCTCTCCCTCTTCCTATCTCTCCCCCTCCCTCTCCCTCTCTCTGTCCCTCTCCCTCTCCTTCCCCTCCCCCCCCCCCCTTTTCTCTCCCTCCCTCCCAATCTCCCCGTTTCTCTCTCCCCTCCCCCTCTCTCTTCCCCCCTCTTCCCCTCTGTCTCCCTCTCCCTCTCTCCCTCTCCCTCCCTATTCCTCTCCCCTTTCCCTCCCTCCCTCCCCTTCTCCAAAGATTCTTTGTTTCGAACATTAGTCTTCAGATCTCTCTTCATCATTTTCATCTTACCTCTCTAATTTCAGTTAACTCATTGATGATGTGACTATTTAAAGTTAACTCATCTCCCAGCAAAATTCTGAACTCTAATAACTATTACAACAATGGATTTCCGCCAGTTGGGACTTCAGTGCTTTGTGCTAGAGCTTCCATTTGTGCTTTTTTCAACTCGCTGCTCATTTCGAGTCTTATGGTATCCGGCATGATCCTCCAGCAGTGTTTCTCCGGTTTTTGAGAGGACACCGCTCTGAGTGGGCTGACAGCGGGATTGATGCATACGCTGCTGCTGCAGTCAAAGCTACCCCTTGTACCTTGCCAGTCGGTCGTACTGGATGTATTGGCGGTCAAGTCATTCTTCCTCTAGCTCACACCATTGAAAACGAAGAGGCAAATATTTCTTTAATTTGCCGCCGTCTTCACTTATTTTTTCTTTGTCTTCTCCATTTGTATGGTCTAACGAAATTAACAATTGTGTTTGCAACAGTTCATGGAGGTTGTTAGGCTTGAAAATCTTAGTCAGTACAGAGAAGACATGTTTATGCCAGGAGACATATTTCTTTTGCAAGTAAGAACAATACGAATTAAAAAGTGAAAGTTTGGCATCAGTAGTAATACGTTTTACTAATGTAATTTCCGGCTCTTCTGGTTACACAGCTTTGTAGCGGAGTTGATGAAAATGCTGTTGGTGCGTCCGCAGAACTCGTTGTTGCTCCAATAGATGCATCTTTCTCCGATGATGCTCCCCTTCTGCCCTCTGGGTTCCGGATCATTCCAATCGACTCTTCAAAAGTAAGTATCTTGAGTTTCAGCTTCAGTGTCGAATTTGTACTTCGGCCTCGTCTCTTGACACGAGGATTATGATGATGGCGATCACTGATGCGGGATGAAGGCGAAAATCTGAGATGATAATTAATAAAATGAGTACAACTTCGAAAACAAAATAAATCAGATCAATTAAACTCTGATTACCTGATCACCGGTAGGCATTTCACGCAAAAGCTGAAACATTGTTCGACCACGACCGCCGCGAATCACTAACGAAGATCAGAAGATAATCAACGTATTAATAAAGGGGATTCTCGAGAAGTGGTGTCAATCACATCTTCAGCACTGATTTATCCGCTTATTATTTTAATCCCTCACATTTGATTAAAAGTGGATAAATCATTGTGGGGCGGAGGGAGTATTTTTTATTAAAATACGTTGTAATAATTGGCATCCTTGTTCATGATATGTAATCATGTTGTACACTTAGAACACAAATTCATGATGGACAATCACAAATGAATGCCGAAACAAACAGTTTGATGTGTCTCGCGATCTGTGAAGCGGCCAATGTGCATTGGTCGTGCACAGTGCTGGGCATGAACTATGACCGCCTGTATCATGGAGTACTCAAATTTCCACAAACCAACTCGGAGACCCGCAGCTATTCTTTGGTACCATATTAAGCACATATTATATTTTGAAAACGTTAAGATCACAGATTCATGTTTGTTACAAACACCTAAGCCAACAACAACAAGAACTACAGAAGTTTGTATGGGTTTCCAAAAGCATGCACAAAGTGCACACATCTAAGCAGCAGGACAGACAAAATCTCGGGTATTTTGCAAGGAAAATATAAACTGCTGCACCCTGCGACAAAGGTGACAACGTCATCTTCTCACCTACCTACAGCAGAAGACGCACACCCGGGCAATCCATTTCTAAATCCAAAATTGGACATACCCGCCTCGCACTGCATGAAGCAGCAAGCGTGGGAACTACCACTCCCGCCTTTCCAACTTAGATCGCGTCTGGCCTCGTTTTTTAGTCATGTGCTTCATCTGAAGCTGACCCGACCACTTTAACGCAGCCTATGCATCAAGGTTTCCCTGAGTCTAGTGACAACTACAGCAGTAGCAGCAGCCGGCATGGGATGCCAAGCCTGAAATCAGCGTGTAAGGCGATCCATCATGCAGAACAAAAACAATGAACAAAAAGACATAACATATTACAAGGCCGATTCATAGAGGCATAGAGCTACGAATGCCAAGCCTGGAATCAGCGCGCAAGGCGATCCATCATGTAGAACGAAACAAATTCTTCCTGGTTCATTTTTGTTTTTCAAAAGTGATAAGCTGAGAATGATCAATGCATAATTGCATACACACGCCTCGTAAATCATTTAGAAGGTAAGATTCAAGCTAGAAGTCTTAGAAGCCAAGAAATCATATAGAGTATGAGGCTGAGCTTCAGCACAGCTAGAATAAACTTAATGCAAATGAAATGATTAATGATAAAAAATTACAATTTAAAAGAGACGTGAGCTTAAAATATGTCTCACATGATGCCATCTGGACATTTTCTTCAGCTGTTGGTCCACTGCTACCGGCTCCTGTGTCAAATAACTATGCCTTCTTGTTACCAAGAGTACTCAAATACCTTCAAGATAAGTTAGAGAGAGTCAACTGAGTTAATTTGAAGATAAACATCAGTGATGATTGAAAACCACCATCACTTATACATCATCTACACACAAAGCACGAATTATTCCACATCCCATGGATTTATCACGCGTCAATGATTTTAAAATCAACAGGTTTGCAGTTATCACCTAACCATCCTCTACTGAGATATAGAAGAGACTTCTAAGTTCTAATTCCCTATATTCACAGTAAATTAGTATATAGAAAAAGAGCAGAACAGGAGAAATTATATTAAGTTGCTTTATACATATCATGCTTCTATTAAGGTTTGCAAAATGCATGGGAGGGCCATGTAACAGTGTACCACACCTCTAATAAATACAGTATAACACCAGAAGAGGTGTTGCTTATGCCCATCGCCGAGATGGTGACGTAGAATTATAGAAAACAAGGATCATTGCTGACAAAAATTTTCAGGCCTTCCCGTATTGCAGTACGGGGTAACCAGGTTACAATTACTTCCCTCTAATTTATTTAGTTGGATCATCAAACAAAATCCAAGAGCATATACCAGGAAGATGAAAGCACAATTTAAGAGGTGAACTTACATCTTTCTCAAGCTGACGTAAGAATTTAGCTCCTTGATCTGCAAAAAATTGAGGGGAAAAAAGAGAGAGACAAATGTAACTGTAAGGTCACATAAATTATGCACATCCTTCTCTGCTTTACCCGTCGCGTCTGGATATGCTTCTGGTCCTTCTTGTTTGAAATTATGCACATCCTTCTCTGCTTCTCCTACCAAGCATCCATACAAAATGACAAATAATCAGAGAAAACAGCATTATTTATATCAAACATAACAGAAATCACTTATGTATTGGCCGATTACAAAAAAAATGAGGTTGGATGGTACCTGAGATAAAGATTAGCCAAATGGTGATGTGCCCTATGGTAATGAGGTTCGATGGAGATGACTTCTCTATACTCAAAAACAGTCTCAAGAAGTCAGGTAAGAGTGGTGACAGCAGCCTAAAAGAGGCCTGAGACAGGTCCAAATCAATGGCTACCTCAGGTAAGGGGTGAGTGGAGTATGAATTATCGAATTTATCCAAAAGAGAACAAAGCTAGCTCAAATAAGGGACGATCTCTCAGAACAATGCCGGCGCCGAGTCTCTCGCCCATGCTTCTATTGGATTCCTCTAAGCGGCAGTAAATCTTTCATGAATTGAGGATAGTGAATGGAGCTTCAACAAAATTTAATTGAGGATTCAGAGAAATGAGGAAAACGAACAATTAAATTGATTAATTTAAAATTAGGGTTCTAAGATAGAGTTAAACAAACCTGTCTAAACAAACTAACTAAGAAGAACTGAATCTCAATCCCTTCCTTCAAACAAATAGGCAGCAGAAAAAAATAATAACAGAATCCGCACAAAATTTAAAAATAATAACATATTGTCTTCTACCATCTGCTTCAAATTACTGTGCTGGTAGCTTCTTGGATGGTTGTATCTGCAGGCTGTTCCGTACTTGTAGTTTCCAGTTTTTTCATGAAATAGTCACAATCACGTTGACCAGGTCGTTCAGGGAATTCTCCGTTTCCTAATGTGTTTGCATGAAGTGTTAGTGGACCTACTCTCGTCGAGTTCATTACTTGATGTTGAAGAGATTATTTGTCTGCTGGGATAGAACCATTGACCTAAGCAGATGAAAAAAGAACAAACCAAGATTTGCATTGTTCATTCTAACAGGCAAAAAATCAACTTATAAAGAGAAGCTGGATGCTAGATTGTTTGAGCTTTGACATAACAGAGATTATTTACCTGATTTGGATTCCATCCATGAGGCGGCGGGGGAGTCATTGTTTGATGATAAGAAGTCATCTCAGGGCCATGTCGCAAACCGTTTCTCAGATTCATACCATTTTGTGACATTGATGCTCCCTGTGATGCCCCACCAAAAGGCTGCAGTGGTACACCAGCATAATTTCTAGGCAAACTAATGTCACCTCGCACAGAATTGCCATTTGCACCAGGGTTAGGATGATGAAACCTGCAAGCAACACCATATCAACAGGAGCCATTCTGCAAGTAGTAGCTGCACTCTTGCGCCAACTACGGCGATCAAGTAAACAGTAAAAAAACAACTTACAGGTACTGCATGCTATATACTACCTAAGTACCTAGTACCTTCATGCCATCAATAGTGCCTCTATTTGAGTCTGATGGTAAGCGATGTCAATTATAACCGGAGATATAAAGTAAAGTTTGTTGTGTATGATTTATCAAATTAACTACTCCGTCTATCGTTATTACTCCCTTGATTCAATTAGAAGCACTGCATTTACAAATGAACAACCTTCAAGAAGGAGAGAAGTATAAAGGATCAAAAGGGAAAGGTATCAAGTGGATGAGTGAATATAGTGGAGACATAATGATTTTGTTTGAATGTATCAAAATGAAAATGCAGCAAATCTAACAGAATCGACAGAGTATCATATTTACAAGTTGTATTGCATACTGTGACAAATTATCAGTCGATGTTAAATTGTCTGACCACCAAAGTCATATAGGAACCATATAAATTGGGTAGGGAGAGCAAACAAAAACTTTTGCAAAGACACTAAATCATAAACTTACCAGTCTTAATGGTAAACCAAGAAGATTAAGCTCTGGAGAATCCGTCTCAGCTCTATGCGCGGAATGATTATATCTACAAGCATCCCCATACTTGCACCCTCCTGTTGTTTGGAAATACTGGAAAAGATAAAAGGCACAAATGTTTTATCTCAATGACATAACAATGGTTCAGAAAATGAAGTGAAACAAACATCAATCTAGGCAACAATCCATTACATTAAAGCAATCCATCTGACACACTGCATTCATGTAGCGTACAAATCACATTAATCACACCCAAGCTACGACCCATAATACTATAGTTTCATTCAGCCCACAAACACTATGAAAAAAGAGGTCAACACAGGAGCAAAATATTAAACTAAATGTACTCCGTATTAATAGAAATAAAAAAAAACCAGCAAAAAAATGACCACTTCTCGTCTTGTAGATCAGTAAAACCCTAGAAAAATCAACCCCAATCATCAAGAAATCATTGTTTTTGTAGATCTTGTGTACTCCAATTCTGAGATATCACCACAAAGATTTACCTAGCTACCACTAACTATACAGCTTACATCGCCCTTCAGACCATCCACGGGCCACTTTCACCCTCGCCTCCATGCATCTTACAAGAGCCACAATTATAACGACAAATTGACAAAGTGATCCGAAATGCCATTATACCTCCAAAACATCTACATCTTCACTACTCTTGTTAGCTCATCAAAACACCCAACATGAAAAAGAGGCAAGACCTCGTAAAAAAAACACCCAAGGCTCACAGTTTTGGCATCATCAGTCACTGGCACCACCACTACCTCGTGTACAATGGGCTTACTCCAACAGCCCACTCTCCTCTCTCGTTTGTCACCTCCCCTACTCATCGCTGCATGTTACCAACGCTTACTAACTAAATTATGGGATTGACATTCGACATCTATGTGTTCGATATGAATTCAATTACAGTAAAGCTGCAATTGAATTCTAATCTCTTATTCAATTGTAAGTTAATTGTCATTGTGTTAAACTTGACTTATCATTTAATTCAATTCTAAGCTAATAAGCTAACCAGCTCACCTTCTACTATCGAATAGCGAATCTACTATGTGCAGAGAAACCTTGCCATTGAAACTATTAATATCAAATCGACTATGGTGATAGTTAATAAAATAAGCACAACTACAAAAATCAAATTCCACATTCTCAACATTATCACTACTCCAGCTCACCAATGATCCCTTGCACTGCCTACATTCTGAACATTATCACTACTCCAAAACCTCTTAAATTCCACATTTCTTGACATTTCGACGCGAAAACAGAAACAAATCCTAACTCGCAATCAATCAAGCAATCAATCAATCACTTAGCTACCTTACGAAAATCACGCGACTGAGCCGAGTCAAAATTCGGCCAAACCCTGTCGAAACCCTGCCAGATCAAACACACCACAAAATCCACCAATTAAACAATCAATCAACGATTCATAACTCGCATTACAACAACATTACAATCAAGAAAGAGTAAACCGATAACGAAATCGAATTTAGATAAACATACCCGCACCGACTAAATCCATGACAAATATCATCCAAAATTCCGTCTTCACAATCTACAAACAGGTGAATCGAACAATCAGCTTCAAACCCCAAATATATCCGACAATAAAAGCAAATACCGATCAGCGATCAACCGACAAGGGCAAAAAACACTGCAAAAAATAGAACCTAAGCTTAAATGAAACCGAAATCAGATATCGACAAACATACCAGAATCGATTAGACCCATCCATCTCCACAATCTACAACACATTCGGCGAGCCTTTCCAATGGAAACAACATCGACGATCTGAATAATTGAAGTGTCGCTTTGGTTGTATCCGCTAAGGTTCATAAACTATAACCATCTTTCATCTTCCTCCTCCTAATCAACCTAAAAAAAATTTAAATCAACCCATTCCTCTTCCTAATATATCATCTTTATTTCCTCCTCGCTTATCATCATCCTCCTCATCTTCCTCGAAAAAATTGAAAAGTTTTGTGGTGTTCGAAAGTCGAAACTCTGAAGATGTTAGAAGAAGTAGTAGAAGGACGGATGGGAAATGAATGGATGAGAAGGAAGGAAGCAAAGATAGGGAAAAGGACGGAAGGGACGAAGCAGGAAAGCGTGAAGAAGAAGTAGAAAGAGGGATGGGAAATGAATGGCTGAGAAGGAAGGAAGGAAGAAAGGAAGCAGAAAGAGGGATGGGGCAGCACTGTTCCTAAGAAAATCTACTGTTCCTAAGAGCTGAAGAAGTAGAAAGAGGGATGGGAAATGAATGGCTGAGAAGGAAGGAAGGAAGGAAGCAGAAAGAGGGATGGGGCAGCACTGTTCCTAAGAAAATCTACTGTTCCTAAGAGCTATTTTTCCAAGTCTCTTCTTTTTAATATGTAAGGATATATATATATATATATATATATATATATATATATATATATATATATATATATATATATATATATATATATATATATATATATATATATATATATATATATATATATATATATAGGTTCATGTGAGAACCACTTCTCCAATGAGAACCGTGAGAACTATAATATGAGTCATTAGATCATAGTGTTCAATCTCATTCGTTGGATCCTTCAAAATTCTTCAATCCCATCAATTAATCACAATTGCTTGAGCCTTCAACCCGTAAGGTCGTAACTCCTCCTTCTACAAAATTCTTCGACCCGTAATCCTTTAATCCATAATTCTTCAATCAACCATTAAATCCAATTTTCAATCCCATCAATTTATCACAATTGCATGAGCCTTCAACCCGTAAGGTCGTAACTCCTTCTCCTTCTACAAAATTCTTCATCAACTCGTAATCCTTTAATCCATAATTCTTCAATCGATCATTAAATCCAATTTTCAATCCCATCAATTTTTCAATCGACTTTTCTTTAATCCATCAATTCATCACAATTGGGACCCCAGTAACCTAAATAACTTTTAATTTTTTTTAAATTAATTATTTTATGAGTTAACTTATTCGATTAAATTCATTATTTCATTACAATAGTAATAGTATTATCGTCGGCAAATATAATTGCAATAATCCCACCTATCATTTTTTTCCAAATTTTCTCATTGACTTAGGAGTTCATCTAAAATATTGTTCTTTAATTTTCTTTTGTACGGATTTTATATGGAATACAACACTTCTTCTACAAGCCCTACTCGATTTAATTTTCTTTTTCAATTTTAGCGTACCATTTTTCAATTTTAGCATATCATTCTCTTACCCTCTTTTAATTATGGTGTATCTCTTTTCAATTTTAGCGTACCATTTATTAAATTTATCGTACCCTTTTTCAATTTTAGCGTACCCTTTTTAAATATCAGCGTACCCTTTTTTCAATTTCAATTTTAGCGTACCCTTTTTCAATTTCAATTTTAGCGTACTCTTTTCAAATTTTAGCGTACCCTTTTTCACTTTTAGCGTACTTTTTTTTCAATTTCAATTTTAGCGTATCCTTTTTTCTATTTTAACATACCCATTTCAATTCAATTTTAGCGTACCCTCACTTTTGAATTTTAGCGTACATTTTTTAATTTTGGTGTACCCCTTCTCAATTTTAGCGTACCCATTTTGTTATACCCCTTTTAAATTTTAAGTGAATAAATTTTGTAATAACGAGAATACACTTTATTAATCTACCCCTCGTTTTACCACCTAACTACGGTAAAACCAAACAAATCAATCATCCTCATCCTCATCATTAATCACATCAGATCATCATCATCATCATCATCATCATCATCAATAACAATCCAGTAAACCCAAAAATTGAAGACTTGTCCAGTAAACCCAAAAATTTCACCCATCCAGTAATTTCTTATTCGGTCAGATTCCTAAGAGTTTGGGAAAGTGTTAGAATTTAACGAGGATCTGAATGGGGAGACAAATTTTCTGGTCCTGCAAACATTACATCTCCAAGCAGTCACAGGTATTATTCATAAAAAAAAAAAAGCGATGGGTAAAAAGAGGTCACAGGTATTATTCATAAAAAAAAAGCGATGGGTAAAAAGAGGATATATATATATATATATATATATATATATATATATATATATATATATATATATATATATATCTATATATATATATATAGGTTCACATAAGGCCAACAACTCTTATAAGTTCATAAGTTCCAGTGTTAAAGTTACACAAAAGGTGCTTAAAGTTACACGAGATGAGTGTTAAAGTTGCACTTTATCACTTGAAGTGATAAAAGAGCTGAATGTTATAGTTACATATCAATTCTGAAAAAATGCAACTTTAACGTATGTCATCTGTAACTTTAATATAGACTTAATTACATATGGTGAACTTATTTGATCCCTTCTATATATATATATATATATATATATATATAGAAACCTGATGATGCAGTAAATGATGCAGAGTTTACTTACTGTATTATACTCGCAATAATCATCACATTAGTCAACGCAAGTATGATTCATTGATGGAAAGTTGGAAGAGAAGATGACAGCTATGCACAATCACTTAATTAAGTCTTCCTCCTCCTTATCATACACACCAGATCATCAGTAATTGGATTTTATTTGTTAAATTGGAGAATTGATTTAGTTGTGTGTCAAGTTCTACTTTTGGTAAAGAATATGAGCCAAATGATTTGGGTAAGAGTGTGGATGAATGTCGTTCCTTTTAAGATCTAATGGTTAGGAGAAGTTCTCATAGTTCTCATTATACTATAGGTTCTCACCGGATCTTGACTATATATATATATATATATATATATATATAGAGAGAGAGAGAGAGAGAGAGAGAGAGAGAGAGGTTCCGGTGAGGCAGGGTAACTCCTTACACCCATTGAGGCACAATCTAGACCATTACATTAAGATGGGACATACATCCAAATAAGTGTTATATACACTAAACAAACTCATTATATACGTTGTTAAACTCACTATATACACACACTTAAGAACTCAATATATACAGTAAAAAAATGTTATATACACTCAAATAAAAAAAATGTTATATACACTCAAATAGTTATTATGTACACCAATTAATCAACAATGGAACATACATCAAAATAACTGTTATATACACTAAAAAAACTCATTATATACGCTATTAAACTCAGTGCATATATACACTTAAGAACTCAATATATACAGTAAAATAATTGTTATATACACTCAAATAATTAATATGTACATCAGTTAATCAACAATGGAACATACATCAAAATAACTGTTATATACACTAAAAAAACTCATTATATACGCTATTAAACTCACTACATATATGTATATACACTTAAGAAATAAATATATATACAGTAAAATAGTTATTGTTATATACAGTCAAATGGTTACTATGTACACCAATTAATCAACATATATACACTGAAATAATTGGTGTACTTAATTATTTGATATAATAGAATTGTTATATACCTTAAAACAGTTATTATGTACACTGAAATTGTTTTTATATACACCAATTTTATTTTAAATTCTGAATTTTTTTTTCGGAAAAAAAAAAATTTTTTTTGGAAAAAATATTTCGGATTTTTTTTTTTGAAAAAATTTTTTTTTTTTTTTGAAAAAATATTCCAAAATATTTTTTTTTCCGGAAAAAAAAAAAAATTTCCGAAAAATATCGATTTTTTTCCCCGGGAAAAAAAATTGGGGAATTTTTTTTTATGTATGAGTTTTTGTTTTAATCTTAGCCTTTAATTTGATTTTAATCTAATGGTTGAGATTGTGCCTCAATGGGTGCGGCGAGTTGAGCTGCCTCAAATGATCCTAGATCTATATATATATATATATATATATATATATATATAATTATAATTATTAATTATTTATGACTCCGTATTATTAATTCTCGTTTTATTAATTCTTAATTATCATCACTTATTATTATTATTATTATTATTATTATTATCATCATCATCATCATCATTATCATCATCATTTATTATTATTATCATCATCATCATCATTTATTATTATTATTATTATTATTATTATCATCATCGTTATTAATTAAAAACGAAACTTTGATTAACATCGAAACAAATTACAAGAAGTTAGCGGGAAACCGAGATAGTATCTAGCCCCCCACTCTCACCCGCGGAGATCCCGTACTGAAGCAAATATGCAACAGCGTGTCACGGACAAGGTTGTGGCGGTGTTTGATCCCCACTGTACCAGCACATGCCACCGCGTGTCACGGATAAGTTTATTACTATTACTATTACTATTACTACTACTATTATTATTATTATTATTATTATTATTATTATTAATTTTTAAGTATTATTATTATTGTTATTATTAATAATTATATTATTATTATTATTATTAATTTTGTTATCTTTTTCTTAGCTTACTTCAGTTCAGTTCAATTCAGCTCACTTCAGTTCCGTTCGGCTCAGTTTAATTTAGTTCAGCTCAATAATGTTCCTAGAAATCGTGTATTTTCAGTTATGATTTTTTAATATTATTGTTTATTATCAGAATTATATTAGTTCGTTAGAATAATGGTGTATCTCTTCAAATGATGTATTTTTTCTATTATATATATATGAGGCAGCAATATAATTTCAACTTTTTTTTATTAGTGTTTTAAGTATGAGCGTATTTTTTTTAAGTATATACATGATATATTTGTAGGTGTATGAGAAATTGGGAGGGGATTTTGATGAGATATTGAATTGACTTGAATTTCATACTATATCATACTTCTGGGTTATTTTTGGAACTACTTTTTACCGTCGGCGCTTTACTTCTTACCGTCGGCGTTAATTACGTGAAATGACGATTGTCCTTGCTATTTATTCTCGAAATAATATTACTTTTACATTTTATAGATTATCGGTTTATTAAAACTCGATAATAAAACCGTTTTTTTATTATCGTAATAAACCAAAACCGACTACCTATATAGTTAGTATATGGAATTACGTAAAATGACGACTTCTCCCTTACAATTAATTCTCGAAATACTATACATTTTATAGAGTATCGGTTTATTAGACCTCGATAATAAAACCGTTTTTTTCGATTATCGTTACGCCTCCGGTTTTAAACAGTTAATTAGATTAATTAACGACTTAATCGGTCAGTCAAAAAATCTAGTCGACTGACCAATGGGCCAGTCGACTAGAATTTTCGACCAATTTTTATTTTTATTTTTTCCAAACAAGTAATTTTTAACCATTTGAAATATTGTCAATGTAACCAATTTCACCACCTTATACTTAATGCTACATACCATTGGAAGATTTATATTATACTTAAACTATTTTCTCAAAACTTTCAAGTATTATAGAGAAAATAATAGCGAAACGGAGATTCGTAAGTCAACCTAAACCGATAAATCTATCATGATCTACGATATGAATCGATTTAATTGCGTAAATAAGTAAAAGTCGCGAAAACCAATCGAAGAATACGTCCAATTGTAGCACGATTGATCGATTAACACCGCTTGTGGAAGTGTAAAACCCGTTCCTCAAGGTTCGTGAGATAAGAAACCCGATATTTTAGAAAACCGCTTCGTAATACTCGATTTGTAATTTTGATTTTGTAGAACGGAAATGAATAATGAAATGCTTTTGAAGTTTTTTTAATAAGTTATGGACTTTTAATGAGGACGATTGTGTGGATTTATGTCGAGTTTTTTTAAACGATTTAAAAAAAACGTTTCATTGGAGTCGAGTTTCAAAATAAAATACTAAACACGTTTTTTTAAATATGAAGCGAAAAAAACGACGTAATAAGTGTCAATTAAAACACGGTTTCTAAAAAGTCGATTTGGTGGAGTCGGTTTCAAAATTAGAAATCGTAAATATTACCGACTTTGTGAATCGAAAATATTAGAAACAAAAAATAAAAAATAAAATCTAATAAATGGCAAAGTCGTCATTTTACGTAATTAATGTCGACGGTAAAGAGTAGCCCCCGTTATTCTTCACAATTAGGTAGAGTTAAGGAGGTCAATCAACACTTTCTCGTATCTTTTTGTTACAAAGATACATAAAGAGGATTACAGTTGCATACTTGCATTAACACGACTATCTTGTACTCCCCCCTAAAGTCCTATTATCAACCCAAATTCTGGTTTGTGATCATGATATCCGTCGTAATATTATAACTGGTCAAATATTACTCATTTAGATAGAAAATCACAAAAGCATACTCCTTCCATCCATTCATTTCTTTACATGCACTTACTATAAATGAACAATCCAACCAATTCTTAACATTCCTCTTTTGGTAAAAGACTTTACCATATAACCCTCTTATCCTAACTCTATTTACATAAAATGTCACTACTTTTTCCTTACTTTAAGTTTAGTTGACCCATAAAACTATTTGATTTGCCAATAATACCCTTACTTTTACTACTTTTCTTAAAAAATGTGAAACCCTACATGTAAAGAATTGAATGGATGGGAGGGAGTACAATATAGAGAAATAATACTTCCTCCATTTTTTTATATCTTCCCATTTTCCTTTATGGTCCACTTTTTTTTTATCTTCCAATTTCATTTCTTTCCCTTTTGATCCATAATTTTTACAGTATTACCCTTACTATTTACAACACTTTACACCTTTATTCTTTCCTATTTACACACACTTACCATTTTACCGTCAATATTTCTTAAATTAATCATTTTATATTCAATATAAAAAAAAATTGTGTCAAATGTCAATTGGAAGATAAAATAAAAATGAAGAAAGTATGTTGATTTGTATCTAATGGGTTATATTTGACCCGTTATAACGCTACGAATCTACGAACAATATTTCCATCACCAAAAAAATTAACGTACTACCCAAATCATTATGCGCATATACTTTTTTTTTCGACCGTGATAACAGAAAAGGTGTGAATATTTGGATAACGAAACTAATACTCCTTCTCCTTCCGTTCATATCCAACGTACCATTTGCTTTTAGCACAACTTTTAAGAAACAGATTGTTTATTATTGAAGGTACAAATGTTAAAGGTTATAAGACCTTGTTTGGTAAACAGTGGACTGATATTGGCAGAAGCAGATTTAGAAAGCAGATTTGACTAGCATAATCAATTGACAGTTTTGACCAGCATATTTAATTAGCAGAATTGTTTTAGTAGTGTTTAGTAATTAACTGTTATAGATTAGCGGATTGATTAATTGATCTGTAAAATGCCAAAAAAAGACATAAGCAAATTTTTGATTAAAATATATGACAAACATACATCAAACCAACCATTTTATAACTAGTTTCTTCTATTTTTAGTGATAGTGCTTAATACAAAGAATTGGTCCAAGTAGTTCATGATTGATCGTAAGACAAAACAATTCAACTCATCAAAGATAGATCAACATTCAATTAAAAAATAATTATCCATAGAATCGTATAAAATACGGAAAAATGAATCAATTGAAAACATAAATTAATTAGTGCAAAAAAAAATCAAGGAAGACTTACCTTATAAGATGAATTATGAAAGTGAAAAGTTGAAAATGAAGAGACTGATGAAGATAGGGTAAGGAGGTAAAAAAAATATAGAAATTCTAATCTGTTAATTATAATGCAAATTGGCGGATTGGACTCGAATATGCCATTTCAATCTACCATTTACCAAACACTTATATTGGCGGATTTTGTGGTCAAACATGCTAATCCATCCAAATATGCTGTTTTTTGCTGGATCTGCCGATAACCAAACACCCCCTAAGTATTTGTACGGAGTATAATATCAAATGTAGGGTAAATAAAAACATTTTTGTAAGTATGTACTTGCTTTGTTCCATTTCATTATTTGCATTTATTTTTTCACACTTGCCAATGCACGTTTTCTTTTGTCTATATTTTTATTTAAGTATTTCTAAAAAATATAAAAATTTGATATTTATAATGTACTCGATTAGACAATTTAAACAAGATCCCACATGTTTTATCTTATGTACTCCGTGTTAGTCGCGAACAATCGAGCGGGACAGAAAACCGAGGCAACCGGACAGTAAATAAACCGAGGCAACCGGACAGTAAATAAACCGAGGCAGTAGCGAGGGACATAAACCGATAGGCAACAAAACCGACAGGCAACAAGACCGGGCAGTAAAAACCGAAGAGTGAAGTGTAGGAGGACAAAAACAGCAGCGTCGTGGTATGGAGTCCACTGACTTGAGAACTATATAGACATGACACAGGTGGTTATTGTCCACAACGCCGTAAGTTTCCCAAGGTTAACACTGCCAGCTCCCGTACGCGACCACTCGTGTAAGGGAACAATGGAACGACAAAACAGACCCAGTAAGAAGGAAGGAATGGAATGTGAGAAGAGAAGGAGTAGGAGAGTATATTGTGTTTGTGTGTCAGTACTGTGAACAACGGGCCAGTATATATAGGAAGAGGCTGAGAGGGAGCGTCCCAAACAGCAAAAAAAAACGTCCATCATTAAGGCCTTAAAGACACCAAATCAAAGCCTTAATGACCACTTATAAATACCCAATTTGACCGAATCTTCCACAGAACTTAGACAACTCAGCCTAGTCCAATGCACCTAGACACCCAACACACGCGCAGGCCCAAAAGAGTAAAAGTCGGGCTTAGCCTGCACCGCAGGTGCTCCACCCAAACCCAAACCCAAGCCCGAGCCACTACAAGAATAACAGCATTTAGCAACCGGAAAAATCGGTCGGGAAGGCACGAAATCGGTCGGTAAACGCATTTACCGACCGCAATTTAAAAGTTTCCGACCGACAAACTATAGTCGAAAACTATGGTCGGAAACAATAAGTACCGACCAAACATTCCAGTCGGTGGATCACCGACCGAATTACGGTCGGTAAAGACGAAAAACGGTCGGCAATAAAACTTACCGACTGATTTTGTCGGTCGGTATATTAAGAATCACCGACCGACCCATCGGTCGGAAATGATGTAACGCGGTCGGTAAATCTTATTGCCGACTGAAATCTGCGGTCGGTAAGTGTTGCCGACCAAGCCAAAGTCAGACCCTACTGTAAAACGTTTGGTCGGAAAAAGGGGGACTCGGTCGGTAATGCGGTCGGTATTTACGGTTTTTACCGACCGCTCCTGTCGGTCGGTAATGCTTACCGACCGTACATCGACAATATCTATGGCGGTCGGTAAAGAATGCTGGGCGGTCGGTAGTCACGTTATGGCGGTCGGTAAATATGTTGAGGTCGTGCTGGATCCAATTGTTTTGTTGTCCTCCAATTTGCAACATACAAACCTGCATTCAAACTAGAACATACAAACTCCAATTTGTTGTCATCGATATCGTATCATTCAAATCTTCCAACTCATTCAAACTACAATATCATTCACTTCAACCTTCATTCGTTAACTTCATCCAATTCATTCATAATCCAACATCTCCACAATTCATTCACATAATATGTTTAACTACTTAGTTAAGCGAATAGTAATGAAAGTGTAACTAAAGAGTCTAAACAACTTGGAAGAGAATTCAAAGTTTACACAACTTAAAAGAGTAATCAATTAAAAGTTCAAGCTACACTTGAAAACCGACCCCGGCTCCCCCAACTCCACCACTTCCCGAATTATCGTCATTCGGATTACGGAAGTTAGTGTTGTTGAACGGGTTACAGTTCTGAGTTTGTAATACCTTGTTAAGCGCTGACATGAGCTGCTGTTGTTGTTGCATGAGCTCCCGGGTCTCTTCTCTAAAGCGCCTGTTCTCTTCTTTCTCCTTCTCCAAGGCTTCCAAAATTTTGTTCTGAAATTCTTCTGCCCGTTGTTCTTGTTGTACAAGAATACCGGCATGATAGGAGCTCGAAGCATTACCCTTGTTCTGTTGAGGGGGGGTGAAGTACAATGGGCCGGCGGATCCCACTCCGTATACGTGGCCCTTCTTGAAGCCCTGGGCCGCTTCGAACCACAGTTCGTCGTCCTCTTTTCCTTTCTCCTCCTCCTCGTTCTTTTTCTTGAGCTCTTCAAATCGTTCCTATTAGCAAACAGAGGAAGGTAATGTTTAGGAACAAGTTATAACTAATTTATTAAGGAATTTTAAGATAATCTCTATGATTAACTAAATTAACACTTACAAATGTCTCCTTCGCCTTTTGACTGGTAAAAACTCTTTTACCGTCAACAACCTTAGAGTGCATGGCTTCCGCGAGCTCCGCCGCACTGGGCCTCCTACCACCCAGTTGCTCCATCTAAGAAGACAAATTATTACTACCATCTTAAAAAAATATATGAATTAAAACATTATGGAATATTTTAATATATTTTGTCATTACCAGCCTTGATGCATGTTTCGTTGCCTTGATCGACCCCCCGTGATGACTAGGGCCAGGCTGTGCGCAAGCTTTATTTGCGGCAGCTGTCTTTGATCTCTGTTGGAAAGCCTTCGACTTCCGTCGCTCCAACAAGTCCTTGTAGACTTGTGGCACCATCCACCCTGGGCATGCCTTGTTCTTGCCATTCCGCAGTTCACATATGTCGTTAACGGTGTCCTTCAACCGTTTACGACATTCGTCATCGTACCTCTCCCTAACTCGCCCTTCATGCTCGGGCTCCCATGAACAGTACCCCTGCCATTGTGACCGATCAAAAATTAATAATTACGTATTAAGAAAAATCTAAATAACAATTAGAAGTGCATATAACTATATATCTTTGAATGTAAGGAAAATAAAGTGAATGTATACCCTAAAGTTGTCGAACCACTTATCTTTCACCGTCGTCGGGGTCTCCCGGTAGTTCATATGCGGTTCATGGTAGAAACCCTTGAACGACTTCGTTACTCGTCTTACCACACCGGAGTCGTCAAACCTTAATCAACACAAATGCCACATATTAGATTTTTGTATAAAAGAAAATTATATACTACATCTACTTCGATAATGATATAATAAGCAATACCATCTCCCACTGGGCTTAATCGCAATTATTTCCAGATCTTCTTGTTGTTGTTGTTGTTGTTGTTGTTGTTGTTGTTGTTGTTGTTGTTGCTCCTCCTCGTGCTCGTCGACTTGAACCTGTGGTCCACGTCCACGTCCACGTCCGCCGCGTCCACGTCCGCCTCGTCCAACCATCTTTCAGATACGATCTGTTGAATGACAAAACAAACAAACATATGCAAATAATACTTCCCAAATGCAAATCCTTGAAAACATTTAACAAATAATATCATCTTGCCTTAAACCAAACAAACACATACAAATAATAACTGCATTTATCCATGAGTGTTGAACGACCACTAATACAATGACTAAGCAAATACAAGTTAGCAATCATCGTTCTCATCATCATTGTCTTCTTCTTCTTCTTCTTCTTCTTCTTCTTCTTCTTCCTCTTCTTCTTCTTCATCCTCCTCCTCCTCCTCCTCCTCCTCCTCAAATTCATCTTCAAATTCCTCCTCCTCATCAATGTTATCATCTTCGACAATCACATCATCACCCATCTCGTTCATCTCTTCCATGTCCTCCCCTTCAACAAAACTTTCTAAGACGTCATCGGCAACAACACCAGATAATAATGAAGTACTACTCACATCTTCTTGAAATACTGTGACATCCACTGGTGCATTAAATTGTGACTTTGCCCGACCCTTAAAAACAGCCCACCAATGATCTCTATCCTTCTTCGGGTTTGGGTATGGAGCAAAATAAACTTGACTAGCTTGATGGGCAAGTATAAAAGGATCATAGTTACCATACTTCCTCCTACTATTAACTTCTACTAGTTTATAAAGACCATGAACACTTGTACCGTTTGTGGAATTATCCATCCAGGAACACTTGAACACGATTGCATTATAAATTCTCTTCTCCCCACAATACCTCAACTCAATAATTTCCTCTAAAGTGCCATGGTAATCGTTTCCTTCGACATTACTTACGCAAACCCCGTAATTCATGGTAGCTCTGTTTTTCCCATATTTCTGTGTGTGGAAATTAAACCCATTAATCATATATCTTTGCCAAGTGTTTACTTCTTTAGAAGGACCAAATGCTAAGGCTTGAATCACATCATCTTTGACATTCATCTCACTTACCTAATTGCGTAGTAGAGTGTTAGTGCATATGTAACGTGCTCAAAGTTGATTTCATTCTAATATGTCAACACTGAGACTTACATATCCTTTAAACCATTTTGGGAACAACTTCTCATATGTAGTCCAAACTTCATCCATTTTAGCTCGTGGATGTTGCTCCATAATGAACTGTTCAAATAAGCTGTAATTATGCAATTTAGTCGTGACATTTACATCTTTTAATTTTAAAATATATATGTAAGTTGTTACTATTTACGTACCGTTCATATTCTCCTAGTAGTTCACAATTTGATAATGCGTACAAATGTGCACGATCGAACTCTTGTTCGTCCAAGTACCTCTGTTTTGGTTTAGCAAGAGCTCTACCTTTGTGTTTTCGAAAGAGCTCGGGTAAAGATGAATCATTTTCGTCACCCGTGCCCACATCCAAATCCTTAGCCTTTGTGTCTACGTGGTCTTCAAAGTATAGAGAACAGAAATTTGATATTTCTTCAGTTAAGAAAGCATTGCAAATTGAACCTTCCACACGTGCTTTGTTACCCACTTTTTTTTTCAAATGATTAAGAAACCTACATTTTGATATAGTGTAGAGTATTTTCACAATTATGATGATATAATGATTAAGAAACAATAATAAGTTGAGTATTTTCACAATTATACCTCTCAAAAGGGTACATCCACCTATATTGTACTAGCCCACCAACCCTTGCTTCGTAAGGCAAATGTATTGGTAAGTGCTCCATTGAATTGAAGAACGATGGTGGAAACACTTTCTCAAGTTTGCAGAGGATCTCCGCAATATCGTTCTCCAGCCGCTGTACATTTTGGGTTGTAAGGCTTGAGACACATAAATCACGAAAAAATTGGCTGATCTCGGTAATTGAATTCCACACATTAGTTGGCAGCAAGTGTTTCAAAGCAACGGGTAATAGCCGTTCCATGAACACATGGCAATCGTGGCTCTTCATACCATGGAGTGTGAGAGTGTGTAGGTCGACGCAGCGACCTAAATCCGATGCGTATCCATCTGGAAACCTCAAGTTGCATATCCACTCATAGAGTACCTTTTTTTGCAGTTTGTCAAGAGTGTAGGGAGCTTTTGGTTTGCGGCCGTCCTTGAGGTGTAGGTGACCTCTACTACATAATTTGGGCAAGTCCTTCCTTGTGTTATGGGTGTCAGCTGTTTTATTTTTATTATCCAATACTGTATGAATTAATTGCTCAAAAAAGTTTTTTTCAATATGCATGACATCCAAATTGTGTCGAATCAACAAATGCTTCCAATAAGGTAGGTCCCAAAACAAGCTCTTTTTGAACCACCCTGTTTTCATGTTCTTAAGTTCTTTCAATTCTTGATCAGTACCATCAATTATCGTCGGGTAGTCTGATATCGTCTCCCAGATTTCGCATCCTGACAATGTCGGAGGTGGTTCATCATTCTCGCACTTACCCTTCCTAAAGGCAGTTCTGTTGTAACGGAATGCATGATCTAGGGGTAAAAACTGCCTGTGACAATCGAACCAACACATTTTACCTCCATGTGGAAGCCAAAACGCCTTGGTGTCTTTCATACAATGTGGACATGCAAGTTTGCCAGCAGTAGCCCACCCAGAGAGCATCCCATAAGCCGGAAAATCGTTGATGGTCCATAGGATACATGCTTTCAGCCGAAAATTTTGTTTCCGGGACACATCATAGGTGAGCACTCCCGTGTCCCACAACTCTTTCAATTCATCAATAAGAGGTTGCATGTATACGTCTAAGTTTTTCTTAGGATTTTTGGGCCCGGGAACGATCAAAGATAGAAACATAAATTGTTTTTTCATGCATAATCCAGGGGGTAGATTATAAGGAGTGAGAATCACCGGCCAACAGGAGTACGACTTGCCAAATTGACCGTATGGTGTAAAGCCATCTGTGCATAGTCCAAGTCTGACATTACGAGGCTCACTAGCAAACTCCGGAAACATATAATCTAGATGCTTCCAAGCCTCACTGTCACTTGGATGAGCCATGGTCCCTGGTACACGTGGATTTTCTATATGCCATCTCATTTCTTTTGCGATGTTCTTGGTTGCATATAAACGTTGCAACCTTGGTGCTACAGGGAGATAGGTTAAGACTTTGAAAGGTATGTCTGCCCCACTAAAAGTTTTCTTCTTGTACCTATCTTTTCCACACTTCTTACATTTATCAAGCATTGAGTCTTCTTTCCAAAATAGCATGCATCCATCCGGACATGAATGGATCCTATGATGGGGCATTTGAAGGCCCCTAAGCAACCTTTTAGTATCGTAAAATGTGCGAGTCATCATATTATCTCGTGGAATGATATCCTCAATCAAAGCAGCTATCTTATCTAAACTTCTTTCCGGTAGGTTGTCCTCACATTTAATGTTAATCATCCTAGAAGCTACTTCTAGCAATGATGACTCACATCCACGGTACAGAGGTGTCTCGGCGGCCTCTAACATATCAAAAAATTCTTTCTGATCATGGTGGGGGCTTTCTTCTTCACCCAAAGGAGAATCCTCGACACGGTCGAACATTATGTCTCCAAACGCATCTACTATCATCTCCCGATAAGGTTGGTCGACGAAAGCATTAGTGTTTGTTGAAGTACTAGGATTACTAGTAAAAGAAAAGGGTTCTCCATGGCACACCCAATTAGTATAACCAGGCGTAAACCCTTTGCTATAGAGATGCTCTTTCACCTGATACTAATTCAAGTACTTCAAATTTTCACACTTCACACATGGACATCTAAGAATCTGATGTGCCTTGTATTCTTCTTGTTCCTTAGCATATAGAATAAAATCATCCACCCCAAGTATAAACTCATACTTAACTTTGTTTCTATCGTCTACCCTTTCGTACATCCAGTTTCTTTCGGTATTCGTCATTATTAGATTTTCTATAAGAGAAACGAAAACCTAATTACATAACATATAAAAATGGAGTAAGGGGTAGACATAAATAACCATGAGTTTACTCTAGTTAGTTCAGAAACAATAATTAAATGAGTCTCAAATCTCCCAAAGGTTAGTTCAGAAACACATGCATCAGGCTTTTTCCTAAAATAGCTACAGCATATCATCAGTCTCCTCTAATTTAGCTATGTCATTTCTAATGTTTAATCCGAGGGGTTCATACAGTGAGTCAGTAACACTTGATTCCTATATATATTTGGGGACAAAATTGCATTATGATCAATGAATAAGAAGTGTGTTTAGTCAGAAAAGGTTGTTAAATTTGGCTGGCAGTAGGGTAAACCAGATGAGAGGAAGCTCTAGATTACATTAACATGATATTGTTGTCTAGCAATCACGTAACATACATGTAGCAAGTTTTGAAGAGACGGCTACTGTAATAGCACAGCACAGCACAGCACAGTCTTCTGGAAATAAAAACCGAAGCTATAACTCAGGCAGTTAGTTAGTTAGTTAGTTAGTTTATCTAATACATACATAGGATCGTAGAGCAAGCAATGTGTATGTAGAGTGAGTTCCTCTCTTCTTATTTTCCATTTCTCTTTTTTTATTTATATAATAAGAGTAAAATAGAGACAAAGAGTGTAATAAGACATCCAACTCATCCATCCATCCATCACACACATTTCTTTCTTTCTTTGGTTGGTTTAATGTTGATGTTGCTTCCTCCTCTATTACGGAGACTTAACTACAGCAGTAGACATTATTAGTAGTAGTCATAGTCATAGTCATAGTCATAGTCATAGTCATAGTAATAGTAACAGTAACAGTAGGAGTAGTATTATAAAGAGCAAAGAGTACGGAGTAGTCCGTAAGAGGGTGGTATGGTATGGTATGGTAGTGAATGAGTGAATGAATACTACAAACAAATACTCCACTCTACACCCAATATCAAAGCTCAAGTAAGGGATACTCCCTACTTAAAAACCATTACTCATTACTACTCCTCCTACTACTCACTGCACACTACCTACATCCTCCTATAAAAACACACACCTATTTCCCCCTCTTTTACCTCCTAATCCTCCAACCACCATTCTTCTTCTTTTTTTCAACCCTTCAAATACCTAAATTCTCCCCATAATTTTCGTTATAATTTCTGGGTTCCATTCACCCTTTAAATTTTGACCTTTTCATACGATCACAATCCTATACAAAAAAATTTAGAAATAGAATAAATAAATGTGTGTTACTCACTTTTTATGATTGATTGTATGCAAAATTTTATACCACCATAATATGCTTTTTTTGGCATCTTTTTAGTATAATATCAAACTTTTCTTTCACTACCTACCAATCCCACATTACAAACCCAAATTTTTCATCAATTTTTTACCCAAAGTTTCAAGCTTTGATTGAAAAAAGCTATGATGATCACTAGCTTGAAACAACCCACAATTTCCTTAACAAATCCTGATATTTTCAGGAGAAAATCTCAAATACCCATATCACAATTTGGTTCATTTTCCCCTATAATCAATCAAACCCCTCAAAAATCCAATCTTTTGATAAAAAAACCCCTTACCTACAATTTGGTTCATTTTCGTGTTCTTCCGTAATCTGACCCTAAACTACAAACAAACAAACAAACAAACAATCCCTTACCTTACCTGGATTCATCTAATTCAACCCTAAACTGAAAATTGATTCAACCCTAAATCCAATGTAACCCTAATCTAACAAACAAATTGAATCTAAATTGTACTAACCTAGTTGAATTCATCAAACATACCACAATAATAAAGCAAATCTGAACAAATTTAAACAAAAAACTCAATTAAAAATCATACCTTCACTTGAAATTTGGAGATTTTCAGGAAAAGGAGGAGAACCGGTGAAGGCTAGATCGACGAAGGGGCGAGGTCCGGCGAAGGGGAGAGATCCGGCGAAGGGGAGAGGTCCGGCGAAGAGGAGGGCGACGGGGTTGGGTCGCGTATAATGAAGGAGAAGCTGGGGTTTCTTTTTTTTCGAAGTAACAGAACATAATGAATGAAGGAAGCTGGGCATTTAATTCGAAAAACTCACCGACCGACGTAAATCGGTCGGTAATTTTGCGAAATCGGTCGGTAACTACTACGAATACCGACTGATACCCGTTATGCCGACTGACAATTAGCGGTCGGTAATTTACCGACTGATTACAAAAATACCGACCGAAGTCAGTCGGTATTCTTAATTACCGACCGATAATTTGGTGGTCGGTAAATACCGGTTGCTAATCTCCTTCTTTCTTGTAGTGAGCCGAGCCGGGCCAGACGTGCGCGCGCGTGGTCAAAGAACTGGGCCCAAACACACAACATAAAAGGCCCACTTACCTCCTAGTCACACAACTAATAGCCCAAGATAAGAGAAGTCTTATAAAGGGACTCCAAGCTCCTCATCTTCCCATGTGGGATAGCAAATGAAGAGGGAAGAAGGCAAACTTGTCTTTGCCATAATCCAACAATCCCCCACTGATGGCAAAGAGAAGAAGAAAGGAAAAAAAAGGAAATCCTGGGTAGGGAAGGATGGATACTTAGACGTTCAATGTCTTTCGACTTGAATTGACGTGTTAGTGAAATGAGGCAACAACTTAATTACAATCAGTGAATATCTTTCAATTTGAATTCCTGGTTGAGCTTCGGTTGAGGACCCCACAACACATATCGTACCTTCAAAATTGGTCGTTCCGCAAATTCAAAGTGCAACACATTCACAACCACGTGTTTACCTTGGTTCTAGTGAGTGCTCTAGTGAGAGTCATACTCTCCACTAGGTGATGGCAAAACCATTACACACACGTAGGTGGCTGAGTTCTTCTCAACAGCACATCTCATGTAAGCCATTAAGGACCTAAGTCCAACCTTTCTTTACTCACACAATCCATCAAGTGCGTCTCAAAGCACCACCAAAACTGGCTATGGATCATGTATCGCCATAGGAATGTAAGCTTTTGAGCCCATCAAGATTCATTCTCTAATTTTGACTTAAGGATCTCAGCCCCATTCCCCTCGACGAGTTGAGAACTACTCTTCTCGGTAATCCTTTTGTGAATCAAGATTGCTTTTAAACCTCACATAGTCTATTGCAATCACTCCATTTTTCAGGAATTGTTTCACCACAGCATGCCTGATCCGGATATGTCTTTTCTTACCATTGTAGACATCATTCTTAGCAATGCCGATGGCTGCTTGACAATCACAATGTAAGGAGACTGGTGCAACCTGTCCCCCCTCCCCACTGGTATGTCAGCTAGTAAGTTTCTCAACAAATCTGCTTCTTGACTTGCCAGCTCAAGAGCAATGAACTCGGACTCCATGGTGGAGGTTGCTATACAAGTCTGTTTCGCAGACTTCCAAAATATAGCTCCTCCTCTCAAGGTGAACACATAACCACTTGTAGAACTTGTTTCATCATTACCTTTAATCCAGTTTGCATAAGTAAATCCCTCTAACATAGCAGGATATTTCCCAAAATGTTGACATGAATTAACTGTCCCTTTCAAGTATCTTAGTAAACGATGAAGAGCATTATTCCAATGTTCATTATCATGGTTATGTGTATACCGACTTAGCCTACTAACAGCATAAGAAATGTCAGGTCGAGTACAGTTCATGAGAAACATCACACTTCCTATAACTTTAGCATACTTTTTATTGGATACACTCTCACCCAAGTTTTTACGCAGAGGTATACTAGCATCATAAGGAGTTCTAGCGGGTGTAACATCAAAACTATCAAATTTCTTCAACACTTTCTCAACATAATGAGATTGACTTAAGAATATTCCTGATGAGTTTCTGATCAATTTGACTCCAAGAATAACATCAGCTTCTCCTAAGTCTTTCATCTCAAAACGTGATGATAGAAATTGTTTTGTTTTATTTACAACAAATAATTTACTACCAAGAATTAACATGTCATCAACGTATAGGCAAATAATCACACATTCTGATCCAAACATTTTGGAGTACACACATGAATCAGAATTGTTAGTTATGTAGCCATCCTCAATCAAAGTGTTGTGAAATTTCTCATACTACTGTTTAGGTTCTTGTTTTAGACCATGTAGTGATTTTCTCAGTTTACACACCTCACTCTCTTGACCCTTTACCACAAACCCCCCGGGTTGTGACATATAGATCTCTTCTTTTAGGTCACCATTCAAGAAAGAGTTTTAACTTCCATTTGATGAATAACAAGATCATGAATAGCAGCCAGAGCAACAAGAGTTCTAATGGTGGAAATATTAGTCACAGGTGAATAGGTATCAAAATAATCAATATCTTTCTTTTGTGTAAACCCTCTCACTACAAATCTACTTTGAATTTTTCTATTTTACCATCAGGTCTCAGTTTCCTTTTGAAAATCCATTTACTACTAATGGGTTTACTACCCTTAGGTAAATCTGTCAATTCCCAGGTTTGATTAAATGCAATTGAATCTAACTCATTTTTAATAGCTTCTTCCCAAAAAAAATAGCATCTATGGATCTCATAGCTTCATCATATGTTTTTGGGTCATCTTCTATTAAATAAGCAGAAACAAATTCAAAGCAAGCACAATCACCACAAACATTTTCAGTTAAGAACGTTGTGATAAAATCATCTCCGAAATTCTTTTCAATTTGATATGGGTTAAGTCGCCTCACCCAATCAAGATAAATCACCTAATGCTACTAACAAGAAGATAGCAGCAAGCAATGTATCGAATCCACAGGGAAACAGTTAAACATGTCTAATAGCTATGGCGATTCTAAATGCTCTAAACGGTTTGATTGATGGAATAATATAAAGAACTACTAAAATACGAATATGAATAAAGGATTCTAAAGAATGAGAGGAAAACTAAGGTCACGAGTTCACGATAGATGTTCGACAATTATGCGACAATAATAATAAACACATAAACATGCTAGTCGGCTATAACACGTTCTCTCAAATCGTGTCAACCTAGGAAGGATCTAACGGGCTCTCGCAACTTATTAGACTCCCTACCAAATCGCGCGTGATCTAATCCTAATTCGGCTTTCGCACAAAAACTAGAATTTCTCAAACAGATTAAAATGTTGTGGCCTTTAACAAATTAATCGACAAACAAAACTCGCGAAAGTGGTACTAGCATAATTATAAATTTAGTATCAAAGCAACATAATCGTATAATAATCCTTCGATCCCCCTCGACCCTAGCGAGAAAATTAGCTACGCATGATAACTACGAAACAACAAATCGCGTACATGGAATTCATGATTAAAAGTGAAGCAAACAAATCTAACGATAAACGAACGAGAATCTAACGAACTAAACGGAGCAACGAATTCCAAATAGAGAAAGTTACGATGAACAAAGTAATTTACGATAAAGATTGAAAATATAAAACTGAAAATTGCATAAACGAGTTTACCGAAATCGAGTACGAGTTGAAACCGAGTGCTAGAATCCTAAGAGTCACGAGTTTTCTAAGGAAAAATCTAAGTATCAAAAGAGTAATCCTAGAAAATAATACCACCCCCTAGTTATACAAAATTGGCGAAATAAACTGATTGTGCATGTCGGCCGGCTGGCAGGCCGCCTGCCACATGCAGGGGCCGAAACGCACTAAAAAATCAAGCTTAAAATACCCTTGTGTCATGTCGGCCGACCAGCAGGCGACCTGTCAAGGCAGGCTGGCGCGCACAACACCAGTAGAAGAAGTACTAGGCCGCTTTCCATGGCCCAATGAATCGACACTTGTCGTTTCTTCTTCGCCTAGACGTCCTAAAGCACGGGTTTTGTCTCGGGATCGTTCTTCTAACCAGATATGAGTGTAAATGCACATAAAGACCTGAAATCGTGTAGAATCTACAAAAACACTCACTCAAAGCAAAATGTTAGAAGCAACGGCTCTAAAGAGCGCGTTACGACCATAAAAGACAACGAAATCGAGGGAATAAAGCTATATAAACACGACACATCACAATTCTAGGCCTTTTACTCCTTCTAGGTTCACCAGCATGATCATCAATAATACTACTACTAGCATGCATAGAACTATCAACAGGATTAATAGGCACATTAGACAAAGCAGGAGGTGAATCAACAACTTTCTTTAAAGGAAAAACATGCTCAAAGAACTCGGCATCTCTTGCCTCAGAAATAAAACGATCATTCAATGACATGAATCTATAAGCGGTACTGTTTTGAGCATAACCAATGAAAATGCAATCATACGTCTTAGGTCCTATGGTAGGCCTCTTAAAACTCGGTAAACCAACTTTAGCCAAACACCCCCACACTTTAAGAAAGCTTAAGTTAGGGGCATAACCCTTCCAAAATTCATAGGGTGTCTTGTCTAATTTCTTATGAGGTACCTTGTTAAGAATGTGACAAGCTTAAAGCACTGCTTCCCCCCACATATCGTCAGAAAGGCCATAACTTAAAAACATAGCATTCATCATTTCTTTTAAAGTTCTGTTTTTACGTTCAGCTACTCCATTGGACTGAGGTTGGTAAGGTGGGCTAGACTCATGAATTAATCCATTTTTCTCGCAAAAATATACTAAGTAATTAGAGCTATATTCACCACTTTTATCAGACCTGGCTCTTTTAATCTTTCTATCATGTTGATTTTCTACCTCAGCTTTGTATTTAATAAACATCTCTTCAGCTTCACTTTTATTCTTAAGTAAATACACTTTAGTGTACCTTGAGTAATCATCAATAAAAGTGACATAATAAAATTTACCTCCTCTACTCATAGTACTCTTGAAGTCAGCTAGGTCGGTGTGAATTAACTCGAGAAGACCAGTATGTCTAGTTTTAACTGGTTTACTAGGCTTCTTAGTAAACTTAGCTTCTACACAACTAGGACATTTAGTGAAGACTTCGGTGGTTAAATATGGAATAAGCGACATTGCTTTCAATTTTTTAACCGATTCATAATTCACGTGACCTAATCCAGCATGCCAAACATCAATAGACTCAGCGATATAAGCAGAAGCAGAAGAATTATTATTAATAGCAGAAGAGTCAATGTTCAAAATAAATAAGCCCCCACTGAGATAACCCTTGCCCACAAAATCCCCGTTGCGAGACATTACAACCTTGCCAGCCTCAAAAACAAGCTTCACACCAACTTTGTTTAACAAGGCACCAGACACTAGGTTTCTACGGAGAGTAGGGACATACAAAACATTATGAAGGGCAAAACTTTTCCCATAGGTTAGTTTAAGAAAGACCTCGCCTTTTCCTGTGATCAGCGCAGAGGAAGAGTTACCCATGTAGACCTTTTCACCGTCAGCCACATCTTCAAATTCAGCGAACAGCTCCTTGTTGGCATAGAGATGTCTTAACGCTACTGTGTCCAGAATCCAGTCACTCGCGTTTGCCACAAGATTGGCCTCAACCACCACCGCAGCAATAATATCATCATCTGACTCAGCAATGTTGGCTTGAATGGCTTCACCACCTTTCTTTTGAGGACACTGGTATGCTTTATGACCCGTCTGCCCACACACATAACACACCAGGTTTGGATTCGGCTTATGGATCTTGGGAACTGGTTTGGTGGAGTTTCCTTGATTCTTTCCCTTGGCACCTTGACCTTTCCCTTTTTGACCCCTGCCCTGACCCTGACTCTGACCCATTTTATTCTTACCCTTATTATTGCCATGAGACGGACCCCCAGCTTCAACAAGGTTAGCCTTGGTAGAGACAGATGTCAAAAGGACAGACCTATCTTTTAAGCGGTTAGCTTCCTCAGTTCTCATGTGACTTATAAGCTCTTGAAGTGATAGATCTTTTTTCTTATGTTTTAAATGATTCCTATAATCACTCCATGACGCAGGAAACCTCCCTAACAAAACATTGGCTAAATAGACCTCGTCTAATTTCATCCCTTCATTGACAACATCAGTACACAAGTTTTCGTAAACATGAACTTGATCCATAATGGGTTTATCATCTACCATAAGAAACCCAAGTCACTGACCCACCACGTATTTCTTTTTGCCTGCATCATCGGCCCCAAATTAAATAGTTTTCAATGTTATATTTTATAATCTTTGGGATGATGTAGCATATGATTTTTATGTAAATGTCAAATATATTCTTAACTCATATATTTATGAAGGGAAAAATATGTCAAGAATCCAAAGATAATAATTTTCTTCTTTTAATAGAAGAGTTATGATAAATCGGGCTTATACACCGTATATATGAATGCATCTGTATTGGAGAAAATAATCCAATATACAAGGAGTTCATATAAATTTGGACTTTTAAGTTCCAAGATAATTTAACTCATGATTATGGGTTTGAAATATGGCAAGAATTATTGATCTCGATAAGAGTATCGAGAGAAGTGTAGACTGTATATATATCTAATTATGGGTTTAATTATTTAATACAGTCATGTAGACTGTATATATCTTTGGATCAGTTTCAATGTTAAAAATCCATATGATGAAAGTTCATATTATATTCGAACTGAAGTTCTAAAACTATTTAATTTTTAATTATAAACAGTGAAAATAATGTTATCATGTATGATAACAAATATTTTGGACAGATCTTTCATAAAATATTGTATACCTGAAGTATACACGATTATTTTGGGTGATAAATATTGTGGACATGACATAGGTCCACCCCGACGTGGCCACGCGCGGGTTTGGGGAGGCGAATGAATCTCTATATGCGAATGGATCGAATTGAAATTTAAATCGAAGTGGAGTCGCCACCGAACTTTGTGGGAGTTCGGGCCCGTTCGAACCCACTCTATGTCGTAGTGGGCCGAATACAAAATACGACCCATTTCCGATGTCAGAGTTTATTGGGCTCGTCCCTTTGCATTGCGATACCGATACCGTCACTACCGGTTATCGTGTATTGAATGACTCTCGTGCGCCAACGGTTTCGGGCATCCGGAAACCGAGGTTCTGAGTAAGGGGTGAGGGTACGTGTTGGGAAGCCCACAAAGGACACCCAACCCCGCCCGCACATTAGCGGCCTCTACTAAGATATCGAATAATTTTTGAATACGCGCGTTAGTTGAACGATGAAAATGCTTATGCAAACATTGTTTTCCCTAAGCATGTGAGGAATTGAATGGGTTTCTATGTCAATTTAATGCAACTAAAATTAACATCAAAGTTGTATTTTAGCATGCGGGTTCATTTCTTACAATAAAATAAACAACCAAAATTGACAAGAAAGCAAACGGTTAGTAACGGTATTAACGGTTTGCGCAAATATAGAATTATGCGAATGATATGATGCATAGTTTTTTGAAAAGTGGAGTTTTCACTTGATTGATTAGACACGTGTCGACTTAAGTCGCGAAAAGATATTAACGAGACTCGAATGAATTGTAGGACTCACGGTTTTACGTGATAAAGGGGCACTCGACCGAGTCATTGAAGGACTCGACCGAGTGGACCTCTGAAAACGCTTCTGTCCCATATTTTAGACCCTACTCGATCGAGTTATTGACCAACTCGACCGATTACGTTGCCACTCGATCGAGTCATTGCGAGACTCGACCGAGTGGAGGTCGTCAGAACCTTCTGTCTCGATTTTTGGGGTGCCACTTGACCGAGTGGGCTAGGCACTCTGTCGAGTGCCCCCTGTACGAACTAGGGTTCGTGTGCAATTTATTATTGATTTCGATGATTCGAGGAATTGGGCATAAATATTGTATAATTTATGTCCAATTCATACCTATGATGCTTGTCGTGCCCGATATCCGCTTATAGAAGCGGTATCGAATACTAGAGTGAAGTTTGAAAAAAAAAATATAAGTCGTGTTAAGTCAACCAATGCAATATGAATTTTCCTCCGCGTTTATAGTGTCGTATTAACCCGATTGAGTTAGATGACTACTACGTTAGCATCAACGAAAAATTGAATTGGTTAAATTGTTTGACTAGATCGTTAGATTCGACATCCAATTATGGAATTGGTATCGAATCTAAAAGATCGACGCTTTGCTTGAATTGAAAGACTTGATTCCCTCGGGTTCTCCGACATCGAAATAAATCCCTAGGGATTGTGAGATGTCGGATCCACGTCAACGGGTTTCGACCCTTATTAAAAAAGTATTTTTTTAGAAAAAGGTTTTAGGAAATCGATTAATGATAATAACGCGAATAAAAAATTATTGTTTAAGTTGGCTTGTTTCAATAATCAAGTGATCGGGGTGTCGGGATAAGCGACCGTCAACGTTGTGTGCAATACACTTCTATATTCGGGTTTTCTTATTCCGACATCCCCCACACTCGACACAAATCCACAAGTATTTTAGTGTCTTAATACTAACGATATTAACGATATTATGACGCGAACAATATAAAAAAACGACGACAATGACGACGAATGACGCGAGGAAGACGAGAAAGGAGAAAAAAAATGGGTTTTTGCACCCTCAACCTACATGTTTCTTATGCTCGGACGGGACTCGTAGTTGTGGCTTGCACGGGAGTATCGAGTATGTAGGCTAAGTTGTGCTGGTTAGGGTTTTGAATTCCTAAAGCTAGGTTTAGGGTTTGCTTAGTGTAGTATTAGGGTAGAATTAGGGTTTTGAAAAGATGTGTTGAAGTGTGTGCATGGGGGTGTATATATAGGCATTGCCCATGTACCCCGTCTAGGGTTACTCGACCGAGTAGCCCCTTGACTCGGTCGAGTGGCCCAAGCGCCTGCAGCCGGGCTTGAATAAGGGCCCACTCGATCGAGTGGAGCTGACACTCGACCGAGTGGGTCAGCTGGATCGAGTGGTCCGGGCTTTGGACCTTGAATTGGATATTTTGTGGGTTTTGCTTTTGAGTTTGACTTTTTGATGTTTGTGAGGCTGTTTTCTGTGTGTCTCGGAAATGACTTTGACCGGGGTTGACCCAATCGCTAAAAGTCAATTTTATTTTCGGTGTCGGTTTTGACCCAAATTAGTCTTGTTTGACAGGAAACGACGCAATGGGCCTGAATTTAAGGTCAGTTTTGTGAGATTTGTACTCCATAAGTGCTTAAGCCAACAACTAATGGTTTTGGGCCCATATCCGAGCGCGTAGAGACACGTTAGCGTCCGATCATCATCGGGTATTTTTTGGAAACTACCATAGACACCTGGCAGTCAAAATGCGGGTGTCTACAGAGCCCTCACTCTGACTGAGGCTTGGACAAGGCGAAAGTCAGAGTAGCTACCAAATCAATTAAGACCTGGTAGACTTCCAATCGGGTCATTTATAGTCCATTAGACTCGTGTGGAGGGCTCGCCAGCCATAAGATAGAAGTCATACCTAAGTTGATGATAATACCTCCGTGGGGAATCGGACTTGTCGCATAAGTCCTGGGTGCGCCTATATGTGGGCCCATCACGTGCTATGCCGGGGAAAATGCCACCTGGGGCTTTCCGCTGGGAGATACAGTGGGTTGCATGTCCCTGCTTGAGTCGTACCTGTATAAGTTACATAAAATTTTGCATGCAACACGTAGGTAGAAAAATGACTCGCGCTGGGAAAAAATGATTTTTTTTTTTTAATTTTTGGAATTTTTGAAATTGAAATCCTGAAAGCACTCAGGGGCTAGGTTTTCAAAATAGAAAGGGGTAGAAAAGAAATTTACAGTTTAAATAGACCGAAATTTGACCTTGTCGAAAAGGATCTTTTTTCAAATGGCTAAATTTTGCAAATTTCAAAGTAGAATTTGAAGAGAGAGGCCTACCGACAGACTCGACTCTGGACATGACCGGACGAGTTGACTGATACGACTGGACTCTCGAGGGGTTGGACCGCCTAACAAGACTCTTGAGTTGTGCTATTCCGTAGCCTAGGCGAGTGGCAACATGGTCGAAGTCGAAATGGGAACGATCTGTTATAGGGGAATTGCAGTAGTCTGTAATGAGACTGTTTTAGTCTGGTGCCCTTCTGGATTTCTGATTTTAAGGTATAGTCCAAAATGGATATTGCTTCGAGTCCTGACAGATTCTCGTCTTCGACTGAGCCGAGTACTAGGACACACCGTAGAAAGGAGGCTAGATTTTGAAAGTATTTGGATTATGTGAGTGGATGAAGAACTTCTGCCTAGGAGAAGCCCCCAGGACGACAAAGCTAGCTGCTAAGAACATGACAGTGTCGTGATCGGAATGATGGTGCTTTTTAAATATGTGTCAATGTGAGTGGTTGTGCCTCTGTTGAAAGGCTGGCTACGTATTCACGTGTGGTGAAATCAAACCAAGCCGTAGTTCAGTGTTGAAAGATATATTATGGTGCCTAGTCTAATAGGTGTAACTAGCCATATTGACGGCGCTGGCTAGGTGCATTCCCAATGATGTCTTGATCAAAGGGCTAGAATGGTTAGGATGTTGATCCTGTGACTGTGAGCGTTCTCCGAGGTAGCCCCCAGAGGTGGTGTGAACTATTTGGGCATGTTCTATGCCGACCGCAGGTTGAGTTCCCGTGTTCGGGGTTGGTAACTAGTTTGGATAATTTTGGAAATGTGGTGCTAGGTCGTAAGTGGCTTTGATGTTTTGACGTCTGGAGCTTGATTTGTGGAGCTAAGGCTTCGAGGGTAAGGTATTGTAATGTGGTAAGAAAGGGGGGAAGTCGAGTAAAAATGACTCGGACTTCGGTTGGGCAGGTTTGATAATGCGGGATCTGGTTTCCATATCTGGCCCTAATGGTTAGGGGTATCCTATGGAGCTTGAATCCTCAAAATTCTGGGCTGCCTCTATCCTAGGTCTCGGGAAGGTCTTGAGGGTTGTAATGTGGGAAGGCTGAGTGTGGTATTAGCTGACCAGCTTGATTGTCACTCCCTTATTGGATGGTATGAGTATTGATAATTTTGAATTTGACCGTTTTCACTACGGTCATGGGTTCTTGAATATCTTTTGGTTGACCTCTTAGCCCCGGTCATGGGTTTTTTGAATGTTGGTTAACCTCTTAGCCCCGGTCATGGGTTTTTTGAATTTTGGTTGACCTCTTAGCCCCGGTCATGGGTTTTTTGAATTTTTGTTGGTCAGACTAACACCTAAGGTAGGGATTGGTCAGTCTCATTGGAGGGGTGTTTTACTGTGGGAAATGGGCTTGCCTCCCGTCTTTAACCCAAACTAGGAGACTACTTAGATTTGTCATAGGATTCGACATCGCTCCTGCTACGGGTAATTATGTGGCTTTTCTATACCAGACAAGGAATAGGTAAAAGGAAAACACGGGCTCGGTTTCCTGCAGTCATTATAGATGTGCCTATAATAGTCACGTGCGTGTGCTCACAGTGTATGACGGTGTTCATCATGTTCTCGGAAACACATAAGGAAAGTATATATGATAAAGTATATTGAAAGCTGATTTTATTGGATTTTGGAAAAGATGACAGAATACAATTGACTCCGACTCTGATTTGGAAATGAGGATGTAGGGTATCCAAGACTCGGACTCAGACTTAGAGTTAAACCAAATCCGGACTCTCGGATGATGTTGTCATTAGTCGTCGGCTTCTAAGGACTCGAGTTGATGTGCAGTATAGCCTTCAGTAGAAGCTTCACCCAGATCTTCATTATGTCGAAGATCGTCTTCAATCCTAATGCCCATTTCGGTAAGCACTGCAAAGTTTGAAATGCCGGCATACCTAAGATGGACGCGGTAGGAAGGTAGGAGGTTGTTGATGAACGCCTCCACTAGTGTCTTCTCGTTGGGCTTGTCTACCAACTTCACACTTTCGGCCCGCCATCTTTGGAGATTGGTGAACCCTTCTTTGGGCTCTTGGGCCATCACTTCCAGAGTACGCATTGTAGTCTGGATCTCGGTATTATCGGCGTAATTCCGAGCAAATTCAGTCGCCACATCATCCCAAGTCTTATATTTCTTGGAATCGAGCCTGTAGTACCAGGCCTTGGGATGCTTTTCGAGGGAGGAAGCGAACAGGTTCTTGAACATGGTAGACTTCACCCCCTTGACAGCCATAAATTCCTTGAAAGCCCGAATGTGATGAACCGGGTCTTCAGTACCCACAAACATTGGTATGCCCATAAGGTTGAGGTTGTCGGGCAGTTCATCATTCAGGAGTAAGTAGGCACGGGCATTTTCCACGTGGATAGTGTTGTTAGTTGACAAGTGGACCTGTTCTTCAAGTTTGCGAACAACGCTGATTAGTTCAGCTATGGGCCCAGTGGGTTCGGGTCCAGTATTGGGAGTCTCTTTCTCTATGGCACTCAGGCGGGTGGCAAGAGTTGTTTTGTCGGTCCTGATGGCCGTCAATTGGGCCTCCATCTTAGCCAGTGAGGCTTTCAGTTCATCCAAGGTTTCTTGCATTTTCTGACGTCTGGTTACGGGTGGCCTGTCTGTAAGAATACCGCGTAATCAGTAAGGTTGCTTCGGAACTTAAGCACGCCAAGGCATAGGAAATAGCGCGGGAGGAAAGACAACTCGGTTTGACTCGGGTTAGACTCTCCTAGGATAAATGTGTAGGGTACGATTCTCGGAGTGACTGTGATTAATCGCTCCGTCGGAGAATAGCCCCCAAGTGAGACTAAGGACTCAGATGGTGTGGCATCTAAGTGACTCAAAGGTGGGGTACGTGAAACATGTGTAAGACATGACCCTTAGGGCAACCGTGATTGATCGCCCTGCTAAAGGGTAGCCCTCGAGTGGGATTGAAGATTTTGTTAATACTCGAGTGTCGGACGAGTGACCCTTAGACGTAAGGACCACGAACCTTTTGTTATAGGGCTATGCCTTGTAAAAGGTTGACTCGGAAAAGACACCTAGACGGGTGACTTGTGAAAGGTGGGCCTCCCTTAGAATTCGGCATGTGGGCCGAGTCCTGTTCGAAGGAAGGTCCATGTGAGATATTTCTCGTACTTTGGACTCGATTGTGTAGACGGGCCCTCCTTTGTAGGGGTTTGTCCTACGTAGGTGGGCCTTGCCTTAGTCTAATAAGGCGGACTGGGATAGGGAGGAAACTCGTGATATAAGATCGACAGAGTACATCACGGTATAGTGGGACGTCGGTCGCGAGTACCGGCCCGGGAAAATATGGGTTATGCATGAACCGTAAAACAAAAACGCGTATTGTACTAGTCAAACGATTTCTATTCGAGTCTCACCCTGAGGATGCCGATGGTAAGTCACGCATCAGTTACTCCCCAACGGAGTCGCCAAATTGTGAACATGACATAGGTCCACCCCGACGCGGCCACGCGCGGGTTTGGGGAGGCGAATGAATCTCCATATGCGAATGGATCGAATTGAAATTTAAATCGAAGTGGAGTCGCCACCGAACTTTGTGGGAGTTCGGGCCCATTCGAACCCACTCTATGTCGTAGTGGGCCGAATACAAAATACGGCCCATTTTCGATGTCAGAGTTTATTGGGCTCGTCCTTTTGCATTGCGATACCGATACCGTCACTACCGGTTATCGTGTATTGAATGACTCTCGTGCGCCAACGGTTTCGGGCATCCAGAAACCGAGGTTCTGAGTAAGGGGTGAGGGTACGTGTTGGGAAGCCCACCAAGGACACCCAACCCCGCCCGCACATTAGCGGCCTCTACTAAGATATCGAATGATTTTTGAATACGCGCGTTAGTTGAACGATGAAAATGCTTATGCAAACATTGTTTTCCCTAAGCATGTGAGGAATTGAATGGGTTTCTATGTCAATTTAATGCAACTGAAATTAACGTCAAAGTTGTATTTTAGCATGCGGGTTCATTTCGTACAATAAAATAAACAACAAAAATTGACAAGAAAGCAAACGGTTAGTAACGTTATAACGGTATTAACGGTTTGCGCAAATATAGAATTATGCAAATGAGATGATGTATAGTTTTTTGAAAAGTGGAGTTTTCATGTGATTGATTAGACACGTGTCGACTTAAGTCGCGAAAAGATATTAACGAGACTCGAATGAATTGTAGGACTCACGGTTTGACGTGATAAAGGGGCACTCGACCGAGTCATTGAAGGACTCGACCGAGTGGACCTCTGAAAACGCTTATGTCCCGTATTTTAGACCCTACTCGATCGAGTTATTGACAAACTCGACCGAGTACGTTGCCACTTGATCGAGTCATTGCGAGACTCGACCGAGTGGAGGTCATCAGAACCTTCTGTCTCGATTTTTGGGGTGCCACTCGACCGAGTGGGGTAGGCACTCTGTCGAGTGCCCCCATTACGAACTAGGGGTCGTGTGCAATTTATTATTGATTTCGATGATTCGAGGAATTGGGCATCAATATTGTATAATTTATGTCCAATTCATACCTATGATTCTCGTCGTGCCCGATATCCGCTTATTGAAGCAGTATCGAATACTAGAGTGAAGTTTGAAGAAAAAGCTATAAGTCGTGTTAAGTCAACCAAAGCGATATGATTTTCCTCCGCGTTTATAGTGTTGTATTAACCTAATTGAGTTAGATGACTACTACGTTAGCATCAACGAAAAATTGAATTGGTTAAATTGTTTGACTAGATCGTTAGATTCGACATCCAATTATGGAATTGGTATCGAATCTAAAAGATCGACGCTTTTCTTGAATTGAAAGACTTGATTCCCTCGGCTTCTCCGACATCGAAATAAATCCCTAGGGATTGTGAGATGTCAGATCCACGTCAATGGGTTTCGACCCTTATTAAAAAAGTATTTGTTTAGAAAAAGGTTTTAGGAAATCGATGAAGTATGCGATTAATGATAATAATGCGAATAAAAAATTATTGTTTAAGTTGGCTTGTTTCAATAATCAAGTGATCGGGGTGTCGGGATAAGCGACCGTCAATGTTGTGTGCAATACACTTGTATATTCGGGTTTTCTTATTCCGACATCCCCCACACTCGACACAAATCCACAAGTATTTTAGTGTCTTAATATTAACGATATTAACAATATTATGACGCGAACAATATAAAAAAACGACGACAATGACGACGAATGACGCAAGGAAGACGAGAAAGGAGAAAAAAAGGGGTTTTTGCACCCTCAACCTACATGTTTCTTATGCTCGGACGGGACTCGTAGTTGTGGCTTGCGCGGGAGTATCGAGTATGTAGGCTAAGTTGTGCTGGTTAGGGTTTTGAATTCCTAAAGCTAGGTTAAGGGTTTGCTTAGTGTAGTATTAGGGTAGAATTAGGGTTTTGAAAAGATGTGTTGAAGTGTGTGCATGGGGGTGTATATATAGGCATTGCCCATGTACCCCGTCTAGGGTTACTCGACCGAGTAGCCCCTTGACTCGGTCGAGTGGCCCAAGCGCCTGCAGCCGGGCTTGAATAAGGGCCCACTTGATCGAGTGGAGCTGACACTCGACCGAGTGGGTCAGCTGGATCGAGTGGTCCGGGCTTTGGACCTTGAATTGGATATTTTGTGGGTTTTGCTTTTGAGTTTGACATTTTGATGTTTGTGAGGCTGTTTTCTGTGTGTCTCGGAAATGACTTTGACCGGGGTTGACCCAATCGCTAAAAGTCGGTTTTATTTCCGATGTCGGTTTTGACCCAAATTAGTCTTGTTTGACTGGAAACGACGCACTGGGCCTGAATTTGAGGTCAGTTTTGTGAGATTTGTACTCCATAAGTGCTTAAGCCAACAACTAATGGTTTTGGGCCCATATCCGAGCGCGTAGAGACACGTTAGCGTCCGATCATCATCGGGTGTTTTTTGGAAACTACCATAGACACCTGGCAGTCAAAATGCGGGTGTCTACAAATATGCTGGTACAGCTATCCCAGGAAATATGATATCATGATATCGCGGAAATAAAGTAGCCTCAAAGGCATTGTATCATGAAAAATAAAAATATATTCCGTGTGAGTACGTACATGAAATTGTACCAAGATAAGTATCACTTTAAAGTTGAAGGTGATAAAATTTGTGAGTAAAGTACATGAAATTGTACCATTTTCATATCAATTTCAATTGAAATAAAAATTACGTGGGAGAGAAAGTACATGAAATTGTGATGTATTTGTGTAGACACCCGCATTTTGACTGCCAGGTGTCTATGGTAGTTTCCAAAAAACACCCGATGATGATCAGACGCTAACATGTTTCTACGCGCTCGGATACGGGCTCAAATCCATTAATCGTTGGCTAACACACTTACGGAGTACAAATCTCACCAAACAGACCTCAAATCCAGGCCCGGTGGATTCTTTCCGAGTCAAGCAAGACTAATTTGGGCCGAAACCGACACCAGAAATAAAACCGACTTTTCACGATTGGGTCAACCCCGATCAAAGTCGCTTCCGAGACACGCAAAACAACTCATCAATCATCAAAAGTCCAAGTCAAACACAAAACCCATCAAAGTCAAAGTCACGGTCCAAAGTCAACGGACCTGCACGATCCAGTTGGGCTACTCGATCGAGTGACCCACCCACTCGATCGAGTGGGCTTATTTCGAGCCCGACGGCTGGCATAACGGGCCACTCGACCGAGTTGGCCTCCTACTCGGTCGAGTAACCCTATACCGGGTACCCTAGCTTGCCTATATAAGCAACCTCCATGCACAACTTTACACATCTTTTTTACAACCCTAATACATCCTAAGAGCAATCCTACGCTACATCCTTTACAAACCCTAGACAAACCCTAGGAAAATCGACATTGGCAAGCCCTAAACCTAGTTTTAGGAATTCAACCCGAGCCACCACAACTTAGCCTCCATACACCTCGAAGACTCCCGTGTTGTAGCCGCATTACGAGCCTTATTTCGAGACAAGAACATGTAGGTTGAGGGTGACAAAACCTCTTTCTTCTTCTCTTTTTCCTCTCGTCGTCCATCTTCTTTTTTTCGTCTTTTTCTTCCGTTTTTTTTTATTTATTTTATCTTATTGTTATTATCGCATCCTAATATCACTAATATCGATAGTATTAACATCAAAACACTAAAATATTTATCGATTTGTGTCGAATAAGAAGGACACCGGGATAAGGAAAACCGCATATACAAGTGTACTGCACACGCGTCGTCGGTCGCTTATCCCGGTACCCCGATTATTTGATTATTGAGATAAATCAACTTAAACAATAATTCGTTATTATTCCTCGTTATCGTCATCCATCTTGCATCCATCAATTTTCAAATCAATTTTTAACAAGGGTCGAAACCCGTTGACACGGATCCACATCACAATCCCTAGGGATTTATTCGATGTCGGAAAAGTCGAGGGAATCAAGATTTTTTATTTATTTAATCAAATAGTCAATTCTCCTAAGTCACATAAAATCAATTCAAAACGCAATTTCCGTTGAGGCTAAAATAATTGTCAAAACAATTCGTTAGAATTATGGCATTATTAAACGCGGAGGAAATTTAATTTTATAGCAATAATCGACTTAAAACAATTTTCGACATAAAGGCACGATTTTACAAACGAATCTTAATTCGTACAGAGGGCACTCGACCGAGTGCCTAGCCCACTCGGTCGAGTGGCACCTCAAAACCGGATCAGAATGCTCACCACGGCCACCACTCGATCGAGTCTCACAGTGACTCGGTCGAGTGGCCATGTACTCAACCGAGTTGGTCAATAACTCGGCCGAGTACGGTCTCTGACGCAAAACAGAATCGTTTTTTTAGGGTCCACTCGATCGAGTCCATCGACCACTCGATCGAGTGGCCTCATAACGACTAAAACGCGAGTCGTACATTATTCTATTCTTCAAAATCGATAGTATTTTACGACTTAGGTCAACACGTGCTTAATTAATCACGTGTATACTATCTTTTCAAACCATGCATCTCATATTTACATCTCGTTTACATCATTCAATTCGATTCATCGTTTGCACAAACCGTTATTATTCATTACATCGTTTACTAACGCGTTTGTTATTTCTTTTGCCAATTTAATTATTGTTCGTTTATTGTACTAAAAGAACCCGCATGCTAAAATACAACTTCGACGTTAATTTTAGTTGCATTAAATTTACTTAGAAACCCATTTCAATTCCATTCACATGTTTAGGGAAAATAAATCTTTGCATATCATTTTCCCGTTTTACTAACGCGCGTATTGGAAAGTCATTCGAATTCTTAGTAGAGGCCGCTAATGTGCGGGCGGGGTTGGGTGTCCTTTGTGGGCTTCCCAACACGTACCCTCACCCCTTACTCAGAACCTCGGTTTCCGGATGCCCGAAACCGTTGGCGAATGAGAGTCATTCAATACACAATATCCGATAACGTCGGTATTGGTATCAAATGCAAAGGGACGAGCCCAATAAACTCTGACATCGGAAATGGGCCGTATTTTGTATACGGCCCACTACGACATAGAGTGGGCTCGAACGGTTCCGAATAACCATAAAATTCGGTGGCGACTCCACATAGACCTAAATTTCAATTCGATCCTTCTCATATGGAGATTCATTCGCCTACCCAAACCCGCGCGTGGCCGCGTCGGGGTGGACCTATGTCCTGTCCACAATTTGGCGACTCCGCTGGGGATTAACTGATGCGTGACTTACCATCGGCATCCTCAGGGTGAGACTCGAATAGAAATCGTTTGACGAATACAATACGCGTTTTAGTTCTACGGTTCATGCATAACCCATATTTTCCCGGGCCAGTACTCGCGACCGACGTCCCACTATACCGTCGATGTACTCCAATATGGATATGTCGAAAGGTGTCCATAGTCGATTGGAGTGGGTTTCGCGGCATGTTCTAAGATCAACTCGACTTAGGAAGTTCGTCCCGATCAACGTCTAGACTATGTACACTGGTATAGACCCCTTATAGACCGACCGAGACTTAGTATAGAGCATACATGGCGTCGTTATAATGCTTGTGTGACTACGTGCTATTTGGTTTCCGAGTCGTTTTCAAAAACCGTCTTTTTTCAAAGATTGCATCTTTTTCAAACTATTCAATTTCAAAAATCCGGGACACATAGCGAATTTAGGACTTATGATTTTACTCAAAATAGCCTATTTTCTAGCCGGTATGCTGCCCAAATCAAAACTCGAACTTTCAAAACCCGTGGCCCAATGACTTTTCGTTCTTTTTTTCGGAAATTTGGGCCATTCACCGAGTCCACTCGGTCCTTTTTCAAAAAATCATCAATTTTCAAAACCTTCCACTTCTAGGACTTCCCGTATTTAGCAGTTTCGGGTCGCGTCTTAAGTTGTCAAGGTCTTTAGCGTCGAAACTCCGTCGATCCTACATCACGAGTTTCTTCCCTATCCCAGTCCGCCTTATTAGACTAAGGCAAGGCCCACCTACGTAGGACATACTCCTACAAAGGAGGGCCCATCAACACAATCGAGTCCGAAAGTCTAGGGATGTCTCACGTGAACCTTCCTTCGAACAGGACTAGGCCAACCCGCCGAATCTTAAGGAAGGCCCACATTTTACAAGTCACCCGTCTAGGTGTCTTTTCTGAGTCATTTTCCTCTTTTAGTCTTGCTCGGGATGTACTTTCTACTTCGGGATTTTGGGCTAGTTTCTGATTACGTGGTGTTCTTACAGACAGGCCACCCGTGACTAGACATCAACACAAGATGGATGAATTGAAAGATGCTCTCGCAAAGCTCGAGACCCAACTGGCCGCCATCCAGGCCAATCAAGCGACCTTGTCCACCCGCTTGAGCACCGTGGAGAAGACGGTCCCCATCGAAGGAGGTGAGCCCGCCGGGCCCATGGCTGAGCTGGTTAGTATTGTTCGTAGGCTTGAAGAGCAAGTCCATTTATCGACGAACAACTCGATCCACACCGAGAATGCTCGTATTTATTCACCTTTAGATAACGAGCTTCCTCTAACCTCAACTTAACGGGACTTCCTATGTTTGAGGGTACCGAAGACCCGGTCCACCACATCCGGGCTTTCAAAGACTTCATGGCGGTAAAAGGGGTGAAGTCAACTATGTTCAAGCACTTGTTCCCTTCTTCCTTGGAGAAACACCCTAAGGCCTGGTTCTACAGGCTCGACCCCAAGAAATACAAGACTTGGGATGATGTGGCGACCGAATTTGCTCGGAACTACGCCGATAACACTGAAATCCAGACTACAATGCGTACTCTGGAGGTAATGGCCCAAGAGCCCAAAGAGGGGTTCACAAAATATCTGCAAAGGTGGAGGGCCGAGAGTGTGAAGCTGGTCGACAAACCCGGCGAGAAGGCTCTAGTGGAAGCCTTCGTCAAAAATCTACTCCCATCCTACCGGGTCCATCTCCGGTATGCTATTATCCCAAACTTTGCTGTCCTTACTGAAATGGGCACAAGGATCGAAGATGATCTAAGGTTAGAGAGCCTGACTAAGGCCTCTACCAAAGGCTATCAAGGGGCTAGTTCGTCCACAAACAAGCCCGTACCTGCAGCTGCAACCCGCAGCATCTTTGATGAGGTAAATCTGCTCGACACCTCATCCAAAAAGAATACACCAAATTGGGTATTCACAGATATAGGGACTACCTATACTTATGCCTTACAAAGGCTATCTTCAAAGGGTCTGATTCAACCAATAGGCCCAACTCCAGAGCCTCCAGTAGAGAGGAGGCCCAAATACTACAATGCTCAAGCCTACTGTCAGTATCACCGGGGCAACGGACATGATACTGAAAAGTGTTGGAAATTAAAGCATTTAATCCAAGATCTTATCGAGAGCGGGAAAGTCCCGTTGCCCGGAGACAAGCCGAGCAACAAAGAAAACATGTTCAGCGCCCATGCCATATTCACAGGGGAGGTAATTGATTGTTCTCACCTCATTTCTCCTTTTATCCCACAAATCAATGGGATATGGTTCGATGACGAGGACGATGTATATTTGGCCAAGGGGGAAACTGTCCCCATCACCCTCGAAGAGGTCCGAAAAGCCAAATCCAAGGCTTTAGCCACCAACCACCTCGCCATTGCTGGGCGCGCCACTCCAACACCCGTCACTGAACCTGCCAGGACGGAGCCAACCCCCGAGGAACCAAGCAATGACGCGGCTTTGGTCCAACAAATGAAGAGGGTTCGAGCTGACTTAACTATATGGCAACTATTGGTTAGTTCACAGGCTCATCGGGAAGCACTGACTAAGGCTCTCGATGAAATCAAAGTCGACTCCGAAGCTACCCCCGCTGAAATGGTAGCCACCATCATGCCCTACCTCAAGGGCAAATCCAAAGAAGAAGGCCCACTCATAACCTTCTCTGAAGCTGATCTACCTCCATTTGGGCCCAATCACAATCTGACCCTATACATCACGGTCATCTGCAAGGGTAAGTACCTTCCGATGACCCTTATCGACGATGGATCAGCCGTGAACGTCCTACCCCTAAGGACCGCTAGGGCCCTCGGCATCACTGATGTCGACTATCTCCCGACGGCACAAACTATCCATGCTTTCGATGGAAGCCCAAAACCAGTCGCCGGGGCCTTTAAACTGAAGATCATAACGGGCCCAATCGAAAAGGAGCTAGAATTCCAGGTGATAGATGTCACCTCATCATTCAACCTCTTGTTAGAAAGGCCTTGAATTCACGCAGTCAAGGCCGTGACATCTACCCTCCACCGAAAAGTCAAGATGCCCCTCAAAGACAGTATCATCACACTGGAGGTGACCCCAATGACCGTGGCTAGCTGTAATCCCACAAACCGGGCCGAACCACGAGGTTTCGATTTCGTAGTTATGATTGAAGAAGAATATCTTTTCAAGCCCTACTTCGCCCCTAGCATCGACACGATGCTACAAAATCTGGGTTACCTACCCGGAGCTACTTCAAGGCCATATCTTCCGACAGGGAAGATCATTGAGGTCCTAGACAATGCAGAATCCCGACTCGGATTGGGATATACTATAAGCTCGGAGAATGTGGGCCGGGCTTCTGCCATCAAATTTGTCACTCCAGTCTTCGGAACCATCCAAGTGGGCCTCTACCGACCCACCATCACATATCCCGAGACCAAAACGGCTCGAGAATGCAACTACATCCCCGAGGACATATTCACCATTATCCAGGATGAGTCCGAGAAAAGTGAAAGCGACTCTGAGCCCGTGCTGGGGCTCTTATTTGGAGAAGACAAGACCGTCCCTGCTCCGAAAGATGACTTGGTCAACTTGATCCTCCGCAGCGATCGGTTCGACCCAACCAAGCTCATTACCGAGGTCGGCGCCAACACCGAGACGAAGGCTTGGAGGAAGACTATAAAATGGACCGACAGTCAAGAACGGGTCTACAAGCTAACCGCCGGTGAAGGAGACATGTTGGATACTGAGTTTGAGTCCGAGTCTGAGTCTGAGTCAGAGTCGGAGTCTGAGTCCAGGTTTAGAGGGTCTGGTGCTGGAGTCGAGTCTGTAATTCCTCTTCCCTTAGCCACCGAGGTCTCGGGGTCTGTCCCAAGACCTCTCCCTATCCCGCCACTGACCAACGATCAGATGGCAGCTCTATTCGAGCTATTTTCAAAATTTACCGTTAATAATAATAACGAACACCATTCTGCTTACGACTTGTCTTATTTCCAAATTTTTCTCAATTTCAAAAATTTTATATGCAATGACATTGAGAAACCCGACGAACAGGTACCTCTACCACAACATCTGTTCGAGCAGCTCGAGCAAAGGGAATCCTGAGATCCGGTAATCGAAGAAACCGAGTCCATCAACGTGGGAACCACTTTAAAGCCCCAGATGCTTAAGTTGGGCCAATCTTTAGATCCAGAGGAGAGACAACAGTTCACGGACCTCCTCCTAGAATTTAAAGACGTCTTTGCCTGGTCCTACAAGGACATGCCGGGAATAGATCGAGAAATAGCTGAACACCGAATACCCATCAAAGATGGGTGTGCAGACCGGTAAAGCAGAAGCTCAGAAGAATGAAGCCCGAATGGTCTCTTAAAGTCAAAGAAGAGGTCGATAAACAATTCAAAGCAGGCTTTATACAAGTGTCTGAATATGCAGACTGGGTTGCAAACATCGTGCCGGTACCCAAGAAGAACGGCAAGGTGCGGGTATGCGTAGACTTCCGGGACCTAAACAAGGCCAGGCCAAAAGATGATTTTCCGTTACCACACATCGACATTTTGGTGGATAATACGGCCGACCATGCCCTTCTATCATTCATGGGCGGGTATGCCGGATACAATCAAATTAAAATGGCAGAAGAGGATATGAGTAAGACTACCTTCATCACACCTTGGGGTACTTACTGTTACACTGTCATGCCATTTGGGCTTATCAATGCTGGAGCCACTTATCAACGAACCGCCACCACCTTATTACACGACATGATGCATAAAGAGGTGGAGTCTATGTGGACGATATGATCGTTAAGTCTAAAGATCGAAGCGGGCACATCACGGCCCTAAGAAAGTTCTTTACCAGACTGCGAAAATACAACATGAGACTAAACCCACAAAAATGCTGTTTTGGGGTAACGTCAGGCAAATTACTGGGCCATATCGTTAGCCAACGCGGCATCGAAGTCGACCCAGCTAAAATCAAAGCCATCACCGAGATGCAGCCACCCAAGACCGAAAAGGAAATAAGGGGGTTTCTCGGGAAAGTCCAGTATATCAGTCGGTTCATTTCAAAGCTAACCATGGTATGTGAACCCATTTTCAAGAAACTGAAGATCGGGGAACGGGTGCTATGGGACGACAAATGTCAAGCGGCTTTTGACAAAATCAAGGAGATTCTGTCTGCTCCGCCGGTATTAATACCACCTCAACACGGTTTGCCTTTGTCGTTATATCTAACAACAACCGAGACAGCCATGGGGGCTATGCTGGCCCAGACAGTCGATTCAGAAGAACGGGCTATTTACTACATCAGTAAAAAGTTCCTTGAGTACGAATGCAAGTACACCATGCTCGAGAAAACGTGTCTTGCCTTGGTTTGGGCCACTAAAAAGCTCAGACATTACATGCTCAGTCACGAGGTACATGTCTTATCCAAAATGGATCCAATCAAGTACTTATTCGAGAAGCCCATCCTCAACGGCAGGATGTCAAGATGGACTTTAATGTTATCCGAGTTCGACCTCAATTTGTACCATTAAAAGCCATCAAAGGCCGGGTAGTTGCCGAGTTCCTCGCTGACAGCCCAATATCCGAAGAAGGCCACACTGACACATGGGCCTTTCCTGATGAAGACATATTCCATACCGATACCGAGACATGGGATCTGTATTTCGATGGAGCATCCAACTTCCGAGGATTTGGGGTCGGAATTCTATTAATCTCACCCCGAGGGAAACACACTCCCTTATCCATCAAATTGGATTTCGACGTGACCAACAACGCAGCCGAATACGAAGCATGCATTCACGGGTTGCAAGCCGCCGCTGATTTAGGGGTAACAAACCTCCGGGTCCACGGTGATTCATCATTGGTCATCAATCAAGCACTCCAAAAATGGAAAACTCGGAACGCCAATCTCGTGGCTTACCAAGCGCGAGTACGGGTTCTAGAGAAACAATTCCAGAAAGTCGAGTATATTCACCTACCCCGAGAGGAAAATCAGTTTGCAGATGCACTTTCCAATTAGCATCTTTACTGAACATCCCGGATCACCTGACAAGCATGCCAATCTGTGTTGAAAGGCGGTCAAAGCCGGCCTACATCCATGCCATTCAAGATATCGAGATAACTGACCCAGAACCTTGGTATCAAACCGTCTTAACATACCTGACAACATGGGGTATAGACATAATTGGGAAAGTACACCCTTCCGGGACGGGAGGACATTGCTTCATTTTGGTGGCCATCGACTACTTCACCAAATGGGTAGAAGCCGAGTCATACCGTGTCTTGAACGCCAAGCACGTGGCCAAATTTATCCAAAATAAGATCATATGCCGATACGGGATCCCTCACGAATTCATCAGTGATCACGGGACCCATTTCCAAGCTGAAACCACTGCATTACTGGCGAAATACAAAATTCAGAGGCATACATCTTCACCTTACCGACCACAAACAAATGGAGCGGTAGAAGCGGCCAACAAAACAATTGTCACCATACTAAAAAAGATGGCTGAGAATTATCGAGACTGGCCCGACAAGATACCTTTTGCCTTATGGGGATACCGTACTTCAATTCGCACAGCAACCGGAGCAACTCCATATTATCTGACATATGGAATGGAAGCAGTCCAACCGGTTGAGCTAGAAGTACCATCCCTAAGGATTTTACTTGAAAGCCAAGTACCCGAAGTAGATTGGGTCCAAGCCCAATACGATTCGCTAGTCCTCTTAGACGAACGGCGATCCCGGACCCTCAATAATATTCAAGTATCAAAGGAGAATCCAACGGGCTTTCAACAAAAGAGTTAGGCCTAGGAAAATCAAAGAAGGTGATTTGGTCCTAAAATCGGTTCGTGCCTTACTACCGGTTGACCCAAGGGGAAAATTCAAACCCAATTGGGCTGGGCCATATTTAGTCAAGAAAATCCTATCGGGAGGAGCGGTAATGCTAACGGACCTGGATGGCAACGAGTTCGTCAACCCGAACAACTTGGACCAGCTAAAACGCTACTACCCATAAATCCCCATCTCAATGTCATTTGCAAAAATTTATAAAATTTGTCTTTTTATAAATTTTCAAAATTTCAGACAAGTCAATAAGTTAGAATTAACTATTCTACCGTCGCACATCTCGAATCAATGATCTTGATGTATTTCGAAAATTGCAAAAAAATCAATCGAATCAATTTTGAACTACGTCTGGTTTGATTCCGCTAATTGTGGATACGTAGGCAACCCCTCAAAAGGGTGCAACCACTGCAATATCGAAAAGACGGGAACGGTTTCAAATAATATGTCTTTTATTAATATCTCGATAAACTCGGGAATTACAAAAAAAAAAAAAAAAAAAAACGCCAAACACGGCATATACAACAAAATCACACCAAAAAAATAAATAGTAATATTCAAATAATAAAATACGGAGACTAATATCCGGGCATCTTCCCCTTTCCCTTGTCCTTCGGGTCGTGTGGAGCCCGAGGTCGTCGAGGTGGGGATGAGCGTTCCCTAATCACAAGAGGAACCTCCTTAGCACGGGCCCGCTTCTTTGACGACGGGTCTTCAATCACAGTCTTTGGCCCAAGTCGGGCCCGGACATGCTCGGGTAGCCTATCCCGTGGGCCAAGTCGGTCCTGCACGGCTAGTCTAGGGCCCAGTCTCCTTTCCAAGTCTGTCTGGGGGCTCACTTTCCCCCGAGCACCTTTAGCACCGGACCCTTTAGCTTGAGTCTTAGCCTTCTTCTTTTGCCCTGACATTAGACGAACTAGGGTAGCTGGAGTGTCTCTCTCATCAAAGAACCCCCTGTTGTCTTTAGCCTGTTCTCTCCTCAGCAGGTCAAAGGCTTCATCAACCTTCAAAGCAGCTCGGGTTTTAGCATCACCTGCTTTAGTCCACTTGGTATATGAGTCTGAAACCCAAATTGAATGCCGAGATTTGGAAACGGGCCAAGTGTGCCGGGTGTACCATCTTTGCATCCACGTGTCGCATATCACATCTGTCAATTGGGTAGGATCACTCACAATTGCCTCTATTTCTGGTATCCGCTGAGTTCGTCCATACTGCCTTAGTATGCGATCCGGGTAGAGATGAACCGTTTGGTTGAAGGACAAGATCACTTGGTAACGGGCCCTCTCCCTCGGGTCCAAACCTGACCAAGCCGGGATGGGCCACCATGGCACGACCCATCGAATCAACCGCCCACCGTGGATTGATAGCACCTCATCCCAATATTTTTGGCTAATCAAGCGAGAAAAATCGATGGCCTGTCTCCTCGTCATCAACTGGTTATGGCGGTAATTGCTGGCATCAAGTAGGGGATCTATCACCAATAGCCTCTCATAAAGCCAAATCTGAAAAAAAGAAAACAAAAGCATTAGATCTCGAGACAAAGCAGACGACACTCGATCGAGTGCCAGGGCGACTCAATCGAGTGGCGTCCCTGGAAGCAAACAGGAAGCCTTTTTACGAAGGCACTCGATCGAGTGCCGGGGTGACTCGATCGAGTGCCCACTGCAGTAGCCGAGTTCTCGAAAAAAATTCAAAAAAATCGAGGAATCAAAAAAAATAATAAAAAATCCGACTTACTTGCACCAAACGGGTGCTTCCGGTGAGACGAACGGACTGATCCCTTTTGCGATTATCCAATCCTTGGATGATTTCGCCCGTGATTAACCAAGCCGGACTATGTTCAGTCTCCATCAAATCCACCACAGTTATGAGACGGGCATTACCCATGCAAGATAACCAGTCCATGTGACCTTCAAAAGCGTAAACATGGAGCATGCAGAAAGAAAAGGCCCTACGGCTATGGGCCGACCTCACCCGGACATCATGCGGGTTCATGAATTTCTCAGCCAAATCAATCAGAGAAATATTGCCACCTTCCATCATACGGGACACTTTGTTATGGGATAGCCCTAAAAATTCCCTCAGCTTCCTCCTTGGATCGTAGACTGAATACGGGACGGCGGGCCGAAGCATCGGGTTCCATCCTCCAATAGCTGCGATCTCCTCAGGTAAAGGGCAGATCTCGCCCTGAGGGAAAGGAAAGACATGGTATATGTCATCCCAGTAAGCCAAGCAGGCATCCAAGAAGTAACGATCTACCACCATCTGACGGAACGGGTACAGCTGAGTTATACCCGTTTGGTTCAAAACCACCCTATCGGCATCCCTAAATTGTCGGGACCATGCCTGCAACATAGCACTCAACCTGTCGATTCCCATGATAAATTTCTTAAAAGGATGAAGAGACTCTCTTTTTGCCTTAAAGGAAGTAAAAGACCTTCCTGTGATGGGAATTATGAAGAAGTTCAAGAGCATAGAGGGCTATATATAGCATTAGCCTTGCAAATTCCTTTCCATATCGCTTCTAGGAAAAGTTTCCTAATTACAAACGGAATCAAGCCACGAGCCTAGTCTCAATACTAATGTGGAGATAATCATCCCGAACTTTCCTAATTTCTTTAGGAGTCAATTTCAAAATCTCAAAAGAATTTCAAAATTTCAAAATGTCAAATTTCAAAAATTCAGGGTCATTTTCCCCAGCACGAGTCATTTTACTACCTACGTGTTGCATGCATTTTATGTGACTTATACAGGTACGACTCAAACAGGGACGTGCAAACCATCGAATCTCCCCAGCAGCATTTTCCGGGATATCACGGGATGGGCCAACACACAGGCACTCCCAGGGCTTACGTGACAAGCCCAAATTCCCCACGGAGCGCAGGTACGATCTCTGTCCTAAGACTGGGGAGCCCTTCACGCAAGTCTAATGGACTATAAACGACCCGAACGGAAGTCTATCAGGTCTTAGCGGGCTTGGTAGCTACTCTGACTTTCGCCCTGTCCAAGCCTCAGTCAGAGTGGGGGCTCTGTAGACACCCGCATTTTGACTGCCAGGTGTCTATGGTAGTTTCCAAAAAACACCCGATGATGATCGGACGCTAACATGTTTCTACGCGCTCGGATACGGGCTCAAATCCATTAATCGTTGGCTAACACACTTACGGAGTACAAATCTCACCAAACAGACCTCAAATCCAGGCCCGGTGGATCATTCCGAGTCAAGCAAGACTAATTTGGGCCGAAACCGACACCGGAAATAAAACCGACTTTTCACGATTGGGTCAACCCCGGTCAAAGTCGCTTCCGAGACACGCAAAACAACTCATCAATCATCAAAAGTCCAAGTCAAACACAAAACCCATCAAAGTCAAAGTCACGGTCCAAAGTCAACGGACCTGCGCGATCCAGTTGGGCCACTCGATCGAGTGACCCACCCACTCGATTGAGTGGGCTTATTTCGAGCCCGACGGCTGGCATAGCGGGCCACTCGACCGAGTTGGCCTCCTACTCGGTCGAGTAACCCTAAACCGGGTACCCTAGCTTGCCTATATAAGCAACCTCCATGCACAACTTTACACATCTTTTTTACAACCCTAATACATCCTAAGAGCAATCCTACGCTACATCCTTTACAAACCCTAGACAAACCCTAGGAAAATCGACATTAGCAAACCCTAAACCTAGTTTTAGGAATTCAACCCGAGCCACCACAACTTAGCCTCCATACACCTCGAAGACTCCCGTGTTGTAGCCGCGTTACGAGCCTTATTCCGAGACAAGAACATGTAGGTTGAGGGTGACAAAACCTCTTTCTTCTCTTTTTCCTCTCGTCGTCCATCTTCTTTTTTTCGTCTTTTTCTTCCGTTTTTTTTTATTTATTTTATCTTATCGTTATTATTGCATCCTAATATCACTAATATCGATAGTATTAACATCAAAACACTAAAATATTTATCGATTTGTGTCGAATAAGAAGGACACCGGGATAAGGAAAACCGCATATACAAGTGTACTGCACACGCGTCGTCGGTCGCTTATCCCGGTACCCCGATTATTTGATTATTGAGATAAATCAACTTAAACAATAATTCGTTATTATTCCTCGTTATCGTCATCCATCTTGCATCCATCAATTTTCAAATCAATTTTTAACAAGGGTCGAAACCCGTTGACACGGATCCGACATCACAATCCCTAGGGATTTATTCGATGTCGGAAAATTCGAGGGAATCAAGATTTTTTATTTATTTAATCAAATAGTCGATTCTCCTAAGTCACATAAAATCAATTCAAAACGCAATTTCTGTTGAGGCTAAAATAATTGTCAAAACAATTCGTTAGAATTATGGCATTATTAAACGCGGAGGAAATTTAATTTTATAGCAATAATCGACTTAAAACAATTTTCGACATAAAGGCACGATTTTACAAACGAATCTTAATTCGTACAGAGGGCACTCGACTGAGTGCCTAGCCCACTCGGTTGAGTGGCACCTCAAAACCGGATCAGAATGCTCACCACGGCCACCACTCGATCGAGTCTCACAGTGACTCGGTCGAGTGGCCATGTACTCGACCGAGTTGGTCAATAACTCGGCCGAGTACGGTCTCTGACGCAAAACAGAATCGTTTTTTTGGGGTCCACTCGATCGAGTCCATCGACCACTCGATCGAGTCCATCGACCACTCGATCGAGTGGCCTCATAACGACTAAAACGCGAGTCGTACATTATTCTATTCTTCAAAATCGATAGTATTTTACGACTTAGGTCAACACGTGCTTAATTAATCACGTGTATACTATCTTTTCAAACCATGCATCTCATATTTACATCTCGTTTACATTATTCAATTCGATTCATCGTTTGCACAAACCGTTATTATTCATTACATCGTTTACTAACGCGTTTGTTATTTCTTTTGCCAATTTAATTATTGTTCGTTTATTGTACTAAATGAACCCGCATGCTAAAATACAACTTCGACGTTAATTTTAGTTGCATTAAATTGACTTAGAAACCCGTTTCAATTCCATTCACATGTTTAGGGAAAATAAATCTTTGCATATCATTTTCCCGTTTTACTAACGCGCATATTGGAAAGTCATTCGAATTCTTAGTAGAGGCCGCTAATGTGCGGGCGGGGTTGGGTGTCCTTTGTGGGCTTCCCAACACGTACCCTCACCCCTTACTCAGAACCTCGGTTTTCGGATGCCCGAAACCATTGGCGAACGAGAGTCATTAAATACACAATATCCGATAACGTCGGTATTGGTATCAAATGCAAAGGGACGAGCCCAATAAACTCTGACATCGGAAATGGGCCGTATTTTGTATACGGCCCACTACGACATAGAGTGGGCTCGAACGGTTCCGAATAACCATAAAATTCGGTGGCGACTCCACATAGACCTAAATTTCAATTCGATCCTTCTCATATGGAGATTCATTCGCCTACCCAAACCCGCGCGTGGCCGCGTCGGGGTGGACCTATGTCATGTCCACAATTTGATACCACTTATTATTGTCCTGAAGACAAGATATTGTGAAGAGAGGTCATGAGAAATCAATTGGACGAGTCCATTCTCTGAAGTGAGTGTGAGATTCGATAAAGACTCTATCATAAGCAATGGCCTTAATTGAGCTTAATGATAACGTAGCCTTAATTGAACCTGATTCGGTCAATTAAAGTACATAACTCATGAAAAATCATGTGACCCTCATTACGCGAAGTTCGATATGAGAGAATTAGACACGTGAATTGACTCAATAAGAAAAAAAAAAACCCTAGGAGAACGTAGGCGACGTAGCAGGCGATTTGGAGAGTGTTGCACCATGGCATAAGCTCCATCCAGTGCTTCTCCGGCGCTTGCTAACATCACTCGGAGGAAGAACAAGTCAAGAGAAGGGAATTCTAAAGGAAGGATTGCGAATGGAGGAGGTAAACCCTCATTGAACGTCTTGAAAGAGAAGTCCATGCAAGATATCATGGGTATTCCACCATACGTGATTGAGGATGACGAAGATGATGATTATATTACCCAGGATAATGAAGAGGAAATTGTAGGTCTTCATAATTCTAATACTGCGGTTGAAAGAGGGGAGGATGAAGGTGTCTGGTTCACGAAACAAGGCAAGAAAACGGTTCCGGTCTTGGTTGAGAAACCATTACTGCAACTGGAAGAAGAAGATGTGAACTCAGAACTAGAATATTGGAAGAGTGCAATTTATGGATTCATCGTGGGAGCCAATCCACCTTGGCCTGTCGTTGAAGGCTATTTCAGAAGAATTTGGAAACAGCACACCATTGACAAGGTTTCTTTCTTACCAAATGGTGTTTTTCTGGTTCGTTTCCATTCGGAGGCTATGAAAAATATCGTCTTAAACACTAGTTTCTATATGTTTGATAATAAGCCAATGATCATAAGGGAATGGAAACCTGATATCGAACTCAAGAAAGAAGACATTCAAGTCCTGCCTACGTGGGTTAGATTGCTTAACCTCCCATTGAAATGTTGGGGGGATAGTCTACCTAAAATTGCAGGTTTGATAGGTCCATTTATCAAAAGAGATGATGCCGCAGCATTGCGAACCAGGCTAGGATACGCGAGAGTGTTAATTGAGGTCAAGCTTAATCAAGCTTTGCCTTCTAGTATCCGATTCCTGGATGAGAAAGGAATGTTGGTTACTGTTCCAGTGGAATTTGACTGGAAACCGGTGACATGTTCGAAATGTAAGAAGATGGGACATGAATGTGATGAGTGCAAAGGAGGTCTTAAGGGTAAGGAACCTCCAAAGACAAAGGTTTGGAAGCCAACTGGGAGAATATTGGACAAGACTATCCCAACTGCTACTCCAACTTCTACAGCGATTAATGACAATGGGATTGAACCTCCTACCAAGATTATAAACCATTCTGATAGTCCTTCAATGAACAGAGAGGAGGACTTCCCACCTCTGTCCCCTCGGGCAGTGAGCAGTAGTGGTCTGAGTAACACGGGAGTTGGGCAATCCACACCTGGTCAGATTGGAGCTTTTATAACTGCATTGACGGGAGACAGTAATGGTGGAAAGAAGGGGGGATCGGCTTCCATTCCAAAATCCCAATGAATTTAGGATTCTGGAATGTTAGGGGGATGAATAAACAACTGCAAATAAATAAGTCTCTTCTGAGTTGGAATGTAGGTTTCTTTGGTCTCTTGGAGACTAAAATAAAGGCTAATAATCAGAATAATGTTAGGAACTCTATTTTCAATAATTGGAGTATCATTACTAATAGTCATATGCATGAGAGAGGGAGAATATGGATTCTTTGGGATCATAGGAAGTGTGAGGTTCATCCGGATTTATGTACTTCACATCTTATTCATAGCAAAGTAAAAGAGTTAAATTCTGGTGACGTATACTGGGTCACTATGGTCTACGGATTTAATGAGATTCAGGAACGTGAGGCATTATGGTATGATCTCAGGCGGCTAGCTACTAGTATCACTGAGCCTTGGTTGGTTGGAGGGGATTTCAACTGCGTATTGAATGCAGAGGAGAGGTTGGGCGGAGGATTCTCAGTGGCTGAAGCCCTGTCATTTCATGATTGTCTAACTGATTGCTCTCTTACTGATAGTCCTGCCTTGGGTGCCTACTACACCTGGAATAACAAACAAAAACCTGAAGATAGGGTTTATAGTAGGTTAGACAGGTGCCTTGTGAATCAGGAATGGCTGAGGTTGAATGAAGATTACAAAGCCAATTTTCTCCCTGAAGGGTTGTTTGACCATTGCCCATGTGTGAATAAGACTAATGAGAATCAGCAGACCAAGAAGAGAACCTTCAAGTATTTTAATATGTGGAGCAAGATCGATGCTTTCGACGAGCTGGTCTCCAATGACTGGCATAAAAGAATTGATGGGACTAAGCAGTATTGCGTTGCGAAAAAGCTTCAACGACTTAAGAGGGTCCTCAAAACCCTTAATAGAACTCATTTCTCAGAGATTGAGAACAGAACTGCTATGGCCCATGTGAAATTAATTCAATTATAGAAGGAGCTGGTCTTAAATCCGAATGACTTGATGCTCCGTTCTCAGGAAAAAAGCGCGCATGAGGAGTATGGTTTTCTCTATACTGCACAGGCAGAATTCCTGAAACAAAGAGTAAAATGTTCTTAGCTTAAGGATGGGGATCAGAACACGGCATTCTTCCATGGGACATTGAAAGCACGGAGAATTTCTAACGAAATAAACCAGATTTTGGATGTCCATGGCATTTTACATAACGAGCAGGATACTATTCAAAGCGCATTCCTGGATTTTTATCAAAACCTGCTTGGTACTAGCACCCCTACTACTGCTGTTAAGAAAAGAATCATTGAGCATGGTCAGATTTGCAATCCCCAGCATCATGTTTTACTGGAACAACCTGTTTCAAAGGATGAAATCAAACAGGCTATTTTCGGTATTTCTGACGACAAATCTCCGGGGCCTGATGGTTATTCAAGTAAGTTTTTTAAGGATTCATGGCATATCGTTGGTGAGGATGTCATGAATGCTATTGTTGACTTCTTCAAATCAGGCAGACTACTCAAGCAGTTCAACACTGCTGCTGTAACGCTAATTCCAAAAGTTGATAGACCCATGACAGTTACGCAATTCAGACCTATCGCGTGTTGTAATGTGGTCTGTAAGGCTATCTCGAAGATACTTTGTTCTAGGCTTACTGCTGTTCTTCCTGATATTGTGTCCCTAGCTCAAGGTGGATTCATTAAAGGGAGGAGCATTATCGAGAACATCCTGATCTGCCAAGATATAATCAGGTTGTATAACAGGAAGAGCGCCTCCCCTAGGTGCATATTCAAGATTGACATTCAAAAAGCTTATGATACCGTAGAATGGGACTTTCTTCATCAGATGCTCGTGCACCTTAATTTCCCGAAGCATTTCAGAGAAATGGTTATGCAATGTGTTACCTCAGCGACTTATACTCTCAATCTGAATGGAGAAAGCTTTGGGTTTTTCCCAGGAAAAAGAGGTCTTAGATCAAGGAGATCCCCTTTCCCCCCTTCTATTTACCATCTGTATGGACTACTTGACTAGATTGTTGAGTTTCACCATGAGTTCCAAACCGTTTGCATTTCATCCGTTGTGCAAAAAAATGAAGCTTTCCAATCTCATGTTTGCGGATGACTTGCTCTTGTTCTCCAAAGGGGATGCGAAATCCATGATGATTTTATTGAGAACGTTTGCCACTTTCTCGAAATCAGCAGGTTTAAAAATGAGCAGAGGAAAATCGAATGTTTACTTCAATGGAGTTGACCCTAATCTTAGAGCAGACATTATCCAAGTCTCAGGCTGCGTTGAGGGTTCGCTACCATTTAGATACCTGGGGGGTTCCGATTAAGACCTCCAAACTGACCACTTTGGACTGTCAGCCCTTAGTGAACAAGATCGTAGAGAGAATTAGACGCCTGGGTGCAAAAAAATTGTCCTATGCAGGACGCTTAACTCTGATCAAGAGTGTAATGGCTACTCTGCACAACTATTGGGCTACTATTTTCATCTTGCCTTCCTCCGTTGTGAAGCAGATTGATAGCATTTGCAGAAATTTTCTATGGGACGGAAGTGCCGAGTATCACAGAGTGCCCACTGTATCTTGGGAGAAAATTTGTGCTCCTTATAAGGAAGGGGGACTGAACTTGACTCAAAACGCAATTTGGAATAAAGCAGCGATAGGGAAAATGGCTTGGTGGATAGCAAGTAAGCAAGATAGACTTTGGGTAAGATGGATTCACCAAATCTACTTAAAAGGAAAGACCTGGGAGGATTACTGTCCTTCTGCTGATTCCAGCTGGTATTGGAGGAAAATATGCCAGATCAAAGATATTCTGAAGCCCGCGTATGCTGCTTATGCTCTTACTGTTCATGCAAACGGCTTCTCTGTGGCGAAAGCTTACCAGTGGCTGAGAATTAAACTTGGTAAGGTTGATTGGTGTGCTTTTGTGTGGTCTAGATGGTCGTTGCCCAAACATAATATGGTCGCTTGGATGATACAGCAAGACGGACTGAATATGAAGAGCAAATTATGCAGATTTGGGGTTACGCAGGATGACAGATGTACTGTATGTGCATCAGCAGAAGAAACTGTACATCACCTATTCCAGGTTTGCGAGTACAGTAGGAAGATCGTTTATGAAGTTAATCGAGTTCTTTTGTTGGCACCTAATATTGATATACAGAATGAGAAGCGGAAGAGAATGAAAGGGACTAAAATGCAGAGAGCTATAAAGAATGGACTAATTAACTCAATATGCTACAATATTTGGATCCAACGAAACAAAGCTAGAGTGGAAGAACAGCTTCTCCGACCTGAAAAGTTGGCTAGACGAATCATTAAGGAATTTATTGATTTTTGCAAGATTAAATGTAATCAAAAGTTTAGTGATAAGGATAGGAAATTCATTACGAGCCTTTTGAGGCATCCGATGTAATTGAGACTGTATAGTCTTTTTTTTAATACACTTACACTTTGCCAAAAAAAAAAAGTTCGATATGAGAGTAAGAAAAATTATACTATACGAGTTGGAATATTGACACGCACACTATGACCTGGAATTCATAGTGCTAATATAAACTGAACCTATGATGAGAAATTCATAGTGTCGACCAATATTGAAACCATAACATAAAGTTCACGGTGTTTTACAAATTTTTACTTTGCGTGTAGCAAATACTATTTTGAGTATCAAAAATTAAGAATAAATTTGATGTCTGCTCATGAATGTTTGCAAAGTATGAGATTACTCTTAACAGTTGATATTCGTATCAAAATAATATAAACCATTTCCTGAAGCAAATGGTATTATCATATTTTCATGATGTAATTAATACTCGTATATTTTATTTTCATACAAATTATGTAGTCGTAAAGACACATTATTTTGAAAATGGGTTAAAGAAATTATGGGTGATGTCTCGTATCCGCGTATCATGGTTGAGCAAATTAATACGATATTAAAATCGCCAGTCTCGTATAGTTGATTAATAGTCATTTTTCCTGGTAACGGATATGACATGAATAAAAGATCCGATTATCGACCATTATTTCGTGACACGAATATGGCATCGAATCCTTTATTATTATATATTAAAGGAAGGACCAAGAGAAGTGATGTGGCAGCAGAAAAATTGAGTATTTTGAAATACTTCACCCACATTCATCCGTGATCAATTAGGCAACTAATAATACACCAAAAAGTATGTCAAGGATTGAGTTTTTACGGGTTTCACAAACCATTTACCCATTAAAAAACCCTAAAGCAGTCATATAATTATCCTATAAAACAGATTCTTCAATAATCAAAAATTATAATTACGCAACAGTCACATAATCACACGAGCAATTCCGCTACCGTGTAACAATGTATCAAATTTATCTTAAAATGTTGTCTGTTATTAATCCTACCATTGCTACGTTATGTCAGGGTGTGAGGCTGACCAATACGGATGTCAGGGTAATAAACAGATGGCAGAGGCCCGACTTCAACAAAAAATCAATCATTCGTACATATATCAGTCGTGAATCAATGATGAACGTACGATATGATTATATTTTAATGAATTATTTTGGAGTGATTATATGATTGTGCATATATTATAATGAATCAATATGATTATATTTTAGACTGGAAGATTATGTTTTTGCAGCATGTTATTCCAAAGAAATATAATTAATCCAATACATCCGATCAATATACTAATTATGAATTGTGTGCTTAAGGTATTTGGAATTATTAGTACGGTTTAATACCTTCAAAATTGTTGAACGTGCTTTAAAAATTGATGAACAATCGAAGAATTTAATAGCATTCTTCCTGCGTCATTTATCTATAACTATGCGTCGAGATTACTTAATCTGTGGGAATCGAAAAATTGATAAAGTTGTCTTAAAAATTGATTTGGTGTTTGTCTACCTTTTGTCCGAATATTAAATTAAAAAAGGATTAAGTATTTGTGTGGACATGACGTAGGTCCACCCCGACGCGGCGAAGCGCGGGTTTGGGTAGGCGAATGAATCTCGTGGTAAGATTGTTCTCGGGTTCGAAATTTAAGTCAAAATGGAGTCGCCACCGAATTTTGTGGTTATTCGGAACCATACGAGCCCACTCTATGTCGTCATGGGCTATACACAAAGTAAGCCCACTCCGATTTCAGAGTTTATGGGGCTCGTCCCTTTGCATTGCGATACCGATACCATCTATACCGGTAATCGTGTAAAGAATGACTCTCGTGCGCCAAGGGTTTCGGACATCCGGAAACCAAAGGTTCTGAGTAAGGGGTGAGGGTACGTGTTGGGAAGCCCACTAAGGACACCCAACCCCACCCGCACATGGCGGCCTCTACTAAGACACCATTCGTGTTCGTGTATGCGCGCTAGTAAAATAATTAAATGATATGCAAACAGCGTTTTCGGGCTAAGCATGTGAGTTATTGATTAACTACGTCATTTAATGCATCTTATTATTTGTCGAAATGATTTAGCATGCGAGGTTCATTTATAAAGCGTAAAGCAAGTAAATAAATAAAGCTCGAAAGTAAATAAAAATAACTTACAAATTACACGGGCGGAAATACAACCCGGAGTTCACAATACAACAATGCGTAAAGAAATGAAATAAAAATAATGCGATATAATTAAAGGGACGGACCCGTATGTAAACTAGACCGCGAAAATATGTAGACGGACTAACCCCGATTAAATACGCATTATGTAGCATATTAAACGAAGGACGGGAACATGAGACTGCGGCATATTGCTAGCCTAATCTCACGTCCCGTAGTCTTGTCCCGACTTATCACGTCAAAGTGGTCAAAGTCGTTCTACGTGTCGTGATGTGTGTGAGTTTTGAAAAATAGGAAGGTCGGATGATGGTCTATAGTCGATAAAGAACGGGGCTCGAAATATGTGTCCAAGCCCTCGGTATTGTGGGTTTTGAGACCCACTCGATCGAGTCATTGACTGACTCGGTCGAGTGCGTTATTAGCGTGGCTACTGACCACTTTTTGGGGTGCTACTCGATCGAGTGGCCTATGGCACTCGATCGAGTGCCCCCTGTACGAGAGGTAACTCGCCTTGTTTTATGACTTGAAATCGATGATCGGCCGAATCAAATACAAATATCGCACGATTTGTATTTAACTCGGCCTCCGGTACTATAATCGTGTACGAACGATTATAATACCGTCACCGGGGTTTATGAAAAAGGTTTACGTTAGATTAGGAAATTTTGAATTGGTGACGAAATATATCCCTCTACGTCACGACATCGGAACTAACCCTTTCGGGTTACGTGATGTCGATTTTCGTGTCAACGGGTTTCGCACCAATTATGGAAAAGGAATTAAATCCGTTCAACTACGACGGATCACGATCTCGTCACGCCCTTGAGTACATTGGGGCGGGGCTCCTCGAAAGGGCTCCACCTCCGTCGTGGCTCGTAAAGGGATTAGACGGACCATAAGTGATCATCGTAGTTCAACGTTTTCAAAACCAATTTTAGTATTAATATATATATACGGTATTAGTAACGTTAGTAACGATATAAAATGATGCAAAAAAATAGAAACGCGAAAATGTGAAAAAAAGCTAGTGTTAGTGTTAGTGTTACTACGATATAATAATGCAAAAATGTACATAAAAACGATATGGAAAAGGGATAGAAAAAGGGGTTTTGGACACCCTCAACATACATGCTAGTATAGACCTCGGAACTGGAATCGTGAATAGCGACAAAGCTTGGGAGTATCGAGGATGTACGCGAGTTATGGTGTGTATAGATGTGTATGTGTGTTGTGTCGGTTTCCGAGGGACAAAGGGCTCGGAAATGGTGTGCTTTTGGCTTAGGTTTGTAGTGTAGAATGTAGGGTTGAAGTAGGGTGAATGTGGCTGAAAAGTGTAGGATGAAAAGTGAGTGAAAAATCTGAAATGCATGGGGGGGTGAAGCGGTATTTATAGACTTCACCCCTCGACCTAGGGGCACTCGATCGAGTGGCCCTAGTGCACTCGATCGAGTGCCTTCGCAAATAGGCCAAACCCGGGTTCAAGGCATTCCACTCGACCGAGTGGGTCAATCCACTCGATCGAGTGGATCAGTTGGGCGAGAAAAATAAGGAAGACTTGGTCTTGTTTGTTTTGGTTGCTTTTTTTGAATTCAAATTTATGCGCCAACTGAACTTAGCTGATTTATGAGACGGTTTTGTCTTTGACCGGGTTTTGACCCGGTCGCCAAAAGACGGGAATTATTTTTGGTGTCGGTTTTGGCCCAAATTAGTCTAATTTGACTCGGAATGATCCACTGGGCCTGAATTTGAGGTCTGTTTTGTGAGATTTTTACTCCGCTAAAAGTCCATGTCGGATATTATGAATTCCGAGCCCAAATCCAAGTATACTAAGTCACGTTGACGTCCGATCATCATCGGGTGTTTTTCGGAGACTACCATAGACACGTGGCAGTCAAAATGCGGGTGTCTACAGAGCCCCCACTCTGACTGAGGCTTGGACAAGGCGAAAGTCAGAGTAGCTACCAAGCCCGCTAAGACCTGGTAGACTTCCGGTCGGGTCGTTTATAGTCCAGTGGACTTGCGTGAAGGGCTCGCCAGCCATAAGCAGAGGGTCATACCTGTCCTGATGATGATAGCTTCACGGGGAATCAGACTTGTAGCATAAGCCCTGGGTGCGCCTATATGTGGGCCCATCCCGTACCATTTCGGGGAAAATGGCGCCTCGGGCGTTCTGCTGGGGAAATATGTGGGCTGTACGGGCTTGCTTTTGAAGCCTTGAGTCGTACCTGAGCTGATGACGATGCTCCGTGGGGAGTAAAGCCTGCCTCTTTTGGGGAGTAGGTGTACCCATATGCCGACACATCGCACTTTGGATGTAGCACACCGGGGAATAGCTAACTCCGTTGGGGAAATTAAATAGTTTCGCGGGGACTTGCTTCTGAAGTCTGAGGTGTACCTGTATGCTGACACATAACAACTTGTATGTAACACGTAGGTGAAATGTTGACTCTCGCTGGGGAGAAAAAGATTGAATTTTTTTTTTTTGAAAGGACAAAATTTTTTTAACGCGAAGAAATTTTATCAAAATTTTTTCTTTTAGAAACTCTTAGGAAGGCTCGGGACAGCTTGATTCCTATTCTGGGTTCAAGTTTGAAATCAGGCCTGCGCGCGCATAGGGCCCAGCTTGCTGAGGAGGCAGGGTAGTTAGGTTTTCTGTTAGGTTTTCTCATTATAAATATGAGAATCCCTGCTTCAGCTCTTTACATCCCAACTCAAACTCTTCTTTTCCTTCTCAAAATCTTTTAGATTTTCAAGAAAGTTAGAAATCTCCGCTATGGGTATCGACCATTTGACGGCTATGCTTCTCGCCTGGTCCCAATACTTTCGAGAAGGTCCGGCTGACTCAGATGGGGATAGTCAATTTATTCCCTTTTCAGCGTCTGATAGTTGACTGGCATTTTCTGGATGCCTGTCTGTCGTTTTGGGACACCACCCATCACGTGTTTGCATTCCCGAGGGGCGAGATGTGTCCTTTGCCCGAGGAGATTGCGGCCATAGGAGGCTGGGGTCTTGCTGTTCAGCCCGCCATTCCCCCGTTTTACCCGGATCCAAGGAGGCGTTTGAGGGAATTTTTGGGTTTGTCTCATGCTGAGACAAACCGAATGGTGCAGGGAGATAACGTTTCCCTATTTGATTTGGCCGACAAGTTTATGAACCCAGGGATGTGAGGGCCACCCCTGCTCATAGGCTTAGGGCATTCGCCTTTTGCATGCTGCATTGCTATGTCTTCGAGGGGTTGATGGAACTTGACTCATGCATGGGTCAAATTAGGCTGATCGGAGTGGTTGACCAGATGGAGACTGGTCATAGCCCTGCTTGGCTAGCCACTAGGAGATTATTACGGGTCTGGATGCTAGACGGCTCAACCCGACCCGACGGTTGATGGGGAGTACCCGTTTCCTGCAGGTATACCTCTCGATTTTTTCGATTTTTTTTTTTTTTCGTTCACGTTTCACGCGAATTTCCTGATTCTCGTAAGTCACTCGATCGAGTGGACCTGTCACTCGATCGAGTGACAATCATACCGGGCTACTGCCTGTTTTTGATAGGCCTACTCGATCGAGTCAGCTGCTGTACTCGATCGAGTGGGCTGTAGCGGACCACTCAATGGCTTACGAAGCTTGTGTATGCCTTTCAGATATGGTTGTCGGAACGGCTCTCAATCATAGAGACTCCTCCGAGCATTCCCAATTATCGGAGCAGTCAGATTAGCTCCCGAAGGCGGAAAATAAGCTCGAGTCATCGGATAGATCGAGCTTACTGGGACGAGGATTTGGTGTTTCATGGGGGTCCTTTGATCGGGTGGACCGTCGCTTGGTGGTTCCTTTCAAAATTGACCGGACTGGCTAAGAGAGACCAAGCCCGGTACCTGACGATCCTGTCCTTAGACTGGACAGTTCACATTTATCCGGACCGTCTCCTAAGGCAGTTCGGTTCGTCTCAGCGCATCCCTGAGACGGAAGCCATTATCAGCGTCCCGCTCCAATTGACGGACGCTATGTGCGACACCTGGTTGCAACGATGGTTCACTCGTCCCACATGGACGGTACCTAGCCCTTGCCAATCCGCTTGGGTGTCACTGGCTTATCAGAAGTGGACTTCTGAAGAGTCCGAGGAAGCTCGAAAGGCCTTAAAGGTTGATGAGGCCATTGAATTGGTTCAGCGTGAGTCAGCGAAGGACAACAGGGACTTCTTCACCGGGGAACACATTCCTGAGACCACAGTCCGGGGAGAATCGGGTCTTAAGTCACAAACTAAGACTCGATCTAAGGAAGTCGGTTCTAGCAGCACTCGAGGGCAGACCGACTTGGAACGGCGACTTGGGCCAAGGTTGGCGGTCCGGGACCGACTTGGTCCGCGTGACCGGCTCCCTGAGCCCGTGAGGGCTCGACTTGGCCCTATTGATATGACAGAGGAGTCGGGCTCAAACAATCGAGCCCGAACTAGAGAAGTTCCCGTGGTGATTCGGGAACGCTCCCCTCCGCGTCGTCGCCAGTGGACGACTAAGGAGGCCAAGGACAAGGGGAAGGGCAAGATGCCCTGAATGCCGAGTCCTTTAGCTTTATTAATATTTAAATATTATTATTATTTTTGTTGTGTGCCCTTTTTTTTTGTATATATATTTTTTTTGAATTCCTGCACTTTGTAATTTTCCGAGTTCATCGGGATTTTTTTTTTGAATTAATAAAAGAAGTTTATTATGAAACTGCTCCTGTCTTTTCTTGATTGCATTGGTTGTACCCTTTTGAGGGGTTGCCTACGTCTCCGCGATTAGCAGAATCAAACCAAACGTAGTTCAGGCATGGGAAATTTGCAATCTCGAATTACACCAAGACTATTGGTCCAAGATGTTTATGACAGTTGCATAAATAATTCTAGCTAATTGACTTGCTTTTTGTAAAAAAATAATTTTTATAAAATTTGCTAATGACATTGAGAAGAGGCTAAGGGTAGTAACGCTTCAGCTGGTCCAGGTTGGTTGGGTTGACAAACTCGTTCCCGTCCAGGTCGTCAGCATCACTGCTCCCCCTGATAGGATTTTCTTCACCAGATATGGCCCAGCCCAATTGGGTTTGAATTTTCCTCTCGGGTCGACTGGTAGTAGAGCTCGAATAGACTTAAGGACTAGATCGCCCCTCCTTAATGTTCCTGGGCCTTACCCTCTTGTTGAAGGCCCGTTGGATCCTCTTCTGGTAGATTTGGATGTTATTGAGGGCACGTGACCGTCGTTCGTCTAGTAGAACCAGTGAGTCATATCGTGCTCGAACCCAGTCAGCTTCGGGTACTTGACTTTCTAGCAAAATTCTGAGGGACGGTACCTCCAGCTCAACTGGTTGGACTGCCTCCATTCCATAGGTTAGGTAATATGGTGTCGCTCCGGTTGCGGTGCGAATTGACGTTCGATATCCCCATAGGGCAAAAGGTATTTTGTCGGGCCAGTCCCGGTAATTATCAGCCATCTTTTTGAGTATGGTGACAATTGTTTTATTAGCCGCCTCTACTGCTCCATTTGTTTGGGGGCGGTAAGGCGAGGAAGTATGCCTTTGAATTTTATATTTAGTCAGCAGGGCCGCAGTCTCGGCTTGAAAATGAGTCCCGTGATCACTGATAAATTCAGAGGGGATCCCATACCGGCAAATTATCTTGTTCTGAATGAACTTGGCGACATGCTTAGCATTGAGAATGCGATATGATTCAGCTTCGACCCATTTGGTGAAATAGTCGATAGCTACCAAAATAAAGCAATGCCCACCGGTACCCGAGGGATTTATTTTCCCGATTATGTCGATACCCCACGTTGAGAATGGCCAGGGTGACGTCATGGTATAGAGTAGCGATGACGGCATATGCTGCACATTGCCAAAGATTTGACAGTTATGACAATGTTTGACATACGACCGACAATCGGCTTCCATGGTATTCCAATAATAACCGAGCCTCATGATTTTCCGGACCAGCATGTGGGCATTCATATGTGGGCCGTTTTCGCCATCATGTACTTCGGCCATAACCTTTTCAGCCTTATACTTGTCAACACAAAGGAGAAGAGCCCCCTGTGCCGTTTTCTTGTACAGTTGTCCATCGTCGGTACGGATAAATTGGGTGGCTAGCCTTCGTAAGGCTTTCTTAGCTCGACCTTCCGACCCGGGAGGATATTCTCCGCTTGTCAGGTACGTTAACACGGCCTGATACCATGGTTCGGGATCAGTTACTTCAATGTCTTCTATGTCGCAAATGTATGCTGGCTCGGACCGTCTTTCGACGCAAATCGGCATACTAGTCACGTGGTCGGGAATATTCAGTAAAGATGCCAATTTTGAGAGTGCATCTGCGAACTGATTTTCTTCCCGGGGCAGATATATATACTCTACCTTTTGGAATTGTTTCTCGAGATCCCTTACTCGTGCCTGGTAGGCCACGAGATTAGCATTTCGAGTCTTCCATTTTTGAAGTGCTTGGTTAATGACCAAGGATGAGTTACCATGTACCCGGAGATTTGTAATCCCCAGATTGGCGGCGGCTTGTAGCCCGTAAATGCATGCTTCGTACTCTGCTGCATTATTGGTAACATCAAAGTCCAGTTTGATGGAGACGGGAGTATGTTCCCCTTTTGGTGAAATTAGGAGGATCCCGACTCCGAACCCTCGAAAATTAGATGCACCATCGAAGTATAAATCCCAAGTTTCAGTATCAGTATGGAAAATATCTTCGTCTGGGAAGGACCAAGTGTCGGTGTGTCCTTCTTCGGTTATCGGGCTATCGGCGAGAAATTCAGCTACTACTCGACCTTTAATAGCCTTTAACGGTACAAACTTTAAGTCGAACTCTGCCAGCATTAGAGTCCATCTAGAGATTCGGCCGTTGAGAACGGGCTTTTCGAAGATGTATTTGATGGGATCCATCTTGGATAGCACATGGACCTCGTAACTGAGCATATAATGTCGGAGCTTCTTAGTGGCCCAAACTAGAGCCAAACACGTCTTTTCGAGCATGGTATATTTGCACTCATACTCTAAAAACTTCTTGCTGATGTAGTAAATGGCTCTTTCTTCGGAGTCAACTGTCTGAGCCAGCATAGCCCCCATGGCTGTCTCGGTCGTCGTTAGGTATAACGACAGAGGCAAACCGGGTTGAGGTGGCATTAAAACTGGCAGTGCAGACAGAATTTCCTTGATCTTGTCGAAAGCAGTTTGGCACTTGTCATCCCATAGTACTCGTTCTCCTACTTTCAGATTCTTGAAAATTGGTTCACACACCATGGTTAGTTTGGAAATGAACCGACTGATGTACTGGACTTTCCCGAGGAATCCCCTTATTTCTTTTTCGGTTTTGGGAGGTTGTATCTCGGTAATGGCTTTGATTTTAGCTGGGTCGACTTCGATACCTCGTTGGCTAACGATATGACCCAGTAATTTGCCTGATGTTACCCCGAAACTGCACTTTTGAGGGTTTAACCTCATGTTGTATTTGCGCAATCGGGTGAAGAACTTTCTTAGGGCGGTGATATGACCGTCCCGTTCTTTGGATTTGACGATCATGTCGTCTACATAAACTTCTACCTCTTTATGCATCATGTCGTGTAATAAAGTGGTAGCAGTCCTTTGGTATGTGGCCCCGGCATTAATGAGACCGAAAGGCATGACGGTATAGCAGTAAGTACCCCAAGGTGTGGTGAAGGTAGTCTTACTCATGTCTTCTTCCGCCATCTTGATTTGATTATACCCGGCATACCCGTCCATGAATGATAGAAGGGCATGATCGGCCGTGTTATCCACCAGTATGTCGATGTGTGGTAACAGAAAATCATCTTTCGGGCTCGCCTTGTTAAGATCTCGAAAATCTACACATACCCGCACCTTACCGTCCTTTTTAGGAACCGGCACGATGTTTGCCACCCAGTCCGGATACTCGGACACTTGTATGAAGCCGGCTTTGAATTGTTTGTCGACTTCTTCTTTTACCTTGAGAGACCACTCGGGTCTCATTCGACGAAGCTTCTGCTTAACCGGTTTGCACCCGTCTTTGATTGGTATGTGGTGCTCGGCTATTTCCCGGTCTATCCCCGGCATGTCCTTGTAGGACCATGCGAAGACATCCTTGAACTCTTGGAGGAGGCTTACGAACTGTTGTTTCTCCTCAGGATCTAAGGATAACCCTATCTTAAGTGTTTGAGGCTCTAAGGTTGTTCCCACATTTATGGACTCGGTTTCTTCGATCACCGGGTTCTGGGACTCCCTTTGCTCTAGTTTCTCGATCAGATGCGGAGGTAAGGGTACCTGTTCGTCTGGTTTCTCAATGTCATAGCATAAAACATTTTTAAAAGCAGAATTTGAAAGAGACAAGTCGTAAGCAGAACGGTTGTTATTATTGATTGAAAATTTGGAGAACAGCTCAAAGAGAGCAGCCATCTGATCATTGGTCAGTGGCGGGATAGGTAGGGCACTCGGGACAGACCCCGAAGTGCCACCAGCAGGAATAATAAAAGGGAGAGGGGTTACAGGAGTGACTCTAGCACCGACTTCCCTAGACTCGACCTCAGACTCTGACTCAGACTCCGACTCAGACTCGGACTCAGACTCAGGCATGTCTCCCTCTCCGGTGACCAGCTTGTAGATCCTTCCCTGACTGTCAGTCCACTTGACAGTCTTCCTCCAGGCCCTGTTTCCCGTCTCGGGACCAACATCCGAGATCAGCTTGGTCAGGTCAAACTTGTTGCTGCGGAGGATCAGGTTGACCAGGTCTTCCTTTGGAGTTGGGGCTATGGTGTCTTCCCCGAATAGTAGCCCTAGCGCGGGCTCAGCATCTTCAGCTCCATTGGATTGGATGAGGGCGAACACGTCATCCGGGATGTAGTTGCAGTCCCGGGCCAAGTGGGTCCCAAGCTGCATAGCATTGGGTTGGTATAGACCAACCTGGACAGCCCCAAACACCGGTGTGACAAAGTAGTCAGCCAACCGTGGGCTATAAGGGCTCAAGTAGATACCCTTAAGGATGTTGCAGGCCTTTTCGATCCCTGCTCGGACAACATTGTCGGGGGTGATGTCATAACCGAGACCAAAGTGGGATTCTTCGTCTTTGAGAACCTCGATGATCTTCCCAGCTGGAAGATCGGGTCGAGAGGTAGCCCCCGGAAAGTACCCTAGGTTTTGGAGCATCATGTCGATACTCGTAGTGAAGTTAGGCCTAAAGAGGTACTCTTCCTCGATCATCCCCACAAAATCGAACCCCCAGAGGTCCGTGCGTCCCGTGGCGTTACAGCTAGCCACAGTCATTGGTGTTGCCTCTAAAGTGATGATATCGTTAAGTAGAGGCATCTTGATCTTCCGGTGGAGGGTAGAGGACACCGCCTTGGCCGCGTGGATCCAAGGCCTACCTAGGAGCAAGTTGAACGATTAGGTGACATCGATCACCTGGAATTCGAGCTCCTTTTCTATTGGGCCGGTTATGATGGTCAGTTTCACGGCCCCAGCAACCGACTTCGGGCTCCCATCGAAAGCTTGGATGGTCTGAGCAGTCGGGATATAGTCACCCTCGGTAATGCCGAGGGCTCTTGCGGTCCTCAAGGGAAGGACGTTTACAGCAGACCCGTCATCAACTAGGGTCATGGGGAGGTATTTTCCTCGGCAGACCACCGTAATGTAGAGGGCCAGATTATGGGTGGCCCCAAATGGTGGTAGGTCGGCTTCGGAGAAAGTGATTACCGGTCCTTCTTCTTTAGCCTTGCCCTTTAGGTGGGGCAGGATCGTGGCTACCATCTCAGCAGAGGTAACCAAAGAGTCAACCTTAATTTGACCGAGAGCCTTTGTAAGTGCTTCCCGATGTTCTTGAGAACTAACCAGGAGTTGCCATATAGTGAGGTCAACTCGGGTTTTCTTCAATTGCTTCACAAGAGCCGTCTCAGCAGTTGGCTCCTCGGGAGCGACTTCCGTAATGACGGTTGTCGGAATAGGGGCGTCCCTAGAGCTAGTGGCTTGGTAGGGACGGCCAAGGTGGTTACTGGTCAGGACTCGGGATTTAGTCTTTCGAATCTCCTCGGCGGTGATGGGGACAGCTTCCCCTTTTGCGAGGTAGACATCATCTTCGTCGTCGAACCAGATCCCGTTCACTTGCGGGATAAATGGAGAGATAAGGTGGGAGCAATCGATCACCTCTCCCGTAAAGATGGCGTGGGAGCTGAAAGGGTTCTCCTTGTTGCTGGGCTTATCTCCGGGTAGCGGGATTTTACCGCTTTCAATCAGGTCCTGAATCAAGTGCTTCAGTTTCCAGCACTTCTCGGTATCATGCCCATTGCCTCGGTGGTACTGGCAATAGGCTTGGGCATTGTAGTTCTTGGAGCGTCGCTCAACCGGAACTTCAGGAGTTGGGCCTATCGGTTGGATTAGGCCTTTTGAGGACAGCCTTTGTAAGGCATAAGTATAGGTCGTACCTATATCGGTGAAAACCCGAGGTGGGGTATTCTTCTTGGACGGGGTATCTAGTAGATTCACCGCGTCGAAAATGCTGCGAGTTGCAGCTTGAGGCTTGGTTGTAGAGGAAGAAGCCCCTTGGTAACCCTTAGCAGCGGCCTTGGTGAGGCCTTCCAGTCTCAGATCATCTTCGATCCTCATACCCATTTCAGTAAGGGTGGTGAAATTGGGTATGACAGCATATCGGAGGTGAACCCGGTAGGATGGGAGGAGGTTCTTAACAAAGGCCTCCACTAAAGTTTTCTCATTGGGCTTGTCGACCAGTTTCACACTCTCGGCCCTCCAGCGTTGAAGGTATTTGGTAAAACCTTCTTTCGGCTCTTGGGCCATGACTTCCAGAGATCGCATTGTGGTTTGGATCTCGGTGTTGTCAGCATAGTTCCGAGCGAACTCGGTGGCCACATCATCCCAAGTGGAATACTTCTTCGGGTCTAGCCTGTAGTACCAGGCCCGAGGGTGCTTTTCAAGAGACGCAGCAAAAAGACTCTTGAACATGGTGGAGTCCACTCCCTTGATGGCCATGAACTCCTTGAAGGCCCGTACATGTAGTAACGGGTCTTCAGTCCCTTCGAACATAGGCAAACCAGTGAGGTTCAGGTTTGCAGGCAGCTTGTCACTTAGCGGGTTATACTCCCGACTGTTTTCCCGGTGAATGTTGTTACTCCCAGTTAAATGAACTTGTTCTTTCAGTCGGCGGACCGAGCTAACCAGTTCAGCTAAAGGTCCGGTAGTTCCGGTAGTAGGAGTCCTGTGCTCCACCGAAGCCAATCGAGTGACGATAGCAACTTGCCCAGCCCTCATTTCATTCAGTTGGGCATCGATGTCGGCCTGCTTCTCGATCATGGCATCAACGGAGGTTTTCAGTTCAGCTAAGGCAGTTTCCATCCTGCGAGTGTGTCTGGTTGATGGTGGCCTATCTGTAAGAACACCACGTAATCAGAAACCGAACCCAGTCTTGGAATCAAAGGAAACAGTACATCCCGAGCGACCCAAAAAGAAAGGACTGAGTGGAAAAGACTCGAGAAAGACACCTAGACGGATGACTCGTGGGTGGTATGACTTCCTTAGGATTTCGGCTTTGTGGGCCTAGTTCCGTTTGAAGGAAGGTCCACGTGAGATTACTCCCCAGACTTTTGACTCGAGTGTATGGACGGACTTTCCTTTGTAGGGGTATGCCCTACGCGGGTTGGTCGTGCCTTGACAGATAAGGCGGACTCGGGAAAGGGGGGAAACTCGTGATATAAGATCGACGGAGTTTCGACGCTATGAACCCTCTACATTCTATGCAAAGACCCGACACACGTAGACGGTAGGTCCTATAACAAGGAAGGTTTATTTTAGGAAAGTTGAAAGTTGAGGTTTGAATGCAAGATGAACGAATTTCCGAGAGTTTTGAAAACTGAAAACGGAATTTCAAAAACCGAGATTAGAATTTTGAAAAGGAAAATTCCGAAAATCAAGGTGGTGGGGGTGGAAATTCGAGAATTAAAACGGACAGCATGCCGACTACAGAAAAGGATATTTTGAGTCAAATCGTTGATCCTAAATTTCGGCGGAATTCCGAGTTTTGAAAATTGGATATTTTGAAAAGGTGAGTCCCGAAATGGGCAGCATTTCGGGTTTTTTTCAAAATTGGGCGTTTTTAGAATGACGGGTCCCGAAATGGACAGTATTTCGGTTTTTTTCGAAAAGATGGGTATTTTTGGAAAGATGCAATTTTGAAATGACGGTTTTTTGAAAATTGACACGGAAACCAAGTAGCACGTAGTCAAACAAGCATTATAACGACGCTTATGTATGCTTTACACTAAGTCTCGGTCGGTCAAAATAGGGTCTATACCAACAACGATGGCTTTCTCGTGTGATGGACGGACTCCCTAAGCCGAGTTGGTCTTAGGACATGCCGCAAAACCGAGACGAGTTCCACCATCGATGTCTTTAGCGCACCCATGTAGGAATGCACCGTGGTATAGTGGGACGTCGGTCACAAGTAACCGGCCCGGGCAAATTTGGGTTATGCATGAATCATTAAACTAATGCGCGCACACTAATCTACGAACGATTTCTCTTCGAGTCTCACCCTAGGAACCCCGATGACATGTGGTACATCAGGTGTCCCCAGCGGAGTCGCCAAATTGTGGACATAACGTAGGTCCACCCCGACGCGGCGAAGCGCGGGTTTGGGTAGGCGAATGAATCTCGTGGTAAGATTGTTCTCGGGTTCGAAATTTAAGTCAAAATGGAGTCGCCACCGAATTTTGTGGTTATTCGGAACCATACGAGCCCACTCTATGTCGTCATGGGCTATACACAAAGTAAGCCCACTCCGATTTCAGAGTTTATGGGGCTCGTCCCTTTGCATTGCGATACCGATACCATCTATACCGGTAATCGTGTAAAGAATGACTCTCGTGCGCCAAGGGTTTCGGACATCCGGAAACCAAAGGTTCTGAGTAAGGGATGAGGGTACGTGTTGGGAAGCCCACTAAGGACACCCAACCCCGCCCGCACATGGCGGCCTCTACTAAGACACCGTTCGTGTTCGTGTACGCGCGCTAGTAAAATAATTAAATGATATTCAAACAGCGTTTTCGGGCTAAGCATGTGAGTTATTGGTTAACTACGTCATTTAATGCATCTTATTATTTGTCGAAATGATTTAGCATGCGAGGTTCATTTATAAAGCGTAAAGCAAGTAAATAAATAAAGCTCGAAAGTAAATAAAAATAACGTACAAATTACACGGGCGGAAATACAACCCGGAGTTCACAATACAACAATGCGTAAAGAAATGAAATAAAAATAATGCGATATAATTAAAGGGACGGACCCGTATGTAAACTAGACCGCGAAAATATGTAGACGGACTAACCCCGATTAAATACGCATTATGTAGCATATTAAACGAAGGACGGGAACATGAGACTGCGGCATATTGCTAGCCTATTCTCACGTCCCGTAGTCTTATCCCGACTTATCACGTCAAAGTGGTCAAAGTCGTTCTACGTGTTGTGATGTGTGTGAGTTTTGAAAAATAGGAAGGTCGGATGATGGTCTAAAGTCGATAAAGAACGGGGCTCGAAATATGTGTCCAAGCCCTCGGTATTGTGGGTTATGAGACCCACTCGATCGAGTCATTGACTGACTCGGTCGAGTGCGTTATTAGCGTGGCTACTGACCACTTTTTGGGGTGCTACTCGATCGAGTGGCCTATGGCACTCGATCGAGTTCCCCCTGTACGAGAGGTAACTTGCCTTGTTTTATGACTTGAAATCGATGATCGGCCGAATCAAATACAAATATCGCACGATTTGTATTTAACTCGGCCTCCGGTACTATAATCGTGTACGAACGATTATAATACCGTCACCGGGGTTTATGAAAAAGGTTTACGTTAGATTAGGAAATTTTGAATTGGTGACGAAATATATCCCTCTACGTCACGACATCGGAACTAACCCTTTCGGGTTACGTGATATCGATTTTCGTGTCAACGGGTTTCGCACCAATTATGGAAAAGGAATTAAATCCGTTCAACTACGACGGATCACGATCTCGTCACGCCCTTGAGTACATTGGGGCGGGGCTCCTCGAAAGGGCTCCACCTCTGTCGTGGCTCGTAAAGGGATTAGACGGACCATAAGTGATCATCGTAGTTCAACGTTTTCAAAACCGATTTTAGTATTAATATATATATATACATACGGTATTAGTAACGTTAGTAACGATATAAAATGATGCAAAAAAATAGAAACGCAAAAATGTGAAAAAAAGCTAGTGTTAGTGTTAGTGTTACTACGATATAATAATGCAAAAATGTACATAAAAACGATATGGAAAAGGGATAGAAAAAGGGGTTTTGGACACCCTCAACATACATGCTAGTATAGACCTCGGAACTGGACTCGTGAATAGCGACAAAGCTTGGGAGTATCGAGGATGTACGCGAGTTATGGTGTGTATAGATGTGTATGTGTGTTGTGTCGGTTTCCGAGGGACAAAGGGCTCGGAAATGGTGTGCTTTTGGCTTAGGTTTGTAGTGTAGAATGTAGGGTTGAAGTAGGGTGAATGTGGCTGAAAAGTGTAGGATGAAAAGTGAGTGAAAAATCTGAAATGCATGGGGGGGTGAAGCGGTATTTATAGACTTCACCCCTCGACCTAGGGGCACTCGATCGAGTGGCCCTAGTGCACTCGATCGAGTGCCTTCGCAAATGGGCCAAACCCGGGTTCAAGGCATTCCACTCGACCGAGTGGGTCAATCCACTCGATCGAGTGGATCAGTTGGGCGAGAAAAATAAGGAAGACTTGGTCTTGTTTGTTTTGGTTGCTTTTTTTGAATTCAAATTTATGCGCAAACTGAACTTAGCTGATTTATGAGACGGTTTTGTCTTTGACCGGGTTTTGACCCGGTCGCCAAAAGACGGGAATTATTTTTGGTGTCGGTTTTGGCCCAAATTAGTCTTATTTGACTCGGAACGATCCACTGGGCCTGAATTTGAGGTCTGTTTTGTGAGATTTTTACTCCGCTAAAAGTCCATGTCGGATATTATGAATTCCGAGCCCAAATCCGAGTATACTAAGTCACGTTGACGTCCGATCATCATCGGGTGTTTTTCGGAGACTACCATAGACACGTGGCAGTCAAAATGCGGGTGTCTACAATTTGTCTACCTTTTCTAATTTAGAATGAAGTGTTTATCAATTTGGACAAAAGTAATATTTACCATTACTTTAACGTATGATATTTAATATTTGGACAAAAGTTAACAAAGTTTAATATTTGGACAAAACTTTAATATTATTATTATTTAGTATTTAATATTTAACGTATGATATTCAAAAGTAATATTTGGACAAAAGTTAAATATCAAAATCCATATACCTTATGATATTTAATATCCGACACGAAAGTAACAAAGATTGTTTTTAAACAATTTTTACCTTCAACAAATCAAGTTATTATTTTTCACGAACTACCGCTTCAACGTCAAAAAATCAATATTACTGTCTTAACAACTTTAACATATACAATTAAAGTAGCGTAACGACACTATCACATCAACCGTCTAACATTCAAAAAACTGAAACAATAAAAAATACAAACAACCCCGTGATTTTTGAAACAATAAAAAATACAAACAACCCTGTGATGTTTCACGGGTCAATACACTAGTACAATATTAATTAAGTGATGAAAATTATGTTACCAGTCAGTGCAAGGAGGTGAATATTTTAATTACGTGTTTGTTTAAAAACACTGATATTTTACCGAAAACGGTATAGTAAATTAAAGATCACAATATCTTGTGAAGGCAATGTGATAATGCGACCAAGTATTTATATGGTAAAATAAATTATCAGTTGATTAATGATCAATTTAGAGTTATTATTAACACATGGAATTGAATTAGAGTAATACGAAGTAGATATAGTCATATTCCGGGAAAAAATATTGACGGATCTTGTCTATTGTATTAGACACTGATTGTGTCATGTCACTATCATTTGCTATGACCATATGACTAAATAAAATTGGTGTGCACATATTATTGAATGTAGCTAAACAGAAGTTTAGCAGAAGGAGAATCGGTCAACTGGTAAAATTGACACGAAAATATTAAAGATGTGACAAATTGAGGCCATTCGGGTTCTTCTTACACCCGTTTCGATAAACTCGACGTTTATCTTGAAAGAATGTAACGGCGTGTTGATCAAACTCTCTAGTGTACCATTAAAATTATATTTAAGGCACACAAAACAAAACACTGAGATTGAGTATGTGAAATATTGGAGATCTAAATACTACTCGTAGTTAGATAATGAAGATGGACGTCCATATCCGATTGACCTTTAAGGTTTTAGTTATGTGACCTATAGTAACAAAGAATTTTACGAGTAGTTCATGTAATCAAAGTTTACTCTGTAAATATATTATGTGAACATGGTGATCTCCCGAGTGGACAATTTTAATTCAGCACGTGGAAAACCAAGTGCGTTAAGTTGAGCTCCCGTTATATTATTTTACTGAAGTAAATCAGTTGATTAAAGTCCATGATATATTAGATGAATCCTAAGGTGAATATTGCCCTTTAAATCTATCAAGTAATGATAGTTTTTATCACCTTAGGCGGAGATTGATAAAGATAAGCTGGTAAAAAACAAACAAGTAATGTTGATCCCAACTGAACCTGAAGTTCAGAGACTTGTTTTGATGAATATGAAATACATCAATTAGAGGTTCATGAAATATGAATAATGATTTGATCATTGTGTTATGATGATGTATATGATGATATATCAGTTTGATTAACTTATCAAATATGTTATACATTGAAATTTATGATTGGGTTTTTCTACGTTGTACCCTTCTGTTTTTCCGTTTTCTACCATGTACCCCTCCTATTTTCAAAACCCCCACTAATACCCTTGTAGTTGGTTAACTTTATAAAACGTGACCTATTCACAGTTATCCGTTTAATGCCCCGTTAATTAGATAACATGACAATGATTCTAGGCTATGACATAACCAGTTTTGACGACCTTGACTTGTATTCCCTCCATTTTCCCCAACCTTTCCTCCATTTCATTAATTTTCCCCATTTCCCTCATTTTATACATCAACTTTTATTCTTTTTTACCTTATTGATTCTCCTCCACTTTCATCCTAACTTATTCTTTAACTTAAAATAATGATATTTTACTGATTTGTAACGAAATTAATTTAATCACATTAACAAACAAAGCATTGATGTTGCACTTAAAATAAAGAGTGAAAGAATTATGATAAAATGAAGAAAAAAAATCAGAAATTATTCATGCAAAATTATAATTGAAGAAAACATAGGAGACAGAGATGAAAATTAATTAGGGTTTTTGAGTAGAATAATTGTAATTATGTCACGTTTAATGAAATTAATCAACTACAGGGGTATAAGTGGGTGTTTTGAAAATAGGAGGGGTATATGGTAGAAAAAGGAAAAACAGGAGGGTATAACGTAGAAAAACCCTTTATGATTTGACTATAGACAGATTCACCCTCCTTGTGGTGTAGCGAGCTATAGATCAATCATTAATAGTATGTAGATGTAATGAACATTGAGTTTCATGCCAAATTTTCAATAATCACACATGATATAGTGTGAGGGTCATAATCGGTTCATTTGTTATAAGAAAATGGCAAGCATGTGCAGTTGGTACTCGTAAAGAGTAATGAAATTGAATGTCCAAAGTGGCATAGATATCTGATGACAATAGATGACCTATATGAAAAGATTGGTACCACATATATTTAGATCCAGATATCATTAAACAATACTGACGATAGGAAATTATATCGATATATTAATTCGTGGAACCGAATATAGTTGCGCGCATTGGACCCTAATAAGGATCTTATATAAAAATCCATTTTGATTGTTGACGTACAATCTAAGGTTAAGATTGGTGGATATATTGTACAGTTTGCATTTGAGTCTCATGTGCATGTAATATAGTTATTTTATCGTTGCATACTAGTTAAGATTACATCATAGCATTAGCTTAGAGTTATATACTCCCTCCAATCCATTCAATTCTTTACGTGGGGGCCATTTTCGTGAGGAGAAATGGTGAGCCTATGTAAAGAATTGAATGGATGGGAGCATGGGCGAATCTAGGAATTGGAGGATGGGATAGCGAATTTTTTTTCGTCGTCTAAAAAATATAAAATCACGATTTAAATAGGCATATCTTATATTCAAAATAAATATTCAATAAAGCGGAGCATAATTAAAATCATAATATTATTTTTTCTTTCATTATAATTTGCTTGAAAATAAATTCACCTAAATAAATCATTCATCATGTAAAATTAATTTTTGAACAAAAAAAACTAGTATGAAGAAGGAAGATAGGGAAGGTACTTGTCCGATCTAATTCTATGGTGGGACAATAAAAGCGAAATAAACTTAAAAAAAAATTGTTACATACAAGATTCAAACCCTGGCCTACAGGACACTAGACATGGTTTTACCAATACACCACCACAAACTTTATGTTTATTTAGAGTATTAAATTTTACTTATTATGGCTTTTATAGTATTATTTGGGGTAGCAAGAATGGATCATTCAAACTACAATTATTGGGCTTGGGATAGCACGGGGTACCCCTTGCTACAAGGTGGATTCGCCCCTGGATGGGAGGGAGTACACTATATGGCATTGTTCGTATTAAATGCATGTTGCACGAGATTATTATTGTTATATATATTGTAGGATATATGTATAAAAGGAGATTATACTCCTAGATTGATAGTACTCCGGGAAGGAGCTTATATTATAAATAATCATCACATGACGGTGGTTGATCAAATTGAGTTCCTGAAGAACTCGTGATTAAGTATAAGAACCTCTACGAATTAATGTGAATGCACAGTATTATTGTCTCAATTGAAGTTTGAGCGTATGAGAAATCATACATGAATAATTTTTTTTTGTCATGTGAAAATATTTTATGGTCCGGAAGCGTCATAATAGTTGGACAATAAGGTAGTGGAATGCTACAATGAGTATGTTAATCCGTACAATGGTAAGAAATCAATTATTATAAATCGGACTGATTGATTCTCCTGAAAATCGATAATTAGTTGAGAAATAATGTTAGCTACACTCTTTTTCCCTTCGACTAGGTTTTTGTCCCAATGAGTTTTTCATAGCAAGGTTTTTAACGAGTAGCGCTATAGACGTGTTAATACGCTATAGTTATGATCATCATAATTTTGATGACGAGATACATATTTGGTTATACATCAAAGAGTCATGAATGACTATGTCCAGATTGCGAGTTTCGAAAAAATGTAATAATGAAATTATCAAGGATTTCTATTGATTGAAGCTACCAGGTTTCTCGGTTACTACAATCTATTTCAATGTCGTCGTGAAGTTCCATGAAGACATGAATTATTTCATTAAATATCAAGTTGTGTAATTATTAGGGGGAGTAACCACGCGTTGTACTCTTTTTCCTAACCCATGGTTTTTCTCACTGGGTTTTTCCATGGAAATATTTTAATGAGGCAGTCTGTTATGCGTGTATGAAGATTTATGTATTTTTTTTTTCCTTCACTAGTGTTTTTTTCCCACCGTGTTTTCCTAGTCAAGATTTTAACGAGACATGTTTTCAGTAATGTACATCCATGGGGAGTGTTATGGAATAATATGTGGATGTCCATCGGACTTTATAGCCTATTATGATGTAACCCTAGGATGAGCATGTACTATATATATATATATATACCTTTCATGGGATGAATAAACTACCCCTCTCTCTCTCTCATTCTTCATACTCTATTGTGTCTCTAGTATCTCTCCCTCTATTTCTCTTTTCTCTTTCTTTTCCAACACCAAATTATTTTAGGAAAAAGGGTATAAATAGAGAAAAAAAAGAGGGTAAAAAAAAGGCCTCTACAATCCCAGAAGTTCAAATAGCTTCGGAGGATTGGATACACAGGAGCAATTCACAGAATCCTTCTTGTCCAACAAAATGAATTTTTCTCCTCTTTAAGAAAAAGGCTCACCTACCACACCAACCAGGGCCAGGCCACCATAAGAAACAACAACAATAATACGGAGCAATAAATACTGGAAAAAAGAAAAAGAAAAAGAAGAAGAAGTAATGTCTGTTCTTCACACTCACCTGCTAAGCATGGTGCGAACTGGGAACCAAATTACAGTAAAAATGTACAAACCAAAAAAAAGGACATAATACATAATACTTTCTCTCAATTTGAAGAAACCTCAATTCGTTATTTCATTTATAATAAAACGTTTCTTTTTTGTTGAGTTGGAAAATGAGTTTGTAGTTTGTACTAATGATAATTAAGAGAAACAAGAGAGAATAATTAAGTGGGTTTTAAGTCCTGAAACATAGCATCCCACCTGATTTCTTCAAGAGCTGGACTCCGGTACTGATCATCATCATCAGCAGCAGCATCTACTTCTTGATCATCATCATGCGGTTGTTTTTCCTCCTTGGTTTGATGAAGGTCATACATCAAAGGGCTTGAGAAAGTATGAAGCTTTGGTGTAGACACAACCATATCCATATGATGATGATGATCATCATCATCATCTTCACCCAAATAATCACCCAAGTAATCACCATTAGTGATCATTAATCTTTCTTCATTATTATTGCTGTTGGTAGCATTATTCATCATCACCAACTTTCTATTGTTGTTTTTCATCATCATTGCTCTCCTCCACCTTGAGCTATAGCTTATAGCACCACCCCCACCCCCACCCTTACCCTTGTTCATCCTCATCCTGCTATTGTTATTGTTACTCCTCCTCATCGTCATCATCTTATTCTTCTTATTTGTATTTGAAACAAGGATTAATGCTCCTCCTCTGTCTTCATCCCTAGGATGCACCCAATTTGCTATGTAATTCTTCAACGACTTCTTGGTGTTCTTCAAAACAAGGACAAGTTTAGAAATAGTGGGGTAGTGTTTTAGGAGGATATTATTATTATTATTATTATTATTATTATGGTGGCTTTTGGGGTCTTTTCTAGCAAGCTTCAGGATTTCTAGCCGATGTTTGGCTATTGAAATTCCCATGCTTTGGAGGAACTCATGGTTGAAGTAGGCTATGTCTTCTTCCTCTAACTCATTGTTACCAAATGCTAGCCCATATTCATACACCAATGAAGCCTCTAATCCTGTTTTTGATAGCCAAATGAACCAATCCATTAATAATTATTCTCCACTCCACTGATTAACTAATTACCTTTCTTTTTCGAAACAGATCCAGTAGGGCGGGTATAATTGGAAACTCTGATCTTTTAAGGTTGGCTGGCTACTGAATTGAAACAAGGTGGTAGCTACATCTACAATATTTGGTGCGTGTGTGTGTGTGAGAAAACAGCTCTTATGTACAGTATGTTCATAGGGGGTTTGTTTAATTTTGATTTGTAGATGAGATGAGCAGTTGGGAGTTGTTTGTACTAAGCCGCATATAAATGGATATATGTCCAGGGTTTTGCACTGCACTAGATTGCTTGCTTGTGGTTGTGGGGGTTCTTGGCTGCAAACAATAAAGGATTTTCTAACCTTTTGTACACTAAGAAAATAAAGGGCAGTTGAAACTTGAGAATGACTTAAACTAAAGATATGGGAAATGAAGAATAGCCGAATAGGGGTGCAGCTTTGAATGTAGTCTCTGACTTTTTTTACCATGGTGATCTACGGTTGGTCTCTCTTATATCCGTCGCAAGCTTAAGACGGACAAAATAGATACCATTTGAGGGGAAAAGGACAAAGGTCCCACCAACCTCACTTTTTTCTTTTCCCCTCAAATGTTACATACTTGGCCCGTCATTTGTTTGTAACGGATATCTCCGTCACAAACAAGAATTTGTGGATGATCTATCAGTGCTTTCTCCGTTTCACCCAATTTTTCACCTTTGTTTTTACATCACTTTTAAGAAAATCAAATAAAACAAAAATTGATAAGAATGATTTCATCTTTCATACAGGAACATGCTATTCCATCTATCCCAAAGAGATATTCCCATTTGATATGGACACATCTCTTAAGGATTAATAATACTCCTTTCTTTTCACTATGTTCTTCTTGGTACATTTGGGCACAAAGTTTTACGAAAGGGGAATGTGTGGTTGTGGTTGAGTGAGGTAAAGCATGGGATAATATTAGCCATGTATATTGTACTCCATATCAAAAAGAAAACAGGAAGATCTTAGAGAAAATACCCAAAAGGGAAAGAAAGAAGATCTTAATGAAAAGGAGAGACTATAATATTATAAGTGGGTCCAATTATAAAAGAAAATATTATAAACAAATGCAAGTTGGCCTAATCCAACTAAAATGAGTGACATATTTTGCAAATAGATAGTGTTAATAAGGGTAGTATTGTAAAATAAACCATCCAATTAAGGAAAAAAAATGTAAATGAGAAGATATTAGTGGCAAAGGGAAGTGGGAAGAAGATAGTGGGATGAAGGGAGTATCATACATGCAATTTGCCATTTTTGTACACGTTTCTTCGTGTATACCCTCCCATTTTACCTCTTCTGTATTCAATTAGAGAGAAAAAGAAAAAAAAAAGACAGCCCCTTGCAAACTTGCAACCCCACTCCTTGGTGCAACGCCCTTCTCCGACACCGGCTGCCCGAAGACTCCCACCTGACCAGCGACCACCCATGCTACCGCCTCCACCAACCTAACCCTAGTTGAAAACCTGAGAATTTAATTCGAAAGAAAGTATCAAATTCAATTGCTAAATTAGAAATATATGAAATAATTGATACAGAGTAGAACGGAAAAGTTAAGTTTTTTTAATACGAATTAAGATCAATAATTATCGAGTTTCGTCAAAATCGATGGATTTTTTTTAGAGTTAGAAGGGAGAACTTTTGTTTTAAGATTTTTAATGAGAAGGGTAATGGTGGAAAACAAATGGTTAAATGTGTACAACGTAGCAAAGTACGTGTATGATTTAGCAATTCCGTTAATTTATCTTCCTAAAATAATTCTATCTTTTAATAATATATTATTTTGGTACATAAGAGGAGTGAAGGCCCGAAACTAACAACGAACTATATGAGATAGCGAGACGCCTAAAATGTCTTCACGAAGGATGGGCGAAATTCATGCGAAGGACTGAGAAGACAAAATAATCATGGACTCGTGGATCCGAGGATATCGCATGACTGGCATATCAAGTATGAATGATCTATCTATTACCCAGTCAGATTCTCAGTTAGCTTCTATGTATGAATGATCTATCTGTACCACTCAAACATTTGAATTAATCAAGTCTTTGTAGCCCTGAACCAGGGATGTAAACTATTACTTAGGATCTTATCACCACCAAAGAAATAACACACGATTTATTATCCATGAGGACGAGAAGATTACTAATGTGTAGTAAACGGGCATGTTCAAGCCCAGTAAAGCATGCGTCTCGGTCCTCCTTGAATTGCACACACGATAAGAAAAAATGGCACTAACGAAATTACCAGACTCATCACAAATTATACCTCTACAGCCAGTTGGACGTGGATTATATTGGGAGGCGCCATCCGTGTTTAGAAGAGACGAACTAAATGAAGGAGGGTGCCAACGTACGGAAATTTGTTCATTTGAAGACCCTGGGGAGGAATTAAATAGAGAGTAAAGATCAAAAGCGTTCTTGGAGGTAATGAATTGTTGCTGGAGAGATCGTATGTAATCCATAGGATTTTCATCTTCCTGACAAAAAATAACATTATATACATACATATATATAGGTGGGTTTAGAAGAATCCTATATATTTGAGTCCCCTAAGTCTTTACATCATCTATTGGATGATAATTCAATGGATGGACAAGATAACTTGAAGTAACATGTTTGTAACATATTTACTTGAAATAACACACAGTATCTATTAGAGTAACAAATTTATAACGTTAGAGTAACATCATTCATATGTTGGAGTTCCAATGTTCCTGTAATACACAGTTCGTAATGTTGGAGTAACATCATTCATATGTTAGAGTATCTATTAGAGTAACGCAAATAAATAGAACTCTATACTAAACCAAAGTACCATTGTTAAAGTAACATTAGTCATACGTTAGAGTAACATTAGTCATACGTTAGAGTAGCATTCATCTACCCCTAATCCACTGGATGTGATGAGTTGTTGGAGTAACATTAGAGTAACATTAGTCATACGTTGGAGAAACATTTATCTACCCCTAATCTAGGAGGACTCACAAACTCAATATATAGAAGAGGGATCAGATATATTGAGTCTGTGAGTCCTCCTAGATTAGGGGTAGATGAATATTACTCCAACGTATGACTAATGTTACTCTAACGTATGACTAATGTTACTCCAACAACTCATCACATCCACTGGATTAGGGGTATATGAATGGTGCTCCAACGTATGACTAATGTTACTTCAACAATGGTAGTTTTGTAATTCCCTAGAAATTCTAACGCAATACAGTGGCGGAAACACTGTAGATATGGGATTGTAACACACTGTAACTATGTCTTGATTAAATAAACACGGTAAGTCAATACATAAACCATAAAATAAAAATGGCTACAAAATAAAAATAAAATAAAATTCATAAAAAGGGTTATAATAATCCATAGTTCGAATGATTAATCAACGAAGCAGGATCCGTAACTACTCGCTAGCCACTCGAAGGGAAACACATATACCTGCCATGTGAAAAACATAACAGCCACAATCAGTGAGGAGAAACGACAACTTTCTCCCAGCCATAGTGTAAGATTTTAAAACTGTAATTACTACTATATGAAAATAGTAAAAACGGAAAACAGTAAAACATTATTCTTAAAAATAAGATTTCAGTGAAAAACTTCATGTATCGAAACAATAAAATAAAAATGAGTTTTCCGAAGGAAACATAAAATATTTTCCAACCTACAAACCAAATTATATCAATAATAATGAAATATTCAAAATGACGTTATGGATAGGATTAGTGATGAAGGCTAGAGTTTCACCAAAAGAATACTAAAACTAGCTTCGAGAAGTTCAATCTTAACACATATCGGACTTCAGTCTCTAACTAGACAACTCAACCATAACAGGACTTCGTGCAACGAGGTCGTTGGTTTAAGTAGTGCACATCCCTCCTGGACACAAACCATGTCCAGTTCAACCCGACGCGACTTACACGATGCGATATCTAAGTTTAAGGTCAATATACACTCTCCTGAACACAAACCATGCTTAGTTCAACAACCAATGTTCCCCATAAAGACACACCAACCTTACAGTTGATGGCAAAACGTACATCCTACACTGTATTACTCTAACCTCACACTTGTCCTTATTTCATAACTCCAAAACAAGCCATTATCGATATTAAAAGTGATAATCATATATATATATATATATATATATATACATATATATATATATATATATATATATATATATATATATATATATATATATATATATATATATATATAGAAAAAGGATCAAGGGAGTTGGGGTAAAAGTGGGAAGTTGGGAAGTTGTGTTTATGGCCCTTGATTTGGGTTGGATGGATGACCTAGATTAATCACAATAAAAAAAAAAGAGGAGGTGTGCTGCGTGGAATGACTAGCAGCAAACAGGAGCAGACAGGAGCAGAGCAACAGCAGAGCACTCTCACTCAGTCTTTCATCATTTCCATCACCAAAAGCTACCTTCTTTCTCTCAATTGCTCACCATTCGCAATCTTTCAAAATTCACTTTCTTTCTCTCAATCTTTCACCAAAATTCACTCTCTCACTAAAATTCAAAAATTCATCCTATTGCTCACCATTTCATTTCATTCAAATACAAAAATTCATCCCAAATCAATATTTATACTATCATGCAAAATAACTGAACTCTAATTCGTAAATGGTGCTGTTTCTTGAAGATTCGTCTGTGCTCCAGTCGAAAATTTCTGTTCAACTTGCAGGAGGTAAGATGAGTACATACATATATATTTGGTATCTTGCATTTCGAATTCCATTTTTTTGTTTGGTTTGTTAATTTCAAAAGTTACACAGTTGTAATGTCACAACCACACTCTATATGATGGACAGTCGCACAGTTATAACGTGGTAGTCACACTTAATATGATAGACAGTCGCACAGTTACAACCACACTTTATATGATGGACAGTCGCACATTTATAACGTGGTAGTCACACTTAATATGCTAGACAGTCACACTTAATATGATAGACAGTCGCACAATATTTTTTTTGGTTGTCGAGTATTGTACTTATAGTTCTTATGCGTTGTCGAGTATTTATTATAGTTTAACCCATGCAACTTATATCACGTGATTATTTCCAACTATTTCTAACTAGTTTTTAGTAAAATCATGCTGTTATACGACCAATGCCACAGTCGAGTATTTATTATAGTTAGAGATGAATGCGTGCGTTGCAAGGTTGATAGCGTGTAATATATGGATTTTTTTATCGACAGCAGTTTAACCCATGCAACTCATTATATCACGTGATTGTACACCTCAATACGCGTGACTATGCAACTCATAGCATGTGATTGTACACATCAACATGTGTGACTATGTCAAGTGAACTTTGTGATTATTTCTAACTATTTCTAAGTAGTTTTTAGTGTGTAATATATTGTTCCAACCACTGATAGTGTTTTTTGTTTTTATTGTTCCAACCTATATGCCAGCGGAAGACACAGTGATTTTTCCTTACGTAGGGCAGAAGTTCGCGGACATCGATGGAGCATTCAAGTTTTATCAAGCTTACGCATTTTATCTTGGTTTCGAGGCGAAGAGGTATACGACAACTAGATCATTTGATGGTTCGATCAAGAAGAAATTGTTGGCTTGTAACAAGGAGGGCAAAACAGCCAGCCAGAGCATGGTGAAGCTGTCGAGCACCGGAGAGAAGAAGGGGCAAGAGTATGTGGGATCGTACGAACCCAAAAGGATTACGAAGGCGACGAGGACGCAATCTGGAGCAAGAATTAGGCTCTGTGCAATGGTCGGGGGGTTTTATATTGAAGAGTTCACGGAGGAACACAACCACGATCTTGTGATGGTTAAAGACCGAGAGTTTCAAAAGTCATCTCGAAATTTATCAAGATATCACAAGGAGATGATCGTATGTAACTCAAGGGTGCGTAATGTATGTCAACAATGTTGTTAGTGTATGGTTGACTGCTAACTCTGCGCGACTAACGCAGTTGCAATTTTGTGTGTGCAGCTGAAGATCGGGGCGACTCGGACATACAGGATGTGCAAGGAGTTGTCGGGTGGATATCAGAATATCGGAGCATCGTTGGTTGATTTCAAGAACTGGGGGAGGGACGTCAAGTGCTTCGTCCACGAGCAGGATGGTCATTTGTTCATAGACCGGTTAAAGAGTTTGAGGGACAGTCAGGAGGATTTCTACTTTGACTACGATGTGGATACGACGGGAGCTTACGCAGGGTCATTTGGGCGAATGGTGCAGCTCGAAGGAACTACGCGGCATTCGGGGATGCAGTTTCGTTCGACCCAACGTACGGAACCAACGTGTATTCCATGGTGTTCACACCGTTCACTGGCATGGACAACCACAAACGGTCTGTCACGTTCTATGGGGCGTTGCTATTAAAGGAGGACTACGAGTCATTTAAATGGGTCCTCTCCCGGTTTATGGAGGCCATGGGCGGGAAGGAACCGTGTTATATCATTACAGACCAGGATCCCGGAATTTTAAAAGCCGTCCCGGAAATATTCAAAGCAGCACACCAACGGTGCTGCACGTGGCACATCATGAACAAGGTTCCAACAAAGTACGACAGATCAAGAGAGGAGGCCTCAGAATTCGTAAAAGCCCTCAATGCAATTATATGGGACGATGACATCGAGGCGTCGGAGTTCGACGACAGGTGGGGGCGGATCATGATCGACCATGATGCTGTTGGGATCGAATGGTTCGAAAATATGTTCGAAGACAGGAGCAAATGGGTCGCCGCCCATTGCAGGGAGGTGAGGATGTCCGGAATTATGAGGACAACGCAGAGATCAGAGAGCGAGAACAGCTTCTTTAAAAAGTTTGAAGACAACAACGGTACGTTGGTCCAGTTCTGGATGCGTTTTGAAAGTGCGATGGACCAACAGAGGCACATGCAGAAGAGGCTAGACAACGATAACCGGCAGTCATTCCCCAAAATTGGATCGACGAATCCGATGGAGAGCCACGCGGCAAGTGTGTACACGCACGTGGCTTTTGCACACTTTCAGGAAGAGGTCAAGTTTTCGCTCTACACGTGCAGCGTCCGTGGGTATCAGGAGAAGGACAGGATCGAAGCGACAACAGTAATGGACTCCATCCGGGACTGCAACTACATTGTTGAATACAACCCAGGTACTGGCATAGAAAGTCATTGTCCATGTCGTGTAGCCATAATCAGATAGCCTAACTATATGATCCAAACGTAACGAGTTTTATTCCATAATTCATTGAATGTGACTGTACCTAATAAAGGGTGCGACTCTGGAACGCGGTGCGTATGATTGTGCAACGCAATTCGTTTGATTCTGCGACGTAAGGACTGTGACTATGCAGCATAACGGGGTGTGACTGTATTCTGTCATACCTTTAGAAAGCCACATCTCGTACGTTGCGTAGCCACTGTCCGTACGGTCAGGAGTCACACTCTTTATGCGTTTCTTAATGCACTCGCAGGTACCTGTGAGATCAGATGTACTTGCAGGAAGTTCGGTCGGTATGGAACTCTTTGCAGGCATGCCATTTGGATATACTCTTCGAAAGGACGGGAGACGATCCCGGAACGGTACGTGGCATGTAGATGGACAAGGGATGCTCTACGTAATGTTAATGCGTGTCCCCTGTCAGAGAGTCGACTAAGCGATGATAAGGCTGTTACAGTCACGAGGCTATTTTCGGAGTTCTATGAGACCGTCAGTCATGTCAGCAAAATGGGTAAGGAAGACGTTAGTAATCTAGCTGACGTCATTCGCGACTTCAGGTCCGATATTGCCCTTGCTGGCCCCTGTAGCAAGACGCAATAATTAGAGGAGATCCTCGGCTGTACGAGCGCAATTGAAATAACCATATTGCCCCCGAAGAAAGCCAAGAACAAGGGCAGTGGGAAGCGGATTCTTTCTTCTAAGGCGAAGGCTGCTGCAATTGCCGCTAAGCCTAAACGGCTGTGTAAGAACTGCAAGAGGATGGGTCACCATGACAAGAGGAACTGCCCCAACCCATTTGCTGAGTGCCCACCGATTGCTGACTTGTCTGTCGATGTTGAGGAGGAGGAAGATGAGGACCCGGCAGGGATTGCCGAGGAGGATTGTTCATGAACATCATCCGTTACTTAGGAACATTCTTTTTGGGAACACAAAGGCTGTCAACGTTTGAAATGGTCAAGGTCCGCGACATTGCTTTCGTATATTGCGGACCTCAATCATTTCTAATATGGTGTAAGTCGTAGATCATGAGGGGCTTTTTTATTTTTTTGTGAAACATAAAGACTTGGCGGCATTTGAAATTGTCAAGGTCCGTGATTTTGTTTACGTCTATTGCGGACCTTAATTATTTCTAATATGGCGTAGTCGTAAAGCATGGGGGTCCGTTAAATTGGTTTTATTTTTTGGATTGTAAGAATACATTGAGGAACGTAGTCGTTTTCATTCTGGAATGCATCATCTTTGGCTACAAATAGAGCTGTACAGGAACATCATGCCCTTAATATTTGGTTGACACGAAACAAGTGAGTGTGATTGTTCAACGCAATGAGTGCGACTTTACAGTAGGCAGTGCGTGACTGTAGAACAAGAGGTGGAGTGTGATTGTAATTATGGGAGTGTGATTGTACAAGGCAATGACTGTGATTCTACAATACACTGTCTGTGATTCTTCAAAATGAAGTTAGAAATCTAAACCATGTTTAGTGTGACTATAAAACTTGTGTCCGTACATTAGAAAAATAGCAAAGGAAATAGCGAAATAGCGATGGAAATATTTGTACATTAGAAAAAGTCCATCTTTTACACAACATATAATACTTGCATACCATTAAACGTCGAAAACATTCTACGACACAATGCGGAAAACATCCATTGCATACCATTTAAACGCTACATTTTAACATTCATTAGAACTTAAAACACATAAAAAAGTTCGTTACTAAACGCTAACATACATACTTAACCTTCGTACTCTTTAAGCATCTTCTTCAAGTTGGCCAAGTCGCGCTGGAACCCCTTCCTTGTGCGGAAACAGTACATAGACCTCTTCATGAAGAACTGGATGCAGTTATCTAGTTCTGCCTCTTTATGTGTATCGCCAATGGACGCTGCGAAGTTCCTCGCGTCAACTGCAGTTGCGGCTTGCTGCACGGCCTTTAATTCAGTGGACATAGTGGTATTCAATAAACCCTCGTACTCCTCGATCAAATTTCTGATTTCTTCCATCTTGTTTGCCATTTTTTTGTAAGTTTGAAGTTGTGGAGTTGTGACAAATGCGTTGGTATTTATAGAGGGGGAGGCAGTAAATAGGGGGCTGAAAATGCATGGGATAGGCAGTAAATGTGGGGTGAAAGTTGAAAAGGGTAGGTGGGGGTGAAAATTTAATGGGTTAGGTGGGGTGCTTACCCTCATAAATTAATTAGGAGTTTGAGGTGGGTGTTTGTGTTTCTCAATGTTTCATTGAGACTCACAAACGTCCCTTCAGAGTCGCGTCGGTTTTTAACATTCGTCGTCGATATCATTTTTTTGAACTTTTTTACGATTATTTCGCTATATAATTTACAATGTATTCACGAACCATGCGTCGTAAAACCAATAATTTGATATATGTGGCGATTCAAATTGCATCTTATGAATTATTTGATATATGTGGCGATTCAATGAATTATTCAAATTGCATCTTATGAAAATCGATGGTGACATATGTGGGGGTGATTAAGTTAAATTAATCCAGCGAATTTAGTTAATTTGTGGTTGTCTGTCATGACTCTGCTAGAGTTTGACTGTGACTGTGAGTCAGAAGTTGCGTGACTGTATCAAATCGCACACGCGACCCTGATACTGACTTGTCATTCATTTGATACTTAGAAGATACTCGGACATGAGATTTTTTCTATTTTCACAAAAAAGTGTTTTTACTTCACTACACATTCATGCCTTACGTTTTGTGGAGGTCTTTCGTACCACGATACCGCGTATCTTACGACATGCGTCGATTGGTTCCCATATTGTTAGCGTGTCTTCCATGAAAGCACGAATTTTCGGCAACACGTCCTCACGAGCTCCATTCGTGTCAGCAAGTACGAGGGTGATGGTAAGGATTTGTCACGTCCCTAGCCAATCAATATAACACCGACTAACCTAGTGAGTAGGTAGGGTAAGTCGGGATCGTATCCACGAGGACGGTAAATCAAAGCTTAGACTAGGTCGGCCTACAACGAGACTAGATTACCAACAAACACAAAGAAGCGATGTAAGGAGAATTATGATGGAGAAGAAGTATGACTAAACTAATGATCGAACTAATAAATAAACAAGAAGAACTATGACTAACTAAGACGATGGATCAAATATGGAAAGAAGTGGGGTAGGTCGGGTTCATAGGAGTAGAAGGGTAATTGGGGTGATCAAGGGTATAGGTGTCTCCTAATCGCTAGAGTCGGTCCGGGCTCTCGCAACTTAGACCGATGCCAAGGTGGGTCCGGGCTCTCGCAACTTAGACCCTAGTCCGCGCTCTCGCGACTAAACTATTCTCGACATTTCCACAAAATAAACAATCAATGAGAAGATGAACACAAGTATGGGAAGCATGACCACTACAACTCACACAAGCATATCAACAAACACATAGAGTGCCTACAATGTGACTAACAACAAAGATATAACCTTTTCCCCTTAATCAACCCTAATCATCCATAATCTACCCCTAATCCCCCTACTAACCCCACAAGAAGACTACTCACTCATTATCAATGAGGAACTAACATTCACAAGAGAAAATAAACTCACAAACCAAACATCCATTATGATTAACAAGAACAATGATACTAACAATATAAAAAGATTCAAACAAGATTAAACAAACAAGCTTAAGAGTAAGAAAGATTATACCAACACTAAGGAGATGAAAAGATGAAACCTTGTATAAATAAGAACCCAAATAAAACCCAAGGTTGTCAATCTTGGAGAATTCTTCAAGTATCCTCTTAATACAAGAACTAATTACAATAATTAACTAAGGACTAACTAAGATTAAGGGAAGATTAAAGCTAATGAGTGAGGGTAAATCTAGGGTTTTTGAAGGCTTAAACTAATGTAGGGTAACCTAAGATGTCTTAAAATTACAAGAAGGGAGTATATATATGGGTACAAGAGTAAAGGAGAAAAAAGAAAAGAGTCGTGCAGCAGCATCACGGTCCCGACCGGGACGGATCATCCCGATCGGGACGGCTCTGTCATCCCGATCGGGACGGGTTCATCCCGACCGGGATGGGCTCACAGCAGCCCTCCTAATGTAGCACCCCATCGCGAACGGGATGAGGCCATCCCGAACGGGATGGGTCTTGTATGCCTTCCTTAAACACTCTTTGGTCCTTCCTTGCCTCTCATGGGCTTCCCACCGATTCTCCGGACTCGGGATCGGGTCTCGGAGGCTCGGGATTGGGTCCCAAGGTCTCGGGGTCGATTCCAAGGTCTCGAGTCATCGTTCCTTTATCTCGTTGGCTCCAAAATGTGTATGTATTGAGTCGGAATCGCTCCAACTCTTCCAATTCGGCCTCGGGAACCTGAAACGAACTAAAGGAAGCATAAGAAGCCCATGAATCGCTCCAAAGGAGCGATTCCACAAGGGAAAAGGGACCAAAACACAACAAATAGGCACTACAAACTACACTTATCAACTCCCCCACACTTAACCCTTACTCGCCCTCGAGTAAGCACTTACTAACCACTACACTAACCGAATGGGTATTAGCGCACCCTACGCCCCTTCAACTCACGCGAGTGCACTTAGAGGACAAGTGCACTCCGCAAGGCAAGTTGGGTCTTGCGACAAAACTGTGGATGCAACCGGACACAAAACACATAAACAAACAAACACACAAACAAACACATAATCGGTTGCACCCGAAAGAAAACAAATACCGCTTCCCTCAAAAAGCGGTGAATGAAACACCGATTTAGGACTCGAGGTAAGTGACAACGTTCCCAAGCTAGCAATACAAACCAAGGTGAACTAAACCCTAATAGTATGACGATCAAGCAATAAAAACGTTGGTAACTTACCTAGGTCCTCCTAACTTTCTAAAAACGTACTACGGGACGATCGGCGGAGTGGAAAAGTGAGGAACCACGGTGTTATTCGACACTGTAGGTAAGTGAGACCCCGCCCCCTTTAGCGTGAACCAAGAGGGTCGTCCCGTGGCCAAAACCGCTTAACTAGTCCAAGTAAAAAGGTGGAAAACATGCAAATTGAGGGAAGACCGACTAACGCCGCTATCATCCTTTCTAGGGACTCGGTCCTTTGGTAGGCTCTTCACGGCAAAAGTCGGAAAAAGGCTTATTTTTGTGGGGATTTGTTTTTGTGAGATGGGTTTTCTTTCGGCATTTTCTTTCTTTTCGACGTTTTGATTTGTTTTGCCATGCCATTCTTTTTCTTCTTTTCTGTTTTCTTTTTGGCTTTTGTGCCTTTTCTTTTTCTTCATTTCTTTTCTTTCTTTCATTTTTTTCTTTCTTTTCTTTTCCTTTTCTTTGCCCTTTTTGGCAAGATTTGGCTTTGTTGGCATTTTCATTGTATAACAAGAAAGAGAGAATCAACATTTTGCAAGTTATTGTGTGGATATGTGTGAGATATAGGCGAATGGGTAAGTCGGGACGGGCCAAGACCCTTCAAACCCACAAAAAGTGGAGAACTTAGACTAATTAAACGATCCTAGACACGGTCACCTAAGGGACGAGACTCGGTAACCAAGGCCTTTTCACACCGTGGGTGGTCATAATGGTCAAAAGTGCAAATCCCGTAGTAAATTCCTAGTAAGCTAGGTGGACTCGAGGTAAAGGACCAACGAATTCATTGATTTAGGGTCATTCTACTAGGCTAAAGTCCAAGACTCGATTTACACTACTAAAAAGGGAAAGTACACACTCACACACTAGCCTCTAAACCGGGTTTTCGAAAACCTTTTACGCACAAGACGCACAACGCACAAACAAAGACTCAACGAGAACGAAAGCAAAAGAAGTAAAAGCAACGAAACAAAAACAAAACAAAATGAACACATACACAACACAAACACCACCCCGATCATCCAAACAAGCCACCGAATCAACCACACTATACAAAGCTCCGCCCGAGCACACAACATCACAATCTCCTCCAAACTCCGCAAGAGGTAAAGAAGAAAAAGGGATAAGATGTTACCGGGAGTCTTGAAAGCTCTCCAAAGCTATCGGCGATTTAAGCAACCTATAAGGAAGAAGGGAGGCAAAACACGCACACAAAACAAATACACGACACAAAGACACAAAATGAAAGCACACAAAAGAAAAATCTTTTTGATTTTTGCGAAATTTTTCAAATTTTTAGGGTTTTTTAAGATTTTTTCGAAAAACTAAGAAAATAAAACTAACTATACTAGAATATCGCTCCCCCACACTTAAATCGAGCCATGTCCTCAAGCTCGATCGTAGGGTGCGGAGAGACAATAGAAAAAGAAAAGAAACTACGAAAATAAAGCTAAAAATCAAAAATAAGGTGAAGAAAAAGGTAGAAGGTGTCCGGCCGAGGTGTAGTCAAGTCACCATGGGCCGAGACAAGAAAAAGATATGGATGGGGGAAGAAATAAAAAGAAGGAAATAAAAGGAAATGGGAGGGGAGGGCTAGGTGTAATCAAGTCATCTAGCCCGGATTCCGCCTAAATCCGACTAAATCCTCAAAACGGGGTGAGAATCTTGTAATCGGATTTTTCGATTGACTCTCGACGCAATCACGTCGTCGAGAGTCGGGAGCAATCAACACCAAAGCCTCGAAGGCCACCGTGACATCAAGACACAAAGGGAATAAACAAAGGAAAACAAGTGACAACAAAAACGGAAAACAAAGGATAGTTGCCATACCATAGGTTAGCAACTCACTCTCTCCATCGTCTCATAGATCAATAAGGGCACGCTTGTCTTCATCATAGCTTTTCCGCTTTATTCTCGATATCATCGCATGGTAGAGGTGGTAAAGGTGTGAGGGGGGTGGGATTTGATGTGGATCTCGGTGTAAAGTGAGGTGCATGGGTCATATGATAGGAACAAGGAGGAGTAGGGAGGTTGGGAGGGGGCATAAAACGGGTTGGGTGGACTTGTTTTGCGAAGAAGAAACATAAGGGGGAGCAGAGGACCATCCCGGTCGGGAAGACTGATCCCGATCGGGTTACCTCACCCGTCCCGGCCGGGATGACCACATCCCGGTCGGGACGGACCCACAGTAAGCTCAAATCTTGGTACACCCATCCCGATCGGGAAGGCTCCTTCCCGGTCGGGATGCCACACCCGTCCCGGTCGGGACGCCCTCATCCCGGTCGGGACTAACTCACAGGAAGCTCCAAATATGGCGCACCCATCCCGATCGGGACGGGTCCTTCCCAGTGGGGTTGCCTTACCCTTCCCGGTCGGGACGCCTCATCCCGGCCGGGATGGGTCTTCTTCAACTTCCACAATCTCCAAAAGCTTGCTTCAAGCTTCAAAAACCCGATCCTCGTGCCTACAACCCAAGGTATATCATCGCCAATCCTCTCTAGGAGCGTTCTCACTTCACCTATAAAGCATTACTCAAACACACATCAAACTCTCTCCTTCACAACACTCATCAATCAATCCAAACAAAACAAGATTTCACAAAAATCAAACTAACTACAAGGAAGAGATATATACAATGAGACGGTTCTTGTGGAACTCCGTCAAACCAAGGTGGTGCTTTCTTCAATCTTTTTCAACAACCTTGAACACTTCCATCTCCATCAAGGGCACGTAAGAACAAGTCGAAGGCCCTAGAGAAGTCTTCAATCAAGCTCGTAATGTAACCGGCCACATCCTAAGACTCCTCATGGCTTTGCCTTGACGTTCCCGGGGCATCCTGCTCTTCCAAGTTCAACGACTTGAACTTGTACTTTTGGTCCTTGGGGACATACCCAAACATCCAACGATCCTCATGTGGCCCCAAGGGAGGCTCATCTTAGTCCTTGCTTAGCAACTTGTCGTCAAGCCCATGATTCGGGCGCTCATCTTCCTCCATATCGGAGTCGTCATCCTCAAGTACATAAGATTACTTCTTCAAGCTTTGTTCTGGTTCACCCCCTAGATCGATGTCTTTCTTGGTTTGGATCATCTTGCATGTCTCATCGCTAGTAGGTGAGGTGTTGCCTTGGAGGTCAAACACTATCTTCTCCTCGCCTAACTCAAATGTGATCCTACCGTTCTTCACATCGATCATGGCACCCGCGGTGTGTAGAAATGGGCGCCCAAGAATAATGGGAGTGTTGGCATCCTCCGGCATGTCGAGCACAATGAAGTCGACCAGAATGAAATATTTCCCCACTCGTACCGGTACGTCCTCTAACATTCCTAGTGGTCGATTGAATGATTTATCGGCCATTTGGAGGGTGAGGGACGTACATTTCAACTCCTTCATTTCGAGTCGGCAACAAATAGAATAGAGGATGATGCTCACACTCGCGCCCAAGTCACATAACGCATTCTTAATCAAGAAGTTGCTTATGGTGCAAGGGATCGAAAAACTACCCGGATCCTTCAACTTCGGAAGCGTGGAACCTTGTATGAGCTCGCTCACCACCCTCGTGAACGCTACGGTCTCTTCCTTGTCGACGGATCTCTTCCTAGCTAGGATTTCTTTCATAAATCTTCCATATGCCGGGATTTGGGTAAGTAGTTCGGTGAACGGGACGCTAACATCCAATTTCTTCACAATACTAAGGAACTTGTCGTAATGAGTGTCCACCTTAGTCTTCATTTGCCTCGATGGGTAAGGCAACTTGACTTGGTACTTGTTTTGATCATTAAGGGTGGACTCTTCAAAGGACACTTTCCTTTTTCCCTTGTCTTTCTCTTGAAGAGGAGGAGGGTTGTCTTCTTGGGGTTTCTCGGCCTCCCTTGAGACTTGCTCCTCAATTGGAATGTCAAAGCTTGACTCTTCTTTATTTAGAGATGTCATTTGCATTGTCGGTTCTTCCATTGGCTCTTGCTCATTAGGATATGGAGGGGAGTCATAAGAGGTACCTCTCCTTGTAGTGATGGCATTTACATGCTCAAATGTCGGTGTTTCACCTTGAGAAGGTAGTTGCCCCTTTTGCCTTGAGGAGCTCCTTGAAGCTAGTTGAGATATTTGATTCTCAAGTATCTTCATACGGGTATCTCTCATTACGTTTTCCCCTTGAATATAAGTGAAGAGCTCATGATGATTCCTTGACATGTCCACTTGACTTTGTTGCAAATCTTGATTACTCCTTTGTATTTCCATCAAAGTCTTTTGAATGTCAAAATCTCGAGGTGGGGATGATGGATTATGTGGAGTGTCGGTGATGGCTAGAGGAATGCCATAATCATGAGTAGGAGACCGGCTCCTAGGCTTTCTTTGTTGTTGTTGATTTTGAGTTGCTTGTTGACGGTTCCCTTGGAACCCATGAGAATTACCTTGTTGATGGCCTTGATTGTTGCCATGGTTGCGGTTTTGATATCCTTGAAAATTTTGGTTTCCTTGGAAACCACCTTGATTGAAGTTCCCTTGTTGGAACCCTTGCTTGTTGTTGAAGTTGCCTTGGTTATTTTGCTTGAAGTTGTTGAAGGGTCTTTGGTTACCCACATAACCTTGGTAACTTTCATTGTTGTCCCGTAAGGGAGGTGGAACATAGGGACGATGTTGTTGTTGATGTTGAAGTGCTTGTTGTTGAGGGACTTGATTGGAAGCTTGGTATTGATTAGAGTAGGAGGCACTTTGCTTGAACGCTTGAAAGGCGTTCACTTGCTCAATACTCCCTCTACAATTCATAGGGTCATGACCAACGATTCCACAAGTGTCGCACATCCCAAAGTAAGGTGTAGGAGGTGAGAACCCCAAAGCATTCACTTCTTGAATCGGTTGATGGTGGGATGAACTAGAGCCTTGGACTTGGTTGAGGTGGCTTTGGAGCTTCTTGTCAATAGTCTCCATGTGTGTTTTAAGTTGAGCTCCAAGGTCAATGCTTAACTTAGTGATAGCATCGACCTCATGCATGCCTCCTCGGTGTGCCTTCCTAGGCCTAGAGTATTGCGAATTATGCACCGCCATCTCTTCGATTCTCGCCCATGTTTGGTCGTCATCGACCTCGGTAAACCTACCATTGGAGCCCATGTTGAGAATGGCTCTCGAGTCCTCATAAAGACCATTCCAAAATTGTTGCACTAAGAACCATTGTGAGAGTCCATGATGAGGGCATGATCTTACCAAAGACTTAAACTGCTCCCAAGCTTCATATAGGCTTTCTTCATCCCTTTGTTGAAACCCGGTGATGGAGGCCCTAAGCAAGTTCGTCTTTTCCGGAGGGTAAAACTTTTGGTAGAACACCAAGGCAAGCTTTTTCCATGTATAGATCCCCATGGTTGCCCTATCGAGACTCTTGATCCATTGCTTCGCTTTTCCAATAAGAGAAAACGGGAAGAGTACCCAACGAATTTGATCTTGAGTAACCCCGGTTTGAGATATAGCGTCACAATAATCGGAGAAAGTCTCCATATGTTGGTGCGGGTCTTCGGTGGGCAAACCACTAAATGGGCTCCTCTCCACAAGTTGGATAAATTGAGTCTTTGCCACAAAATTCCCGGTATAGGTTTCCGGTAATGCACTCGGTCCCGGTAAGACATCTTCCGTAAAAGTGGAGTGGGATGAAAACTTAGGCATTCTAGGATGTAAGGGAGAAGATGGTGGCGTAGAGAGTGTTGATGTAGATGAAGAGGGGGAACTAGGAGAAGAATCACCGAAGGGATTGATGAAGGTCCCTCCGGCCGTCTCTCGAGGTGAATTGCTCAAGTCGGCTCCTTGGGCTTGCCCTTGATGAGTATTGCTTGCACTTGGTTGAGAGATCCTAACTCGATTAATCGTCCGTTGGCGAAAGGCTCGAAAGAGTCTCTCCGGCTCTGGATTAAAGAGATAGAAGTCGCCTCCCCTCCTAGGCATACACTACACACTAGAACAAACGTGAGAACACCTAGTGCTTTATGGGCACTAGGCAACGACAATAACAAACACAACTAGAGACAAAGAGAAAAGAAAGCTAAGGAAAGAAGAGAAACTAGAAAATATTCACAAGAGAAGAAGGGAGAGCACAAAGAAGGGTAACTAAGTCTAGAAATAAGTAAACTAAGTCTAAACAATGCACCGTCCCCGGCAACGGCGCCAAATTGATGGTAAGGATTTGCCACGTCCCTAGCCAATCAATATAACACCGACTAACCTAGTGAGTAGCTAGGGTAAGTCGGGATCGTATCCACGAGGACGGTAAATCAAAGCTTAGACTAGGTCGGCCTACAGCGAGACTAGATTACCAACAAACACAAAGAAGCGATGTAAGGAGAATTATGATGGAGAAGAAGTATGACTAAACTAATGATCGAACTAATAAATAAACTAGAAGAACTATGACTAACTAAGACGATGGATCAAATATGGAAAGAAGTGGGGTAGGTCGGGTTCATAGGAGTAGAAGGGTAATTGGGGTGATCAAGGGTATAGGTGTCTCCTAATCGCTAGAGTCGGTCCGGGCTCTCGCAACTTAGACCGATGCCAAGGTGGGTCCGGGCTCTCGCAACTTAGACCCTAGTCCGCGCTCTCGCGACTAAACTATTCTCGACATTTCCACAAAATAAACAATCAATGAGAAGATGAACAAAGGATGGGAAGCATGGCCACTACAACTCACACAAGCATATCAACAAACACATAGAGTGCCTACAATGTGACTAACAACAAAGATATAACCTTTTCCCCTTAATCAACCCTAATCATCCATAATCTACCCCTAATCCCCCTACTAACCCCACAAGAAGACTACTCACTCATTATCAATGAGGAACTAACATTCACAAGAGAAAATAAACTCACAAACCAAACATCCATTATGATTAACAAGAACAATGATACTAACAATATAAAAAGATTCAAACAAGATTAAACAAACAAGCTTAAGAGTAAGAAAGATTATACCAACACTAAGGAGATGAAAAGATGAAACCTTGTATAAATAAGAACCCAAATAAAACCCAAGGTTGTCAATCTTGGAGAATTCTTCAAGTATCCTCTTAATACAAGAACTAATTACAATAATTAACTAAGGATTAACTAAGATTAAGGGAAGATTAAAGCTAATGAGTGAGAGTAAATCTATGGTTTTTGAAGGCTTAAACTAATGTAGGGTAGCCTAAGATGTCTTAAAATTACAAGAAGGGAGTATATATATGGGTACAAGAGTGAAGGAGAAGAAAGAAAAGAGTCGTGCAACAGCATCACGGTCCCGACCGGGACGGATCATCCCGATCGAGACGGCTCTGTCATCCCGATCGGGACGGGTTCATCCCGACCGGGATGGGCTCACAGCAGCCCTCCTAATGTAGCACCCCATCGCGAACGGGATGAGGCCATCCCGAACGGGATGGGTCTTGTATGCCTTCCTTAAACACTCTTTGGTCCTTCCTTGCCTCTCATGGGCTTCCCACCGATTCTCCGGACTCGGGATCGGGTCTCGGAGGCTCGGGATTGGGTCCCAAGGTCTCGAGTCATCGTTCCTTTATCTCGTTGGCTCCAAAATGTGTATGTATTGAGTCGGAATCGCTCCAACTCTTCCAATTCGGCCTCGGGAACCTGAAACGAACTAAAGGAAGCATAAGAAGCCCATGAATCGCTCCAAAGGAGCGATTCCACAAGGGAAAAGGGACCAAAACACAACAAATAGGCACTAAAAACTACACTTATCAGAGGGCTGCCGTAACCTCGAACGACAAGTAACGCCTCCCGAGCTTTGACCCAATATCAGGGTGGGTGAACGGCGCACCGTCGTACAGGCACATGTGCATCAAGCAGAAAATGCCGGACTCCGTATCGTTCTTTTTGGCGCTCTGCTATTCCAATTTTACTTGTCGATGTGTAAATTTTGACATGTGACTGCCCTTAATCAGCCCCTTTTCTTCTATGTAGTCGGTAGATGCTCGAAGCTGATGCAGTATTAGTTAACAGTAAATGTCAGCACTTATGGTGGCAGTATAAAATTTTGACGCGGTGAAATAAAGCATATGGTTGCAACTTACTATTATGCTGGACATCCGGAACATATGCGACCCTGGAGCGTGTGTCTGGTGATCGAGAATATCAACTGTTCTATCTCTAAAGTTGACGCAGATGCACGCGTAGTGCCCCATAGTATGCACCGGGAAAAATAACAGTTCGGCGTCCAAGTCGAATGTCCCGGCGCAGTCTTGTATGAATCTGTCCCACGCTTCGTACACACCGTCAGTGTCTTCGTCCGCAGGGGTACTTGAGTCGGGTTGTTCCATTATACGTGTCAGTGAGTCCTAACAGACGGTGAATATTAGTTGCCATCAGTGACGGGGCCCAAGACAGTACTATATCATGTGCGTGACTGCACATTGCGAAGTGTGTAATTGTACAGACTAAGTTGTGTGACTTTGCAGCGTACAGACTGTGACTATACATGACTACATCATGTACGTGGTTGTACATTTTATATCACGTGATTGTACACCTCAACACGAATGACCCTGACAGTGACTATGCAATATCTAGCATGTGATTGTACACATTAACATGTGTGACTCTGCAATTCATGACATGTGGTTGTGCACATTAACATGTGTGACTGTGCTACGTGAACTTTGTGGTTATTTCTAACTATTACACGGACTTTACATCTTTTCAGTTAATGTGAATGAGGGGTCATTTGTACTATTGAATGCGATAGGTAAGAGGTAACTGGGGCATACTATGTGTTGAATTCCGAACCATGCCATCGTTGGGTCGGCGGGGGAGGATAACCCACGACTGTGGTCGTCTGATTCGCACCATTTCATGAGGTGCGACCAACACTCCAGCACAGCAGCGCTCATGCTATCCCCGGACAATAGCGTTTGAATGTCACGTCTCTGCAACTGCGCTTGAGTGCTGTAGGACCCTAATTGTTCACTGCGAGATTTTGTACACCGGTCAGTACGTGTAGTATGCAACTCGTATCAGTAAACAAAGACTGTTACTCACCTTTTGTTGTACCCATTATCGTCAAGGAAGCAGTAGTCGGCGGTGTGCTTCCGCAGGACGGGCATCTTACTCGTCAGCTGTCGGTGCAGGCGAAACAAGGTCGACATGACAATGGTGTCGGGGTCAGGACTCCCTTGGTTCAAAGAGCAACCCAACCCATCCCCACAGCCCCGTATCCGAGACCTAATTGCCGACTGTCTTTCCTCTGGGACTGATCGGGGGGTGGGTGCAGGTGTTTTCGGTGATTTGGGCCGACGCTTGTCGGTGGTTTTTTTCACAGGAGTGGCTTCAAGCGTACGGGCAGAGTCCAACGTTTCCTTGTATTTTCCGAATTTTGCCACTCTCTCCAAAACACTGTCCCTCATTTTGTTCACGTCGCTCAGTATAAGGGTCGCCGTGATTTCCGCCCTGCACATATTCATGGCCGCCATTGTCCCCAAGGAGCAGTCGAACGTGGACCCGTTGTACAGCATCATGTGGATCATCAGGTACACTCCGCAGTCATTGGTGGAGTACCCCACCCCTTGCAATGATAAGGGAACGTTTACGAATTTAAACGCACGGATCTTCTCACCTTTCTTCAGCCCTTGCTGTACCATGAACTCCGCCATCTTATTAGCCTGCAAAACAAGTTCAAACAGGATCAGGCGGTGAATACATTCGCCGTCACATAATTGATTTAATATTAAATTTAAAGGGCCTGACCGCTGTCCGAGCAATGCCATAGTAAGGCAAGTTTGTAAAATCTTCATCGTACTTCCTGTTGTCGAGGTACTCTATTTTCTCAGTATTGAAGTTGATGCAGGCGCAACTGTAGTGACCCTCGTCACCCGTTAAGATCGGGACGAACACCCGCAAACAATGTGTCAGGATTATGGGGCAGACATGGTATTATCCATGCCGATAACTACGAATAAACAGTATGCGCAGGGTAATACCATGTCCGAGTCCAAAGCAAAGTCGGAAAAACTGTTTTGTATCCACTCGTTCCACACATAAAATATTTCTAAGTCATGACTGTTGCCCTGGCCTCCTTTCCTCCACAATGCCAACATTGGGTGCTGCTCACATGCATTGATTGTAATACATGTAGTTAGTGTGTGTTTGACATGAACGTAAAAGGTGTGACTGTACGGCAACCAGTGCGTGACTGTACAGCCTGAAGTGCGTGACTGCGCAGTTTATAGTGGTGAGTGGACAACATAATGTGTGTGACTGCACAGCCTGAAGTGCGTGACTGCGCAGTTTACAGTGGTGACTGGACAACATAATGTGTGTGACTGTACAGCCTGAAGTGCGTGACTGTACAGCCTGAAGTGCGTGACTGCGCAGTTTATAGCGGTGATTGGCCAACATAATGTGTTTGACTGTACAGCTAAATTGGGGGTGAACGTACCGTATGTCCAAGAGAGAAGTAACATCTGCTGGTTACTCTTGGTGCTCTTTTTTCGTACACCAGCTGGTTCAGTAGCCTACACTAGCAGTCAATGACGTTATTCATCACCTGCTGGCCAGGCTCGAGAGTCTGCATGTCACCCCTCGCTAAACAGTCGTAACCTGTGAACTCGACCAGCATTTCCCTGCAGACCAAACGAAGTCCCGTTTAGCACATGCATGTTTTTAAAAACGACACGAGCAGCACAATAAATACGTACCCCGAAGGACGTGGCGTTGAGTGGTCAAAGACGTAGTCGATTACATCTTTCCGTACGTGGAGAATATCCGAGAAGATGACGACATTGGAGCACATGAATCTAGAGACCACAAACTGCCCTCTCAATATTGTCCCACAGTCCAACGTGCAGCCCAAATCCTCCGGAATCGTATCCATGCATTCGAAATTCACGTTGGAGTGGAAGATGTACCGATGATGTAGTTCTATGGGGTGCGTCCTGGTCCCTGAGCCCTCCTCTGTCTGCTGATCATCGTTCGTGACAATCTCCGCCGTCGCAGGCGTGGTGGCAACAACGTCCGCTACAGACCAGCCTGCTTTGTTAAGTTCCTTCTCAAGACTATAACTCACTGTCCCTGAGGGCATTACATCACGCGTTTCCTCCACATTGGAAGCCGATCGTGCATCAGTTGTCTCCCCCGCTGCTTGCCGTAGAGCCACCACTATGGTCGGACTCCTGTCAACTGAACCCTGCACATCGTCCTCAGCGACATCATCCTCTTCAACGCTGATTTTTCATAGGCATCATCTTCTTCACATTCTTCCTCGCAGAAACCCGGTGTCACGACGCCACTATCAAAAGTGCCCTCATCATCGTAACCATCTGTTCCGTCACCATAGCCCACACAGAAATCTGTTTCCTCAATTTCTTTTTCCGTGTATCCAGACTCACGCATGTCTTGCACAACTTGGTTTATCAGATTGCAGGCTTCAGCGTCGAGGTGCGCCTCGCCCTCAACGACGGGGGCGTTCTCGGTAGTCTGCTTCAACTGGCCGGCCAACGAAGTGACCTGATCGACATACTGGAGGACAGCTGGATCTTCCCAGAATTGTTGGGAGGACGGGTCTTGACTTGGAACTGTATTATTCTTCGTCGATATTTCTCTTACTTTAATGGCAGCCTGCTCACAGAAACCGCAAAAGGCTAGCGCACACCTCCGGAAATTCATGAAAAATCGCCGTTCGTCCTATAATTCAGTTGAAGTCAAATCATTAGTGTGAAGCTCAGTGGTGTTGAGGCTGGCAGTGTGAGTATGACTAAGCAAGTAATTGTGTGATTCTACGCAATAAAGTGTGTGACTGTATAGCATAAAGTGTGCGACTGTACAGTTTGTAGTGTGTGACTGTGCACGTTATAGTACTGACTGGTCAACCTAATGTGTGTGTATAATAGTGTGTGACTCTACAGCTAATAGTATGTGACTACACAGCCAATAGTATGTGACTATACATCAGGATGAGTGTGATCATAACAGTTTTATGAATTGTATATGCTGTTATAAACATAGGTAAGGCTGTCAGATTAAATCGTTTAACGGACAAAGAGTTCATGATTCATTGATGATTTATAGAGTGGCTGGGAGATCACTTACGTTAACCTCCTCGATGTCTTTCAACTGATTGTCTCTCTTAATCCCTGTCATTATTCTCTTGGGACTAGAGTGCTGGTTGTCAGAGGGCATCGTTATAGCGGGGGCGCCCTCGCTGCCTGTTGTCCCACATGTACGTGGGTACGTCGCCTTCGAACGTAGTTGATTACCCAGCGACCCTGTCTCCAGTTCCCCAGCAAGACGATCGCATATTCTACGTACATCCCAATGTGCGATGAATGGTATGTCGCATCTGCAACTCTCGCTACGGAAATCGTAGCGCTGGAAGTATGCAATCATTAGAATGGGGGATGCATCCCCGGAGGTACTTCAGGACTTTGCTGGGGTCACGCGTCCCCTTACCTGCCCGCACCAGATCATGCAGGACAAAGGTACATCAGTCCTGTTCCCGAATCGAGTCCACGTCCTCCACTGCGGCCAGCAGACTCAGGTCCAGTGAATTGTTCGTTGTAGGCGCGAGGAATGATGACAACGCGAACAACACAAACCTGCGGACAAAGTCGTCGTCAGCGGTTTCAGTTACCATCAACTGTTCGTGCACCCTCCCTAATGTTATTGGATTGCTGCTGTCCACCACACCGAAGTCTTTCCTCCAGGTACTCTTTAACCTGATCACGTCAGGTGAGTCTGCCCCTTTCTTGTTGCTGGTTGGGATTACTTTCAGCGGATGAGGGCCCAAAGGTAGCTGGAGGCAGTCGTGGATGTCGTACTTTGACATCATGAATGCCTCCTGGCGTGAGGCACGAAAAATATGGGACCCTTCAGAAAATGCACGGAGGAACATAACCGCGTGCTCAGCGGGTACCGATTCAAGCCTCAGATCCAACAGCCCGCCAAATCCAACAGCCCGCACCCTCTCTTTCTGATCATTCGATAATCGCCCAATTAGCTGGTGCAACCGCTTAGGCCTACATTGAATATCGGGCTGACCCTGTCGGCGGTCCCCCCCTCCTCCTCCGAGACACACAAACGTATGTGGGGTCGGCTGTTGTATCAGATTTGACCCTCCTCATTTTTTTCGGCCTGCTTTCCTCAACACTTTCTGTCTCAGCCACATCCAGATCGGCGACCGGTGTATCAAAAGTCACCCTTTTTTTTTCTTTTGTCTGCCTTCGTCTACGATTTCTGTCCCCCCCACATCCGTCTCGGCAACGATGTGGTCCCCGGATGTATCTTCAACAGACTTTACAACAGTCTTCTTCTTCTTTTTTTCCTTCTTACCCAAATTTTGGTCCACAACCAATCTATCATCAAGAACATTTCCGCAAACCGATGTCTCTGCCATGGCTTCCTTCTTCTTACTGGTCTTCGCTCGAGCTTTCTTCTTCGCACCCGACTTTCTGTTGCAATAATAACATGCGTAATGAGTGTGATTTTACAGTAAAAAGAGAGCGACTCTGCAACATAACGAATGTGACCATACAGCCTCAAACGTGTGACTATACAACCAACACTGCATGACTATACAACATAAAGCGTGTGACTTTGCATCATAACAAGTGCGACTGTGTAGATCTGAAGGTGTGATTGTACATCATTCTGTTACTTCACAAAAAAATGTAACGAGTGCGACTATGTACCCTCAGAGGGGTGACTGTATAACCAATTTTGTATGACTGTATAACGAACTCTGTATGACTTTACAACTCTGTGAGTATACAATATAAAGCGTGTGACTTTGCATCATAACAAGTGCGACTGTATAGATTCAAAGGTGTGATTGTATGACTATTCAAATGTTAATTTTATTTCTTCCCAAACACAAAGTCTGTGACTATAAGACTGCTTTTACGTAAGCTTCAACATGGCTCTATAAATACAACTACTGTACAACTACGACCCCTTCAACTCAAAATTAGGGTTATAACTAGAGGAACAACGATTAATCAAGAAAAAAAAACTGTATGAAAAAACTTCAACTTCGACTCTATAACTACAACAACTGTACAACTACAACAACTTCAATCAAAATTAGGGTTATCGTGTTGGAAAAATGCTCTTTCAACATTTTTTATTGTTCATGCATGCCGGAGTTCTTGACCACATTTTAGGGTTCGTGAAAAAGGAATAAAAAAGGGTTGAACAAAACGAAAATCGGAGGTCGAAAATCGAACATTCAACATACCTTTGTAGCATCACCGGAATTTTAGGCATTATCGGAGACGGAGAAGCTGCGGAAACGGAGATGAGATGGAGATGGAGATGGATTTTTTTTTAGAGAGAGGAAGAGAGCGCTAAGTGATTGAGAGCTGGTGAATGGGGAAGTGCAATGGGTTGGGCGGGAGAATAGAGAGGAGGGAAATTAATTGGGGATAGGTTGAGGAGGCTATTGACTGTTGATGGGTGATGGGTGATGGTTGTCCACAGCGTGTCAGTTCCGCAGCGCCCTTTTTTTTTTTTTTTTTTTTTTTTTATTAATCTAAACCCATCCATCCACCGTCCATATTAATCTTAATGGATGGGTGGGATTAACACTAAGGGAGAGTTAGGGAGTTATTAACTTCCCTGATCCTCCCTATATATATATATATATATATATATATATATATATATATATATATATTTATTTAGGTTCATGTGAGAGAACCACTTCTTCAATGAGAACCATGAGAACTATAATATGAGCCATTAGATCATAGTGTTCAATCTCATTCGTTGGATCCTTTAAAATTCTTTAATCCTATCAATTAATCACAATTGCTTGAGACTTCAACTTGTAAGGTCGTAACTCCTTCTCCTTCTACAAAATTCTTCGACCCGTAATCCTTTAATCCATAATTCTTCAATCGACCATTGAATCCAATTTTCAATCCATCAATTTTTCAATCGACTTTTCTTCAATCCATCAATTCATCACAATTGGGACCCCAGTAATCTAAGTAACTTTTTTTTTAAATTAATTATTTTATGAGTTAACTTATTCGATTAAATTCATTATTTCATTACAATAGTAACAGTATTATCGTCGGCAAATATAATTGCAATAATCCCAGCTATCGTTTTTTTTTTTCAAATTTTCTCATTGACTTAGGAGTTCATCTAACACATTGTTCTTTAATTTCCTTTTGTACGGACTTTATATGCAATACAACACTTCTTCTTCAAGCCCTACTCGATTTAATTTCAATTTTAGTGTACAATTTTTCAATTTTAGCATACCATTGTCGTACCCTCTTTTAATTATGGTGTATCCCTTTTCAATTTTAGCGTACACTTTCTTAAATTTATCGTACCCTTTTTCAATTTCAGCGTACCCTTTTTAAATTTCAGCGTACCCTTTTCAAATTTTAGCGTACCCTTTTTCACTTTTAGCGTACTTTTTTTATCAATTTCAATTTTAGTGATCCATTTTTCACTTTTAGCATACTCTTTTTCTGTTTTAGCGTACCCTGTTTCAATTTTAGCGTACCCTTTTTCTATTTCAATTTTAGCGTACCTTTTTTCAATTTAAATTTTAGCGTACCCTTTTTCGCTTTTAGCGTACCCTTTTTCAATTTTAGCGTACCCTTGTTCAATTTCAATTTTCGCGTACCCTTTTTCTATTTTAGCGTACCCTTTTTCAATTTCAATTTTAGCGTACCCTCACTTTTGAATATTAGCATACATTTTTAAAATTTTGATGTACCCTTTCTCAATTTTAGCATACCCATTATGGTATAAGAGAAATATTTAAAGGCAGTAACAAACATTTTGCTAAAAATAAAAACCGGCATTTTCTGTCTCTTACACCGGTGGCACCCACCACGGTTCTCGTCGTCGACGCACCATTTCGCTCCCCAGAAAATTCTTCATCTCACACTTCTCTCTAAATCAAATCAAAAGCCCCAATTTCTCGAATCAAGAACCCTGACTTTCTCTCTCCTCCAAATCATCCTTCGTTTCACCTTCTTCTCTCCTAATTGAATGGATCAACATCAACATACACCGCAGTTGAATTCTGTCGTCAAAATTAGTTTGGATTTATGATTCTTAATTTGTGTTATGAGCTAATTAAATCTATGCCGGTTGAATTGACGATGAATGTTTGATTGGTTTGGTTATTTCTGGCGGTGGAATTTGCACATTAATAATCCCAATCGTAGAGCCGTCCAGTCCTCCTTCAAATTTAACTACTATTTAAAATAAGAACCTTCAACTACTTAATTAATTAATTTGATTATCTCGTAGTTTTGGGGGATTGTGAGGCAAATGTCGGCACAAAACCAAGGAGATCTTTTCGATGCGTATTTTCGAAGAGCGGATTTAGATGGAGATGGTAAAATTAGTGGAGGTGAAACTGTTGCGTTCTTTCAAGGCGCCAATTTGCCGAAACAAGTTCCCAGCCCTTGTTTGCTAAAGCAGAGTGAATATACTCTAATCTAAGCCGTAAGATGCAGTAAGATCTAAGGGTGGGAGGAGGTTCTCACAGTTCTCATCATAGCATAGGTTCTCACCCGATCTTACTCTCTCTCTCTCTCTCTCTATATATATATATATATATTGAAAGTCGGGTGATCTCTTATATTAAATCAAAAGCCGCGAAGTCTAATAGGACTTGCGGAAAACACGAATCGAGTACAATCTCGTCACCCACGGAAAGGCACAATCTTGCTGCGTTATGTGTAATCGTGTTCCTATCCCGTTTACTATGACTAAAGGAAAACGACACGAAAGACTCTGACAAAATAAAAACTTCCTTAAGACATAATCCCATAGGGCTATACCACTCCTTGTTTGATCGAATAGCATTCGTCGTAGTAGTCGAGCCGCTCTCCAAGAGTACACAAGGGACCGCCATTCTTCTTGCCATTTCTAATCCGAAAATAGCCGCCACCATCTCCGCCACAGATGGAATCCATCATGCTTGAACACGCTTGCTCCCCACCCACACCAAAGAACCGAATTCATCTCGGCCCACAACACCTAAACCAATTTCCCCCTCCTCTGAAACAGCAGCATCTACATTTACTTTAATCCAACCCGTATGCGGAGGTCTCCAGCTTCTTTTCCCACCTTGCGAACCCATACTCGGACCTATCCCTAATCTGTGAGCATAATCTACATAATCTCTCACAAAAGCAGCCAACCCCATCACCATAGCAGCCAACAGTCTCTGCTCATCACTAAAAATCCGGGAGTTTCTCGCTGTCCAAGTCGCCCAAGAATAAGCTAAGAAACGACCCCTTCTTTCAGCCGTAAGTTGCTGTAATGCTGCTTCAACCCAGTCAATACACCTCGTCCTTGGGATAACCGCCACTAGATCCTCAAAACCGCTCCCTAACCAGACCCCACATGTACTCGGGCAATCTACTAGGGCGTGGGTAGTCGTTTCTTCCGCAGTTCCGCAAAGTGCAGCTGGGATCCTCATCACAGTGCCTATAATGGAGAAATTGTTTAACACAAAGAGAATGAGAACATGCCCTCCATACAAAATGGGCTAGTTTGGGAGGGATATTGAATTATTGAGCTCCTATATCCTCCGCCATATATCGTTGTCTACAGGACTAGGATTCTGATCACGCACCACGGAAGATCCGTTCGACCCTAAACGATAAGCCGACTTGACAGAGAAAAATCCATCAATAGTAGGCCACCAATATAACTCATCCAAAGATCCAGTAATTGGAAGAGGGATGGTCATAATATCGTTTATATCTGCCGGGTGAAGTAAGTCCTGCAGTTTGGCAACATTCCATTCCCCCTTCTCCTTATCAATCAGCTCCGACACCGTTATACTTGGATCCGCCTCGATATTCACTCTCGGGTAAATCACGGCTTCTTTCCTAACCAACCATGGGTCACCCCAGATTTTAATCTTCTCCCTATTCCCGACCCTCCAGCATAAACCCTCTAAAAGCAATGACTTCGCACCCCAAATACTTTGCCAACAAAAACATGGGTCATACCCACGATTTGCCTCGAGGACTGATCCATGCTTAAAATACTTCGACTTTAAGACCCGCGCCATTAAGGAATCCGGGACAGTAAGGAGACGCCATGCTTGTTTTGCAAGAAGAGCCTGATTAGCGACTTGAAGGTTCCGAAATCCCATGCCTCCGAGAGCTTTTAGACGACATAGATTGTCCCAAGACATCCAGTAAAGCTTACGACTCGCCTCCGACGATCCCCACCAACACCGTGCCATCACCTTATGCATCTCATTTATAATACCATCTGGAATGGAAAAGATATTCATGAGATAGGTTGGTATATCCTGAGCAATAGCCTTAAGGAGGATCTCCTTTCCCGGTTTCGAAAGCAATTTCACCTTCCAACCCTTAACCTTCTTTCAAATCCGTTCCTGTAAGCCATTGAAAATTGCCTTCTTGGATCGACCAATCATCGTGAGCATGCCTAAATATTTTTCGTGAAGAGCCACTTCCCGAACGCCCAATAGATTAACAACTGCAAGTCTCGTCTGACTACAAACATTCTTGCTAAAAACCACTTCCGTCTTGGAATAATTTATCTTCTGTCCCGAAGCTCGTCCGTGTAATCCCCTATAAATTCTAACTTAATATAGTGGCAGAAACACTTTAGATTTGAGATTAAAACACACTGATGTTCTATATTTTAGAAAAAGAACGGTCAATCAATACAAAGGCCACTTTTTACAAAAGAGCTAAAAATAAAAATTCTCCAAATGGGTTTAACAATTCAAAAATTAATATAAATGAAATAAAGTAGGATCCATGTCACTCGCTAGCTCACACCCAAAACCCAGCAGCAAAATACATGTCAAGTTATAAACATAACAACCACAATTCAGTGGGGAGTAACGAAGACGTTCTCCAAGCCATATTACATGACATTAAAGCATAATTACTATTATATCAGAATAGTTCAAAATGGAAAACGTTTAAAAAGTTATAGTAAAATAATTCAAAATGATTGTCAACCTGCAAATCAATATCAACCAATAGTAATAACGGCGTTATGGATATGAATCAGTGTAACAGAATAGACTTTCACTAGAAGAATACTAAAACTAGCTTCGAGAACTTAGTTCAAACAAATCAAACCTCGATCTTTAACTAGGCTACTCAACCATAATAGGACGGCGACTTATAATGCAAGGTCCTAGCTTAAGTAAATATGCACACCCCTCCTGGAACACCAAGTGTGCCCAGTTCAACCCGACGACGTCTTACATGCGAGGTACGAGCTTAAGGTCAAAATGTACATACACTCCTGGACAAGAACATGCCCAGTTCAACAACCAATCCATCCTGCTCGGATACACTAGCCTTATAGCTGATGGTAAAACGTATACTCTAGACTCTATTACTCTACCCGTACAGTTCCCTTATTCCATATTTCAAAACAAAGCCATTATTGTAGTTCAATAAAAATATAGTTCGTTTTTCAAAAGAGAAAACTTTATAGATATATAACTTTTCTTAAGATAATAACTTTCCAAAAGTAGGTATTATAATAAATAGAAAGCGATTAAAATAAGAGTTAAATAAAATAGTTAATATTAGGCCTCGAGACATAAACATTATACTTATTATATAAATGTATAATTCATGAATAAACGTCAACTAAAGTCAAAATCATAATCTATATATTCTATTAAAAGGGAAGCAAACCAACCCACATGCTTCATTTTTCCAATCCTCACTTCTTAAGGCACACACTTGGCATGATCTTATTGGACAACCCTTCAACTTCTTCCTCATTTACTACTTAGGATCCAAAGTGAAGAAAGGTAGTTAAATGCATAAGTTACACTACTTTCTCATTGATTACTTAGAATCCTAGGTTACCTATTAAGTGCATGAGTTATCAACCCTTCAACTTCTTCCTCAATTACAACTTAGAATCCTAGGTTACCTACTAAATGCATGAGTTATCAACCCTTCAACTTCTTCCTCAATTATTACTTAGAATCCTAGGTTAACTTTCAACTTCTTCCTCAATTACTACTTAGAATCCTAGGTTACCTACTAAATGCATGAGTTATCAACCCTTCAACTTCTTCCTCAATTATTACTTAGAATCCTAGGTTAAGCAATAAATTCTGACCACCCTATAAATATTTTCCATGCCTACATTGTGTTATTCAACTGAGTGAGATACCATGATTAATTCCCACCCTATTACTGTTGAGAAATTAAATCGCCTGATCCGAAGATGTGTAGTCGTCGAGACAAGCATCAGAAACAACCTCCACCCACCTACGTTCTATTTGATACGCCTCCCATATCAACGATACTCGGGTGTAGTAAATCTACGAAGCTATAAAGCCAGCCTCTGCCGCCTTAGGAGGGGTTTGATTATCTCACAAAAAAGAAACAACATTGCTGCCTCGGAAGCCCAGCCCCATCCTACCCCGGGCACAATGATTATTTTAACATTGATTATTTTATTTGTCATGTTTTTGGTGTGTCTAATAATAGAAAGCAAAACACTCTCCATGCTCTATTCAACAAATGCTCAATTCTAAGGTAGGACACTTGGCGCTATGCGATTGGGTAGGAATTGAAAAGACGGGAGTTGAAAACATAAAGTCGGTTATTATTAGTTAGGACCATTCAACTTCTTTCTCATTCATTAGGCAAAGCACTCTCCATGCTCTATTCAACAAATGCTCAATTCTAAGGTAGGACACTTGGCGTGATGCGATTGGGTAGGAATTGAAAAAACGGGAGTTGAATACATAAAGTCGGTTATTATTAGTTAGGATCATTCAACTTCTTTCTCATTCATTAGGTAGAATCCAAGGTGAGGAACTTATCAATTTCTTCCTCATTGATGATGTAGAATCCTATGTAAAGCAATCAAAGTCGGTTATTATTGCTTACAACCTTTCAACTTCTTTCTCATTCATTAGCTAATTTGATGAAATTTAAGCTCTTTCTTTTTTTTGGTTAAAGGGTAAAATTGTATAAATAATCACAAATTTACAAATGTGGCTATTAACCGGTAATCCTCAAAATGAAGGATTTGTCCTTGTCACTCAGCCTTTTCTGATTATTGTTTTTAATGAAACTACTTAGTTCGCTTTTTATCTCCTTAATTACATGAGTCGGTCTCTTGATACTAGCTTCGTTTTTTGCTTGATTACGTTGCCTCCAAGTGTGGTATATTACCGCGTTGATGCCTCCATTTTTAATGGCTCTTTGGAGCTTCGTCCCTCTAATACGCATTCTTCTTTGAGTATCATTCTCGGGATCAGGTCTGAAATTTAGCCAATCAGCTATACCCTTCAAAATCTGTCCGCTGTACGGACATCGGAAGAAAAGATGATGCACCGATTCTGCCTGTTGATTACACAAATAGCATGCCTCGTTGGTGCTTAAATTCATTTGCCTTAGCCTGTCATTCGTGTTCATCGCATTTTGTATTTGCAACCACGCGATAAAACCGTGTCTTGGGATTGTCCACCTGTTCCAAGCAAGACGGTACCAGCTAACCTCATCCCTCTTTTCCCTAAAACAATTGTAGGCCTTTGCAACCGAGTACTCCGTTGTTACTCGCATAATCCAGTTATCCGCTGCAATTTCTGAATCAATTTTGTTCCTGATCTTGCATAATTTCCTGCAGTACCAGCTAGTGTCCTGTGGTGGTGCATAATTGTACCAATCTTTTCCCTTTAAGTACACATGGTTGATCCATTGAACCCAAAGTCGATTAGGGCTGTTTGCAATCCACCACACCATTTTCCCTATAGCTGCCATATTCCACGAGCTTGATTGCTTCAAGTTCAGACCTTCTTCTTTGAAGGGATTGCAGAAATTTAAGCTCTTTCAACTTCTTTCTCATTCATTAGGTAGAATCCAAGGTGAGAAACTCATCAACTTCTTCCTCATTGATGATTTAGAATCCTAGGTAAAGCAATCAAAGTCGGTTATTATTAAAATGTAAGCTCTTTAACTTCTTCCTCATTGATGATGTAGAATCCTAGGTGAAGCAATAAATTTCAGCCACCTCCCATCCTCTTCGTCTTCCTCCCTTATAATTCACCACATATAACAATGGGTGCTTGCAATACTCAATTCTAAGGTAGCACACTTAGCGTGATGTGATTTGGTAGAAATTGAAAAGGAGGGAGTTGAATACATAATCAATGCCAAAGTCGGTTATTATTAGTTAGAATCCTTCAACTTCTTTTTCATTGATTGTGTAGAATCCAAAGTGAAGAACTCATCAACTTCTTTCTCATTAGAACTCTTCAACTTCTTCCTCATTGATTATGTAGAATCCAAAGTGAAGAACCCATCAACTTCATTTTCATTGGTTATGTAGAATCCAAAGTGAAGCAATAAATTTCAACCACCTCACATCCTTTTCGTCTTCCTCCCTTATAATCCACCACCTATAACAATGGTTTTTTGCTTTTCCCATTACATTATCCAAGTGTACAACGAAATCGAGCTGATTCCCGCCTCGTAACGTCGTCTTACTGTTGCCGTTGGACGCATATGACCTCGATTTTTTCCACCGCCCATACTAACTCGGTATGTGCGTGGCTATCAATTCGTTCCTGCTTCATTGGGTTCATGCTTGCATTAGACTCATCTTAATGCTACTCATTATTAGTAGGAGTCAATCGATACAACCTTATTCTCACATAATTGACATAGTATTGTTATTGTAATAATAAGTTGATCGATGAGTTGATGTAGTATCATATCAATACGTCGATCATAGATTTAGAGGCATCTCTACATCAATCATAATCTAATACACAACTAATAATGGAAAACAATAGAAAAACACTGACACAGACAACAACAGATGTGAAACATCAAAATTAGAAACAAGCACAACAAAGGGTAAGAGCAATAATAGATTGTTAAGTGTGTTGGACTTTGTTTCCAGCTTGCTATATAGTGGTATTATGTATTAAAGCGCTAAAACTGCTATCCCACGTATATGTCACCTTTTGTCTATGATATAATAATACCTCATATTTTACCAAAAAAAGGGCAAGAACAACAAACTCAACAATGTGAACGAGAGAAAACAAAGGAGAAACTAGCATAAGATCGAACATTAAAATACGATATCTCACTATTTGTATAATTTCACGTACAAAAAAAATCACATAATCAATGAGGAAGAAGTTGAAGAGTTCTAAAGAGGAAGAAGTTGATGAGTTCTTCACTTTGGATTCTACACAATCAATGAAAAAGAAGTTGGAGGATTCTAACTAATAATAACTGACTTTGGCATTGATTATGTATTCAACTCTCTCCTTTTCAATTTCTACCAAATTACATCACGCCAAGTGTGTTACCTTAGAATTGAGTATTGCAAGCACCCATTGTTATATGTGGTGAATTATAAGGGAGGAAGACGAAGAGGATGGGAGGTGGCTGAAATTTATTGCTTCACCTAGGATTCTACATCATCAATGAGGAAGAAGTTAAAGAGCTTACATTTTAATAATAACCGACTTTGATTGCTTTACCTAGGATTCTAAATCATCAATGAGGAAGAAGTTGATGAGTTTCTCACCTTGGATTCTACCTAATGAATGAGAAAGAAGTTGAAAGAGCTTAAATTTCATCAAATTAGCTAATGAATGAGAAAGAAGTTGAAAGGTTGTAAGCAATAATAACCGACTTTGATTGCTTTACATAGGATTCTACATCATCAATGAGGAAGAAATTGATAAGTTCCTCACCTTGGATTCTACCTAATGAATGAGAAAGAAGTTGAATGGTCCTAACTAATAATAACCGACTTTATGTATTCAACTCCCGTCATTTCAATTCCAACCCAATCGCATCACGCCAAGTGTCCTACCTTAGAATTGAGCATTTGTTGAATAGAGCATGGAGAGTGCTTTGCCTAATGAATGAGAAAGAAGTTGAATGGTCCTAACTAATAATAACCGACTTTATGTTTTCAACTTCCGTCTTTTCAATTCCTACCCAATCGCATAGCGCCAAGTGTCATACCTTAGAATTGAGCATTTGTTGAATAGAGCATGGAGAGTGTTTTGCCACGTGCAAAAGTTGAAAAGGCAAAAAAATTTAAAATAGGAGAAAAGAAAAATGTAGAGAGAGAGAGGGGGGGGATGTTAGAGCACTATCTTATCTATTTATTAATTTATTAAAATTCAAACAAACCATCATCATCCATCATTTTTCTAGGGCAATAACAGCAATAGTTGTAGTTCCATACACCATATTTTCATTGTCATCAAGGTACATCTAACCATGTTTGAAACTTTCTATTTCACCGACCAATGGTAAAAGTTTCATATATTTATTGTAGATCCCCTTTTTTCTCTCATTTACATGTATGAAATCGATTCTTTACTTTAGAAACCGATTTCATATAAGGAACTTTATTCTCTAACCCAATGACATGAAACTCCTTATATGTTATCATTGCTATTGCCCTAATACTATCTTATACTCCCTTTGTTCATAATCTTTTACCCCATTTCATCATCATTTGTGAGGGTATTTTAATGAAACGGGGCAAAAGATAGTGAAAAGAGAGAGTAATAAAGTCATGTGTTCTGCTTTGTTTGGGCCAAGCAACTAAACCAACCGACAAATAAAATTAAGAAATGATGAAGTCTGTTAAAAAATAAAGACAATCATTTAACCAAATTTTTAATTAAAAAAAACTCAATCAATTAAGAAAGAAGAGAGAAAAGAGGAAAAGCTTATCAACTCCACCTCGCTTCATCATCCTCTTCCATTCATCTTCCCCTTCCATAGTTCATAACTGTATTATCACCTACAACAATGGATACAAAAGTTATTATAGAGCATGAACCTCAATATGTCATCCAAGTGTACAACCAAAGCGACCCGATTAGACCTACAACCAAACCTCAATATGAACCTCAGTGTACCACCCAAATAGAATTAGAGTTTCGCGGTAAACACACCAATTAAAAAGGAGAAGAGAAGGCTAGACAAGAGGTAAACGAAAAATTATTACGTACATCAACTACGAGCACTTCATAATACATTGCTTATATTTTAAGAACAAAACTAACACACCCAATGTGTTATAAGTCTGAAGTGGTAGTAAAAGAAGCATCCGTAACAATAGAAACCATAGAAGAAAAGAGGCTAAGATTAGATTTGAAAATCTCAACTAAAGACGCGAGAAAAAACTAAGAAAGATCAAAGCCATAATTCAAGAGAATTACGTTCTCCAATAAAAGTTAAAAAACGAATTATTAGTTACGCATTACATCTTATAGCGTTATATCTCATTTTCGCCTATATTCACTTGCTTACGTTTTTACAAACACATTTTCAGTCTAATTCACCTTGCTACACTTGTGGTGAGATGTTTGATGCATGTTTCGACACTTTTACTCCCCCTTTTCCCCACCATTCATTTAACATACATGTCATATATATTTCTGTAACTTGAATCGTTCAATCTTTCTAACCCCCGTCTTATTCAGAATTTAGGAATGTCTGTGAAAGTAACTAAAATTACAAAGACATGAAATCAAAACAAAAAATGCATAAATTAATAATAAAATAAATATTGGACAATGAAGCAAAAAGACAGAATTGCGATTTACAAAGGCCATAAAACAATATATTCCCGTGCGGTGCACGGGTATGGCAACTAGTTATTTTTTAAAAAGATTGAAGTTTAAGTAATTAAAAGTATTTAAATAACAAGTTGACAGATTTTATAGAATTGCACTGTCTTACTATAAAATTCATAATTAAATCATTAAAAATCAAAACAACGTAAGACTAGTGGGATCAAAAACTTTAGAAACTTAGTTACAACTTCTATTTCTGAAGAAAATCCAAAATCCAAATAAAACATGGGTTTGTATTCGTATATTTAAAAACTATCAGAATGAGACACCCGATAGTATTATTTTAATAAAACACGTTTAAAAATTGATTTAAAATAAAATCCAATTGAAAACATTAACTAGACTCTTCATAGTTTCTGTACGTAAATTACCAATCTATATAATATATTAAATAGAGAACAAAGCATCCTCCATGGTCCATCTCCCCAAATCTCAATGCTTAAGCAACCCACACGACGTGATATTATTTGGTGGAAGATGAAAAGGAGGGAGAGTTAAGTTGAAGAAGAAAAAGAGGGAGTTATGAAATGGAAGATGAAAAGGAGGTAGTTATGATTGGGTGGAAGATGAAAAGGAGGGAGGGTTAAGTGGAAGATGAAAAGGAGGGAGTTATGAAGTGAAAAATGAAAAGGAGGGAGTTATGATTGGGTGGAAGATGAAAATGAGGGAGAGTTAAGTGGAAGATGAAAATGAGGGAGTTTAAATGTCCTCATTAATAATGTAGAATCCAATGTTAAAAAATCAAGTTAAGTGGAAGATGAAGAAGATTAAAAGGAGGGAGAGTTAAGTGGAAGATGAAAAAAATGGAGAGTTAAGTGGAAGATGAAAAGGAGGGAGTTATGATTGGGTGGAAGATGAAAAGGAGAGAGTGTTAAGTGGAAGATGAAAATGGGGGAGTTATGATTGGGTGGAATAATGAAATGGAGGGAGTTTAAATGTCCCACTTTGAGTTTAAATGTCCTCGAAGCAATAAATTTCAACCACCTCCCATCCTCTTCCTCTTCCTCCCTTATAATTTACCACCTATAACAATGAGTACTTGCCTTTCTCATTACACCATACACATAAATTATCCTACACATCGTAATAAAATAGATAGTAGTGACAAACAACTAAGTACAAGTGATTAAGAGATCTAATGATAATATATATATATATATATATATATATATATATATATATTATATCGGTTTTTCTAACATGTGCCCACTGGGCACATGTTAATAATCTAATTAAGGGAACATTTACCATGATATTATCCTGAGAAGTTGAAATATTAAGCTTTAGTTACCATACTTATACGATATCAATTTTAATCTTGCCCGAATTAACTTATTAACGTGTGCCCAGTGGGCACACGTTAGAAAAACCGATATTATATTAAATAGAAAGCAAAACATCCTCCATGCTCTACACAAACAATACTCAATTCTAAGGTAACCCACTTGGCATGATGTGATTGGGTAGAAATTGGAGGGAGTTGAATACATAATCAATGCCAAAGTCGGTTATCAAATAAAATAATAATGGAGTAAGTTAAATCAAATGAAATTTCCATTTCTTATCAATGAATCTTAATATCACATATAATAATACAACAAATTATTAAATAAAAGTTTTGGATAGGATCGCAATTTCTGAAAATGTAGGTCATAATAAATTTCTTAATGATAACAAATAAATTTATTAATGCAAACAATTTGCATTGACTTTTACATTCACAGATGTTCTTATTGCTATAAAAGGTAGTATTACACAATTTACTATTTTCGATTAAAAAAAAGTACACTCTTATGAACACAAGACCCATGCTATTTAAAGTTAACTTGAAATATATTTATATAAATAATCAATGGATTATGACAAATATTAATTACATAAGGGTAAGTGAAAAGGTTTTGGTCAATTACTAATGTAATTAATTACATTTAATCAAAAAAAATAATATCAATTACAAATGTAATTAATTACATTTAATAAAAACAACTTAGTAAAGATGGTGAAACTCAACATAAAGATAACCATTTTCCAAGACGTTAATGATGGTGGCGAGATAAAATGACCCCACAAAACCAACCTCGCGAAACATCACCTCAACCACGTCACCAACGTTATAGAAATTAGACATTATGGAAATAGGTGTGACAGTGTTGATAAGTTTTGCAAAATAAACACAAGTATTTTAGTAAAATGAAGTGGGATATGTAAGTAGAAAGACGATCAAAGGGAAGGTATATATATAGTATGTGTGGGTTTACCAATCATAGCATAGAGGATTAAATAAATACCACACATATAGAAGACACTACAAAGAATATGATTAGCCTATACAACTACAACAATATGTCACAAAATTAAATACTCCCTCTGTTTCTTTGATATCTTCCACATTTCTTTTTTCAACCATTTATTTGATATCTTCCACTTTCCTTTTTTCTATCACACTTCTCTCTTACCTAGGTGGCCCACTTACTTTACTCCTTCTCTACTTTTACATATTTTATTGTTTTTTTTAAGAAATGTGCCACTTTTAAGGTGGAAGAAATCATAGAAACGGAGGGAGTACAATATACATTCAACACATTTAAATAGACATTAAACTCATTGAATATAAATGAAAACATCAAATAAAGTAATTGATGTGCAATTTTATTTCGTGCAAATTATTTTAATATGTTTACACAACATGTCAGTCCAAAGTATAGTACCCATGCACATCAATATATCTCAATACATTGCATATAAGAAAATAATAATACGGATAGATTGGTGGTTGGCTAGATCGTAAAGTACAGATTAAAGCAAAATCATGTGTCAGCTACAACAACTAAACCTATCAATAGTATCGTAACAATTGATGATGACAAAGTATTCGTAGCCCATAAATAAAAATTAGGAATCCAATGGGAATAATTTATGCAGATAAAATTAATTTCGTCGGTTTCTAACTATTCGTTTGTCCAACATTGAATAACATTTATGCTATAATCACCCATATATTTTAGCTCAATTTTTCGTTTCGTGTAGGAAGTATATTTTACCTAACCAACTTACACCAAAACAACATTTGAAAACAAAATTTTCAAACAAAATCACCACCTCATTCTTTACACCGAACACTGAAAAAATAAATACGATCCAACTAATTAGTTAGAACCCTTCAACTTCTTCCTCATAGATTATGTAGAATCCAAAGTGAAGAACCCATCAACTTCTTCCTCATTGATTATGTATAATCCAAAGTGAAGCAATAAATTTCAACCACCTCCCATCCTCTTCATCTTTCTCCCTTATAATCCACCACCTATAACAGTGAGTGCTTGCCTTTCCTATTACACCATCCAAGTGTACAACGAAACCGAGCTGATTCCCGCCGCCAAACGTCGTCTTATTGTTGTCGTTGGATGCAGACGACCCCAATTTTTTCCACCGCCCAGACTAACTCGGTATGTGCATGGCTATCAATTTCAACCACCTCCCATCCTCTTCATCTTCCTCCCTTATAATCCGCCACCTATAACAATGGGTGCTTGCCTTTCCCATTACACCATCCAAGTGTACAACGTAACCGAGCTGATTCCCGCCGCCAAACGTCGTCTTACTGTTGCCGTTGGATGCAGACGACCCCAATTTTTTCCACCGCCCAGACTAACTCGGTATGTGCGTGGCTATCAATTCGTTCCTGCTTCATTGGGTTCATGTTACTCATTATTAGTTCTCTGTTATCTTGGTAGTAGAAGTCAATCGATACAACCTCATTCTCACATAATTGACATAGTATTGTTATTGTAATGATAAGTTGATCGATGAGTTGATGTAGTATCATATCAACACGTCGATCATAGATTTAGAGGCATCTCTACATCATCTTAACGCGGGATCGATGTTTCTATTTTTGGGGTTGCTCTGGATGCTGCCTGCCTAAGTATAGGCGCCTGGACTAAGGCTCTTGGGTTCTGGGCCGCTTGGGCTCGGGCGGCTAGAGACTCGTGCGCCTGGGCCAGGGCGGTTCGAGTCCGGGTTATGGAAATTTTTGTTGTTTCCTAATTCTTGTGGGATTAGGGCTATATAAGCGGGCTGTGGGTGCTTGTTTTAGACATACTAGAATATCCATAGGGTCTAGAACATCCATATTTAGGTCATGTCGGGTTTCGGGAATATCCTAACCGAGTGGGCGGGTTCTTTTAAGAAATGTGACCCTGAGGTTTGTTCAAGTGATAGTTTAATTTGTCAGCGATTGTTGCGTTGAGTTGAGTCAAGATACAAGATGACTTCTTATTGGCATGTTCTAAGTTTTTGGACTCAAAAGACCATGTTTTTGCTTTCCCCGGGGGTAAAATGTGTCCTCTTCCTGAAGAGATAGATGCTATAGGTGGGTGGAGTTTGGTTCGGCCTTGCGTGCCTTTTGGGGATGATGCTTACGTGGAGCGGTTTTATCAATTTTTGGACCTTTCTTCATTGGAGAAGGCTAAAGGTTTCTTTGGGAGAGATGGCATTAACTTAGAGTTGCTTTTTAGGACATTCTCACAGGCTGGTTCCTATCATATTTCGGCCTTAGCATGTAGGCGTGCTTTTAACATTGCGGTGGCTTGTTATTATCTTTTCGAGGATGCGAGGGCGGGCGAAGGTTGGGGTAACCCTCTGGTTTTAGACGTGGTAAGGGGGATGGAACATGGACGATCACCCCTCTTTGCTTATTTTGAATGAACTCATTTTGGGTCTCGATGCTCGTGCTTGACTCCACCAGACATCTTTTCGGGGTTCCCGGATCATTTTACATGTGTTTTTGGCGCCATGTTTCTTTGTAGCTTGGTTTTTTTTTGTGGTTGCTTTGATTTGGAGGTGTGAAGTTTTGTAGTGGTTTGTACATGTTTGGTTACAGGAGCAGTTTGGTTTGGTCGACCCTCCCCGGGGCTTCAAAGGTTTTAACTATAGGGGTTTCATGGACCGGAAGATGGTGCAGGTGTGGAGCAAAGGTCACACGGAAAAGGAGTGGCTTTCCTATTTGGCTAAAGGGGAGGTGATCATCAGGTGGTCTATCCCATGGTGGAATATTTGTGGGCGTACCGGGTTTCCATTTTCGTCTTTGACCGAGGCTTTGTTAATACTATCCTTGAGGGATCATGTTTATATTTATCCGGGCATGTTGTCGAATCAAATGGGTGTCGAACCTCCCACTTTGAAGAATGCTAAGGTTATTCCTAGCTTTGACCCATGGACAGAGGATTCGTTCAGGGAATTCAGGGCGTCTTGGGAACAGAGGCTTTCGCGTCCCGTCGTTATTGAGAGTGTTCGACCGACCGACATTGCTTCCGTCCGGCGGAGGGTTTGCGAACACCCGTCAGGACAGAGCAACTCAAAAGTTAGGAAGACAGCGCCGCTAAGGGGCGAGGAGGTGACTCGAAGGACTGTCACTAAGTGCCTGACCAAAGACAGTGCTACCGATCCTAGTTCCATCAGTTCATCTAAGCGGGCCAAGACTAACGAGACCCATATTAAAAATGTGACAGAGGAAGGGAAGTGAGATTGGCTGGGCTCGCCTTTGGCTAGGGCGGTAGAGGCTTGCATTCAGAAGATCGATGATGAGAAACGCAAGCAGGTACACTAGAATGGCAAGAGGAAGAAAAGATTGGACCGGTAGAGCTCGACCATTTTGTACTATGTCTTAATAGTTGATATTATGTGGCGTATTAGTACTAGTTTTTTGTGGAGCTTTGACACGTTGTTGCTTTCCGGGATATCCGGATTACAGATGCTGGATGTAAATGCCTCGACAAAGGCTCGATTTAACCAACTTTTATTATTAATGAGAAGCACTTTGTCGTATTTATTTATTTATTTATTTTGTGGTGGCTTGCAACTCGATTCTTCATTTTACCCGGAGTGTCCTTCCTGGTTTTCACTCCGTCCTCGTCTCACCTATTTTTTTCTCTTTTTTTTTTGGTTTTTTTTTCTGACGGCTCGCAACTCGATTCTTCATTTTGCCCGTGGCGCCCTTTCGGGTTTTCACCCCGTCCTCGGCTCATCATTTTCTTTTTTTTTCCTTTTTTTTTACGACGGCTCGCAACTCGTTTCTTCGTTTTGCCCGGGACGCCCTTTCGGGTTTTCACCCCGTCCTCGGCTCGTCGTTTGTGCTTCGTCATTTTAAGTCACTCATTAGCCGAGACGTGGAAGGAGTCCCGATTTGTACATGAATCAAGTGATCGATTTTTTTGGTTTTTGGTTTATTTGTTTGTCTGTTTGGTTGTACCCGGAGGAGGGCTGCCTACGTATCCCCTTTTAAACGGAGTCAAACTATGTTCGTAGTTCTTTAAAAAATGTGAGTGATTTTGCTTTAGACTCGTTTATGCTAATTATCGATGCGAACTTGATGTTTTTTCTTTTTGTTGTTTTGCATGGCTTCCCCCTAAGTCGGAGGACGGGATGTGGTTGCCAGGGTGTCTATGGGTAGTATCGTTTGAGTTGGTCCATGTTGGTTGGGGTTGAGAATTGTTGACCGTCTAGGTCGGTGAGGATCACGGCGCCCCCCGAGAGTATTTTCTTAACGAGGTAGGGGCCCGCCCAGTTTGGTTTGAATTTCCCTCTAGGGTCGAGAAGAAGGGGTGCTCTAATGGATTTGATTACTAAATCTCCCTCGTGTATGTTTCGGGATTTCACTCGTTTATTAAGGGCTCATTGGATGTGTTGCTGGTCAGCTAGTACATTGGATAAGGCATGTATCCTACACTCGTCTAAGAGTACTAGCTCGTCATATCGTTTTTGGTTCCATTCTTCTTCAGGAATACCACTCTCGGATAATATCCTTAGTGACGGTATTTCTAGCTCTACGGGTTGTATGACTTTGGAACAGTAGGTTAGGTAATACGGTGTGGCTCTAGTGGGTGTTTGATAGGATGTTCGGTACCCCATAAGGCGAAGGGAATTTTGCTTGGCAATCCCGATAATTGTCTAGCATTTTCTTAAGGATTATGGTGATGGTTTTGTTGGTTGCTTCTACGGCTCCGTTCGTTTGTAGTCTATAGGGTGATGACTTATGTTTTTGGATTTTGTATTTGTCGAGTTTTTGGGTGTCGGCCCTGAAATGAGCCCCCTGATCACTGATTATTTCGTGAGGTATACCGTAGCGGCAGATGATATTGTTTTGTAAGAACTTGACTACTTCCTTTGAGGTTAGTACGGTGTAAGAGGCGACTTCTACCCATTTGGTGAAATAATCGACGACCACTAATATAAAGCAATGCCGACCGGTCCCGGATGGGTGTACTTTTTGTAACACCCCGTGTTTTCATAATTCGATAAACATATATAAACTCTTTTAAATCCATCCCCATTATCCTTTAATCCATCCATCCCTTGTATGCTTGGAATTAATATTTCAAGTTCCCACCCTTCACACTTTTGTTTATACTCTTAAACTCTTATGTTCGGATGGACTAATAAACTAAGGCAATATGTTTGCTCATTTTACGTCATGTTAGAGACGTATTTGGCTCTTGATCAAAACATAAAAGTTTTAGATATTTCTCTTAGCTTTCCAACGCCACCTTAATCGTTTTAATCGTATTTCTTTAGAGAAAGTTAGGCTCGAAATACGACAGGCTGTCACCGTAACCCGCGGACCAAATCTAGTCCGTCCTTATCTCTATTTCACCCACACTTCACTTATTTTGTTTTTGTTTTTGTCACATGCTTGCAACTTGCCAACTTGCCAACTTGCCAACTTGCCAACTTCCTTTGAGCCCAAGGCCTATGAGCATAGATTTATAGTCCATGCATGGCTATGGCTAATCACTTACCTAAACTACCTAGCCTTAGTCATCTCATCATCTTGTCCATAAATTCATGTGCTTCACTCTTTACTCTCCATTCTTCCTCCATGTTGTCGTAAACATCATCTCAATTCCTCACAACTTTCCTCTTCACCTTTTCAACTCACATCATCCCCATTTCTCACCATTTTCTTTTCCATATCCTCTTCTCACATCATTCCTAATTACTAGTAAGTATAGATTATTTATCCATTAGTTTTAGGGTTATTTAACAACAATAATACCAACTATAGGGCGTCTTCCCAAAATAATACCAATTTCAATAAATCCGAGAATAATACGTATTATTGGAGTAGTTAAACAAGAGTAGTATAAGTGAATTTATAACCTGCTACATCAGGTCACCTAATTAATATTTAACCTGCTACTTATCCTCCATCCTCCTCCTTTGACACGGATAACGGGTGAACTGTGTCGGGTCAGCTTTGGGTCAGGTCACTTTCGGGTTATAATAATCGGGTTGACTTCGGGTCGGGACGGATAATTTCGGGTTCGGGTCATTCTCGGGTTTGCTGTTTTCAACCTTTTTAGGGATATCGACTAATTTTCTATGATAATACTCGGTTCAGTTTCGGGTTAGCTCGGGTCAAAATCATGCTACGGTTCGGGTGTCGGGTCGGTTTCGGTTTGGCTTATTCGAGTCGGGTCAGTTTTCTCAAGTCTACTCCTTCTTACTCTTCTCCTTCATCCTCTCTCTCCATTACCCTTCATCCTTCTTCCGTTTTTTTCTATAAGTTTCGTTTAGATTAACGTGTTGATTTTGGTGTAGGATTGTGTTGTTAGTCAGATTTGGTGAGGTTGAAGGAAGAGGAAGACCGAAGACATTAATGACGTTTAATTCCTCGTATACTGAGTAAGTGAAAAAGAGTGAACATTAAACAAATTAAAGGCGAAAAAGCAAGGTGAACGAGTTCTATCGTTAACTGGTCATCTATATATACTACTCTGATTTAACTACTCCAAAAATATGTATTATTCTCAGATTTATTAAAACTGGAATTATTTTCGGAAGACGCTCTATAATTGATATTATTGCTGTTAAATAAAATTAAAGGTGAAAAAAGAAGGTGGAAGGGTTCTACAGGTAACCGGTCACCCATACTAGTCTCGTTTAACTACTTCAATAATACGTATTATTCTCAGATTTATTAAAATTGATATTATTTTGGGAAGACGCCCTATAGTTGGTATTATTGTTGTTAAATAACCCTTAGTTTTATTTATTTCTAGTTAAATTGTGTATTGTCTTCTTGATAAATTTTATTAATTTAAACTAGGTGGAGAAGAGACCTTGGTGGAAGGAAACCACCTGAGTTAATATCATTCATATCCTATCTATTAGTAATACTAATTTCTCTCAAGGTAACTAGGTTACTCCTTTTTTGATTTATGAAATTTTAACATTTTTATGAATTTATAATAAGATTGAGGATATATATGAAGTTTAAAAATTATGGTAATATATGAACTTTATGGTATATAAATTATGTATGTATTTTTGTGATGAATATATGAATATATGATTGGTTTTATTGCTCATTATTTAATCATGCTTGTAATTTATTTATCATGCAATAAATATATAAATTATATGAATGATTAAAATAGTTGTGTTCTTAATTATATTCCTACTTTTTATATTGATGATGTTGCAAGTAGATTTTTAAGCTTTAGATTTGATTTTCGGATCATTATTTTATTTTTCCATATTATCACATTTTTTTATGATTACTCATTCATGCATGCATAAATATCCACAATATGTAAATAATTATGAAAATAAATAAATTATTTTTGTTGTAATATGACTTTTTAGTGTGTAATAAAATTTTGCATGGTGATTTTATAATTTATATAATTTTTTTTGGATTTAAATGGATAATTAGGCAATAAAGCCCTGAAGGTTATAATATATATGAAATAAATTCATATGGTATTTTATATAAATATATTCTGATTTTTTTTTTGTTAAAATTAATTTATGAGTGTCACAAAATGTTTTTTTTATCTATTTATTTAATTAATTATTCATAAAATTCCCTATTTAAATGTTATTATAAATTGTAAGTATGAAGACTTGTTAAATAATTAATATGACATTATTTTAATTGAATTTAAAACTTAATTTTATATTAAATAAATTTCATGGACAATATATAATTTTAATTTAATCATTTATAATGTGCAGTTAAGCATATTCATGATTGTATAATAATTAAAAAGATAAGTTTTCGTCACCCTAAATAACACTGCTTGTTGACCTTTAACTAAATTTTAATTCTGGAAGAGAACAGAGTAGTAGTTCTGTTGCAGTAGTTAGACACAATGCCCGTGACGGCCAGGGTTCAAACCCAAGTGCTAACATATTTTGAATTTCTGTTAGATCTTTTAAAATTTTGTGAATAAATTACATGTTATGTTGTAAAACATAAAAAATACTTATTCTAAGAGATTGATCTATTATTTTTATAAATATCAATTATTTAATATTTTTCAACTTTTATTATGTATCATAAATAATAATTTGATCATTTTATTTAATAAATGAATTTTTATTCATGTGTACGAGAAATATAAAATATTGTAATTAATTGTTGTACATGTCATATGATCTAATACTATTTGCTTAATCGTATGGTTAACATAAAAAAAATTATTTAGTCTTCATGATCGGATAATATGACTTTGATAAATGGTTGTTTTAAGCGACATTGATTTTTATGGTGGAAAATTTATCTTATACTCTAGCAATTTTATTATACTTTATTTTTATTGATGCTATTTAAATTGATTGCTCGGTTATGAGCATTTGGCATGTTAACATGGGGTTATCCATGGTGCCCAGATATTATCTTTTGGACCTTGTTCCATTTTATATATGGTATGGCTAGAGTATAAGATATCGAGTAGATTTCAGGTTATTGGTCTACTCGAGAAGAGCAATACCAAACTGGGTAGGTTTCAGGTTATTGGCCTACCTAGTACCCTGACATGGTTTCAGGTTATTGGCCTGCTAAGGTTGACCGTTCCTTATGGAATACTCTTATGAGTCTATGAATATGTCGTTTGGGGGTCAAGGGTCCGCACTTTTACGCCTTGACTGGTTAAGGGTCCGCACTTTTACGCGTTAACTAGACATTTTGTCCCTCGAAAGTCTGGCCAGTCTTAGACACGGGTTCACGGTTATGTGTCCCACCATAGGGTTATTTTGGTGTCAGGTTATTGGCATCAAAGTTTAGGGTTTCAGGTTATTGGCCCTAGACGGTGCTCGTTCTTACCTCGTGTTATTCTATATATTTTTGGTTCGAGTTCTGGAAGGGTGCATCAGCTTTGCATTATATTTATTTATATATTTATTTTATTTATTTATTTATCTGTGACTAGGTATTATTAACGTTATCATATTTTCCTTGCTACTAATATATGTGATTTTTTTCACCTTTGATGAACTTTATATGTTATCATGTTTTTAAATGTAGTATATGTTATCTCTTATTATATTCTCGTAATTATGATTAGATTTTCATCAGTCACGACTGGGAGGACTCCTAGTTACTCCCCACTGACGGTGGACTTTTATTCTTTTCAGGTTAATGTGCTACTTGATCGTGAATGGGGTTGACTTGAGAGAGAATTAATATTGAATAATATGTTTAATAATCCAACCTTGTAGTTTTATTTTGATTGGGTTTCAATTCCGAGAGTAGTTGTATGCGTTAAGACATATTAATTATCTATGTTGGTAACACTCGGATTTAGTTAACCATGGTGTTTCCGCCACCATGGTATATTATTAAATATAAGACGCTATAATTATCTATCTTGTCTCTTTTGTTTAAATCCGGGGAGTTACAGTTGGTATCAGAGCCAGAACGCTGCCAACATTCTCGGATTGAAATAAGACTTAAATAAATATTAGTTTGACTAAAAGAGAGTGGGGTAGAAACAAGTAAGGACTTGATTGTTGTTTATATTATGGGTCTTTTACTTGTGGACAAGACATTTATTTGTGTCTTACCTGTGGATAAGATATTTTTGTTACTGATTCCTTATGGCTGAGTAGTTGCATGTAAGTGGTAGCATAGGATCTCTACCACTTGAATCACTTGTTATCTTTGGATGCAGATGAATACCCGCCAAGGAAACGGCCACGCCAATGCTGAGAATGAAAGGGTTCGTATGATCGAGACGGCTTTATAAAAACTACTGGAGAAAGAGAACAATGCTCCACAAGTTGATCGTGAAGGATCCGTCTTTGAGCGTTTCAATCGCCACAAGCCCCCAGAATTCATGGGAGTCACGGACCCTATCATCCTTGAGAATTGGATCCACCAAATGGAAAAGTTGTTTATCGTGACCCAGATGCCTGAAAATATGAAGATCGATTTGGCTAGCTTTTACTTCCGCGATGAAGCAGATCGTTGGTGGGACCTTATGAAAGACTCGCTAAGAGCTCAACCTGGGTTTGGCTGGTCCGAGTTCAAAGAGAGTGTGAAAGCTCGTTTTTATCCCGAGGCTCTTCGTTGGAGGAAGCCACAAGAATTCTTGGATCTGGAGCAAGGTGATATGACTGTTGAGGAATACACAAGAAAGTTCATAGAACTTGCTCGATTTGCATCCATGGTAATTCCGACTGAGACGGAGAAAATTCGTCACTATGAATTGAGGTTAGCTCCAAGGGTTCGTACTGCAATTGTGGCTCTCCCCTCACAGACTTTTCAAGAAGCTTATAATCGTGCCCTTGGTGTTTATGATGCGGTTCTGAGTCAAGAAGCTCTTGAGCGTCGATCGGGAAAGAGAGCACCTGCTCCATTGCCATCTATGCAAGGATCCGTGAAAAAGATGAAGAATAACAACACTTTTGGGACAACTCTCCCTAACACCACTCACTAGAGCGATCGTCAATGTTTTCGTTGCAAGAAAGCTTATCACCCTGGGAAAAATTGTAATGGGACTGATATTACATGCTACAATTGCCAGGGTATTGGTCACACCGCAAATCGTTGCCCTCAAAGAGTGTCTCAAGGTTCAGGGAGTGGTAGTGAGAACAATAGGCCTCATCAGGTGCCCAACCAGGGTCGTATTTATGTGATGAACCGTGCAGAGGAAGAGACTAATCCGGATGTCATTACTGGTACATTTCTTGCTAACTCTACTCCTGCATTCGTATTATTTGATACTGGTGCTTCATTATCCCTTATCTCCACATCTTTTGTTCTTAAGGCTCAACTCTTACCTAGTGCCCCCACTAAAACCACCAGAGCTCTTCCCACTGGGGAGATTGTCTCTTGTTCCACAATCTTTCGTGACATTTCCATATCCATTGCGGGAACTGACTTTCCTGCTGATCTCATAAGTTTTAAACTCTGGGAATTCGACATTATACTTGGCATGGATTGGTTAGCTAGGTTTGACGCAAAGTTCGTGTGTCGAGATCAAAAGATCATTCTGAAAAGTCCTTTGGGTACAAGGATTTCGTATAAGGGTATCTTAGTTAAACCAGGAATTAAATGGGTGTCTGCCCTAAAGATTAGGGAATTGAGGAGAAAGGGATATCAGGTGTATTTATGTAGTGTACAAGATGTCACTACGGAAGCTAAGATTGAGGATATTCCTATTGTTCAGGAGTTCGGCGATTTGTTTCCCGATGAGCTTCCAGGTGTCCCTCCAGAGCGAGATGTCGAGTTTAACATCGACCTCCTACCCAGTACTGGCCCTATTTCAAAGGCGCCCTACCGTATGGCTCCAGCCGAAATGCAAGAGTTAAAGAAACAACTGGAGGAATTGATCGATAAGGGCTTTATTCGCCCAAGTGTGTCACCTTGGGGTGCCCCAGTACTGTTTGTGAGGAAGAAGGATGGAAGCATGAGATTATGCATCGACTATAGAAAATTGAACAAGGTAGCGATCAAGAACCGTTACCCACTCCCAAGAATCGAGGATTTATTCGATCAACTTAAGGGAGCAAGTACTTTCTCAAAGATCGACTTGAGGTCGGGTTATCATCAAATTCCAGTGAGGAAAGAGGATATCCCTAAAACCGCTTTTCGATCAAGGTATGGGCACTATGAGTTTGTAGTAATGCCCTTTGGTCTAACCAATGCTCCAGCGGTGTTTATGGATCATATGAATAGGACCTTCCATGAGTATTTGGACAAATGTGTAGTGGTGTTCATTGATGATATCCTCATTTATTCAAAGAATGAAGAGGATCATGCTAAACATCTGAGATCGATATTGGAGACGTTAAGAAAGCAAAAGTGGTTTGCAAAGTTCTCAAAATGCGAATTCTGGCTTAAGAAGGTCGCATTTTTAGGGCATGTCGTTTCTGGTGAAGGCATTAGCATTGACCCAGCTAAGGTTCAAGCTATAGTGAATTGGGAAAGTCCAAAGAATGTGAGGGAAATACGTAGCTTCTTGGGTCTGCCAGGATACAACCGAAGGTTCGTCAAGGACTTCTCAAAGGTAGCAAAGCCAATGACTTCTTTATTGAAGAAGGAGTCAAAATTTGTGTGGTCTAGTGCATGCGAAGAGGCGTTTGAAGAGTTAAAGAAAAGATTAACGTCAGCACCAATCTTGACTTTACCCGAAGAAGGAGTGAGCTTTGATGTTTACAGCGATGCGTCAAAGAACGGCCTCGGCTGTGTATTGATGCAAAATGGAAAAGTTGTAGCCTATGCCTCAAGACAACTAAAGGAATGCGAGAAAAACTATCCGACTCATGATCTCGAGTTGGCAGCAGTAGTCTTTGCTCTTAAGATTTGGAGGCACTATCTTTATGGAGTATCATGTAACTTTTACACCGATCACAAGAGCTTAAAGTACATTTTTACCCAAAGAGATCTAAACGCAAGGCAAAGGAGGTGGATATAATTGATTAATGACTACGACCTCCAACTCCAATACCATGAAGGAAAGGCCAATGTGGTGGCTGATGCATTAAGTAGAAAAGAAAAACACAAAATGAATGTCGTCATGGTGTTGCCCGATGACCTTTGTCATGAATTTCGAAAGTTGAATTTAGAGGTAGTTCAGCAAGGAAGTATCGCTCTGAATGCTATGAGTGCTGAACCTGAGATCTACCACGAAATTCGAATAAAACAACAAGAGGATCCAGTGCTTGAAGGCCTACGTGCCAAGGTCAGTGAAGCAAATGATTTTGAAGTCTGGGCGGATGGGAGTTTAAGATTTCAAGGTAGGTGGTGCATCCCTGACTGTGATGATCTTAAAATGAAGATTATGCAGGAAGCTCATAGTACACCATATTCTATTCATCCTGGTGGAGATAAGATGTATAAGGATTTGAAGAAATTCTTTTGGTGGCCTAACATGAAAAGAGAAATTGCGAATTTTGTGGCCAGATGTCTTACCTATCAAAAAGTAAAGTTCGAACATCGAAGACCTGGTGGTCTCTTGCAGCCCTTAGAAATTCCCGTGTGGAAATGGGATTCCATCTCCATGGACTTTGTAACTGGGTTACCAAGGTCGCCCACGGGAAAGAATGCCATTTGGGTAGTGGTGGACCGTTTAACTAAAGTAGCTCACTTCATTCCAATGAAAGATACTTGGAGTTTGGATAAGATGGCGGTGGCATACCAAAGAGAAGTTACTAGATTTCATGGAGTTCCTAAAGATATATTTTCTGATCGTGACCCACGTCTTTGTTCGCATTTTTGGAGAAAGCTCCAGGAAGCATTAGGTAGTAAGTTAAAGTTGAGTACAACTTTTCACGCTGCTACAGATGGTCAAACCGAACGCACTATTCAAACTTTAGAGGATATGCTCCGAGCGTGCGTGCTAGAATTCCAAACAGGATGGGAGAAGAGTCTTCCCTTAGTAGAGTTCTCGTACAATAACAGTTATCACGCTAGTATCAAGGTGGCTCCATTCGAGGCATTGTATGGGAGGAAATGTCGAAGTCCTTTGTGTTGGATGATATTAGTGAGGTTGCAGTTGTTGGCCCTGAAATGATCCAAGAGTCCATTGAGCAGGTTAAGTTGATCCGGGAAAAGATGAAAGCGGCTCAAGATCGGTAAAAGTCATATGCTGACTTGCGTCGAAGGCCAATAGAGTTTGATGTTGGGGACAAGGTCTTTCTTAAGGTGTCACCCATGAGAGGGGTGAAGAGATTTGGAATTAAGGGAAAATTGAGCCCTAAGTTTGTAGGACCATATGAAGTACTTGAACGAATTGGTGAAGTAGCTTATAAGTTAGCTTTACCCCCTAATCTGTCTAAGGTACATGATGTCTTTCATGTATCTCAATTGAGAAGATATCGGAGCGATCCATCTCATGTACTTCAGTCGGACAGTCGAGGTGGAACCAAATTTGACTTATGAGGAGCAACCCGTCCAGATCTTAGATAGGAAGGACAAAACCTTAAGGAATAAGGTCATACCATTAGTAAAGGTTTTGTGGCGTAGCCAAAGGTTTGAAGAAGCAACAAGGGAGACAGAGGCGTCCATGCAAGCAAAATACCCTCACTTGTTTGATAGAGGTACACACTCCCTCTAGTTTCGAGGACGAAACTTTTCTTAAGGGGGGAGGGTTGTAACACCCCGTGTTTTCATAATTCGATAAACATATATAAACTCTTTTAAATCCATCCCCATTATCCATTAATCCATCCATCCCTTGTATGCTTGGAATTAATATTTCAAGTTTCCACCCTTCACACTTTTGTTTATACTCTTAAACTCTTATGTTCGGATGGACTAATAAACTAAGGCAATATGTTTGCTCATTTTACGTTATGTTAGAGACGTATTTGGCTCTTAATCAAAACATAAAGGTTTTATATATTTCTCTTAGCTTTCCAACGCCACCTTAATCGTTTTAATCGGATTTCTGTAGAGAAAGTTAGGCTCGAAATACGACAGGCTGTCACCGTAACCCGCGGACCAAATCTATTCCGTCCTTATCTCTATTTCACCCACACTTCACTTATTTTGTTTTTGTTTTTGTCACATGCTTGCAACTTGCCAACTTGCCAACTTGCACTTCCTTTGAGCCCAAGGCCTATGAGCATAGATTTATAGTCCATGCATGGCTATGGCTAATCACTTACCTAAACTACCTAGCCTTAGTCATCTCATCATCTTGTCCATAAATTCATGTGCTTCACTCTTTACTCTCCATTCTTCCTCCATGTTGTCGTAAACATCATCTCAATTCCTCACAACTTTCCTCTTCACCTTTTCAACTCACATCATCCCCATTTCTCACCATTTTCTTTTCCATATCCTCTTCTCACATCATTTCTAATTACTAGTAAGTATAGATTATTTATCCATTAGTTTTATTTATTTCTAGTTAAATTGTGTATTGTCTTCTTGATAAATTTTATTAATTTAAACTAGCTGGAGAAGAGACCTTGGTGGAAGGAAACCACTTGGGTTAATATCATTCATATCCTACCTATTAGTAATACTAATTTCTCTCAAGGTAACTAGGTTACTCCTTTTCTTGATTTATGAAATTCTAACATTTTTATGAATTTATAATAAGATTGAGGATATATATGAAGTTTAAAAATTATGGTAATATATGAACATTATGGTATATAAATTATGTATATATTTTTGTGATGAATATATGAATATATGATTGGTTTTATTGCTCATTATTTAATCATGCTTGTAATTTATTTATCATGCAATAAATATATAAATTATATGAATGATTAAAATAGTTGTATTCTTAATTATATTCCTACTTTTTATATTGATGATGTTGCAAGTAGATTTTTAAGCTTTAGATTTGATTTTCGGATCATTATTTTATTTTTCCATATTATCACAGTTTTTTATGATTACTCATTCATGCATGCATAAATATCCACAATATGTAAATAATTATGAAAAAAAATAAATTATTTTTGTTGTAATATGACTTTTTAGTGTGTAATAAAATTTTTCATGGTGATTTTATAATTTATATAATTTTTTTTGGATTTAAATGGATAATTAGGCAATAAAGCCCTCAAGTTATAATAAATATGAAATAAATTCATATGGTATTTTATATAAATATATTCTGATTTATTTTTTGTTAAAATTAATTTATGAGTGTCACAAAATGTTTTTTTTATCTATTTATTTAATTAATTATTCATAAAATTCCCTATTAAAATGTTATTATAAATTGTAAGTATGAAGACTTGTTAAATAATTAATATGACATTATTTTAATTAAATGTAAAACTTTATTTTATATTAAATAAATTTCATGGACAGTATATAATTTTAATTTAATCATTTATAATGTGCAGTTAAGCATATTCATGATTGTATAATAATTAAAAAGATAAGTTTTCGTCACCCTAAATAACACTGCTTGTTGACCTTTAACTAAATTTTAATTCTGGAAGAGAACAGAGTAGTAGTTCTGTTGAAGTAGTTAGACACAATGCCCGTTTACTTGACGGCCAGGGTTCAAACCCCACTGCTAGCATATTTTGAATTTCTGTTACATCTTTTAAAATTTTGTGAATAAATTACATGTTATGTTGTAAAACATAAAAAATACTTATTCTAAGAGATTGATCTATTATTTTTATAAATATCAATTATTTAATATTTTTCAACTTTTATTATGTATCATAAATAATAATTTGATCATTTTATTTAATAAATGAATTTTTATTCATGTGTACGAGAAATATAAAATATTGTAATTAATTGTTGTACATGTCATATGATCTAATACTATTTGCTTAATCGTATGGTTAACATAAAAAAAATTATTTAGTCTTCATGATCGGATAATATGACTTTGATAAATGGTTGTTTTAAACGACATTGATTTTTATGGTGGAAATTTATCTTATACTCTAGCAATTTTATTATACTCCCTCCGATTCTTTAGGTTCGCAATATTTACTATTCATACCAAAAATAAGAATATTAAGTGGGGACCACTTATGAGTGATGTTATTGTGAGAATAAACAATATAATAATGGAAAAAGTTAGATAGGTAAAAAGTTAGTGGATATTTTGGAATATAATAATGAAAAGTGAAGGGTATGTTGGTCATTTCATAAGAAAAATAAAGTCCAAATTGGAAATGTAGCAAACCTAATGAATTTGTCAAATATGGAATATGTTGCGAACCTAAAGAATCGGAGGGAGTACTTTATTTTTATTGATGCTATTTAAATTGATTGCTCGGTTATGAGCGTTTGGCATGTTAACATGGGGTTATCCATGGTGCCCAGATATTATCTTTTGGACCTCGTTCCATTTTATATATGGTATGGCTAGAGTATAAGATATCGAGTAGATTTCAGGTTATTGGTCTACTCGAGAAGAGCAATACCAAACTGGGTAGGTTTCAGGTTATTGGCCTACCTAGTACCCTGGCATGGTTTCAGGTTATTGGCCTGCTAAGGGTTGACCGTTCCTTATGGAATACTCTTATGAGTCTATGGATATGTCGTTTGGGGGTCAAGGGTCCGCACTTTTACGCCTTGACTGGTTAAGGGTCCGCACTTTTACGCCTTAACTAGACATTTTGTCCCTCGAAAGTCTGGCCAGTCTTAGACACGGGTTCACGGTTATGTGTCCCACCATAGGGTTATTTTGGTGTCAGGTTATTGGCATCGAAGTTTAGGGTTTCAGGTTATTGGCCTTAGACGGTGCTCGTTCTTACCTCGTGTTATTCTATATATTTTTGGTTCGAGTTCTGGAAGGGTGCATCAGCTTTGCATTATATTTATTTATATATTTATTTTATGTATTTATTTATCTGTGACTAGGTATTATTGACGTTATCATATTTTCCTTGCTACTAATATATGTGATTTTTTTCACCTTTGATGAACTTTATATGTTATCATGTTTTTAAATGTAGTATATGTTATCTCTTATTATATTCTCGTAATTATGATTAGATTTTCATCAGTCACGACTGGGAGGACTCCTAGTTACTCCCCACTGACGGTGGACTTTTATTCTTTTCAGGTTAATGTGCTACTTGATCGTGAATGAGGTTGACTTGAGAGAGAATTAATATTGAATAATATGTTTAATAATCCAACCTTGTAGTTTTATTTTGATTGGGTTTCAATTCCGAGAGTAGTTGTATGCGTTAAGACATATTAATTATCTATGTTGGTAACACTCGGATTTAGTTAACCATGGTGTTTCCGCCACCATGGTATATTATTAAATATAAGACGCTATAATTATCTATCTTGTCTCTTTTGTTTAAATCCGGGGAGTTAGACTTTTCCTATGAAGTCTATTCCCCAAGTAGAGAAAGGCCAGGGTGTGGCTATAGTGTGTAGAGGATATGGCGGTAGGTGTTGGATGTTGGCAACTATTTGGCAATTGTGGCAGTGACGAACGTGACGTCGACAGTCTGCCTCTAAGGTAATCCAGTAATAACTCAATCTCATTATTTTTCGGGCTAGTAGGTGTGCACTCATGTGGGGTCTGCACTCTCCGTCATGTACCTCTTCCATGACTCTTTCGGATTGATTTTTGTTTATGCACCTAAGGAGGATTCCCTGTGGGGTTCGTTTGTATAGTAGTCCTTGATTCAAGAGGTAATGGATGGCTTGTATTCGTAGGGCTCTTTTGTTCTTGGTGTTAGTGTTGGGCGGATATGACCCGTGAGTTTTAAAGTCTAGGATTGCTTTGTACCAAGGTTCTTCGGGGGTATCGTCGGTTTCGAGGTTATGGATGTGGGCTGGTTGTTCGCTTCTCTCTATGCGGATAGGCATAGAGAAGAGATGGTCGGGCATGTTTATTAGTGAGGCTAGTTTGGATAACGCATCCGCGAATTGGTTTTCTTCGCGGGGTATGTGTATAAAGTTGATTTCGGTAAATTCCCGGGATATTGTTTCCAGTTTGGTTTGGTATGGGGTTAGGTTTTCGTTGTAAACTTTCCAGGTACCTGTGGCTTGGTTGACTACTAAGGATGAATCCCCGTGTACTCTAAGGTTTTTCACTCCTAGAGATATGGCTGCTTTTAGGCCTATTCGGTAGGCTTCGTATTCGGCTGCGTTGTTGGTAACGGGGAAGTCTAGTTTGACCGATATGGGTATATGGTCACCTATCGGGTATATCAGGAGGATTCCTACTCCGTACCCCCTCATGCTCGAGGCACCATCGAAGTATAGGTCTCACGATTCGCTCTCGGCGAACAAAATGTCCTCATAAGGGAAGGACCAGGTGTCTGTTGTTGATTTTTCCTCTACTAGGTTCTCGGCTAGAAAGTCGGCTACGACCCTTTCTTTAATGACCTTAAGGGATATGTATGTTAAATCAAATTCTGCCAACATAAGTGTCCATCGGGCTAGTCGTCCGTTGAGGACAGGTTTCTCGAAGATGTATTTGATGGGATCCATTTTTGAGTATACGTGCACGGTGTGTCTAAGCATGTAGTGCCGAAGTTTTTTGGTTGACCATACTAGGGCAAGGGAGGTTCTCTCTTGGGGCGTGTATTTTGTTTCGTACTCGAGGAATTTCTTGCTAATGTAGTAAATAGCCCTCTCTTCTTTGTTAACGGTTTGCGCTAGCATGGCTCCCATTGCGGTTTCGGTTACGGTAAGGTGGAGGGAAAGTGGTAGTCCCTTTTTGGGAGGCATTAACACTAGGGGTTGTGCTAGTATTTCTTTTACCTTGTCGAAGGCTCTTTGGCATTTATCATCCCAGACGGTAGGTTCGGTTATTTTGAGTTTTTTGAAAATGGGTTCACAGACCATGGTCAGTTTGGCAATGAAGCGACTGATGTATTGAACCTTACCCAAAAATCCTCTAATCTCCTTTTCGTTTGAGGGTGCGGGCATGTCTAACAAGGCTTTTATCTTGGATGGGTCTATTTCGATTCCTCGCTGGCTCACTACGGGACCTAAAAGTTTCCCAGATGTGACCCCAAAGGCGCATTTTATTGGGTTAAGCCTCATATTATACTGACGTAGGCGTTTGAAGAATTTTTCGAGGGCCTAGACATGTCCGTCTCGGTTTTGGGATTTGACTATCACGTTATCTACATACACCTCGACTTCTTTGTGCATCATATCATGTAAAAGTGTGGTTGCGGTTCTTTGGTAGGTTGCTCCGGCATTCTTAAGTCCGAAAGGCATCACCGAGTAACAATAGGTTCCCAAAGGCGTGGTGAAGGCTATTTTAGACATGTCCTCTTTTGCCATTTTTATTTGATTATATCTAGCATACCCGTCCATGAAAGAGAGTAGGGCGTGATCGGCGGTAGTATCTACAAGGATATTTATGTGAGGTAAAGGGAAGTCATCCTTTGGGTTGGCTTTGTTAAGGTATCGGAAATCTACACAGACCCGGATTCTCCCATCCTTTTTGGGGACGGGGACTATATATGTTGGCTACCCAGTCGGAATATTCGGAGACGTGTATGAACCCGGCTTTAAATTGTTTATCTACCTCCTTCTTGACCTTAAGGGCCCACTCGGGTCGCATGCAGCGTAGCTTCTGTTTTACTGGTTTAAACCCGGGTTTGATTGGGACTCGGTGTTCAGCGATATCTCTGTCTATGCCTGGCATGTATTTGTAGGAGCAGGCGAAGACGTCTTTATATTGTGTGTGTAGGTTCATAAGTTGCTCCCTCTCAATGGGATCTAAGGAGGTTCCTATTTTTAGGACTTGGGCTTCCAGAGGGGTTCCAATGTTTTGGGATTTGGTGTCTTCGATTACCGGGGCGCCTAACTCTTGTCTGGCTAACTCTCTCAAGGTTTCTGGTGGGAGATAAGTGTCATAAGAGTCATTTTGGTCATTTTTGTTTTGCTCGTTATCGATAATGGCATTGCATGTTAAGTGCGACGAGTCATAAGCGAAAGTATTTTTATTATTAGTTAAATAGGGCATGTCGAGGACTTTGGATAAGGAGACCCTCTGTTCGTCCAACAGAGATAACATTACTGGGATTTCCGGGACAGGCCCCGGTTCATCCTGAACAAACACGGGTGTAGATGGAAGACAAACGATACTAGACTCTTGGCCCGTTTCAGACTCAGATCCGGACTCAGACTCGGACTCTGTTTCGGACTCGGACTCTTCGAACATCCTCCCCTCTCCTGTGGTTAGCTTGAACCTCCTACCATTCTCGTTGATCCATGTGACGGATTTCCTCCACCCTCTACCTTCTTGGTTTTTGTCGGTATTGACAATAAGGGAGATGGGGTCAAACTGCTTGTCAGTCATGACCACATTGACTAGCGCACTGGTATTCACAGGGACGAAACGCTCTTCCCCGAATAAGAGACTGTTGGCCAGGCCATCCATACAAGATGTGTGTATGGGTCTTAAGATGTTTGGTGTGGTTCCCCGGATGAAGTAGCAGTCTTGGAATATTTCTATTCCAGGATGCCGGATGCCTTCGATGTAGGTTGGTTCGGAAAATCCCATATAAGGTTCGTTGTCACCTTCTTTTACGAAATATCCATTTAGGGTGAGGTCATATGGCGGGATTTGGATGCCTTGAGTTTTACGTGCGCGCATGATAGCCATGCGTTTGCGGATTTCGTTCTCGGTTGCGGGGTACCCGAAACCTATTGTGCGGGCTTGTCCTATGGGATCCCGGAGTTCATTTGCGGTGCCGGGATTTTTCCTAGTGACAACCTCAAGAAATGCCCCTGTTGTCTCATTATGAAATTGATGACTAGGATCGAATTCTGATCGAGTTCGAACGGGGCTAGGTCTTGTTCTAACAGGTTTACTACGTGTCCCCTTAACTCGGTATCAGCATCTTCCGTGACTTGCGAGGTGGTGGCTTTTTCTACAAAGGCTCTTATGGGGAGGCATGGATGGTAACTATTTCACCGTTGATGGGAACTTTCACATTTTGGTGTAAGGGGATGGTACGACTTTTAGGGCATGGATCCAAGGGCGCCCTAGGATCATGTTACAAGATCCAGTTTTGACATCTAAGACCTGAAAGTCCATTTTCCTTTCTATGGGCCCCACAATGGTGCTAATGGTTGCGACTCATGCGACCGGACGCCTCGTGCCATCGTAGGCGCGCACCCCGGATTCGGTGGGTACGAAGTCAGTGTCTGACATTCCTAAGGCGCGGGCAGTTTTGAGGGGGATTACGTTTACGGCAGAACCGTCATCCACAAGGGTCATGGGCACCTTCTTGCCTAAACAGGTTACTGTGACGTAAAGGGCTGGATTGTGTTTTGGTCCAAAGGGTGGGAGGTCCTCATCGGAGAAGGTTATAGGATCCTTTAATCCCTTGGCTTCCTGAAGAACATTTCCTATCATGTCTTCAGGCGTGACGGTTGAGGATATGTTCATTCTTCCTAAGGGTTGGACTAGAGCCATGCGGTGATTGTAGAAGCTGGCTATGAGTTGCCATATGGAAAGGTCGGTTTTGGCTTTTTGTAGCTGTTTGACTATTTGTACCTCAGGGGTGGTAATCAGGATTTTGTCGGTGGTTTGGGTGTTTTCAGGAACGTGATTGGTGTTTGGTATGTCGACTGTGACGTTTTGGTAGGGTCGCCCAGATCTAGTGACGTGGCTTATGTCCTTGGTTTGGGTGGTTGTTGGGGGGATCGTAACTATGGGCTCGTGGATATAGACATCGTCATCATCATCCGCCCATACCCCATGGATGGCGTGATCGCGTTGGTATTGTTCATAATTGATCGTGCCAAACTGAATGTGTGACGTTTTTTTGGGATGGGGAAATGCTCCTTCTTCAATTAGGTTTTGGATGGCATGTATGTCTTAGTTTGGTGCAGGATTGGGTTTCTCAGGTGGGAGGAGAGGGATTGTCCCGTTTTCTATCATGTCTTGTATAGTATGTTTGAGCCGAAAACAGGATTCTGTGTCGTGGCCTTTGCCACGATGGTACTGGCAATACTTATTAGCGTCCCACGTTTTTGCCCTCTTGTCCGTGGGTGGGTCTGTAGTAGGACCTATCAGTTCGAGCTTTCCTTGCTCGGTCAATCTTTTTAAGGCTTCGATGTATGTGATGCCTAGTTTGAAAAATGTTCTAGGGGTGAAGTTTGTTCTTCCCCGGGTGGTTTGTTCGACTAGGTGTACTTCTTCGATTTTGTTATTCCCATAAGACCGGGTTCCTGTAGAAGTGGTCGTCCCTGTAACAGTCCTAAATTTTCGCGAACAAAATTAATAAACTGAAATAGGAAAATTCAAAGCTCTTACTCCGCACTTAGCTCACAAAGCCAAGTGCAAGGCAAATAAAATGATATAAAATAACCGAAAAGAAATTTGATAGAAAATAATTGAGACGAAGTAGAGTTTCGATACTTAATTAAATGAAAACGTTGCAGCGGAAGTCTTAAGTCTTACAAAATTCAAAATGATTTAAAACAATCTCAAACCAACAGGTCCAATATAAATATAAATAGCTCGGAGCCAAAGTTAAATAACTAAAATCCTTCCTCGCTCTGCAAAACCCGAAACCAGAATGCACTCATGCAGCATATCAAGTGTACCTATTAACTGTACCCAAAATAATGAATAGGTACACATTCTAGCGGGGGAACAACCTAAAAAAAAAGACGTCAGCAAAGCTGAGGTAAAAGTATAATATAATGAAAACGTACACAATAATTATAATTTATAGTAAACTGAAACCAGAGTTAAAATTCATCATCTCAAAACCAACCACAATACTTTAAAAACATCATAGTCAAAATCAAAACCAACCAAAATATATTTTTCACCACTTGTGTGCCAAGGTCCTACCCTTGCACGGTCTAGAGGTATCACCTGTGCTTAGTTCGACTTATATAGTGCGCACCTCTCGCATTTGGACAGTCAGTAGGATGATGCTGCCAAAGGAGAAAGTCTAACTACCTAGCAAGTGGGGGCCGGACACCCCACTTAAATATAACTCGGGCCAAGAGTTCAGTTTCGGGACGAAGTCTCAGGAATGTCGTAAACGCACCTTAAACAAACTAGACCAACAGAGCTCCCAGAGTCTATTATAACCTCCAAAATTTTACCAAAACAATACCAATGTGTGACTCGTGTCACAAGTTCAATGTCCAAAATATTACGAGTATCATAAAATTCACCATTGACAAAATAATTTACAAAACCGCTTTAAAAATATAATTTAAACCGAACATGCTCTTTACTTAAATGTCAAAAGGGTAAAACGTCCTTACCTCTCAAGACGGTCAAAACTCAGCTAGTATTAAATCCAGAAATTCTTTCTCCTCGAACCCCAAGCTACAAATAATATAAATGATTCAATAACTTATTCCTCCAACGAATTACTATCCAGGCGATATTAACTCCTTATATCGACTCAGTAGCTACTAATTAATTAACTCACTAATAACGGTCAAAATATCGATAGCTCATGCTCAAATGGTTTCAACTGGCATAATAAACTTACTCTCGAGTAACCAAAGTCATGATCATCCGGTGTCACTAAATACTAGATTTTATCTCCACTGTTAACCTCGTCTTAACTATTGACCTCCAACTCATTAATCGTTCTACGTCCTCTGTTATTGTCCCATTCATTTAAATGTCCCAAATCTTTCCAAATCATGCTACCATGGCTCGCACACCACTCCATTCTCCTTCTTTTATTTAGTTCCATTTATTATCATGGATGATGTAAGCTTATATATCACCTTAAACTTATCAACCTCACATTATAGAATACAAATGATCCAAAATCCCAAAATAGAGTATCACCGCGACAAAATTTATCAACCCGATATCGAAATCCAAATAACAATAATTAGGACCCATGTTTCCGCCACAAACCGACAATTAAGACAATATAATTACTGAAATAATACTCCTATTTACACAACGCCCATATATTGAATTGGATTTATTAACTCATAAGACTTAATCACAATTTCGATTTATAAAAGAAAGTAAAGGCTTTCAGTAAACTCGACACTTACGGTTTGTATAATATGCAAAACGGAGGGATGACGATCGAAGATTGTGAAAGGAATGCTCGAGAGACGGCAAAATCAAGGTGGAAGGCGAATTGGGTATATCATGGATGGTAAGGAAGATTATTGAGGGACGGAGAAGGGTGTAGTAGTACGTACAGCAGAGCAACTAAGAAGTTGTGATGGGGAAGGGAAGCAGAGACAAGTGGGGGTTTAGGTTTTCTTTTATTAAGATTATTATTATTATGATTATTTGTGCTTGATTCAAAGTCCAATCCAAATTCAAGTCGGTTTATAAACGTCCTACTTTTATATAGTCCAAAACTATATATTTTATGAAGGCCCAAAAATACTTTGATTTTTATAACGACATTTAAAATATTTTTCCAACTTAAAAACTCGATTTAAATAAAAGAAGAAAAGTCAAGCTTTATAATTGACTCAGAAAATAACGGGGTGTTACAGACCCTTGATAGCCTTTCCCCATTATTTTGGAGAATACCCCCTTTTTCATGTCGTCCTCTAGGCGTATTCCCAAAGTGGATAACTCCTTGAAGGTGTGGATGTTTTGGTACCTAAGATAGGAGGCGTAAGCTGGCCTAAGGTTATTGACGAACTTTTCCACCAGAGTGGCTTCGACCTGATGGTTTATTAGTTGGGTACTGTGGACATGACGTAGCTCCACCCCGACGCGGCCACGCGCGGGTTTGGGTAGGCAAATGAATCTAGTGGTGAGATTGTTCTCGGGTTCGAAATTTAAGTCAAAGTTGGAGTCGCCACCGAATTTATGGGAATTCGGACCCATTCGAGCCCACTCTATGTCGTCATGGACCGTACACAAACTATGACCCACTTCGATTTCAGAGCTTATGGGGCTCGTCCCTTTGCATTGCGATACCGATATCATCTACACCGGTTATCGTGTGAAGAATGACTCTCGTGCGCCAACGGTTTCGGACATCCGGAAACCGAGGTTCTGTGTAAAGGGTGAGGGTACGTGTTGGGAAGCCCACTAAGGACATCCAACCCCGCCCGCACTTAGAGGCCTCTACTAAGACATCGTTCGTGTTCGTGTACGCGCGCTAGTAAAATGACTAAATGATATGCAAACAACGTTTTTGGCTAAGCATGTGAGTTATTTGTTAACTACGTCATTTAATGCATCTAAATTATTGTCGGAATTGTTTAGAATGCGTGGTTCATTTATAAAGCAATAAGCATCGAAATAAACAAAACTCGTAAATACGTACAAAATACACGGGCGGAAATACAACCCGGCCAAAACAAAAAATTACAAACAATAAAGAAATGGAATAAATAGAATGTACAAAACGATATATAATAGCTAGAAACTGACCCGTATGCAAACTAGACCGTAAGTTAGATAGATGGACAAACTTCGATTAAATACACATTATATTGTGTATTAAACGGAGGACGGAGATATGGAACCTAGGCGTGATGCTAGCCCGATCCCAAATCTCGATGCCTTGTCCCGACTTATCACATCGAAAAATGGTGTCTTGGTTAGCCAAATATCGGACACGACTAAAGAGTCGTCAATATAGGACTAATCGTGAAAGACTACAATCAAAGTCGTTAAAGTGTAGTGATGTGCATGAGTTTTGAAATGAGAAAATCACGTGATTGACTTTGCACGTGACGACTAAGGTTGTAAAAAAAAGACGATACTCGAATGATGCATTAAAGCTCTCGGTTTTCTCGGGCTACAGGACCCACTCGATCGAGTCATGGCATGGACTCGGTCGTGTGTGCCTTTAAGGTGGGTACTGCGTGCCCGGTTTTTGGGACGACACTCGACCGATTTATGAGGGAACTCGACCGAGTGCACGGCCACTCGATCGAGTCATTGCGAGACTCGACCGAGTGGTTGTCAAAATAGCATTCTGCCTGGTTTTTTGGGGTGCTACTCGACCGAGTAGCCTATAGCACTCGGTCGAGTGCCCCCTGTACGAGGCATGGCTCGTTTCGTTTTTTATTTGTTTAAAGTCGATGGTTGACCGAGTTGAATAAAAATATTGCATTATTGAAATTCAACTCTATTCTCGGTGCCATAATCGTGTGCTATACGATTATGAGACCGTCATCGGAAATCTTACGAAAATGTGTTATTATGGGATTGAAAAATTTGATTAGTGACGAAATTGTAGCCCTCCGCGTCACGACATCGATACTAATCCTAAAGGATTATGTGATGTCGGTTTTCGCATCAACGGATCTCGCACTAATCTTAGAAATGGAATCCTACGCGTTCAACTATGAGCAACCACGATCTCATTACGCCCTTGAGTACATTGGGGCGGCGCTCCTCGAAAGGGTGCCACCTCCGTCGTGACTCGTAAAGGGATTAAACGGACTTTGGATGGTCGTCATAGTCAAACGTGTTAGGATCCGAATTTTAATACTATACACATATACGCGGTATTAATTAACGATAAAAAAAACTAGAATTAAAATGCGAAAAGTACAAATGTTAGCGTTAGTGTTAGTGTCAGTATACTAATAAGATTATATAACATAAAGTATAAAAATGTACATATGAATCGAAGTAGGGAACAGATAGAAATGGGGTTTATGACACACTCAACATACATGCTTGGTAAAGGCCTCGGCAATGGACTCGTAATAGTGACAGGAACGCGGGAGTATCGAGGATGTACGTAAAGTGATAAGTGTAGTTTGTAGTGCCTATTTGTTGTGTTTTGGTCCCTTTTTCCTTGTGGAATCGCTCCCTTGGAGCGATTCATGGGCTTCTTATGCTTCCTTTAGTTCGTTTCAGGTTCCCGAGACCGATTTGGAAGAGTTGGAGCGATTCTGACTCAATACATACACATTTTGGAGCCAACGAGATAAAGGAACGATGACTCGAGGCCTTGGAATCGACCCCGAGACCTTGGGACCCAATCCCGAGCCTCCGAGACCCGATCCCGAGTCCCGAGAATCGGTGGGAAGCCCATGAGAGGCAAGGAAGGACCAAAGAGCTCTTTAAGGAGGCCTACAAAGACCCATCCCGTTCGGGATGGCCTCATCCCGTTCGGGATGAAGGGAGCATGAAGTGCGGCTACTGTGAGCCCATCCCGATCGGGAAGGTGGCGTCCCGACCGGGACCGACCTCGTCCCGACCGGGACCATCCCGTCTCGGCCGGGACGGGCGTGCTGCTGCCGTGCTTTGCTTTCTTTCTTCTCCTTTCATTCTTAAACCCTATATATACCCTTCCCTTGTTATGTAAAGCATATGCACTTCATTAGACATAAAACCCTAGACTACTTTAGGTTAGATTAGATTAGATTAGTGTAGATTAGTCGATTAGATTAGATTAGTGTAGACATATATAATCTTCTCATCCTCTTACTCTTAATCCTTTATTATTCATCAAGTTTACATCTTTTGTTCTTAGTTCATCATTTTCACTAGTTTGTTCATGTTTGTTTTGATTGTTATGTTGTTTCATGTTGTTAGTGTTAGTTTTCCTTTAGATATGTTAGAGTAGTGTCTTGCTAGGGTTAGTAAGGCGATTAGGGTGTTAATTGAATGATTAGGGGATGGTTGGTGATGTTGGTGAAAGATTTGGGTTTCCTCTTGTTTGATGCACATCACATGTTTGTTGAATTACTTGAATGACTAAGTATGTACGAATGCTTGTTTTTCTTGCCTTTCTTTTGTGGGTATTATTTTGTTGTGGTTCGGTCCCCTCACTAAGTTGCGAGATCCCGGTGAGGACGACCCCTAGGCCGGTCTAAGTTGCGAGAGCCCGGATGCGACCTAGGCCTATAGCATGCTAGAACCCCGTTTGTGTTGTGTATCGCCGAGATGGGTTCTAGGTGGAACCTCTAGGCGAGTCTAAGTTGTGAGAGCCCGGACCAACCTAGATCACCCTACTACCTCCTTCGCTCTAGTCCTCCCTTGACCATTCTGTTACCCCTTTGACCCCGACCTAATCCTAGCCCGTTTTCCTTGTTTGTTTCTCCTTAGTCTAGCTTTCCCCCCTCTTATCATTCTCTAGTCTAGTTTAGCTCGTTGACTTAGTCTAGTATTTGGGCCGACCTTAGTCTAGGCTATACATTACCGTCCCCGTGGATTCGACCCGACTTGCCCTATCTACCGTAGGAATAGCCGGTTATATTATTGACGGTTGGGATTCCACGACAAATCCCTACCATCAATTTGGCGCCGTTGCCGGGGACGGTGCTAGTTTAGACTTTGTTTTCCTATTTGCTTGACTTTGTCTTTGTGTTTGTGTTTTCTTTTTTCTTTTGTTACCTTTCTTCTTGTGTGTGTTGTTTATTTCTCTCTTGTCTAGTGCCCAAAAAGCACTAGACTTCTCACGTTTGTTCTTAGTCTACAGTTTGTGCTTAGAGGTGGTGATTATCTTCTTCTTGCAACTCAGAGCCGTTTAAACGGACGGTTGCTAGAATGAGTGATTTCCAACCGGGTATGGACTACGATTTTCGAGCAAGCATGGGGTTTGATCTGAACTCCACACACTCGGGAGCCGATATGAGCTACTCCTCTTCTTCTATGAACCAAGGGTATGACATGACGTCCCCCTACCACTATCAAGCTTCTTGGGGTAATCAAGATGGGTATGATCCTCAAGATTATGAAAACGACTACCAACAAGTGGACGATTATCACTCCTACGATCATGGTGACTATTACTCGAGTTATGATTGTGAGCCCACCATGTTCAATCAAGATTCACCATATGGAAGCCAATACCCCCAAAACCCACCATATTACCCTTCACCTCAACCACAATATGAACCCCATGACCCACAATACTACCAATCGTCCCTACCTTGCTACCAACAATATGATGCCCCACCCTATGGGCATCATCAAGATTATCAAGGAGCTTTACAAGACCCCATTGACCACCAATCGTCAAACTTAGAGTTACATCAATCGATGCTTCAAATGCAAAGGAGCCTTCAAGAAACGACCATTCAATTGCGAAAACAACAAGAGGAATTAATGGCCCAAATTCGAAGGGGAAACGAGGCGAGGAATGCTCATTTAAATGCATTAGCGGTTCAAACCGTAATGTCTTTATCCCGAGCATCACATTTAGATGGAGGGTGCCCACTTGAGAGAGAGGAGCAACCTAATCACGAGGCCGCCGATGTAGTTCCCTTTGAAAGAGAGATTTGCTTTGAAGAACCTCAATCGTCTACCCAAAAAGAGACGAATGAGGAGATGACTCTTGGTGAAGGCATCGTTGGTGAAGAATTGGAGGAGGATACTGAGTTGGATGGGTTGGTAGAGTTTGTGGAGTTGTTCGGTGAGATTGTTAGCCTCGAGTTGCCCTTGTCCGAGAATGTGGATATGCATCAAGAACCCCTAACTAGTGAACCGAGAGATGACTTGGAAGAGATTGAAACCGCCGATAGAAGTTTCGATTCTCCCCTCCAAGATGATGTGGGGCCGAGTGATGAAGATGGGGAACCACAACTTGAGGTAAGTGTGGGGGTGTGCAACGAGGAAGTGAGGCCAAAACCGCTTTTTGTGCCTTGTTTCTTGGAGATGAAGCTTGCTTGTGATTGGAGGCAATGCTTAGGGAGGAAGAGGTCGGTGAAGCTCGTAGGATGGAGAGACCCCGGAGACAACTTTGAAGATGATGTCGGGTCTTGGGATTCCTACTTCTTGCCTCCTCCTTGGAGGCCGTGGAGGTCGGTTAAGCTCGAGCGCTTCTTTGGCCTTCACTACGATGTCGGTAGCGCGTTCGACTTGCTCCTCCATGCCCTTGAGGGCTATGGTTGAAGAATGGAGTCCACCATCCTCGGTTTGACGGAGTTCCTAAAGAACCGTCATGTTGTATATTCCCTTCCTCTTCTTTAGAGTACTTGTGCTTGTATTTGTGTTTTATCTCTTGATTTTGGTAGTTTTGTGATATTCTTGTAATATTGGATTATTGATGAGCGTTGTGAGTGAGAGAATTTGATGTTTTGTTTAAGTTTATTGTGATAGGTGAAGTGAAGGTGACTCCTAGAAAGGAGTGGTTGATGATGGAGTTTGGTTTGCGAGCGAGGAAGTCGGTTTTTGAAGCTTATGATAAGCTTTTGGGCTTGGGGAAGCAAAGAAGACTCATCCCGACCGGGAAGGATGAGGAATCCCGACCGGGAAGGAGCCATCCCGATCGGGATGAAGGTGCAAAAATTCGGACTCACTGGTGTGCATTCCCGATCGGGACGAGAGCTTTCCGATCGGGAAGGGTTTATCAACCCGATCGGGACCATCCATCCCGACCGGGATGGTCCCCTTGACTCCACCCATCCATTATGCCCCCTCCCAACCTCCCTACTCCTCCTTCCTCCTATCATATGACCCATACACCTCACTTTACACCGAGATCCACATTAAATCCCACCCCCCTCACACCTTTACCACCTCTACCATGCGATGTTATCGAGTTTGAAGCGGGATAGCAATGATGAAGACAAGCAAGTGCGTATATTGATCTATGAGACGATGGAGAGAGTGAGTTGCTAACCTATGGTACGGCAACTATCCTTTCTTTTCCGTTTTTGTTGTTGCTTGCTTTCCTTTGTTTATTCCCTTCCCCTTGTACACTTTTGTGTCTTGATGTCATGGTGGCCTTCGAGGCCTCGGTAGTGGTTGCTCCCGACTCCCGACGATGTGATTACGTCGAGAGTCAATCGAAAAATCCAAATTTTACAAGTTTTTCACTTTCTTTTTTTGAGGATTTAGTCGGATTTAGGCGGAATCCGGGCTAGGTGACTTGATTACACCTAGCCCTCCCCTCCCATTTCATTTTATTTCCTTCTTTTATTTCTTCCCCCATCCATATCTTTTTCTCGTCTCGGCCCTTGGTGACTTGATTACACCCCGGCCGGACACCTTCTACCCATTTCTTCACTTTATTTTTGATTTTTAGTTTTATTTTCGTAGTTTCTTTTCTTTTTCTTTTGTATCTCCGCACCCTACGATCGAGCATGAGGACATGGCTCGATTTAAGTGTGGGGGAGCGATATTCTAGGTGATAGTCTAGTTTATTTTCTTAGTTTTCTTCGAAAAATCTTGAAAAAATCCCTAAAAATTTGAAAAATTTTCAAAAAAAATCAAAAAGATTTTCTTTTGTGTGTTTTCATTTTGTGTCCTTGTGTCGTGTTTTTGTTTTGAGTGCGTGTTTTGCCTCCCTTTTTCCTTATAGGTTGCTTAAATCGCCGATAGCTTTGGAAAGCTTTCAAGACACCCGGTAACATCTTTTCAACCCTTTTTCCTCTTTGTTTCTTGTGGAGTTTGGAGGATATATGTGTTGTGGTGTGCTCGGGTGGAGCTTTGTAAAGTTTGTGGATGATTGGTTGCTCATTTGGAAGTTCGGGGTGGTGTTTGTTTTGTGTGTGTTCGTTTTGTTTTGTTCTTGTTTTGTTGCTTTTGTTTCTTTTTCTTTCGTTCGTCTTCGTCATGTCTTCATTTTGTGTTGTGTTTGTTGAGTCTTGAGTGTAAAAGGTTTTCGAAAACCCGGTTTAGAGGCTAGTGTGTGAGTGTCTATCTTTCCCCTCCTAGTAGTGTAAATCGAGTCTTGGACTTTAGCCTAGTAGAATGACCCTAAATCAATGATTTCGTTGGTCCTTTACCTTGAGTCCACCTAGCTTACTAGAGATTTACTGCGGGATTTGCACTTTTGACCATTATGACCACCTACGGTGTGAAAAGGCCTTGGTTACCGAGTCTCGTCCCCTAGGTGACCGTGTCTAGGATTGTTTGATTAGTCCAAGTTCTCCACTTTTTGTGGGTTTGAAGGGAAATCGCGACCCCCCGACTTACCCATTACCCTACCTTCCTCACATACACACACAATAAAATGCAATTTGTTGATTCTCTCTTTCTTGATTGTCGAGAAATGCCAAAAATGCCAAATCTTGCCAAAAGGGCAAAGAAAAGAAAAGGAAAGAAAAAAATGAAAGAAAGAAAAGAATGAAAAAAAAAGGCACAAAAAGACAAAAGAAAATAGAAAAGAAGAAAAAGAATGGCATGGCAACAAACAAATCAAAATGTCGAAAAGAAAGAAAATGCCAAAAGAAAACCCGTCTCACAAAAAGAAATCCTTACAAAAATAAGCCTTTTTCCGACTTTTGCCGTGAAGAGCCTACCAAAGGACCGAGTCCCGAGGAAGGATGATAGCGGCATTAGTCGGTCTTCCCTCATTTTGCATGTTTTCCACCTTTTTACTTGGACTAGTTAGGCGGTTTTGGACACGGGACGACCCTCTCGGCTCACGCTAAAGGGGGCGGGGTCTCACTTACCTATAGTGTCGACTAACACCGTGGTTCTTCACTTTTCCACTCCGCCGATCGTCCCGTAGTAAGTTTTTAGAAAGTTAGGAGGACCTAGGTAAGTTACCAACGCTTTTATTGCTTGATCGTCATACTATTAGGGTTTAGTTCACCTTGGTTTGTATTGCTAGCTTGGGAACGTTGTCACTTACCTCGAGTCCTAAACCGGTGTTTCATTCACCGCTTTTAGAGGGAAGCGGAATTTGTTTTTCTTTGGGTGCAACCTTGTGTTTGTGTGTTTGTATGTTTGTTTGCCTTTGTGTTTGGTGTCCGGTTGCATCCACGATTTTGTCGCAAGACCCAACTTGCCTTGCGGAGTGCACTTGTCATCTAAGTGCACTCGCGTGAGTTGAAGGGGCGTAGGGTGCGCTAATACCCGCTCGGATAGTTTAGTAGTAGTAAGTGCTTACTCGAGGGCGAGTAAGGGTTAAGTGTGGGGGAGTTGATAAGTGTAGTTTGTAGTGCCTATTTGTTGTGTTTTGGTCCCTTTTTCCTTGTGGAATCGCTCCTTTGGAGCAATTCATGGGCTTCTTATGCTTCCTTTAGTTCGTTTCAGGTTCCCGAGACCGATTTGGAAGAGTTGGAGCGATTCCGACTCAATACATACACATTTTGGAGCCAACGAGATAAAGGAACGATGACTCGAGGCCTTGGAATCGACCCCGAGACCTTGGGACCCAATCCCGAGCCTTCGAGACCCGATCCCGAGTCCCGAGAATCGGTGGGAAGCCCATGAGAGGCAAGGAAGGACCAAAGAGCTCTTTAAGGAGGCCTACAAAGACCCATCCCGTTCGGGATGAAGGGAGCATGAAGTGCGGCTACTGTGAGCCCATCCCGATCGGGAAGGTGGCGTCCCGACCGGGACCGACCTCGTCCCGACCGGGACCATCCCGTCTCGGCCGGGACGGGCGTGCTGCTGCCGTGCTTTGCTTTCTTTCTTCTCCTTTCATTCTTAAACCCTATATATACCCTTCCCTTGTTATGTAAAGCATATGCACTTCATTAGACATAAAACCCTAGACTACTTTAGGTTAGATTAGATTAGATTAGTGTAGATTAGTCGATAATTAGTAGTTAATCTTAGTTTAATCTTGTATTATTGGATCTCTTGAAGAATCCATCCAAGCTTGACAACCTTGGTGGATGAATTTGGGTTATCTTCTATGCAAGTGCTCTCCTTTTCCATTTCTCTTGTTAGTTTGGTATAATCTTCTCATCCTCTTACTCTTAATCCTTTATTATTCATCAAGTTTACATCTTTTGTTCTTAGTTCATCATTTTCACTAGTTTGTTCATGTTTGTTTTGATTGTTATGTTGTTTCATGTTGTTAGTGTTAGTTTTCCTTTAGATATGTTAGAGTAGTGTCTTGCTAGGGTTAGTAAGGCGATTAGGGTGTTAATTGAATGATTAGGGGATGGTTGGTGATGTTGGTGAAAGATTTGGGTTTCCTCTTGTTTGATGCACATCACATGTTTGTTGAATTGCTTGAATGACTAAGTATGTACGAATGCTTGTTTTTCTTGCCTTTCTTTTGTGGGTATTAGTTTGTTGTGGGTTCGTTCCCCTCACTAAGTTGCGAGAGCCCGGTGAGGACGACCCCTAGGCCGGTCTAAGTTGCGAGAGCCCGGATGCGACCTAGGCCTATAGCATGCTAGAACCCTGTTTGTGTTGTGTATCGCCAAGATGGGTTCTAGGTGTCGGTTTTGGCCCAAATTAGCCTTATTTTACTCGTAACGACCCACTGGGCCTGAATTTGAGGTTGGTTCTGAGAGACTTGTACTCCGCTAAATGTCCACGTCGGATATTATTGATTTTGAGCCCATATTCGAGTATACTAAGTCACGTTTGCGTCCGATCATCATCGGGTGTTTTGTCGAGAACTGCTATAGACACTAGCAGGCAAAATGCGGGTGTCTACAGAGCCCCCACTCTGACTGAGGCTTGGACAAGGCGAAAGTCAGAGTAGCTACCAGGCCAGTCGCAGACTACGACCTGGCAGCCTTCCTGTCGGGTCGTTTATAGTCCAGTAGACTTGTGTAAAGGGCTCGCCAGCCATAAGCAGAGGGTCATACCTATCCTGATGATGATAGCTCCGTGGGGAGTAAATGAGCTGCGCGAAGACTTGCTTCTGAAGTCTGGGGTGTACCTGTATGCTGACACATGACAACTTGCATGTAACACATAGGCGAAACACTGACTCACGCTGGGGAAATAAAAATTTTTTTTTTTTTTGAAAAGCAAAAATTTTTGAAAGATTTTTTATTACTATTTTAAAAAAAAAAAAATTTAGGAAAGCTCGGGACGACTTGATTCCTATTCTTGGTTCTGAACTATAATAGGCCTGCGCGCGCATAGGGCCCAGGTTTGCTGAGGAGGCATGGTAGTTAGGGTTTAGTTAGGTTTTCCTATTATAAATATAGGAATCCCTGCTTCAACTTACTGCATCCCAAATCATAAACTCCTTCTTCTCCTCAAAATCTCTTAGACTTTCAAGAAGACTCAAACTTCTGTCACGGGTATCGATCATCTAACTGCGATGCTTTTTGCTTGGTCCCAATATTTCCAGGATGAGGAAAAGGTTCAACTGACCCAGATGGGAATCGTTAGTCTATTCCCTCTCCAACGTCTGATAATTGACTCACACTATTTGGACGCCTGCCTGACGTTTTGGGATACTAGCCATCACGTCTTCGCATTCCCGCGAGGAGAAATATGCCCTCTACCTGAGGAGATCGCAGCTATAGGCGGTTGGAGCCCTATTGCTCGTCCGGCTATCCCTCCGTTCTACCCGGATCCGAGAAGGAGGCTGAGGGATTTCTTGGGTCTGTCTCATGCTGAGACAGATCGAATGGTGCGGGGAAATACTGTTTCCCTCTTTGACCTGGCTGACAAATTCATGAGCAATCAAGATGTGAGGGCTACTCCTACTCACAGGCGTAGGGCTTTCGCCTTTTGCATGCTGCATCGCTATGTTTTTGAAGGGATGATGGAGGCTGACTCGTGCTTGGGTCAGATCAGGCTGATTGGTGTGGTTGACCAGATGGAAACTGGTCATAGCCCTGCTTGGCTAGCCACCGGGGAGATTATTATGGGTCTTGATGCTAGGCGACTTGACCCGGACCAACAGCTGACTAGGAGCGTTCGCCTTCTGCAGGTATACATCTCGTGAATTTTTTTTTCGCGCGATTTTTCTGATGTACGTAGGTCCCTCGATCGAGTGGACCTGTTACTCGATCGAGTGACGTCTTCGACGAGCTACTGCCTGTTTTTCGAGGGCTTACTCGATCGAGTCAGCTGGTGTACTTGATCGAGTGGGCTCTGGCGGAGCTTCCCATTACTCACAAATTTTGCGTATACTTTTCAGATTTGGTTGTCTGAACGCCTGTCGATCATAGAGTCCCCTCCGAGTATACTCAATTACTGGAGCAGTCAGATTAGCTCGAGGAGACGACGGATAAGCTCGAGCCACCATATAAACCGGGCTTACTGGGATGAGGAGCTGGTGTTTCACGATGGTCCCTTAATTAGGTGGACCATCGCCTGGTGGTTCCTCTCCAAACTGACGGGATTGGCCAAGAGAGACCAAGTCCGCTACTTGGTGATTCTGTCTCTTGACTGTACAATTCACATTTACCCGGACCGCCTCCTGAGGCAGTTCGGTTCGTCTCAGCGCATTCCTGAGACTGAGGCTATCATTAGCGTCTCGCTCCAATTGAAGGACGCTATGTGCGACACATGGTTGCAGAGGTGGTTCACCCGTTCCATGTGGACCATACCCAGCCCGTGCCAATCCGCTTGGGTTTCACGTGCTTACTAGAAATGGACTTCCGAGGAGTCCGAGGAAGCTCGTAAAGCTTTGAAGGTTGATGAGGCCTTCGAACTGGTTCGCCGGGAGACAGCGAAGGACAACAGGGGTTTCTTCGACGAGGGAGACACTCCTGCTACTTTAGTCCGATTAGAATCGGGTCTTAAGTCACATACTAAGACTCAATCCAGGGAGGCTGGTGCTAGCAGCACGCGGGGGCAGCCAAGCCCCCAGACTGATTTAGAGAGACGACTTGGGCCGAGACTGGCGGTTAGAGACCGACTAGGCCCACGTGACCGGCTCCCTGAGCCCGTGAGGGCCCGACTTGGGCCCGTCGAAGTGATTGAGGACTGGAGGTCAAAGAAGCGAGTCCGAGCTAAAGAGGTTCCCGTGGTGATTCGGGAACGCTCCCCTCCACGTCGTCGTCAGTGGACGGCCAAAGAGGCCAAGGACAAGGGGAAGGGCAAGATGCCCTGAATACCGAGTCCTTGGTTTTATTATTATTTGATTATTATTATTATTTTTGTTGTGTCGTGTGCTTTTTTTATTGCATTTTTTTTGAATTCCTGCATTTTGTAATTTCCCGAGCTTATCGGGGTTTTTAGGAATTAATAAAAGAATTTTATTATTAAACCGTTCCTGTCTTTTCTCGATTGCACTGGTTGTGCCCTTTTGAGGGGCTGCCTACGTATCCACAATTAGTGGAATCAAACCAAACGTAGTTCAAGCTCAGTAGATTGCAATCTCGAATTACACCAAGACTATTGGTTCAAGATGCTTGCGACAGTAGAATAAATAATTCTAGCTTATTGACTTGCTTTTTGTAAAAAAAAAAAATTGATTTTGATAAATTTTGCTAATGACATTGAGAAAAGGCTAAGGGTAGTAACGCTTCAGCTGGTCCAGGTTGGTCGGGTTGACGAACTCATTCCCTTCCAGGTCTGTCAGCATTACCGCTACTCCTGACAGGATCTTCTTTACCAAGTATGGCCCAGCCCAATTAGGTTTGAATTTTCCCGTTGGGTCAACTGGTAATAAAGCTCGAACTGACTTAAGGACCAGATCCCCTTCCTTAATGTTCCTGGGCCTTGCTCTTTTGTTGAAGGCCCGTTGGATCCTCTTCTGGTAGATTTGGATGTTGTTTAGGGCACGTGATCGTCGTTCGTCTAGTAGAACCAACGAGTCATACCGCGCTCGAACCCAGTCTGCTTCGGGTACTTGACTTTCTAACATAATTATGAGGGACGGTACCTCCAATTCAACTGGTTGGACTGCCTCCGTCCCATAAGTTAGGTAATACGGCGTTGCCCCGGTTGCGGTGCGAATTGACGTCCGGTATCCCCATAGGGCAAAAGGTATTTTGTCGGGCCAGTCCCGGTAATTATCAGCCATCTTCTTGAGTATGGTGACAATTGTTTTATTGGCCGCCTCCACTGCTCCATTCGTTTGGGAACGATAGGGCGAGGACGTATGCCTTTGAATTTTGTACTTGGTCAGCAGGGCCGCAGTCTCGGCTTGGAAATGAGTCCCGTGGTCACTGATAAATTCATGAAGGATGCCATACCGACATATTATCTTGTTTTGGATAAACTTGGCGACATGCTTAGCATTGAGAATGCAATATGATTCAGCTTCGACCCATTTGGTGAAATAGTCGATAGCTACTAAAATGAAACAGTGTCCGCCGGTACCAGAGGGATTTATTTTCCCGATTATGTCGATACCCCATGTCGAGAATGGCCAAGGCGATGTCATGGTATAAAGCAAGGATGACGGCAAATGTTGCACATTAGCGAAGATTTGACAGTTATAACAATGTTTGACATATAACTGGCAGTCGGCTTCCATAGTATTCTAGTAATACCCGAGCCTCATGATTTTCCGGACCAGCATGTGAGCATTCATGTGTGGGCCGTTTTCACTATCATGTACTTCGGCCATAACCTTTTCGGCCTTATATTTATCAACACAAAGGAGGAGAGCCCCCTGTGCCGTCTCTTTGTACAGTTGTCCGTCATCGGTACGGACGAATTGGGTGGCTAGCCTTCGTAAGGCTTTCTTGGCTCGACCTTCAGTCCCGGGAGGATATTATCCGTTTGTCAGGTACGTTAATACGGCCTGATACCATGGTTCGGGGTCAGTTATCCCAATGTCTTCAATGTCGTGAATGTATGCCGGCTCGGACCGTCTTTCGACGCAAATTGGCATACTGGTCACGTGGTCGGGAATATTCAGCAAAGATGCTAATTTTGAGAGTGCATCTGCAAACTGATTTTCTTCCCGAGGCAAGTATATGTACTCTACCCTTTGGACATGTTTCTCGAGATCCCTTACTCGTGCCTGGTAGGCCACGAGATTAGCGTTCCGAGTTTTCCATTTTTGAAGTGCTTGGTTAATGACCAAGGATGAGTCACCGTGTACCCGAAGATTTGTGATCCCCAGATTGGCGGCGGCTGGTAGCCCGTAAATGCATGCTTCGTACTCGGCTGCATTATTTGTAACATCAAAGTCTAGTTTGATTGACACGGGAGTATGCTCCCCTTTTGGTGAGATTAGGAGGATTCCGACTCCGAACCCTCAAAAATTGGATGCTCCATCGAAGTATAAATCCCATGTTTCGATATCGGTATGGAAGATATCTTCATCTGGGAAGGACCAGGTGTTGGTGTGTCCTTCTTCGGTTACCGGGCTATCGGCGAGAAATTCAGCTACTACTCGCCCCTTAATGGCTTTTAACGGCACAAATTTTAGATCGAACTCTGCCAGCATTAGAGTCCATCTAGAAATCCGGCCATTGAGAATGGGCTTTTCGAAGAGGTATTTGATTGGGTCCATCTTGGATAGCACGTGGACCTCATAGCTGAGCATACAGTGTCGGAGCTTCTTAGTGGCCCAGACCAAAGCCAAACACGTCTTTTCGAGTATGGTATATTTGCACTCATACTCTAAAAACTTTTTGCTGATGTAGTAAATAGCTCGCTCTTTGGAGCCAACCGTCTGAGCCAGCATAGCCCCCATGGCTGTCTCGGTCGTCGTTAGGTATAACGACAGAGGCAAACCGGGTTGAGGTGGCATTAAGACTGGCGGAGCAGACAGGATTTCCTTGATCTTGTCGAAAGTAGTTTGGCACTTGTCATCCCACAGTACCCGTTCCCCTACTTTCAGCTTCTTAAAAATTGGTTCACACACCATGGTTAGTTTGGAAATGAACCGACTGATGTACTGGACTTTCCCGAGAAATCCCCTTATTTCTTTTTCGGTTTTAGGAGATTGCATCTCGGTAATGGCTTTAATTTTAACTGGGTCGACCTCGATACCTCGTTGGCTAACGATATGACCCAGTAATTTGCCTGATGTTACCCCGAAACTGCACTTTTGAGGGTTTAGCCGCCTCATCTTGTACTTCCGCAATCGGGTGAAGAATTTCCTTAGGGCGGTGATGTGACCGTCCCGTTCTTTGGATTTGACGATCATGTCGTCTACATAAACTTCTACTTCTTTATGCATCATGTCGTGCAATAAGGTCGTAGCAGTCCGTTGGTATGTGGCCCCGACATTAATGAGACCGAACGGCATGACGGTGTAACAGTAAGTACCCCAAGGTGTAGTGAAGGTAGTCTTACTCATATCTTCTTCCGCCATCTTGATCTGATTATACCCGACATACCCATCCATAAATGATAGAAGGGCATGATCGGCTGTGTTATCCACCAGTATGTCGATGTGTGGTAACGGAAAATCATCTTTCGGGCTTGCCTTGTTAAGATCCCGAAAATCCACGCATACCCGCACCTTACCGTCCTTTTTAGGAACCGGTACGATGTTTGCAACCCAGTCCGGATATTCGGACACCTGTATGAAGCCGGCTTTGAACTGTTTATCAACTTCTTCTTTTATCTTGGGAGACCACTCGGGCCTCATTCGGCGGAGCTTTTGCTTAACCGATTTACACCAGTCTTTGATCGGTATGCGGTGCTCGGCTATTTCCCAGTCTATCCCCAGCATGTCTTTGTAGGACCACACGAAGACATCTTTGAATTCTTGGAGGAGGCTTGTGAATCGCTGTTTCTCCTCGGGATCTAAAGATAACCCTATCTTAAGTATCTGAGGCTCTAAGGTTGTTCCCACATTAATGGACTCAGTCTCTTCGAATACTGGATTCCGAGATTCTCTTTGCTCTAACTGCTCGATCAGATGTGGAGGCAAGGGCACCTGTTCGTCGGGTTTCTCAATGTCATTGCATAAAACATTTTTGAAAGAAGAATTTAAAGAGACAAGTCGTAAGCAGAACGATTGTTATTATTGATTGAAAACTTTGAAAACAGCTCGAAAAGAGCAGCCATCTGATCATTGGTCAGTGGCGGAATTGGTAAGGCACTCGGGACAGACCCCGAAGTGCCAACAGCAGGAATGACAAAAGGGAGAGGGGTTACAGGAGTGACTCTAGTACCGACTTCCCTAGACTCGACCTCAGACTCCGATTCAGACTAGGACTCAGACTCAGGCATGTCTCCCTCTCCGGTGACCAGCTTGTAGATCCTTCCTTGACTGTCAGTCCACTTGACAGTCTTCCTCCAGGCCTTGTTTCCCGTCTCGGACCCAACATCCGAGATCAGCTTGGTCTGGTCAAACCTGTTGCTGCGAAGAATTAGGTTGACCAAGTCTTCCTTTTGAGTCGGGGCTATAGTGTCTTCCGCGAAAAGTTGCCCTAGCGTGGGCTCAGCATTGTCAGCTCCATCAAACTGGATGAGGGCGAACACATCATCCGGGATATAGTTGCAGTCCCGGGCCGATTGGGTCCCGAGGTTCACAGCATTGGGTTGGTATAGACCAACCTGAATAGCCCCAAACACCGGTGTGACAAAGTAGTCAGTCAACCGTGGGTTGTAAGGGCTCAAGTGGATACCCTTAATGATGCTGCAGGCCTTTTCGATTCCTGTTCGGACAACGTTGCCCGGAATGGTGGCAAAACCAAGGCCAAAGTGAGAGTCTTCGTCCTTAAGGACCTCGATAATCTTCCCAGCTGGAAGATTGGGTTGAGTGGTAGCCCCCGGAAAGTACCCTAGGTTTTGGAGCATCGTGTCGATACTCGTAATGAAGTAGGGCCAAAAAAGGTACTCTTCCTCGATAATCCCCACAAAATAGAACCCCCAGAGGTCCGTGCGGCCCGTGGCGTTATAGCTAGCCACGGTCATTGGGGTTGCCTCCAAAGGAATGACATTGTCGAGCAAATGCATCTTGATCTTTCGTTGGAGGGTGGAGGACACCGCTTTGACCGTGTGAATCCACGGCCTCCTTAGGAGCAAGTTGAAGGATGAGGTGACATCGATCACCTGGACTCAAGCTCCTTTTCTATCGGGCCTGTTATAATGGTCAGCTTTATGGCCCCAGCTACCGACTTTGGGCTCTCATCAAAGGCTTGGATGGTCTGAGCTGTCGGGATACCTCGGTAATGCCGAGGGCTTTGGCGGTCCTCAAAGAAAGGACATTCACAACAGACCCATCATCAACTAGGGTCATCGGGAGGTATTTCCCTCGGCAGATCACTGTAATGTAGAGGGCCAAATTATGAGAGGCCCAGAACGGTGGTAGGTCGGCTTCCGAGAAAGTGATCATTGGGCCTCCTTCCTTAGCTTTGTCCTTCAGATGGGGCAAGACCGTGGCTACCATTTCAGCAGGGGTAACCAAAGAGTCGATCTTGATTTGATCGAGAGCCTTAGTGAGTGCTTCTCGATGTTCTTGTGAGCTAACTAGGAGTTGCCATATGGTGAGGTCAACTCGGGTCTTCTTTAGTTGCTTCACGAGAGCCGTTTCAGCAGGGGTGACTTCCGTCCCGAGGGTTTCAGTGACGGTTGTCGGGATTGGGGTGTCCCTAGAGCTAGTGGCTTGATAGGGACGACCAAGGTGGTTGCTGGCTAAGACTCGGGATTTGGTCTTGCGAATTTCCTCGGAGGTGATGGGGACAGTTTCCCCTTTAGCGAGGTAGACATCGTCCTCGTCGTCAAACCAGATCCCGTTTACTTGCGGGATAAAGGGAGAGATAAGATGAGAGCAATCAATCACCTCCCCGGCAAAGATGGTATGGGAGCTGAAAGGGTTCTCCTTGTTACTCAGCTTATCTCCAGGTAGCGGGATTTTCTGCTCTTAATCAACTCCTGGATCAAGTGCTTCAGCTTCCAGCACTTTTTGGTATCATACCCATTGCCTCGGTGGTATTGGCAATAAGCTTGGGCATTGTAGTTCTTGGAGCGTCGCTCGACCGGAACTTCAGAAGTTGGGCCTATCGGTTGGATTAGGCCCTTTGAGGATAGCCTTTGTAAGGCATAGGTATAGGTGGTACCTATATATATTAGTGAAAACCCGAGGTGGGATGTTCTTCTTGGACGGGACATCTAGTAGATTAACCGCGTCGAAAATGCTGCGGGTTGCAGCTTGGGGCTTGGTAGTAGAAGAGGAAGCCCCTTGGTATTCTTTGCCAGAGGCCTTAGTGAGGCCCTCCAGTCTCAGGTCGTTTTCATTTCTCATACCCATTTAAGTAAGGGTGGTGAAATTGTGTATGACAGCGTACCGGAGATGAACCCGGTATGAGGGGAGGAGATTCTTGACGAAGGCCTCCACCAAAGTCTTCTCACTAGGCTTATCGACCAGTTTCACGCTCTCGGCCCTCCAGCGTTGAAGGTACTTAGTAAAACCTTCCTTTGGCTCTTGGGCCATAACCTCCAGAGATCGCATTGTGGTTTGGATCTCGGTGTTGTCAGCGTAGTTCCGAGCAAACTCGGTGGCCACATCATCCCAAGTAGGGTATTTTTTCGGGTCTAGCCTGTAGTACCAGGCCTGTGGGTGCTTCTCAAGGGACACAACAAAAAGATTCTTGAACATTGTAGAATCTACTCCCTTGATGGCCATGAATTCCTTGAAGGCCCGTACATGTAGTAACGGGTCTTCAGTTCCTTCAAACATCGGCAAGCCAGTGAGGTTCAGGTTTGGGGGTAGCTTGTCATTCACCGGGGCATACTCACGGCTATTTTCCCGATGGATGTTGTTACTCCCAGCTAGGTGCACTTGTTCCTCTAGTCGGTGCACCGCACTAAGTAGTTCAGCTAGAGACCCAGTAGTCTCGGTGTTAGGAGTCCTTTGCTCCACTGCAGCCATACGAGCAACGATGGCCACTTGACCAGCCCTCATTTCTGTTAGTTGGGCTTCAATGTCGGTCTGTTTGACGACCACGGCGTCCACGGAGTTCTTCAGGTTGTTCAAAGCTGCTCCATTTTGCGGTTGTATCTGGTGGATGGTGGCCTGTCTGTAAGAACACCGCATAATCAGAAACCGAACCCAGATCTTGGAATCAAAAAGTACATCCCGAGCGACGAAAAAAGAAAAGACCAAGTGAAAAAAAAGACTCGAGGAAGACACCTAGACGGATGACTCGTAGGTGGTATGACTTCCTTAGGACTTGGCTTTGTGGGCCTAGTCCCGTTCGAAGGAAGGTCCATGTGAGACTTTTCCCCAGACTTTTGACTCGAATGTATAGACGGACTTTCTTTTGTAGGGGTATGCCCTACGCGGGTTGGTCGTGCCTTGACAAATAAGGCGGACTCGGGAAAGGGAGGAAACTCGTGATGTAAGATCGATGAAGTTTCGACGCTATAAACCTTCGACATACTATGCAAAGACCCGACACACGGATAGACGGTAGGTCCTATAATAACGAAGATTTATTTAGGAAAGTCGGATGTTTGCTATTTGAAATTTGAATATACTATGATGCTGCCAAAGGAGAAAGTCTAACAACCTAGCAAGTGGGGGCCGGACACTCCACTTAAATATAACTCGGGCCAAGAGTTCAGTTTCGGGACGAAGTCTCAGGAACGTCGTAAACGCACCTTAAACCAACTAGACCAACAGAGCTCCCAGAGTCTATTATAACCTCCAAAAATTTTACCAAAACAATACCAATGTGTGACTCGTGTCACAAGTTCAATATCCAAAATATTATGAGTATCATAAAATTCACCATTGACAAAATAATTTACAAAACCGCTTTAAAAATATAATTTAAACCGAACATGCTCTTTACTTAAATGTGAAAAGGGTAAAACGTCATTACCTCTCAAGACGGTCAAAACTCAGCTAGTATTAAATCCAGAAATTCTTTCTCCTCGAACCCCAAGCTACAAATAATATAAATGATTCATAACTTAATCCTCCAAGGAATTACTATCCAGGCGATATTAACTCCTTATATCGACTCAGTAGCTACAATTAATTAACTCATTAATAACGGTAAAAATATCGATAGCTCATGCTCACATGGTTTTAACTGGCATAATAAACTTACTCTCGAGTAATCAAAGTCATGATCATCCGGTGTCACTAAATACTAGATTTTATCTCCACTGTTAACCTCGTCTTAACTATTGAGCTCCAACTCATTAATCGTTCTACGTCCTCTGTTATTGTCCCATTCATTTAAATGTCCCAAATCTTTACAAATCATGCTACCATGGCTCGCACACCACTCCATTCTCCTTTTATTTAGTTCCATTTATTATCATGGATGATGTAAGCTTATATATCACCTTACACTTATCAACCTCACATTATAGAATACAGATGATCCAAAATCCCAAAATAGAGTATCACCGCGACAAAATTTATCAACCCGATATCGAAATCCAAATAACAATAATTAGGACCCATGTTTCCGCCGCAAATCGACAATTAAGTCAATAGAATTACTCAAATAATACTCCTATTTACACAACGCCCATATATTGAATTGGATTTATTAACTCATAAGACTTAATCACAATTTTGATTTATAAAAGAAAGTAAAGACTTTCAGTAAACTCGACACTTACGGTTTGTATAATATGCAAAACGGAGGGATGACGATCGAAGCTTGTGAAAGGAATACTCGAGAGACGGCAAAATCAAGGTGCAAGGCGAATTGGGTATATCATGGATGGTAAGGAAGATTATTGAGGGACGGAGAAGGGTGTAGTAGTACGTACAGCAGAGCAACTAAGAAGTTGTGATGGGGAAGGGAAGCAGAGACAAGTGGGGGTTTAGGTTTTCTTTTATTAAGATTATTATTATTATGATTATTTGTGCTTGATTCAAAGTCCAATCCAAATTCAAGTCGGTTTATAAACGTCCCACTTTTATATAGTCCAAAACTATATATTTTATGAAGGCCCAAAAATACTTTGATTTTTATAACGACATTGAAAATATTTTTCCAACTTAAAAACTCGATTTAAATAAAAGAAGAAAAGTCAAGCTTTATAATTGACTCAGAAAATAACGGGGTGTTACAGACCCATGATAGCCTTTCCCCATTATTTTGGAGAATACCCCCTTTTTCATGTCGTCCTCTAGGCGTATTCCCAAAGTGGATAGCTCCTTGAAGGTATGGATGTTTTGGTACCGAAGATGGGAGGTGTAAGCTGGCCTAAGGTTATTGACGAACTTTTCCACCAGAGTGGCTTCAACCTGACGGTTTATTAGTTGGGTACTGTCGACATGATGTAGGTCCACCCCGACGCGGCCACGCGCGGGTTTGGGTAGGCGAATGATTCTCGTGGTGAGATTGTTCTCGGGTTCGAAATTTAAGTCAAAGTTGGAGTCGCCACCGAATTTATGGGAATTCGGACCCATTCGAGCCCACTCTATGTCGTCATGGACCGTACACAAAGTATGGCCCACTTCGATTTCAGAGCTTATGGGGCTCGTCCCTTTGCATTGCGATACCGATACCATCTACACCGGTTATCGTGTAAAGAATGTGTAATAGCCCTAAATTATAAACCAAAACGGAAAAACTCAAAGCTGTTACTCTACACTTAGCTTACCGAGCCAAGTGCAAGGAAATGGATAAATAATAAATGAATAAAAACAGAAATTTGATAGCTAATAAAATAGAAACGTTGCAGCGGAAGTCTTAAGTCTTACAAAATCCAAAACGGTTTAAAACAATAGCAAACCAATAATAATAAATCCAATAATAATATATATGGTTTGGAGTCAAGTTAAATAAATAAAGTCCTTCCTCGCTCAGCATAACCCGATACCAGAATGCACCCATGCAGCAAATCAAGTGCACCTATCAGCTGTACCCAAAAAAACACAAATAGGTACAGGTTCCAGCGGGGGAACGACCCAAAAGAAAAGGACGTCAGCAAAGCTGAGTAAAAGTATAATAATGTAATAATTTCTGAAATAATAATAATAATAATAAAAAAACTGAAATCAGAGTTAAACCATCGTTTAAATACCAGAATACCATAAAAATAATAGTCAAAATCAAACCAACCAATATATATATTTTTCGCAACCTGTGTGCTAAGGTCCTACTCTTGCACGGTTTAGAGGTAACCACCTGTGCTTAGCTAGACTCATAATAGTGCGCACCTCTCACATTTGGACAGCTAGTAGGATGAAACTGCCAAAGGAGAAATTCTAACTTCCTTGCGAGTGAGGGCCGGACAATCCTCACTCAAAAATAGTTTCGGGACAAAGTCCCAGGAACGTCTTAGACGCACCTTAAAACCGTCTAGACCAACAGAACTCCCAGAGTCTGTTATAAGTTACTAAAATTTTTACCAAAATAGTACCAATATGTGAGTCGTGTCACGAAGTTCAATATCCAAACATTACGAGTATTATAGAAATATTAACGATCGACGAAATAATAAACAAAACCGTTATAAAAATATATTTTGATCCGAACATGCTCTTTACTTAAAAGTGAAAAGGGTAAAACGTCCTTAGCTCTCAAGACGGTCAAAACTTAGCTAGTATTATTCCAAGAATTCTTTCTCCTCGAACCCACAAGCTACAAATAATATATATAAATGGTTCAATAACTTAATACTCCACCTTATTAAAATCAGACGACATTAACTCATTATATCGACTCACTCACTACTAACTCGCTAATAACGACCAAAATGTCACTAACCCAAACACAATTCGTCTTAATTAGAACAAACCGACTCACTAATTGTCCTATGTTCCTGGAAATTCCCAAGTGAGTATAATTATGCTTCATAAAGCATTGAAATTTAGTGCCCATATTACCTGTACAATACCAAGCATCACACACTCCTTACTTTTTTTCTTTTTCTAACTTACACCTGCCCCATCACCATAATTTCAATTGCTACTATATAAAATCTAGTCCTCATCATCATCATCCATCATCATCATCATCAAACCCAAAACACGAAACTACCTGTAACCCGCACTAAAATTAACGAACCCGACACCAACCCAAATTTATGTCAAGAAAGAAAGAAAAACGATTTAACTGAAAAATAAAATAAAATAAAACAATAGAAAATTCAGGATGGTTAGACATACTTAATATTTGGTTCAATAATTATAAGTAGTAAAGAGATTAGTAGTTCGAAATACTTACAATCTTGATGAAGATGATGTAAAAAAGTGTTGAAGCAAATAAGGATCAAGAACCGATGTTATGACGGTGATTGAATGGTGAAAATCGGAAGTAAGAAAATAGAGAGGGAGAGGGGGAATATGGCGGCAGAACAATAAAGTGTGAATGAATGAATGATGTTTGGGGGGACGTAGGGTTAACTTAAATTAGTCCCCTTTTTTTTCTTTTTAAAATTAAATTATTATCTTTGTTTGACGCAAAAGTCCAACCCAAAAACAAACCGATTTATATAAAAAACTGTTCCACTTTAAGAAAATCAAAACCGATTATTATAAGACGACCCAAAATACTTAAATTTTTATAAAGACCTCGAAAATATTTTTCCATCTTAAAAACCCGATTTAAATAATTTAGAAAAGTAACACCTTATAATTGACTCGGAAAATAACGAGGTGTTATAGACTTCCCTCCTTAAAACAAAACTTCGTCCTCGAAGTTTAAACTCATCCTCAAAACAAAGTCTCACACTCCTCGTATGTATCCAAAATGACCATTTACTCTATATATCCAAAATTCGCCAAAGTTCATCATATATATCCAAAATAAAGCCATTTACTCTATATACATCCAAAATCCGCCAAAACAGACGTGTAGCCTTTAAGATCACTCACATATCTAAATCCTCAAAATTCAAAGCACCTAATTCCTCAAATTTTAAAGTACCACAACTTCACCGCCACCTAATTTCACAAAATAAGAACAAATTCCACAAAATAATTGTCGAGTTCGAACCCACCAAATCCTCTCAATCCTCTAAGGTAAAAGTGTCACTTAGAAAGCTAAGAGCATGCCGGTTAAATAATAATTAAATATTTTCAAAGTTTTGAAATTTCACAAGTAAACCACCAATATAAATAAACAAGTATTTCAAGAATTATCAAAAACCAATATCAAACAATAACCAACAATAACCAATGGAAAAACCAATCCAACAATAACCAACAACAACCAATAGGTTCATATTTGTAATCAACAAGCAATAATAACATGAAACCACACAACAAGGTTAATCCAACAAAAATAAAGTAGTAGATAAAGTAGTCATGCATATCTTCTATCCCCCTTAAAATAAAGCTTCGTTCACGAAGCAAGAAAATTTACCTTAGGCAAAAAGATGAGGGTATTTCTCTTTCATGGCTGACTCAACTTCCCAAGTAGCCTCCTCCACATTGTTATTATTCCATAAAACTTTGACCATTCTTGTTTCAGTTCTACGGGTTTTACGCACCTTGCTATCCAAAATCTGAACAGGAGTCTCCTCGTAAGTCATAGGCTCATCAAGCTCAATAGTCTCCGGGTCTAACACATGTGATGGATAACTAATGTATTTCCTTAGCTGGGAAACATGGAATACATTATGCACTCGTTCTAGATCAGATGGTAAATCAAGTCGATAAACCACCTCGCCAATACGCTCCAAAATTTCATACGAGCCAATAAACTTTGGGCTCAATTTGCCCTTTTTACCAAACCGCATTACTCCTTTAGTAGGCGAGACATGCAAAAGAACTTTGTCACCAACCTCAAATTCCATGTGCCTACGAGTCTTATCTGCATAGCTCTTCTGCCGGTCTTGAGCTGCCTTCATCCTGTCCTGTATAATCCTAACACTCTCAACCATTTCAGTGATCATCTGAGGCCCTAGAATCACATGCTCACTAATATCACCCCAACATACCGGACTTCTACATTTGCGTCCGTACAACGCCTTAAATTGTGCCATCTGAATTGTAGCCTGATAACTGTTATTATAAGAGAACTCAATCAGAACTAACTTATCCTCCCAGCCTCCCTGAAATTTTAAGATACAAGCTCGTAACATGTCCTCAAGTATTTGATTTGTTCTTTCAGTCTGCCCATCGGTAGCTGGATGAAATGCTGTGCTCATATTAAGTTTGGTTCCCAAAGCTGTCTAAAGTTTCTCCCAAAATATTGAAACAAATAAAGCATCCCTATCTGACACAATATCCTTAGGAACTCCATGAAGTCTTACCACATGATGTACATAAGCATCAGCAAGCTGCTTCTTCTTCCAGGTATCTTTCATCGGAATAAAATGTGCACACTTAGTCAGCCTATCAATTATCACCCAAATCATATTATTACCTTTCTGTGACCTTGGCAAACCAGCTACAAAATCCATGGAGATTGAACTCCACTTCCACTCGGGAACTTCTAAAGGTTGTAACTTCCCTTGAGGTCTCCTGTGTTCACTCTTAACCTTATGACATATCAAGCATCGAGACACGAAATCTGCAATATGTTTCTTCATACCGGACCACCAAAATGTTAATTTCAAGTCCGCATACATTTTATCACCCCCGGGGTGAACAGAATACGGTGTTGCATGTGCCTCAGTCATTATTCTTTCCTTTATCTCCCAGTTGTTAGGCACACACACTCTATCATGAACCTTAATCAATCCACTCTCATCGCGCCTGAACAAAGTAGGCTCATTCACTAACTTATCCTGCAAATACTTATCACCAACCTGTAATTCTCTAATCTCCCTTATCAAATCACTCTCGACAGATAACACATTAGACGGGGTTCCTGGCTTCGCCATTTGGATCGCAAAGTTCACAAACTCTTCCCTCAGTTTATCACGGTTCATCACTAACTGTATCGTATGGAGAGATTTTATACTTAAAGCATCGGCCACCACATTAGCCTTTCCTTCATGATATTGAATCTCGACCTCGTAGTCCTTAATCAGTTCTAACCACATTAGCTTTGAATTTTCCGTTTTGGTTTATAATTTTGGTTGCGAAAATTTGGGGCTGTTACAGAATGACTCTCGTGCGCCAACGGTTTCGGACATCCGGAAACTGAGGTTCTGAGTAAGGGGTGAGGGTACGTGTTGGGAAGCTCACTAAGGACACCCAACCCCGCCCGCACTTAGCGGCCTCTACTAAGACATCATTCGTGTTCGTGTACGCGCGCTAGTAAATGACTAAATGATATGCAAACAACGTTTTTTGGCTAAGCATGTGAGTTATTGGTTAACTACGTCATTTAATGCATCTAAATTATTGTCGGAATTGTTTAGCATGCGTGGTTCATTTATAAAGCAATAAGCATCGAAATAAACAAAACTCGTAAATACGTACAAAATACACGGGCGGAAATACAACCCGGCCAAAACAAAAAGTTACAAACAATAAAGAAATGGAATAAATAGAATGTACAAAACAATATATAATAGCTAGAAACGGACCCGTATGCAAACTAGACCGTAAGTTAGATAGATGGACAAACTTCGATTAAATACACATTATATTGTGTATTAAATGGAGGACGGAGATATGAAACCTAGGCGTGATCCTAGCCAGATCCCAAATCTCGATGCATTGTCCCGACTTATCACATCGAAAAATGGTGTCTTGGTTAGCCAAATATCGGACACGACTAAAGAGTTGTCAATATAGGACTAATCGTGAAAGACTACGATCAAAGTCGTTAAAGTTTAGTGATGTGCATGAGCTTTGAAAAGAGAAAATCAATTGATTGACTTTGCACGTAACGACTAAGGTCGTAAAAAAAAGACGGGACTCGAATGATGCATTAAAGCTCTTGGTTTTCTCGGGCTACAGGACCCACTCGATCGAGTCATGGCATGGACTCGATCGAGTGTGCCTTTAAGGTGGGTACTGCCCGGTTTTTGGGTAGTCACACGACCGAGTTATGAGGGAACTCGACCGAGTGCACGGCCACTCGATTGATTCATTGCGAGACTCGACCGAGTGGTTGTCAAAATAGCATTCTGCCTCGTTTCTATGGGGTGCTACTCGACCGAGTAGCCTATAGCACTCAGTCGAGTGCCCCCTGTACGAGGCATGGCTCGTTTCGTTTTTTATTTGTTTAAAGTCGATGGTTGACTGAGTTGAATAAAAATATTGCATTATTTAAATTCAACTCGATTCTTGGTGCCATAATCGTGTGCTATACGATTATGAGACCATCATCGGAAATCTTATGAAAATGTGTTATTATGGGATTGAAAAATTTGATTAGTGACGAAATTGTAGCCCTCCGCGTCACGACATCGATACTAATCCTAAAGGATTATGTGATGTCGGTTTTCGCATCAACGGATCTCGCACTAATCTTAGAAATGGAATCCTACGCGTTCAACTATGAGCAACCACGATCTCATTACGCCCTTGAGTACATTGGGGCGGCGCTCCTCGAAAGGGTGCCACCTCCGTCGTGACTCGTAAAGGGATTAAACGGATTTTGGATGGTCGTCATAGTCAAACGCGTTAGGATCCGAATTTTAATACTATACTCATACACGCGGTATTAATTAACAATAAAAAAAACTAGAATTAAAATGCGAAAAGTACAAATGTTAGCGTTAGTGTTAGTGTCAGTATACTAATAAGATTATAACATAAAGTATAAAAATGTACATATGAATCGAAGTAGGGAACAGATAGAAATGGGGTTTATGACACACTCAACATACATGCTTGGTAAAGGCCTCGGCAATGGACTCGTAATAGTGACGGGAACGCGGGAGTATCGAGGATGTATGTAAAGTTATGGTGTGTGTGTGTGTGTGGATTTGTCGGTTTTTGAGGGACAAATGACTCGGGTTTTTTGACTTGTGTTGTGTAGGGTTGTAGTGTAGAGCACAAGAGTGCAAGTGTAGGGTTAATGATGCATTTGCAAAACTTCAAAACTGAAAATGAAGTGCACAAGGAGGGGTATTTATAGAGTTTACCCCTCGACCTAGGGTCACTCGATCGAGTGGCCCTAGTGCACTCGGTCGAGAGCCCTAGAAAACGGGTCTGTTCCAGAAATTGAGGCTCCACTCGATCGAGTAAGGTCAATCCACTCGATCGAGTAAGGTCAATCCACTCGATCGAGTGGATAAGAGTGGCGAGCCATTTTAGGAAATGGTTAACTTTTTTGATTTTTTGAATTTTGTATTTGGGCGCAAGTTTCTAGAAGCTCTCTAGGCTGTTTTTGAGGACGGATTCGTCTTTGACCGGGTTTTGACCCGGTCGCCAAAAGACGGTTTTTATTTTTGGTGTCGGTTTTGGCCCAAATTAGTCTTATTTTACTCGGAACGACCCACTGGGCCTGAATTTAAGGTTGGTTCTGAGAGACTTGTACTCCGCTAAATGTGCACGTCGGATATTATTGATTCCGAGCCCATATTCGAGTATACTAAGTCACGTTTGCGTCCGATCATCATCGGGTATTTTGTCGAGAACTGCTATAGACACTAGCAGGCAAAATGCGGGTGTCTACAGGTATTGATCTTCCTCCATCTAGTCAGAAATTCTGAGAAGCCTTCCTTCTCGTTCTGGGAGAGGACTTCAAGGCTCCTAATGGTGACTTGTGTTTCGGCGTTATCCACGTATTGTTTTGCGAACTCTATGGAGATATCGTCCCAGGGGGATATCTTCTTAGGTTTAAGTGAATAGAACCATGATCGTGGTGTGTCACCTAGGGATGAGAAGAATATCCTAGTGAAGAGGCTAGGTTTGACCCCTTTAATGGCCATGTAATCCTTAAAGACTAGGATGTGATTGAGGGGGCCCTCAGTTCCTTTGAACTTAGGTATGTCATCTAGGGAAAAGTTCTCGGGTAATTGGTCGTTCACCATTTCGTATTTCCTATGGTTTTCGAGGTGGACGTTGTTTCCTTGGTTCAGGCGCATCTGGCTTTCGAGGAATCTATGCGGTTGATAGCGGATTGGAGGGTGTCATCTTGAGGTGGGGTAACGGGATTGCTAGGGATGAGGCCGACGGGTGCCCCACCTAGAGGGGTGGAATTTAAAAGGGCCTCGTTGAGGACCCAGGTGTGGTGTTCGTCTGATGCCCTATCTTTCAAATGGCCTTGACGAGAGTCTATGCTATTTACGGATGCGTTTACCGTGATAACGGTGGCTTGTAAATCCCGGATTAAGTTAGTGAGGGTTCCTATGGTGTTATCTGCGGATTGTCCGGTGTTGTCCCCACCATGATTACTTGCGTCTACGCTCGAATCTCCCGATATGACTGTAGAAAGGCAATGTTAATGAGGACGGGTCTACCAAATTATTTAAGGACTCGAGGAATGCTTGCGACTGAGCGACGCGGGAATGAGACCCTTGACTCGTTTTTGTGTGCGGTCATCGGCTTAGGGGTTCAGGTGCTTTCGAATCCTGGTGTATTCGGCGAAACGCCTAATGAATTTTAGGTCTCTGGAACGAGACGATTTGACACAAACCTCGGAGGTGAGATTTAAAGAGGACTTCTCGGAATAAGATGACTCGAAATGTAAGACCTCGAGTAGAGGCGATCCTAGTGACTAACACAGACAGTTAATCACATGGTTGTACGTCATAAGAAGTACGTTGAATGCGATCCCGGCTCAGGATCAAAGAGTTTTTATTTTTTTCGAAAACGACCAATCTTTGCCGAGGAAAATTTTGAAAAGGATGATTTCTAAATAAATGGGGTGATGATGGCGTGACGACATCGTTCATAATGTGAAGGTGTGTAGCTATCTGTGCGCGTCGGGAACCCGGCGATAACCAAAATTTGAATGGTTTTTTTTTGTTTTTTGTTTTTTTTAAAGGAGCGTGGTTATTAGGGAAACCAGTTTTGAAAATGATGACGTGGTGCTTTTATCGAGACTACTATTAATTAGCTAGTTCGATACTTGTGGTGTACATGGGGCTCGTGGTAGAGCATGAAGTCTAGTGATGGTGTTTTAGAGGTGTGACTAAATTCTTAAAGAATTTAGGTGATGAATAGTGTCTTTAGAAAAGCTCTTTTTTTTAAGAAAAACTTTTAAAACTAGCGACCCACGTTCGTCGGTTGCGTTTACTAGCATTTAACGGTGGGGGAATGTAAAGTGTTTCGAGGGTGTAACTGTTTTGGGTTCCTTGACTTCATTAATTGAAGCTTCGGTTGTGCTGACGGTATGTGTGTAAAAAAACGTTACTTCCCTTTTTTGAAATAAAATGTAACCGTTTGTTGTACTTTGATCCCATTGATCGGGAGTCTCGGTGTTATTAACGGTAATCGTTGTTGACGGGTTTTGCTTTGGCGAAGGTGATGGCACAAAAAAAAATTTTTTTTTTTTTGAAAGTGGTGAGTGTAATATTTGCAATGATAACGGCATCTAAAAATGTTTTTCCATTTTTGGAAATCACGATTTGACCGGGATATCGGCATTTAAAAGGTCGTTTTGAAAAGAGGAGGTATTTTTCGAAAACGGAATTGGTGTGGTTGAATATGTTGGCGTGGTTGAATCCAGATTTTTAGTGTTTATTTGGATTGTTCTAAACACGCTACACATAACTAAGAATGCATACACTCATGCAGGATGCAGACACGGGTAGGTTAGGGTAGGCTACCGCCCACGAATAGTCTTTACTTAGGCATTGACAAATCATCTGGGTAGACGAGTGTCATATCGTCCATTTAGAACTATCCGTTTAGTATTCCCGTGAGGTACGCGTTAGGCGGCCGGAGCGTCAATCGAGGATCTCTCCGCGTGTCCCTAAGGATCTTACCGCGAAAAAAGGTCGGTTGGTCCTGATATTGGTTAGGGTGAGCTTTTTAGGGCCAACACCTGTAGTGACCACAACTAGGAACTAGCAAATGAGCTTCGCCGACCTCGTTCAAGTACACCACCACTAGAAATTTGTTTCCAAATCCCCAGCGGAGTCGCCAAACTGTGGACGTCCGCACCGCCCGGCGCCCCGCGCGGGACCGACCTGGTTTTTCAACGTGTGGCGGCGGCCACCCACGCGGCCCCCTCCTTGTCGGGGACCGGTCTGATCTCGCGTACGGGGCGAAGTGTCGAACCTCGATTCGGATGACGATCCGGACTTGTAATAGACTGGTGCGGGCACCCGTGTTTACGTTTGGAATCGATCGAGTCGTGGTTGTAAATGTTTAAACACCGATATGTTTGGCAAGGCGACCTTTTTAGTGAACTGAATTCGTTGCCGATTTATGGAGTCGCCACCGAGTCAATTATGGGGACTCAGAAACCGTTCAAGTCAACTTTGATCCTTAGCCAGCTCAAAGCTGAGTGGCACGGGACCTAAAGATAAAGACTTGTACCCTTAAGCACTCCAGGCCTGGAATGACTCTCATTGCCAATGGTTTCGGACATCCAGAAACCATCGATTCTGAGTAAGAGGTGAGGGTACGTATTGGGAAGTCAACATCCGATGGATGTCAACACCCAATCCCGCCCGCACTATAGCGGCCTCTGCTAATCAATCGGTGGGCTGATAACCTAGTTCTTTTGTTTTGGCGGAAATACTGTAACATCCGTTGTTTTCACCCTATACCTTTCGCTACGTCGGTTGTTTAAGGACAAGTAAGTTTTTTCGTTAAAGTAATTGTGTTTACATTCTTTGCATGCGATTTCACGTGACAAGCAAGCCATGAAAAGATGCATGTAGGAGAGTAGAGAGTACTAGTATTATACGTATTAGCAAATCAGTTTTAACGTGATAATACGGATATTAGTCGTTCTCGTGGTATACCTTACATGGTATTCTGCTTAAGATGCGTTGGTTCGGTATTAATAGAGATGCCTCGAACCTAGTAAGGCGAGCACCCGGACTAATACGGAACCCGACCATCACTTTGTTCAGTTTTAGTTGTTTTACGTTTTGAATTCCGTGTTAGGTGATTTAGCATGCGATTATAAGGTCATAAAAGCAATAAATCATACGAAAAACTGTAAATGCGATGTAAGTAAATCACGTAGTGAGCAGTTTCACCCTCGGAGTATACACTAAACGGGACACGATGCGTAGATAGTTGAGAACGGATCTCGGAATTACTCGGGTCAATTTAGTGTATTTTAGTGCTTGTGGTTGAAATTGGGATGTTACGTGTTTTAGTAAGCGTTTGTGGACCTAGTGTCCACATCTTGTGTTGTCGTAGTGTATAATAAAAGAAAGTGCGAAAATGTAAAGTTTTGTTTAGATGGCAACCTAGTGACGACTCGACTTCAACAGGCGGATCCTCCTAGCTTGACTAGTGACTTCGGCAGAGCTCCGTTACCGTTGACTCTTCCTAACGTGCATCTTTTCATGGCCTGTCTGTCACGTGAAATCGCATGCATGCAAAGAATGTAAAACACTTACTTCGACGACAAAACCTACTTGTCCTTAAACAACCGACATAGTAAAGGCATAGGGTTAAAACAACTGATGTAATTGCATTTTCGTCACAACTAGGAAGAAGTTATCAGCCCATCGAAAGATTAGTAGAGGCCGCTACGTGCGGGAGGGATTGAGTTTCGATGTCTATCGGATGTTGGCGTCCCAATACGTACCTTCACCTCTTACTCAGAATCTACGGTTTCCGGATATCCGAAACCATTGGCAATGAGAGTCATTCTAGACATGGAATTCTTAAGGGTACAAGTCTTTATCTTAGGTCCCCATGTCACCCAACTTTGAGCCGGCTAAAGATTAATGTTGATTTGAACATTTTCCGAGTATCCAAAAATTACTCGGTGGCGACTCCACAAATCGGCAACAAATTCGGTTGACTAAAAAGGTCGTCAGACCAAACATATCGGCTTTTAAACATTTACAACCACGTCTCGATCGATTCAACGGAAACATATATATCCCCACATCTATCTATTACAATTCAAATCGTCAACCAAATCGAGATTCGACACTTCGCCCCCAAACGCAAGATTGGAACGGCCCCCCGGGACGCGAGGCATCCCGGACGTACAGACCGTGTGGGTGGCCGACACGACAGTTCCCGCGCGCATTGATGTGACTCGACTTAGGATTTCGAAACAGATTTCCAGAGGTGGTGTAACTCGAACGAGGTCGGTGAAGCCCATTTCCTAGTTCTTTTTTTTGGTCACTACAGGTTTTGGCCCTAAAAAGCCCATCCTAACTGATTTTAGGACCAATCGTCCTTCTCACGGTAAGGTTCTCGGACCGGACCCGCGGGGAGACCCCTGATTGACGTTCCAGCCGTCCAAGGTAGTCATGCAGTTTGTGAATATGCCAAGTGATCAGGTCCAAGCGGAACAAAGCAACGCTTATCTCCACTCGAGGTGACACGTCTCTGCCAAAGCGAGGACTTTTAGTGGACGGTAGCCTACCATAGCTTACCCACCGTGTCTGCATCCTGCTTGAGTGTATGCCTGTCTAGTTATGTGTAGCGTGTTGTGACAACCAGAATAAAACATTAAAATCCTGATTCAACCACGACAACATATTCAACTACACCCAAATTCTTTTTTCAAAATACATTTTTCAAAACCATTTGTTTGCGCCGTTACTCTGGCCAAATTCACACTCACTACTTTCAAAAGATCGTTTAGCACCATCCCTCTAAGCAAAACAAAACTCACCGTTTTCAAAAAAAACATTAACATACCATTACTGTCACCAAAATCTCAACCAATGGGATCAAGACACCTAACACGGTTACATTCTCCAATTTTAAAACACTTTTACACACACTGTTACCATCATCGAAATTTCGATCATTGAAATCAAGGTATCTAACACGGTTACACCCACAAAACACTTTTACATATACCGTCACTATCGCCAAAATTCTAATTAATGGGATAAAAGCATCGAACACGGTCGCACCCCCTTTTTTTCTTCAAAAGATCTCTCAAAACACCGCCATCACCACCTAAATTCCCATAACGAGAATTTGGCTACACAAACTCCACTTTTAAATCACCACCACGGAAACCGTGTTTTCTCAAAAACACCCTTTACACTTGAAATATCGAACTCCTAACTAATTGAAGTCTCGATAACAAACACAACCCCACAATTTTCACATCTCTTTAAAACCGGTTCGTCTACAACCGTCTTTGTTCAAAATCACAGTTCACACCGTTACCATCGTCAATTCTTCAACTCATGAACTCTTGACGCCCACATAGCAACGCCTTCCGACATGTCACGAACAATGTCACTTAATCATCGTAATGACAATCTCAAAACTGTCACTTTCGAAAAAATCGCTTTCCAAATTCATACATTTTCGAGAACTTCAAAATCCTCTGATTCCGAGACGGGATCGAGATCAATTCCTTACGTCATACAACCGTGTGATTAACTGTTTGTGCTAATTACTAAAATCACCTCCGTTCGAGGTCCTACATTTGGAGTCGTCAGATCTCGAAAGTCCTCTATAAATCTCGTCCCGAGATGTGTGGCAAATCATCTCATTCTAGAGACCCGAGTGTATTAGGCGTCTACCCAAATAAACCAAATGTGTAAAGCATCCGAGTCCCAAAATCGATGACCGAAAACACGCGCGAATTGAATCAAGGTCTCACTTCCGTGTCTCTCATCTACGAGCATTCCTCAAGTCACTCTTACGTCGTCCGGTGGGTCCATTTTAATCTTTGGTCATGTCATGCAGAATTACTCCATAACATGTCTTCTGATTCAAGCGTCATCGAAAGCATCCGCAACGATGTCAATACCCTAACCGAGTTGGTTCGTAATGTCCATGCCTTCGTAACCCATCTGAGTTCTTAGGTCCGCGGGATTAGTAATCGCCTCGATTTCCTAGAAAGTAGATATACGGAAAGCGAAACAAATACCAATTCAGTCGATTACCACATCTGGGGGCTTACTCCAAGTGGGTCGTCCGGATGTTCCGCACGGTCAAACCTTCCTAAGATCAATACGGAAAAACCTCAAGGCCTTGTAAAGTTATATCCAACAAGGTATAGACGTCACAGAGGAAGCTTACCAAAATTGACTCGTCCTACACCGAGACTCTCAAACACTTGGTTGATCAAGGACTACACTTGCCCATGGGTCCCACTCCGGACCCACCAATCGACAAACAAAGCAAAAAATGGAGCCCTAATGCCTATTGCCTATTTCATCAAGGCCATGGACACGATACCGAAGCATGCTTTACACTAAAGCACGTGATCCAAAACATGATTGAGGAAGGAACATTTCCTCCCTCGAAACGACAAAAAGCAGACTTCGCCTTCAGAAACACCGAGGGAGAGATAGTAACATTAGTGGTTGTCACGAGTAACTTCAAACCCTTCGACAGTCCATCAATCAAAACAAGTGTAGAGCACTACCAACGGGTCGCATCCCTGGAGAATTTCATACGGATTTAAGACTAAGAAGAAGACCCTGAGCCTAGGTCAATGTCATAGTAGGGTCAAGAAATAGTATTGTTATTCCCTTCTAGTGTCATTGTTGTTATATTAAGTCCGAGGTACGGGGGACAAGACCCGACCTCCCTAGTCCCATCTAAACATTACTCCTGTCGGAGTATGTCAATAAATGCAACTCTTTTTTCTCCACTACGGGCCTCGACAATGCTTAATTTAAACAATAATGCAAATACATTCGCTTAAGACTCGTCACGTTTAAATAACATGCAATGCCATTATCGACTCCTCAAAACAACGAGGAATTACAAAAACTGAAATTCTGTGTTCTCTTTTACCTATTCCATGTCTGGTATAGAAAGCCACATAACTATCCCCTAGAAGGAGCATTACTGAATTCTATGACTAATCTAGATAGTCTCTTAGCTTGTGATCAAAGATGGAAGGCAAACCCATTTCCCACACTTAACATCTCTCAAATAAAGACCGACCAATTCCTACCTTAGGTGCTAGTCTACCATAAAAAAGAAAAGCCTGAAAGGCCAAAAAGGGCTGGGACAAAAAAACACAAAGGCCTAAACAAACAGGCCATATTAAATGATACAAAATGACCGATGTAATCCCCTAAAAATTCTAACGCAATACAGTGGCGGAAACACATTACAGTTGGGATTAAAACACTGACAAACTATAACTTATTAAAAGAAATGGTAAGTCAATACAAAGACCATTTTTTACAAAAGGGCTAAAATAAAATTCCTCAAACGGGTTTATACAAATCCATAAATTCAATGAATGAAGCCACGCTACTCGCTAGTTCACACCCAAAACCCATCAGCAAATACCTGTCATGTTATAAACATAACAGCCACATCAGTGGAGAGTAATTCGGACGTTCTCCCAGCCATATTATATCATATGGAAAAATAATAATATTATTATATCAAAACCTTTAAAATGAGAAAACATTAAAACGATATAACAAAAATAAGTTTTCAGCGAAACTTAATGCACTTCCCAACCTGCAAGTCAAAAATCAATCGATAATAATAATAATATTCAAATGTCGTTATGGATAGAATTAGTGTTGACGGCTGGACTTTCACTAGGAGAATACTAAAACTAGCTTAAGATAATATGCACACCCATAATAGGATGGGGACTTATAAATGCGTGGCCCTAGTTTAAGATAATATGCACACCCCTCCCGAGCACCATAAATTCTCAGTTCAACCCGACGGCATCTTACACTGCGAGGCACGAGTTTAAGGTCAAAATGTACACACACTCCCGAACACCAAATATGCTCGGTTTAACAACCAATGTGCCCTATAAAGACACACCAGCCTTATAGTTGATGGCAAAAACGAACATCATATCCCAGACTATATTACTCTAACCCCACACTTGTTCTTATTCTATAACTCCAAAACCAAGCCATTATCAATATATACAAAAGGTATAATCATTATAAATAATATGAAGATAAAAGAAATAAACATTTTATATTAAAAGGGAAAACTTTCTATAAATAGAAACTTACTTAAAATAGAAATATACATAAGTTATTTAAAATAAGTGAAATGTATAAAAATAGCATTTTTAACGAAATTAACATTATTATTATTGTCGTTATCGTAACTTTAATATATTTCTAAATTTATTGCTAAAATATAAATAAATAGAATAAGTCAAAGTATAGTATTTTATGAATAATTAGGTGAATCGAGTTAAGACGATAAATTTTCCGAAAGGAGATGTTTTTAAGAAAATAATATAAAAATCAATTGAGGCAACGAGTTTTATAAATGAAATGAGATTTTACAAAGGTTTTAAATTATTTTTACCAAATAGTTTTATCGATAATAATATGGATTTTACTAAAAATAGTGAAACGTAAACAAATAAGAAATTATTAATGAAAATAGTCTCGATTAAAAATCTATTTCAAACAAAACGACTATTTTCTAGTTTATTAGTATAAATTGTAAAATGAAAATGATTTATTAAACGAGTATACAATCTCGATTATTATATTTAAAATACGATTTGAGTTAACATTATAAATTAACGAAATATGATAAAATTCTAAATCGATATTATTTAGTTACTAATGTCACGATAAACAACAAAATATTATAACGATCATTAATAATAAAATTTACTAACGATTTATAAAACGATTTCGAGAATTGTAAAATATTTATAAGGCATACAATGTAATCCCCTAGAAAATCTAACGCAATACGGTGGCGGAAACACTGTAGATTTGAGATTAAAACACACTGACAAACTATATCTTATTAAAAGAAATGGTAAGTCAATACAAAGGTCTCTTTTTACAAATGGGCTAAAAAGAAAATTCTCCTAACGGGTCATACAAATCCATAAATTACATTAATAAAGAAAGAGTAGGATCCACGCTACTCGCTAGCTAACACCCAAGACTCAGCAACAAATACCTGTCATGATATAAACATAAAAGCCACGTCAGTGGGAGTAACTCAGACGTTCTCCCAACCATATTATACCATATGGAAAAATAATAGTATTACAGTATCAAAATAATTAAAATGGAAAACATTAACTGATAAGTATAATAAAAACAAGCTTTCGAAGAAAACTTAAAATATTGGAACAATAAAATCATAACAAGTTTTCAGAAGAAAACTTCAAATATTTGCCAACCTGCAAAGCAAAATGTATCGATAATAATAAAAATATTCAAAATGGCGTTATGGATAGGATTAATGTAGACGGCTAGACTTTCATTAGGAGAATACTAAAACTAGCTTCGAGAACTTAGTTCAAACAAATCAAACTTCGGTCTCTAACTAGGCTACTCAACCATAATAGAGCGACAACTTATAAATGTGTGGCCCTAGTTTAAGACAATGTACACCCCTCTTGACTTACTGCGAGGCCTAAGCTTAAGGTCAAAATGTACACAAATCTCGGGATACCTTTCACCCGGTTCAACAACCAATGTACCGATTTCTGATACACTAGCTTTATAGTTGATGGCAAAACCATAAACTCTAGAATATATTACTCTAACTCCACATTTGTCCTTATTCCATAACTCCAAAACAAGCCATTATCGATATTGAGAATAAATAGTAATTATAAATAATATGAAGATAAAAAATAAACAATTTATAATAAAAGGGAAACTTTCTATAAATAGAAAATTACTAATTCTAGAAACTTACTTAAACTAGAAATATTGTTATAGAAAATACGTAGGTTATTAAAATTAGTGGAATGTATTAAAAATAGCATTTCTAACGAAATCAACATTTTATTATTATCGTCATTATCGTAACTTTAATATATTTCTAAATTTGTTACTAAAATATAAATTAAATAGAATAAGTCAAAGTATAGTATTTTATAAATAATTAGGAAATCGAGTTAAAACTATAAATTTTAGAAAAGAGATGTTTTAAGAAAACGATATCCAAATATTATTTTAGTCAACGAGTTTTATAACGAAATGAATTTTACAAAGGGTTTCAAATTATTTTTAGCAAATATCTTTTATTAATAAATAATACGGATTTTGAGAAATTATTAGCGGAAATAGTCTCGACCAAAAATATATTTAAAACAAAATCGACCATTTTCTCATTTATTAGTGTAAATCGTAAAACGAAAATAATTTTATTAGACAAGTGTACAAACCTCGATTATAATATAAAATTATAAATTAACGAAATATGACAAAAATATGAAATCAATATTATTTAGTTACTAGTGTCATGATAACCAACAAAATATTATAACGAGCGTAATTAATAAAATTGTTAACGATTTATAAAACGATATCGAATTTTTTTTAAATATTGATAAGGCATACGATTTAAAATTAATATTATTAGCAATAATAAATAGCTAAAATTAGAAAACCGAAGTTAAAATATTTACTACATACTACTACTCAAACATACGATATAAAATCGAGTAACGTCCTAAAGTTACCTTGAGTCGAAACCTTCGATATTCATGTCCTCGTAGTCCAAACTCCGGAAGCTCAATCCAACCTCTTTAAGCTTCAAGTTGAAGAATCACTAGTCTTCGAGTTCGATTCACCACGACAATCGAGTACACAAAAATAAAATAATGAGATGAATACGATTCAAGGCGGAAAGGGAAACGATGTGACAAAAATAGAAGCAAAATGACACCATGTTAATAGTAGCAGAACGACCGGAACATTGACAAAACAGCGGAAACGATCCCGAACAAGACCAAGATGAAAGACGAGATTAAAGATAAGAAGAGTTTAAAGAATCGGAAAGGAATGAGAACAGCAGAATTGTCGACAGTAACAACAACAAAAGAAGAAAAAGAAAAGAGGGAGAAAAGAAGAAAAAAATGATAGGAAGAAGGAAAACGGAGGAGAAAGAACTGAGGAATAGCGAACGAGAAACGAAATCGAAAACAAGCAGGACATGAGTAATAGCGTATAACAACGTCAATAGCAGCAGTGATCACGCACAACATGACTAGAAAAACAGAGGGAAAGGGGCAGAAGACATGAGCAGCAATCAAGAACAATAACAGCCACAACAAACATGACAACAGGACAAAAATGCAGCAGCCGAAGGATCGACACAAACAACAGCACAAGCACAGAAACCGAGGCAACAACAAAAACGAAAGAGAGAAAAAAAATAGAGAAGAGAAGAGGAAAGAAGAACAAGGAACGATGGAGAGCCGACACGCATGGAATCGAACAGCAGCAACACGAACGATGCAGAAGAAGAATAAGAAAAGAAGAAGGACGAAAATTACCAACACGGGGACATATGCAGAGGACGGAACACGGGCAGAAGTTTGACAAAAGTAAACGCCGCAGCAGACTCAAATGGCGACGACAGTAAAGTTGGACAAATATGGAGATGCTGAAAGGTGATAAAGGCAAACGAAGGATATTGATTGAGTCGATGGAGATGAAAAGGATGTAGAGGAGAGGACGCGGGTTGAGGGAATGAATCAGGAGGTGGAACGGTGGAAATATAAAAGAAGGGGAATAAACAAAGAGATAGGGGGTGTAAGTAAAATAAGTGGGGTGAATGATATTTATGAAAACAAATGAGACGAGTTGAATCAAACTGTACGTTAATTAGTGGGAAGAGAAATGAATTAAGTGGTCCATTAAATATAAAAAAATTATGATACGAAAACGGCTTAATTAAATGAATCGGGTATGAACCGAATTCCAAAACGATAAGGTGACTGACCCAAGAATCGAATTAAAATCGAGTCAAAAAGGAAATTAATAAATAATCGGGCCATCTAATAAAATTAGTAAAATAGACGGTGAAATAGAACTACCCGATAAATAATAAATGTTCAATAAAGAGAATTAAATTGATATTTCGAGGAAAGGAAATAAATATTTTGACGAAACATAAAATAAATGAGCTTCGAGCTGAAAATAGAAATTCGAACTTAAATATAAATAAATAAAAAGAATTTAGAATTTAAATCGTCGAAATAGACTTTCGATAAGAATTAAATTAAATGTATAAAATGAATCGAAACAGAAATAAAAATATATTTTTAAATATAAGAAGAGTTTTCGAGACAAATAGAATTTTAGGAGTTTGAAACGATTTAAACGATAAATTCCTTTTATAATAATTTTAAGAATTACGAGTTAAATCGTAAACAAAATAAAATACGAACATAACTTTACATTAATTTAATTTATAAAATCAAGGGTATTACATACGATTTAAAATAATAATTTTAGCAAATAAATAAGTCAGGTTTAGAAAATCGAAGGTAAAGTATTTACTACATACGACTACTCAAATATAGAATATAAAATCGAGTAACGTCCTAAATTTACCTTAAGTCGAATCGATAACTTCAAAGCAAATGTCCGCCTAATTAGTCCAAGCTCCACTCCCGATTCTAAAGCTCATCTCGGGTACTTATTCTTCTCGACTCCGCATGCTCCAACAGACACCGGGACACAGAAACAGAAACAAAGGAGTTGGTATTAAAGAAAGTAGGAAAACTAGAGATGACATGGAAACGTGACGAGGGAAAACAGAGAGGAAGAAGGGGTCTATATCAAAACTAGGCATAAAAGGATTCGAAACCGAGACCGATGATAGGCTGGATAATAATTATAATAGGAGTAACACAACGGAAAGACACCCTAGCTCGACTTCAAAAAAACAGTTTACATATAGCGACATGAGCATAGCAGCAGCTAAACGACATCAACAGTAGCCCACAACACTGCCAAGGACGACATCAACAACAGCGAACCAGCTTTGACAGTGGACTATAAACGACGACAGCAAAATCAACAATAGCATCTGGGAAGACAAAACGACAGCAGTAACAGCAGGTGCGCAGAACAGAAGAGAGGAACGAAGATGGGTTCGAATTTAGAACTAGCAACGTCGAAATGGTAGCAACATTAATACACAATAACCACGATAACCAGGCCATTGTAGTAACATAGACATACACATACACAGTAGCAACCAAACAAAATTGCAGTCGTAAACAGACGACAATGACAAGAACAAGATGAGAAATTTGGGAAGAAGAACAAGAATGAAGAGAAATAGCCAGGATAAACGACAACCACGTACAACATGAACCATAGATCCGAACAAAATGAAACAGTGGTAACAAAGGCAGCAGCAAAAATGGATTGAAAGGAGAAGAAGAAGAAGAAATTGATCACAATAAAGATCACGTAGTAACAACATCAAGCACGAACAAATTAACAGGAAAGGCGACGAGATCAGGAAGAACAAGATGAGGAGAAAATCTACCTTTAACGAATACAGGCGACACTTTCAGCAGAGTAGGATGACAACGACGATCAGAGCTGTCGGACAGAGATGACAACATGACCAGGAGTAGCCAACGAAGGGATGATGGGTGGAGGCTGATGATGATGATAGACTTGTGAACGAAGATGGCTGCAGAACAGGGGCAGCAAAAATGACGTTGATGATGAATACTGCTGGTCGAAGAAGATGCATCAAATTTTCTTTATGGGCTGAAGATTGAAGGTGGTGGTGACTAAACGTGATGAAGATGAAAAGGACGAAAGGTGACCAAAGGAGGTGCATGAATGTGGAAGCCAAGAGGGAATGAATGCAGCATGAATTAAATAAAAATAGGTCAAAGGTATTGAATGCGTGATAGATAAGAAAAGATTTACGAGAATATTAGTGGACTTACCCATGAAATCGGACTAGAATTGAGAAAAATATAATAATAAATAATTGGGCCGAAAATAATAGAAAGAGTAGTCAAAATATTTCTCAAGCTAAAAAAATGAATATTCGAAATGAAAAGAAAGTTTGTAGATATGAACAATTAGATCGAAGAAATAGTATTTCCCAATAAATAATAAATCTTCGATAAAGTGAATTAAATTGATTTCTCGATTGTGGATTCAAGCCCACATTACAATCCTTAAAACTTTCTCGAGACACTTGTTAAGAGACAGTCCGGAATTTTGTGGATTCAAGCCCAATTTGATAATCCCAACCATTAGGGCCTGACATAGAAATCAGATCCCACGTAATTTATATCCTGCCCAATTGAAGCTCGAGTCATTCTTACTCCGCTTCCCCTTTCCTACCACATTATGAAACCGTAACCTCATATCCTTAACTCCACAAAAATCAACTCCAGATTTTGATCCATCGGAACCACTTACTACCAAGCTCCACATTCCAAAACCATCCAAACCACTTGCCTTGACCTAAACACGGTATCTAGGTAATTGTCACTTTCTAGCGGTCACACCTGATAACTTCACCTTAGTTTTCAATTAGGGTGAAAACCCGAGCAAAAACACTCAAAACATCCCGCATCGATAATTGGTATAACGAGTCTAAAGCACAAAATCACTCGCACTTTACGAACTACGAACATGGTTTGATTCCGTCTAACCCCGGATACGTAGGCAGCCCCCTCGGGGGTACAACAAAACTAACAAAATTGACTACAATCGATTCATGCGCAAATCGGAACTCATCATACGCTCCGATTAACAAGTGATTACATGACGAAGCACGCTAAAAAAAAACAACGAGCCGAGGACGGAATGAAAACTCGAAAGGGTGCTCCGGGCAAAATGAAGAATCTAGTTGCGAGCCGTCGTAAAAAAAAGATAAAACAAAAAAATTTGACAAGTGGAGGACGAAGTGAAAACCTGAAAGGGTGCTCTGGGCAAAATGAAGAATCGAGTTGCGAGCCGTCAAAAAAAAGAAAGCAAAAAAAAAACGGAAAAGCAAAAGGTGGGCCGATGAGGACGGAGTGAAAACCCGAAAGGGCACTCCGGGCAAAATGAAGTATCGAGTTGCGAGCCACCACAATAAATAATAATATTAATAATAAAACGTGCTTCTCATTAATGCATTCTAATCAAGCCTTTGTCGAGGCCTTTATATCAAGCATCCGTCACTCGGGTACTCCCAAAGCAAAGAACGTGCCAGCAAACTCTAAAAAAACTAGTACTAATACGCTACATAGTATTTTGTAATACAACATAGTATTAATGGTTGGGCCCTACCGGTCCATCTTTTTCTTTCCTTTGCCCTTCGGGTGCGGCTCCTTAGGCCTCTCATCATGGGGCTCTCGAATACAAGCGCTCACCTTTTCAGCCAATTGTGGGGCCTGTCAATCCCACGCACCTTCCTCATCCGCGTCTTTAATATGGGTCTTGTCAGTCTTGAATTGCTTGGACGAATTGACGGTACAAGGATCGGTAACACTGTCTTCAGTCGGGCGTTTAGCGACGCAAACTCGCATAGTAGCCTCCTTATTCTGTAGCATCGTAGTCTCCACGTTCCTTAACTTACCCCGCGCTGTCAGATATTCACAAACATTCCGTCGAGCATAGGAGGGGGTTGTCCGTCGAGTATTCGCTAGGGGAACAAGATGTATAATCGTCCCTCTCCAAGACATTTCAAATTCTCTAAAAGCATCCTTCCCGAATTGACAACATAAGTGACAACCTCGGAAACGGTTGGTGCCCCACGCATTTGGCGCATTAACCTATCCGGATAAATATAGACACATTAACTCAAGGACAAAATTCGCATAGTACGGGCCCATGATGAGAATGGGAGCCCGATATACCTCTTCATATGCCACCACGAGACAGTCCATCTAACGACGATCCCTCCATCCGCATGCAGACCAGAGGACCACTCGTCTTCGGTACAACTTACATTCCATAATGGTACTACACTCCGAGTAGCAAGCCTCTTACAATTATAACTGTCAATAAGCTGAGGTGGCTCGATTAGATGTAGCCTCTCCTATAGCCAAACCTGCACAGTACAACACAATGTCACAATTTTGAACTAGGGTAGACTCGAATAGAGTGAAAAAATAGCAGCATGACATACCTGCAAAATGGTCTTTGAACCGCGAAAGGGAGCACAGTGAATTCGCGAGCGTGTGTCGAGACCCATTGTAAGCTCACCCAAAATAAGCCAAGATGACAATCACCCATGCTTCATCTCCATTATGACATCTAGAACGCGAGGGTTACCCTAACCAGCTAGCACCGATGCATCCTCAAACAGATAATAACACGCTATCACAATGCTAAGAGCCCGTTTACGGGATAGAGGTGAAATACAGCGAGTGTCCTCCTGTGAGAACTCCTTAACAAGGAGCTCTAAGTTAATACCACCTTCTCCGAGAAAAAATCAGCCTCCTCCGGCAGAGGAATATCCAAAAAATGACAAAACCGCTATACGGGAATGTCACCTTGAACTGGTATGAAAGGGTGAAACGAGTGCCACCCTCCAATCGCGTTTATCTCCTCGGGAAGGGGACACACATCACCCCTCGGGAATGCAAAAACAGGGTACTTAGCATTCCAAAAGCGCGAACATGTTAATACAAAGTCATCTAGCACTTTAATTTGCTTCAGCGAAATAATAGTGGACAAACCATCGTCAGCAATTCTTCAAGTTCACCTTTCTTGAAATAATTCATCCACTCGGTCAAAAGACGGTTGAAACCCGACATGACACGGAAAACCAAACAAGAGCTATCAAGACACTTTGGGTATTAATTATGTCTTAAACGATCACCCATCACCCATGTATATAGTTACAAGGGCATCGTAATTAGAAAATTACGGAAAATTTCCATAACCGAGAACCAGGCCGCCCCGGGTCAGGCGCCTGAGAATTAGATCGCCCAGGGGCAGGCGCCTGAGAATTAGATCGCTCGGGGGCAGGCGCCCGAATTTCAGGTCGCCAGCTGCACCCTATCTCATCACGTTGCTAATCGACAATCTTCGGCATTAGGAATGACTTCCTAAAGTCAGTCATCCTCTTTTCCAAAGCTCGAATGCACATTACAAGAAACATACAAGAACGAAAGGTCCGTCATAGTGTAGACACCCACATTTTGACCGCCAGGTGTCTATAGCAGTTTCCAAAAAACACCCGATGATTATCGGACGTAAACATAGCTTAATACACTCGATTTTCGGACTCGGAATCAATAGTAGTTGGCACGAGCTTTTAGCGGAGTAAAAATCTCACCAAATAGACCTCAAATTAATGCCCAGTGGGTCGTTCCCAGTCAAATGAGACTCATTTGGGTCAAAACCGACACCAAGGGCGAAACCATCTTTTAGCGACCGAGTCAAACCCCGGTCAAAGACGTTTCCGAGCCATAAATATCTGGCACACCACCTCAAAAAACCAACTTGAAGTCAAACACCTACAAAACATCAGCGATGAAGAAGAGTTAAGCAACTAAAACTCTCCCAAAAGGACGAAACTCGATCTCTAAGGAGGTCTCCCACCCGGCTAGACCCACTCGATCGAGTGGACCATCTCACTCGATCGAGTGGACTCATAAAATCAGCCAAAACCGGGTGTTTTCTTCCCTTACAAGCATTCTTTTCCTATCCAAAGACGGAGTCCTAATTGCAACCAAGACTACTACCTTTCCTATCCGAAACAGGAGTTTCTTCCCATCCAAGCCAGGAAAGCTCCCCTATAAATACACCCTCCTACACAACACAATTAGAACATCCAGGACACAAGACAACACACACAATTCCCGACAATTCACAACATCAATTCACAACCCTAAATTCTAGGCAATTTTAGGCAAACTATACACAAATACCGTCCCGATTTTCCTCTAGAAATCCCGTAGCAAACTCGAGATCAAAACTCGTCAAAGACCCGAGAGCAAAACTCGTCAAATCCCCTCTCTAACCATACACATCATAACTCACCTATATACATCTTAACGCTCCCGCGCCTAGGCCGCTACTACGAGTCCGTTTTCGAGATAATCAAGCATGTAGGTTGAGGGTGTTACAAATCCCACTTCTCCCTTTTTATTCTCTTTCTCTCGTCCGTCCGTTTCTATTTACGGGTCGTCGTCGCGTCTTTTTTTGTTTTTCTTTTCTCGTTCCTAATATCGATACTATCGTATTATAATTATTTTCAATAAAGCGTCGTCCCGAGGATTCGATATCGACTCTATAGTCGAATGTCGGATCTAAAGGTATCAATCATCAAATCATGTTAAGCATAATCTCGTTGAAGCCGAGTAATGATCACATGGTCCGCAAAGACTAATTACGACATTACAACGTGGAGGAATTATTTCGTCTTAATAACATCCAAAACGATTTCTAAACAACTTTTTTCAAAATCCACTCTAAATATTCGATATTGATTCTATAATCAAGCATCGAATATTAAGAGTATCAATATTTATGTCGAGTATAAATTGCATCATATTTTTACGCGACTTAACCAAATTATTGATTTTCAAAACCGAAAGCAATTTTAAAGTCAAAAAATCAAACCGGACAGCAGTCTGTACAGGGGGCACTCGATCGAGTGCCTAGCCCACTCGATCGAGTGGCACCCCAAAAACCGAGGCAGAATTTTTTTTCGAGACCACTCGATTGAGTCCCTCAATGAATCGACCGAGTGGCTCCTGATATAGCAAAACAGCGAGTCTTTAAGCATCTTTCGATTCCCGATAAGATATTTTTAATGACTTCGGTCAACACGTGTCAAGTCTATCACGTGATTCATCTTTTCAAAACCATGCATCATATCATATTTACATCGTTTATTCAATTTACAAACCGTTACTAACTCATTTGTTTTTGTCTTTAATTTGTATTTTATTTTTCGTTGTTTTTTTTATTATACTAAAACGGACCTCGCATGCTAAATACAACTTCGACATAAATTCAAAGATGCATTAAACGACGTAGATCAAACATAATTCACATATGTTTAGTCGAAAATACTGTTTGCGTATCATTTAACCGAATTACTAACACGCGTATTTCAAAATCAAACGATATCTTAGTAGAGGCCGCTAAGTGCGGGCGGGGTTGGGTGTTCTTTGTGAACTTCCCAACATGTACCCTCACCCCTTACTCAGAACCATGGTTTCCGGATATCCAAACCCGTTGGCACACGAGAGTCATTCAATACACGGTATCCGATAATGTCGGTATCGGTAACAAATGCAAAGGGACGAACCCAATAAACTCTGACATCCGAATGGGCCATACTTTGTGCATGGCCCACTAAGATATAGAGTGGGTTCGAACGGGCCTGAACTCCCACAAAGTTCGGTGGCGACTCCACTTCGATTTAAATTTCAATTCGATCCGTCTCACATGAGATTCATTCGCCTCCCCAAACCCGCGCGTGGCCGTGTCGGGGTGGACCTATGTCATGTCCACACATAGGCAGTGGATGATTCGTTTTGGTCCCTCCGATCCACGAGACTGAGACGTTTTTTCTTTTTTCTTTTAGGGGGTAAGCTACCCCACCTAGGCGTGTTGTAGCACTATGCAACACTTTTGGTACGTGCCACATAAGCATATTTTAGCCCTTTGCGGCACTGTACGTGAATACACATTTATAGCCCTACACGACATCATCAATAAAAGTATAAAGAAAGTGGTCCAACTTTTTTTTCATTTTACTCCACCTTGGACACAAGCGTCATACACATCTCCACCCTTGCACACGCACTGGGTCAAAACATTTTAATCACAAAACGCTTTATACATGTTTGGCACATTTTGAGTCAAATGTTTTAATCGACGTACTACTTGATCCAATTCTCGGTTCAAACTAACCAATTTTAATCATCCTGAAAAAATATTTCCATGCTCCTATGCATTCTGAATGCATTTAAGACACCTTAAATCGCGGCTAAACCATAAACAAATCAACCTTGAAGTCTTTACGTGTTATCTAAGCTAACATTCAGAGGCACTGTAACACCCGCAATTTTTCCTAGCGTTTTATCCTTACCGTTATGACTCTGTCATAATTCTGTCACATTTCGGCCTGGCGTTTCATCTTTTTCCAAGCTTTATTTTCATTTTCGGGTTTAATTATATTTATTTATATTTTGAAAGATTTCAATTCTTTTAAATCTATTTATTTAATTTTCTTCGTAAACTATTTATTTTCCGCGAGGAATTTTATTTCTCTTCGTATTAACGTTTTTAGACTCAGATTTAAGCTATTTATTTTCCTTCAAGTGTCTAAATAAAATTTTTATAACATTTTCAACGAGTAAATATTTTTATTTACAAAGATTTAACCATTAATGATTTTATTACGAAGTTTCGTAAATAATTATTTTTCTATCGCGAGAGTTACTCGAATTACTTTGAAATGCCTTTAACTATTTTACGATTCTTCTTTTTATCAATCTAAAGAATATTTGAGCCTTTTTCCCCATGTTTTGGACCGACCCTTCTCCTAGTCACACTCTTACTACGTTTTTATAATACGTTTTTTTTCATTACGTTAAATGTTGTTGCATAGGATTCTTTTTCTGCATTTAACCATTGTTTAATGAGCAAGCTTTTCATGCTCCTCCTTCTTATCCCATTTGGCCGGCCATATTGATGTGTTATACATTGGATTCTTCAACTTATTTATTTTCATTTAACATTAAGAAACCTTCCAACTCTTTTACATTCATTTCTCATAAAAAAATCATTCAACACTCTATTTTCTTCTCCCTTGGCCGTGTGATTCTTCCATTTTCCTTGGCTGATTCTTGCTTAATTCGAGTCCCAATCGTCTCATTTTTATCGTCGAATTAATCCTCTTTCCGAGCCTATCGTTAAGGTAATAATCGATGTGGTTTTCGATCATTATTTACCTTGATTTTTTTAGTGTTTCTCATGGTATTTTTCTGCCATGATTTCGTGTATGGTAGGTTTTGTGGACGATCTCGAGGCCGACGAGTATATTATTGATTCCGATTTGGATTAGAGGTAACGTCGATGTTACTCGATATTGCTTGATTTTAATTGTGTAATTGCATGTATATTTTATATATTTCATTTTTGACAATATATGTATGTCATATAATGGGGAAAAAGTTTTAAAAGTTGAAAATTTGCATGTTTCGGTATTTTTATCGCTTTTACGAGATTAACGATTAAATTGTTGTATTAATTTGTAAAATTGTAATAATCGGCCTAAACTTGTAATATATGATTATATTCTGTAAAAATGAGGTTTTTGATGATTTTTAATAATTTGGTACTTTTCTGATATTTCAGTTATTGATTATTGAATTATTACCATTTACGGACAAAAATGATTAAAAGCCGATTTTCATTTCTAGCACTTTGTGGACATGACATAGGTCCACCCCGACGCGGCCACGCGCGGGTTTGGGGAGGCGAATGAATCTCCATATGAGATGGTCAAATTGAAATTTAAATCGAAGTTGGAGTCGCCACCGAACTTTGTGGGAGTTCGGGCCTGTTCGAACCCACTCTATGTCGTAGTGGGCCGTGTACAAAATACGGCCCATTTTCGATGTCAGAGTTTATCGGGTTCGTCCCTTTGCATTTGATACCGATACCGACTTGATCGGATACCGTGTATTGAATGACTCTCGTTGCCAATGGTTTCGGACATCCGGAAACCGAGGTTCTGAGTAAGGGGTGAGGGTACGTGTTGGGAAGTTCACAAAAAACACCCAACCCCGCCCGCACATTAGCGGCCACTACTAAGATATCGTTTGGTTTTAAAATACGCGCGTTAGTAATACGATGAATGATATGCAAACATTGTTTTTCTAAGCATGCGAGGAATTGAATGGGTTGCTAAGTCGGTTTAATGCATGAAAATTAACGTCAAAGTTGAATTTAGCATGTGAGATTCATTTTAGTATAATAAAACAAAAGACGAAAAAAGAATGAATTTGCTACAAAGGATGAACAAACGAGTTAGTATCGAATAAAAATATAGCAAATATGATGAATATGCGAGATCGAGAAAATATTAGTCGAAATCTGAAAATATTGCTAAAAAGACGTTGTTTTGTCTAAAAAACGATGTTCGAGAAAATAATAGGAAAGGGTCGCGTTCCAGCCAGCCGCGCGACTCGCCCGAGTCTGGCGCGACTCGTCCGAGCAGGCTGCTCGCCCGGGACGCGCGCGACTCGCGTCCCGGCCTATTTTCGAAATTGATTTTTTGAAAATTCTATGATTTTATTAAATCGCGTACGAATATTGCACAATTTGCACTCGATTTAATATTTTCGATGTTCGTCGTATTCGATATTCGATTATGAAATCGATATCGAATATTTGGAATGATTTTTAGAAAAAGTTTTGTAAAATTGTTTTGAAAAGAATTTCAACGAAAAAGAGAAAAAAAGATGTTAATTCTCTCCGCGTTAAAATCGTTGTCTTTTGTAAAAAGATGTAACGATTTTTTAGCATCGATGAGATTTAATTTAATTCTTTTAATACGATATTCGACTATAGAGTTGATATCGTATTTTTAAGAATGTTTGTCATATGAAAATAGTTTTAGTAATATCGATATTAGAAATAAAAAAAATAACTAATGACCCATAAAAAATTGATGACCGACGACCCGTAAGAAAAAGTGACGGACGAAAAAAGGAAGAAAAAACGAGGGAAGGACGAGAAGAAGAAGAGAGAAAAAGAGAAGTCGGGTTTGGTTACACCCTCAACCTACATGCTTTTGCTTACTCGGATCGGAGCTCGTCGGAATGTGGCTTGGGCACTGGAGCGTCGAGTTTAATGTTGGTGAGTTGTGGTGGTTTTGGTTTGGGACGTGAAGGGTGACGGGTATCGGGGCCGGTTTCTTTGGGTTTTGGTACTATCGGTTTCTCGATGCTAAGTGTATTGTAGATGTGTATCTATTGTGGTATGTGATGCCCTGTAAAAAGGTGTTTTTTTATGTGTCGATGATCATGAATATTGTGTTGTGAGAGGGTCCTATTTATAGGAGTGGTCCTCGTTGAAGCTAGGAGAGGTGTTTGGGTTAGAACTACCGTTTAGGATAGGAAACGTAAAAAGCTGAGAGGCGTGAGGATTCCGTTTGCTTGACGAGGAAGCAAGGAAAACCGGCTGAAAACAGCCTGCTCGGCTGAGTGTCCTACGCTTGGTCGGGTGTTTGATTCAGTTTTTGGATAGAATTCCTACTTGAGATCGAATTCTATCCTTAAACGGATTTGTTTAATATTTTGTGTAGCTGATTTTTTGTAGTGTTGGAGTCCAAACCGGACGTGTCAGGTGTCACGGCTGGTCTGTGTGTCTCGGGAATATCTCTGACCGGGTTTTGACTCGGTCGCTAAAAGACGGTTTTGCCCCTGGTGCCAGTTTCGACCCAAATTAGTCTTATTTGACTCGAAATGACCCACTGGGCCTGATTTTGAGGTTGGTTTTGTGAGATATGTACTCCGTAAAAAGCCCAACCCAAATGCCAATGATTTTGAGCCCGTTTTCGAGTATATTAAAGCACGTTTGCGTCCGATCATCATCGGGTGTTTGTCGGAAACTGCTATAGACACCTGGCGGTCAAAATGTGGGTGTCTACACACTTAAACATTTTATTTTAATCTGAAAATTGATGTGGATAATCTTTCTGACGGAAAATAGTTTTATGAATTTTTTTCATAATTATTTGGAATTTTTAAGTGGGTAAATTAATTAATCACTTTAAATCATCGTTTATCGTTAAAACCGTGTTTGTCGTTTAAATTCCCGATTTTTGGTCTTTATTTTAATCTGGAAAAAAATATGTTTCTGATGATTTCATAATAAAATGTAATTTTATGATTTTTATTGCTTTAATAAAAAGTTAGGAACGATAAGTTTTATTAATTGGATCATTAATTGTGAAAACGGGTTTTAAAAGACGGTTTTAACGGAATTTGCTACATCTGGAATTTTGGAAATCTGAAGAAAATAATAGTTTCTGGAAAATCATTATTTTTAAGTTTAATAATATTTTTTGGATATTAATACTTAAATCGTTTTGTAATTACTATTTTTATTAATCGTTATTGTCGAGATTAGACGATTAACGAGAAAACCCTTTAAAAACCGAGTTTTAGGATTCTGGAAAATTTTCTTTTCTGGACAGAATGTCCAAACATATATTTTAGCTATTTTACGTAATTTTTGTACTATTTATTAAAGTCTTTATTAATAGTAATGATTTTTGGACAACATTACGATTTATCGTTAAAATGCTTCGTCTTACCTAAAAGAATTATTTTTCCAGCAATTTTGAAAATATTTAAATCTGAAACTTTAAGAGTTAAATCACCCCTTATCATATTCTAAATTTGTTTAATGATTTAATTAAATAAAAGATGTTAAAAGATTTATTTTTACATTTGCCATAAAATCCTATTTATGTTCGTATTGCCGAAACTAATAATAATTAGGGAATTTTAGTTTTCTAAATTTTGAAAACACCATAATTAGTAGTATTAAAATGTTTAAGAAATTTTTAATCATTTTATAAACACTTGTGTGATATTTCAATAATTTCATAAACTCAAATGTTTTCACTTTAACAATTAATATCGTTAAGGCCGAAAGTATTAGTTTTATAAATCTATATCGTTTACTAAATATGTTGAGTTAGTATGAACTAATATTTTCGATATTTTGATATGATGCTATTTTTAAGAAGGTTTCTAAAAGTAGAAGTTTCCTAAAATAGAAAGTTTTCTCTTTTAGAATATAATGATTACTCCTTTTATCTCCATATTGTTTATAATGATTATATCTTTTTAAATATCGATAATGGCTTGGTTTTGGAGTTATGGAATAAGGACAAGTGTGGGGTTAGAGCAATCAATATATATAATTAAAGGAAGCCTTTTTTTTTTTTTACAGAATCCAACTTTTATGAAACACTAAGAATTTTAACATTATCCATATTAAAAGTGAATAGGATAAATAATACTTCTATTTGTTTTAGTATTTATTTAAATAAAATTTCTTTGAATTTAAGTATTAGAAAAAACAATCCTAACAACCGCAAGACTCAAACAATTGTCATTATATAAACCATCAATTATCACCTCAAAAAAACAACAAAGTTTGAATAGACACCACGTGGAACGCATATTCAGTTCGTAGTATATTTTATTAAGATAAAATTATCCTATAGATAAATAGATAGGAGTATATTCTATTAAGATAAAATTATTGTGATAGAATTAGATTTACATCTTTGATAAAATAAGTGTGAGAAATTACACTTTTATGTAAAAAGCATTACATTTCATTTAACAAAAAAATTATCGTTCCTATGATTTTTAATACGGAATATTAGATAAAATTACAAAATAAATAATTTTTTTATCTTTTATAATATCATTCTTAGGTTTAATGACACTTGAATTGTGGGTCAAGATTAGCTGTTGACCTACGAAAAAATGGGTTAGATGGGTCAGGTTTACGAGTCAAGTCAAGTCATTCAACTCAAGAGTACAACTTTAGTCTCACGATATATAACCAAGCAATCTACTAAGAGCGTTAGATAATTTAAGTTAAATTAGATACAAAACCATATTCAAATAAATGATTAATATATACAGTAAAAATTAAAAATTAACTACATTGAATCAATCAATATAGTTAAACGAGACATTTTTCGAGCGACGTTGATAGTCTTAACAGTTTTAGGATTTTTAAATACAAACTTTAATTATTTATCATATTCAAGTGTTTAAAAAGTTTGAATACTATCAATTTGATAAATCTATTTTAAATGAAGTTAAAACACTTTTATAGAATAATTGATTAAATAATTTAAAACAAAATGAATATAATTGAAGTTTTTTTTTTCGAGTGACATGTAGTCTCAAATATTTTTTAACTACATAATTTATTTAAATAACTTTATACATGTCGGGTCAGAATACAGGTCGGTTCAAATATTAGTCTGGTTATACGGGTCACGAGACAAGTTATAGTTGGAATACGATATAGCAAGGTAATACCATACATACAATATATTCAATGCAGAAAATCAAATGGTTAGAGAGTAAAAAAATATAGATAAACTCAATGTTTCATGTGAGTTGTCACAGACATATTAATATTGCTGACGGACACAAGTGTTGGTATTTTGATGAGCATCATTTGTTTCACCCAGATAATTAAGGTAGACATTAGACCTGTTGGGAAAGTCGGGTCAAATACGGATCATGAGTCGGGTTATGGTTAGAATACGGGTCATAAATAGTTTGAATGCCACGTATTGGATTTCATATATTTATGCTTCTAATCAATCTGTATTCAGGGCTAGCCCAAAGATTGTTCATTTTGATTTTAGAAACCATCGAACTGAGGTTCAAGTAAGTGGAATGCCTCAATATATATTATCGACTGGTCAATTCTGCCAAAGTAGTATAATATTAGGAAAACATGATTTGTAGAATTAGCAGAATTAAGAAGGATGATAATTAGCTGATGATAGAACAATCATATTATAAAGTTATTGTTGCACTCGTGCATCGCACGGGCATCAAACTAGTATAGTCTATGATGTATATTTTTGCCATCAACTGTAAGGCTGGTGTGTCTTTATGGGGCACATCGGTTGTTGAAGAAGCATGGTTTGTGTTCAGATCAGGAGAGTGTGCATTGTGCCCTTAAACTTAGATATCGCATCGTGTAAGTCGCGTCGGGTTGAACTGGATATGGTTTGTATCAAGGAGGGTGTATACTACTTAAACCAATACCTCGCTGCACGCAGTCCTGTTATAGTTGGGTTGCCTAGTTAGGGACTGGATTCTGTTATGAGTTAAGTCTACAGTTCTCGAAGCTAGTTTTTAGTATTATCCTAGTGAAAGTCTGACTGTCTACGCTAATCCTATCCATAACACCATTTTGAATATTTTAACTATTATCGATATAATTTGATTTGCAGGTTGGCAAATGTTTTATATTTTCTTCGGAAAAATCATTTTTATTATATTGTTTCGTTACGTAAAGTTTTTCACCGAAAGCTTATTTTTATTATAATGTTTTACTGATTTTCATTTTTACTATTTTTCTATAGTAGTAACTACAGTTTTAAAATCCTGTTATACGGCTGGGAGAACGTTGACGTTGCTCCCCACTGATTGTGGCTGTTATGTTTTAACATGACAGGTATACGTGTTTCCGGGCGTTGGCTAGCGGGCAATGTGGATCCTGCTTATTTATTTTGAATAATTATGTCTTATGGATTGTTCAAACCCCTTTTGTGGATTGTTTTAATTTTGGCCATTTTTATTTAAGGCCTATTGTTTGACTTTACCATTTTAATTTTATAAGACATAGTTACAGTGTATTTTAATCCCGACTCTACAGTGTTTCCGCCACTGTATCGCGTTAGATTTTCTAGGGGATTATAGTTGCTATCAGAGCATCACTGCTACCAACGCTTACACCTGAAATTAGGGAAAATACCAGTAAATTATTTAAACAGTAAATAAAAATATTATTATAGATGGGTAGAAACAAATAAGGACTTAACTGTTAGGTTTATATGTTCTTGTAACTCAATGATTAGCGTTGAATATTTGTTACTTCTGTTGGAAGAAGACGAATGAACAAGTTGTTGATAGGATGCTTCTCCAGATCGGGACAAGACCTGCTTAGAACTCTCAACGCCTGCTGACTCGAGTGGACAACTTGGTGCTCCAAGAAAGATGTCGATGGTGACTTTTAGCTCCGGTTCAGTTTACTTAAGCTACATTTCAGATGATCAAGAGTAGATTCCTGTTCCATGATGTCGCAGTAGATCCAGATGGAGCGACCCAAGACTTGTGTGCTCGTTCCTCTACAAGAAGATGAAGTAATCCCTTTGGATCCCTCATGAACTCTGGAGGCCCGAAGATACTCCTCAGGTTCAAGAACATAGTAATATAGGATCATCGACTCTTTTCTTCCTTCCTCTACTTCTTCTAATTCTTCTCTTTTATATTCTCTTCTTCATCCGCTTAGTGAATCCTTGTTACATTCTTCTACTCTACCATCTTTCTCTTGAGATTCTATGGTAAGACCGGATTCTGTCTTAGTGAACCCGTGAAAAGTTATAGATGTTTGAGGTTTGGTCAACCCTTGTTACGTGGTTTGAGGATTGTGAGTTATACCTTGTTATCTATCTTAGTAAGCTTTTGAGGATCGATTTGAATGGTAAATTGTTGATTAATGGAATTAGGTTGGTACTTAAGATTTTGAACCTCGGGTTATAGGTTACTTGATTATTTGGAGGACTTAAAGTTGAATAATCTTTTGAAGTAGTAAGAGTATATCATATTTTAATGGTTACCTAGTACCTAACCTAGAACCGAACTAAGTGTAACTGATAATATTACTTTGGGATTCTTACTTAATGCTTATTTGACGGATGCATCGTGAATATTTGGGATCATAGAGTATCGTTTAAAATGTTATTAGCCTGAGTGTTGTGTTACCATTGAAGGTTTTCATTAATGTCGTTAGAAATTTTCGTGGACATAGATTTCTCATGTTTCTTAAGGATTAAGTCGTTGCTCGTTGTTTAAGGTTGTAACCTATGAACTTTGGAGTTGGGTAATTTAACTTGGATAAATTGTTGTTAACCTTGAAGAAGAGAAACATCTTGCACAATTAGAGGTCGAATTTATCGCTTTGTTTTGAGAATACTTAATGCCAATCATCTTGATGGATTTATAGTTCAGAACCCCTAGACCAACGAGATTGTGGCTTCGTTGAGTTAATAAATATTTTAGTGGTTTCACTGTTACGATATGAAATTTGATGGAATTCTCATAAACCTTAGTCGAATGACGTGTTTGAAAATGTGAGTATCTATCATTACATGTCAGGCTGAGTGTGTTTAAGATTTGGCGTACTTTGCTAACCACTGTCTATTGATGATGTTAAGAATATGTTGATGATGATTTTTGAAGTTTTCGTGTCCGAACAATGTTATTTGGTGGATTTTATTTAGTGTTCCTTACTTGATAAATTTGAAGTATACCTCGAGTTCAGACCTTATGAGCTTTGAATTTATGAGCCTTAGTGATTACGAGTTTGGGTATATTTTGATGACCGGTCGAATCTTAATTATTGGATTAGTCTAAATCATTTGTGGGTTCTTACCATACTAATTGAATGATTATATAAGTATGTAAGACTTAATTTTGGAGGCGGTGACAGTTGATAATTTTGGAGGTGGTAGATTGAGTAGGACCACTTTGTACCGATATTGGACTTAGCTTTATTTGATGGGCCAATTACGAACCCGTGTTTGTGAGAGTCATGTTAGGAATCTCGAGATGATTAATTTCTTCTATAATCCTTGAGAGCTCTATTGACTCTCAACTCTGTCTTCCTTTCTGCTTCTCTTGAATTCTGTTACCGCACCTGCTGCTAATCTCTTCGACCTTTATTGATTTTGAAAGTTCTTATTTTGATTTATTGTTTATCCTTGTTCTACTTACCCGTTAACCATTTTTCAAACTCCCTATTGTATTAAAAGTTTGACTAGTTTAAAAAAAAATGGATTATCGTAAAATTTTAGCATTTTGAGTTATATCTAATTGTGAACTTGTCTGTTTTGTAAAAAGTTTGACTAATTTAAACTTTTGGGATATCGTGAAATTTAACATTTTTTTTGAATTATAATTTAAGAACTTTATACTTCACTTTTGTTTTATCTTTGGTTGATATTTATATTTAGATCTGTTTCCAAATGCTTTAATAATTTATCTTAAATTATTTCGGAATTGTTTCAATTTTTGATTTTCAAGTGATCGGAATTATATGAAGAATTTCATATTTCCAAATATTTCAATTTCTATAGGATTATTATGTAAAACGTTTTAACATTGTCGGAATTGTTTTGTATGTTCAAGTTTGATAACATTTTTGAAAACTTTCATAATTACTTTGATAACATTTTCGAAATTTTAACGTTTTGAAATTAGTTTTCGTTTTATTGTTGGTGGACTTTTGAATCTGTTATTGAAAATGTTTGACGACTTGTTCGATTTTTACTAACTACATAGTTTGATATCTCCAAACTAAATTTTGTTTTATCATTAAAAAAAAATATTATCGAATTTCTTAATCAAATTGTTTTTACTTTTGTTTTGGAAATGTTTGGTTACCCTATTTCCTTCAAGTTTGTTAACAAATGTTATTCAACAATATTATTTTATCAAATAACTTTACTTTATGATTTCATTAACTTAGAAGATTTTAAATTCCGGGTGGCTTAGCCCAATTCCTCTTGGAATAAATATTTGTCTTCGATTTCGTATCATTTTGAAAGTTGTAAAATTTTCTTTTAAAACAAATTTTTATACAAATTTGTATCCCCATCTTTTCTAGTGGGGTAATCATGATTCCTTTCTGCTTATTCTTAGTTTCGAGGACAAAACTTTCTTTTAGTGGGGAGGATTGTAACACCCGCTATTTTTCCTAGCGTTTTATCCTTACCGTTATGACTCTGTCATAATTCTGTCACATTTCGGCCTGGTGTTTCATCTTTTTCCAAGCTTTATTTTCATTTTCGAGTTTAATGATATTTATTTATATTTTGAAAGATTATTTTAATTCTTTTAAATCTATTTATTTAATTTTTCTTCGTAAACTATTTATTTTCCGCGAGGAATTTTATTTCTCTTCGTATTAACATTTTTAGACTCAGATTTAAGCTATTTATTTTCCTTCAAGTGTCTAAATATAATTTTTATAACATTTTCAACGAGTAAATATTTTTATTTACAAATATTTAACCAATAATGATTTTAATACGAAGTTTCGTAAATAATTATTTTTCTATCGCGAGATTTACTCGAATTACTTTGAAATGCCTTTAACTATTTTACGATTCTTCTTTTTATCAATCTAAAGAATATTTGAGCCTTTTTCCCCATGTTTTGGACAGACCCTTCTCCTAGTCACACTCTTACTACATTTTTATAATACATTTTTTTCATTACGTTAAATGTTGTTGCATAGGATTCTTTTTCTGCATTTAACCATTGTTTAATGAGCAAGCTTTTCATGCTCCTCCTTCTTATCCCATTTGGCCGGCCATATTGATGTGTGTTGAGAATGAGCTCCTAAACCCAAATAATCACATGTGTCCCACATGGAAAGATGAGAGAAAGATGATCCACCTTATAAAGCAAGGAGTTACTCCCTCTATTGCTAATTGGTTTTAGAGTGGAACCCTCTTGTCTTGTGAGTGGACTCTTCCCGTCTCGGGTGTGGCCCAGGCCCGTTATGTAATTTCACATGGTATCAGAGCCCACGGTTAACATGTGAGGGGGGAGTGTTGAGAATGGGCTCCTAAACCGAAGTAATCACATGTGTCCCACATGGAAAGATGAGAGAAAGATGATCCACCTTATAAAGCAAGGGGTTACTCCCTCTATTGTCAATTGGTTTTAGATTGGAACCCTCTTGTCTTGTGAGTGAACTCTTCCCGTCTCGGGTGTGGCCCAGGCCCGTTATGTAATTTCACAATGTGCTATACATTGGATTCCACAACTTATTTATTTTCATTTAACATTAAGAAACCTTCCAACTGTTTTACATTCATTTCTCATAAAAAAATCATTCAACACCCTATTTTCTTCTCCCTTGGCCGTGTGATTCCTCCATTTTCCTTGGCTGATTCTCGCTTAATTCGAGTCCCAATTGTCTCATTTTTATCGTCGAATTAATCCTCTTTCCGAGCCTATCGTTAAGGTAATAATCGATGTGGTTTTCGATCATTATTTACCTTGATTTTTTTAGTATTTCTCATGGTATTTTTCTGCCATGATTTCTTGTATGGTAGGTTTTGTGGACGATCCCGAGGCCGACGAGTATATTATTGATTCCGATTTGGATTAGAGGTAACGTCGATGTTACTCGGTATTGCTTGATTTTAATTGTGTAATTGCATGTATAGTTTTATATTTCATTTTTGACAATATATGTATGTCATATAATCTGGAAAAAATTTTAAAATTTGAAAATTTGCATGTTTCGGTACTTTTATCGCTTTTACGAGATTAACGATTAAATTGTTGTATTAATTTATAAAATTGTAATATTCGGCCTAAACTTGTAATATATGATTATATTCTGTAAAAATGAGGTTTTTTATGATTTTTAATAATTTGGTACTTTTCAGATATTTCAGTTATTGATTATTGAATAATTACCATTTACGGACAAAAATGATTAAAAGCCGATTTTCATTTCTAGCACTTAAACATTTTATTTTAATCTTAAAATTGACGTGGATAATCTTTCTGATGGAAAATAGTTTTATGAATTTTTTTCATAATTGTTTGGAATTGTTAAATGGGTGAATTAATTAATCACTTTAAATCATCGTTTATCGTTAAAACCGTGTTTGTCGTTTAAATTCTCGATTTCTGGTCTTTTATTTAAATCTGGAAAAAAATATGTTTCTGATGATTTCATAATAAAATTTAATTTTATGATTTTTTTTTCTTTAATAAAATGTTAGGAACGATAAGTTTTATTAATTGGATCGTTAATTGTGAAAACGGGTTTTAAAAGACGGTTTTAACGGAATTTGCTAAATATGGAATTTTTGGAAATCTGAAGAAAATAGTAGTTTCTGGAAAATCATTATTTTTAAGTTTAATAATGGTTTTTGGATATTAATACTTAAATCGTTTTGTAATTACTATTTTTATTAATCGTTATTGTCGAGATTAGACGATTAACGAGAAAACCCTTTAAAAACCGAGTTTAAGGATTCTGGAAAAAATATTTTTCTGGACAGAATGTTCAAAAATATATTTGAGCTATTTTACGTAATTTTTTTACTATTTATCGTAGTCTTTAATTAATAGTATTGATTTTGGACAAAATTACGGTTTATCGTTAAAATGCTTCGTCTTACCTAAAAGAAATATTTTTCCAGCAATTTTGAAAATATTTAAATCTGAAACTTTAAAAGTTAAATCACCCCTTATCATATTCTAAATTTGTTTAATGGTTTAATTAAATAAAAGATGTTAAAAGATTTATTTTTACATTTGCCGTAAAATCCAATTTATGTTCGTATTGTCGAAACTAATAATAATTAGGGAATTTTAGTTTTCTAAATTTTGAAAACACCATAATTAGTAGTATTAAAATGTTTAAGACATTTTTAATCATTTTATAAACACTTGTGTGATATTTCAATAATTTCATAAACTCAAATGTTTTCACTTTAACAATTAATATCGTTAAGGCCGAAAGTATTAATTTTATAAATCTATATCGTTTACTAAATATGTTGAGTTAGTATGAACTAATATTTTCGATATTTTGATATGATGCTATTTTAAAGAAGGTTTCTAAAAGTAGAAGTTTCCTAAAATAGAAAGTTTCCTCTTTTAGAATATAATGATTACTCCTTTTATCTCCATATTGTTTATAACGATTATATCTTTTTAAATATCGATAATGGCTTGGTTTTGGAGTTATGGAATAAGGACAAGTGTGAGGTTAGAGCAATATAGTCTATGATGTACATTTTTGCCATCAACTGTAAGGCTGGTGTGTCTTTATGGGGCACATCAGTTGTTGAACAGAGCATGGTTTGTGTTCAGGAGAGTGTGCATTGTGCCCTTAAACTTAGATATCGCATCGTGTAAGTCACGTCGGGTTGAACTGGATATGGTTTGTATCCAGGAGGGGTGTATACTACTTAAATCAGTACCTCGCTACACGCAGTCCTGTTATAGTTGAGTTGCCTAGTTAGGGACTGGGACTGGATTCTGTTATGAGTTAAGTTTGCAATTCTCGAAGCTAGTTTCCAGTATTATCTTAGTGAAAGTCTGACCGGATACGCTAATCCTATCCATAACGCCATTTTGAATATTTTAATTATTATCGATATAATTTGATTTGCAGGGTTGGCAAATGGTTTATGTTTTCTTCGGAAAACTCATTTTTATTATATTGTTTCTTTACGTGATGTTTTTCATCGAAAGCTTATTTTTATTATAATGTTTTACTGATTTTCATTTTTACTATTTTTCTATAGTAGTAACTACAGTTTTAAAATCCTGTTATACGGCTGGGAGAACGTTGACGTTGCTCCCCACTGATTATGGCTGTTATGTTTTAACATGACAGGTATACGTGTTTCCGGGTGTGGGCTAGCGGGCAGTGTGGATCCTGCTTATTTATTTTGAATAATTATGTCTTATGGATTGTTCAAACCCCTTTTGTGGATTGTTTTAATTTTGGCCATTTTTATTTAAGGCCTATTGTTTGACTTTACCATTTTAATTTTATAAGACATAGTTACAGTATGTTTTAATCCCGACTCTACAGTGTATTCGCCACTGTATCGCATTAGATTTTCTAGGGGATTACAAGCACAACAAAGCAAGCAAGTTGACCAGGCGCAAGAAGATTCAATCAAATATACAAATATACAAATCCAATACATAATCGAGTTTACAAACTAGGGCAGACCTCTAGCCTAGAGGCTGCAGCTACAGCGATTACAAGCTCACCGATGTTATCATCTAAGCCTAAATCCTTCAAATCGAAAGCAGGAGACCTGTACCGTCATCTACCGAGCGACTCATACCCGCCAACATATCCACGGTAGCCAACTCCGTACTAGGAACTTCTCCGGAAGGATCAACCTCTTCAGTAACACCAGTGGCATGATTCTCAGGCACAACCTCTCCCTCAACCTCAACCTCAACCTCAGCCTCAGACTTAGCCTGGCCCTACGCCGTAGTCTCACCCTGAGACCGAGCCAGCTGCTCCTTTAACCTAGCGATCTCGATATCCCGAGTCCGCAAAGATTGCATCATGCTAAGTTCGGCACCTAGAGCTCAGCCACCCGCACCCCCAACTGCGCTACCATGTCGGTAACATTCTGCAAAAAGATATAGCTATTCCTTAGGGAAAAACATATCAACTAGCCTAAAAAACACACAGAAAAACAATACTTACCGATCAAGGTCCCGACATGTCACGAGCCGATGCAGCAGCACTCCCCAATGTGTAGGCCCGGAAGCAGTTTGCAGCTTGCCATAACCGCTGATGGTTAGCCAACGAAACTTGGGCAACAAACCAAACAAGTTAGCCAACAAAACCTAACCCACAAACGCACCTTCAGAACAAAATCACAAAACTTACCCGGTACATCTGGTCGCGCCACTCCATCCTGGCCTCCATCTCTTCCACAGAGCAAGGAGGAAGAGGCTCAGTAAAAGCCACTCCGACCGCATCAACCCTAAGTAGTGTTAGACGGAAGTCTGGGGGCTGAGCGACATCAGCCAGATCAGCCAGTTAAAAAAAACAACACACCGTTCAAAATACAAACATACCCAAAACACAAGGTAAAAAGGAAACAAACGATAAGCAGATACTTACCACGATGCGGTGGCAAGCCAGCCATTGGCAGACGTGAGACACGTACGAGGCGTCGAGCACCAGTAAGGCCTCGCCTCCCTCACCATCTCTATCCTCGTAGGCCTTAGCAGTGGTCGGAGGCCTAAACATGGTCCGGGAAGGGTCAACCGGCACTCTGAACTCGTCGTAAAGGCCGTGGTGAACCAACCTCTCACCCAAATACCACACCGGGTGGAATAGCGCAAGAAGAAGCATCCTCCTGTAGCTTAACTCTGCCCCCACATACACGGGCAAACCCTCATAGTTGTTCCAAGGACGGGCCACAAACTGCACAACCAAGCCTATATTACATCTCAAAACTCCTAACCTTGAGGGCTACCTGAGAAAGCAAATAAAAGGAAAAAACTTACATCCTCCAGACGCAACTGGTTCACCAGCACGTTCTCCGTCGAATAGTGAGTCGTCGTAGTCTTTGTCTGAGCCAACCTCCACTCGATCCCATCTGGGAACCTAGCCGGGCAAAGCGACACCGTCTTAGGTGCGAAGCACGAAAATTAAGAGTATATCCATGCCTACAAAACCCGAGATACCGTCAGCAAAACAAAAACAAAGCCAAGCAAAGCCCAAAAAGTAAAACCAAATGTAAGTTAAGTAACTAACCTCCAGCACGAGGCCTGGACCCACGATGGGTATGGCCGAATCTGAAGCCACCTCTGAGGCCTCACCATGGGCTACAAGCAGCGGATCAACTCCGCAAAAGCCGCCGTCACCCAGTCAAAACATCCTGGCTAATTGAATTCATTCAGGAAAGGAAAAATCCTAGTAGTAAACCTCTCAACCTTATCCGAAAAGTGGGTCGACCATAGGAAGTACCACAACCACAGACGAGAATCCTGCACCATCGTGTTGGGCTCTCGACCCTCCAAAACCGCCACTATCTCAAAATGGTCGGTGATATAGGAACTAACCAAAGCATGGGACGTACTATAGGCCGAGGACTCTAAACAGTCCCCGACCTAGCCCCTAACCTCAGCGCTATCTAGTCTAGGGCCCTCCGACGCCCACCTAATCGACTCGAAACACCAAGGTAGTCCTGTAATCGCCCCAAAATCCTTCAAATTCATGCCGACCTCGCCAAAAGACATATGGAATGTCGAGGTCGTGTTATGAAAGCGATCTATCATCGCTCTAACTACCATTAGGTTGCATTTGGTTTTGCAACCTATCAGCCGAACCTAGTGTCCGACCAACAGATCCAAGGACGTCCTCATAACCACTTCCTTAGCCTCAGCTCTAAGCTACTGAGAAAAAATCTCTAGACACGCTGTAAAGCCCGATAAGGTCCTCATCGGACCTGGGGTTGCAAACCGCAACGATACAAGCATAAATAAACCTTAAAAGCACGAATCAAAGTTAAATACGAGTCAATGCCAATAATCAAGGAACTCACCTTGCCGTTTATAGTACGGCTAGACATGTGTAAGTCTGGACGGAGCAATAATTGCCGATCGTTCCAATCCCGAGCCCAGTGGACATCCGTCCACAGCGCCCGACGCCCCCCGCGTGCCCTTGCGGGACTGACCCGGTTTCATTGCAGCGGCCACCAATGCAGTTTCATCGGGAGTCGGTCCGATCTCGCGTACGGGGCGCTGTTTTGGACTTCGATTCGGATGACGATTCAGACTTGTACTAGACGGGTGCGGGCACCCGTGTTTCCGTTGGAATCGATCGAGTCGTGGTTGTAAATGTTTAAAGGTCGATATGTTTTTCTTTTGGTAAAGGGTAAGTATATTAATAAGGTAACGATTGTACAATTTACATAGCCTATCTAAGGCTAGTGATAAAGTTCTTGTCTTTATCACTCATTTTTTGTTGCATTTTGGAACTAAAAAACATTCCTAGCTTGGTTCTAATTTTCATAATCATGGTGTCAGACCGTAAAATAATTCCTTCTACACGGCTTTTGTTCCTCTGCTGCCACACAAAGTAAATCACTGCATTGAGAACTCCATTTCGGATAGCAGGTTGCATTTTAGATCCTCTCACCCTACTCCTCCATTCATTTGTTATGGTATCCTTGGCCTGCATCTTTACCCAATTAGCAGCCCCCACACAAACCTGTTTACTGTAAGCGCGATTGCAAAAAAGATGGTCTACAGTTTCCTTCGCGTCTGCACATAAACAACATTTCTCATCACTGGTTATCATAAGCGTCACCAATTTCTTGTTTGTGTTGAAAGCTCGGTGTTGATGAAACCACGCAATCATACAGTGCTTGGGTATTGTCCATCTGTTCCATATATATCTGTGCCAATCGATCTTGTCACCTTTCTCTCGTAGCCAATTGTAAGCTTTAGGAATTGTGTACCCATTCGTTCCATGAGCCTGCCACAAGCCGGAGTCATAACCCGATTGCAACTTTAATCTAGCGCGACAGACCTTCTTCCAACTCCAGGAACAATCATTAGTCGGTGAATAGTCTTCCCAATGCTTCCCTTTGAGGTACACATGATGAATCCACCGGACCCAAAGCTTATTAGCATCGCTAGTCACCCAACCTGCAAGTTTACCAGTTGCAGCCAGATTCCAGGCTTTAGTCTGGCGTATATTTAATCCTCCTTCCTCGAAAGGTAAACAAATCTTGTTCCAAGACACCAGTGGAACACGCTGAAAGTCTGCCGAATTGTCACAAAGAAAATTCCTACAGATATTGTCAATTTGCTTGACAATACCCGCCGGTAAGAGGAAGATTTGCGCCCAGTAATTGTGGAGCGAGGCAAGGACAGACTTGATTAGAACTAGTCTTCCGGCATAGGACAGCTTTCTCGCCCCTAATCTGCGAATACGTTCTACAATCTTCTCTACTAGGGGCTGGCAGTCCTTAATGCTTAGTCTAGAAGCTTTGATAGGCACTCCGAGATATTTAAAAGGAAGGGTACCTTCCGAGCATCCAGACACTTTTGTTATATCAAGCTTCAGCTGCTTCGGAACTCCGTTGAAGTAGGCATTAGACTTCCCGGGGCTTATTTTGAGACCAGACGCTTGGGAAAAGGTAGCAAATGATCTCAAAAGTACCATCATGGACTTTACATTACTTTTGCTAAACAAAAGTAGGTCGTCCGCGAACATAAGACAAGACAGCTTGAGAGACTTACAAAGAGGGTGGTAATTGAAGTCCATATTGCTAGTTGTATATAATAGCGTCCTATGTAAGTACTCCATACAGATAGTAAACATCAGTGGTGAGAGCGGGTCTCCTTGTCGAAGCCCCCGCCTCCCTTGGAAGAACCCGAAAGACTCTCCATTAAGATTGAGGGAATAGGAAGCTGTCGTTACACATTGCATAATGAGGTTCCGAAAATGTGGCGGGAAATTCAGCATCGTGAGCATCTGTTCCAGGAAATTCCATTCGATCGTGTCATAGGCCTTCTGCATATCTAGTTTAAAAAGACACCTGGGCGAGACCGATTTCCTATTATATAATCGGACTAAATCTTGACATATCAGAATATTCTCGATGATACTGCGACCTTTAATGAACCCGCCTTGCACATCTCCAATAATATCAGGGAGCACATTATTTAACCGGCTGCAAAGAAGCTTCGAGATGCACTTATAAATAACATTACAGCAGGCAATCGGCCTGAATTGCGTGACCGTATTAGGTCTATCCACCTTCGGTATAAGGGTAATGTTCGTAGTATTGATTTGTTTAAGAATAGAACCCTCTCTGAAGAAATCTTTTATAGCAGTACATACCTCGGTCCCAACAATGTGCCAAGAGTCCTTGAAAAATTTGCTAGAGTATCCATCCGGTCCCGGAGCCTTGTCATTTGGGATATTGAAAATCACCTCTTTGATCTCGTCGTTGGTGACCGGAAGGAGCAGCTGCTGCCAGTGGGACTGAGAACATTTAGGCCCTTGGTCTATGACCTTTTGAATCACTTGCCTAGTCGTAGTTCTCTCGCCTAACAAGCTCTTATAGTACTGAAGGAATGCACTTTGATTCCCTGAGCTATAAGTGAACTTCTTCCCCATTATATCCATAATTTCATTAATCGTGTTCGTGGCCCTTCTAGACTTTAAGGCCTCATGAAAGTAAGCCGTACTCTCATCACTTTTAAGTATCCATTGAGCCTTCGATTTCTGATGTAAGTATTCAATATAAGCATCATTTATATCCTGGAACTCTTTATGGGCATCGAATTCCTGTTGCTTGTACGCCTCATTCTCAGGATCAGTTACCAGACTCTTCTGAGCCTACACAAGTTTCAGCTGCGCGATGTTATTCCTCTTCTCAATATCACTGAAACTATGATTGTTAAGCTCCTTTAAAGGTCGTTTAAGGCGCTATAATTTCTTAACTAGGCGGTAGCAAGGCGTCTCATGGATGTCAGCCTGCCAGACTTCATTCACTAGGTTTTCAAATTGCGGGGCCTTGCTCCACATGTTAAAATATTTGAAACTCTTTTTCGAACCCTTCCCCTCATGCCCATTAGAGATCACACAAGGTGTGTGGTCAAAAAGACCTTCATGCATGAAATTCGCTATCATATTAGGAAACTGGTGAAGCCAATCATGATTTATCAACCATCTATCAAGTCTGCTGAAAATACGGTCAGTCGGTTGCTGCTTGTTAGACCCAGTGTAGTATGCCCCTACAGCAGGACCATCCATAACCTCACACCTGTCAATGCATTCCTGAAAATCTTTAGCATCGGCAACATAAAAACTTCCCCCAAGTCGCTCTTCAGGTGTCAGGACACAGTTGAAATCTCCAAAGATCATCCAGGGCCCCTGAATAGAAACCCTTAAGTGAACCAATGAACTCCAAAGATCCTCCCGCTCCTGAGCTTTATTGAAAGCATACACAACAGTAACATTGCATATGACATTAGAGCATCTATCAGTGACTTGGCAGTGAACAAACTGCGGGTGATAGAGGACAGGCATGACATCACATTGCATATAATCCCATACCACCCAAATCCTCCCACCCGGATAACAACTGTTATTGGTCGTGACACTCCAGGTGCTAAACATCTTATTGATCATTTTATTCTTCGAGCAAGCCTTGACTTTAGTCTCAAGGAGACCACAAAAGCCAATGTTATTATTCCTCAAGAATTTAACTATCTCTTTTTGTTTCTTAACCCTATTCATACCCCTAACATTCCAAATACCGTACTTCATCATCATATCAGTGTTTGTTTTGTGGGATTACCATTTCCTGAACTTAGAATTCTCACATGAGATGCAATCTGTTCTCTAGGAGTAGCTGTTAGGGCCTGTTGATACGACTGCCAGTCAAACTTTGTGAATTTGTCCCATCAGAACTGGAGTTCTCTTCAGTCTTCCCAAGCTTCACCGTCTCCTGTGTAGCACCTCTGTCATCCTCCATTTTATCGCTAATTTTGCTCTCTTTGCCTTTCTCCACTCCTTCCTGCATGTTCTTGGTAGCATGGGTAGGTTCACACCCCATAACAGCCTTCTTTACTGCAGGTTGACGGGCAGGTTGCACAGGTCTCTATTGTTTCTTATGTTCCTCTTTATGCACTGGCTCTTTCCTCTGCTGAACCTTCCTGCACTGTTCTTTTAGGTGACCCATGTTGTGGCAAGCCTGACAAAGTACTGGCTGCCACTCGTATTCTATAATCCCTCCTTTTTCGTCCTTGAATTGCACCACCTGCGGCAGTTTTTGACCCATCTTCAACTCAACCATGATCCTAGCTAAACCTAGCCTGGTCTTGTTCGAGGTTTTCACCATGAGTCCTATCAAGGCGGCTATATTACTCAGACTCGCCCTCCAAAATTTTAGGGGCAACTTGTGAAGTCGCACCCAAACGGGAGCGACTTTAACATCTTCTTTCTCAATGTTATCGTCTTATTTCCATGGCTTGGCAACAAGAGGTTTGTTGTCGAAAAGATAGTATCCTCCATTCAAAACATTCACCTGCATTTCAGGTGTAGCAAATCGTACCAAGAACACACCATTAGGCAAAAATGAGATTTTGTCTAAAGGTCGATATGTTTGGTAAGGCGACCTTTTTAGTGAACCGAATTTTTCGTTGATTTGTTGAGTCACCACCGAGTCAATTGTGGGGACTCGGAAACCGTTCAAGTAAACTTTGATCCTTAGCCGACTTAAATTTGAGTGGCAAGACCTGAAGATAAAGACTAGTACCCTTAAGCACTTCATGCCTGTAATGACTCTCATTGCCAATGGTTTCGGACATCCGGAAACCGTCGATTCTGAGTAAGGGGTGAGGGTACATATTGGAAACCCAACGTCCGCTAGACATCAACACACAATCCCGCCCGCACATAGCGGCCTCTACTAATCAATCGGTGGGCTGATAACTTTGTTCCTTTGTTGTGGCGAAAGTACTATAACATCCATTGTTTTAAACTATGTCTTTGCTTTTCGGTTGTTTAAGGACAAGTAAGCATATTGTCGTCGAAGTAGTTGCGTTTACATTCTTCGCATGCGATTTCACGTGACAAGCAGGCCATGAAAAGATGCACATAGGAGAGTAGAGGGCACTAAATATTATACATATTAGCAAATCAGTTTTCACATGATAATACATATATTAGTCGTTGTCGTGGTATACCTTACCTGGTATTCTGCGTAAGATGCATCGTCTTGATATTAATAGGGATGTATCGAACCACGGGTGGTGAGCACTGGCACTAATACGGAACCCGACCATCGCTTCGTTCAGTTTTAGCTTGTTTACGTTTTGAATTTCGTGTTAGGTGATTTAGCATGGGATTATAAGGTCATAAAACCGGTAAATCATACGAAAGCGGTAAATGCGAAATGTAAGTAAATCACATAATAAGAAGTTGCACCCTTGGAGTGTACACTAAACGAGACATGATGCATAAATAATTGAGAACGAATCTCGAAACTACTCGGGTTTAGTTAGGGTGTTTTAGTGATTATGGTTGAAGTTGGGGACGTTACGTATGTTTATAACGTGCCATGGACCTAGTATCCACGTTTGACATTATCGAAGTGTATAATAAGAGTATGGGATGTAAAGTTTTGTTTACATGATAATTTAGTGACGGTTCGACTTCAAGGCAGATCCTCCTAGCTCGTCCTGCCGTGATTCTGGCAGAGCTTCGCTACTACTCTCGGGGTTAGCTAAGCGAGCGCAGGTGCTCCTCGGTTCCGAGTGGAGTGCTCGAAGGTGAGGAGTAGCATCGATTCGCTTATCGAGACTACGATCGAGTGGATCGTACTTAGGGTCGGAGTGCGAACCTAAGTTAGAGAAGAAGAGGGGGAGAGCTAGTTGTGAAGAAGTAGTCACGAACTCGTGGATGTTGTTGTTGAATGAATGAAATGAGGGGAGTATTTATAGTTGCTCGCGCAGTTCAAATCACCCATTAGAACGCCTGAGTCAAGGCGCACCAGAACTAAGACGCCTGGGGTCGTGCGCACGAAGGTTGGGGCGCCTGGTATGAGACGCCTGGGATTTTGAAGATCCGATTTTGAAACCTTCCAAAACGGAGAAGATGCGTATAATACGTTGACTTGGGCATTAAGCTTTCCCTTAAGCCTAGCGCGTCAAGCACCGGGTGTGCGTCCCGGGGTTTGATCGGCCCGACGCGTTGACTCGGGTTTGACTTCGCATATTTCGGAACCGATTCGGGGTCCCGGTTTCGGAGTTGACTCCAATTAGTGTCGACGCGACCGTAATGACACGACTAAGGCTCTCTTGATGTTAAATTAATTTTTCCAAGTAATTATTTGATCCGTTCTATAGAAAAATTATCTAAAGCATCGTAATCTCGCGTCGCGTTGCAGTCCGATCGTCATCGGTTGTTTGTTGGGCACTTTTGCAGCCACCAGGTCAAAATCTAAGTTTCTACAAAAGCCCCCACTTTGACTGAGGCTTGGACAAGGCGAAAGTCAAAGTATAGCCGCCCAGGTCAATCGAGGATTACGACCTGGTGGCTGTCCGGTCGGGTCGTTTTAAGTCCGTTGGATTACGTATTTGAGGCTCGTTAGCCAAGTCTTAGAAATCATTCCTGACATCCTTGCCTGCGGTCGCTTATCGAAGCTCGGGTCCGTGCTTGCTCTCTCGTCTTGGGTTTGTTATTTTAGTAGTTCTGGTCTTTGACATGGACCTTTTGCATAAGTCTAAGCCGTTGCTTAAATATCCTTGGCGGATGGTTGTGGTTATTATGCTTTGCCTTTTGTTTCAGGCACGTGAACTGAATGCTTAAAGATTCGTTAGATTCACGGGTTTTAGAGATTTGCATTTTTTGATTGTTTTGGGGTTCGTTATGTTCATGGGTTACAACTTTTGGATGTGTAAGTATCCACTCGAATTTGGATTGCCTTCAGAATGCTTATGACTTGTTAGGCTTCGAAGATTACAAATGTTCGAATGTGTAAGAACCCATTCGAACTTGAATTGCCTTCCGAATACTTATGACCCATTAGGCTCGAAAATGTTTACTTTGCCTTCAGAATGCTTATTACTCGTTAGGCTCGAAAATGTTTGCTCTGCCTTCAGAATGATTATGACTAGTTATGCTCGAAGATTAAAAAATGTTCGAATGCGCAAGAATTCATTTGAACTTGAATTACCTTTAGAATGCTTATGACCCGTTAGGCTCGAAGATTAAAAATGTTCGAATGTGTAAGAACCCATTCGAACATGAACTGCCTTCAGAATGCCTATGACTCGTTAGGCTTGAAAATGTTCAAATGCGCAAGAATTCATTTGAACTTGAATTGCCTTCAGAATGCTTTAGTGACTCGTTAGGCTTGAAAATGTTCGAATGCGCAAGAATTCATTCGAACTTGAATTGCCTTCAGAATGCTTTAGCGACTCGTTAGGTTTGAAAAATGTTCGAATGCGCAAGAATTCATTCGAACTTGAATTGCCTTCAGAATGCTTTAGCAACTCGTTAGGCTTGCAAAGATGTTCGAATGCGCAAGAATTCGTTCGAACTTCAATTGCCTTCAGAATGCTTCAGCTATTCGTTAGGCTAGAAAAATGTTCGAATGCGAAAGAATTCATTCGAACTTGAATTGTCTTTAGAATGCCTCACGATTTGTTTGGCTTGAGTGCTTTGGGACTCGTTTAAAATTATTGAGTGCTTTGGAGCTCGTTTTAAGATTGCAAGTTGGTTTTGTTTAGAGGTTTTTATGCTTGTTTTTTTTATGTTGGGCAGATTTCGGTTAGACGACGTTTATAGGCTTGCTTTACCAGTTACGGTTAGTAAATTGTCTTGTCATTGTTTATTTTGCTTGACATATGAATGCATGTTTTACGGGTATTGGATACCATTTTCCATTTTTTCTAGTTTTCGCTTTGATCCGAATAGTCAGACGCGCGTCCTGCTGTGCCTTAATCTTCGGGCGCCTAACCCCCAGCGGTTCAGAATAATGACGCTTGACCTGGGGCGCCCTGGTTTTGGTGGGTCGGACCTGTTTAAAGTCAGCGAAGGAAGGGAGCACAAATCGTTCGTCCTAAAAACCAGACGCGCGCATCCCCTCGACTCAATCTTGCTTTCTCGATTTGTTCAACCGATTTCCGTCTTGATTTTCGCCATACACGATTATGTCGACGTTGGGTAAGCGTTCCTTACTCGCCTATTGTCGATTTTTGCTTAATTGGGTTGATTATGGGTCGATTTTGCTAAAACCCATACATAGCATTTTGAATTTGCTATGTTTCAATGTTTATTCTCAGTCCCATTGATAAATTAGGGTTGAATAGAGATTGTTAGGGTATTTATAAGCTTGGTAAGAGATTTTAAGGTACATTAATGGCTTCCCATGAGGTAAACTCGAAATATTAGCGTTTAGGGATTGTTTTCCCGGTTATTCCCGTATTTGACCTTCGTAATCTTGCTTAAATAGTGTTTGTGACGTTATGGGTGACTTCCATGTCTACATATGAGCTCGCTGCAAGGTTTGGTTGTCAACTATAATGAACTTCTTCCTCAAAATTCCCTTACCTTGTAGTCTTCCTTCATGTCGAGATGTTGGGACTCCAATAGGTTGCACATTTTCCATATAATCAACACAAAATCCTAGTGCTTCACAAGCAATGGTTGCTTCAACAATACTTCCTCCCGGACGACAACGATTCTTAATTCGGCGCTTATATGTTCCCATTTCTCATTCCATCGCCCACATATTTCTTTGGAAGACTGAACCACAAATCTTTATCTCTCTCACTAAATGAATGATTAAATGAACCATGATATCGAAAAAAGATATCGGGAAGAACATTTCTAATTCACAAAGAGTTTCGATCACATTAGCTTGCAAGGGATCTAAGGTATCTGGTTCAATATCTTTACAATTGATGGAATTGAAGAACAAACATAACTTGGTAATAACTTGTCTAACATGCTTGGGCAATACGAATCGAATTGCCACAGGCAACAGCTGTGTCAACATAACATGACAGTCATGAGATTTCAAACCTACTAGCTTCAAATATTTCATTGAAACAAGTCGCCTTATGTTCGAAGAATATCCATGTGGCACCTTAATACCCTTTAAAGACTCACAAACCTCAATCTTCTCATTCTTCGACAAAGTTGTGCTAGTTGGGGGTAAATATATGCGTTTCTCAGTCTCTTTTGGTTGTAACTCAACTCGTCCCCTTGCAGTCATGTCCCTTCTTGCTTTCACCCCATCCTTAGTCTTGTTTGGCATGTTTAACAATGTTCCAATTATACTGTCAAAGACATTTTTCTCCACGTGCATAACGTCAATACAATGTCTTATGGGCAAGTGCTCCCAATAAGGAAGCTCCCAAAAAATTGACTTTTTTGTGTGATATACCTCATTCGGAGGAAGCCTGTATGGTTTTCCAAACTCAGTCATTATGTTCTTAACTCGATTATGATACTTTTTCCCACTCAAAATCCGAGGGGGTCGTTGATCCATTTTCCAGTAAAAAGCTATCCTCTTCTTCCTATATTGATGGCCCTTGGGAAGAAATCGATGATGACCCATGTATGCATATTTACCCGAGTTTTCCAACCAATCAGACTCAGTGTCATCCCCACAGACATGGCAACCTTTATCAGTCTTCAACCTATATCCAGAGAGGTTGCCATAGGCAGGGAAATCATTAATTGTGCAATACAATATTGCATGCATTTGGAATCTCAAGTTTGTGGCAGCATCAAAAACACTCACACCAACATCCCACAACAACTTCAAGTCCTCAATAAGTGGAGCCAAATATATGTCGATGTCGTTTCCCGGCTGCTTCGGACCTGATATAAGTAATGTCAACATGATGTATTTGCTATTTGTAGTAAGCCAAGGTGGGATATTGTATAGTATTAACATTATAGGCCAACTACTATGCTGTGTACTCAGTGTTCCAAATGGATTAATTCCATCTGTACAGAGTCCTAATCTTAAATTTCTATGCTCTAGACCAAATTTCGGAAAGGTTCTATCAATATTTCGCCATTGGAGTGCGTCGGCCACATGTCTCAATTTTCAATCTTTATTTCTCTCTTCGTGGTGCCACAACATGAGCTTCGCATCTTTTGGATTTGCAAAGAGCCGCTTAAACCTTGGGATTATAGATAAATACCATAAAGTTTTCACCGGACCTCCTTTCTTGCCTCCTATATTATTCTCTACCAATTTGTATCGTGATTCTCTACATCTTGGACACTCTTCTAAGTCATTGTATTCTTTTCAATACAAGATACAGCCATTTGGACATGCATGAATCTTTTCGTATTTCATAGTCAATGGACATAACATTCTCTTGCATTGGTATGTGGTGGTTGGAAGTTCATGATCCTGTGGCAACAAGTCCGATACATACTCTAACAAAGATGTGAAACTCTTATCACTCCACCAACTCCCAGCTTTTAATGTGTACAATCCCAACACACTAGTTAATCGACTAGATTTACAACCTGGGTATAAAGATTTCTTGGAATCAACAACCATTCGTTGAAACATTTCCGGACACTGCACGAAATTTTTTTCAAGATCAACCTTCATGTCATCTATTTTTCCAGGCTCTTCATTCTCATTTGCGTCAATAGCCTTGTTTATGTCATCTTCATTGTCAAATTCTCCTTGAACCTCAATGTGAGCGAAATCATCATCCACTACATACCTATTAATATCATTTGCATTCTCTCCATGGCATATCCAAACACGGTAATTTGGTTTAAACCCTTTAATAATCAAATGCTCTCGTAACTCTTTAATAGATTAACCTTCTTCACATTGTAACATACATTACATGGACACCCGATTAGATTACCATCCCCTTCTAGCGTCTGATGTGTAACGACAGTATTGATAAATTCTTCAAGCCTTCAACTAAATTCAACATCCCGATTTTCATACATCCAACTTCGATACATAGTCTAATAATTAACACACGCCGATTCAAAATACTTTTCAAGTTAGAGTTCATCTATTTGGAGACTACAAACAGAGGAATAAGCAACACAAGCTAAAGAACAGTGGAGTTGTTTATCTAGAGTACAAGAGTTCATCTAGAGTACTTGTTTTAATAATGGGACAATACCGTGCAATATTACAATGGGACAAACGCATATAGTGAGTTGGATGTTAATTGAGCCTCCAAGTATTCCCTATATGTATATATGTATCTACAACAACTTTATGGAGAATCTACAACAGCTTAATGAATAACGAAAGATTAAAAAAAAAACAAAGAATAACGAAAAAAAAAGAATCAAAGAATAACGAATTCAGGGAGGGACTAAATTTTAGTAGTGCATTCTGTTGGTAGACCTTGAGGAAACCTCTAAACATCAGTACAATAATTATACACCATATACTTCCTCTGTACCCTATTTAACCTCTACACATTCGCCAAATCCATCTATTGGTTCAACCAATTCGAACTCTAGCTCGAGCTCAAAGACGAACCCGACTCACAAGATGAAGAACCCGAACCCGAACCCAAACCCAAACCCCAAACCCCAAACAACACAAGCACCAGCGTTATACCCCTTAAAACCCCGCAACAAAAGGAGTCGTAGACCAATCTCTCCGTACCTATTATTGTTCCAATCTCTTCGTTCCTATTTACTTAATTTACACATTTAAAGTACGAAATAGTATAATAATCATATTCGCAAAATAAGCATGTTGTAAAACGGTTCTGTTCTTTATTATCCAATACTACTGATTCAATCATCCACTTGAAAAATTGCATAATAACATAAAGTAGATGGAATTCAGCTTGAACGCAACACGTTTGAAACAAAACAACAAGAAAAATTCACACTGAATAAAAATCAACAACCCTACATGTACCAAAAATTAACAACCCTAATTCAAAATTGATATAATCTGTGAACTCATCAATATAATCTGTAAACTCATCAACAATTGAAAATAAAAGCCCCAAATCGAAACAAAAAAAAAATATAATTAATAAGTTGAAAAAAAAACCTAAATAACATATTTGGTGGGTTGTCGGTTTGCCGGACTTCGGCCGGCAGTGGTTAGGTTTGGTCGTCGGAGGAGGTCGTCGGTCGATGGTGGTTTGGTCTGGTGTTCGGTAGTTGGGCTCGCGAAGAAGAAGAAGGGCGGGTTTGGTCGCTGGTGGTGGTGTGGTTTGCTGATACGGAGTACTTATCATTTAAGAACCTAAAGGGTTTTGTGTATAATGTTATTGTAGTGTATATTATTTGGGTAACCTTTCCCACCGGTTCTAAAAGAAACTGATGTTATTGGGTACTCTTTCACACCGGTTTCAATTTACAACTGGTGTTAGATGGGTTCTAATTCTTTTACACTACCCTTTCACACCGGTTTATTATGTACAACCGGTGTGAATGTACATTTTTAAATTTTTTGCCCACCACTTATAACTCTTTAGCATCGTTTTTCTTACAGCCGGTGTCTTATGGTAGATGTCATTGGTACTTATTCTACTAGTGTCAACCTCCCTCTCCATCTCAACCCCTAGCCTAGCCTCACTCTGCGTCGAGGTCTCGCCCTGAGTTCGAGCTTACCTCTCTTTAAGCTGGGCGATCTCGTCGTCCCGAGATCGCAGGAGCTGTCGCAGCCTAACATCTTCTGCCTCGAGCTTGGTCACCCGAGTCTCCAACTACACCACCATATACCGAGTATCCTGCAAATACACCCTTACTTATACCTAGGACGATACTAAATCAAACAAGCCGTAAAAAGGAAACTTACATCTTTGAGGCGTAGATGGTTCACCAACACGTTTTCCATCGGGTAGTGACTCGTCGTGCTCTTGGCCTAGGCCAGTCTCCATTCGATCCTCGCCGGAAGCCTAACCGGACGAGCACGCACTGTCTTGGGTGTCAGTCGAGGAAAGTAGGAGTAAATCAAAGCCTGCAACACCCCAAGAAACATCATTAGCAAAACCAAACCAGACCAAGCAATCCCCAAAAGGCGAATACAGAGACAATAACTAACCTCCAGCACGAGACCTGAACCAACGATAGGCAGGGCTGAGGCCGAATCCATCTTCAGTGGCCTCACCATGACCTACAAGCAGCGGGTCATTTCCACGAAAGCCGCGGTTACCCAATCAAAACGCCCCAGCTGATCTAAATCAGCTAGAAAGGGAAAATCCTAGTACTAAATCTCTCGCCCTTATCCGAGAAGTGGGTCGACCCTAGGAAATACCACAACCACAGGCGGGCATCCTCCACCGGTGTGTTGTGCGCTCGACCCTCTATTACCGTCACCCTCTCGAAGTGGTCGGTAATGTACGAACTCACCAGAGCATGAGGCGTACTATAAGCCTCACGCTCTAAACAATCTCCGATCCATCCACGGACCTCATCGCTATCCAACTTAGGGCCTTCAGCAGCCCATCTAATCACCTCCGGACCCCAAGGTAAACCCGTAATAACCCCGAAATCCTCCAAAGTCATCCTGACCTCCCCGAAAGACATGTGGAAGGTCAAGGTAGTGTCGTGAAAGCGATCTACCATCGCTCTAATCACCATAAGGTTGCACTTGGTCTTGCAACCCACCAACTGGGCCCAGTGCCCGACTACGGGGCCCAGAGCAGGCGTCCTGATAATCTCCTTTGCCGCGAGGCTAAGCTTCTGAGAATAAATCTCTAAGCATGTCGTAAAACCCGAGTAGTTCCTCATCGGACCTGGGGGCTGCAAACTGAGACAATACAGACATAAGTAAACCAAACCAGCTTAAACCAAAATTTAAAGCCTAAACCAATAAGCATGAGTCGAGAAACTCACCATGCCGTGCACAATACGGTGATAGAGGTGCAAATCAGAGCGGAACAATAACTGATGGCCATCCCAGTTCCGAGCTCACGGGGGATCATCATAACCAATCTCCTCGTCCCCTTGCGCGGGATCCGGACGTGAGCCCTCCTAGCAACTGTCTTAAGAAGCTTACGCTTCCTAACTCTATCAAAATCGGCCTCATTTGTGGCCCTTGGATCACGAGGTTGTGATGAAACGCTTCGTCGTCTCCTACGAATCCCGCGGGGAGTCAGCGAGCTCGTCCCGACGGTCTCATCACTACTGTCGGTTAGAGGCGTTCCCTCGGGACGCTAAATATCATCTCTGGCTGCAAAATCAAGCAAAAAAATGTAAAAATACGCTCCTTAAGACAGGCTAAAGCAGCACAAGCAGGTCAAAATAAGGTCAAAATTTTGGATAGAGATATCAAAATTCTGAAAAGCCCACTAGCACCCATTTTCGATCTCGGTCACGATAGAAGTGGTTTCGGGAAAATCCGACATCATTACGATATCTTTTGGTCCGTCGTAAGTCACACAAAACCTCACGAAAGGCTCTAGAGGTCATTCTAACTCGCAAAGGTCGACATAGAAGTCACTCATAGCATCACAAACACTAATCGAGCAAGATTACGAAGGGCAAGTATTGGAATAACCGGGAAGGCGTTCCTCAACCCTAGTATTTCGAATTTACCCCCATGGGAAGCCATTAATGCACCTCAAAGCCTCCTACAAACCTTATAACTATCCTTACAAGCTCTATTCAACCCTAATTTAACAATGGGACCAAGCATAAACATCGAAACCTAGCAAATTAAAAATGCCCAAATCGATTTTCTAAGGTTTAAACAAAATCGACTAACAATCAACCAAATTAATCAAAATCGAAAATAGGCGAGTAAGGAACGCTTACCCGACGTCGACATAATCGTTTATGGCAAAAATCGAGACGGAAATCGGTTGAACAAATCGAGAAAACGAGATTGAGTCAAAGGGGAGCGCGCGTTTTGGAACAAATGGTTCCTTCCTTTCCCCCTTCACCGACTTTAAATGGGCCTGACCCAAAAAAGCCCAAGCGCCTCGGGTCGGGCGTCCATATTCCGAATCGCTGGGGGCTAGGCGCCCGACTATCAAGGCGCAGCAGGATGCGCGTTTAACTACTCGGCTCGAGACTAAAGCAAGAGCAAATGAGACATGGCACCCAATACTCGCGACGCACGCACTCATAAACCAAACGAAATAAACAACGACAAGGCAATTTACTAACCGACACCGGAAAAGCAAGCTTATAAACACCCTCTAACCGAAGTCTGCCTAACGAAATAATAAAACAACAACAACAGGCATAAAAAACCTCGACTAACAAGAATACTCACACTCAAGCTCATGGTAAAGCAAAACAAATCCGAGCAAAGCAAAACAAATCCACAAAGCAAGATTAATCTAACCAAAATAAATGAATGTCTGCGAATCTTTAAGCCTAACGAGTCACTAAGAGCTCTGAAGGCAATATAAACATGAATGGACCCCAATGCATCCCAAGCACTTTTTTTTATGTCTGACGAGTCACTAAGCGCTTTGAGGGTATGGATTCTTATACATCCCCAACACTTTTTAAGTTTGACGAGTCGCTAAGCGCTCTGAAGGCATGGATTCTTATACATCCCTAGAACTTTTTAAGTCCGACGAGTCGCTAAGCGCTCTGAGGGCATGGATTCTTATACATCCCCAGCAGTTTTGAAGTTTGACGAGTCGCTAGGCGCTCTGAAGACGTGGATTCTTATACATCCTCAGCACTTTTTAAGTCTGACGAGTCATTAGGAGCGCTGAGGGCATGAATTCTTATACATCCCCTGCACTTTTTAAGTCCGACGAGTCGCTAACCGCTCTGAGAGCATGGATTCTTATACATCCCAAGCATTTTAAGTCTAACGAGTCGCTAGGCGCTCTGAATGCATGGATTCTTATACATCCCAAGCATTTTTAAGTCTAACGAGTCGCTAAGCGCTCTGAAGACAATGGATTCTTATACATCCCAAGCAATTTAAGCCTAACGAGTCGCTAAGCGCTCTGAAGGTAATTCGAGCCTAACGGGTCATAGGCATCCTGAAGGCAATTTTAGCCTAGCGAGTCGCTAAGCGCTCTGAAGGTAATTCGAGCCAAACGGGTCATAGGCATCCTGAAGGTAATTTTAGCCCAACGAGTCGCTAAGCGCTCTGAAGGTTATTCGAGCCTAACGGGTCAAAGGCATCCTGAAGGCAATTTTAGCTTAACGAGTCCCTAAGCGCTCTGAAGGTGATTCGAGCCTAACGGTTCATAGGCATCCTGAAGGCAATTTTAGCCTAACGAGTCCCTAAGCGCTCTGAAGGTGATTCGAGCCTAACGGATCATAGGCATCCTGAAGGCAATTTTAGACTAACAAGCCGCTAAGCGCTTGGAAGGAAATTTATGTTTGGGTTGATACTTACACACTCGAACATTTTTAAATTCTCGAGTTTAACGGGTCATAGGCATCTTGAAGGCAAATTTTTTAAAATTTTCGAGCCTAATGGGTCATAGGCATCCTGAAGATAAACTTTTTTTAATCCAAGCCCGACGAATCATAAGCATTCTGAAGTCAAAATAAGTAAGTATTCTCGAGCCTAACGAACCATAGGCATTCTGAAGGCAAACTAAGTATGCGTTTTCATGCCCAACAAGTCATAGGCATTCGAAGGGTTGTCCAATTTTGAACGGATTCTTATACATCCGAAGAATAAAACCCATGAACGTAACAGAACCGGGACGAGATAGCAAGCACGGACCCGAGCTCCGATAAGCGACCGCAGGTAAGGACGTCAGGTATGATTCCTAAGCCTTGGGTGGTGAGCCTCAATACGTAGTCCAACGGATTAAAACGACCCGACCGGACAGCTACCAGGTCGTAATCCTCGATTGACCTGGGCGGCTATACTTTGACTTTCACCTTGTCCAAGCCTCAGTCAAAGTGGGGGCTTCTGTTGACACCCAGATTTGGACCTGGTGGCTGTAGGAGTGGCCAACAAACACCCGATGACGATCAGACTGCAACGCGACGCGAGATTGCGATGTTTTAGATCGTTTTTCTATCGAACGGATCAAATAATTACTCGGAAAGATTAATTAACATCAAGACAGCCTTAGTCGTGTCATTACTGTCGCGTCGACACTAATTAGAGTCAATTTCGACACCGGGACTCCGAATCGGTCCCGAAATACACAAAGTCAAACCCGAGTCAGCACATCGGGCCGAGCGAACCTCGGGATGCACACTCGAAGCCCACCCGAAGCCCACCCAGCTCAACGGCGCACTAGGGTATGGGGGAGACTTAAGCCCCAAGATAGGAATGATGCACATCTTCTGGGTTTTGAAAAGTTTCAAAATCGTATCTTCAAAATCCCAGGCGCCTCACTCCGGGCAACCTACATCTCACGCGCAAGACCCTAGGCGCCTGAGTTCTGGTGCGCCTGGACTCAGGCGTTTATTTGGGCGATTTGAACTCCGACACTCAAAGCAAACGATCCACTCGATCGTAGTCCCGATAAGCGGATCGACGCTACTCCTCACTTTCGAGCACTCCACTCGATCCCGAGGTGCCCGTGTTCGACTAGCTACTACGAGTCTAGCAAGAACGACTAATATACGTATAATCGCGTTAAAACTGACTTGCTAATACGTATAATACTTAGTACTCTCTACTCTCCTATGTGCATCTTTTCATGGTCTGCTTGTCATGTGAAATCGCATGCAAAGAATATAAACACATCTACTTTGACAACAAAGCTTACTTATCCTTAAACAACCGACATAGCAAAGACATAGGGTTAAAACAATGGATGTTACAGTACTTCCGCCACAACAAAGGAACAAAGTTATCAGTCCACCGATTGATTAGTAGAGGCCGCTACGTGCGGGCGGGATTGGATGTCGATGTCTAGCGGAGGTTGGCTTCCCAATACGTACCCTCACCCCTTACTCAAAATCGATGGTTTCCGAATGTCCGAAACCATTGGCAATGAGAGTCATTCCAGGCATGAAGTGCTTAAGGGTACAAGTCTTTATCTTTAGGTCCCGTGCCACTCAACTTTGAGCCGACCAAGGATCAAAGTTTGACTTGAATGGTTTCCTAGTCCCCATAATTGACTCGGTGGCGACTCCACAAATCGGCAACAAATTCGGTTCACTAAAAAGGTCGTCTTACCAAACATATCAGCCTTTAAACATTTACAACTACGACTCGATCAATTCCAACGGAAACACGGGTGCCCGCAAGCGTCTAGTATAAGTCCAAATCGTCATCCAAATTGAGGTCCGAAACATCGCCCTGAACGCGAGATCGGACCGACCCCTGGCCGGGAGGGGGCCGCGTGGGTGGCCGCCGCGATGAAACCGGGTCAAACCCACGCGGGCGCGCGCGGGGCGTTAGGCGGTGCAGACGGACGTCCACAAAAGGCCAATTTGTTTGGTCTGACGACCGTTTTAGTGAACTGAATTGGTTATCAATTTGTGGAGTCGTCAACGAGTAATTTTAGGATACTCGGAAACTGTTCAAGTCAACTTTAATCCATAGCCGCACTAAGTTGATTGACATGGGGACCTAAAGATAGAGACTTGTACCCTTAAACATTCCATGTCTAGAATGACTCTCATTACCAATGGTTTCGGACATCCAGAAACCATAGATTCTGAGTAAGGGATGAGGGTACGTATTTGGAAGCCAACGTTCGATGGACATCAACACCCAATCCCGCCCAAGCGTAGCGACCTCTACTAATCAATCGATGGACTGATAACTTTTTTCCAATTGTAGCGTAAATGCATAACATCCGTTATTTTAACCTTATGCCTTTTCTATGTCGGTTGGTCAAGGAGAAGTAAGTTTTTTTACATTCTTTGCATGCGATTTCATGTGAAAAGTAGGTCATGAAAAGATGCACGTAGGAGAGTAGAGAGTACTAAATAGTATTCATATTAGCAAATCCGTTTTAACGTGATAATACAGATATTAGTCATTTCTCGTGGTATACCTTACATGGTATTCTGCTTAAAGTACGTTTGTGCGGTATTAATAATAAGGATGCGTCGACCCACATGTGAGGTGTGAGCATCGATATTAATACGAGACTAGACCACTGCTTCGTCTCAATTAGTATTAGTTTGTTTACGTTTTGATTTTGTGTTAGGTGATTTAGCACGCGATTATTGTCATAAAAGCGGTAAATCATATGAAAGCTTTAAAATGCAAGATGTAAGTAAATCACATTGTATGAGAAGTTGCACCCTCAGAATGGATCTTATAACGACTACTTGGATTCGATTTAGGTGTTTTAGTACTTGAGGTTGAAGTTGTAGACGTTATGTATGTTATACGAGTTGGTCTTGACTGGGCCGAACAGGAGTAAGGCCTGTACACCACTTGGAGTGCAAGTGATGGACGCGTTGTGGAATTAGTATCCACATAGGTCTGACTCGACGTTATCGAAATGCATAATTTAAAGTGTGATAATTTAGTTGACTCGATGGGATGATCCTCTAAGCGTCCTGCGGTGATTCTTGAAGAGCTTCGCTACGGTGGCGCAAGTTGACGAGACAACACATGTGCCCTTTTTCGTTCTTGTCGAGTCAGGAACTCGAGGAACTACGAAGAGTAGTGTTGATTTGTTGAATGCGAATCAGAAAGATAACGATCGAGTGGACCGTGCCTAACGTCGTGGAGTGATTTCAGTGTCGATTGTGAGAAGAGGAGGGGGGCATTTATAGTTTATCATAGTTCAATTCGAGATTAAAGGCGTTGCACGTCGTGCGACCCAGAATTGGGACGCCTAGCTTCAGGCGATGGAAATCTCAAGCGCCAGCAGTGAGGCGGTTGAGATTTTGAAGATCCGATTTGAAAAGTTTCCAAAGCGGAGATTATATATAATCTTTGTACTTGCTTGGTTGTTAAGACTCCCGTCCTTGCAGTAGCGCGTACACCGTTGGGCCTTGGGCGTGCATCTCGAGGCTTAACTTGGCCTGATGCGTTGACTCAGGTTTGAATTTACGTGTTTCGGGACCGATTCGGAGCCCCGTAGTTGGAATTGACTCTAATTAGTGTCGACGCGGCCGTAATAACACGACTAAGACCGTCTTGGTGTTGAATTATTTTTTCTGAGTAACTAATTGATCCGTTAAATAGAAAAACCGTCTAAGACAACGTAAAATCGTGTCGTGTTGCAGACTGATCATCATCGGGTGTTTGTCGGGCACTTCTGCAACCACCAGGTCCAAATCTGGGTGTCTACCGAACCAGGCTGGGTGAATCATCACCGTCTTAGGCGCCAAACACGGGAAGTAAGAGTAGATCCAAGCCTGGAAAACACGAGACACCGTCAATGAACAAAACAAAACCAATAGAAATCGAAACCAGACACAAGTGAAGCAACTTACCTCTAGCACAAGACCTGGCCCCACAATCGGTATGGCTGAGTCGGAGGCCACCCTCTACGTCCCTACCATAGCCTAATCCGTTGTCGCCTAGTCAAAACGTCCCAGCTGACTCAAGTCACTGAGGAATGGCAAAATCCTAGGGCGAAACCTCTCGCCCTTGTCTGAGACGTGGGACGAACCTAGGAAATATCACAACCACAGGCGGGCGTCCTGCGCCGCCGAGTTAGGCTCCCAACCCTCCAAGACCGCCACTCTCTCAAAGTGGTAGGTAACGTAAGAACTAGCCCAGGCATGGGATGAGCCATAAGCAGAAGGCTCTAAACAATCCCTTATTCAGCCTCTCACCTCCACACTATCCAACCTAGGGCCCTCCGATGCCCACCTGATCACGTCCCTACCCAAGGGTAATCCTGTAATTAACCTAAAATCCTCCAGCGTCATGCCGACCTCTCCAAATGATATATGAAATGTCGAGGTCGTATCTTGAAAGCGATCCACCATCGCTCTAATCACCATCAGGTTGCTCTTAGTTTCGCAACCGACCAATATAGCCGAATGCTCGACTACGGGGCCCAAGGTCGTCCGTCTGATCAACTCCTTAGTATCATGGCTATGTTTGTGCGAGTACACCTCGAGGCACATCGTAAACCCCGCGAAAGTCTTCATTGAACCTGGGGGCTGCAAATCGTGGCAATACAAGAGTATAAATGAGTTTTATCCAATGCAAACCAATATCCAAAAAATAAAAAGGTACTCACCTTGTCGTTGATACTAGTGGTCGCCCGTCCCAGTCCCTAGCCCAGGCGGGATCCACGTAAGCCACTTCCTCGGCTTCGTCTACCCACCTAAGCACCCGTCTTCTCCTTTGAACCATCACTAGAAAAACCCTTCTTCTGACTCGATCGAAATCGGCCTCGTTTATCGCCCCAGACTCCAGCATAGGCGTGGGTGCACTCTGCCGCCTCTTAAGAGTCATCCTAGAGGTTAGAGAACTCGAACCGGAAGCCTCATCGGTCGCAACGACCATTGGGATCTCACTGGAACGTCTGTACCATCTCCAGCTATAAAACAAAGCAAAACAAACATTCCTGGTCAGGTCATGACAGCCTGAACGGGGCAAATTAAGCTCAAATTTAAGAGCAAGCTATCGAACTTATGAAAAGCCCTGTAGCACCCATTTTCAACCATGATCACAATAAAAGTGGTTTCGAGAAAATCTGGCATTGTTACGGTCTCATTTGGTCTGTCGTAAGCCCCAAGATCTCACACAAAATGACCTATCGTGCATTCCAGGTCACGAAAATTGACATGCAAGTTACCCATAACATCACATAAAAGAATGATGCGAGTTCATTTTGCAGCGTTGTTTTGATCAGTCCATATCGCGAGTTATACTTGGAGTTTCGTAGTCATTCAAAATGGAGGAGATAGATTTCGAGCTTATCTTTCCAATGACTATTCATGAAGGCTCATTGAACAAGTATTGACAAAGTTATGGTCCGAACAAGACAGTTGTGCATGGGAATTTCTGATGCGAGTTCATTTTTGCAGCATTGTTTTGATCAGTCCATATCTCGAGTTATACTTGGAATTTCGTAGTCATTCAAAATGGAGGAGATAGATTTCGAGCTAATCTTTCCAATGACTATTCATGAAGGCTCATTGAACAAGTATTGACAAAGGTATGGTCCGAACAAGTCAGTTGTGCATGGGAAAGCACAAGAATGTGAAGAATGATTAGTATACTGAAATGGAATGTAAACAAAGTAACCAAAACAGATTGAAAAGGTTAGTTTGAGGATGAATAAACCGTAACCAAGGATAGTATGCTAGGTGAAGTAGACCTATACTTCAACAAAGCGGGTGCTAAATCAAACAACGCGATTGAAGTAGCGAGTTTAGAGCTTGTAACGCGACTAACTCTAGACTTTGTCTTGTAAGCAACAAGGACGTAAAAGAAAGCTTAGCTTTACTCAGGTTTTTGATTTCAATATTGGATGTCTTATTCATTCAAATAGATGGCTATATATAGCCTACAACAAGACCCTTAAACCGGCTGGTTAGGGTGACAATAACGAAGCTACATGGTGACAAAAACAAAGCTACATCTATGTGAACTAGGAGCTAATAACAAAGCTATGTAAACTAGGAGCTAATAACAAAGCTATGTAAACTAGGAGCTAATAACAAAGCTATGTAAACTAGGAGCTAATAACAAAGCTATGTAAACTAGGAGCTAATAACAAAGCTATGTAAACTAGGAGCTAATAACAAAGCTTAATAAGGAGCCATTTGGACGTGCACAACCAGCTTCAAACATCCTCTTTAACCCCGGTGCTTTCCCACGCACAACTGACTTGTTCGGACCATACCTTTGTCAATACTTGTTCAATGAGCCTTCATGAATAGTCATTGGAAAGATTAGCTCGAAATCTATCTCCTCCATTTTGAATGACTACGAAATTCCAAGTATAACTCGAGATATGGACTGATCAAAACAATGCTGCAAAAATGAACTCGCATCAAAGAAACTAACAAGTTTTCAAGAATCTAGTATGAGAATAATCGGGAAATCGGTCCCGAAACCATAACATCTCGAATTTTGGCCATGGGAGGCCATTAAATGACCTTCTATCTCCTATTTCAAGCAAAAAAAAAAACAACTCCTACAAGTTCTATGCTACCCAAATTCGGAAATGGAACAAAAAGCAAGCATCAAAACGTAGCAAAACAGAAAACGCAAATCGATTTCTTGGGTTTAAGCAAATTCAATTCAAAACCATACTAATTGATAAGTGTAGTTTGTAGTGCCTATTTTGTAGTGTTTTGGTCTCATTTTCCTTGTGGAATCACTCCTTGGGAGCGATTTATGGGCTTCTTATGCTTCCTTTAGTTGGTTTCAGGTTCCCGAGGCCGATTTGGAAGAGTTGGAGCGATTTCGACTCGATACATACACATTTTGGAGCCAACGGAGTAAAGGAACGATGACTCGATGCCTTGGAATTGACCCCGAGACCTTGGGACCCAATCCTAAGCCTCCGAGACCCGATCCCGAGTCCCGAGAATCGATGGGAAGCCCATGAGAAACAAGGAGAGACCAAAAAGTTCATATTGGAGGCCTACAAGACTCATCCCCGACGGGTATGGCCTCAACGGGTTCCGGTTGAGGTGCACAAAAGAGGAGGCCCCTGTCTGTGGCTCATTGATAAGTGTGGTTTGTAGTGCCTATTTTGTAGTGTTTTGGTCCCATTTTCCTTGTAGAATCGCTCCTTGGGAGCGGTTTAGGGGCTTCTTATGCTTCCTTTAGTTCGTTTCAGGTTCCCAAGACCGATTTGGAAGAGTTGGAGCGATTCCGACTCGATAAATACACATTTTGGAGCCAACGGAGTAAAGGAACGATCACTCGATGCCTTGGAGTCGACCCCGAGACCTTGGGACCCAATCCCGAGCCTCCGAGACCCGATCCTGAGTCCCGAGAATTGATGGGAAGCCCATGAGAATCAAGGAGGGACCAAAAAGTTCTTATTGGAGGCCTACAAGACCCATCCCGGTCGGGAAGGCCTCATCCCGTCCGGGATGGGGTGCACAAAAGGAAGAGATGCTGTCTTGGGTCCATCCCAACCGGGATGAGCTCATCCTGATCGGGACCACCTCATCCCGGACGGGATGAGGCCTTCCCGATCGGGATGAGCCCAGTTCAGACCCGCGCTTCATTGTTTCTTCTCCTTTCCACTTGTAACCCTATATATACCCCCCTCTTGTATTAAGACACCATCATAGCTTAGATTAGGACATGCCTTTCATTAGAGACTAAACCCTAGATAGTTTTAGCATAGATTAGTGTAGATTAGTCTTTAGATTATCGTTAATCTTAGATTAGTACTTGTATTAGGGGAATTCTTCAAGATCCACTCAAGATTGACAACCTTGGGTGTTTGTTTTGGGTTTTCTTCATTAATGCAAGTTTTGTTCTTTCCTCTTCACTAGTTTGGTATAATCTTCTTCTCCTTTTACTCTTAATCCATTTTTTGTTTTTCAAGTTTGAATCTTTGTTCATTGTTATCATTAGTTTGTGATGTTTGTTTTGTTTCTTTGATGATTCTTCTTGTTAGTGTTAATTCTAGATTAGTTATGTTAGAGTAGTGTTCTTGCTAGGGTTAGTAAGGTGATTAGGGTGTTATTTGGGTGATTAAGGGTTTGTTAGAGACGTTGGTGGAAGATTTTGGTTTCCTCTTGTTTGGTGCACATCACATGTTTGTGGAATTGCTTGAATGACTAAGTATGTACGAATGCTTGTTTTTCTTGCCTTTCTTTCGTGGGTGTTAGTTTGTTGTGGGTTCGGTCCCCTCACTAAGTTGCGAGAGCCCGGTGAGGACGACCCCTAGGCCGGTCTAAGTAGCGAGAGCCCGGATTCGACCTAGGACCATAGCGCGCTAGAACCCCGTTGTTGTGTTGTGTATCGCCGAGTTGGGTTTTAGGTGGAACCTCTAGGTGAGTCTAAGTTGCGAGAGCCCGGGCATTACCTAGATTACCCTACTACCTCCTTCACTCTAGTCCTCCATTGACCATTCCGTTACCCCTTTGACTCCGACCTAATCCTAGCCCGTTTTCCTAGTTTGTTCGCCTTAGTCTTAGTCTAGCCTTCTCCCTCCTTTCATTCTTTAGTTTAGCTCGTTGACTTAGTCTCGTATTTAGGCGACCTTGGTCTAGACGCCTCTTACCGTCCCCGTGGATTCGACCCGACTTACCCTATCTACCCAAGTTAGGTTAGCCGGTTATATTATTGACGGTTGGGACGTGACGAATCCTTACCATCGATTCGTCACGTCCCAACCGTCAATAATATAACCGGCTAACCTAACTAGGGTAGATAGGGTAAGTCGGGTTGAATCCACGGGGATGGTAAGAGGCGTCTAGACCAAGGTCGCCTAAATACGAGACTAAGTCAACGAGCTAAACTAAAGAATGAAAGGAGGGAGAAGGCTAGACTAAGACTAAGGCGAACAAACTAGGAAAACGGGCTAGGGATAGGTCGGGGTCAAAGGGGTAAGGGAATGGTCAAGGGAGGACTAGAGTGAAGGAGGTAGTAGGGTAATCTAGGTAATGCCCGGGCTCTCGTAACTTAGACTCACCTAGAGGTTCCACCTAAAACCCAACTCGGCGATACACAACACAACAACGGGGTTCTAGCGCGCTATGGTCCTAGGTCGAATCCGGGCTCTCGCTACTTAGACCGGCCTAGGGGTCGTCCTCACCGGGCTCTCGCAACTTAGTGAGGGGACCGAACCCACAACAAACTAACACCCACAAAATAAAGGCAAGAAAAACAAGCATTCGTACATACTTAGTCATTCAAGCAATTCCACAAACATGTGATGTGCACCAAACAAGAGGAAACCCAAATCTTCCACCAACATCTCTAACAAACCCTTAATCACCCAAATAACACCCTAATCACCTTACTAACCCTAGCAAGAACACTACTCTAACATAACTAATCTAGAATTAACACTAACAAGAAGAATCATCAAAGAAACAAAACAAACATCACAAACTAATGATAACAATGAACAAAGATTCAAACTTGAAAAACAAAAAATGGATTAAGAGTAAAAGGAGAAGAAGATTATACCAAACTAGTGAAGAGGAAAGAACAAAACTTGCATTAATGAAGAAAACCCAAAACAAACACCCAAGGTTGTCTAATCTTGAGTGGATCTTGAAGAATTCCCTTAATACAAGTACTAATCTAAGATTAACGATAATCTAAAGACTAATCTACACTAATCTATGCTAAAACTATCTAGGGTTTAGTCTCTAATGAAACGCATGTCCTAATCTAAGCTATGATGGTGTCTTAATACAAGAGGGGGGTATAAATAGGGTTACAAGTGGAAAGGAGAAGAAACAATGAAGCGCGGGTCTGAACTGGGCTCATCCCGATCGGAAAGGCCTCATCCCGTCCGGGATGAGGTGGTCCCGATCGGGATGAGCTCATCCCGGTCGGGATGGACCCAAGACAGCATCTCTTCCTTTTGTGCACCCCATCCCGGACGGGATGAGGCCTTCCCGACTGGGATGGGTCTTGTAGGCCTCCAATAAGAACTTTTTGGTCCCTCCTTGATTCTCATGGGCTTCCCATCGATTCTCGGGACTCGGGATCGGGTCTCGGAGGCTCGGGATTGGGTCCCAAGGTCTCGGGGTCGACTCCAAGGCATCGAGTGATCGTTCCTTTACTCCGTTGGCTCCAAAATGTGTATGTATCGAGTCGGAATCGCTCCAACTCTTCCAAATCGGTCTCGGGAACCTTAAACGAACTAAAGGAAGCATAAGAAGCCCCTAAACCGCTCCCAAGGAGCGATTCTACAAGGAAAATGGGACCAAAACACTACAAAATAGGCACTACAAACCACACTTATCACTCATCCCGACCGGGAGCAGCTCTTCCCGGCCGGGACCGACCCCATCCCGACCGGGACCACATCGTCTCGGCCGGGACGGGCGTGCTGCTGCCGCGCTTTGTTTCCTTTCTTCTCCCTTCCACTTGTAACCCTATATATACTCTTCCCTTGTTATCTTATGATATGGACTTCATTAGACATTAAACCCTAGACTACTTTAGGTTAGATTAGATTAGATTAGTGTAGATTAGTCGGTAATTAGTAGTTAATCTTAGTTTAATCTTGTATTAAGGAAATTCTTCAAGATCCATTCAAGATTGACAACCTTGGGTGTTTGTTTTGGGTTTTTCTCATTAATGCAAGTTTAAATCTTTCCTCTTCACTAATATGGTATAATCTTCTCTTCCTTTTTACTCTTAATCCTTTATTATTCATCAAGTTCTCATCTTTAGTTCTTGATTATTGTTTTTGTTCTTCATCTTTGGTAGTTTCATGATGTATGCTCTTGTTCTTATGTTGATTCCTCTTATTCTTGTTAATTGTAGTTTGATTATGTTAGAGTAGTATCTTGCTAGGGTTAGTAGGGTGATTAGGGTGTTAATTGGGTGATTAAGAGTTTGTTGGAGATGTTGGTGGAAGATTTGGGTTTCCTCTTGGTTTGATGCATATCACATGTTTGTTGAAATGCTTGATTGACTAGTATGTGCATATGCTTGTTTTTCTTGCCTTTCTCTTGTGGGTGATAGTTTGTTTGTGGGTTCGGTTCCCTCACTAAGTTGCGAGAGCCCGGTGAGGACGACCCCTAGGTCTATCTACGTAGCGAGAGCCCGGATGCGACCTAGGCCGCCATAGCGCGCTAGAACCCCGTTTGTCATGTGTGTCGCCGAGATGGGTTCTAGGTGGAACCTCTAGGTCGGTCTAAGTTGCGAGAGCTCGGACCATACCTAGATTACCCTACTACCTCCTTCACTCTAGTTATCCCTTGACCATTCTGTTACACCTTTGACCCCGACCTAACTCTAGCCCGTTTTCCTTATTTGTTTTCCTTAGTCATAGTCTAGCCTTCTCCCCTTCTTATCATTCTAGTTTAGCTTGTTGACTTAGTCTAGTATTTGGGCCGACCTAGTCTAGGCTATACATTACCGTCCCCATGGATTCGACCCAACTTGCCCTATCTACCCAAGTTAGGAACAGCCGGTGATATTATTGACGGTTGGGATTCCACGACAAATCCCTCCCATCAATTTGGCGCCGTTGCCGGGGACGGTGCTAGTTTGGACTTTGTTTTCCTAGTTACTTGACTTAGTCTTTGTGTTCGTGTTTTCCTTTTTTTTTTCTTTTTGTTACTTTGCTTCTTGTGTGTGTGTGGTTTATTTCTCTCTTGTCTAGTGCCCAAAAAGCACTAGACTTCTCACGTTTGTTCTTAGTCTACAGTTTGTGCTTAGAGGTGGTGACTATCTTCTTCTTGCAACTTAGAGCCGCTTAAACGGACGGTTGCTAGGGTGAGAGGTTTCCAACCGGGTCTGAGCTACGATTTTCGAGCAAGCATGGGGATTGATCTAAACTCCACACACTCGGAAGCCGATATGAGCTACTCCTCTTCTTCCATGAACCAAGGGTATGACATGACGTCCCTCTACCAATATCAAGCTTCTTGGGGCAATCAAGACGGGTATGATTTTCAAGGTTATGAAAATGGCTACCAACAAGTGAATGACTATCAATCCTACGATCATGGTGACTATTACTCGAGTTATGATTGTGAGCCCACCATGTTCAATCAAGATTCACCATATGGAAGCCAATATTCCCAATACCCACCATATTACCCTCCACCCCAACCACAATATGAACCCCATGACCCACAATACTACCAATCACCCCAACCTTGCTACCAACAATATGATGCCCCACCCTTTGGGCATCATCAAGATTTTCAAGGAGCTTTAAAAGACCCCAATGATCACCAATTGCCCGACATGGAGGTGTTTCAATCTATGCTTCAAATGCAAAGGAGCATCCAAGAAACGGCCATTCAATTGCAAAAAGAACAAGAGGAATTAATGGCCCAAATTCGAAGGTGAAACGAGGCGAGGAATGCTCAATTAAATATGTTATCGGTTCAAACCGTAATGTCTTTATCCCGAGCATCACATTTAGATGAAGGGTGCCCACTTGAGAGAGAGGAGCAACCTAATCACGAAGCCGCCGATGTAGTTCCCTTTGAAAGAGAAATTTGCTTTGAAGAACCTCAATCGTCTACCCAAAAAGAGACGAATGAGGATATGACCCTTGGTGAAGGCAACATTGGTGAGGAATTGGAGGAGGATAGTGAGTTGGATGGGTTGGTAGAATTCGTGAGGTTGTTAGGTGAAATTGATAGCCTCGAGTTGCCCATGTCCAATAATGAGGATAAGCATCAAGAGCCCCTTATATGTACACCAAGCAATGACTTGGAAGAGATTGAAACCGCCGGTAGACGTTTCGATTCTCTTCTCCAAGATGATGTGGGGCCGAGTGATGAAGATGGGGAACCACAACTTGAGGAAAGTGTGGGGGTGTGCAACGAGGAAGTGAGGCCAAAACCGCTTTTTGTGCCTCGTTTCTTGGAGATGAAGCTTGCTTGTGATTGGTGGCAATGCTTAGGGAAGAAGAGGTCGGTTAAGCTCGTAGGATGGATAGACCCCGGAGATGACATGAATGATGACGATGGGTCTTGGGATTCCTACTTCTTGCCTCCTCCTCGGAGGCCGTGGAGGTTGGCTAATCTCGAGCGCTTCTTGGGCCTTCACTATGATGTCGGTAGCGCGTTCGACTTGTTCCTCCATGCCCTTGAGGGCTACGGTTGAAGAAGAGTCCACCATCCTAGGTTTGACGGAGTTCCTAAAGAACCGTCATGTTGTATATTCCCCCTCCCTCTTCTTTAGAGTACTTGTGCTTGTATTTGTGATTTTTGTTTCTAGGACTCTTTTGTTTTTGTGGGATTCTTGTAATTGTTTTGGTATTTTGATGAGCGATGTGAGGGAGTGAATTTGATGTGTATTTTGAGTTTATTGTGATAGGTGAAGTGAAGATGACTCCTTCAGAGGATTGGTTATCGATAGAGCTTGAATCGTGAGTAAGGGAGTCGGTTTTTGGGGTCATGGGAGTCATGAAGACCCTTCCCGACCGGGAAGGGTGTGTCGTCCCGACCGGGATGGGGCCGTCCCGATCGGGATGAGGGTGCCAAAAATCGAGTCCACTGGAGTGTCATCCCGATCGGGAAGGGTTTATCAACCCGACCGGGATCATCCATCCCGACCGGGATGATCCCCTACTCCTTTTTGGTGCTTCTTCTTCGACATTTAAGCCCACCCAACCATTGTATACCCCCACCTAACCTCCCTACCTTCCTTTCTCATACCATACCACCAATATACTTCATTTCCATACCTTCACCTCATTTCCTCCTCACGTTAGACCGATATTCACATCAAATCCCACCCCCCTCACACCTTTACCACCTCTACCATGCGGTATTATCGAGAATGAAGAGGAATAGCAATGATGAAGACAAGCTTTGTGCCTATAATGATCATTGAGACGATGGAGCGAGTGAGTTACTAGCCGAATGGTTTCGGTAACTATCCTTACTTTTCCGTCTTTTATTGCTTGTTTTCCTTTGTTTATTCCCTTCCCCTTGAGTCATGGTATCTTAGTGGCCTTTGAGGCCTTGGTAGTGGCTGCTCCCGACTCTCGATGATGTGACTACATCGAGAGTCATTTTCAAAATCCAAATTTTACAAGTTTTTCACTCTTTCTTTTTGAGGATTTAGTCGGATTTAGGTGGAATCCGGGCTAGGTGACTTGATTACACCTAGCCCTCCCCTCCCATTATTTCCTTTTATTTCCTTCTTTTATTTCTTCCCCATCCATATCTTTTTCTCGTCTCGGCCCATGGTGACTTGACTACACCCCGGCCGGACACATTCTACCATATCTTCACCTTTAGCTTTTATTTTTAGCTTTATTTTCGTAGCTTCATTTCTTTTTCTTTTGTCTCTCCGCACACTACAATTGAGCATATGAGGACATTGCTCGGTTTAAGTGTGGGGGAGCGATATTCTAGCATAGTTAGTTTTATTTTCTTAGTGTTTTTCGAAAAAAATCTTGAAAAAAATCCTAAAAATTTGAAATTTTTTCACAAAAATCAAAAAGATTTTTCTTTTGTGTGTTTTCCCTTTGTGTCCTTGTGTCGTGTTTTTGTCGTATTGTGCGTGTTTGCCTCCCTCTTTCCTTATAGGTTGCTTAAATCACCAATAGCTTTGGAGAGCTTTCAAGACTTCCAGTAACATCTTTATCACTTTTTTCTTCTTTATCTCTTGCGGAGTTTGGAGGAGATTGTGATGTTGTGTGCTCGGGTGGAGCTTTGTAAAGTTGTGGTTGATTTGGTGGCTTGTTTGGATGATCGGGGTGGTGTTTGTTTTGTTTGTGTGTTTGTTCTATTTTGTTTTGTGTTGTTATCTTTTATCTCTTTTTCTTTCATTTTCGTCGTGTCTTTATTTTGTGTGTGTAAGTGTGTCGTGTGTGTAAACGGTTTTCGAAAACCCGGTTTTGAGGCTAGTGTGCAAGTGTTTATTTTCCCTTTCTAGTAATATAAATCGAGTCTTGGACTTTACTCTAGTAGAATGACCCTAATTCAATGATTTCGTTCGTTTCTTACCTTGAGTCCACCTAGCTTACTAGGGATTACTACGGGATTTGCATTTTGATCATTATGACCACCCACGGTGTGAAAAGGCCTTGGTTACCGAGTCTCGTCCCTTAGGTGACCGTGTTTAGGATTGCTCGACTAGTCCAAGTTCCCTTTTTTTTTTGTGGGTTTGAAGAGGGATCGCGACCCCCGACTTACCCATTTACCTACCTCCCACACATATCCACACAATAAGTTGCAATTTGTTGAATTCTCCCTTTCTTGTCATACAAAGAAATGCCAAAAAGCCAAATCAAGCCAAAAGGGCAAAGAAAAGAAAATGAAAGAAAATGAAAGAAAGAAAAGAATGAACAAAAAGAAAAAGCACAAAAGCCAAAAAGAAAATAGAAAATAGAAAAGAAGAAAAATAATGGCATTGCAACAAACAAAGCAAAATGTCAAAAAGAAAGAAAAATGCCAAAAGAAAACCCGTCTCACAAAAATAATCCCAACATCTCAAAATAAGCCTTTTTCCGACTTTTGCCGTGAAGATCCTACCAAAGGACCGAGTCCCTAGGAAGGATGATAGCGGTAATGGTCGGTCTTCCCTCATTTTGCAATATATTCCACCTTTTTACTTGGACTAGTTAGGCGGTTTAGAACATGGGACGACCCTCTTGGCTCACGCTGAAGGGGGCGGGGTCTCACTTACCTACAGTGTCGACTAACACCGTGGTTCTTCACTTTCCACTCTGCCGATCGTCCCGTAGTACGTTTTTAGAAAGTTAGGAGGACCTAGGTAAGTTACCAACGTTTTTATTGCTTTATCGTCATACTATTAGGGTTTAGTTCACCTTGGTTTGTATTGCTAGCTTTGGAACGTTGTCACTTGCCTCGAGTCCTAAACCGGTGTTTCATTCACCGCTTTTAGAGGGAAGTGGTATTTGTTTTCTTTTGGGTGAAACCGATTATGTGCTTGTTTGTGTGTTTGTTTGTTTGTGTGTTTTGTGTCCGGTTGCATCCACAGTTTTGTCGCAAGACCCGACTTGCCTTGCGGAGTGCACTTTTCCTCTAAAGTGTACTCGCGTGAGTTGAAGGGGCGTAGGGTGCGCTAATACCCACTCGGATAGTTTAGTAAATAGTTTGTGCTTACTCGAGGGCGAGTAAGGGTTAAGTGTGGGGGAGTTGATAAGTGTAGTTTGTAGTTCCTATTTTGTAGTGTTTTGGTCCCATTTTCCTTGTGGAATCGCTCATTGGGAGCGATTTATGGGCTTCTTATGCTTCCTTTAGTTGGTTTCAGGTTCCCGAGGCCGATTTGGAAGAGTTGGAGCGATTCCGACTCGATACATACACATTTTGGAGCCAATGGAGTAAAGGAACGATGACTCGATGCCTTGGAATCGACCCCGAGACCTTGGGACCCAATCCCGAGCCTCCGAGACCCGATCCCGAGTCCCGAGAATCGATGGGAAGCCCATGAGAAACAAGGAGAGACCAAAAAGTTCATATTGGAGGCCTACAAGACTCATCCCCGACGGGTATGGCCTCAACCGGTTCCGGTTGAGGTGCACAAAAGAGGAGGCCCCTGTCTGTGGCTCATCCCGACCGGGAGCAGCTCTTCCCGGCCGGGACCGACCCCATCCTGACCGGGACCACCCCGTCTCGGCCGGGACGGGCGTGCTGCTGCCGCGCTTTGTTTCCTTTCTTCTCCCTTCCACTTGTAACCCTATATATACTCTTCCCTTGTTATCTTATGATATGGACTTCATTAGACATTAAACCCTAGATTAATTTAGGTTAGATTAGATTAGATTAGTGTAAATTAGTCGGTAATTAGTAGTTAATCTTAGTTTAATCTTGTATTAAGGGAATTCTTCAAGATCCATTCAAGATTGACAACCTTGGGTGTTTGTTTTGGGTTTTTTTCATTAATGCAAGTTTCAATCTTTCCTCTTCACTAGTATGGTATAATCTTCTCTTCCTTTTTACTCTTAATCCTTTATTATTCATCAAGTTCTCATCTTTAGTTCTTGATTATTGTTTTTGTTCTTCATCTTTGGTAGTTTCATGATGTATGCTCTTGTTCTTATGTTGATTCCTCTTATTCTTGTTAGTTGTAGTTTGATTATGTTAGAGTAGTATCTTGATAGGGTTAGTAGGGTGATTAGGGTGTTAATTGGGTGATTAAGGATTTGTTGGAGATGTTGGTGGAAGATTTGGGTTTCCTCTTGGTTTGATGCATATCACATGTTTGTTGAAATGCTTGATTGACTAGTATGTGCATATGCTTGTTTTTCTTGCCTTTCTCTTGTGGGTGATAGTTTGTTTATGGGTTCGGTTCCCTCACTTAGTTGCGAGAGCCTGGTGAGGACGACCCCTAGGTCTATCTACGTAGCGAGAGCCCGGATGCGACCTAGGCCGCCATAGCGTGCTAGAACCCCGTTTGTCATGTGTGTCGCCGAGATGGGTTCTAGGTGGAACCTCTAGGTCGGTCTAAGTTGCGAGAGCCCGGACCATACCTAGATTACCCTACTACCTCCTTCACTCTAGTTATCCCTTGACCATTCCGTTACCCCTTTTACCCCGACCTAACTCTAGCCCGTTTTCCTTATTTGTTTTCCTTAGTCATAGTCTAGCCTTCTCCCCTTCTTATCATTCTAGTTTAGCTTGTTGACTTAGTCTAGTATTTGGGCCGACCTAGTCTAGGCTATACATTACCGTCCCCGTGGATTCGACCCGACTTGCCCTAACTACCCTAGTTAGGAATAGCCGGTTATATTATTGACGGTTGGGATTCCACGACAAATCCCTCCCATCACTAATCAAATTCAAATCGAAAATAGTGAGTAAAGGACACTTAATTGGGGTCGACATTATCAAGTAGAGCAAAAAATCGAGCTTGAAATTGGTTAACAATGGCGAGAAAGCGAAAGGAAGGCGAGAGAGAAGATGCATCGGGTTTTGACGAAATAACCAAATGCCCTTCAAATCGGGTTTTTATCCCGGGTCAATAAAACGAACCCCCAGCCGTCTCAATGCAGGCACCTTGATTTTGTGGCGCTAGGGTCTGGGCGCCTCAAAATTAGGTCGCTCGAAGGCTCGCGCCTGACTTTTCAGCTGTGAACAAAGATCGGGTTAATCCAGACACGATTTTTAATACCCGAAGAACATACACCCCTCCACTAGCCAAAGGAGCAATAAGCAAACTGAGTCAATCTCCCTGACAAAGTAACCAAGCAAATTATCATCCTCGGCGTAGCGACCAACTATACCATCCTCCCCAGCAGAACATCACATAAGCCAGCATAGCCTGTTACGCAAACCAATGAAAATCCCCCAGCGGTACCCATCAGCTCAAGCCACTCTCCAATACCAAATTCAAATAGCAAACCCTTCAAAAAAACATTTGCAAAAACAAATCGATTACCCTAGAGAATCTTAAATCTAAGGCAACCGATCTATATCCCCAGCGGAAAATCATGAACCTAAGTCCAAGATACAAAAGCATATTGTATTCTTTGGAACAGATCTTGTCTGTTCCTGGACTTAGCATATTGTATTTTTTTGGAACAAATCTTGTCTGTTCCTGGACTTTGCTTTTGATGAGTGGTTGCATAGCCTTTTGGTAATTGTATTTATACTTTAATCTTTCCTGGGATCGTTGCATAAACTCTTGGCGAATTCATAATTGTGTTTGTATTTCTTCTTGCTTCATGTCCTTTTTTGCTCGTTTTTGTATATTGGACTTGGGTTCATGATTTTCCGCTGGAGATTGTGGCTGGTCTGTTGGATTGAGGTTCTGCTGGAGGTAGTTGATTTGTTTTTTTTAGAGTTTTGCTCAAGGGTTTGCTAATTGAATCCGATATCGGAGAGTGATTGGAATCGATGGGTACCGTTGGGGATTTTTGTTGGTTTGTGTAACGGGTTGTGCCGGCTTACAGGACGCTCCGCTCGGGAGGGTAGTATAGTTTGGTTACTCCGCTGGAGAGATTAATGCGGTTCGTTATTGTTTCTTTTGCTAATCGATGAGTGTACGTCTTCTCGGGTACTGAGAACTGTGTTTGGATTAGCCCAGTCTTGTTTTAAGTTGAAGGGTTAGGCGCCCCCCTTGGGGCGACCTGGTATTGAGGCGCTTCGTACCTAGTGTCTTGAATTTCAGGCGCCTGGGTCGGTGCGGCTGTACTCTTGTTTTATCGACCCGTTATAAGAACCCGAAGCGAAAGGCGTTTGGTTCATTTCGTCCAACTTAGACGCGACTCTCCCATCGTCCTTCTTCTCGCATCTTCGCCATTGTCAACCATTTTCAAGCTCAATTTTTGCGCAACTTGATAATGTTGACCCTAAGTAAGTGTCTTTTACTCAGTATTGTCGATTTGAACTTGATTAGTACGATTTTGAATTGAATTTACTTAAACCCTAGAAATCGATTTGGGTGTTTTGATTTTGCTACGTTTTTTTTGGGAAAGTGTAAGTTGTATATATAAATGAATCAATCAAATATACAATAAGAACTTAAAATCCTAGAGATAAGCGTTATCTCTAGTGTTTAGTAACACTTTCTAAATACTAATGAAATACAATTGGAGTTCTCTTATACTTCCTCTGTTTCATTGATATCTTCCCCATTTCCTTTTTCAACCATTTCTTTGATTTCTTCCACTTTCCTTTTTTTCTATCACACTTCTCTCTTATCTATCTAGGTGGCCCACTTATTTTACCCCCTCTCTACTTTTACTTATTTTATTATTTTTCTTAAGAAATGTGTCACTTTTAAGGTGGAAGAAATCAATGAAACGGAGGGAGTAATAAACTTAGTAACTATATGAGGTCGTGGAACACCCGCTATTTTCCTAGCGTTTTTATCCTTTCCGTTATGACTTCGCCATAACTTTGTCACATTTCGGTCTTGTGTTTCATCATTTTTTCCAAGCTTTATTTTTTTTTGAGTTTAATGATATTTATTTTTATTTTAAAAGATTTTCATTCTTTTAAATCTTTTTATGTAATTTTCTTCGTAAACTAATTAATTTTTCCGCGAGGAATTCTACTTCTTTACAAATTAACGTTTTTAAGCTCGGATTTAAGTTATTTCTTTTCCAACAAGTGTCTAAACATATTTATATAATAATTTCAACTTATAATTATTTTCATTTACAAAAATCTAGCCATTTATGATTTTTTTAAGAAGGTTCGTAAATAATTATTTTCTATCGCGAGATTTACTCGAATTGCTTTGAAATACCTTTAACTATTTTACGATCCTTCTTTTTATCAACTTACAAATTATTTGGGACATTTTCCCCATGTTTTGGACCGACCCATCTCCTTGTCACATCTTTACTACGTTTTCATCTTTATGTTTCATTTTATTACGTTAAAATGTAATTACGTAATTCTTTTCTTTTCATTTATTTGATACATTATGATCAAACATTCATTCTCCCACCTATCACTATTTTGGTTGGTCATTTGGTATATTTCTACATAGTTTTCATCAAAAAAATTATCATCATTTATGCTTAGAAACCATCTATTTCTTTCTTACATTCATTTTTTTTCATAAACAAAAAAAATACTCTTTCATTTCCCTAAAAAAACGTGACATCCTCCAGCATTCCTAGGCTGATTCTTGCTCCAATTCGAGTCATAATCGTCTCGTTTTCACCGTCAAATTAATCCTTATTATGATCCTTTCGTTAAGGTCAGTGGCGGATCTTGAGAAAAAATCAAGGGGGGCCATAATTTTTTTTGTGAATCATTAATCCGCAAATTTTTATCTCCTTTATTTCAAGTTAAAATAAACCCAAGTGTTAATTTTATTTTTCGCTTTGTTAACTTATTTTTGTAACTATTCCTCCTAATCATTTTTTTGACCACTATTTTCCCTATTTTCTATTAATTTATTCTAAATTAATTATTTTTGTAAATCTAGAAAAAGAACTGTCTAGATAACAAACTAATTATTCCTAAATTAACAAGGCCGCCTAGTATAATCTGTAATTAAACGAGATTATTTGATTTAGAGGGTGGAGAATTGTAAAGATATTGACATCATTTATGAAAATATATACTCTTACTTTGTAGCAAATATAGCTAAATTGATAACTGTACGGAGTATTAATTTTGTTTTGAAAATAATACTACTCCCTATGACCTCTATTTATCTCACTTCCCTAATGTATACAGAGTATAAGTTTCAAAATTATACTAATATAATATTTAGTCAATTGTACAGAGTAGTAATTATGGTATGCTAATAACTCTATTAAGGAAAAATATACTCCGCTGGTGAGTAATTAAAGTGGCTAGTAAATTTATTGCATAGGGAACAATAAAAAAATGCTTGAGGCAAGGATCAAGCACAAACCCTCCATGTAGTAGATCAAGACTAAACCAACTCTTATACTTGATAATCATGTCTAATAACACAAGTGAATAAAATATATCTACTAGCAAGTCACTGCAGATTAGGTTATTGGGCCCGGCCCCTGCCCATCAACACTAAGATCCGCCCCTGGTTAAGGTAAAAATCGATGTTGTTTTCGATCGTTATTCACCTTGATTCTATTAGTTTTTCTCATGGTATTTTTCTGCCATGATTTTCGTGTATTATAGGATTTTTTGACGATCCCGAGGCCGACGAGTATATTATCGATTCCAATTTGGATTAGAGGTAACGTGTCGACGTTACTCGGTATTACTTGATTTTAATTGTGTAATTGCATGTATATTTTTATATTTCAATTTTTGACAATATATGTATGTCATGTAATCTGGAAAAAATTTTAAAAGTTGAAAATTTGCATGTTTCGGTATTTTTATTGCTTTTACGAGATTAACGATTGAATTGTTATATTAATTTGTAAAATCGTAATATTCGGCCTAAACATTTAATACATGATTATATTTTTTAAAAATGATGTTTTGATGATTTTTGATAATTTGGTATTTTTCTGATATTTTTGTTATCGATTATTGAATTATTACCGTTTACGGACAAAAATGATTAAAAGCCGATTTTTATTTCTAGCACTTAAACATTTTATTTTAATTTGAAATTTGATGTAGGAAATATTTCTGGTGAAATAGAATTTTGTGATTATTTTTATAATTTTTCGGAATTTTTAAGTGGGTGAATTAATTAATTACCTTAAATCATCGTTTATCGTTAAAACTGTGTTTGTCGTTTTAATTTCCGATTTCTGGTTGTATTTTAAAACTGAAGAAAATGTGTTCCTGAAGGTTCTTGGAAAAAAAATGTGTTTTTATGATTTTAGTACTTTAGTCAATTATTAAGAACGACAAGTTTGATTAAGGAAATCGTTAATTGTGAAAACGGTTTTAACGAAATTTGTTAAACCTGGAAGTTTGGAAGTCTGGGAAAGTTGGCAGATTCTGGAAAATCATGATTTTTAAGTTTAATAATAATTTTTGGATATTAATACTTAAATCATTTTACAATTACTATTTTTATTAATCGTTATTGTCGAGATTAGACGATTAATGAGAAAACCCTTTAAAAACCGAGTTTAAGGATTCTGGAAAAAGTATTTTTCTGGACAGAATGTTCAAAAATATATTTGAGCTATTTTACGTAATTTTTTTACTATTTATCGTAGTCTTTAATTAATAGTATTGATTTTGGACAAAATTACGGTTTATCGTTAAAATGCTCCGTTTCACCAAAATGAATTGTTTTTCCATTAATTTTGAAAATACTTGAATCTGATATTTTGAGAGTTAAACCACCTCTTATCATATCCTAAATTTTTTTAATGATTTAAACTAAATAAAAGACGTTAAAAGATTTATTTTTACATTTGCCGTAAAATCCTATTTATGTTCGTATTGTCGAAACTAATAATAATTAGGGAATTTTAGTTTTATAAATTTTGGAAACACCCTAATTAGTAGTACTAAAGTGTTTAAGACATTTTTAATTATTTTATAAACACTTGTATGGTTTTTCAATAATTTCATAAACTCACATGTTTTCACTTTAACAATTAATATCGTTAAGGCCGAAAGTATTAGTTTTATAAATCTATATCGTTTACTAAAAATGTTGGGTTAGTATGAACTAATATTTTCGATATTTTGATATGATGTTATCTTTAGTAAAGTTTCTAAAAATAGAAGTTTCCTAAAATAGAAAGTTTCCTCTTTTAGAATATGATGATTACTCCTTTTGTTCTCTTATTATTTACAATAATTATCTCGTTTGAATATCGATAATGGCTTTGTTTTGGAGTTATGGAATAAGGACAAATGTGAGATTAGAGTAATATATTCTAGGGTCTACGTTTTTGCCATCAACTATAAGGCTAGTGTATCAGGAATTGATACATTGGTTGTTGAACCGGGTGACAGGTATCCCGGGAGTTGTGTACATTTTGACCTTAAGCTTAGGCCTCACAGTAAGTCGCCGTCATAAGTTGAACTGGGTGACAGGTAATCCCAGGAGGGGTGTGCATTATCTTAAACTAGGGTCACGCATTTATAAGTCGCCGCCCTATTATGGTTGAGTAGCCTAGTTAGAGATCGAAGTTTGATTTGTTTGAACTAAGTTCTCGAAGCTAGTTTTTAGTATTCTCCTAGTGAAAGTCTAGCCGTCTACACTAATCCTATTCATAACGTCATTTTGACTATTTTTATTATTATCGATATAATTTGGTTTGCGGGTTGCCAAATGTTTTATTTTTTCTTCGGAAAACTCGTTTATTGAAAGTTTATTTTATTGAAAGTTTTTCATTGAAAGTTTATTTTATTTTATTTTTGGTGAAAATGTGAGTATTATTATGTCATTCACAAATCATTTACAAGGAGGGAGAAGGAATTGGAGGAGGGACCTCACAATCCCGACAACAGAACACATCCGACTCATAACGAAACGCAAGAGGGAGTCACGATGCAATCGAGTTACAAAAGTTTGTTGAAGTACTTTTCTTCCCTAAAGTTATCGGTTGTACTCAATATTTCCCTTGCATTCATCTTGATACCGTCTTGGATGTTATTGGTTAAGATCTCCGGTCTCATGATAACCTCTTCTATTCTCACTTTATTTCAGGCCATCCAAATGTTATGTATAAAGGCTGTGGTCACCATGGGAATAAGGTTCTCCCCCATTTCTTGGTCTCTATACTCATGTAGCATTGGGAGTTTGCAACCAATCTAGTCTTCAATACGCGACCTGATTCTGCGGCTGTACTCGCAGTTTTGAATCAAATGCTCAGCTGTTTCAGGTTCCGTTCCACAGAGGTAGCAAACTTTTTCATTATAGCAGCCCAATATATATAGCTTCTCCCTTAAGTTCAGTCCACCGTGAAGGAGGATCCAAGTTATTATCGAGTATTTGGGGACGTTCCAATTGCACCAAACCATGTGATACCATTCGGGTCTAGGCGAGGTCCCCTTAAGCCAATCGTAACCATTAGCAATAGTATAGCCATTGGGATGAGATGTCCATTCATTGTGAGAAAATCCGTCTCTAAGCTTATCCTTGGTTTTACAAATAGCTCTCCAGGTCCAAGAAGAAACAGGGGGAGGGTTATAGCCCCGCAAATCGGCTCCCTTTAGATAATTTGCGTTAATACATTTGAGCCAAAGACATTCTTTCTGAACAAATACCCAGTGAAAGAGTTTTCCAATAGCAGCTATGTTCCAGGTACTCGATTTTCTGATCCTGAGTCCTCCTTCCTCTTTTGTTCTGGTCACCGTATCCCAAGCCACTAGCGAGACACGTTTGTAGTCAGCTTGCCCGTCCTAGAGGAAATTATGATGGGAAGGATTTTGCCGTCAATCCTACCAACAAATAAAATCAACTAATCCTAACTAGGTAGCTAGGGCAAGTCGGGTCGATCCACGGAGACGGTAAATACAAGACTTCGTCAACAAGCTAAACTATGCTAAAACTAAGAAGGGGGAGAAGACTATAACTAAGAGTAAACTGAGCATAACAACTAAGGCTAAAGGATTCAACTAACTAGAGGAACAATGACTAAGAAGATGGAGAAATCAAATAAGGAAAGAGTAGGGTTAGGTCGGGTTCATAAGTGTAGTAGGATAGTTGGGTAATCGAGGGTGTAGGTTTCACCTAGTCACTAAGGTTGGTCCGCGCTCTAGCGTCAAAGACAAACCCTAATACTCATGCAAGATGCTACTCAATACAAAAGAATTCAACCACAAATCAACCAAACAATGAGAAGAATGAAACAAGCAAGAGGAGCATTGGCCACTTTCACTCTAACAAGCAATTCATCAAACACATGGTATGCTCAACAAGTGACTAGGGACAAAGAATCCACCTTTACCCACAAATCAACCCTAATCACCCATAATCAACACATAATCCCCTTACTAACCCCACAAGAATCTACTCAATCATATCTAAACCAAAACTAACCCAAACAAGAGAAACTAAACTCAAGAGCAAGAACATTCATAATGAAGAACACCAAGGATGAACAATACAATAAACAAAAGATAAAGAAGTAAACTATACTAACTATAAAAGATTAAGAGAAGGGAGAAAAGAGATTATACCAAACAAGAGAAGAAAAGATGAACACTTGCATAAAAGAAAACCCAAACATCCACCAATGTTGTCAAGATTGGTAGAGATCTTCAAGAATTCCAATAATACAAGGATTAAACTAAGATTAAGGAAATATTAAACTAAGATTAAGCTAATCTACACTAATCTAAGCTAAAGTAGTCAAAAGTATGTCTAGGGTTTAGTGGGTAATGTCTAACCTTCTCTATGATTACAAGAGGGGGGTATTTATAGGGTTACAAGAGCAAAGGAGAAGAAAGAAGGAAGTGTGGGTTGCAGCTGCTCCATCCCGGTCGGGATGGTGGTGGTCCCGACCGGGACGAGATGGTCCCGACCAGGATCATGCATAACACCGGGCGGTGTTATTGCTCTTCCCGGTCGGGAAGGGTGATGATCCCGACCGGGATGGCCCATTAGAACACGCTTCTTCCTTTCACTCCTTCCCGACCGGGAAGGCTACTCTTCCCGCTCGGGAAGGGTCTTGTAGGCCTCCAATATGATCATAAAGGTCCCTATTTGCTCTTCATAGGCTTCTCATCGATTATTGGTGCTCGAGATCGAGTCTAAGGGGCTCGGGAATGGGTCCCAAGGTCTCGGGATCGAGTCTAAGCCACCGAGTGATCGTTGCTTCTCTTTGTTGGCTCCAAATGTGTCGGAAACGAGTTGGAATCGTTCTCTTTCTCCAATATTGATCTTAGGAACCTAAAACAAGCTAAAAGAAGCGTAAGTAGCCTCGAAAACCGCTCCAAAGAGCGATTCCACAAGAGAAACCGGGACCAAACACAACAAATAGGCACTACAAACTACACTTATCAACTCCCCCACACTTAACCCTTACTCGCCCTCGAGTAAGCACAAACTAACTAAAAGAAACTAGACTACTAACCGAGCGGGTATTAGCGCACCCTATGCCCTTTCAACTCACGCGAGTACACCAAGAGGAAAAGTGCACTCCGCAAGGCAAGTGTGGTCTTGCGACAAAACTGTGGATGCAACTGGACACGAAAACACACAAACAAACAAACATACGAACAAACAAGCAATTGGTTGCACCCAAGAAGAAATAAATACCGCTTCCTCTACAAAGCGGTGAAAGAAGCACCGATTAAGGACTCAAGGCAAGTGACAATGTTCCCAAACTAGTAATACAAACCGATATGAACAAAACCCTAATAGTATGACGACAAAGCAATAAAAATGTTTATAACTTACCTAGGTTCCTCCTAAATTTCTAAGAACGTACTACGGGACGATCGGCGGGATGGAAAAAGGATGAACCACGGTGTTAGTCGACACTGTAGGTAAGTGAGACCCCGCCCCCTTTAGCGATAAGCCAAGAGGGTCGTCCCATGCTTAAAATCACCCAACTAGTCCAAGTAAAAAGGTGGAATATGATTGCAAAATGAGGGAAGACCGATCATTACCGCTATCATCCTTCCTAGGGACTCGGTCCTTTGGTAGGCTCTTCACGGTGACGATCGGAAAAAGGCTTATTTTTTAGATGGTGGGAACGAATCTTTTTGTGAGACGATTTTCTTTTGGCATTTTTTTTTTCTTTTGCATTTGGCTTTTCATTTGCTATGCCACTTCTTTTTCTTCTTTTGTATTTTGTTTTTGACTTGTTGTGCCTTTTTTTTTCTTCTTTATTTTCTTTATTTTCTTTCTTTCTTTTTCTATTTTTCTTTCTTTTGAATTGGCTTGCCTTTTGGATGATTTTGTTTTGTAGGCATTTCTTGCAACCAAGTAAGAATTTCAACAATTTGCAACTTATTTGTGGATATGTGTAGGAGGTAGAGAAATGGGTGAGTCGGGGAGCGTCCTTCCCTTCAGACCCACAAAAAGGTGGAAAAATTGGACTAGTCAAACAATTTTGAACATGGTCACTAAAGGAACGGGACTCGGCAACCAAGGCCTTTTCACACCGTGGGTGGTCATAATGGTCAAAATGCAAATCCCATAGTAAATCCCTAGTAGACTAGGTGGACTCAAGGTAAAGGACCAACGAGACTATTGATTTAGGGTCATTCTACTAGACTAAAGTCCAAGACTCGATTCACATCACTAGGAAGGGAAAGTAAACACTCGCGCCCTAGCCTCAAAACCGGGTTTTCGAAAATCTTTTATTATACAAGACACAAACTAAACAAAACACAACAAGGATGAAAGAAAAAGAGACACACACAACAAAACAAAACAAAATGAGAGAAAGGAAAAGAAACATACAAACACAACAAACACCACCCCGAAACATCCACATAAGCAACCAAAACAACCACAACCTTCAACACGCTCCACCCAAGCACACATCATCACAAATCTCCTCCAAACTTCACAAGAGACAAAGAGGAAAAGAGATAGAATAACGTTACCGGATGTCTTGAGCTTTCCGAAAATTACGGCGATCAAGGAACCTATAAGGAAATGGGAAGGCAAAACACACAATACAACAAAATTACGACACAACGACACAAAAGGACAAAAGAAAATCTTTTTGATTTTTGTAAAAATTTTCAAATTTTTAGGAATTTTTAATGTTTTTCGGAAAAACTACGTAAGTAAAACTAAATTATACTAGGATATCGCTTCCCCACACTTAAACCGAGCAATGTCCTCATGCTCGATCGGTAGTGTGCGGAGATACTAAAAAGAAAAGAAACTACGAAAATAAAGCTAAAAATCAAAAAGAAGAGCGGAGAAAAGGTAGAATGTGTCCGGCCGGGGTGTAGTCAAGCCACCATGGGCCGAGACGAGAAAAGATATGGATGGGGGAAGAAATAAAAAAAAGAAAATAAAAGGAAATGGGAGGGGAGGACTAGGTGTAATCAAGTCACCTAGCCCGGATTCCGCCTAAATCCGACTAAATCCTAAAAAGAAAGAGAAATCAAAGAAAAAATGAAAAGACTTGCAAATTTGGATTTGAAATGACTCTCGATGTAGTCACGTCATCGAGAATCGGGAGCAATGACTACCAAGGCCCCGAGGGCCACCATGACTCAAAAATGGATAAAGGGAAGGGGAACACACAAAGGGAGACAAGTCATAAAAGACGGAAAAGAAAGGATAGTCGCCTTACCAATCGGTTAGCAACTCACTAACTCCATCGTCTCAATGTTCGATATCGGCACCTTACTTGTCTTCACCATTGTTATTCCTCTTCATTCTCAATATGGTTTCATGGTTGAAGTATTAGGCTTGCAATGGTTTAAGGAGGTGGGATTTGATGTGAAACTCGGTATGTAGTGAAGAGAAGATGAGGTGAGGGTGCATATATGAAGTATATGGGTCATAGATAGTTGCAAGGGTAGGTAGGGAGGTTGGGAGGAGGTATAAAGCGGTTGGGTGGGCTCAAATGGAGACAAGAAGGCAAAAAGAGGAGCTGGGCACCATCCCGGTCGGGATGAACTTGATCCCGGTCGGGATCACACTCCAGAGAACCCAATTTTCAGCACTCTCATCCCGATCGGGATGACATCCTTCCCGGTCGGGATGAGTCTTCTAGCCCTTCATTTCCTTGATAGCTCCACTCACAAGGCCACCAATACATCGAGATTTAAAATCTCGTCCCCAAAAGTTTGTCCAAAGCTTCAAAAACCGACTTCCTTGCCCAAGATCCAAGCTTCTATCATCAACTAATTCTCTCAAAGCTTCAACTTCACTAAGACCTATCAAATGAACTGAATAAACACATCAAATTCCCTCCCTCACAACGCTCATCAAATTACCAAATCACAAGAATTCCACAAAACAAACAGAATCAAGAGACAAACCACACAAATACAAACACAAGAACTCTAAAGAAGAGGAAAGAAGAATATACAACGTGACGGTTCTTTAGGAACTCCGTCAAACCGAGGATGGTGGACTCTTCCTCCTTAACCATATCCATCAACGGCTCGGAGGAGCAAGTCAAATGCACGAGCCACATCATAATGAGGGCTCAAGCTAACGAGCCAAGCTATCCTCCATAGCCTTCAAGTCGGAAGCAAGAAGTAGTCACCCAAAGACCCATTATCATCTTTCATGTTGTCTCCGGGGTCTATCCATTCTACAAGCTTTACCGACCTCTTCTTCCCTAAGCACCGTCTCCTAGCATAACCAAAGCTTGAATTTCTAACACAAGGGTCAAAAGAAAGTTTAACCCTCTTCTTTTCATCAAGAAAACCCAAGTCATCAACAAGTTCCGGCCCAATATCTCCCGATCCTAAAATATCGTTCTTCCCCACATCATCAATAAGAAGAGATTTAAAACTCATACAAGCGGTTTCAACCTCCTCTAAACCAAGATCCAAATTATACACAAGGGGTTCACAATATTTTATTGGATTATCACATATGGGCGACTTGATTTCATCATTCATGTCCCATGACTTCACAACACCTATCACCTCACTCAACTAATCCCAAAGTTCAACATCCTCAACAATAGGCTCATAAGAAGCGGCATATTAAGCTCAAGAGGAGGGCAAGCGGAGGGGATTGAAGGTTCAACAAGTATAGAGGGGGTAGACTCTTGAATTTCCTCTATTATATCCGTGTTCTCATCAATGAAACTCTTCAAATTCCCACTATCCTCACCCAATTCTTCACCAAAAACACCTTCATCAAGGATTATCTCCTCATTCGTCTCTTCCTGGGTAGACGATTGAGGTTCTTCAAAGCAAGTTTCGCTTCCAAAAGGAACTTCATTGGCGGCTTCATGATTAGGTTGCTCCCTTTGCTCAAGTGAGCACCCTTCATCTAGTTGTGACGTTCGGGTTAAAAACATTATGATTTTAACCGATAACGCATTTAATCAAGCATCCATCGCCTCGTTTTCCCTTTGATATTGGGCCATGAATTCATCTTGGTTCTTTTGCATTTGAATGGCCATTTCTTATTCGCTCCTTTGCAATTGAAGAATCGATTGATATAACTTCAAGTTGGGCATTTGGTGGTCATTGGGGTTTTGGAGGGCTACTTGTAAACCTTGATGATGCCCAAGTGGTGGGGCATCATATTGTGGGTAGTGAGGTTGAGATGATTGGTAATATGGTGGGTTCTGGCGAAATTGGCTTCCATATGAAGAGATATGATGAGGCATGGTGGGTTCATGATGGTAATTTGAGTAATAACCACCACGATCACAAGGTTGATAAGCACTCACTCGATGGAAGCCGTTTCCATATCCTTGAAGCTCATACCCACGGGTTTCTTGATTACCCGATGAAGCTTGATAGTAGTAGGGGGACATCATGGCATAGTCTCGATTCATGGAGGAAGAGGAGTAGCTCATGGTGGCTTCGATGGGTGGGGAGTTTAGATCAAACCTCATGCTATACTCGATAATCGTGGCTCGTACCCGGTTGAGGACCTCTCAATCTAGCAACCGTCCTTTAAAGCGGCTCTAAGTTGTAAAGAAGAAGATGGTCACCACCTGATCTAGGCACAAACTGTAGACTAAGAGAAAACGTGAGAAGTCTAGTGCTTTTTGGGCACTAGACAAGAAGGAAATAAACTTCGCACACACAAGAAGCAAAAGAAAACGAAAAAAAACTACAAAAACAAAGACAAAGTCAAGTAAAAAGGCAAACAAAGTCTAAACTAGCACCGTCCCCGGCAACGGCGCCAAATTGATGGGAAGGATTTTGCCGTCAATCCTACCAACAAATAAAACCAACTAATCCTAACTAGGTAGCTAGGGCAAGTCGGGTCGATCCACGGAGACGGTAAGAGCTGTCTAGACTAAGGTCACCCAAATACAAGACTAGGTCAACAAGCTAAACTATGCTAAAACTAAGAAGGGGGACAAGACTATAACTAAGAGTAAACTGAGCATAACAACTAAGGCTAAAGGATTCAACTAACTAGAGGGACAATGACTAAGAAGATGGAGAAATCAAATAAGGAAAGAGTATGGTTAGGTCGGGTTCATAAGTGTAGTAGGATAGTTGGGTAATCGAGGGTGTAGGTTTCACCTAGTCACTAAGGTTGGTCCGCGCTCTCGCGTCAAAGACAAACCCGAATACTCATCCAAGATGCTACTCAATACAAAAGAATTCAACCACAAATCAACCAAACAATGAGAACAATGAAACAAGCAAGAGGAGCATTGGCCACTACTACTCTAACAAGCAATTCATCAAACACATGGTATGCTCAACAAGTGACTAGTGACAAAGAATCCACCTTTACCCACAAATCCACCCTAATCACCCATAATCAACATATACTCCCCTTACTAACCCCACAAGAATCTACTCAATCATATCTAAACCAAAACTAACCCAAACAAGAGAAACTAACTCAAGAGCAAGAACATTCATAATGAAGAACACCAAGGATGAACAATACAATAAACAAAAGATAAAGAAGTAAACTATACTAACTATAAAAGATTAAGAGAAGGGAGAAAAGAGATTATACCAAACAAGAGAAGAAAAGATGAACACTTGCATAGAAGAAAACCCAAACATCCACCAATGTTGTCAAGATTGGTAGAGATCTTCAAGAATTCCAATAATACAAGGATTAAACTAAGATTAAGGAAAGATTAAACTAAGATTAAGCTAATCTACACTAATCTAAGCTAAAGTAGTCGAAAGTATGTCTAGGGTTTAGTGGGTAATGTCTAACCTTCTCTATGATTACAAGAGGGGGGTATTTATAGGGTTACAAGAGCAAAGGAGAAGAAAAAAGGAAGCGCGGGTTACAGCTGCTCCATCCAGGTCGGGATGGTGGTTGTCCCGACTGGGACGAGATGGTCCCGACCGGTATCATGCATAATACCGGGCGGTGTTATGCATAATCCCAGGCGGTGTTATTGCTCTTTCTGGTCGGGAAGGGTGATGATCCCGACCGGGATGGCCCATCAGAACACGCTTCTTTCTTGCACTCCTTCCCGACCGGGAAGGCTACTCTTCCCGCCCGGGAAGGGTCTTTTAGGCCTCCAATATGATCATAAAGGTCCCTATTTGTTCTTCATAGGCTTTTCATCGATTCTCGGTGCTCGGGATCGAGTCTAAGGGGCTCGGGAATGGGTCCCAAGGTCTCGGGATCGAGTCTAAGCCACCGAGTGATTGTTGCTTCTCTTTGGTGGCTCCAAATGTGTCGGAAACGATTTGGAATCGTTCCCTTTCTCCAATATTGATCTTAGGAACCTAAAACAAGCTAGAAGAAGCGTAAGTAGCCTCAAAAACCGCTCCAAATAGCGATTCCACAAGAGAAACCAGGACCAAACACAACAAATTGGTGCTACAAACTACACTTATCAAATTACGACATATGGTTTCCACCCTTTTAATAACAGCCTTTGATATGATGAACATTGAAGCCCAGTATGTGTACAATGTGTTCTAAACCGTATTAATAAGAACGACTCTACCAGCATAGGATAGTTTTTTTGCGCCCAAACATCGAATTCTGGTGACCATCTTTTCAGTAATTTTTGCACACTCTTTTTTTTTTGGTGAAATGTAAGTGATTCATTCATACTTTTGCACACTCTTGTTTGTTCGGTTTCCTGGTAATGATTGGGACTCCAAGATAGGTGAACAGAAGGTCCCCTTCGATAAACCCTGTAGCTTGTAAGATATCGTTTTTAGTCTCTTCTTTCATACCATTGAAGTAAATGGCTAATTTGTCCGAGTTCATAGATAGTTCAGAGGCCTTAGTGAAGGAGGAGAGGGATCCGTATAAGAAGCATAATGGACTGGATTTCTCCTTTACAAAAGAGCATAAGGTCATCCGCAAAGATGAGATGGGTCAGTTTCATTTGTTGACACTTGGGATGATAATTGAAAGGCCATTTAATAGTGGCAAACTTGAGTAATCTGCTAAGGTATTCCATACACAAGGTGAAGATAAGGGGGGTAGCCCTCTTCTACCTTTGAAGTATCCAAAATTTGTCCCATTAAGATGTAAAGTGTACTGTGGGGATGTTATAAAGGCCATGAGCAGATTCCGGAAGTGCTCTGGAAACCGAAGTTGTAGCATAATCGCATCAATAAATTCCCACTCAACCGAGTCGTACACTTTTTGGAGGTCGATTTTAAGAAGACACCTCGGTGATCTCGCTTTCCTAGAATAGTGTTGGATGATATCTTGGCAAATGAGTATGTTCTCTAGGATGGATCTCTCTTTGATAAACACCCTTTGATTTTTGTGAATCAAGTCGGGCAGGATAGCCGGGAGCATATTACAGATGATCTTGGAGATGATTTTATAAGTAACATTGCAACAAGCGATGGGACGGAATTGGAGCACCGAATCTGGTCTTTCGACTTTGGGGATTAACGTGATGTTTGTAGCATTTATCTGGTGTAGGATCTTGCCTGATATGAAGAAATCTTTCACTACTTCACACACATCCGTCCCCACAATATTCCAACTATTTTTAAAAAACCCACTCGTATATCCATCGGTTCCCGGGGCCTTGTCATTGGGTATAGAGAATATAATGTCTTTTATTTCTTGTCTGTAACTGGCTTATTCAGTATATTGTGGTGCTCTTCAATGCAGCAAGGACCAACCTGTATTACTTCAGGTCGAGCCCTCTCAGTGGACGTAGTGCTCCCATGCAAGGCTTCATAGTAGGAGAGGAAAGCTTCTTGTATCGAGGTGGGGTTATCATGTCGAATTCCATTCCTGTCCGTGAATTGCAAGACTTTGTTCCTATAAGTTCGCTATTTGATAGCTCTAAGGAAAACAACAGTATTCCTGTCTCCATCTTGTATCCATTGAGCCTTTGCCTTTTGTTGATGGAAGAGGGATGGAGCATTTAACAAATTTCGCAAGGTTTCCGCTACCTTCTGTTCATTAGCAAGTAGGGTAACATTAGTAATATCTTTCTGAATTTGGAGTTGGATGTGCTCTAAATTCTTGCTCGCCTGGGTAGTCCTAAGTTCAATGTACGAGAAAGCCTCGGAATTGATCTTCCTTAGGCCTTGTTTTAACCTCTTGAGTTTCTTGACAAGCATAAACATATGGGTTCCATCCTCCTCATCTTGCCAGTAATAAGCTTGAACAGTTGGAGTAAAGTCAGGATGGGTGCACCACATATCATAGAATTTGAAGCTAGCCCTCTTCTTAGGCTCATTTGTAATTTTCGAAACCACACAAGGAGTATGGTCAAAAAGGTCTTTCGGTAAGAAGTGGGCACGCATATCAAGATAAGAGCTTTGCCATTTAGGATTGACCATGAAACGACCAATTCTGCTATAAATCCTATGGGTTGGTTCTCGTTTATTGTTCCACGTGAAAAAGATCCCGTAGCAGCTATGTCTGCCATGTCACAATCATTTATACAATCCAAGAATTCCTCCATATCCTCTAGTTTAGTGTTACCTCCCAGTCTTTCATCCAGGTTGCTCACAGTGTTAAGGTCACCTGCCCAGACCCATGGACCCTGAACCTGATTAGTGATCTTCCTAAGTTGCTCCCATAAATCTCTCCTATCCTTCCCATCATTGTGAGCATAAATGAAAGTGATGTAGAAGCTGCTCTTGTTGCCCCTGCCCACCACTTTGGCATGAATAAATTGAGGATGGGATTGAATTATCCAAACATCAAAGTGTCCCGGTTTTCACATCAACCAGAGTCTGCCCCCTTTATGCTGGTGACAATTTGTTGCAACGCACCAGCCTTCACACTTATTCCTCATGACGTTTGTTTTATTACTCCCTTTTATTTTCGTTTCCAGTCAACCACATATGCTAATGTCATTATTGTGTAAGAAATAACTTATTGACTTCTGTTTATTAACATTATTCATACCTCTTACGTTCCAAAAAGCTATGTTATAACTTATGTATTATGATTGGATGTGGGTGGTTCTCATGACTCTCTACTGCCCCTGTATTCTCCAGCCTTGCATGATTTGCAGTTGGCTATTTTGAATTGTTCATTTGTTGTGCTGTTTCGCCCCTTTTAGATGCTCTCTCAATATGGTGTTGATTATACCAGCATATGATCTAGGATCCTTTTCATTAGTTGCCATATTAACCGGTTTTCTGTTCAGAACAGGTTTCCATATTTTTTGTTGCATCTTTGGTTTTTTGGGCTGTTGCATTTGCTGTTGCTTCCTGCATTGTGATGTTTTATGCCCTACACCCTTGCAATGTGCACAGATAGTCGGTTTCCATTCAAACTCAAGCTTTATCTCTTCTATTTCTCCTTTTTCATTCTTGAATTTGATCTTCTCTTGGAAAGTTTGTCCTACCATGAGCTCTACAAGGATTCTCGCATAACCCAGCCTTTTCTTCTCAAGAGTTAGTTGATCAGCTTTGATAAAATTCCCAACTAATCCTGCCACTTTAGGGAGGCATAATCCCCAATATTTCAGTGGGAGATTATGTAGACGGACCCACGCCGGAGCCTTCTTAACATCAACTTTCATAAGGTTGTTATCAGCAGACCAATGTCTAATGATCAGTGGCTTGTTGTTGAACATGTAGTATCCAGCTTGTAGGACAACATCCTTGTCTTCCTCTTTTTTGAAGTGTACCAGGAAAATACCATTCGGATAGAAAGAGATGTTGTCTATACCATGCTTACCCCATATTCTCCTAACATATCCTTGGATTATGTCCCATGGTGGGTTAGCACCAAGTATATAACAGACAATTGCGTTCTGCCAATATATGAGTTCTTCTTGAATATCCTCCTCTGAGATTTGCAATAGATCTTCTTTGTTTTATTCTTTAGTTCCATCAGTTCTAGTTTCAGTATCCTTATTAAGGGAAGTATCTGGTAGTTGTACGTTGGACTTTTTCTTCCCCCTTTGTGCGATCCATAAATTATCCTCAAGCAAATCGTCGTCATCGAAATCTAGGCCTAGGATTCCTGTAATCTCTCGTATAGATTTCGTGCATTGGACATCCTCGACATCCGAACCTTTCACCTTTCCATTACTTGTTGCCTCATCATTGAATTTATCCTTCAAAAATTGCAGTTTACTAACTTGTTTACGTTTAATTAAACTAGAATGCTTACTTTTAGTCTTGTTTGCCAAGTTTCTTGCCATGATCAAGGAACTAGAGGAGAAATGGTGATCGCCTCAAATCCTCCCTAAGGTTCATTCTAAAGTTTATTTTATTATAGTGTTTTACTGTTTTCCGTTTTTACTTTTTTTTCTATAATAGTAATTACAGCCTTAAAATCCTGTTATAAGGCTGGGAGAACGTTGACGTTGCTCCACACTGATTGTGGCTATTATGTTTTAACATGGCAGGTATACGTGCTTACTTCGGGTGTGGGCTAACGAGCAGTTGTGGATCCTGCTTGTTTGATTTAATAATATTGTCTTATGGATTGTTCAAATCCTTTTATGGATTGTTTTAAATTTTGGCCATTTTTATTTATGGCCTAATGTTTGACTTTACCATTTTAATTTTGAGTAAATTAGAAATTACTCCCTTCAAAGATGCGTTTATTAAAATTTACTCCCTTATGATTTTTTTCTAATATTTTACACCCAAAAAGATGCAAAACTTCAAATTTTACTTGCAAATCACTACTCCGACGAGTTAATCCGATGAGTTTGAATTATTTTGCTTGTTTCCTATTTTTTATACCGAAAATGCCCCTTTCTTCTTTCTTACCCTTCTTTCCCCCTTCCCTTATGCCCTCATTTAGTCTGCAGACTTGTAAAAAAAAAAAAAAAGTCCCCACAATTGATTGATGAATGGATGCTCGAGTTTTGTGTTTGGTGATTTTCGATTTGGGAATTTAGGGTTCTCCTGGAATTGAGACTGAAAGAGTTGGGAAAGTCGAAATGAGGATGAGGTGGGGTGGGGGAGGGGCGTACTATTAATGAAGGGCATTTCGGTCAATAAAATCATAAACTCATCAGAATAGTGATTTGCAAGTAAATTTTGAAGTTTTGCATCTTTTTGGGTGTAAAATATTAAAGAAAATTCATAAGGGAGTACATTTTAATAAACACATCTTTGAAGGGAGCAATTTCTAATTTACTCTTTAATTTATTAAGACATAATTACAGTGTGTTTTAATCCCGACTCTATAGTGTTTTCACCACTGTATCGCGTTAGATTTTAGGGGATTACAAGTCGTAAGAGGACTCTATCCATCCTACTCTTGTTTCTTTGTTCCCAAATGCTATAGATGGCAGCATTAATCACGCTGTTACCCACAGCACGTTGTAGCTTACTGCCCTTCATCGTATTCCGCCAATCGATTGCTACCTTGCTTCTCATGTCCTGTTCAGTCCATTTTGCCAGACTCCTAATAATCTTCTTGCTGAAACTACATTCGCAGAATAGATGCTCAAGTTCCTCCGCATTATCACCACAAATGCAACATAGATATCGTTCACTAAGTTGAGAGCTTGTAGCTTTACCTTCGTGTTCATTGCTTCGTGCTGATATAGCCAAGCAACCATCCTATGTTTAGGGACCGTCCATTTATTCCATACTAATCTGTACCACTCCACTTCGTCCTCGTTATCTCTACTCCAATAATACCCTTTTGCTGTTGTGTGGGGTAGCTTCAGTCCATTCACCATCCACTATTCATGCTTTGAAACGCTCCTTCATCTTACAGATTCTTTTCCATCTCCAGACTGCATCTGAAGGTGGCATGTAATGCAACCATCGTTGTCCCTTCAAGTACACTGCGTTGACCCAGGTAACCCATAATTTGGTTGGATGTTTTGCAACCCACCAAACTAACTTGCCTATCGCTGCTTTGTTCCTGTTGCAGCACTGGATTTTGCTACGTTTTGATGCTTGCTTTTTGCACTACTACAAATATTGGAATATGTAACGCATGATAGAGAACTGTTGAGTTGCATAAGCGTTTTCTAAAACTAAAGAGAACCCTTTCTAAAATAACTATTCTTTTCAAAACAATAGAGAACACCTTTTTAACATATCAGTTATTTTAAATAAGAATAGAGAACGCCTCACCATATAGGCGTTCTCCTTTTTATTTTCGAGAATATTAATTATTATTTGAAAAAAAATAAAGAACGCCTATCAGAAGTACAGTTATTTTAAATAAGTATAGAGAGCACCTCTATACAAAGGCGTTTTCTTTCATCTTTCGTGAAGCTTAATTTTGACATTCTAAAATCACCATTCCATTAGGCAACAGGCTGGCAACAGTCATTCCACACCATCTTTTTTACTCTGTATTTCCTCTTTTCCCCTACTTTATTTTTCCTCTTTTCCCTTCTAGTACATTCTATGTTTTGTAGTACTCCCTAATCTAGGGTTTCTCTTCCATTGAAATTAACTCATAACCCAATCATCTGTCCTCTTCGTTTTTCGAAATAAACTTTGTATTCCAACCAAAGCTAATGCCTAATGCTTGTTCATTGTTTGATTAAGTTCTCCGGTTGTATTCTTAGCTATTGCGTCGAATTTTGGTAGGATAGAACTTGTAGGAGGTTATTTGCTTGAAATAGAAGCTTGAAGGTCCTTTATGGTCTCCCATGGCCAAAATCTAAAATGTTAGGGTTTAGGGACCGATTTCCCGATTGTTCCCGTACTTGATTCTCGTAAACTCGCTATTTTCTTGCTTAGCTTGTGACATTGTAGGTAAATTGCATGTCGATATTCATGACCCAGAATGCACTATAGGTCATTTCGTGTGAGACCGTGAGGCTTACGACGGACCAAATGAGACCGTAACGATGTCGGATTTTTCCAAAACCACTTTTATTGTGATCGTGGTAAAACATGGGTGCTAGAGGTATTTTTGGAAGTTCGATAGCTTGCTTGTAAAGTTTGAGCTTATTTTGACCCGTTAGGTTGTCTTAACCTGGGCATGTCCGTTTTGCTTTGTTTTACAGTTGGGGATGGTACAGCACGTCCCGATGAGGTCCCTTAAGACGGTGCGACTGGTGAGGCTTTCGGTTCGAGTTCTCTGACCTTAAGGATGGCCCGTAAGAGGCAGCAGAGCGCTTTTTTGCCTAGGCTGGGGCTTGGGAGCGATAAACGAGGTTGTGTTTGACCAAGTCAAGAGACGTGTCTTGCCCGTGATAGTTTAGAGGAGAAGATGAGTGCCTAGGCCGGTATACGAGGCCGAGGAAGTAGCTTATGTGGATCCCTTCTAGGCTAGGGATTGGAACGGACGACAATTAGTGTTCCATCCAGACTTGCACGTATCGAGCCGTACTATCAATGGAAAGGTGAGTACCCTTTTCATTATATATTTTTTATGTCGGTTTGTATTTGTATGGGTCGCTTATACTCTTGTATGGTCATAAGTTGCAGCCCTTAGGTTCGATGAGGACTTTCTCGGGGTTTACCATGTGCCTTGAGGTGTACTCGCAGAGGCTTAGCTCGGAGGCTAAGAAGTTGGTCAGGGGAATGGCCTTGGGTCCCATAGTTGAGCATTGGGCTCGATTGGTAGGTTGCCAAACTAAGAGCTACCTGATGGTGATCAGAGCGATGGTGGATCGCTTTTATGACACGACCTCGACATTTCAAATGTCGTTCGGCAAGGTTTGCATGACGCTGGAGGATTTTGGTGTGATCACGAGACTACCTTGAGGTCCCGAGATGATCAGGTGGGCATCGGAAGGCCCTAGGTTAGATAGTGTTGAGATGAGAGGCTAGATAGGGGATTGTTTAGAGTCTTTTGCTTACGGCTCGCCTCACGCCTTGGCTAGTTCTTACATTACCGACCACTTTGAGAGAGTGGCGGTCTTGGAGGGACGGGAGCCTAACACGGCGGTGCAGGACGCCCGTCTGAGGTTGTGGTACTTCCTAGTGTGGACATGAAATAGGTCCACCCCGACGCGGCCACGCGCGGGTTTGGGGCGGCGAATGAATCTCGTGTGAGATGGATCTCGGATTGAAATTTAAATCGAAGTTGGAGTCGCCACCGAATTTTGTAGGAATTCGGACCCGTTCGAACCCACTCCATGTCGTAGTGGGCCGCGCACAATGTACGGCCCATTCCGATTTCAGAGTTTATTGGGTTCGTCCCTTTGCATTGCGATACCGATACCGACATTATCGGTTATCGTGTATTGAATGACTCTCGTATGCCAATGGTTTCGGGCATCTGAAAAACCACGGTTCTGAGTAAGGGGTGAGGGTACGTGTTGGGAAGTTCACAAAGAACACCCAACCCCGCCCGCACTTAGCGGCCTTTACTAAGATATCATTCGTTGTTCGTGTACGCGTGTTAGTTTGACGGTTGAATGTTATGCAAACAAGGCGTTTTGACTAAACATGTGAATTATGTTTTAACTACGTCGTTTAATGCATCTAAACTAACGTCAAAGTTGTTTTAGCATGTGATTTTCAGTTTAGTATAATAAAACAAACAACAAAATAAAATAAAAGAGCGACAACAGATTACAATATACGAGTGGCATACCACCCAGAATTACAATGCTCCAAAAGATGCAATAATTGCGATAATAGCGAAAAGTAAGAGCTAGAAGATGTAGACATGGCATGAAACATGGTTTTGAAAATATAAACACGTGATAGACTTGACACGCGACGATCGAAGTCATTAAATAATTTTGTCGGGACTCGAGATATGATGAAAAACTCGCTGTTTTGCTGTAGCAGGAGCCACTCGATCGAGTGGTTCGGAAAAAAGTTTCTGGTTCATTTTCCGAGGAGCCACTCGATTGAGTGGGCTAGGCGCTCGATCGAGTGCACCCTGTACGAACTGCTGTCCGGTTTGATTTTGACTCTAAAATTGCTTTTGGTTTCGGGAATCGATAATTTGGTTAAGTCGCGTAAAAATATGGTGTAATTTATACTCGACTTGAATATTGATACTCGTAAAATTCGATATTTGATTATAGAATCAATATCGGATATTTAGAGTGGATTTTGAAAATTAGTAAATAGTTGTTTAGAAAATCGTTTTGAATGTTGTTAAGACGAGATAATTCCTCCGCGTTGTAATATCGTAATTACTCGACTTCAACGGTATTATGCTTAACATGATTTGATAATTGACACCTTTAGATCCGATATTCGACTATTGAGTCGATATTGAATCCTAGGGATGACGCTGTACGATAGTAGTCAAATTAATAACGATATTAGAAACGATAGAAAGGAAAAAAATAAATGAAAAACGATTATGAAGACACTTGACGATGGACGAAGACGGACGGAAAAAACGAGAAGAAGAAAGAGTGGAAAGAGAGATCGGGATTTGTAACACCCTCAACCTACATGCTAATTTCGACCTCGATCACGGACTCGTAGTAACGGCGCTTGCGTAAGAGTAACAAGGATATAGGAGGAGTTAAGGTATTGTAATTTGGATCAGTTTTTCTATAGGATTTCTAGGGAAAATTGGGACGTTATTTCGGTATGGTTTGCCTAAGTTTTCTAGAGATTCGGGTTGTGAGTTGACGTCGGGATATTATGAATGTGCGTTGTGATTGATGCTAATAATTGGTATCCTTAATTATGTTGCGGGGGTGGGGTATTTATAGGATGAAATACCCGACTTGGGATAGGAGATTGGTGACTTGCAAAGGAAGAAAACAACCGGTTGAGGTGAAGTGGGATTCCGTTTGTGGATAGGAAAGGAAACCCGATCTCGGCTGGAAAAAAGGGTCACTCGATTGAGTGGTGCATGACAATCGATCGAGTGCCCGGTCTAACCCCGATTTTGGTGCGTTTTCGGAGACCACTGGGCGGAGTGAGCCGGTCCACTCGATCGAGTGGGGTTGAGCCGGGAAGGAGTCTTCTTAGGGATCGAGTTTCGTTCATTTTCGGAGAGTTTTAGTTGCTTAAATCCTCTTTATTGCTGATTTTTGTGGGTATTCGACTTCGAGTTGGATTCTCGAGAGCTGCGTGGCAGATTTTTATGGCTCGGAAATGCCTTTGACCGGGGTTTGACCCGATCGCTAAAAGACGGTTTTGCCCTTGGTCTCCGTTTTGACCCAAGTTAGTCTCATTTGACTGGAAACGACCCACTAGGCCTGAATTTGAGGTCGGTCTGGTGAGATTTTTACTCCGCTAAAAGCTCGCGCCAATAACCACTGATTTCGAATCTAAAATCGAGCGTATTAAGTCATGTTTACGTCCGATCATCATCGGGTGTTTTTCGCAAACTGCTATAGACACCTGGCGGTGAAAATAAGGGTGTCTACAGAGCCCCCACTTTGAATGAAACTTGGACAAGGCGAAAGTCAGAGTAGCTACCAGGCCAATCGCAGATTTAAGACCTGGCAGACTTCCGATCGGGTCGTTTATAGTCCGTTAGACTTGCGTGAAAGGGCTCGCCAGCCATAAGACAGAAATCATACCTGAGTGGATACTAATAGCTCAGTGGGGACATGCCTAAGAAGCCTTGGGTGTGCTCGTTTGCAGACACATCCTGTCTTTTCCTTAGTAGAAATGCCACCTTGGGCTTTCCGCTGGGGAGTTTTAATGAGGAGACTTTCTTCTGGAGTCTAGGTGTACCAGTAGGCTGACACATAACAGTTTTGTATGTAACACTTAGGCGAAACACCGATTCACGCTGGGGAAGTGTAGACACCCCCATTTTGACTGCCAGGTGTTTATGGCAGTTTCCAAAAAACACCCGATGATGATCGGACGCTAACGTGTTTCTACGCGCTCGGATATGGGCTCAAAACCATTAGTTGCCTGCTAATGCACTTACGGAGTACAAATCTCACAAAACTGACCTCAAATTCAGGCCCAGTGGGTCGTTCCCAGTCAAACAAGACTAATTTGGATCAAAACCGACACCGGAAATAAAACCGACTTTTAGCGATTGGGTCAACCCCGATCAAAGTCGTCTCCGAAACATACAAAACAGCCATATAAGCATCAAAAGTACAAGTCAAACTCAAAACCCATAAGACATCCAAAGTCACGGTCCAAAACAATGGACCCGCGCGACACAGCTGAGCCACTCGATCGAATGCTCAGCCCACTCGATCGAGTTGGCCTTATTCAGGCCCCACTGCAGGCACACCGGGCCACTCGACCAAGTCAGCTGGTTACTCGGTCGAGTAACCCTAGACGGGGGTCATGGCCTAGCCTATATAAACACCCCCATGCACAACCTTTCAAACATCTTTCACCACTTTCAAAAACCCTAATTCTACAACACTCAAACCCTAAACCTAGCTTTAGGAATTCGAAACCCTAACCACCACAACTCAACTTGCATACTCGATACTCCCGTGCTAGTCGTCACTACGAGTCCCGTCCGAGCATAAGAAACATGTAGGTTGAGGGTGCCAATTCCCGCTCTTCTCCTTTCTCCTCTTTTTCGCGTCGTGTCGTCTATTATCATTGTCGTTGTCTCATTTTTTTTATATTTTTTTCGCGTCCTAATATCGATAATATAACTAGTATAAAACATTAAATTATTCGTCGATTCATGTCGAGCATGAGTGATGGTGGGATAAGGAAACCCGAATATACAAGTGTACTGCACACATCGTTGCCGGTCGCTTATCCCATCACCCCGATTGCTTGATTGTTGAGACGAATTAACATAAACCCTGATTTTCTTATTTTATCGTCATTATCGCAATCTTCATCCATTCTAAAACCTATTTTCAAAACATACCTTTTTTATAAGGGTCGAAACCCGTTGATGCGGATCCAACATCAAACAAATCGCAAGAATTAATTGTGATGTCGGGATGCGGAGGGAATCAAGTCTTTCAATTCTAGCAGAGCGTCGAACACTTAGATTCGATGCTAATTTCATAATTAGACGTCGAATCTAACGGTATAGTAACATAAATTAATTAACGCGATTTCTATTGATGCTAAAATAATTGTTATACAATTCGTCAGAATTACGACATTATTAAACGCGGAGGAAATCTACTCATATCGCGATAGTTAATTTAAGATGACTTAAATCAATTTTCTCTTATTTTCACTCTAGTATTCCATATCGATTCAATAATCGAATATGGGATACAACGAGTATTCAAATTTAGAATCGAGTATAAATCCCATAATATTTATATCCGATTCAACAAAATCAATGATTTATAAAATCCGGGTCGAGCATAAATTGTGCAATATTTATGTCCGATTCGGCAAAATCATCGAATTATCAAAAATCAAAAGCAATTTCAAAACCGATACAAAATTGCGAACGAACCCCATGTTCGTACAGGGGGCACTCGACCGAGTGTCTTGTCCACTCGGTCGAGTGGCACCCAAAAAACCGAAATAGAATGCATTTACGACCTCCACTCGGTCGAGTCTCACAGTGACTCGTTCGAGTGGCAACGTAATCGGTCGAGTTGTTCAGTAACTCGATCGAGTAGGGTCTAAAATACGGGACAGAATCGTTTTCAGAGGTCCACTCGGTCGAGTCCCGCAATGACTCGATCGAGTGGCCCTTTATCACATCAAAATCGTGAGTCCTACATTGTCCTTTAGTTTCGATAATATTTTTAAGACTTAGGTCAACGCGTGTTAATCAATCACGTGGAACGCCCTTTCAAAACCATACAACATCGTGTCTACATCATTCAATAATTTGAAAATCGCTATTATCATAATATCGTTATTACTAACCGTTTGCTATTTTTCTTGTTGATTTATCGTTTGTTTTAACGTACTAAAATGAACCCACATGCTAAAATTCAACTTCGATGTTAGAATTAATTACATTAAATCAACATAGAAACCCTTTTCAATTTCATTCACATGCTTAGGGAAAAAAATGTTTGCATAAGCATTTTTCACCAAATTACTAACGCGCGTATTAGAAAGTCATTCGAGATCTTAGTAGAGGCCGCTAGTGCGGGCGGGGTCGGGTGTCCTTTGTGGGCTTCCCAACACGTACCCTCACCCCTTACTCAGAACCATGATTTCCGGATATCTGAATCCATTGGCATACGAGAGTCATTCAATACACGGTATCCGATAATGTCGGTATCGGTATCAAATGCAAAGGGACAAGCCCAATACACTCTGACATCGGAAATGGGCCATACTTTGTGTATGGCCCACTACGACATAGAGTGGGTTCGAACGGGCCCGAACTCCCACAAAGTTCGGTGGCGACTCCACTTCAATTTAAATTTCAATTCGATCCATTCTCATATGGAGATTCATTCGCCTACCCAAACCCGCGCGTGGCAGCGTCGGGGTGGACCTATGTCATGTCCACAATTTGGCGACTTCACTGGGGATTAATTGATGCGTGACTTACCATCGGCATCCTCATGGTGAGACTCGAATAGAAATCGTTTGACTAGTACAATACACGTTTTAGTTTTACGGTTCATGCGTAACCCATATTTTCCCGGGCCTGTACTCACGACCGACGTCCCACTATATCGTTGATATACTCCAATATGGATATGTCAAAAGGTGTCCATAGTCGATTCGAGTGGGTTTCGCGGCATGTTCTAAGATCAACTCGACTTAGGAAGTCCGTCCCGATCAACGTCTAGACTATGTACACTGGTATAGACCCTCTATAGACCGACCGAGACTTAGTGTAAAGCATACATAGCGTCGTTATAATGCTTGCGTGACTAAGTGCTACTTGGTTTCCGAGTCGTTTTCAAACCGTCTTTTTTTTTTCAAAGATTGCATCTTTTTCAAACTATCCAATTTGAAAACCCGGGACGTATACCGAATTTAGGACTTATGATTTTACTCAAAATAGCCTATTTTCTAGCCGGTATGCTGCCCAATTCAAAACTCGAATATACTTTCGAATTTTCAAAACCGAGGCCCGATACACTTTCCGATTTTCTTGAAAAATCGGGCCTTTCCTTGAGTTTTCTCGGGTTTTCCAAAAACGATCAATTTCAAAACCTTCCTCTCCTTAGGACTTCCCGTATTTAGCAGTGTCGGGTCATGTCTTAAGTTGTCAAGGTCTTTAGCGTCGAAACTTCGTCGATCTTACATCACGGATTTCTTCCCTATCCCAGTCCGCCTTATTAGACTAAGGCAAGGCCCACCTACGTAGGACATACTCCCACAAAGGAGGGCCCGTTTACACAATCGAGTCCAAAGTCTGGGGATGTCTCACGTGAACCTACCTTCGAACAGGACTCGGCCCACCCGCCGATTCCTAAGGAAGGCCCCCCTTTCACAAGTCACCCGTCTAGGTGTCTTTCCCGAGTCATTTCCCTTTTTTAGTCTTGTTCGGGATGTACTTTCTATTCCGGGATTTGGGCTAGTTTCTGATCATGCGGTGTTCTTACAGACAGGCCACCCGAGACTAGATACCAACGCAAGATGGACGAATTGAAAGACGCTCTGACCAAGATCGAGACTCAACTGACTACCATCCAGGCTAGCCAAGCAACGCTAGCCACTCGTCTGAGCGCCGTAGAGAAGACGACCCCTGTCGAAGGAGCTGAGCCCACTGGGCCTATAGCTGAACTGATCAGCGTTGTTCGCAGGCTCGAGGAACAAGTTCACCTATCGACGAACAACTCGATCCACACTGAAAATGCTCGTTCCTATGCCCCTTTGAATGACGAGCTACCGGCCAACCTCAACCTTACGGGAATTCCTATGTTTGAGGGTATTGAAGACCCGGTCCACCACATCCGGGCTTTCAAAGACTTCATGGCGGTCAAGGGGGTGAAGTCCACCATGTTTAAGCATTTTTTCCCTTCTTTCCTCGAAAAGCATCCTAAGGCCTGGTTCTACAGGCTCGATTCCAAGAAATATAAGACTTGGGATGATGTGGCGACCGAATTTGCTTGGAATTATGCCGACAATACCGAAATCCAAACTACAATGCGTACTCTGGAAGTCATGGCCCAAGAGCCCAAAGAAGGGTTCACAAAATATCTTCAAAGATGGAGGGCCGAGAGTGTAAAGCTGGTCGACAAGCCTAGTGAGAAGGTCCTAGTGGAGGCTTTTGTCAAGAACCTCCTCCCATCCTACTGGGTCCATCTCCGGTATGCCATCATCCCCAATTTTGATGTCCTCACTGAAATGGGCACAAGGATCGAGGATGACCTAAGGTTAGAAAGCCTGACTAAGGCCTCTACCAAAGGCAATCAAGGGGCCAGTTCGTCTGCGAACAAGCCCACACCTGTAGTTGCAGCCTGCAGCATTTTCGATGAGGTTAACTTGCTGGATACCTCATCCAAGAAGAATATTCCAAATCGGGTATTCACGGATATAGGGACTACCTATACCTATGCTTTACAAAGGCTATCTTCAAAAGGCCTCATCCAACCTATTGGCCCTACTCCCGAACTTCCAGTGGAGAAAAGGCCCAAGAGCTACAATATTCAAGCCTATTGCCAGTATCACCGGGGTAATGGGCATGACATGGAAAAATGTTGAAAGCTAAAGCAGTTGATCCAAGATCTCATCGAGAATGGGAAGATACCGTTGCCCGGGGACAAGCCGAGCAACAAAGAAAACCCGTTCAGTGCCCACGCTATATTCACGGGAGAGGTCATCGACTGTTCTCACCTCATTTCCCCTCATATCCCACAAATCAACGGGATATGGTTCGACGACGAGGATGACGTTTACCTAGCCAAGGGGGAAGCTGTCCCCGTCACCAGAGAGGAAGTCCGAAAGGCTAAGTCCAAAGCTTTAGTCACCAACCACCTCGCCACCGCTGGGCGCTCTCCTCCAACACCCGTCACTGAACCTGCCAGGACGGGATCTACCCTCGAAGAACCAAGCAATGACACGGCTCTGGTCCAACAATTGAAGAGGGTTTGAGCTGACTTAACTATATGGAAACTACTAGTTAGCTCGCAAGCACATCGAGAAGCACTGACTAAGGCCCTCGATGAAATTAAGGTCGACTCACAGACTACCCCTGCTGAAATGGTAGCCACTATCATGCCCTATCTCATGAGCAAGTCAAAAAACGAAGGCCCACTCATAACCTTCTCTGAGTCCGATCTACCACCATTTGGGCCCAATCATAATCTGGCCCTGTACATCACGGTCATCTGCCGAGGCAAGTACCTCCCGATGACGCTTATCGACGACGGATCTGCCGTAAATGTCCTTCCCCTAAGGACCGCTAGGGCCCTCGGCATCACCGATGCCGACTATCTCCCGACAGCACAAACTATCCAGGCTTTCGACGGAAGCCCAAAACCGGTAGCCGGGGCCGTTAAACTAACCATCATAATGGGCCCAATCGAAAAGAAGTTGGAGTTTCAGGTGATCGATGTCACCTCCTCCTTTAACTTACTACTAGGAAGGCCTTGGATCCATGTAGTCAAGGCCGTATCCTCTACCCTCCACCGAAAAGTCAAGATACCACTTCAAGACGGCATCATCACGCTGGAGGCGACCCCTATGACCGTGGCTAGCTGCAATGCCACGAGCCGGGCCGAGCCACGAGGATTCGATTTCGTGGGTATGATCGAGGAAGAATATCTCTTCGGGCCTTACTTCACCACTAGCATCGACACGATGCTACAAAATTTGGGCTACTTACCGGGGGCTACCTCGAGACTACATCTTCCAGTTGGGAAGATTATCGAAGTCCTAAATGATGGCGAATCACAGTTCGGATTGGGGTATGCTATAACCCCGGAAAACGTGATCCGGGCCGGTATTCACAAGGCCACCAACATCCTCAAGGGTACTTACATAGGCCCTTATAGCCCAAGGTTAACCGACTACTTCGTCACTCCTGTGTTCGGAGCTATTCAAGTGGGCCTCTACCAACCCACCATCACATATCCCGAGACCAAAACGACTCGGGAATGCAACTTCATCCCCGATGATATATTCACCATTGTCCAGGCCGAGTCCAAGAAAGGTGAAAGCAACTCCGAGCCCGTGCTAGGGCTCCTATTTGGAGAAGACAAGGCCATCCCGCTCCAAAAGACGACTTGGTCAACCTGATCCTTCGCAGCGATCGGTTTGACCCAACTAAGCTGATCCCCGAAGTCGGTGCCAACACCGAGAAAAGGGCCTGGAGGAAGACCATAAAATGGACCGACAGTTAAGGACGGGTCTACAAGCTGACCACCGGCAAGGGAGACATGTCGGACACCGAGTCCGAATCTGAGTCTGAGTCTGAGTCAGAGTCGGAGTCTGAGTCCAAGTTTAGAGGGTCTGGTGCTGGAGTTGAGTCTGTAATCCCTCTTCCCTTAGCCACTTCCACTGAGGTCTTGGGGCCTGTCCCAAGACCTCTCCCTATCCCGCCACTGACCAACGATCAGATGGCCGCTCTTTTCGAGTTGTTCTCAAAATTTACCATTAATAATAATAACGAAAACCGTTCTGCTTACGACTTGTCTTATTTCCAAAATTCTCTCAATTTCAAAATTTTTATATGCAATGACATTGAGAAACCCGACGAACAGGTACCACTGCCTCCACATCAGGTCGAGCAGCTCGAACAAAGGAAGTCTCGAGATCCGGTAATCGAAGAAACCGAGTCCATCAATGTGGGAACCACTTTAGAGCCCCAGATGCTTAAGTTGGGCCTATCTTTAGATCCCGAGGAGAGAAAAGAATTCACAGACCTCCTCCAAGAATTTAAAGATGTCTTCGCATGGTCCTACAAGGACATGCCGGGGATAGACCGGGAAATAGCTGAACACCGAATACCCATCAAAGATGGGTGCAAACCGGTAAAATAGAAGCTCCGGAGAATGAAGCCCAAATGGTCCCTCAAAGTCAAAGAGGAAGTGGACAAACAATTCAAAGCGGGCTTTATACAAGTGTTTGAATATCCAGACTGGGTTGCAAACATCGTGCCGGTACCCAAGAAGGACGGCAAGGTGCGGGTATGTGTGGACTTTCGGGACCTAAACAAGGCCAGCCCAAAAGACGATTTTCCGTTACCACATATTGACATATTGGTGGATAACACGGCCGATCATGCCCTTCTATCATTCATGGACGGGTATGTCGGATACAATCAGATTAAAATGGCAGAAGAGGATATGAGTACGACTACCTTCATTACACCATGGGGGACTTACTGTTACACCGTTATGCCGTTTGGGCTTATCAATGCCGGGGCCACTTATCAACGGACCGCCACTACTTTGCTACATGACATGATGCACAAAGAAGTGGAGGTCTACGTGGACGATATGATCGTTAAGTCCAAGGATCGAAGCGGGCAAATCACGGCCCTAAGAAAATCTTCATCCGGCTGCGTAAATATAACATGAGACTGAACCCTCAAAAATGCAGTTTTGGGGTAACGTCGGGCAAATTACTGGGCCATATCGTTAGCCAACGCGGCATCGAGGTCGACCCAGCTAAAATCAAAGCCATCACTGAGATGCAACCACCCAAGACCGAAAAAGAAATAAGGGGGTTTCTCGGGAAAATCCAATACATCAGCCGGTTCATTTCAATACTAACCATGGTATGTGAGCCCATCTTCAAAAAACTGAAGATCGGAGAACGGGTGCTATGGGACGACAAGTGTCAAACCGCCTTTGACAAAATCAAGGAGCATCTGTTTGCTCCGCCGGTATTAATGCCACCTCAACCCGGTCTGCCTTTGTCATTATACCTAACAACGACCGAGACAGCAATGGGGGCTATGCTGGCCCAGACAGTTGATTCAGAAGAACGGGCTATTTGCTACATCAGTAAAAAGTTCCTCGAATACGAATGCAAGTATACAATGCTCGAGAAGACGTGTCTAGCATTGGTTTGGGCCACTAAAAAGCTCCGACATTACATGCTCAGTCACGAGGTACATGTATTATCCAAAATGGATCCTATCAAGTACCTGTTCGAGAAGCCCATCCTCAACGGCAGGATGTCCAGATGGACTTTAATGTTATCTGAGTTCGATCTCAAGTTTGTGCCGTTAAAAGCCATCAAAGGCCGGGTAGTGGTCGAGTTCCTCACCGATAGCCCGATATCTGAAGAAGGGCACACCGACACTTGGGCCTTTCCTGACGAAGACATATTCCATACTGATACCGAGACATGGGATTGGTATTTTGATGGGGCATCCAACTTCCGGGTATTTGGGGTCGGGATTCTGCTAATCTCACCACAAGGAGAACACATCCCGTTATCCATCAAATTGGACTTTGACGTGACGAATAATGCATCCGAATACGAAGCATGCATTCACGGGTTGCAAGCCGCCGCTGATTTAGGGATAACAAACCTCCAGGTCCACTATGATTCTTCACTGGTCATCAATCAAGCGCTCCAAAAATGGAAAACTCGGAACGCCAATCTCGTGGCTTACCAAGCACGGGTAAGGGTTTTAGAGAAACAATTCCAGAAGGTGGAATATATCTACCTGCCCCGGGAAGAAAATCAATTTGCAGATGCACTTTCCAAATTAGCATCCCTGCTAAATATACCGGACCATCTTACCAGCATGCCAATCTGTGTTGAAAGACGGTCCGAGTCGGCTTATATCCATGCCATTCAAGATATCGAGATAACTGACCCAAAACCTTGGTATCAATCCGTCCTAACCTACTTGGCAACGGGAGAATATCCCTCGGGAACTGAAAACCGGGCCAAAAAGGCCTTACGAAGATTGGCGACCAAATTTGTTCGTACAGACGACGGGCAATTGTACAAAAAGACGGCACAGGGGGCTCTCCTCCTGTGTATCGACAAAATACAGGCCGAAAAGGTCATGGCCGAGGTACACGATGGTGAAAACGGTCCGCATATGAACGCCCATATGCTAGCCCGGAAAATCATGAGGCTCGGATATTACTGGAACACCATGGAAACAGACTGTCAGTTATATGTTAAACACTGCCATAACTGTCAGATCTTTGCCAATGTACAGCATATTCCGTCTTCCCTATTATATACCATGAAATCACCATGGCCATTTTCGACATGGGGTATTGACATAATTGGAAAGGTGCACCCTTCCGGGATAGGAGGTCATTGCTTCATTTTAGTGGCCATCGACTACTTCACCAAATGGGTCGAAGCCGAGTCATACCGTGTCTTGAACGCCAAGCACGTGGCCAAATTCATCCAGAATAAGATCATCTGCCGATATGGGATCCCATACGAGTTTATCAGTGATAACGGGACCCACTTTCAAGCTGAAACCACTACATTGCTGGCGAAATATAAAATTCAGAGGCATACATCTTCACCTTACCGACCCCAAACAAATGGAACGGTAGAAGCGGCCAATAAAACAATTGTCACCATACTTAAAAAGATGGCTGAGAATTATCGGGATTGGCCCGACAAAATACCCTTTGCCTTATGGGGGTATCGAACTTCAATTCGCACCGTGACCGAAGCAACTCCATATTACCTGACATATGGAATGGAAGCGGTCCAAGCGGTCGAGCTAGAGGTGCCATCTCTCAGGATTTTACTTGGAAGCCAAGTACCTGAAGCAGATTGGGTCCAAGCCCGATACGATTCGCTAGTCCTTTTAGACGAACGGCGATCCCGGGCCCTCAACAATATTCAAATATATCAAAGAGAATCTAACGGGCTTTCAACAAAAGGGTTAGGCCCAGGAACATCAAAGAAGGGGATCTGGTCCTAAAATCGGTTCGTGCCTTACTACCGGTTGACCCAAGAGGAAAATTTAAACCCAATTGGGCTGGGCCATACTTAGTCAGGAAGGTCCTATTAGGGGGAGCAGTAATACTAACAGACCTGGACGGGAACGAGTTCGTCAGCCCGACCAACTTGGATCAGTTGAAGCGCTACTACCCATAAACCCTATCTCAATGTCATTTGCAAAAATTTATAAAAATCTGTTTTTTTATAAATTTTCAAATTATAGACAAGTCAATAAGTTAGAATTAATTATTCTATTGTCGCACATCTCGAATTAATAATCTTGATGTATTTCGAAAATTGCAACAAAAATCAAATCAATTTTGAACTACGTTTGGTTTGATTCTGCTAATTCTGGATACGTAGGCAACCCCTCAAAACGGTACAACCACTGCAATAACAAAAAGACGGGAACGGTATTCAATAATATGTCTTTTATTAAATCTCGATAAACTCGGGAATTACAAAAAAAAAAAAAAAAAAAAAAACCGAAATCGGCATACACACAAAAAAAAACACACCAGAAAAATAATAATAATACTCAAATAATAAACGGAGGAGACTAATATCCGGGCATTTTGCCCTTCCCTTTGTCCTTTGGGTCGCGTGGAGCCCGAGGTCACCGGGGTGGGGGCGAGCGTTCCCGAATCACGAGGGGAACCTCCTTAGCACGAACTTGTTTCTTTGACAACGGGTCTTCTATAACAGTCTTCGGCCCAAGTCGGGCCCGCACATGCTCGGGTAATCTATCCCGTGGGCCAAGTCGGTCCTGCACGGCTAATCTTGGGGCCAGTCTCCTCTCCAAGTCAGTATGGGGGCTCACCTTCCCCCAAGCACCTTTAGCACTAGACTCTTCAGCTTGACATTAGGCGAACTAGGGTGGCCGGAGTGTCTCCTTCATCAAAGAAGCCCCTGTTGTCTTTAGCCTTCTCCCTTCGCAGCAAATCGAAATCCTCATCAACCTTCAGAGCAGCTCGGGCTTTGGCATCACCTGCTCTAGTCCATTTTATATAGGAGTCTGAAACCCAGATCGAATGGCGAGATTTGGAAATAGGCCAAGTATGCCGGGTGTACCATCTCTACATCCAGGTATCACACATTACATCAGTCAGTTGGGTAGGGTCACTCACAACTGCTTCAATTTCTGGTATTCGCTGGGATCGTCCATACTGCCTTAATATGCGGTCCGGGTAGAGATGAACCGTTTGCCTGAAAGACGGGATTACTTGGTAATGAGCTCTATCGTTCGGGTCCAAGCCGGTCCAAACGTAAATGGGCCACCACGGCACAACCCATCAAATTAGCCGACCACCATGGATTGATAGCACCTCGTCCCAGTATTTCTGAGTAATCTGGCAAGAAAAATCAATAGCCCGTCTCCTCGTCATCAGCTGGTTGTGACGGTAGTTGTTGGCATCAAGTGGAGGATCTATCACTGATAGCCTCTCATATAGCCAAATATGAAAAAGGAAACAAAACGTGAGTTCCCAAGGTAAAATAGGCGTCCGCCTGATGACACTCGATCGAGTGCCAGGTTGACTCGGTCGAGTGGCATCCCTGGGAGCGAACATGGGGCTTTTTACGAAGGCACTCGATCGAGTGCCAGGGTGACTCGATCGAGTGTCCACTGGAGCAGTCAAAATCTCGAAAAAAATTAAAAAAAATCAAGAAATCGAGAAAAAAAATAAAAATCCGACATACTTGCAGCAAACAGGTACTTCCGGTGAGACCGACGGACGAATCCCTCTTACGATTGTCCAAGCCTTGGATTATTTCACCCGTAATCAGCCAAGCCGGGCTGTGCTCCGTATCCATTAAATTAACCACGGTCAAGAGACGGATGTTTCCCATGCAAGATAATAAATCCATGTGACCTTCAAAAGCATAAACATGGAGCATACAAAAAGAGAAGGCCCTACGGCTATGAATCGATCTGACCCTAACATCATGCGGGTTCATAAATTTCTCAGCCAGATCAATTAAGGAAACTGTGTTGTCGTCTCTAGCCATTCGGGATACCTCGTTGTGAGAAAGCCCTAAAAATTCTCTAAGCTTCCTCCTTGGGTCGTAGATCGAGTACGGGACGACAGGACGAAGTACCGGATTCCATCCTCCTACGGCAGCAATCTCCTCAGGTAAAAGGCAGACTTCGCCCCGAGGAAAGGCAAAGACATGATATATGTCGTCCCAATAAGACAAGCAGACATCCAAGAAGTAGCGATCAACCTGCATCTGACGGAATGTATACAGTTGGGCAATACCCGTCTGGTTCAAAGCCACCCTATCGCCATCCCTAAAGCATCAGGACCATTCTTGCAACATGACGGTCAATCGGTCAACACCCATGGTTAAAATTCTTAAGGAGGAATAAGGCTTTCTCTTTGAGAAGGATGATTTGTGGGGAAATTATGAAGAAATCAAAGACAAGGAGGGCTATATATAGCATCAACCTTACAAATTTCTTTCCATATCTTTCCTTGAACAATAGTTTCCTAATCCTAAACGGAATCAACCCATAAGCCTAGTCCCGATACTAGCACAGAAATAAGCATCCCGGACTTTCCTAATTTCTTTAGGAGTCAAAATTTCCAAAAAAATTTCCAAATTTCAAAATTTCAAAAATTCAAAAATTCATTTTTCCCCAGCGCGAGTCATTTTACTACCTACGTGTTGCATGCAAATTTTATGTGACTTATACAGGTACGACTCGAACAGGGACATGCTACCCACTAAATCTCCCCAACGGAAGCCCAAGGCGGCATTTACACAGGGATGGGCCCATATACAGGCACACCCGGGACCTACACGACAAGTCCGATTCCCCAGCTGAAAGCCCGAGGCGGCATTTTCCTTGGAATAGCACGGGATGGGCCCACAAAAAGGCGCACCCAGACTTACGCGACAAGTCCAAATTCCACACGGAGGTATTATCATCAACTCAGGTATGACTTCTATCTTATGGCTGGCGAGCCCTTTTACGCAAGTCTAATGGACTATAAACGACCCGATCGGAAGACTACCGGATCTTAATCGGTTTGGTAGCTACTCTGACTTTCGCCTTGTCCAAGCCTCAGTCAGAGTGGGGGCTCTGTAGACACCCGCATTTTGACCGCCAGGTGTCTATGGCAGTTTCCAAAAAACACCCGATGATGATCGGACGCTAACGTGTTTCTACGCGCTCGGATATGGGCTCAAAACCATTAGTTGCTGGCTAATGCACTTACGGAGTACAAATCTCACAAAACTGACCTCAAATTCAGGCCCGGTGGGTCGTTCCCAGTCAAACAAGACTAATTTGGGTCAAAACCGACACCGGAAATAAAACCGACTTTTAGCGATTGGGTCAACCCCGGTCAAAGTCGTCTCCGAAACATACAAACCAGCCATATAAGCATCAAAAGTCCAAGTCAAACTCAAAACCAATAAGACATCCAAAGTCACGGTCCAAAACAGTGGACCCGCGTGACACAGCTGAGCTACTCGATCGAGTGCTCAGCCCACTCGATCGAGTGGGCCTTATTCAGGCCCCACTGCAGGCACACCGGGCCACTCGACCGAGTCAGCTGGTTACTCGGTCGAGTAACCCTAGACGGGGGTCATGGCCTAGCCTATATAAACACCCCCATGCACAACCTTTCAAACATCTTTCACCACTTTCAAAAACCCTATTTCTACAACACTCAAACCCTAATACTACAAACCCTAAACCTAGCTTTAGGAATTCGAAACCCTAACCACCACAACTCAACTTGCATACTCGATAATCTCATGCTAGTCACCACTACAAGTCCCGTCCGAGCATAAGAAACATGTTGGTTGAGGGTGCCAATTCCCGCTCTTCTCCTTTCTCCTCTTTTTCGCGTCGTGTCGTCTATTATCATTGTCGTTGTCTCGTTTTTTTATATTTTATTGGCGTCCTAATATCGATAATATAACTAGTATAAAACATTAAATTATTCGTCGATTCGTGTCGAGCATGAGTGATGGTGGGATAAGGAAACCCGAATATACAAGTGTACTACACACAACGTTGCCGGTCGCTTGTCCCATCACCCCGATTGCTTGATTGTTGAGACGAATTAACATCAACCCTGATTTTCTTATTTTATCGTCATTATCGCAATCTTCATCCATTCTAAAACCTATTTTCAAAACATACCTTTTTTATAAGGGTCGAAACCCGTTGATGCGGATCCGACATCAAACAATTCGCAAGAATTAATTGTGATATCGAGATGCGGAGGGAATCAAGTCTTTCAATTCTAGCATAGCGTCGAACACTTAGATTCGATGCTAATTTCATAATTAGACGTCGAATCTAACGGTCTAGTCACATAAATTAATTAACGCGATTTCTATTGATGCTAAAATAATTGTTTTACAATTCGTCAGAATTACGACATTATTAAACGCGGAGGAAATCTACTCATATCGCGATAGTTAATTTAAGACGACTTAAATCAATTTTCTCTTATTTTCACTCTAGTATTCCATATCGATTCAATAATCGAATATGGGATACAACGAGTATTCAAATTTAGAATCGAGTATAAATCCCATAATATTTATATCCGATTCAACAAAATCAATGATTTATAAAATCCGGGTCGAGCATAAATTGTGCAATATTTATGTCCGATTCGGCAAAATCATCGAATTATCAAAAATCAAAAGCAATTTCAAAACCGATACAAAATTGCGAACGAACCCCATGTTCGTACAGGGGGCACTCGACCGAGTGTCTTGTCCACTCGGTCGAGTGGCACCCAAAAAACCGAAATAGAATGCATTTACGACCTCCACTCGGTCGAGTCTCACAGTGACTCGGTCGAGTGGCAACGTAATCGGTCGAGTTGTTCAGTAACTGGATCGAGTAGGGTCCAAAATGCGGGACAGAATCGTTTTCAGAGGTCCACTCAGTCGAGTCCCGCAATGACTCGGTCGAGTGGCCCTTTATCACATCAAAATCGTGAGTCCTACATTGTCCTTTAGTTTCGATAATATTTTTAAGACTTAGGTCAACGCGTGTTAATCAATCACGTGGAATGCCATTTCAAAACCATACATCATCGTGTCTACATCATTCAATAATTTGCAAATCGTTATTATCATAATATCGTTACTAACCGTTTGCTATTTTTCTTGTTGATTTATCGTTTGTTTTAACGTACTAAAATGAACCCACATGCTAAAATTCAACTTCGACGTTAGAATTAATTGCATTAAATTGACATAGAAACCCTTTTCAATTTCATTCACATGCTTAGGGAAAACAACGTTTGCATAAGCATTTTTCACCGAATTACTAACGCGCGTATTAGAAAGTCATTCGAGATCTTAGTAGAGGCCGCTAGTGCGGGCGGGGTTGAGTGTCCTTTGTGGACTTCCCAACACGTACCCTCACCCCTTACTCAGAACCATGGTTTCCGGATATCCGAATCCATTGGCATACGAGAGTCCTTCAATACACGGTATCCGAATGTCGGTATCGGTATCAAATGCAAAGGGACAAGCCCAATAAACTCTGACATCGGAAATGGGCCATACTTTGTGCATGGCCCACTACGACATAGAGTGGGTTCGAACGGACCTGAACTCCCACAAAGTTCGGTGGCGTCTCCACTTCAATTTAAATTTCAATTCGATCCATTCTCATATGGAGATTCATTCGCCTACCCAAACCCGCGCGTGGCCGCGTCGGGGTGGACCTATGTCATGTCCACAGGAAGAAATGATTTTTTTTGAAAATGTTGAAAATTTCGAAATCTTTTAAAATGGAAATGGGAATGCTCGGGATGACTTAATTCCTGTATCAGATTCTGAAGAGGATTCCTAAAGTGCTTAGGTTATGCCTGTATGCTTATGTGAATTAAGAGTTATGATAAGAATCCCTATTCCTAGGGCAATTAGGAAAGGATTTTCTATTATCCTTGCTTCAATTTTCATATCTCAACCCAAATCTTCCTCTTTTTTCTTAAAATCCTTTGGACTTTTAAGAAAAAGCTCTTATTATGGGTATCGAACATTTGACCGCAATGCTTCAGACGTGGGCCCAATATTTTCGAGATGAAGACAAAGTTCAGCTGAATCAAATGGGAATTGTTGCTTTATTCCCGCTCCAACGACTTAGGGTAGATTCACACTTCCTGGATGCTTGTCTATCCTTTTGGGATACTACTCACCATGTTTTTGCGTTCCCTCGTGGGGAATTATGCCCTCTTCTTGAAGAAATTGCAGCTATCGGCGGTTGGTGTCCTAGCGCTTGTCCCGCTATTCCTCCGTTTTATCCTGACCCGAGGAGGAGATTGAGAGACTTTCTTGGCTTGTCCCATGCCGAGACGGACCGTATGGTGAAGGGAGACTCCGTTTCTTTTTTTGACTTGGCCGAAAAATTTATGAATTCTGGCGGCGTTCGAGTTACTCCCACCCATAGGCGTAGGGCTTTCGCTTTTTGCATGTTACATCGATACGCCTTCGAAGGAAAAATGGATGTTGACTTGTGCTTGGGCCAGATTAGGCTGATTGGCATAGTTGATTAGATGAAGACGGGACACAGCCTGGCTTGGTTGGTAACCGGAGAGATCATCATGGGCCTCGATGCTAGAAAACTCGATTCAGACCGACAATTAATGGGAAGTACCCGTCTTTTACAGGTTATCTCGCTTCTTCTTTTTTCTCTTTTTTTTTGTAAAATTATGACGTACAGGGGTCACTCGATTGAGTGGGTCCGTCACTCGATCGAGTGACCTCGATAAAAACCTCCTATTCGTCTCCAGACGAGCCACTCGATCGAGTCGGACATGACACTCGATCGAGTGCCTTCCAGCGGACAGGGGCTTACTTACGGAAATTCGTTTGTGTTTTTTTTTAGATTTGGCTTTCCGAGCGCTTGTCGATCATAGAGCCCCCGATGAGCATATCCAAATACCGCAGCAGCCATATTAGCTCAAGGAAACGGCGGATAAGCTCGAGCCATCACATAAACCGTACTTACTAGGACGAGGAGCTAAGATTCCATGGTGGGCCCTTGATTAGGTGGACCGTTATTTGGTGGTTTCTCTCGAAGTTGACGGGCCTGGCTAAGAGAGACAAAGCCCGTTACCAGGTGATTTTATCCTTGGACTGGACCATCCATATCTACGAGGACCGCATTCTAAGGCAGTTCGGTTCGTTTCAGCAGATCCCTGAAACTGAAGCAATTATCAGTGCTTCGCTCCAATTGACAGACGCTAAGTGTGACACGTGGCTACAACGCTGGTTTACCCGTGCCATATGGACCATACCCCGCCCTTGCCAAACCGTTTGAGTTTTGGAATCGTATCGCAAATGGACTTCCGAAGAATCTGAGGAGGCCCGTAAGGCGTTGAAGACTAACGAGGCTTTCGACTTAGTTCGCCGGGAGACGGTAAAAGATAATAGGGGATTCTTTGACACAGGAGAAACCCCTGCTACCCTTGTCCGATTGGAGTCGGGTTCTAAATAAAAGACTAAGACTCGTGCTAAAGAGAGCGGTGCTAGTGGCTCTCAGGGACAATTAAGCCCCCGGACGGATTTAGAGAGAAGGCTAGGGCCGAGACTGGCGGCTCGAGAACGACTTGGTCCATGAGACCGGTTGCCAGAAAGGGTGCGGGCCCGACTTGGGCCGACTGAGGTGATTGAGGACTCGATGTCGAAGAAATGAGTCCGGACCAAGGAGGTTCCTGTGGTGATTCGGGAACGCTCACCTCCGCGCCGTCACCAGTGGACGGAAAGAGAAGCCAAGGACAAGGGAAAGGGCAAGATGCCCTAAATACCGAGCCCTTAGTTTTTTTTATTATTTAAGTATTACTATTATTTATTTATTTTTGTGTGTGTTTTTTTTTTGGAATTTTCTGAATTTTTGTAATTCTCCGAGTTTATCGGATTTTCTTTTTTTTTTTGAAATAAATAAAGGGAGTTTATTATTTAAACCGTTCCTGTTTTATCTTGATTGCAGTGGTTGTGCCCTTTTGAGGGGCTGCCTACGTATCCACTATTAGCGGAATCAAACCAAACGTAGTTCAGACTAATTTGTAATCTCGAAATACACCAATACTATTGGTTCAAGATGTTTATAACAGTAGAATAAATAATTTTAGCTTTTGACTTGCTTTTGAAAGTTTATTTGTAAAAAATGATTTTAATAAACTTTGCTAATGACATTGAGAAAGGGCTTTAAGGGTAGTAACGCTTTAGTTGGTCTAGGTTGGTTGGGTTGACAAACTCGTTCCCGTCCAGGTCCGTCAGCATTACAGCTCCGCCTGATAGAATCTTTTTAACCAGATATGGCCCGGCCCAATTAGGTTTGAATTTTCTTCTCGGGTCTACTGGTAATAAGGCTCGAACAGACTTGAGAACCAAATCCCCTTCTTTGATGTTTCTGGGCCTTCCCCTTTTATTGAAGGCCCGTTGGATCCTCTTTTAATATATCTGGATGTTATTGAGAGCACGAGATCGTCGTTCATCCAATAGGACTAGCGAGTCATACCGTGCTCGAACCCAATCAGCTTCGGGTACTTGACTTTCGAGCAGAATCCTAAGGGAAGGCACTTCCAACTCGACAGGATGGATAGCTTCCATCCCGTATGTAAGGTAATACGGCGTTGCTCTGGTTGTACTGCGAATAGACGTCCGGTATCCCCATAATGCAAAGGGTATTTTATCGGGCCAGTCCTAGTAATTATCAGCCACCTTTTTTAGTATGGTGACAATCGTTTTATTATCCGCTTCTACCGCTCCATTGGTTTGGGGTCGGTAAGGTGAAGATGTGCGCCTCTGAATCTTATACATGGTTAGTAGGGCTGCTGTTTCGGCTTGAAAATGGGTCCCATGATCACTGATAAATTCGTGCGGGATCCCGTATCGGCATATTATCCTGTTTTGGATAAACTTGGCAACATGCTTGGCGTTGAGAATACGATAAGATTCGGCTTCGACCCACTTGGTGAAATAGTCGATAGCTACCAAAATGAAACAATGTCCGCCGGTACCCGAAGGATTTATCTTCCCGATTATGTCGATACCCCATGTCGAAAATGGCCAAGGTGACGTCATGGTATATAATAGGGATGACGGCATATGTTGAAAAAATGAATTATTAGTTATTATGCATTAAATCTTAAAGCGTTATATCTCATTTTTGTCAATAATCACTCACTTACATTCTGACAAACACACTTTCAGTTTGATTCACCTTACTACACTTGTGGTGACATGTTTGATGCTATGGACATGACATAGGTCCACCCCAAACCTGCGCCCATGCATGTTTCGGTACTTTCAGTTCACCCTTTTTTTCCCTGCCATTCATTTAACATACATGCCAAATATATTTCCGTAACTTGGATCGTTCAATCTTCCTAAGCACCGTCTTATTCACAATTTACGAATGTCTGTGAAAGTAAATAAACTTACAAAGACATGAAATCAAAACAAAAAGTGAATAAATAATGAAATAAATATAGGACAACGAGACAAAAAGATGGAACTGAGATTTATAAAGGCCATAAAACAATATAGTCCCGTGCGGTGCACGAGTATGGCGACTAGTTTGTTGTTATTATAGTTCTAGTATGGATGTGAGAATGGGTTAGTATTGATCCATTAATTTTGAAAAAACTAAGCGTCACTAAAGGTTTAACATGTGCAGGACTCATTATTGAGAGCCGTTTTTAATGCGTACAAACCGTGATGATGTAAAACAAATACAGAGTATAAACCTTTGAGTCAAAGTGTTCTTCCCTACATGACAACCTTTATAAATTGAGATTTTTCGAGTCAAACTTTATGAATCGGTCGAATAACTGACTGCAGAACCAAACAAGCTGATGATATTCGTCAAGTGTCCTGATGCTTTGAAATGCATATTTGTCAAGAGTCTTCTTGATGAAAATGTAGAGGATGTTTGAGTTTACGAAAGAGTAGACCTTGCATTTTATTTTCATTTGAACTCTTTATATTTTCTTTATAGGATAATAATTTTTGTTTAGAATATTCCGTGATTTTTGAAGTTTGTATCAACATTATTAGTTGATGATTAGGGTGTTATTGAAAAGATATTGACAATAACATGTTTTGAAAAAAAATTAGAATTTTTTTTTTGAAAAAGTAGTGAAAAATAATGATTTGAAAATAATACCCGTGATGAAAAAACAAGGTTAACAAAAATAATAAAGAAAAAACATGTTAAAAAAATTGTAAAAACAATTTGATTCCTAATTTGATAACCAAATAACCGCAAATAGTAGTACTCCGTATGATTCCTTCCAGATTCAAACCAAACTAGTTAAAATTGAGAGTAATTCCTTTCTTTTTCCCTTGTTTGCCTTTTCTAGTTTCATTTCCATTCTTCTTTGCGAATCAAACGATCCCTTAGGCAAATTTAAATTAGCTGATTGTTTAACTGCTTTGTAAAATGACAAAAAAGACATCAACAAATATTTGATTAAATATACGTCAACATATATACATCACACCAACAACTTCAAAAATACTAATGATCTATTCTACTAGCCAATGTAGCCATTAAAGCTGAACAAATAATATCACAGAGAGTTGATATTTTTTTTAATTTATGAAATCTCGGCCCGGAGATTATAAATTGATTCAAACGAAATAACCAAACATGAATTAAAGAGTGCATAAAGTCATTGTATATCAAATTGATAGCGTAAAAAATCGAGGGGAAGACGAAAGCGTTCATTTCAACTAATTAGAAAGGGTAATTTATGAAAGAGTTAGAATAATCTATATATATATATATATATATATATATATAAAGAGAGAGAGAGAGAGAGAGAGAGAGAGAGAGAGAGAGAGAGAGGTAGGTTCAAATAAGGGCAACAACTATTTTAAGGGCATAAGGTCAAGTGTTAAAGTTACACAAAAAGTGCTTAAAGTTACACGAGATGAGTGATAAAGTTGCACTTTATCACTTGAAGTGATAAAAGAGTTGAATATTATAGTTGCATATCAATTTTAAACAAATGCAACTTTATCGTATGTCATCTGTAACTTTAATATAGACTTACTGAAACATGGTGCTCTTATTTGAACCTACCTCTCTCTCTCTCTCTCTCTCTCTCTCTATATATATATATATATATATATATATATATATATATATATATAGAGAGAGAGAGAGAGAGAGAGAGAGAGAAGGGATCCAACAAGTTCACCATATGTAATTAAGTCTATATTAAAGTTACAGATGACATACGTTAAAGTTGCATACTTTCAGAATTGATAAGTAACTATAACATTCAGCTCTTTTATCACTTCAATTGATAAAGTGCAACTTTAACACTCATCTCGTGTAACTTTAAGCACCTTTTGTGTAACTTTAACACTGGAACTTATGAACTTATAAGAGTTGTTGGCCTTATGTGAACCCATATATATATATATATATAAATATATATATATATATATATATAAATATATATATATATATATATATATATATATATAAGGCTTTTTTCGTGCGATCTCATTGGTCCGTTTCAACAAACCTCAAATTAGGAAAGTATCATAAATAATAAAAAAATCAATTAGAGAATCTTTAAATTATTATAATATATACTATTTAATTTATTATATTAATGTGATGTTTTACAATTTTGCGGTAAAAACCTTTAGAGTTCATTTTTTAAAAACATTATCGTAAAATAAATTATAAAAATTAAATAATTAGATTCGTGGTAAAAAGAAGCTTTCATTAGAATATAAATTTCATATTATTTGTTTCACAGTATCTGATGAATTTATTACATAAACAGTTGTAAAATTATCCCACATCGACAAATTTAAAAAGATGATGAAATTCTATATTATAAATAGGAATAATCATTCGTTCTTCGATATCTATCAAAAGTCTTTTGAATCTAAAAAAGAGTTCTTAAAACTATAAACCTCAATTAATTATCCTATATAAAAAATTATGATGAGGTAATGAAATTTTAGATTATAAATAAGAGTAATCATTCGGTTATATATCGACCAAGAAAAACTTTTAAATTATCCCACATCGAAAAATTATGATGGGGTGATGAAATTCTGTATTATAAATATTAGTAATCATTCGGTTTTTTTGGACATGACGTAGGTCCACCCCGATGCGGCCACGCGCGGGTTTGGATAGGCGAATGAATCTCATGGTAAGATTGATTTCGGGTTGAAATTTAAATCATAGTTGGAGTCGCCACCGCATTTTATGGGAATTCGGACCCGTTCGAACTCACTCTACACTTAGGCATTTCGTGCACAAAGCACGGTCCGCTTTTAGTGCTAGAGCTTATGAGTTCGTCCCTTTGCATTACGATACCGACGCCGAGTTATCGGATATCGTGCAATCGAACGACTCTCGTGTGCCAACGGTTTCGGACATCCGGAAACCATTGTTCCGAGTAAGGGGTGAGGGTACGTGTTGAGGAGCCCACAAAGGACTCCCAACCCCGCCCGCTCTTTAGCGGCCTCTACTAAGATATCGTTCGTGTTCGTGTACGCGCGTTAGTAAAATGACTCAATGTTATGAAAACAACGTTTTCGGCTAAGCATGCGAATTACGTGTGAACTACGTCATTTTAATGCATCTAAATTATTGTCGAAGTTGTTTAGCATGTGATGTTCATTTAAGGCAATAAATGGCAAACATCGAAAGTAGAAAACTCGTAAATAAATTACAAATTACGCGGGCGGAATACAACCCGGAACTTACAATACAACGAGCGATAAAATAATAATCGGATTAGAAAACGATAAATATTAATTATAAACGGACCCGTAAATAGTAAATATAAGCTAGACCGTAAATTTAATAAATTGACAAACTTCGATTAAATACACATTATATTGTGCATTAAACGGAGGACGGAGACTTTAATACGCATTCGCGTATGGGACCAAAGCGTGGTGCTAGCTCGATCCCGGGTCTCAATGCCTTGTCCCGACTTATCATATTGAAAGGTTGGTGTCTAGACTAGTCATGCGTCGGATACGACTAAGGAGTCGTCGACACAAACCTAATCGTGTAAGACATTAGTCAAAGTCGTGAAAGTAATAAAATAGAATAAAATGCATGAGTTTGGAATAAGGAATCACGTGATTGACTTTGCTGGCGTAGACCGAAGTCTTAAAAAAAGATAGAGGCTTGAAAAGCGTTTAGGAGCTTATGATGTAGTCCAAAAGGGGACCACTCGATCGAGTCATGGTCGGGACTCGATCGAGTGACCCTGTTACAAATATTCTGCCTCGTTTTTCACTACAAGAATAACTGTCCCGGGCGTCCACCTGGTGGTCACGGATAATGGACGCTATAAGGCGACGGGCGTCCGCAAACAGACGCCAGAAAGCGGAAGCCACGCCTGGTCGCCCTTTTTTAAAACGGGCGTCCACTATTGGACACCAGGCCAAATGGCGACCGACAGTGGACGCCATGGTGGCGACCGACTGTGGACGCCATGTGTCTCTGAGTGGCGTCCACAGTCGGACGCCTGGGGCCTGAAGTTGGCGACCGACTGTGGACGCCACCCACGTACATCTCGCGTCCACAGTCGGACGCCATTTTAGTTTCCCCTGGCGTCTGTCATGACGTCCGTTATTGGATGCTATTTACGATGTTGCATGACCGTAAACATGCGTTCAATGTTTAGCCAAAACCTGCAAAATAAACCACAACTCTCAACCAACCACAAATGTCGACTATCCACAATACCTCAACCACATTCAAGCTCAGTCAACCGAAAGAGTTCATCTCTCGACTCATTTATGCTGAAAAAACTTATATAAAAAGATTTAACATATGGTTTAAAGGTACACAAGTGTAAACTAGTTCAAAGATACATAATCCGTATATACAGTTAAAACAACAACAACAAAAAACAATCAACTACCTGTGAAGCTAGCTGCAGCACCGGAGTTACCACCAGCCCCGTTAAAGGGGTCTCTGTCGTCTGGAGGGGGTGGGGGAGGACCTTGGTTGCATTTCTGAAGCACGGCCTGAAACATGGCCATCTGTTCCTCAATTCTCTTGATGTGTTCTGCTTGGTCATTCAGTTGTTGTTGCTGCGCTGTCAGCTGCTCCTTCATTTGCTCCTTCTCCGGATCGGGCTGCTGAGATCCGGCCGGCGTGTACTCCATTTGTGTGGAGGTGCTCAGACGCGATGTGGGAGGTCTGAAGTACATACCGTGTGCATTTCCCACACCGTACACACTTCCTTTCCTGTAACCCTTAACGACCTTGAACTAAATCTCGTTTGGGTCGACTTCCTCAACATCAGGATCAGCCTCGAGTCTCTCCATCTCTTCTTGGTAGGCGTCCTGCGTACAGAAGAACGATTTCAATTTAAGTTATTATTAGATGAAATCATTGAAGATAGTTATCCACCACCTACAGTTGATTTATTTGACATATTTAGTACTCACCCAGGTCTCCTGATCCTTTTTCGTCTTAAAGGAAGTCCCTTTGTCAGTGGTCTTCCCATGCATGTCTCGGAATAGCTCCGCCGCGTATGGCTCTCTCCCGAGCTCAGCTCGCAGCTATTAGTGGAGTGTGAACGTTAGGCGAATATAAATGATGCAAACATAGTTTACGATTATTCAAGGAAGAGTACGGAATTAATTAGTAGAAATCATACTCTCTTGACACGAGTGAAAGAAGATTGAGAACCCCGATGATGTGTAGGGTTTGCGTGGCCCTCATGCTCACAGTTCGCCAACTTGTTCCTTTGGGCAATTTCGGATCTGACCTTAAAGTCCTTCTTATCGTGGTAGGCGATCCATCTCTCCAAGGCCTCCCCTAAAATATGACGACCCAATATATTATTTAATACAGTGAAAGATTGAAGTTAGATTGTTTATTTGTTAAAATTGATTACCAAAAAAAATAACTAACACCTTTAAGGTCCTTCAGTGGAGTCCCCCGCGTACGTCGTTTATTCATCACACAGCAGAAACGTCGTGTGCACGTTTCATTGTACCGCTCCCAGACCCTTCCATCAAACTCTGAGGCCCAACTAAACTTGAACTACACAGTCAAGACAGGTTGGTAATTAGTATGAAAAATATTTACAAAGTCCAGATTATAAATTAAAAACTCGGTAGCAAAAACAATCCCCGTACCTTAAATTGGTTGAACCACCACTCTAGTACCTCCGCTGGTACCTGAGACCAATTTGCATACCCTTGCCCCTTGTCGACCATGAAGCTGTTAGTACAGCCTTTGACGACCTGTTTGTGCAGAAACCTACACCGAGTCGAGAAGACCATATATGTAGTCAATCATACAAGATGTAGTACAAAAATGAATATTTACAAAAGAATAATCAACATGTTAGATTATATTACCATGTGCCTGTTGGTTTGAGAACCAACCGCCCCTCCTCGTCCTTCTCCAGCTCCTCCTCTGGCCCCTGTTGCTGCTCCTCCTCCTCCTCACGCTCAGCGGTCTGCTCCGGTCCCGTTTCGGGGACCATCTCCTCCTCCTCCTCCTGGGTGGTGGACGTGTGAGCAGACCTACTACCCCCACCACGTTTCATGGTCAATCTACCGCCTGCCATTATCTTAACCTTCCAAAAAATTAAACAATGTTAACAACAATTAGCCATGTAAACAACAATTACATTCTAACTTGATTCAAGTAATATAGCTTACTATAGTAATATAATTAGCCATGTAAACATGTAAACATCAATAAAACTTACTACAACAACTCTAGTAGTCACCGTCGCTGTCGTTATTGTCTTCAGCCTCATCCTCCTCAGTCTGATCCTCCTCCTCCGTCGACTCGCCCTCCAAGGGATCGTCCTCCGAATTCTCTTCATCGTGTCCGTCATCCTCCTCAAGGAGCTCCGGAACATCCCTGACCATGTAATCTCCTTGTCCATCATCATCGTCATCCTCAAAATCTTCCTCTGCCCCTTCATTCTGATCTTGTTCGGAGAATATGTTCTCTTCAATAGAAGATAAACGTGAACCAGTTGAAGCAACATCTTCCTGGAACAGAGAACTGTCTATTTGTCCCCGTGGTTTAGTCGTAAAGACTGCCCACCATTGACTTTGATTTCTGTTATTTTTCGTGTAAGGAGAAGGAGCAAAATAGACTTGCTTCGCCTGATGCGCGAGTATGAACGGATCGTACGTAGGATATTTCCTTGTGTGATTAACATCCACAATCTTGTAACGTTCATGCACTCGGGTCCCGTTCACGGAGCTGTCTTTCCACTCACACTTGAATACCACAGCTCTATACCCTCGTTCTTTGCCAGCATAACACAACTCAAAAATATCCTCCAAAATACCATAGTACTCATCACCATCAAGAGATGACACACTCACACCAAAATTGCATCTAGCCTTGTTCTTCCCGTAGTTGAGTGTGTGAAAATTGAACCCATTCACCGAGTACCGGTTCCAGGTTTTAACCACTTGCACTGGACCAAATGCCAAACTTCTAACCAAATCATCACGTATGTCTAAGGCAACTACGTGATCCTTGAGCCACTTCGGGAAATGTTCGTCGTGCTTACTCCAAACGTCATTAGGGTTCACGGCAGGGTTCGCAGCGACATATTCAGTTACAAATTGTTTCTCATAAGGCTCTAAGATCTCACAATTCGAGAGTAGGTAAAGGTGCGCTCATCGGTTGTACTCTTTCTCATCTAGTGTCCTAGAACCCTCAACGGATGAAGTTCCTTCATCGTCCTTCTTTTGAAAAAACTCGGGTATAGTGGGGTCAATGGACACCGAATGTCCTAGGTTCAGGTTCTTGGTTTTTGTTTGCACAACCTTATCAAAGTAGAGGGAGCAGAAGTTTGCAATCTCTTCTGTCAAATATGCATTACAAATAGAACCTTCTACCCTAGCCTTGTTACCAATTTTCTTCTTCAAATGATTCAGGAACCTAAATAAACAAGTTATATATTTCAATCAATACAAATTAGTTAAGCTTATTTTTTTTAATGAAGTTACTAAAAGTTACGTACCTTTCAAATGGGTACATTCATCTATACTGGACAGGTCCTCCAACCTTAGCCTTGTAGGGCAAGTGGACAGATAGATGCTCCATGGAATTAAAGAACGACGGTGGAAAGATCATCTCAAGTTTGCATAGTATCTGCGGAATTTGATCCTCGAGCCGAGACATGTCCTCAATTGATACTGTAGAGGAACACAAATCTCGGAAGAACTGAGATATCTCAGTTATAGAATTCCACACCGTCGGTGGCAGAAGGTGCTTTAGTGATACCGGAAGCAACCTCTCCATGAAAACGTGACAGTCATGACTCTTTAACCCTTGAAGCTTCAGGTTCTTAAGATCAACACAGCGTTTGAAGTCGGAGGCGTACCCATCAGGGAACTTCAACTTCTCTACCCACTCCAACAACGCCTTTCTCTGAGCCTTGTCAAGTGTGAACAAATCTCTCGGTTTCGACCCATTCTGTTTTATGTGCAGTTGAGGACGGTGACAGAAATTCTTGACATCTCGCCGGGAGCCTGTAGTGTCACAACTCTTCCCCTCCACATCCATCACCGTGTGAATCAACTGCTCGAAGAAGTTTTTCTCTATGTGCATCACATCTAAATTGTGACGAATTAACAAAGTCCTCCAATATGGTAGTTCGAAGAATATGCTACGTTTAAACCAACCATTTTTCAACTTCTTGAGGTCTTTGAACTCCTGCTCGGTTCCGTCGACAGTAGACGGGTAATCAGAAATCAACTCCCATATTTCATCTCCTGGGAGTCGATCAGGTGCGTCGTCAAGCACCTCCTCACCCTTCTTGAACGTCTTCTTATTCTTTCTATATGGGTGACCTTCTGGTAAGAACTGTCGATGACAGTCAAACCAACTTATTTTACTAGAATTTGGAAGATAAAAAGCTTTGCTCTCACCCATACAACACGGACATGCTTTCTGACCCGCAGTAGACCACCCCGAGAGCATACCGTACGCGGGAAAGTCATTTATAGTCCACAACAAAGCTGCTTTCAACTGAAAGTTTTGTCTTAGAGAGACATCATAAGTTTCCACCCCTACCTCCCACAGTTGTTTCAGTTCCTCAATAACAGGTTGCAAGTAAACATCCAAATGATTTTTCGGGTTTTTTGGTCCGGGCACAATAAGAGATAGGAAGATGAAAGGCTGCTTCAAACACAACCAAGGAGGTAGGTTGTAAGGTGTGATCATCACTGGCCAGCAAGAGTACGATTTACCAAATTGGCCGAACGGTGCAAATCCATCAGTGCACAACCCAAGCCTTACATTTCGGGGTTCTAACGCAAAGTGGGGATGTAGTCTATCAAAACGCTTCCACTCCTCACCATCACTCGGATGACACATCTTCCCTAGTACCCTAATGTCCTCCTTGTGCCACCTCATTTGCTCAGCTATGGTTTTTGTGGCGTACAATTTCTGAAGCCTAGGTGCAATAGGGAAGTACGTAAGCTGACTTATTGGGATTGGTTTCTTACCCCCGACACTACTTTTCCCTTTTCTACCTCTCAAAACAATATCCCCCTCAACCATCTTATACCTACCCTTACCACGTCTCCTACATTCATCAAGCATCGCATCGTCCTTCCAAAATAGCATGCATCCATCTGGACAAGCATCAATCTTTTGATGCGGGAGTTGAAGTCCCTTCACAACCTTTTTGGTTGTGTAGAATGATCGGGTCATGATATTGTCTTTTGGAATAACTCTCTCGAGCAAGGCAGCAATACCATCGACACAAGCAAAGGGCAGGTTGAACTCACATTTAAGGCTAACTACCATAGACGCGACTTCTAACAACGTCACATCGCACCCTCCGTATAACGGTTTCTCCGAAGCTTCCAACATGTCAAAAAACGCCTTTGATCGTGGGTTAGGCTCTTGTGGGTTAGGTGAGTCTTGTGGGTTGGGTGAGTCTCGTGGGCTAGGTGAGTCTCGTGGGTTAGGTGAGTTAAACAAGTTGCACTCCACAATATCAACTATCATACCTCTCAATCCCCCCTCATCTTGATGGTTTTCGGTTCCCTCAGACTGAGATGACTCACCATGACAAATCCAATAATAGTAATCGGGTGAAAAACCACTATAGATGACATGTTCCTTCACTACATGGACCTCAAGAAATTTTAGGTTCTTGCATTTAGTACACGGACACCTAACCTCCCCCCTCGATGCGTAGTCTACCGACTTTTTAGCGACCTCGACAAATGACTCAACACCCCTCAAAAATTCGACGGTAGGACATCTCTTCTTATCAAGTCTTCCCTCATACATCCATTTCCGTTCAATTCTCTTCATTTTCTATGTTCAAAAAATATATATAACATATTAAAGTTTAATTTCCCTAATTTAATTTATAAATTACTAAACGAATATTTAATCACCATTTAACTTAAACTTCATTTTTCTAACTAAGTTTCATCAATTTAATCACTAATACGTCAAAGTAAACCCAAATGTCTTATTAATTTAGAATTGACCTTACAAAAATTTAGTAAACCCAATTTTTAATTTGCAAATGTCTTATTAATTTTTAATTGACCTTACAAAAATTAGTCACAGAATTTAATCACAATTTAATCCCAATTTACAAAAACCCTAGCTAATTTATCAATGTAATCCCAATTCAACCGAACAAAACACAACAATTCATGGCTTAGGTCACACAGAAACAGCTTAAACAGGTCAAAAAGGGTCAAATTTTTGGATGCAGATATCAAAATTCCGAAAGCGCCGCTAACACCTATTTACAACCCCGATTAGGATAGAAGTGGTTTCGGGAAAATCCGGCATTATTACGATACCTTTTGGTCCGTCCTAAGTCACACAAAACCTCACGGAAGGCCCTAGAGGTCATCTAGCTCAATACAACCAAATTGATCAAACCCTAGTCAAAATAGTGATGGGCAAAAATAATCTAACTAATCGAATTTGGGATAAACTAATCAACCTAATCGAACTTGGCCTAAAGTAATCAACCTAATCGAAATTTAGACCTAAACGAAATTAACTAACAAACTATCAATAAATAACGCTAACAATGAAGAATAAGAACTAATTATAATGAATAGAAACGAAGTAAACTAAGAAAATGTACCACAAATTAGGAATAGAGGATGAAAATTGGGAGAGTGTAGGCGGTTGGGGTCGGCGAGGGAAGAGGGAGATTGTAGAGAGTGTTTTTTTTTTAGAAGTGAAGGGGGAGAGGGGGGCGAGCGGGTATTTCACGCCACACTCAACTCGACGGGCGTCCACTATCGGACGCCACATGTGGACGCCATTTTGCTGAATATGGCGTCCGACAGGGAACGCCATTTGGGTTAAATGGCGTCCGCCTGTGGACGCCCGTCGTCCTCAATTTTGTCCTCCCTAACTTCAGTCGGACGCCAAGTTTAGCGTCCGACTGTGGACGCCCGTTTGACTTTTCGGACGCCATTTAGGTGTCCATATGCCCAGGACGCCAATCAGGTGGACGCCCGGGACAGTTTTTCTTGTAGTGTTTGTAGTGCAACTTGATCGAGTGGGTTATGGCACTCGATCGAGTGCCTTCTGTTTGAGCTGCTGCTCAGTCTCGAAGTGGTGATAGTTTCGAGATTTTATTTATGCAAAATCAATGGTCGACCGAGCTATGTAAAAATATTACATAATTTGAACTCAACTCGGTTTACGATGCCTATAATCGTGTGTTATACAATTATAAGACCGGCATCGAAATTTTATAAAAATATGTTATAGGATCGATAAAAATTTGATTAGGACGAAATTGTCTCCCTCCGCGTCACGACACCGATACTAATCCTTACGAATTATGTGGTGTCGATCAAATTATCTCAGTACAAATTCTCTCTCTCCTATCAAATTTTTAATTGCCTCTTTCTCTCACACAACAAGTTTGTTTAAAATTAAGTTTTTTTTCATCTTCAGCAAAAAAATCATCCGTTCCCTACTGCCATTGTACGTATGTTACCATGTTACTGCCATAATCCATAAACTATGTTACTGTAACTCATACGTTGTGTTACTCTAATTCATGAACTGTGTTACTTTAACTCATAAAATCTGTTACGTTGCTTAGGCTCTTGCAAAAACTGTTACTCTAACTCATACAATGTGTTACTTTAATTCATGAACTGTGTTACTTTAACTCATAAAATCTGTTACGTTGCATAGTAGTCTCTTGCAAAAACAGGAGTTCCAATTAACAAAAAGAACAATGTTTGTTTTTATTAAGATACTCCAAAACAAAAAGTGATACAAGATTCCAACTAAATCAACTCCATTACTATTCCAATGTTTCACACTTGTTACTCATAATCTGTGTTACTGTAACTCATTAAGTATGTTACTCTGACGAATAATGTAGGCTACTCTAACAATATAATGTCCTACTTATAATTCTGCTTCTTCTTCATCCTTCTCGTCCTCTCCGTCTTCTTCTTTTTCTTCTTCTTCATCATCATCTCAGAAGCTTTGATTTAATCTCATCACCGCACAATGGAGGAAACTCTCACCCACATCCCTACATCATTCATGTGTTTTTGCGTCTACTAAAAAACAACAACAGTGCCAATAAACGTGACGGAAAAAAAACAATTAAAACTTGAAATATGGATTAAAGTAACAGATAAGAAGAATTAAAGTAACAGATGAAGTGCATTGAAGTAACTTTGGATTAAATTAACAGAGGATTTATACACCGGGTATAAAGTAACAGAGGTCAGACATTAAAGTAACAGATAGTGCGAATTAAAGTAACAGATAATGTGTATCAAAATAACACCAGGTATAGGTTAGTACAAAAAATTCATATAATGATAAAAAATGAGAGTATGATGCAGTATCTTACTCTTTGATATTGTTTCCTATTTTGAAGTCATCACGTTCCATAATTATAGGATGCAATATCTTTTTTTTTATATGGCGTTACTTTTTGATATTGTTTCCTATTTTGGTGGCAATCACGTCCCATTACTATAGGAAACAATATCTTTTATTTTTCATATTTTTTTAATATGGCGGTTTCCTTTATCCTTACGACACTACAATGCACTACAATAACAGATGAAAAGCACTAAAGTAAGGACTGGAGTTTATTAAAGTAACATGACATATAAAGTAACAGATGATAGACATTAAAGTAACAGATGCTATACACTAAAGTAACGCAATATATGAACTACAATAACTCAATATATTGTGTGTGCGCAAATTTCATATGACGAATATGCAGTTCAACATAGAAAATTAGAAACTACTAGTTCAGTATCATATAACACACCGGGTATATTTCATTCACGTATTAAATCAGTATATTTCTCTAAATGGGGCGTCACTCTTTAAATTTGATTCCTATTTTGTAGGCAATCACGTTCCACTATTATAGGAAACAATTTTTTTTTTTAATATGGCGGTTTCATATATCCCTACTACACTCTGATGCGATAAAATAACAGATGTTAAGCACTAAAGTAACGACTTCAATGAGTTAAAGTAACAGATCGTAAAATTAACAGATGGCTCTCATGGCCTTTTCAGTTTGATGAATATGCAGTTCAACGTAGAAAAGAAGAAACTAATAATTGAGTATCATCTTACTGACTCCCATGGCCTTTTCGTATAAACTACAATTCATATACTCACCGTTTGCGGGTTGTACAATTTGCATATCAGCCATTTGAATGAAAAGTTGTAGCCGGAATGATCGAACGTAGAATGCAGCAGCGCGAGGAAGACGATGAATAACTGAATACGGTTTTGTTTGGATCGTTTTAAAGTAAATGGCAGCGGCGAGAATAAGAATAATGGACCAGAGAATGAATGAGAGAACGATGAAAGCGAGAGTGAGGCGACAGAGTGATGAATGAGAGAATGAGTGAAGGAATGAGAGAATGAATGAATGAGGATGATACGTTACACTGATATATTCTCCTTCCTATTTTGTGGGAAGCAGTATCTTCTCTTCTTTTTTTTTAATTAGTGATTGATCTCGTCCCTTCATCCATCTCCCATCCAACGGATGGGATGAGGACTTAGGGACTCAATACTTATAAGTGACTCATTAGAACCCATCTCTCTCTCTCTCTCTCTCTCTCTCTCTCTCTCTCTCTTCTCTCTCTCTCTCTCTCTCTCTCTCTCTCTCTCTCTCTATATATATATATATATAGAGAGAGAGAGAGAGATAGTTTCACATAAGGCCAACAACTCTTATAAGTTCATAAGTTCCAGTGTTAAAGTTACACAAAAGGTGCTTAAAGTTACATGAGATGAGTGTTAAAGTTGCACTTTATTAGTTGAAGTGATAAAAGAGCTAAATGTTATAGTTACATATCAATTCTGAAAAAAATGCAACTTTAACGTATGTCATCTGTAACTTTAATATAGACTTAATTACATATGGTGAACTTATTTGATCCCTTATATATATATATATATATATATATATATATATATATATATATATATATATATATATATATATATATATATATATATATATATATATATATATATATATATATATATATATATATATATATATAGAGAGAGAGAGAGAGAGAGAGAGAGAGAGAGAGAGAGAGAGAGAGAGAGAGAGAGAAGGGATCAAATAAGTTCACCATATGTAATTAAGTCTATATTAAAGTTACAGATGACATACGTTAAAGTTGCATTTTTTCAGAATTGATATGTAACTATAACATTCAGCTCTTTTATCACTTCAAGTGATAAAGTCCAACTTTAACACTCATCTCGTGTAACTTTAAGCACCTTTTGTGTAACTTTAACACTGGAACTTATGAACTTATAAGAGTTGTTGGCCTTATGTGAACCTATCTCTCTCTCTCTCTCTCTCTCTCTCTCTCTCTCTCTCTCTCTCTATATATATATATATATATATATATATATATATATATAAATATATATATATATATAGAGTAAGGCTCTTATGAGTCCATAAGTCCTCATCTCATCCATTGGATGAGATGAGAATGGATGGACAAGATGCTTCCAATTATTTGCATTAAAAAAAAACGAAAAAAAGGGAGATTACGGTTCCTAAAATAGCTCCCATGATTTTAGGAAACAATAACTCCATGATCACGTTCATTCATCATTCAGTCATTCACCTTGCAAAATTCATCAAAACCTAAAAAAAAAAAACTTCCATCATCACGTTCCGTCATTCATTCAATCAAATATGGGTTCAAAATCCCGTTACTATGGATTCAATGAGCGCGACATCATCATCAACTGTTGAAAAGTAATTGATCGAGTATAACAATGGTGAGTTTTGATATTTCTTTCACGTTTTGCTTCAATTTTAATTCGGCGATCGACTAACAAAAATTAAATTTCTTTCACATCGCTTTGGCTTCGTTTTTTATGTCAATTTTCATGTTGATATTGTTTTCATTGTCATCTCATTCATCATAGATTCATATTGATGGTTATTGATATTCATGTCGATTTGGCTTCCCTTTTTACGTCAATTTTCATGTTGATATTGTTTTTACATTCATCATAGATTCATATTGATGGTTAATTGAAATTGATTCCAGAGTTTTATGTTTGTTATTTGGGTTTTCAGTGAGGTCCACTGATAATATTGTTTTATTTTCTATGAACGCAATCACGACGTTGAAGTAACATACGCTCTACATTACAGTAACACTCCATTGCAATTACAGTAACACACTGAACGTTACGAAACAGTTTTTGATGATGATGTTAGAGTAACGTACTTTACCAGTTAGAGTAACACAAAGTAAGAGCTGAAGGAACACATTGGCTGCATGGGCGTAACGCATATGTATTAACGTTACAGTAACACTTAATTGCAATTACAGTAACACACTGAACGTTGAGAAACAGTTTTTGATGATGATGTTAGAGTAACGTACGTTACCAGTTAGAGTAACACAACGTAAGAGTTGAAGTAACACATTGGCTGCATGGGAGTAACACGTTGTTTAATTTTGTGCAGGTGATATTGGAAGTGATGCGAATGCACAGGACAACACTGATAAAGGTGGATGAGGATGGGGAGGATGAAGTGGATGACGACGACGAAGATGAGGAAACTGAGGAAGACACAGAAGAAGATAAGAAGGAGGAACATATGTTTTGAGAATACTTGTGTTTTGAGAATACTTGTGTTTTTGGTCATGATAAAAATATTTTTCTTTTTTGTTTACAAGAATAGCTGATTTTGTACACATTTTTTACAAGTAGCGTTGTGCTACGTAGCAATTAACTCTATATTTTATTTAATACATGTCCATTTGGTTAGAGTAACATCTTTGTTCTATTGGAGTAACACCTTTCGTCAGTTAGAGTAACAGACATAATGCATTAAAGTAACTGAGGACAGCAGCGTTTAAACAAATGATTACTAAAGTAATTGAGGATAACTTGGATTGGAACCATTTATTACCAAATTAACTATTGTCGTTCTTTAAAGAACGATATATAACGCGTCAGAGTAATTGATGATAATAACATTGTTTAAACATGAGACAAAGAATAACACCATTAATTACTTGGAGTAACATCATTTGTTCATTAAAGTAACACTTATAATACGTCAATGTAACACGGGTGTGTAGCCTTGCTTGAGTTGAAGATGAAAGAATGAGCGAGTGTGTGTTTTGAAAGAAATCTGAAGTCGAGAGATTGAGTTTGGGATGATGAAGATGAAGAGTTTTAGTTAGGCGGGTGAGTTTGAATGAAAAAATTGAATGTGATGAAACATAATCAAGTGAGTTAGGTGGTTGGAGATAATTAAGGGAGGAGAGAAGATTTTATTATATTTTTTCCAAAATATGTTATATATTACCTTAATTACTAGACTCAATCACCATCATCCATCCCATCTAAATCAATGGCTCTAAATAGGATTTATGGACTCAAAAAGAAAAAGAGGACTCACTTGATCTTTACTCTCTCTCTCTCTCTCTCTCTCTCTCTCTCTCTCTCTCTCTCTCTCTCTCTCTCTCTCTCTCTCTCTCTCTATATATATATATATATATATATATATATATAGGTAGGTTCAAATAAGGACACCATGTTTCAGTAAGTGTATATTAAAGTTACAGATGACATACGATAAAGTTGCATTTGTTTAAAATTGATATGTAACTATATCATTCAGCTCTTTTATCACTTCAAGTGATAAAGTGCAACTTTATCACTCATCTCGTGTAACTTTAAGCACTTTTTGTGTAACTTTAACACTTGACCTTATGCCCTTAAAATAGTTGTTGCCCTTATTTGAACCTACCTACCTATATCTCTATATATATATATATCTATATCTCTATATATATATAGAGATAGAGAGAGAGAGAGAGAGAGAGAGAGAGAGAGAGGCGTTCACATAATGACACCCCTCCCTATAAGTCCATAAGTGCTTTTTTCAGCCATTGGATGAATTGAAGATGGAGGGCTGGGATTGAAGTAATATTGATTAGGCAGCTTAATACCCTCATTAATACCCTCTCTCTCTTTTTTAGCCTAATACCAGCTTAACAAATACCAAGGACAAAATTAATTTACCCTCTCTCTCTCCTACACAATTAAACACATTCTGAAGTTGATTTCTCCACCAAATAAATCACACGGACCAAATTTCATGGCCGTGGTTCCTCGACTTCTTCGTTTGTGCTTGGAGTTGAAGGTATTTAAAGATTGCAGCATGATGGTGATGGCAATTTTTCTTGCCGGGGTGAATTATAATTTAATTGAAGTTGTTATCTTTGAATTTGTCATCTTGATGGAGGATATGCAGATTGTTGTAGTTCGGCCTGGTATGTTTGTTTTAATTTATTTACTTTTGTAGTGGATGAGTTTTTTTTCTGGTTTATGAATTGTTGTTGTTTAACCGCTAATTGTAATTGGGAAGATGGGGTTTTGGGCGAAGTTTTTATTGTCGTTGAAGTTGGGGTTTGTAATTGTTGGGGTTTTTACAAGTAATGAATGTTAGAAGTTCAATGAGTAATTGTAATGTGGTTTATGCAGTTTTGATGTTCAGTGAGTAATTGTAATGTGGGAGTTGGTGTTTTGCGTTATCTGTTAGTTGCCGTTGGAGTCGGGGGTTCTAATTGTCGTTGAAGCTGCGGAGATTAAAATACCGGTTGGGGAGGGGATTATTTTTTGAACACGACATTTATCTGGAGGTGGTAGTCGTTTAGTTCATATGCATATGAAGTGTCTTTTTTTGTTTGCTAAAGTTTTAAATGTTGAGGTTGAAGTTGAGGCGTTGTGAAGATGAAGTTGAAATTGATTTCATGACTTGGCTGTGCAGTTGCAGATGCTTTGGAGGGTGAAGAAGTTGCAGAGGTTGTGCCTCCTGTCCTTTATTGTAGGGAAGTAGATAAGGACAAGACGCCTTATGTGGGGCAGGAATTTTCCGACGTCGATAAAGCTGTTGAGTTCTATGAAGCGTATGGCCTCGCTTGCGGTTTTGATGTCCGTAGGTGGTCAACGAAGAGGTTCCGTGATGGTACGCTGAAATCTCAGCTGGTAGTTTGCAGTAGAGAGGGTTTCACGTACGTCCCGAAGGCAGGTAACAGTGCAGCACGAGGGGGAGGTTCCGGACGTAAGGCGGGTGGAAAGTGTAACAAATCTAATTCTAAGGAAGTCGGCTCTATTGGTAGGACCGCTAAGAAGTTGAAGAAGAGCGATTCGGGGAAGCGCTGTGATGAAAAGAAGACGAGACGTCGGACCAAAGTGACAAGAGTTGGTTGCGACGCAAGAATCTTGTTGGCCGTAGTGAATGGTGTTGTGGTTGTTAAGGAGTTTACTTGTGGCCACAACCACGAGTTATTTTCACTAGCGGAGAGGGAGTTCCAGAAATGATCACGGCAGTTGTCGGACTACCACAAGCAGATGATAATTGTTAACTCAAGAGTAAGTCAGTTCTTTGTCTGTTTCGTTGTCGAAGGTTGTGTTAAATTTTGTTAATTATTATGTGTTGCGCGTATTATTTTGTCTGCTGTTGAAGCTTCTATTTGCTCGAATTGCAGTTGAAAATTGGAGCGATAAGAACTTACAAGTTACAACATGTGTAAGGAGCATGTGAATGGATTTGAGAATCTTGGGGCGAGCTTGACTGATTTCAAGAATTACGGGAGGGATGTGAAGTGTTTTCTTCATGAACGAGATGGGCAGCTGTTCGTAGACAATTTTAAGGAGACGGTGGAGAACAGGGAAGGGTTTTTTTTTTACTATGAGTTGGCAGATGATGGGAGCTTAGACAAAGCGATATGGGTAGACGCTGCCGCCAAGAGAAACTACGCAAAGTTCGGGGATACTATGTCCTTTGACCCTACATATGGGACAAACATGTACTCGATGATTTTTACTCCCTTCACTAGTGTTGACAATCATAAGAAGTCGGTGACGTTTGGTGGTGCACTTATTATGCATGAGAATGGGGAGTCTTTCAACTGGGTTTTTAGACGATTTTTAGAAGTTATGGGTGGAAAGGAACCGGAGTACATAATAACGGATCAAGACCGAGGTATTATTACATCGGTTCAATCTGTTTTCAAAAAGGCGAAACATCGATTTTGTATGTGGCACATAATGAACAAAGTCCCTGTTAAATATGGGTCGACAAGAAGTGATTACCTTGAATTCATACGGAAGCTGAATGAAATTGTGTGGAACGATGATATTGAAGCTTCGGAGTTTGATGAGAGGTGGATGGAAATCATGGAAGAACATGGATTGGAAGACGTTGAGTGGTTTAAGAGCACATTTGCCATAAGAAGTCAGTGGGTAATGGCTCACTACCGAGACATTCCAATGGGAACCGTTATGAGGACCACTCAAAGGTCGGAGAGTGAGAATAGGTTTTTTAAGAGGTTTGAACACAAATTGGGTACATTGGTGGAGTTTTGGATGCGCTTTGAAAGCGCCATGGACCACCAAAGGCATACCCAAAGGAGACTTGATAGTGACAACAGGCACTCAAGGCCTAAGACGGAGACGCATGTACCAATGGAGGCCGATGGTGCTAAGTTGTATACACATGAAATATTCAGTGAATTCCAAGATGAGGTGAAGTTCTCAATCGACACTTGCACAGTCCGTGGCTTCGAGTTGGTCAACGGGGTTGAGATAACGAAGGTGAAGGATCAAAGTAGAGATAGAGTCTACGAAGTGCGCGTAAAACCTGGTGCGTTTGATTTAAGTTATTATTAACTTTATTTTGAAGTTGCTATTTCGATATTTAGAGTTACGTTAATTGTTGACTGAAGTTGAATTTTTCTCCTCAGATATGGAGGACGGAAGGTGCAGCTGTAAACTGTTCGAAAGGCGAGGGCTTTTGTGTAGACATTTAATCTGGATTTTAACGTCCTGCGGACATAAAACTATACCGGCAGCGTACGTATGCAGGCGGTGGTTGGTTGAGCCTGTGGGAGAAATGTCGTTGAATGAAGGTTTTGTTCTTCAGGGTACTGAATACTTGGTTGATGAGAAGCAGTTGGAGATGACAAAGTTGTGGTCGGAGATTCACGAAGCAGTGGGCTTTGTTCGCGATAAGGGTAAAGACGAAGTTTAAAAATTACGGGAAGCTATCCGCGCTCGTAAAGAGAGCGTGGGTGGAACTTCGGAGCCTCTGATAAAACGACAGGAATTGGAGAAATACCTTGGTTGTGCGTCCACGTCGGAAGTGACGATATTGGCTCCGAAAATGTCGAAGAACAAAGGTAGTGGGAAGAGGATGTTGTCAACGAAGACCAAGGCGATGGAGCTGGCTAAGAGGCCGAAACGAATGTGTAAAAATTGCAAAAGAATGGCCCACCACGACAAGAGGAACTGCCCTAACCCCTTCTCCAAAAATCCACCGTCGGATGATGATTGCTTTGGCGACAGCGAGGATGGTGGATCGGAAGACATTTTGTGATTTCTCGACTGACACATTGTGTTTGCTGTTAGCGTAATTCTTTCAGGTGCTGGGTACTCGCTCATTTTATTTTCAATCATGACGTAGTAAGGTGGAATAGACCTCTCCCGTTATGTACTGCTTCTCCGATTTACCTTTTTTACTGTTTTTTTGGTTCATCAATGTTCGTTGTATGGTTTAATATTTAATGCCATGATATTGTCATTCCAACTGTGACAGTTCTTCACGTCGGTACGTTGGTGGTGTTGTTCGTATTTGAAATTTTGGAACCGTGTAACTTTGAAATTTTGTAACCGTGTAATCTCTAAATTTTGTTGACGTTAACTTTGTAGTTTGTTTTGGTAACGTAATTTACGATGATTTTGAGGAGCTGAAGTTGAACACGTTGTAATTTGAAGTAACATTTTTGCAGTGTAGATGTTGAAGTATGTGTAGTACGGACCTGAGACTGAGTTGCCAGTGTTGGATTGGTGCGGTAAGAGTTACGTTATTAAATCTTTGAAGTTGTGTACTTCACAGACGTAAATTTTTTACTGAAATGATATAGAAGTAACAAATTGTGTAGTTGAAGTGACGTGTGTGTAATACGGAAGTCGTAAACTTAGACCCAAGACTGAAATGTTGAACTGATTATGTTGAAGTTGAAAATGTTGTGAACTAAAGTTTCGTTCTGCAGTTGTACGATATGTATAGTTGGCGGTTCAATAGAATTAATGTCACCGAAAATGTACGTGTAGGCACGTTAAATGAAAATGATACGTAAGCGAACACACTACCGAACGAAATATTGATCGTCAACAGAAGAACTAGTTCTTGTCATATGGCAGCAAAATATTACAAGTTTCCACAAAATTTATCCAACTCCGCATATTCTATCATATACGCGGAACTAGAAGTAGGTCTGGGTAGAAATGTAGTAGTTTTTTATAAGAACGTCATACTGTTTGGAATGGGAAGGCTAATAACAATTTACTTTTTTGTGCGGTTTTTGGTCTTAGGGCCAGCACGGATCTTCACCATAGCACGTTTCACCTTAACTTCGGTCAGAATGTTGTTCTTGGTTGCGTTGAAGTCATCAATCAGCCTCATGAGTCGTGTACGTTGTTTGTTGAAGTCTGACAGAAGGAGTGTGGCTATAATGAATGTGCGTTGTGATTGATGCTAATAATTGGTATCCTTAATTGTGTTGCGGGGGTGGGGTATTTATAGGATGAAATACCCGACTTGGGATAGGAGATTGGTGACTTGCAAAGGAAGAAAACAACCGGTTGAGGTGAAGTGGGATTCCGTTTGTGGATAGGAAAGGAAACCCGATCTCGGCTGGAAAAAAGGGTCACTCGATTGAGTGGTGCATGACAATCGATCGAGTGCCCGGTCTAACCCCGGTTTTGGTGCGTTTTTGGAGACCACTGGGCGGAGTGAGCCGGTCCACTCGATCGAGTGGGGTTGAGCCGGGTAGGAGTCTTCTTAGGGATCGAGTTTCGTTCATTTTCGGAGAGTTTTAGTTGCTTAAATCCTCTTTATTGCTGATTTTTGTGGGTATTCGACTTCGAGTTGGATTCTCGAGAGCTGCGTGGAAGATTTTTATGGCTCGGAAATGCCTTTGACCGGGGTTTGACCCGATCGCTAAAAGACGGTTTTGCCCTTGGTCTCCGTTTTGACCCAAATTAGTATCATTTGACTGGAAACGACCCACTAGGCCTGAATTTGAGGTCGGTCTGGTGAGATTTTTACTCCACTAAAAGCTCGCGCCAATAACCACTGATTTCGAATCCAAAATCGAGCATATTAAGTCATGTTTACGTCCGATCATCATCGGGTGTTTTTCGCAAACTGCTATAGACACCTGGCGGTCAAAATGTGGGTGTCTACAGAGCCCCCACTCTGAATGAGACTTGGACAAAGCGAAAGTCAGAGTAGCTACCAGGCCAATCGCAGATTTAAGACCTGGCAGACTTCCGATCGGGTCGTTTATAGTCCGTTAGACTTGCGTGAAAGGGCTCGCCAGCCATAAGACAGAAATCATACCTGAGTGGATACTAATAGCTCAGTGGGGACATGCCTAAGAAGCCTTGGGTGTGCACGTTTGCAGACACATCCTGTCTTTTCCTTAGTAGAAATGCCACCTTGGGCTTTCCGCTGGGGAGTTTTAATGAGGAGACTTTCTTCTGGAGTCTGGGTGTACCAGTAGGCTGACACATAACAGTTTTGTATGTAACACTTAGGCGAAACACCGATTCACGCTGGGGAAGTGTAGACACCCCCATTTTGACCGCCAGGTGTTTATGGCAGTTTCCAAAAAACACCCGATGATGATCGGACGCTAACGTGTTTCTACGCGCTCGGATATGGGCTCAAAACTATTAGTTGCTGGCTAATGCACTTACAGAGTACAAATCTCACAAAACTGACCTCAAATTCAGGCCCAGTGGGTCGTTCCCAGTCAAACAAGACTAATTTGGGTCAAAACCGACACCGGAAATAAAACCGACTTTTAGCGATTGGGTCAACCCCGGTCAAAGTCGTCTCCGAAACATACAAAACAGCCATATAAGCATCAAAAGTCCAAGTCAAACTCAAAACCCATAAGACATCCAAAGTCACGGTCCAAAACAGTGGACCCGCGCGACACAGCTGAGCCACTCGATCGAATGCTCAGCCCACTCGATCGAGTGGGCCTTATTCAGGCCCCACTGCATGCACACCGGGCCACTCGACCGAGTCAGCTGGTTACTCGGTCGAATAACCCTAGACGGGGGTCATGGCCTAGCCTATATAAACACCCCCATGCACAACCTTTCAAACATCTTTCACCACTTTCAAAAACCCTAATTCTACAACACTCAAACCCTAAACCTAGCTTTAGGAATTCGAAACCCTAACCACCACAACTCAACTTGCATACTCGATACTCCCGTGCTAGTCGTCACTACGAGTCCCGTCCGAGCATAAGAAACATGTAGGTTGAGGGTGCCAATTCCCGCTCTTCTCCTTTCTCCTCTTTTTCGCGTCGTGTCGTCTATTATCATTGTCGTTGTCTCGTTTTTTTTATATTTTTTTCGCGTCCTAATATCGATAATATAACTACTATAAAACATTAAATTATTCGTCGATTCATGTCGAGCATGAGTGATGGTGGGATAAGGAAACCCGAATATACAAGTGTACTGCACACAGCGTTGCCGGTCGCTTATCTCATCGCCCCGATTGCTTGATTGTTGAGACGAATTAACATCAACCCTGATTTTCTTATTTTATCGTCATTATCGCAATCTTCATCCATTCTAAAACCTATTTTCAAAACATACCTTTTTTATAAGGGTCGAAACCCGTTGATGCGGATCCAACATCAAACAAATCGCAAGAATTAATTGTGATGTCGGGATGCGGAGGGAATCAAGTCTTTCAATTCTAGCATAGCGTCGAACACTTAGATTCGATGCTAATTTCATAATTAGACGTCGAATCTAACGGTATAGTCACATAAATTAATTAACGCGATTTCTATTGATGCTAAAATAATTGTTATACAATTCGTCAGAATTACGACATTATTAAACGCGGAGGAAATCTACTCATATCGCGATAGTTAATTTAAGACGACTTAAATCAATTTTCTCTTATTTTCACTCTAGTATTCCATATCGATTCAATAATCGAATATGGGATACAACGAGTATTCAAATTTAGAATCGAGTATAAATCCCACAATATTTATATCCGATTCAACAAAATCAATGATTTATAAAATCCGGGTCGAGCATAAATTGTGCAATATTTATGTCCGATTCGGCAAAATCAACGAATTATCAAAAATCAAAAGCAATTTCAAAACCGATACAAAAATGCGAACGAACCCCATGTTCGTACAGAGGGCACTCGACCGAGTGTCTTGTCCACTCGGTCGAGTGGCACCCAAAAAACCAAAATAGAATGCATTTACGACCTCCATTCGGTCGAGTCTCACAGTGACTCGGTCGAGTGGCAACGTAATCGGTCGAGTTGTTCAGTAACTCGATCGAGTAGGGTCTAAAATACGGGACAGAATCGTTTTCAGAGGTCCACTCGGTCGAGTCCCACAATGACTCGATCGAGTGGCCCTTTATCACATCAAAATCGTGAGTCCTACATTGTCCTTTAGTTTCGATAATATTTTTAAGACTTAGGTCAACGCGTGTTAATCAATCACGTGGAACGCCCTTTCGAAACCATACAACATCGTGTCTACATCATTCAATAATTTGAAAATCGCTATTATCATAATATCGTTATTACTAACCGTTTGCTATTTTTCTTGTTGATTTATCGTTTGTTTTAACGTACTAAAATGAACCCACATGCTAAAATTCAACTTCGATGTTAGAATTAATTACATTAAATCAACATAGAAACCCTTTTCAATTTCATTCACATGCTTAGGGAAAAAAATGTTTGCATAAGCATTTTTCACCAAATTACTAACGCGCGTATTAGAAAGTCATTCGAGATCTTAGTAGAGGCCGCTAGTGCGGGCGGGGTTGGGTGTCCTTTGTGGGCTTCCCAACACGTACCCTCACCCCTTACTCAGAACCATGGTTTCCGGATATCCGAATCCATTGGCATACGAGAGTCATTCAATACACGGTATCCGATAATGTCGGTATCGGTATCAAATGCAAAGGGACAAGCCCAATAAACTCTGACATCGGAAATGGGCCATACTTTGTGCATGGCCCACTACGACATAGAGTGGGTTCGAACGGGCCCGAACTCCCACAAAGTTCGGTGGCGACTCCACTTCAATTTAAATTTCAATTCGATCCATTCTCATATGGAGATTCATTCGCCTACCCAAACCCGCGCGTGGCAGCGTCGGGGTGGACCTATGTCATGTCCACAATTTGGCGACTCCACTGGGGATTAATTGATGCGTGACTTACCATCGGCATCCTCAGGGTGAGACTCGAATAGAAATCGTTTGACTAGTACAATACGCGTTTTAGTTTTACGGTTCATGCGTAACCCATTTTTTCCTGGGCCGGTACTCGCGACCGACGTCCCACTAGATCGTTGATATACTCCAATATGGATATGTCAAAAGGTGTCCATAGTCGATTCGAGTGGGTTTCGCGGCATGTTTTAAGATCAACTCGACTTAGAAAGTCCGTCCCGGTCAACGTCTAGACTATGTACACTGGTATAGACCCTCTATAGACCGACCGAGACTTAGTGTAAAGCATACATAGCGTCGTTATAATGCTTGCGTGACTAAGTGCTACTTGGTTTCCGAGTCGTTTTCAAACCGTCTTTTTTTTTTCAAAGATTACATCTTTTTCAAACTATCCAATTTGAAAACCCGGGACGTATACCGAATTTAGGACTTATGATTTTACTCAAAATAGCCTATTTTCTAGCCGGTATGCTGCCCAATTCAAAACTCGAATATACTTTCGAATTTTCAAAACCGAGGCCCGATACACTTTCCGATTTTCTTGAAAAATCGGGCCTTTCCTTGAGTTTTCTCGGGTTTTCCAAAAACGATCAATTTCAAAACCTTCCTCTCCTTAGGACTTCCCGTATTTAGCAGTGTCGGGTCATGTCTTAAGTTGTCAAGGTCTTTAGCGTTGAAACTCCGTCGATCTTACATCACGGATTTCTTCCCTATCCTAGTCCGCCTTATTAGACTAAGGCAAGGCCCACCTACGTAGGACATACTCCCACAAAGGAGGGCCCGTTTACACAATCGAGTCCAAAGTCTGGGGATGTCTCACGTGAACCTACCTTCGAACAGGACTCGGCCCACCCGCCGATTCCTAAGGAAGGCCCCCTTTCACAAGTCACCCGTCTAGGTGTCTTTCCCGAGTCATTTCCCTTTTTTAGTCTTGTTCGGGATGTACTTTCTATTCCGGGATTTGGGCTAGTTTCTGATCATGCGGTGTTCTTACAGACAGGCCACCCGAGACTAGATACCAACGCAAGATGGACGAATTGAAAGACGCTCTGACCAAGATCGAGACTCAACTGACTACCATCCAGGCTAGCCAAGCAACGCTAGCCACTCGTCTGAGCGCCGTAGAGAAGACGACCTCTGTCGAAGGAGCTGAGCCCACTGGGCCTATAGCTGAACTGATCAGCGTTGTTCGCAGGCTCGAGGAACAAGTTCACCTATCGACGAACAACTCGATCCACACTGAAAATGCTCGTTCCTATGCACCTTTGAATGACGAGCTACCGGCCAACCTCAACCTTACGAGAATTCCTATGTTTGAGGGTATTGAAGACCCGGTCCACCACATCCGGGCTTTCAAAGACTTCATGGCGGTCAAGGGGGTGAAGTCCACCATGTTTAAGCATTTATTCTCTTCTTTCCTCGAAAAGCATCCTAAGGCCTGGTTCTACAGGCTCGATTCCAAGAAATATAAGACTTGGGATGATGTGGCGACCGAATTTGCTTGGAATTACGCCGACAATACCGAAATCCAGACTACAATGCGTACTCTGGAAGTCATGGCCCAAGAACCCAAAGAAGGGTTCACAAAATATCTGCAAAGATGGAGGGCCGAGAGTGTAAAGCTGGTCGACAAGCCCAGTGAGAAGGTCCTAGTGGAGGCTTTTGTCAAGAACCTCCTCCCATCCTACTGGGTCCATCTCCGGTATGCCATCATCCCCAATTTTGATGTCCTCACTTAAATGGGCACAAGGATCGAGGATGACCTAAGGTTAGAAAGCCTGACTAAGGCCTCTACCAAAGGCTATCAAGGGGCCAGTTCATTTGCGAACAAGCCCACACCTACAGCTGCAGCCCGCAGCATTTTCGATGAGGTTAACTTGCTGGATACCTCATCCAAGAAGAATATTCTAAATCGGGTATTCACGGATATAGGGACTACCTATACCTATGCTTTACAAAGGCTATCTTCAAAAGGCCTCATCCAACCTATTGGCCCTACTCCCGAACTTCCAGTGGAGAAAAGGCCCAAGAGCTACAATATTCAAGCCTATTGCCAGTATCACCGGGGTAATGGGCATGACACGGAAAAATGTTGAAAGCTAAAGCAGTTGATCCAAGATCTCATCGAGAATGGGAAGATACCGTTGCCCGGGGACAAGCCGAGCAACAAAGAAAACCCGTTCAGTGCCCACGCTATATTCACGGGAGAGGTCATCGACTGTTCTCACCTCATTTCCCCTCATATCCCACAAATCAACGGGATATGGTTCGACGACGAGGATGACGTTTACCTAGCCAAGGGGGAAGCTGTCCCCGTCACCAGAGAGGAAGTCCGAAAGGCTAAGTCCAAAGCTTTAGTCACCAACCACCTCGCCACCGCTGGGCGCTCTCCTCCAACACCCGTCACTGAACCTGCCAGGACGGGATCTACCCTCGAAGAACCAAGCAATGACACGGCTCTGGTCCAACAATTGAAGAGGGTTCGAGCTGACTTAACTATATGGAAACTACTAGTTAGCTCGCAAGCACATCGAGAAGCACTGACTAAGGCCCTCGATGAAATTAAGGTCGACTCACAGACTACCCCTGCTGAAATGGTAGCCACTATCATGCCCTATCTCAAGGGCAAGTCAAAGAACGAAGGCCCACTCATAACCTTCTCTGAGTCCGATCTACCACCATTTGGGCCCAATCATAATCTGGCTATGTACATCACGGTCATCTGCCGAGGCAAGTACCTCCCGATGACGCTTATCGACGACGGATCTGCCGTAAAGGTCCTTCCCCTAAGGACCGCTAGGGCCCTCGGCATCACCGATGCCGACTATCTCCCGACAGCACAAACTATCCAGGCTTTCGACGGAAGCCCAAAACCGGTAGCCGGGGCCGTTAAACTAACCATCATAATGGGCCCAATCAAAAAGAAGTTGGAGTTTCAGGTGATCGATGTCACCTCCTCCTTTAACTTATCACTAGGAAGGCCTTGGATCCATGTAGTCAAGGCCGTATCCTCTACCCTCCACCGAAAAGTAAAGATACCACTTCAAGACGGCATCATCACGCTGGAGGCGACCCCTATGACCGTGGCTAGCTGCAATGCCACGAGCCGGGCCGAGCCACGAGGATTCGATTTCGTGGGTATGATCGAGGAAGAATATCTCTTCAGGCCTTACTTCACCACTAGCATCGACACGATGCTACAAAATTTGGGCTACTTACCGGGGGCTACCTCGAGACTACATCTTCCAGTTGGGAAGATTATCGAAGTCCTAAATGATGGCGAATCACAGTTCGGATTGGAGTATGCTATAACCCCGGAAAACGTGGTCCGGGCCGGTATTCACAAGGCCACCAACATCCTCAAGGGTACTTACATAGGCCCTTATAGCCCGAGGTTAACCGACTACTTCGTCACTCCTGTGTTCGGAGCTATTCAAGTGGGCCTCTACCAACCCACCATCACATATCCCGAGACCAAAACGACTCGGGAATGCAACTTCATCCCCGATGATATATTCACCATTGTCCAGGCCGAGTCCAAGAAAGGTGAAAGCAACTCCGAGCCCGTGCTAGGGCTCCTATTTGGAGAAGACAAGGCCATCCCCGCTCCAAAAGACGACTTGGTCAACCTGATCCTTCGCAGCGATCGCTTTGACCCAACTAAGCTGATCCCCGAAGTCGGTGCCAACATCGAGAAAAGGGCCTGGAGGAAGACCATAAAATGGACTGACAGTTAAGGACGGGTCTACAAGCTGACCACCGGCGAGGGAGACATGTCGGACACCGAGTCCGAATCTGAGTCTGAGTCAGAGTCAGAGTCGGAGTCTGAGTCCAAGTTTAGAGGGTCTGGTGCTGGAGTCGAGTCTGTAATCCCTCTTCCCTTAGCCACTTCCACTGAGGTCTCGGGGCCTGTCCCAAGACCTCTCCCTATCCCGCCACTGACCAACGATCAGATGGCCGCTCTTTTCGAGCTGTTCTCAAAATTTACCATTAATAATAATAACGAAAACCGTTCTGCTTACGACTTGTCTTATTTCCAAAATTCTCTCAATTTCAAAATTTTTATATGCAATGACATTGAGAAACCCGACGAACAGGTACCACTGCCTCCACATCAGGTCGAGCAGCTCGAACAAAGGGAGTCCCGAGATCCGGTAATCGAAGAAACCGAGTCCATCAATGTGGGAACCACTTTAGAGCCCCAGATGCTTAAGTTGGGCCTATCTTTAGATCCCGAGGAGAGAAAAGAATTCACATACCTCCTCCAAGAATTTAAAGATGTCTTCGCATGGTCCTACAAGGACATGCCGGGGATAGACCGGGAAATAGCTGAACACCGAATACCCATCAAAGATGGGTGCAAACCGGTAAAACAGAAGCTCCGGAGAATAAAGCCCAAATGGTCCCTCAGAGTCAAAGAGGAAGTGGACAAACAATTCAAAGCGGGCTTTATACAAGTGTTTGAATATCCAGACTGGGTTGCAAACATCGTGCCGGTACCCAAAAAGGACGGCAAGGTGCGGGTATGTGTGGACTTTCGGGACCTAAACAAGGCCAGCCCAAAAGACGATTTTCCGTTACCACATATTGACATATTGGTGGATAACACGGCCGATCATGCCCTTTTATCATTCATGGACGGGTACGTCGGATACAATCAGATTAAAATGGCAGAAGAGGATATGAGTAAGACCACCTTCATTACACCATGGGGGACTTACTTTTACACCGTTATGCCGTTTGGGCTTATCAATGCCGGGGCCACTTATCAACGGACCGCCACTACTTTGCTACATGACATGATGCACAAAGAAGTGGAGGTCTACGTGGACGATATGATCGTTAAGTCCAAGGATCGAAGCGGGCAAATCACGGCCCTAAGAAAATCTTCATCCGGCTGCGTAAATATAACATGAGACTGAACCCTCAAAAATGCAGTTTTGGGGTAACGTCGGGCAAATTACTGGGCCATATCGTTAGCCAACGCGGCATCGAGGTCGACCCAGCTAAAATCAAAGCCATCACTGAGATGCAACCACCCAAGACCGAAAAAGAAATAAGGGGGTTTCTCGGAAAAATCCAATACATCAGCCGGTTCATTTCAATACTAACCATGGTATGTGAGCCCATCTTCAAAAAAGTGAAGATCGGAGAACGGGTGCTATGGGACGACAAGTGTCAAACCGCCTTTGACAAAATCAAGGAGCATCTGTTTGCTCCGCCGGTATTAATGCCACCTCAACCCGGTCTGCCTTTGTCATTATACCTAACAACGACCGAGACAGCAATGGGGGCTATGCTGGCCCAGACAGTTGATTCAGAAGAACGGGCTATTTGCTACATCAGTAAAAAGTTCCTCGAATACGAATGCAAGTATACAATGCTCGAGAAGACGTGTCTAGCATTGGTTTGGGCCACTAAAAAGCTCCGACATTACATGCTCAGTCACGAGGTACATGTATTATCCAAAATGGATCTTATCAAGTACCTGTTCGAGAAGCCCATCCTCAACGGCAGGATGTCCAGATGGACTTTAATGTTATCTGAGTTCGATCTCAAGTTTGTGCCGTTAAAAGCCATCAAAGGCCGGGTAGTGGCCGAGTTCCTCACCGATAGCCCGATATCTGAAGAAGAGCACACCGACACTTGGGCCTTTCCTGACGAAGACATATTCCATACCGATACCGAGACATGGGATTGGTATTTTGATGGGGCATCCAACTTCCGCGTATTTGGGGTCGGGATTCTGCTAATCTCACCACAAGGAGAACACATCCCGTTATCCATCAAATTGGACTTTGACGTGACCAATAACGCATCCGAATACGAAGCATGCATTCACGGGTTGCAAGCCGCCGCTGATTTAGGGATAACAAACCTCCAGGTCCACGGTGATTCTTCACTGGTCATCAATCAAGCGCTCCAAAAATGGAAAACTCGGAACGCCAATCTCGTGGCTTTCCAAGCATGGGTAAGGGTTTTAGAGAAACAATTCCAGAAGGTGGAATATATCTACCTGCCCCGGGAAGAAAATCAATTTGCAGATGCACTTTCCAAATTAGCATCCCTGCTAAATATATCGGACCATCTTACCAGCATGCCAATCTGTGTTGAAAGACGGTCCGAGTCGGCTTATATCCATGCCATTCAAGATATCGAGATAACTGACCCAAAACCTTGGTATCAATCCGTCCTAACCTACTTGGCAACGGGACAATATCCCTCAGGAACTGAAAACCGGGCCAAAAAGGCCTTACGAAGATTGGCGACCAAATTTGTTCGTACAGACGACGGGCAATTGTACAAAAAGACGGCACAGGGGGCTCTCCTCCTGTGTATCGACAAAATACAGGCCGAAAAGGTCATGGCCGAGGTACACGATGGTGAAAACGGTCCGCATATGAACGCCCATATGCTAGCCCGGAAAATCATGAGGCTCGGATATTACTGGAACACCATGAAAACAGACTGTCAGTTATATGTTAAACACTGCCATAACTGTCAGATCTTTGCCAATGTACAGCATATGTCGTCTTCCCTATTATATACCATGACATCTTCATGACCATTTTCGACATGGGGTATTGACATAATTGGAAAGGTGCACCCTTCCGGGATAGGAGGTCATTGCTTCATTTTAGTGGCCATCGACAACTACTTCACCAAATGGGTCGAAGCCGAGTCATACCGTGTCTTGAACGCCAAGCACGTGGCCAAATTCATCCAGAATAAGATCATCTGCCGATATGGGATCCCATACGAGTTTATCAGTGATAACGGGACCCACTTTCAAGCTGAAACCACTACATTGCTGGTGAAATATAAAATTCAGAGGCATACATCTTCACCTTACCGACCCCAAACAAATGGAACGGTAGAAGCGGCCAATAAAACAATTGTCACCATACTTAAAAAGATGGCTGAGAATTATCGGGATTGGCCCGACAAAATACCCTTTGCCTTATGGGGGTATCGAACTTCAATTCGCACCGTGACCGAAGCAACTCCATATTACCTGACATATGGAATGGAAGCGGTCCAAGCGGTCGAGCTAGAGGTTCCATCTCTCATGATTTTACTTGGAAGCCAAGTACCTGAAGCAGATTGGGTCCAAGCCCGATACGATTCGCTAGTCCTTTTAGACGAACGGCGATCCCGGGCCCTCAACAATATTCAAATATATCAAAAGAGAATCTAATGGGCTTTCAACAAAAGGGTTAGGCCCAGGAACATCAAAGAAGGAGATCTGGTCCTAAAATCGGTTCGTGCCTTACTACCGGTTGACCCAAGAGGAAAATTTAAACCCAATTGGGCTGGGCCATACTTAGTCAAGAAGGTCCTATTAAGGGGAGCAGTAATGCTAACAGACCTGGACGGGAACGAGTTCGTCAGCCCGACCAACTTGGATCAGTTGAAGCGCTACTACCCATAAACCCTATCTCAATGTCATTTGCAAAAATTTATAAAAATCTGTTTTTTTTATAAATTTTCAAATTATAGACAAGTCAATAAGTTAGAATTGATTATTCTATTGTCGCACATCTCGAATTAATAATCTTGATGTATTTCGAAAATTGCAACAAAAATCAAATCAATTTTGAACTACGTTTGGTTTGATTCTGCTAATTGTGGATATGTAGGCAACCCCTCAAAACGGTACAACCACTGCAATAACGAAAAGACGGGAACGGTATTCAATAATATGTCTTTTATTAAATCTCGATAAACTCGGGAATTACAAAAAAAAAAAAAAACCTTGAAATCGGCATACACACAAAAAAAAGCACACCAGAATAATAATAATAATACTCAAATAATAAACGGAGGAGACTAATATCCGGGCATTTTGCCCTTCCCTTTGTCCTTTGGGTCGCGTGGAGCCCGAGGTCACCGGGGTGGGGGCGAGCGTTCCCGAATCACGAGGGGAACCTCCTTAGCACGAACCTGTTTCTTTGACAACGGGTCTTCTATAACAGTCTTCGGCCCAAGTCGGGCCCGCACATGCTCGGGTAATCTATCCCGTGGGCCAAGTCGGTCCTGCACGGCTAATCTTGGGGCTAGTCTCCTCTCCAAGTCAGTATGGGGGATCACCTTCCCCCAAGCACCTTTAGGACTAGACCCTTCAGCTTGACATTAGGCGAACTAGGGTGGCCGGAGTGTCTCCTTCATCAAAGAAGCCCCTGTTGTCTTTAGCCTGCTCCCTTCGCAGCAAATCGAAATCCTCATCAACCTTCAGAGCAGCTCGAGCTTTGGCATCACCTGCTCTAGTCCATTTTATATAGGAGTCTGAAACCCAGATCGAATGGCGAGATTTGGAAATAGGCCAAGTATGCCGGGTGTACCATCTCTACATCCAGGTATCACACATCACATCAGTCAGTTGGGTAGGGTCACTCACAACTGCTTCAATTTCTGGTATTCGCTGGGATCGTCCATACTGCCTTAGTATGCGGTCCGGGTAGAGATGAACCGTTTGCCTGAAAGACGGGATTACTTGGTAACGAGCTCTGTCGCTCGGGTCCAAGCCGGTCCAAACGTAGATGGGCCACCACGGCACAACCCATCAAATTAGCCGACCACCATGCATTGATAGCACTACGTCCCAGTATTTCTGAGTAATCTGGCGAGAAAATCAATAGCCCGTCTCCTCGTCATCAGCTGGTTGTGACGGTAGTTGTTGGCATCAAGGGGAGGATCTATCACTGATAGCCTCTCATATAGCCAAATCTGAAAAAGGAAACAAAACGTGAGTTCCCAAGGTAAAATAGGCGTCCGCCTGATGACACTCGATCGAGTGCCAGGTTGACTCGGTCGAGTGGCATCCCTGGGAGCGAACAGGGGGCTTTTTACGAAGGCACTCGATCGAGTGCCAGGGTGACTCGATCGAGTGTCCACTGCAGCAGTCAAAATCTCGAAAAAAATTAAAAAAAATCAAGAAATCGAGAAAAAAATAAAAAACCGACATACTTGCAGCAAACGGGTACTTCCGGTGAGACGGACGGACGAATCCCTCTTACGATTGTCCAAGCCTTGGATTATTTCACCCGTAATCAGCCAAGCCGGGCTGTGCTCCGTATCCATTAAATTAACCACGGTCAAGAGACAGATGTTTCCCATGCTAGATAATAAATCCATGTGACCTTCAAAAGCATAAACATGGAGCATACAAAAAGAGAAGGCCCTACGGCTATGAATCGATCTGACCCTAACATCATGCGGGTTCATAAATTTCTCAGCCAGATCAATTAAGGAAACTGTGTTGTCGTCTCTAGCCATTCGGGATACCTCGTTGTGAGAAAGCCCTAAAAATTCTCTAAGCTTCCTCCTTGGGTCGTAGATCGAGTACGAGACGGCAGGACGAAGTACCGGATTCCATCCTCCTACGGCAGCAATCTCCTCAGGTAAAGGGCATACTTCGCCCCGAGGAAAGGCAAACACATGATATATGTCGTCCCAATAAGACAAGCAGACATCCAAGAAGTAGCGATCAACCTGCATCTGACGGAATGTATACAGTTGGGCAATACCCGTCTGGTTCAAAGCCACCCTATCGCCATCCCTAAAGCATCAGGACCATTCTTGCAACATGACGGTCAATCGGTCAACACCCATGGTTAAAATTCTTAAGGAGGAATATATAGCATCAACCTTACAAATTTCTTTCCATATCTTTCCTTGAACAATAGTTTCCTAATCCTAAACGGAATCAACCCATAAGCCTAGTCCCGATACTAGCACAAAAATAAGCATCCCGGACTTTCCTAATTTCTTTAGGAGTCAAAATTTCCAAAAAAAATTCCAAATTTCAAAATTTCGAAAATTCAAAAATTCATTTTTCCCCAGCGCGAGTCATTTTACTACTTACGTGTTGCATGCAAATTTTATGTGACTTATACAGGTACGACTCGAACAGGGACATGCTACCCACTAAATCTCCCCAACGGAAGCCCAAGGCGGCATTTACACAGGGATGGGCCCATATACAGGCACACCCGGGACCTACACGACAAGTCCGATTCCCCAGCTGAAAGCCCGAGGCGGCATTTTCCCCGGAATAATACGGGATGGGCCCACAAAAAGGCGCACCCAGACTTACGCGACAAGTCCAAGTTCCACACGGAGGTATTATCATCAACTCAGGTATGACTTCTATCTTATGGCTGGCGAGCCCTTTTACGCAAGTCTAATGGACTATAAACGACCCGATCGGAAGACTACCGGATCTTAATCGGTTTGGTAGCTACTCTGACTTTCGCCTTGTCCAAGCCTCAGTCAGAGTGGGGGCTTTGTAGACACCCGCATTTTGACCGCCAGGTGTCTATGGCAGTTTCCAAAAAACACCCGATGATGATCGGACGCTAACGTGTTTCTACGCGCTCGGATATGGGCTCAAAACCATTAGTTGCTGGCTAATGCACTTACGGAGTACAAATCTCACAAAACTGACCTCAAATTCAGGCCCGGTGGGTTGTTCCCAGTCAAACAAGACTAATTTGGGTCAAAACCGACACCGGAAATAAAACCGACTTTTAGCGATTGGGTCAACCCCGGTCAAAGTCGTCTCCGAAACATACAAAACAGCCATATAAGCATCAAAAGTCCAAGTCAAACTCAAAACCAAAAAGACATCCAAAGTCACGGTCCAAAACAGTGGACCCGCGTGACACAGCTGAGCCACTCGATCGAGTGCTCAGCCCACTCGATCGAGTGGGCCTTATTCAGGCCCCACTGCAGGCACACCGGGCCACTCGACCGAGTCAGCTGGTTACTCAGTCGAGTAACCCTAGACGGGGGTCATGGCCTAGCCTATATAAACACCCCCATGCACAACCTTTCAAACATCTTTCACCACTTTCAAAAACCCTAATTCTACAACACTCAAACCCTAATACTACAAACCCTAAACCTAGCTTTAGGAATTCGAAACCCTAACCACCACAACTCAACTTGCATACTCGATAATCTCGTGCTAGTCACCACTACGAGTCCCGTCCGAGCATAAGAAACATGTTGGTTGAGGGTGCCAATTCCCGCTCTTCTCCTTTCTCCTCTTTTTCGCATCGTGTCGTCTATTATCATTGTCGTTGTCTCGTTTTTTTATATTTTTTTTGGCGTCCTAATATCGATAATATAACTAGTATAAAACATTAAATTATTCGTCGATTCGTGTCGAGCATGAGTGATGGTGGGATAAGGAAACCCGAATATACAAGTGTACTGCACACAGCGTTGCCGGTCGCTTGTCCCATCACCCCGATTGCTTGATTGTTGAGACGAATTAACATCAACCCTGATTTTCTTATTTTATCGTCATTATCGCAATCTTCATCCATTCTAAAACCTATTTTCAAAACATACCTTTTTATAAGGGTCGAAACCCGTTGATGCGGATCCGACATCAAACAATTCGCAAGAATTAATTGTGATATCGGGATGCGGAGGGAATCAAGTCTTTCAATTCTAGCATAGCGTCGAACACTTAGATTCGATGCTAATTTCATAATTAGACGTCGAATCTAACGGTCTAGTCACATAAATTAATTAACGCGATTTCTATTGATGCTAAAATAATTGTTATACAATTCGTCAGAATTACGACATTATTAAACGCGGAGGAAATCTACTCATATCGCGATACTTAATTTAAGACGACTTAAATCAATTTTCTCTTATTTTCACTCTAGTATTCCATATCGATTCAATAATCGAATATGGGATACAACGAGTATTCAAATTTAGAATCGAGTATAAATCCCATAATATTTATATCCGATTCAACAAAATCAATGATTTATAAAATCCGGGTCGAGCATAAATTGTGCAATATTTATGTCTGATTCGGCAAAATCATCGAATTATCAAAAATCAAAAGCAATTTCAAAACCGATACAAAATTGCGAACGAACCCCATGTTCGTACAGGGGGCACTCGACCGAGTGTCTTGTCCACTCGGTCGAGTGGCACCCAAAAAACCGAAATAGAATGCATTTACGACCTCCACTCGGTCGAGTCTCACAGTGACTCGGTCGAGTGGCAACGTAGTCGGTCGAGTTGTTCAGTAACTCGATCGAGTAGGGTCTAAAATACGGGACAGAATCATTTTCAGAGGTCCACTCGGTCGAGTCCCGCAATGACTCGGTCGAGTGGCCCTTTATCACATCAAAATCGTGAGTCCTACATTGTCCTTTAGTTTCGATAATATTTTTAAGACTTAGGTCAACGCGTGTTAATCAATCACGTGGAATGCCATTTCAAAACCATACATCATCGTGTCTACATCATTCAATAATTTGCAAATCGTTATTATCATAATATCGTTACTAACCGTTTGCTATTTTTCTTGTTGATTTATCGTTTGTTTTAACGTACTAAAATGAACCCACATGCTAAAATTCAACTTCGACGTTAGAATTAATGCATTAAATTGACATAGAAACCCTTTTCAATTTCATTCACATGCTTAGGGAAAACAACGTTTGCATAAGCATTTTTCACCGAATTACTAACGCGCGTATTAGAAAGTCATTCGAGATCTTAGTAGAGGCCGCTAGTGGGGGCGGGGTTGAGTGTCCTTTGTGGACTTCCCAACACGTACCCTCACCCCTTACTCAGAACCATGGTTTCCGGATATCCGAATCCATTGGAATACGAGAGTCATTCAATACACGGTATCCGAATGCCGGTATCGGTATCAAATGCAAAGGGACAAGCCCAATAAACTCTGACATCGGAAATGGGCCATACTTTGTGCATGGCCCACTACGACATAGAGTGGGTTCGAACGGGCCTGAACTCCCACAAAGTTCGGTGGCGACTCCACTTCAATTTAAATTTCAATTCGATCCATTCTCATATGGAGATTCATTCGCCTACCCAAACCCGCGCGTGGCCGCGTCGGGGTGGACCTATGTCATGTCCACAGGAAGAAATGATTTTTTTTTGAAAATGTTGAAAATTTCGAAATCTTTTAAAATGGAAATTGGAATGCTCGGGATGACTTAATTCCTGTATCGGATTCTGAAGAGGATTCCTAAAGTCCTTAGGTTATGCCTGTATGCTTATGTGAATTAAGAGTTATGATAAGAATCCCTACTCCTAGGGCAATTAGGAAAGGATTTTCTATTATAAATAGAGGGTTCCTTGCTTCAATTTTCATATCTCAACCCAAATCTTCCTCTTTTTTCTTAAAATCCTTTGGACTTTTAAGAAAAAGCTCTTATTATGGGTATCGAACATTTGACCGCAATGCTTCAGACGTGGGCCCAATATTTTCGAGATGAAGACAAAGTTCAGCTGAATCAAATGGGAATTGTTGCTTTATTCCCGCTCCAACGACTTAGGGTAGATTCGCACTTCCTGGATGCTTGTCTATCCTTTTGGGATACTACTCACCATGTTTTTGCGTTCCCTCGTGGGGAATTATGCCCTCTTCTTGAAGAAATTGCAGCTATCGGCGGTTGGTGTCCTAGCGCTCGTCCCGCTATTCCTCCGTTTTATCCTGACCCGAGGAGGAGATTGAGAGACTTTCTTGGCTTGTCCCATGCCGAGACGGACCGTATGGTGAAGGGAGACTCCGTTTCTTTTTTTGACTTGGCCGAAAAATTTATGAATTCTGGCGGCGTTCGAGTTACTCCCACCCATAGGCGTAGGGCTTTCGCTTTTTGCATGTTACATCGATACGCCTTCGAAGGAAAAATGGATGTTGACTTGTGCTTGGGCCAGATTCGGCTGATTGGCATAGTTGATCAGATGAAGACGGGACACAGCCTGGCTTGGTTGGTAACCGGAGAGATCATCATGGGCCTCGATGCTAGAAAACTCGATTCAGACCGATAATTAATGGGAAGTACCCGTCTTTTACAGGTTATCTCGCTTCTTCTTTTTTCTCATTTTTTTTTGCAAAATTATGACGTACAGGGGTCACTCGATTGAGTGGGTCCGTCACTCGATCGAGTGACCTCGATAAAAACCTCCTATTTGTCTCCAGACGAGCCACTCGATCGAGTCGGACATGACACTCGATCGAGTGCCTTCCAGCGGACAGGGGCTTACTTACGGAAATTCGTTTGTGTTTTTTTTAGATTTGGCTTTCCGAGCGCTTGTCGATCATAGAGCCCCCGATGAGCATATCCAAATACCGCAACAGCCATATTAGCTCAAGGAAACGGCGGATAAGCTCGAGCCATCACATAAACCGTACTTACTAGGACGAGGAGCTAAGATTCCATGGTGGGCCCTTGATTAGGTGGACCGTTATTTGGTGGTTTCTCTCGAAGTTGACGGGCCTGGCTATGAGAGACAAAGCCCGTTACCAGGTGATTTTATCCTTGGACTGGACCATCCATATCTACGAGGACCGCATTCTAAGGCAGTTCGGTTCGTTTCAGCAGATCCCTGAAACTGAAGCAATTATCAGTGCTTCGCTCCAATTGACAGACGCTACGTGTGACACGTGGCTACAACGCTGGTTTACCCGTGCCATATGGACCATACCCCGCCCTTGCCAAACTGTTTGAGTTTTGGAATCGTATCGCAAATGGACTTCCGAAGAATCTGAGGAGGCCCGTAAGGCGTTGAAGACTAACGAGGCTTTCGACTTAGTTCGCCGGGAGACGGTAAAAGATAATAGGGGATTCTTTGACACAGGAGAAACCCCTTCTACCCTTGTCCGATTGGAGTCGGGTTCTAAATAAAAGACTAAGACTCGTGCTAAAGAGAGCGGTGTTAGTGGCTCTCAGGGACAATTAAGCCCCCGGACGGATTTAGAGAGAAGGCTAGGGCCGAGACTGGCGGCTCGAGAACGACTGGGTCCATGAGACCGGTTGCCAGAAAGGGTGCGGGCCCGACTTGGGCCGACTGAGGTGATTGAGGACTCGAGGTCGAAGAAATGAGTCCGGACCAAGGAGGTTCCTGTGGTGATTCGGGAACGCTCACCTCCGCGCCGTCACCAGTGGACGGAAAGAGAAGCCAAGGACAAGGGAAAGGGCATGATGCCCTAAATACCAAGCCCTTAGTTTTTTTTATTATTTAAGTATTACTATTATTTATTTATTTTTGTGTGTGTTGTTTTTTTTGGAATTTTTTGAATTTTAGTAATTTTCCGAGTTTATCGGATTTTCTTTTTATTTTGAAATAAATAAAGGGAGTTTATTATTTAAACAGTTCCTGTTTTTTCTTGATTGCAGTGGTTGTGCCCTTTTGAGGGGCTGCCTACGTGTCCACTATTAGCGGAATCAAACCAAACGTAGTTCAGACTAATTTGTAATCTCGAAATACACCAATACTATTGGTTCAAGATTTTTGTAACAGTAGAATAAATAATTTTAGCTTTTGAGTTGCTTTTGAAAGTTTATTTGTAAAAAATGATTTTAATAAACTTTGCTAATGACATTGAGAAAGGGCTTTAAGGGTAGTAACGCTTTAGTTGGTCTAGGTTGGTTGGGTTGACAAACTCGTTCCCGTCCAGGTCCGTCAGCATTACAGCTCTGCCTGATAGAATCTTTTTAACCAGATATGGCCCGGCCCAATTAGGTTTGAATTTTCTTCTCGGGTCTACTGGTAATAAGGCTCGAACAGACTTGAGAACCAAATCCCCTTCTTTGATGTTTCTGGGCCTTCCCCTTTTATTGAAGGCCCGTTGGATCCTCTTTTAATATATCTGGATGTTATTGAGAGCACGAGATCGTCGTTCATCCAATAGGACTAGCGAGTCATACCGTGCTCGAACCCAATCAGCTTCGGGTACTTGACTTTCGAGCAGAATCCTAAGGGAAGGCACTTCCAACTCGACAGGATGGATAGCTTCCATCCCGTTTGTAAGGTAATACGGCGTTGCTCTGGTTGTACTGCGAATAGACGTCCGGTATCCCCATAATGCAAAGGGTATTTTATCGGGCCAGTCCTGGTAATTATCAGCCACCTTTTTTAGTATGGTGACAATCGTTTTATTATCCGCTTCTACCGCTCCATTGGTTTGGGGTCGGTAAGGTGAAGATGTGCGCCTCTGAATCTTATACATGGTTAGTAGGGCTGCTATTTCGGCTTGAAAATGGATCCCATGATCACTGATAAATTCGTGCGGGATCCCGTATCGGCATATTATCCTGTTTTGGATAAACTTGGCAACATGCTTGGCGTTGAGAATACGATAAGATTCGGCTTCGACCCACTTGGTGAAATAGTCGATAGCTACCAAAATGAAACAATGTCCGCCGGTACCCGAAGGATTTATCTTCCCGATTATGTCGATACCCCATGTCGAAAATGGCCAAGGTGACGTCATGGTATATAATAGGGATGACGGCATATGTTGAACATTAGCAAAGGTTTGACAGTTATGGCAATGCTTGACGTATAGCTGGTAGTCGTTTCCATATTACTCCAGTAGTATCCAAGTCTCATGATTTTTCGGACTAACATTTGGGCATTCATATGCGGACCGCACTCACCATCGTGTACTTCGGCCATGACCTTCTCAGCTTTAGATTTATCAACACATAGGAGAAGAACCCCATGTGCCATTTTTTTGTATAATTGCTCGTCGTCGGTACGGACAAATTGGGTTTCTTGCCTTCGTAAGGCTTTCTTGGCTCGACTATCGGCCCCGGGAGGGTATTCTCCGTTTGTCAGGAAGGTTAGCACAGCTTGATACCATGGCTCGGGATCAGGTATCTTGATATCTTCAATATCATGGATGTACGCCGGCTCGGACCGTCTTTCGACACAAATTGGCATACTGGTCATGTGATTGGGAATATTTAGTAAAGATGCCAGTTTTGACAGTGCATCTGCAAACTGATTTTCTTCCCGAGGCAGGTATATATACTCTACCTTTTGGAATTGCTTCTCGAGATCCCTTACTCGTGCCTGGTAGGCCACGAGGTTGGCGTTCCGAGTTTTCCATTTCTGAAGTGCTTGGTAACTGACCAGGGATGAGTCACCGTGTACCCGGAGGTTTGTGACCCCCAAATCGGCGGCGGCCTGTAGCCCGTGGATGCATGCTTCATATTTTGCGGCATTATTCGTAACGTCAAAGTCCAGTTTGATGGATACGGGAGTATGTTCCCCTTTTGGCAAGATTAAAAGAATTCCGACTCCGAATCCTTGAAAATTGGATGCCCCGTCGAAGTATAAGTCCCATGTTTCGGTATCAGTGTAGAAAATGGCCTCATCTGGGAAGGACCAAGTGTCGGTGTGTCCTTCTTCAGTTACGGGACTGTCGGCGAGAAACTCGGCTACTACCCGGCCTTTGATGGCTTTCAACGGCACGAATTTTAGGGCGAACTCTGCCAACATTAGAGTCCATCTAGATATCCTGTCATTAAGAATGGGCTTTTCGAAGAGGTACTTGATCGGATCCATTTTGGATAATAACTGTACTTCGTAGCTGAGCATGTAATGTCAGAGCTTCTTAGTGGCCCAGACCAAATCTAAACATGTCTTTTCGAGCATGGTGTATTTACACTCGTACTCTAAAAACTTTTTGCTAATGTAGTAGATAGCCCGTTCTTCATAATTGACCGTCTAAGCTAGCATAGCCCCCATGGTTGTCTCGGTTGTTGTTAGGTATAACGACAAAGGCAAACCGGGTTGAGGTGGCATCAAAACTGGCGGTGCCGACAAGATTTCTTTGATTCTATCAAAGGCCACTTGACACTTATCGTCCCATAATATTCGTTCTCCTATCTTCAGTTTCTTGAAGATCGGTTCACATACCATGGTTAATTTTGAAATGAACCTTCTGATGTACTGGACTTTCCCGAGAAATCCCCTTATTTCTTTTTCGGTTCTAGGAGGCTGCATCTCGGTAATGGCCTTGATTTTAGCTGGATCGACTTCGATGCCGCGTTGGCTAATGATATGACCCAGTAATTTGCCAGAAGTTACCCCGAAACTGCATTTCTGAGGGTTTAATCTCATGTTGTACTTGCGTAATCAGGTGAATAATTTTCTCAGGGCGGTGATGTAACCGTCCCTGTTCTAAGACTTGACGATCATATCATCAACATAAACTTCCACGTACTTCTTTATGCATCATGTCGTGTAATAAGTTGTGGCGGTTCGTTGATAAGTGGCCCCGACATTAATGAGACCGAACGGCATAACAGTATAGCAATAAGTACCCCAAGGTTTAATGAAGGTGGTTTTGTCCATATCTTCTTCTGCCATATTTATCTGGTTATACCCTGCATACCCGTCCATAAATGATAGAAGGGCATGATCAGCTGTGTTATCCACCAATATGTCGATGTGTGGTAACGGGAAATCGTCTTTCGGGCTCGCCTTGTTAAGATCCCAAAAATCTACGCAGACACGCACCTTACCGTCCTTTTTAGGAACCGGTACGATGTTTGCAACCCAGTCCGGTTATTCGGACACTTGTATGAAGCCGACTTTGAATTGTTTATCGACTTCTTCCTTGACCTTAAGGGACCATTCGGGCCTCATTCGGCGGAGCTTCTGTTTAACTGGTTTGAACCCGTCCTTGATCGGTATATGGTGCTCGGCTATTTCTCGGTCTATCCCGGGCATGTCCTTGTAGGACCATGCGAAGACGTATTTGAATTCTTGAAGGAGGCTTGTGAACTGTTGTCTCTCCTCGGGATCTAAGGATAACCCTATCTCAAGTATCTGAGGCTCTAAGGTTGTTCCCACGTTTATGGACTCGGTTTCTTCGATTACCGGGTTTCGGGACTCCCTTTGCTCTAGTTCTCGATCAGATGTGAGGGTAGGGGTACCTGTTCGTCGGGTTTCTCAATGTCATAGCACAAAATATATTTGAAATTGAAAGCATTTTGAAAATGAGACAAGTCGTAAGCAGAACGGTTGTTATTATTGATTGTAAACTTAGAAAATAACTCGAAAAGAGCTGCCATCTGATCGTTAGTTAGTGGCGAGATAGGCAAAGCGTTCGGGACAGACCCCGAAACACCAGGAGTAACTAAAGGGAGAAGGGTGGTTATAGGAGTGACCCTAGCACCGGACTCACTAGACTCGATTTCAGACTCAGACTCGGACTCAGACTCAGATTCGGGCATTTCTCCTTCTCCGGCGATAAGCTTGTAAGTCTTTCGTTGACTGTCAGTCCATTTGACAGTCTTCCTCCAGGCTCTCTTTCCCGTCTCGGATCCTACATCCGAGATTAGCTTAGTCGGATCAAACTTATGGCTGCGAAGAATAAGGTTAACCAGATCCTCCTTTGGTGTTGGGGCCGCGAATTCCTCCCGGAAAAGTAGCCCCAGGACAGGCTCAATGCTGTTGGGATTTTCCGACTGGACGAGCGCGAAGACATTATCTGGAAAGTAGTTACAGTCCTTGGCCAAGTGGGCCCCAAGGTGCATAGCATTGGGTTGGTATAGACCAACCTGGACAGCCCCGAATAATGGTGTGACAAAGTAGTCAGTTAGTCGTTGGCTATAAGGGCTCAAGTGGATGCCCTTGATGAGATTACAGGCCTTTTCAATTCCTGCTCGGACGACATTATCCGGAGTTATAGCATAACGGAGGCCGAAGTGAGAGTCTTCGTTCTTGAGAATCTCGATAATCTTCCCAGCTGGAAAATTGTGTCGGGAGGTTGCACCCGGCAGATACCCTAGGTTTTGTAGCATCGTGTCAATGCTAGTTGTGAAATAGGGTCGGAAAAGGTACGCCTCTTCGATCATTCCTATGAAATCAAACCCCCAGAGATCATTGCGTCCCGAGGTGTTGCAGTTAGCAACCGTCATAGGGGTTGCCTCCAAGGTGATGACACTATCGTGCAAAGGTAGCTTGATTTTCCGGTGTAGGGTAGAGGATACAGCCTTGACTGCGTGGATCCATGGCCTCCCAAGGAGCAGGTTAAAGGATGAAGTGACATCGATTACTTGGAACTCCAGTTCCTTTTCTATCGGGCCTATTATGATAGTTAGTTTCACGGCCCCATCTACCGACCTCGGGCTTCCGTCGAAAGCCTGGATAGTTTGAGCGGTCGGAACATAGTCAGCCTCGGTAATACCGAGGGCTTTAGCGGTCCTCAAGGGGAGGACGTTGACTGCTGACCCATCGTCGATTAGGGTCATCGGGAGGTACTTTCCACGGCAGATTACCGTGATATAGAGGGCCATGTTGTGGGTAGTCCCGAATGATGGTAGATCGGCTTCCGAGAAGGTGATTTGTGGGCCTTCTTCCTTAGCTTTGCCCTTTAGGTAGGGCAGGACCGTGGCTACCATTTCAGCTGGGGTAGCCATAGAGTCGATCTTGACTTGATCGAGGGCCTTAGTGAGTGCCTCCCGATGTTCTTGTGAGCTGACTAAGAGTTGCCATATAGAGAGGTCAACTCGAGTCTTCTTAAGCTGCTTCACGAGAGCCTTTTCAGTGGTTGGCTCTTCCGGGACGGCTTCTACCCTAACTGGTTCAGTGACGGTTATTGAAGCAGGAGCGTCCCTAAGGTGGTTACTGGCTAAAGCCTTGGACTTAGCCTTTTGGATGTCCTCGGGAGTGATGGGGACAGCTTCCCCTTTGGTGAGGTACACATCGTCCTCGTCATCGCACCAGATCCCGTTTATTTGCGGGATAAAGGGAGAAATGAGGTGTGAGCAATCAATTACTTCTCCGGACAAAATGGCGTGAGTAGCTAAAGAGTTGTCCTTGTTACTGGACTTGCCTCCGGGTAAAGGGATCTTGCCACTCTCGATGAGATCCTGGATAAGATGTTTTAGTTTCCAACATTTCTTGGTGTCGTGCCCATTGCCTCGATGATACTGGCAGTAGGCCTGGATGTTGTAGGCCTTGGAAGGACGCTCGACCGGGACTTCGGGCGTTGGGCCTATCGGTTGGATAAGGCCCTTCAACGATAGCCTTTGTAAGGCATGAGTATAGGTAGTACCTATGTCGGTGAATACCCGAGGTGTGGTATTCCTCTTGGACGGGGTATCAAGTAGATTAACCTCGTCAAAAATTCTACGAGTAGCAGCTGCGGATGTGGGCTTGCTTGTGGATGAGCTGGCCCCTTGATAGCCTTTGGTAGAGGCCTTGGTAAGGCTCTCTAGTCTCAAATCATCCTCAATTCTCGTCCCCATTTCAGTTAAGGTGGCGAAATTAGGTATGACAGTGTACCGGAGATGGACCCGATAGAAGGGGAGGAGGTTCTTCACGAAGGCCTCCACTAGCACTTTCTCGTTGGTCTTATCGACCAACTTGACGCTCTCGGCCCTCCAGCGTTGAAGGTATTTCGTAAATCCTTCCTTGGCTTCCTGGGCCATGACTTCCAAGGTGCGCATCGTGGTCTGGATTTCAGTGTTGTCGGCATAATTCCGAGCAAATTCCGTAGCCACATCATCCCAAGTTTTGTATTTCTTGGAATCAAGCCTGTAGTACCAGGCTTTTGGATGCTTCTCGAGGGAAGAAGCGAAAAGGTGCTTGAACATGGTCGATTTGACCCCTTTAACAGCCATGAATTCTTTGAAGGCCCGGATATGGAGTACCGGGTCTTCAGTCCCGTCGAACATTGGCAGGCCCGTAAGGTTGAGGTTAGCGGGCAGTTCGTCGGTCAGAGGCGAGTAGGCTCGGGCATTCTCCGTGTGGATAGTCTTATTGGTCGACAGATGGACCTGCTCTTCCAGCTTTCGGACCGCGCTGACGACTTCAGCTAGGGGTCCGGTGGTCTCGACCCCACCATAGGGAGTTCCTTGTTCTACGACGCTAACACGGGTAAGGATGGCTATCTGATCTTCCCTCATTTTTGTTAATTAGGTCTCCATCTTAGCCAACGAGGCTGTCAACTGGTTTATGGATTCTTGCATTTTATGGCGTCTGGTTACCGGTGGCCTATCTGTAAGAATACCGCGTAATCAGAAACGGGTCCAGATCCTAGAATAAAACAGTACATCCTGAGCAAGGAAAAGACTAGACGAGAAAAAGACTCGAGATTGACATCTAGACGGGTGACTCGTAGTGGTGGGCCTTCCTTAGGATTCGGCTGAGTGGGCCTAGTCCTGTTCGAAAGAAGGTCCATGTGAGACTTTCCCCATACTTTGGACTCAAATGTGTAAACGGGCTTCCCTTTGTAGGAGTTCGTCCTACGCAGGTGGGTTGTGCCTTGACAAATAAGGCGGACTGGGATAGGGAGGAAACCCGTGATGTAGGATCGACGGATTTTCGACGCTAGAGATTTCGACAACTTATAACAAGACCCGACACTACTAAATACGGGAAGTCCTAAGAAGAGGAAAGTTTTGAAAAGGAAAATTTGGATTTAGAAAAAAAATCCGAAAAAAAAAAACGGATTGGAGGGCCCAATTTTTTTGAAAATCGGAAAATGTTATCGAGCCGGAACTTTTGAAGGTTTGGAAAAATTTCGGGCAGCATACCAGCTAGAAATAGGCTATTTTGAGTCAAAATCATAAGTCCTAAATTCGGTAGCTTTCCGGGTTTTGAAAAATGGATAATTTTGAAAAGATACAAGTTTTTTGAAATAACGGTTTTTGAAAAATGTGACATGTAAATCAAGTAGCTCGTAGTCACGGAAGCAGTATAACGGCACCATGTATGCTTTTAATCTAAGTCTCGGTCGGTCGAAATAGGGTCTATACCAACAACGATGGCTTTCTCGTAAATCAAGACGGACTTCCTAAGCCGAATTGGACTTAGAACATGTCGTAAAACCCATACGAGTTCTGCCATCGGAATCTTTAGCGCACCCATTTAGGAATGCACCACGGTATAGTGGGACGTCGGTCACCAGTAACCGACCCGGGAAAGAATTGGGTTATGCATGAACCATCGAACTAAAATGCGGACATTAATAATCGAACGATTTCTTTTCGAGTCTCACCCTGAGAACCCCGATGACAAGTGGTACATCAGGTTTCCCCAGCGGAGTCGCCAAATTGTGGACATGACATAGGTCCACCCCGACGCGGTCACGCGCGGGTTGGGGGCGGCGAATGAATCTCGTGTAAGATGGATCTCGGATTGAAATTTAAATCGAAGTTGGAGTCGCCACCGAATTTTGTGGGAATTCGGACCCGTTCGAACCCACTCCATGTCGTAGTGGGCCGCACACAAAGTACGGCCCATTCCGATTTTAGAGTTTATTGGGTTCGTCCCTTTGCATTGTGATACCGATACCGACATTATCGGTTATCGTGTATTGAATGACTCTCGTATGCCAATGGTTTCGGACATCCGGAAACCACAGTTCTGAGTAAGGGGTGAGGGTACGTGTTGAGAAGTTCACAAAGAACACCCAACCCCGCCCGCACTTAGCGGCCTTTACTAAGATATCGTTCGTTGTTCGTGTACGCGTGTTAATTTGACGGTTGAATGTTATGCAAACAAGGCGTTTTGACTAAACATGTGACTTATGTTTTAACTACGTCGTTTAATGCATCTAAACTAACGTCAAAGTTGTTTTAGCATGTGATGTTCATTTTAGTATAATAAAACAAACAACAAAATAAAAGAAAAGAGCGACAACAGATTACAATATACGAGTGGCATACCACCCGGAATTACAATGCTCCAAAAGATGCAATAATTGCGATAATAGGGAAAAGTAAGAGCTAGAAGATGTAGACATGGCATGAAACATGGTTTTGAAAATATAAACACGTGATAGACTTGACACGCGACGACCGAAGTCATTAAATAATTTTGTCGGGACTCGAGATATGATGAAAAACTCGCTGTTTTGCTGTAGCCAGAGCCACACGATCGAGTTGGCAAGGCACTCGATCGAGTGCCCCCTGTACGGACTGTTGTCCGGTTTGATTTTGACTTGAAAATTGCTTTTGGTTTCGGGAATCGATAATTTGGTTAAGTCGCGTAAAAATATAGTGTAATTTATACTCGACTTGAATATTGATACTCGTAATATTCGCTATTTGATTATAGAATCAATATCGGATATTTAGAGTGGATTTTGAAAATTAGTAAAAAGTTGTTTCGAAAATCGTTTTGAATGTTGTTAAGACGAGATAATTCCTCCGCGTTGTAATATTGTAATTACTCGACTTCAACGGTATTATGCTTAACATGATTTGATAATTGATACCTTTAGATCCGATATTCGACTATAAAGTCGATATTGAATCCTAGGGATGACGCTCTACGATAGTAGTAAAATTAATAACGATATTAGAAACGATAGAAAGGAAAAAAATAAATGAAAAACGATGTTGATGACACTTGACGATGGACGACGACGGACAGAAAAAACGAGAAGAAGAAAGAGAGGAAAGAGAGATCAGGATTTGTAACACCCTCAACCTACATGCTAATTTCGCCCTCGATCACGGACTCGTAGTAGCGGCGCTTGTGTAAGAGTAACAAGGATATAGGAGGAGTTAAGATGTTGTATTTTGGATCGGTTTTCCTATAGGATTTCTAGGGAAAATCGGGACGTTATTTCGGTATGGTTTGCCTAAGTTTGCTAGAAATTCGGGTTGTGAGTTGACGTCGGGATATTATGAATGTGCGTTGTGATTGATGCTAATAATTGGTGTCCTTAATTGTGTTGCGGGGGTGGGGTATTTATAGGATGAAATACCCGACTTGGGATAGGAGATTGGTGACTTGCAAAGGAAGAAAACAACCGGTTGAGGTGAAGTGGGATTCCGTTTGTGGATAGGAAAGGAAACCCGATCTCGGCTGGAAAAGAGGGTCACTCGACCGAGTGGTGCATGGCACTCGATCGAGTGCCCGGTCTAACCCCGGTTTTGGTGCGTCTTCGGAAACCACTCGAGCGAGTGAGCCGGTCCACTCGATCGAGTGGGATTGAGCCGGGTAGGAGTCTTCTTAGAGATCGAGTTTCGTTCTTTTTTGGAGAGTTTTAGTTGCTTAAATCCTCTTTATTGCTGATTTTTGTGGGTATTCGACTTCGAGTTGGATTCTAGAGAGCTGCGTGGCAGATTTTTATGGCTCGGAAATGCCTTTGACCGGGGTTTGACCCGGTCGCTAAAAGATGGTTTTGCCCTTGGTCTCGGTTTTGACCCAAATTAGTCTCATTTGACTGGAAACGACCCACTAGGCCTGAATTTAAGGTCGTTCTGGTGAGATTTTTACTCCGCTAAAAGCTCGCGCCAATTACTACTGATTCCGAGTCCAAAATCGAGCGTATTAAGTCATGTTTACGTCCGATCATCATCGGGTGTTTTTCGGAAACTGCTATAGACACCTGGCGGTCAAAATGTGGGTGTCTACACCTAGGTTCAACCCACTTCTCGGAGAAAGGCGAGAGGTTTAGCACTAAGATTTTGTTGTTCTTGGCTAACTTGAGTCAGTTGAAACGTTTCGACTGGGCGACAGCGGGTTTCGCGGAGATCACCCGTTGTTTGAAGGCTATGGTGAGGCCGCAGAGGGTGGCCTCGGACTCATACCTATTGTGGGTCCAGGTCTCATGTTGGAGGTAATTTACTTAACTTAGCTTGTACTTGGTTCGTATTTCTGCCGGTTTTGTTTTGTTCATTGATGGTGCCTCAGGTTTTGCGGGTTTGGATCTACTCTTATTTTCCGAGATTGGCACCTAAGATGGTACCGGTTCACCCAGCCAGGTTCTCAGCTGGAATCGAGTGGAGATTGGCTCAGACCAAGACAACGACGAGCTATTACTCGACGAAGAACGTGCTGGTGAACCAACTGCGTCTCGAGGATGTAAGTTTTTATTCATTTGTTTTCCTAGGTAGCCCCCAAGGTTTGGAGTTTTGAAATGTAGTGGATGCTTGGTTTTGCAGATTGTGACCCGTCCTTGGGCCAACTAAGATGGCTTGCCCGAGTATGTGGCAGTAGAGTTGAGGCCGAGGAGCTACCGGAGGATGCTCCTCCCCGCACAATTTTGCCCGATTTGGTATATGGGGGAGAGGCTAGTGTGCCAGTGCCTCTACGACGAGTTTAGGGTTCCGATTTGACCCTCCCCGGACCATGTTTAGGCCTCCTACTACGGTTCAGGCGCGTGAAGATAGGGATGGTGAGGGAAGTGAGGCGTTACTGGTGCCTGATGCCTCGTACATGTCCCATGTCTGCTAGCGGTTGGCTTGTCACCGCATCGTGGTAAGTATTTGATTGTTATTTGTTTGTTTCTACTTTTGGGTTTGGGTTTGGGTTGGTTGTATTTTGAAATGGTGTGTTTTTTTTTGCTTTATTTTTTAGCTGGTTGATCCAGCTGACGTCGTTCAGCCCTCAAACTTCCCCCTGATGCTGCTTAGGGTGGACACGGCCGGGGTGGCCTTCACTGAGCCGTTTCCTCCCTGCTTCATGGAAGAGTTGGAGGTCGAGATGGAGTGGCGCAATCGAGTGTACCGGGTAAGTTTTTGTGATTTTGTTTTTGAGATTTCTTTGTGGGGTAGGCTTTTGTGTCTAACTTGTTTGGTTACGTTGTTCAGGTCTCGTCAGCTACCCATCAACGGTTATGGCAGGCTACAAACCGCTTTTGGCCTTACACATCGGGGAGCGCTCCTGCCTCGGCTCGCGATACATCCCGCCTCGAACGATATGTGTTGTTTTTGTAGATGGTTTTAGGCTAGCTGTTTATCTTGCTTTTTTTTGTTTTTTTCTCTAAGAATAGTATGTCTTTTGCAGGATGTTCCCGACATGATATCGCAGTTGGGAGCGCGGGTATCTGAGCTCGAGGCGGTTGAGCTCATTGTGATCCAGTCCTTAGGAGCTTGAGATATCGAGAATGCTAGGCTTATGGAGCAGCTGGCTCGATTTCAGGGTGAGACCTTGGGACAAGGCGAGGCTAGGGCTGAAACTGAGGATGAGGATGAGGTTGAGGCTGAGGCTATGGCTAAGGATCAGGCTACCGGTGTTACTGAGGAAGTCGAGCCTACAGGAGGGGTTCCCAACACGAGGATGGCTATCGTTGATCTGCTGACTGGTCTAGGCCGTTTTGTAGATGACGGGACGGGGTCTCCTACTTTCGACTTCGATGATCTAGGCTTAGATGATAACATTTGTGAGTTTGTATTGGCTATAGCAGCATGCATCTAGGGGTCCTCCCTAATTTATAAAACTGGAATTTGTGTCGGATTTGAATGTTTGTATATTTGATCGAACTCTCTCGCGCTTGATCAGCTTGCTTTTTATCCGGTCCCTGAAATGTTAGCTTAGATAACAAGTAAACACTCCGAAGTTGATTTGCTTATGATTGAGCCATGATTTAGGATGTTTTGAGTGTATTAGGATTGATTGAGAGTACAAAAATGCTTTCAAGATACTTAAAATTTGTTACTTTCAGCCAAGAATTGGATCAAGTAGAACGTCGAGGAAAACATTTAACTCAAAATGTGCCTGGAACGTTCAAAACATGTATAAAATGTTCTATGACCGAATGTTTTGACCAAATGTGTGTGCAATGCTGAAGACGTGAATAATTGTATTTGGATAATGACGCTTGTGTACAAAGCAGAATAAAATAAAAAAAGTTGGACCACTTTTTATGCTTTATTGACAATGCCGCATAGAGCTCCAACACGTTTCTGTGGGGTAGCTTATCCCCCGAAAGAGATTGGAGTAACGAAAATGGATCGCACGTCGTTGATAAGGGAATTTCTGTTCTTGCATTGTGCTTGTATTATGCTTGTGAGCCTTGGAAAAAGAGATGATTGATTTAGGAAATCGTTCTTATTGCTCGAGGTTGCTAGATAACAGTGAAGTGAGAAGAGTCAAGTCGAGCCGCCTGAAACTCAGGCCTGGCCCTCAGCATCCTGGTTCCCAGGCGCCTGGCCTTGGGCGGCTGAGTTCTCAGGTGCCTGGCCTTGGGCGGCCAAGTTCACGATTGTGGAAATTGTCATAATTTTCCAAATCATGACGTTATTGTGGCTATATATACGGGTTATAGGTGCTTTTTTTAGACATAATTAACACCCAAGTGTCTTGATAACTTCTCTTGATTTTTTTTAGTCATGTCGGGTTTCGACCATATTTTGACGAATTGGATGAATTCTTTCAAGAAAGGTGAACTTGATGATTTGTTGAGTGACGGTTTGTCCGTTGTTACTTCGTTAAAGCAAATTAAGATGCAAGATGACTTCTTAAACGCGTGTTCGCATTTTTGGAATGCTAAGTATCATATATTTGCATTTCCGTGGGGCGATTTGTGCTCTTTGCCCGAGGAGATAAATGCAATTGGTGGGTGGCATCCATTTCACCCTTTTATCCCGGTTCAAGGTGTAGTTCCCGGAGAGTGGTTTCGTCGGTTTTAGACATTTCCTTGCCGGAAGAGGCTGAGTGTTTATTTGGTGAAGGTGGCATCAACTTGAAATACCTCGTCATGGAGTTCTTGCGAAAGGATGCTCACGGTGTTTCACCTGGCCTCCAGCTCGCAAGCGTGCTCTTAGCATTGCGATAGTGTGCTACTATTTGTTCGAGGATGCATCGGTGTAAGTTGGTTGGGGTAACCCTCGTGTTATTGACGTTGTTATGGACATGGAACATGGGCGATCACCCTCTTGGCTCATTTTGGGTGAGATTATAATGGGTCTTGACACGCGCGCACACATTCATCGTGCTCCATTTCGCGGTTCTAGAGCCATTTTGTAGGTATGATGTGGTGTAACTTTTTGACTTTATTCGAAGTTGTCCTAGTTCGAAGTCGTGACACTTGTATTATATCGGGTTTATGCAGGTTTGGCTACAGGAGAGGTTGCGGCTAATCGAGCCACCTCGGCTAATCGAAGGATACAACTGCAAGAGACTTGCCATGCTGAGCGTAGTACCCCTTCTGGATTTTAATGGCACCGAAGACAAATGGTTTTCTCATCTGCATGCCGATGGAGGGATCGTTATTAGTTGGATTGTCCTGTGGTGGCTTGTTAAGAGATATATTGGCCTTCCACTCTTATTGTCGGCCCGTACTATGCAGATTTCGTCCTTGAGTGTGTATATGTTCACCCAGACAGGTTGATGCGCCAAATGGGCGAGGCACAAACCATTCTGGAGGTTGACACTATTGTCATTGATTCCCATTCGTGGGAAAGGATGCCTTTAGGGAATTTGAAATGACTTGGAGACGAAGGACTATACATGCCGTCCCCGAAGCAAACACTCGGTGGACATCTCCCTCTTATGCTCGGTGGAGGGTTTGTGAAGATTCGACAGAGCGGGAGAGGTTAAGGACCGTGGAGATTGCGGAGCTACATAATAAGGAAGCTATGCGGGCTAATGTTGTTAAGTGCCCGACCAAAGACAGTGTTACCGATCCTAGTACCGTCAATTCATCAAAACGGGTCAAGACCCAGATTAAAGACGCAGATGTAGAAGACGTGTGAGATTGGTTGGGCCCACAAATGGCTAAGAAGGTGACCGCTTGTATTCGAGAGGCTCATGATGAGAGACCTAAGAAGGCGCACCCGAAGGGCAAGGGGAAAGAAAAGATGGACCGGTAGGGCCCAGCCGCTAGTATTATGTCAAATTATGTAATATTATGTGGCGTATTAATACTAGTTTTTTTTTGTGGAGTTTGTTAATACGTTGTCTTTTGCTTTTTGGGGTATGCAGACAATGGATGTTGATGTAAGGGTCTCGATGAAGGCTCGATTTTGCTTGATATGCATTAATGAGAAACATACGTTTTGTTTATTGTGGTGGCTTGCAACTCGATTTTTCATTTTGCCAGGAGCGCTCTTTCGGGTTTTCACTCCGTCCTCAACTCACCTCTTTCGCATTTTTTTTGTTCTCTTCTCTTTTTTTTCGACGGCTCGCAATTCGATTCTTCATTTTGCCCGAAGCGCCCTTTCGGCTTTTCACTCCCTCCTCGGCTCGTCATTTATTTAATTTTTTTTTACAACGGCTCACAACTCGCTTCTTCATTTTTCCCGTAGCGCCCTTTCGGGGTCATTCCGTCCTCGGCTCGTCGTTTTTTTGTGTTTTCTTTTTGTTTTCTCTTTTTTTTGGTGTGCTTCGTCATTGTAATCACTTTGTTAATCGGAGCGTATGATGAGTTCTGATTTTTGCACGAATCGATCGTAGTCAATTTTGTTATTTTTGGTTGTACCCTCGAGAGGGCTGCCTACGTATCCGTCGTCAGACAGAATCAAACTGTGTTCGTAGTTCGTCAAGTGCGAGTGATTTTGTACTATAGACTCGGCATACAAATTATCGATGTGGGATGCAAAAGTGTTTTTGCATGGGTTTTCACCATAGTTTAGTGATCAGGATGAGATGTTAGGAAGCTAAGAGACTGTTTGATTGAGGGGTCTCAGGACAGGGTAAGGGAAATAAGCTTACTGATTCACTTTGTAGATGTTTGTTTGGGCAAACTAATGAAATCCTTTCCCATAAACCCACACATTCATCTAAAATGAAAACCCCATCCTCCAAGGGTTTTGGATTTCTTTTACCTTCCACTACCCCATCTCTCTACCTCCCTTCCTCGGATAAAAAATTAGTGCCACAATAAGTGTTTTACATTCAGCCTCCCAGCAAGTCTCACCATCGTCGCTCACTTCTTACTCCAACACCGGCACCGACTCCGGCACCATCACCGGCCATCTCTGTGCGACCTATGTAAGTTTTCTTCACCCGTCTTTCCACCATAATTCTTTTTTTCTTATTTTCTCTAAAGTTTCTTGCAATTGATGGTTCGTCGTTGATGGTAGGACTTGCCGTGGGTCCTACCAACAAGTATACCAACTAGACCTAACGGGTAGCTAGGGTAAGTCGGGTTGAATCCACGGGGACGGTTGTATGGGTGTCTAGACTATGGTCTACCTAAAAACGAGGCTAAGTCACCAACAAACACAAAGAGGAAGAGAATTGACTAACTATGATGATGGAAGGGGATGAAACTAGGCTAACAAAGGACTAGGTAAAACAAGGGCTAAAAGGAACAACTAAAGACTAATGAAACAAGCAAACTAGAGAAATAATTAACTAGAGACGGAGAAATCAAATAAGGGAAGGAGTAGAGTTAGGTTGGGTTCATAAGTGTAGTAGGATAGTTGGGAGGTCAAGGGTGTAGGTTTCACCAAGTCACTAAGGTCGGTTCGCGCTCTCGCGTCAAAGCCTAAGTCCGCACTCTCGTGTCAAAGACTAGACCCGAATACTCATGCAAATTATTACCCAAAACACAAGCATTCAACCACAAATCGATTACAAAATGAGAAGATGAAAACTAGTATGAGAAGCATGGCCACTACAACTCAAACAAGCAAATCAACAAACACATAGAGTGCTCAACATGTGACTAGTAACAAAGATTCCACCTTTTCCCTTAATCAAACCCTAATTACCCATAATCCACACTTAATCCCCCTACTAACCCCACAAAGAGTCTACTCACTCATAATGAAACTAAATCTAACACTATCAAGAGAAATCAACATAAATAACAAAACATTCATTATGAACCAACAAGAACAATAAACAATATATAAAGATTGAAACTTGAAGAATTAAACAAAGAACAAGAGAAAACAGATTATACCAACTACCAAGAGGATAAAAAGATTAGAACTTGCATTAATAAGAAACCCAAATAAATCTCCCAAGGTTGTCAATCTTGGATAAGTCTTCAAGAATCTCCTTAATATAAGAATAATTAACAAAATTAATCTAAGATTAACAAAAGTTTAGAGAAAAGATTAGACTAATGAGAGGAGGAACTAAGTCTAGGGTTTAGAATAATATAGAGAGGTCTAAGATAATGTATGGTAATGTAAGGTACTTAAACAATACAAGGGAGGAGTATTTATAAGGTTACAAGAGTGAAGGAGGAGATAAGAATTCACGCGGCTTCAGCTCTCTCTTCCCGGTCGGGATGGCCCATCCTTCCCGGTCGGGAAGCTCTCATCCTGGTCGGGACGGCCTAAACAGAAGCTGTTCCTTTTGTGCACTCCTTCCCGACCGGGAACGATGCTCTTCCCGCCCGGGAAGGGTCTGTAGGCCTCCATTATGAGCTCTAAGGTCCCTCCTTGATTCACATGGGCTTCCCATCGATTCTCGGAGCTCGGGATCGAGTCTAAGGGGCTCGGGAATGGGTCCCAAGGTCTCGGGATTGAATCTAAGGCACCGAGTGATCGTTCCTTCTCTTCGTTGGCTCCAAAAGTGAAGGAAACGAGTCGGAATCGTTCCAATTCTCCATGAATGGTCTTGGGAACCTAAAACGAACTAGAAGAAGTATAAGTAGCCCAGAAATCGCTCCAAAGAGCGATTTCACAAGGGAAAACGGGACCAAACACAACAAATTAGGCACTACAAAATACACTTATCAACTCCCCCACACTTAACCCTTACTCGCCCTCGAGTAAGAACCAACTAACTAAAAACTAAAAGAAACTAGACTACTAACCGAGCGGGTATAAGCGCACCCTACGCCCTTTCAACTCACGCGAGTACACTTAGAGGAAAAGTGCACTCCGCAAGGCAAGTAAGGTCTTGTGACAAAACCGTGGATGCAACCGGACACAAAAACACACAAACAAACAAACATACAAACAAACAAGTAATCGGTTGCACCCAAAAAGAAATAAATACCGCTTCCCTCTAAAAAGCGGTGAAAGAAGCACCGACTCAAGGCAAGTGACAACGTTCCCAAGCTAATAATACAAATCGAAATGAACAAAACCCTAATAGTATGACAACAAAGCAATAAAAACGTTGGTAACTTACCTAGGTCCTCCTAACCTTCTAAGAACGTACTACGGGACGATCGGCGGGATGGAAAAAGGATGAACCACGGTGTTAGTCGACACTGTAGGTAAGTGAGACCCCGCCCCCTTTAGCGATGAGCCAAGAGGGTCGTCCCATGTTCAAAATCGCCCAACTAGTCCAAGTAAAAAGGTGGATATGATTGCAAAACGAGGGAAGACCGACCATTACCGCTATCATCCTTCCTAGGGACTCGGTCCTTTGGTAGGCTCTTCACGGTAATAGTCGGTAAAAGGCTTATTTTTGAGGGGTGAGGATTCTTTTTGTGAGGTGATTTTCTTTGGCATTTTCTTTCTTTTGCATTTTTGCTTTTTGTGTTGCTATGCCATTTCTTTTTCATCTTTTGTATTTTCTTTTTGACTTTTTGTGCCTTTTCTTTTTCTTCATACTTTTCTTTCTTTCATTTTCTTTCATTTTCTTTGTTTGCCCTTGTGGCTAGATTTGAGTTTTAGACACTTCTTTTTGCAACTAAGAAAGAAATTTCAACAATTTGCATCTTATTTTGTGGCTATATGTATGTAGGAGGTAGTGGGAATGGGTATGTTGGGAGCGCGCTTTCCCTTCAAACACACAAAAAAGGGAAAACTTGGACTAATCAAACAATTCCGAACACGGTCACCTAAGGGACGAGACTCGGCAACCAAGGCCTTTTCACACCGTGGGTGGTCATAATGGTCAAAATGCAAATCCCGTAGTAAATCCCTAGTAGACTAGGTGGACTCAAGGTAAAGGACCAACGAAACTATTGATTTAGAGTCATTCTACTAGACTAAAGTCCAAGACTCGATTCATACTACTAGAAAGGGAAAGTAAACACTTGCACACTAGCCTCAAAACCGGGTTTTCGAAAACTTTTTACACACTAGACACAACTACACATCACAAAACAAAGACGCGACAAAACGAAAGAAAAAGAGACAGAGACAACAAAACAAACCAAAACAAAACAAACATACAAAAAGAACAAACACCACCCCGAACTTCCAAACAAGCCACCAAATCAACTTCAAACTCTACAAAGCTCCACCCGAGCACACATCATCACAAATCTCCTCCAAACTCCACAAGAGATAAAGAGGAAAAAGGGATAAAAAGATGTTACCAGATGTCTTGAAAGCCTTCCAAAGTTAAAGGTGATTAAGCAACCTGCAAGAAAGAAGGGAAGCAAAACACGCACAACACAACAAATATACGACATACTGACATAAAAGGAAAACACACGAAAGAAAATCTTTTTGATTTTTGTAAAAAAAAATCAAATTTTTAGGGTTTTTTAAGATTTTTCGAAAAAACTACGAAAATAAAACTGAACTATACTAGAATATCGCTCCCCCACACTTAAACCGAGCAATGTCTTCATGCTCGATCGAAAGTATGTGGAGACACTAAAAAGAAAAGAAACTACGAAAATAAAGCTAAAAAAAAAAAAAGCGGAGAAAAGGGTAGAATGTGTCCGGCCGGGGTGTAATCAAGTCACCATGGGCCGAGACGAGAAAAGATATGGTCGGGGAAGAAATAAAAAGAAGGAAATAAAGAGAAATGGGAGGGGAGGAATAGGTGTAATCAAGTCACCTAGCCCGGATTCCGCCCGAATCCGACTAAATCCTATCAAAAGAGAGTAAAATCAAAGAGAAAGTGAAAATACTTGCAAATTTGGATTTTGAAATGACTCTTGATGTAGTCACGTCATCGAGAGTCGGGAGAAATGACTACCAAAGTCCCGAGGGCCACCATGACACAAAAGTGTATAAGGGGAAGGGAACAAACAAAGGAAGACAAGCAATAAGAGACGGAAAAGAAAGGATAGTTGCCGTACCAATCGGTTAGCAACTCACTCACTCCATCGTCTCAAAGTTCGATAACAACATATAGCTAGTCTTCGTCATTGTTATTCCTCTTCATTCTTGATAAGCCCGCATGGTTGAAGTATTAAGCTTGCAAAGGTATAAGGAGGTGGGATTTGATGTGAAAATCGGTGTATAGTGAAGAGAAAATGAGGTGAGGGTATGTAAATGAAGTGTAGGGGTCATATGATAGGTGCAAGGGTAGGTAGAGAGGTTGGGAGGGGGTATAAAGTGGTAGGGTGGGCTCACATGACAAAGAAGAGGCAAAAGGAGGAGCAGGGAACCATCCCGGTCGGGATGGATGGTCCCGGTCGGGATGACACACCCTTCCCGGTCGGGAAGCTCCCTTCCCGGTCGGGATCACACTCCAGAAAACTCGATTTTTGGTACACTCATCCCGATCGGGATGACATCCTTCCCGGTCGGGATGGCTCATCCTTCCCGGTCGGGATTCTCTCTTCCCGGTCGGGATGAGTCTTCTAGCCTTTCATAATCTTGTAGCTTCACCCACAAGGCCACCAATACAAACCCGACTTCCTTGCTCAAAATCCAAGCTCTATCAATAACCACTCCCCTCAAGATTCATCTTTCACTTCACACCTATAAAAAAAAAGCTCAAAACATCCATCAAAATCCCTCCCTCACATCGCTCATCAAAATACCAAATTACAAGGATTTCACCAAACTCAAAAGAATTACAAGAAAGAGATATTTACAATAAGACGGTTCTTTTGGAACTCCGTCAAACCAAGGATGGTGCATTCTTCAATCATTTTTCAACAACACTAAGGATAACTCCATCGCCATCAAGGGCACGAAGCAACAAATCGAAGGCTCTCGAGAAATATTCGATCAAACTAGTGGTATACCAATCCACACTCCAAGGTTCTTCATAACCTTCGCTAGAAGTTCCCGGGGCATCCCGATCTACTAAGTTCAATGGCTTGAACTTGTACTTTCGATCCTTCGGTATATACCCAAACTTCCACTCATCTTCACAAGGCCTCAAGGGAGGCTCAACTTTCTTCTTTCCTTGCAACTTGTCCTCAATATCATGATATGGGCATTCATCCACCCTAAGCTCGGAATCATCATCTTCAATTCCATAGAAGTTGTTCTTCAAGCTTTCACCCGACTCATCCCCTAGATCGATGTCTTTCATGGCGTGGATCATATTACAAGACTCATCCTTAGTAGGCGAGGTATTGCCTTGGAGGTCAAACACGAGCTTCTCGTCGCCTAGCTCAAATGTGATCCTACCGTTCTTTACATCAATCATAGCACCGGCGGTATGTAGAAATGGGCGCCCAAGGATAATGGGAGTGATAGCATCTTCCGGCATATCAAGCACGAGGAAGTCGACCAGAATGAAGAACTTCCCGATTCTTAGTGGCACATCTTCTAGCATCCCCAATGGTCGGTTGAGTGAACGATCGGCCATTTGGAGTGTAATAGAAGTACACTTGAGCTCTTTCATCCCAAGTCGCTCACAAATGGAATAGGGAATGATGCTTACACTCGCACCCAAATCACATAATGCTCTCTCAATCTTCAAGTTGCCTATGGTGCACAGGATTGAGAAACTACCTGGATCCTTCAACTTGGGAAGTGTAGAACCTTGAATGAGCTCGCTCACCTCTCTTGTGAACGCTATGGTCTCTTCCTTGTCGACGGATCTCTTCCTAGCCAAGATTTCTTTCATGAATCTTCCATATGCTGGGATTTGGGTTAGTAGCTCGGTAAAAGGGACATTCACATCCAACTTCTTCACAATATCTAGGAACTTGTCATATTGGACATCCACCTTGGTCTTCATTTGCCTTGTTGGGAAAGGCAACTTGATATGTACCTTGTCTTGCTCATTAGGGTTGGACTTTTCAAATGACATTTTCCTCTTTCCTTTATCTTTTCCTTGAAGTGGGGGCAACTTGTCTTCATGGGGTTTCTCAATCTCCCACAAAACTTGCTCCTCCATTGGATTTCCCAAACTTGAATTGTCTTGAGATGGAGATACAACTTCTTTCATTGGTTCTTGCTCAATAGAGAATAAGGGGGAGTCATAAGATGCACCACTCCTCAAGGTAATAGCATTCACATGTTCAAATTTTGCCGTTTCACCTTGAGGAGGTAGTTGCCCCTTTTGCCTTGAAGAGCTACTCGAAGCAACTTGAGCTAGTTGGGTTTCGAGCATCTTCATATGCGTATCTCTTGGTATGTTCTCCCTTTGAAGATGAGAAAAGAATTCTTGTTGGTTTCTTAGCATCTCCATTTGGCTTCTTTGCATTTCTTGATTACTCCTTTGCACATCCAACATAGATTTTTGCATGTCGAAATCCCGAGTGGGAGATTGTTGATTGTGTGGAGTATCGGTGAGGGCTAAGGGAGAGCCATAATCATGAATTGGAGACCGGCTTCTTTGCTTGCTTTCTTGTCGAGTACCTTGAGATCCTTGTTGTTGTTGAAGGTTCCCTTGGAACCCATGAGAGTTTCCTTGATTAAGGCCTTGAGTGTTACCATGGTTGTAGTTTTGATGTCCTTGGTTGTGTTGGTTTCCTTGGAAACCACCTTGATGATTGAAGTTCCCTTGATTGTGGAACCCTGGATTGTTGTTGAAGGCTCCTTGGTTATGTTATTGGAATGGTCTTTAGTTGCCTACATAACCATGGTAGCCTTGGTTGTTGTCCCTTAAGGGAGGTGGAACATATGGACGGTGTTGTTGAAGAGATTGTTGTTGGGAAGCTTGATATTTGTGAGGATTTGGCACATTTTGCTTGAAGTTAGAGTACGGGGCACCTTGCTTGAACGCTTGAAAGGCATTCACTTGCTCAATACTACCTCGACAACGTAGAGGCTCATGTCCAAATATCCCGCAAATCTCGCATATCTCATAATAAGATGTAGGAGATACAACTCCCAAAGCATTGACTTGTTGAGATGAATGTTGGGGGAGGCACTTGTGCTTTGACCTTGCTCAAAATGGCTTTCGAGCTTCTTGTCAATAGTTTCTTTTTTTTGTTGAATGTAAATATATTAAGTGGGTAACCAGATATCAAGGGGGAGATAATCCCCTTACAAGTTCAAATTTTCTAACCAGAGTCTATCCTTATGGTGGATAGCTCCTTTACAGCTGGCCTCAATCCTAACTTTCATATCGATTTGAATACATTTCATTACATGTTTCGGTAGAAGGACATTATTCTCCATTCTGGCTCTATTCCTCTGAATCCAAATGTGATATATCATAGCATTGAAAAGGCCATTCAGAAATCCCCTCCTCAACTTGGAACCTCTTCTAGCTAATCTCCAATTATTGACATTAGTATTGGGTAGAGTGAGTCCAATCCACCTGCTGGCTAAGTGAATAGTTTGAGTGTTGTACGGACACAAGAAAAATAGGTGATCAGCATCTTCCTCATGGGTACCGCATAAACAGCAACCTGCATCCTGGGTTATCCCTTGCTCATACAACTTCTTCTTTGTTTTAAAGGCATTGTGTTGGTATATCCAATTGATAAACTTGTGTTTAGGAGCTGTCCATTCATTCCAAAAAAGATGACACCAATTCACTTTGATGCTATTCCCTCTAATCCACGCGTACCCCTTGCCGATGCTATACTACTGTCTGTGTGTTATCTGCCAGGTACGAGAGTCATATGCTGGCCGGAACACATCTTTAACCCTACATATCTTCTTCCAGGTCCACGGACTGTCTGTTGGAGGGATATACTCCAACCAGTCAGTCTCCTTTATGTAGATGTGATTAACCCAAAGAACCCATAGAGAATCAGCCTTAGAGAATATCCACCATGCTAATTTTCCTACAGCAGCCTTGTTCCAGATAGCTTCGTTTTTGATTCCGAGGCCCCCCTCATTGAGGGGTTTGCATGCTTTCTCCCACGCTACAGGTGGGGTTCTCTTGTATTCTGTTCCGCCTTCCCATAAAAAATTTTGACAAAGCCTTTCAATGTTGTGAATCGCAGCAGATGGGAGGATAAAAATTGTAGCCCAGTAGTTGTGAAGAGTCTTAAGTACTGCCTTGATCAGCACCAATCTACCGGCGTATGATAGTTTCCTAGTTTCAAGGGAACTGATTCTTTCCATAACCTTGTGGATTAGTGGCTCACAGTCTTTGGCATTTAGTTTCGTAGGCTTAATAGGTACACCGAGGTACCTAAAAGGCATACTACCTTCCACGCATCCCGAAATATCGACAATGTCAGCTCTAAGATAATCTGGCACCCCATTGAAATAAACATTGGATTTCTCCGGGCTCATCTTGAGGCCTGACGCATGAGAAAAGGTAGAGAAGGTCCTTAATAGAACCATAATGGAAGCAGCATCACCTCTAGAGAACAATAACAAATCATCAGCGAACATGAGACTTGAGAGTCTCAGTTTGCCACAAAGAGGGTGAAATTTGAAGTTGTTCTGCTTATTAGTAACTTGAAGTAGCCTTGTAAGATACTCCATGCATATAGTGAATAACAAAGGGGATAAAGGGTCCCCTTGCCTCAGCCCTCTCTTGCCCTTAAAGAAACCGAACAGATCTCTATTTAAATTCAGAGAAAATGATGCTGATGTAACACATTCCATGATTAACTTGGTAAAGCTAAGTGGAAACTTTAACGCGTGCATCATTTGAGATAGAAACTTCCATTCGATCGTGTCATATGCCTTTTGTAAGTCAATTTTGAATATGCATCTAGGTGAAACTGACTTCCTATTATAGAGTTTAATCAGGTCTTGGTAGATGAGAATGTTCTCCATAATAAGTCTACCTTGAATAAATCCTCCTTGAGTCTTGGAAATTAACTCCGGTAAGACTGAGGCTAATCTGCTGCAAAGGATTTTGGAAATTACTTTGTAAACCATGTTACAGCAAGAAATCGGTCTGAACTGATGAACAGTTTCAGGATTAGCGACCTTAGGGATAAGCGTCACCGTAGTTGCATTCATTTTCTTGAGGAGTCTCCCATTTCCGAAGAATTCGTGGATTGCTGCACAAATATCCTCTCCAACATACTCCCAACTGGTTTTGAAGAATAGGCTAGAGTACCCGTCGGGTCCGAGAGCTTTGTCATTTGGTATGCTGAAGAAGGCCTTCATAATTTCATCATTAGTAACCTGTCTAGATAGGATATCTACGTGTTGGACTGTACAGGTGGGACCCTCCTGCACTACACTAATGTTGACCGGTTGTGAGGGAATGCTATTTCCTAGCAGATTTTCATAGAAATCAAGGAAACTCTTTTGTATCCCCTCCTTGGTTGTGTGTATCTCACCATCAGCATCTCTGATTTGATTAACAGTGTTATGTGCTCTCCTTGCTCTCAACATGCCATGAAAATAAGACGTATTGGCATCCCCATCCTTCATCAAATGCGCATTAGCTTTTTGCCTAAGGAATGTGTACTCCTGAGCTTCCAATTTAGTACAAATAGCATTAGCTTCAAATTCCTGTTGAATTAGCGTGTGGTTGCCAGGATTAGCAATGATATCCTGTTGACAACACCTGAGTCTAACTCTAGCAATATCAGCGGCCCTCTCGATGTCAGAGAATTTTGCTTTGTTTAGTTCTTTTAAGGGGATCTTTAATGCTTTCGGTTTTTGGCAAAGTATATACATTCTTGTGCCTGCAATGGTAATTCCCCACGTCTCCTTAACAATGTCCTTGAATCCTTGATCAGAAATCCACATATTTGAGAATTTGAAAGGGCGATTCCTATGACAATCAGTCACCTGTTCCTGAATGATGCAAGGTGTATGATCATAGGTTTCTTCAGGGAGGAAGTTAGCCAGCAAATCAGGAAAGGAGCTAGCCCAATCCAGGTTAGTTAGGAATCTATCCAGCCTCGAGTAAAACCTATCCTCCAGTCTCTGTTTGTTCGACCAAGTAAAAAATGCCCCAGTGGATGGTCCATCCACCAGATCACAATGTAATAAGCAGTCTTGGAATGGCCTGGATTCAGCAGCATTAAAAGATCCACCAAGTCTCTCATCAGCTGATAAAATGCAGTTGAAATCACCCCCCACAGCCCAAGAGCCGTTTAATCCATCTGCAATTCTCCTAAGATTCACCCGGAGAGCCTCCCTACGCTGTGCCTCATTGAATGCATACACAAACGTGATATGAAAACTCCGCTGGGTAGCTTCATGTTTAGCATGAATATGGATGAATTGTGGGTCATATTCCAAAACATTAATAAGAAATTCCGAGGGGTTCCATCCCACCCAAATTCTTCCTCCCTCGTGAGTATGAGAATTCGTGGTAATGCCCCATGAATTAAAGCTTGGCATAGCCTTCCATTGATTAACTGGTTTTATTTTAGTCTCCAATAAAGCAAATAAACCTACTTTCTTAGCCAATAAAAACTTATTGATATGTACCTGTTTTTTGGCTTTATTCATGCCCCTAACATTCCATATCCCCATAATAATGGCAACATGGAATTGGGCTGTGACCTATACTGGACTTTCTTATGACTAGACCCTCCTTGTAAGATATTCTTGAAGGAGGATGTATCATCACCAACTGAACCAGAACCTCCAACCGCACCAATAGGATGGACCACTCCTTTGGCTGCTGATTCCCCACCCTTGGAAGTAGGTTGTATACCCGACTCCTTGATGGATGGAAACTCTTGATCTGTCATATCCCCACTAGTAATTGATTCCATCCTAACAGTAGGCTGCATAGTGGGAGTGGCATTCACAGGTCTGATAGGTGGTTCAGCAATCACCACATTGCCAGGGATAGGAGCCTTCTTCCTCCACACTTGCTTCTCATGTCTAGTATGCAATTTGACCCTGCAGCTTACACTTTCATGGCCCAAAGCCTTACATTTCTCACATCTTACAGGTTTCCACTCAAATTCCACTGGTATAATAATTAGATTTTGGTTTTCATCCTTAAATCTAACCTGCTATGGAAACATTTGGCCAACTTGAACCTCTATCAACACTCTTGCATATCCCAATCTAGTTCTAGATTCTGTGGCCTCATCTTTCTTGATGAATTTACCAACTGTACATGCTATCTTAGGTAAGCTAGCCACCTAGAACTTTAAGGGTAATCTTTGCAATCTCAACCATGTAGGCACACATTTAACCTCTTCCTTTTCAAGATCAATGTCCGGCATCCATTTTTTAATAATCACGGGCTTACTGTCGAACATGTGTGTACCTGCATTCAGTACCATCTCTTGCATTTCCTTTGTCTGAAATCGTACCACAAAGACGCCATTCGGGAGGAAAGAAATCGGGTCCATTTTATGATGTATCCAAATTTGTTTGAGATATCCTTCGAACACAGGCCATGGAGGATTGGCTCCAAGAACAAACCCGTATATTGCATTTTGCCAATATACAAGCTCATCTTTCACATCATTCTCAGACAATTGCAGAACATCGCTGTCATCCTCCATAATTTGTACAATCTTACGTCCGTGTCTATCAAACCAATCGCCATCCATGATGTCTACCTCACCGTCCTCCTTCTCAGGTTCCAAGTGCACACCATCGTCCTTTACTAGTTCATTATCAGAGTATGGAGGTACACCTACTATCACTTTCATACTCCCATGCTTCGATGAAAGATCCATGTCTGGACCTTTTTTGTCCATGTTACCTATCAAATTCCGCGTCTGCTTCTCCTTGCTATTCGTCGTCCTTCGTTTGGTGATGTTACGCAAACTAGGAGGGGAAGGATCCATAGCCAAAGTGCACTGGATTCCTCTCAAAGTTGACGTAGCCGTCATCTTCAGATCGCCATGCTAGAGAGCGTTTAGGGTTTTTTTTCTTGACTCCTTGCTTAACTCAGATTTGTTTGATGAAAGTTGAATCTTGTCAATAGTTTCCATGTGGGTTTTTAATTGTGCTCCAAGATCAATACTTAGTTGTGTAATGGCATCAATCTCGTGCCTTCCTCCTCGATTCGCCTTCCTAGGCCTTGAGTATTGGGAGTTGTGTACCGCCATCTCCTCGATTCTTGACCATGTCCAAAATTGATAAGGCTAAAGTCGTATCACCTTAATCAAAATAAACCAAACTAACGACTAACAAATAGCTAGTGGCAAGTATGGGTCGAACCACAGAGAGATGTATGAATATTGCAAATTATTTATAATCGACTCTAAACTATTCTAATTCCGGTGTTTTGTGTTTGATTTTCTAAACTATTGCAGTAATGTAAACTAAGAGGTTCTATCAATATTAAAAGGATCTAGGGTCTTACGGTTCACTATGTAATTAAATTGGGTAAAGTTAATTAATCATTCAATTAATCAATCACAGTTATTTAGGGCAAAGACACGGCCTTTCGGATCTTATGTCAACCTTAGGATAGATTCTGACGGGCTCTCGCAACTTACCAGATTATCCTACCCACTTACTTGTAAGTCTACCCTTACCAGGCTTTCGATCTTAGGTTCGGGTTCCTAAACATTCAACTAGTTCAACGTCTCAAACTAATCGAACGACGATGCAAAACAAGTATTAAGGCAATAACATATGAATGATCAATCAAACAATTAATTAAACTAACATCCCCAATTCAATTAACATAGATCCCCTTCAACCCTAGATAAGTAAATTAGCTACTCATGACGAAAGATGGAACAACAAAAGAATTAAGCATAATCGAAATCAATATGAAAATAAGGGAAAAAGGGAAAAATACCGATTACGAAGAACTGAAGGATTGAATAATAATAAATAGCTAAAAAGTACCACTACAAGCTTGCAGAATTCCGATGCTAATAATAAAACTAAACTAAAGTTTTTGAATGAGGAAAAGAAGTAGTCCTAAAACCTAACCCTAAGAAGGGTATTTATACTAATAATGATAAGGAATGTCATTACTCCTACTTTCCTAAAACTAATTAGGAAAGAATATCCCGTAAAATAGGAGTTATGGTAAGTGAAGGAGTCCAAAAATAGAAATCCCACGAAACAGCCTCAAACCGTTCGGTTTGGGTCTGAACCGATCGGTTCAAGGTTGTCCCGACCGGTTTGGGTTCATCCCGACCGGTTCGGGTTTCTCTGCACTGCGCAATGGTTTTGAAAGGCTTGCTGTTTCTATGTTACTTATCGGATTTGGACGTGTGATATACCGTTGCAAAGCTAAGAGAAAGATCTTTCCAACGCCACAAATATCCGATCAATCGGAGTTGTAGAACTCAATATATTCGCGTTTAAAGTTGACCCTTGATTTAGCGATCGTTCTTTCTTCTCGATTTGCATTTGTTTGAGCTTTCTAACTTATTTCTTTGTCGTTTCTTATTGTTTCTTCACTTCACGTCCTTCCTCAAGTATTCAATTAGTATTCTCTAACTTTTATCACTTCTTTCTTGTAGATCTCATGGCTCGACTCTCGTCATTGCCCAAAATATATCTCAATCGCCTTTATTTGTCTCGTTTCCTACAAAACGTAAACAAAATACCCGGCATAACAAAGAAGGATGAAAAGCTAGAAAAACGACTCCTAGGATACATAAAATGAACCAAAATAAAGGAAAAGTTGGGGTAAAATATATATACGAAATAAGTTCATCACTTTCCTAGGCCTTGAGTATTGGGAGTTGTGTACCGCCATCTCCTCGATTCTTGACCATGTTTGGTCATCACCTACCTCGGTAAACCTTCCATTAGATCCCATATTGAGTATGGCCCTTGAATCTTCATATAACCCGTTCCAGAACTGTTGAACAAGGAACCACTATGATAAACCATGGTGAGGACAAGAGCGGATCAAGGCTTTGAATCTTTCCCACAATTCATAGAGGCTTTCTTCATCACGTTGTTGAAATCCCGTGATAGAAGCTCTCAATAGATTGGTCTTCTCCGGTGGATAAAATTGTTGATAGAAAGCTAAGGCTAGCTTCTTCCAAGTATCAATACCGAGAGTCGCCTTGTCTAAACCTTTGAACCATTGCTTAGCCTTACCGATCAAAGAGAAAGGAAATAATACCCACCGGATTTGGTCTTCGGTTATTCCCGGTTGTGAGATAGCATCTCAATAGTCCGAAAAGGTTTCCATGTGTTGATGAAGATCTTCTGTTGGTAACCCACTAAATTGACTTCTTTCGACCAATTGGATAAACGGCATTTTTGCCACAAAATTGTCGGTATATGCAGCCGGTAAAGCGGTTGGACCGGGCAAAACGTCTTCCGTAAAGGTTGAATGAGAAGAGAACTTAGGCATTGTTGGATGTGCGGGAGATGATGGTGTAGACGGTGTTGATGTAGATGTAAAAGGAGAACTCGGTTGAGAAGAGTGACCAGAAGTACCAAAAGGATTGATGAAATTCCCTTCGTCCGTCTCTCGAGGTGTTTTGTTCAAGTCGGATCCTTGAGCTTGTTCTTCAATGGTATTGCTAGTACTCGGTTGAGAGGTTCTAACCCGATCAATCGTCCGTTGGCGAAAGGCTCTAAATAGTCTTTCTGGCTCTGGATTGAAGAGAAAGAAATCGCCTCTCCTCCTAAGCATGCACTACACACTTGAACAAACGTGAGAACACCTAGTGCTTTATGGGCACTAGGCAAAGACAATAAACGAGCACAACGGAAGACAAAGAGAGAAGAAAATGATAAAAACAAGAAAAAGACTACAAATATGCACAAAAGATAGAAAAAGAACACAAGAGGGGTAACTAAGTCAAGCTAATAAGTAAACTAAGTCTAAACATGCACCGTCCCCGGCAACGGCGCCAAATTGATGGTAGGACTTGTCGTGGGTTCTACCAACAGGTATACCAACTAGACCTAACGGGTAGCTAGGGTAAGTCGGGTCGAATCCACGGGGACGGTTGTATGGGTGTCTAGACTTTGGTCTACCTAAAAACGAGGCTAAGTCACCAACAAACACAAAGAAGAAGAGAATTGACTAACTATGATGATGGAAGGGTATGAAACTAGGCTAACAAAGGACTAGGTAAAACAAGGGCTAAAAGGAACAACTAAAGACTAATGAAACAAGCAACCTAGAGAAATAATTAACTAGAGACGGAGAAATCAAATAAGGGAAGGAGTAGGGTTAGGTTGGGTTCATAAGTGTATTAGGATAGTTGGGAGGTCAAGGGTGTAGGTTTCACCTAGTCACTAAGGTCGGTTCGCGCTCTCGCGTCAAAGCCTAAGTCCGCACTCTCGTGTCAAAGACTAGACCCGAATACTCATGAAAAGTACTACCCAAAACACAAGCATTCAACCACAAATCAATTACAAAATGAGAAGATGAAAACTAGTATGAGAAGCATGGTCACTACAACTCAAACAAGCAATTCAACAAACACATAGAGTGCTCAACATGTGACTAGTAACAAAGATTCCACCTTTTCCCTTAATCAAACCCTAATTACCCATAATCCACACTTAATCCCCCTACTAACCCCACAAAGAGTCTACTCACTCATAATGAAACTAAATCTAACACTATCAAGAGAAATCAACATAAATAACAAAACATTCATTATGAACCAACAAGAACAATAAACAATATATAAAGATTGAAACTTGAAGAATTAAACAAAGAACAAGAGAAAAGAGATTATATCAACTACCAAGAGGATAAAAAGATGAGAACTTGCATTAATAAGAAACCCAAATAAATCTCCCAAGGTTGTCAATCTTGGATGAGTCTTCAAGAATCTCCTTAATACAAGACTAATTAACAAAATTAATCTAAGATTAACAAAAGTTTAGAGAAAAGATTAGGCTAATGAGAGGAGGAACTAAATCTAGGGTTTAGAATAATGTAGAGAGGTCTAAGATAATGTATGGTAATGTAAGGTACTTAAACAATACAAGGGAGGAGTATTTATAAGGTTACAAGAGTGAAGGAGGAGAAAAGAAGTCACGCGGCTTCAGCTCTCTCTTCCCGGTCGGGAAGGAATGGTCCCGGTCGGGATGGCCCATCCTTCCCGGTCGGGACGGCCTAAACAGAAGTTGTTCCTTTTGTGCACTCCTTCCCGCCGGGAAGGCCTAAACAGAAGTTGTTCCTTTTGTGCACTCCTTCCCGACCGGGAAGGATGCTCTTCCCGCCCGGGAAGGGTTTGTAGGCCTCCATTATGAGCTCTAAGGTCCCTCCTTGCTTCACATGGGCTTCTCATTGATTCTCGGAGCTCGGGATCGAGTCTAAGGGGCTCGGGAATGGGTCCCAAGGTCTTCGAATCGAATCTAAGGCATCGAGTGATCGTTCCTTCTCTTCGTTGGCTCCAAAAGTGAAGGAAACGAGTCGGAATCGTTCAAATTCCCCATGAATGGTCTTGGGAACCTAAAACGAACTAGAAGAAGTATAAGTAGCCCAGAAATCGCTCCAAAGAGCGATTTTACAAGGGAAAACAGGACCAAACACAACAAATTAGGCACTACAAAATACACTTATTAACGACTTGGATGTGCATAGGTTATTAAAATCACGTATTTAGTTTATGGGTAGTCTTTTAATGGTAGTGTGTGGCATATTCATGGCTCTTAATTAAGAACACGTAAGTTCTCCATGCCATGTTGTGCATTAACTTTAATTTGTTCATTATCCATAGTTTTATTAATCTATTTACATATACTATTAAAACTCAAACAAAATCATCTCATTTCTTCATTTCATTTTGAGAGCATTTGAGGAAGTCATGTCATTTCTCTTCTCATTGGTTGATTTTTTATTTTTTAAAAATAAAATAAAATAATTAATTTGTGTATTGAATGTATATTATTAAATGCAAATCTATATATACTATTAAATTCAAACAAAATCATCATATTCCTTCATTTCATTTTGAGAACATTTGAGGATATTAAAAACTAGATTTATATATTAAAATTATGCATTTTATTCAAATAGTTGGTTAATTTGTTATTTTTTTTAAAAAATGAAAATAATTAAGGGAAATTCCCATTTGTACCCCTCTATTTTTTCATTTTTCTCACTTGTACCCTTTCTTTTAGAAAAAAAACTTTGACTGACAATAACTCCAAGTTACGGTTTCGGAAAATGGTAAATCTTTTTTCCATATTGTATGTCTTTACGAAATCTTCAGTTTGAAAAAAAAATTATTGTTTTTCGAACTTTTACCCGGGAGTATTAGCTGGTCAAAGTTTATTTTGTCAAAACACTTTGACTGATCATAAATCCCGATTACGAATTCAAAAAATAATGATTTTTTTTTCAAACTGAAGATCTCGTAAAGACGTACAATATGGAAAAAAGATTTACCGTTTTCCGAATTCGTATCTAAGATTTATAGTCAGTCAAAGTTTTTTCTCCAAAAAGGAGGGGTACAAGTGGGAAAATTAAAAACTAAAGGGGTACAAGTGGGAATTTCCCAATAATTAATTTAGATAAACTTTGGATGGTTGGTATATATAAGTGGTATTGGATAGAAAAAAAATTGATTTAATTTCCAACTATATTTTCAAAACTTATAGTCGCCCTAGGAAAATATGAGTACTATTATTTAATTATTATTATACTTTAAGTTGTTATTAAACGCTAATATTGGTTAATCTTCCTCAAATAATTAACCATAAGAATTACTCCGTAATAAACTGACGGGTTAAAGTCGTATGCCTCAAATTACAATTTATAATAACTTAAATCTAAATACTAAAACGTAGTAAAGTAGAAATAAGGGTCGAACCCAAGGGAATCAGATTAATCTAATTATGCTAACTAAACTGTAGATGAAATCGATCTCTAACGTAATTAAAGAGCGTAGTAACCAAAGGGGGGGAGGGGTTTGGATGATTTTCTAACAACTAAAATTGATAAAGATTAAAACTTTAACTAAATCAAATGATGAGAAAGAACTTAGACACAAGCACGAATCCACACTCAATAGCGATTGATCATCGTAAGACGGTTTCAATTAATAACCTTGACTACTCTATCGTGAACATGAAATTCCAATTCTCTTAAGAATAGTTAACTAAAACGAATCCCGTTCTTAATTAACCCTAACCGTAAAACAACCTAAACAATCCAGTTCTAGGTTCAATTAGACGAAAGCAATATAGATCTGAGAATTCGATAGAGAATAAATAGCACGTACAATCCAGTCGTGCCTTAGATATTTATATGAATCGCTTCTAAGTACTAATATCAACGTATCCCGTTCAATATTAATTCCTAGTTGTTACTAATGTAAAGTTAATCAGTAAATCCTACTCAATTAACGATACTAACGATAGAACGATGCAATTAAATACTAGTTGTACACCTAGCAATCAACAACAACATTCATAAAATTAATAACAAAGCAATTCATAATAATCAAGGTTAATAATCAAAACATTCAAACTCACAAACGTTTCTCGAGTATTTCAAAGGCTTGAATCTAAGTAGAGAAATTAGTTACACATACTTGCGATGGAAAATTAGGGTTCTTCAAAGTTCTCCCTTTTCTTCCTTGATGTATTGTAAAAACTAGATGTGAATGATATTCCAAAAAAAATCCAAACTAAAGCTAAACTTAACCTAATAAAAGTTTACTAATAATAAAATAATAATAAAAATATCCTAAGGTAATAATAAAGTTTCCTAATTAAAATCCAAGTCTTAAAACGTAATAATTAAAACAAAATAAGCCGGAATGCGTCGTACGTTACAGGCCACCGTGCGAGTCGCATAAGGTCCGCGCGACTCGCACAGTCGCGCGACTCGCCTGATCTCTGGGCGACTCGCGTGGCGAGCTGGAATGGTCTCGTGCCATTCTTCGATTCTTATCGTCCCGGGTCTTCAAGCGGGCTTCCTTTTCCTTCGTTCTTAGCCCAAATCAACGGTCCAGTGGTTAACATCTTCAAATTAGCCTGTATTACATTCATACCAAACTGACACAAATGCAATACAAGACAACCGATTTAGCTCACAAAATACCCCAAAACCGTCGTAATAAATACGACTAAATACGGCCCATCATAAACTATTAACACAAACAATGTTGGAAAATAATATTATTCCACCAGTCGTATCTACAACCATCTCAAAGTTGCCAAACTTTTGTGTATACTTATTGAGCTTATACAAGTTTTCGAGCTGAATTGTAAGTTTTTGAGCTTAAATATTTATGTGGTTTAGCTTGACAACTTTACACTAAATCTCAGAAAGTTTATAACTAAGCTAAAAAACTTTGCGATAACATACAAAATCATAAAACCAGTTGTACGTAGAACTATGTATAACAAATTGTTTAATTTACTAATTGAACAATGTTTAGGGCGAATTATAAGATAATGGTCAAGCCAACCGATAAGAGGAGTAGAGATAACACAAGACACATCAGATAATAAGGAAAAGTGAAATAGAAAAGAAACGTAAGGAAATCATCACCATAAATTTCAATCATAATCTAATACACAACTAATAATGAAAAATAATAGAACAAAACTAATACAGACAAATGTGAAACATGAGAATTATAAACAAGCACAATAAATGGCAAGAGCAACAAACTCAACAATGTAGACGAGAGGAAACAAGGGAGAAGCTAGCACAAGGTCGAACAATAAAATATGACACATCCGGGCCTCCGGCCCAGTATTTGTATAATATCACGTACAAAAACTGAGGAAACAAAAAAAATATAAAATAGGGGAGAAGGAAAATGGAGAGAGAGGATCTTACATTATATACACAATATGTTACGGATTAAAATTTAAAACCTAAACAAATCATCCTCCATCCATTATTTATCTAATACTATCTTCGAATAAAATCATGTGTTAACAAAATTAAGAAAGTAGATATATATTAAAAAACATAGACAATCAATTAACAAATTTTTTAATTAAAAAACTCAATCAATTAAGAAAGAAGAGAGAAAAGAGGAAAAACATCTTAGCTCCCACCTCTCTTCATCTTCCCCTTCCATTCATCTTTCCCTTCCATAATTTATTCATAAGTGTATTATCGCCTACAACAATGGGTACAAAAATTATTACATAGAATGAACCTCAATATGGCACCCAAGTGTACAATCAAAGCAACCCAATTAGACCTTCAACCAAACCTCAATATGAATCTCAGTGTACCACCTAAACAAAATTAGAGCCTGCGGTAAACACACCAATTAAAAAGGAGAAGAGAAATCTAGACAGGGGTAAGTGAACAATTATTATGTACATCAACTACAAGTACATTGTTTATATTTTAAGAACAAAACTAACACACCCAAAATGTATTATAGACTTGAAGTGACAGTAAAAAAGTAAGCAACCGTAACAATAGAAACCATGGAAGAAAATAGGTCAAATTTTGAAAATCCTAACTAAAGACGCGAGAGAAAAACTAAGAAAGATCAAAGTTATAATTCAATATGATTACGTTCTCCAATAAAAGTTAAAAAAATGAATTATTAGTTATTATGCATTAAATCTTAAAGCGTTATATCTCATTTTTGTCAATAATCACTCACTTACATTCTGACAAACACACTTTCAGTTTGATTCACCTTACTACACTTGTGGTGACATGTTTGATGCTATGGACATGACATAGGTCCACCCCAAACCTGCGCCCATGCATGTTTCGGTACTTTCAGTTCACCCTTTTTTTCCCTGCCATTAATTTAACATACATGCCAAATATATTTCCGTAACTTGGATCGTTCAATCTTCCTAAGCACCGTCTTATTCACAATTTACGAATGTCTGTGAAAGTAAATAAACTTACAAAGACATGAAATCAAAACAAAAAGTGAATAAATAATGAAATAAATATAGGACAACGAGACAAAAAGATGGAACTGAGATTTATAAAGGCCATAAAACAATATAGTCCCGTGCGGTGCACGAGTATGGCGACTAGTTTGTTGTTATTATAGTTCTAGTATGGATGTGAGAATGGGTTAGTATTGATCCATTAATTTTGAACAAACTAAGCGTCACTAAAGGTTTAACATGTGCAGGACTCATTATTGAGAGCCGTTTTTAATGCGTACAAACCGTGATGATGTAAAACAAATACAGAGTATAAACCTTTGAGTCAAAGTGTTCTTCCCTACATGACAACCTTTATAAATTGAGATTTTTCGAGTCAAACTTTATGAATCGGTCGAATAACTGACTGCAGAACCAAACAAGCTGATGATATTCGTCAAGTGTCCTGATGCTTTGAAATGCATATTTGTCAAGAGTCTTCTTGATGAAAATGTAGAGGATGTTTGAGTTTACGAAAGAGTAGACCTTGCATTTTATTTTCATTTGAACTCTTAATATTTTCTTTATAGGATAATAATTTTTGTTTAGAATATTCCGTGATTTTTGAAGTTTGTATCAACATTATTAGTTGATGATTAGGGTGTTATTGAAAAGATATTGACAATAACATGTTTTGAAAAAAAATTAGAATTTTTTTTTTGAAAAAGTAGTGAAAAATAATGATTTGAAAATAATACCCGTGATGAAAAAACAAGGTTAACAAAAATAATAAAGAAAAAACATGTTAAAAAAATTGTAAAAACAATTTGATTCCTAATTTGATAACCAAATAACCGCAAATAGTAGTACTCCGTATGATTCCTTCCAGATTCAAACCAAACTAGTTAAAATTGAGAGTAATTCCTTTCTTTTTCCCTTGTTTGCCTTTTCTAGTTTCATTTCCTTTCTCCTTTGCGAATCAAACGATCCCTTAGGCAGATTTAAATTAGCTGATTGTTTAACTGATTTGTAAAATGACAAAAAAGACATCAACAAATATTTGATTAAATATAAGTCAACATATATACATCACACCAACAACTTCAAAAAATACTAATGATCTATTCTACTAGCCAATGTAGCCATTAAAGCTGAACAAATATTATCACAGAGAGTTGATATTTTTTTAATTTATGAAATCTCGGCCTGGAGATTATAAATTGATTCAAACGAAATAACCAAACATGAATTAAAGAGTGCATAAAGTCATTGTATATCAAATTGATGGCGTAAAAAATCGAGGGGAAGACGAAAGCGTTCATTTCAACTAATTAGAAAGGGTAATTTATGAAAGAGTTAAAATAATCTATATATATATATATATATATATATATATATATATATATATATATATCTATATATATATATATATATATATATATATATAGAGAGAGAGAGAGAGAGAGAGAGAGAGAGAGAGAGAGAGGTAGGTTCAAATAAGGGCAACAACTATTTTAAGGGCATAAGGTCAAGTGTTAAAGTTACACAAAAAGTGCTTAAAGTTACACGAGATGAGTGATAAAGTTGCACTTTATCACTTGAAGTGATAAAAGAGTTGAATATTATAGTTGCATATCAATTTTAAACAAATGCAACTTTATCGTATGTCATATGTAACTTTAATTTAGACTTACTGAAACATGGTGCTCTTATTTGAACCTACCTCTATATATATTAGGCTTTTTTCGTGCGATCTCATTGGTCCGTATCAACAAACCTCAAATTAGGAAAGTATCATAAATAATAAAAAAATCAATTAGAGAATCTTTAAATTATTATAATATATACTATTTAATTTATTATATTAATGTGATATTTTACAATTTTGCGGTAAAAACCTTTAGAGTTCATTGTTTAAAAACATTATCGTAAAATAAATTATAAAAATTAAATAATTAGATTCGTGGTAAAAAAAAGCTTTCATTAGAATATAAATTTCATATTATTTGTTTCACATTATCTGATGAATTTATTACATAAACAGTTGTAAAATTATCCCACATCGACAAATTTAAAAAGATGATGAAATTGTATATTATAAATAGGATTAATCATTCGTTCTTCGATATCTATCAAAAGTCTTTTGAATCTAAAAAAGAGTTCTTAAAACTATAAACCTCAATTAATTATCCTATATACAAAATTATGATGAGGTAATGAAATTTTAGATTATAAATAAGAGTAATCATTCGGTTATATATCGACCAAGAAAAACTTTTAAATTATCCCACATCGAAAAATTATGATGGGGTGATGAAATTCTGTATTATAAATATTAGTAATCATTCGGTTTTTTTGGACATGACGTAGGTCCACCCCGATGCGGCCACGCGCGGGTTTGGATAGGCGAATGAATCTCATGGTAAGATTGATCTCGGGTTGAAATTTAAATCATAGTTGGAGTCGCCACCGCATTTTATGGGAATTCGGACCCGTTCGAACTCACTCTACACTTAGGCATTTCGTGCACAAAGCACGGTCCGCTTTTAGTGCTAGAGCTTATGAGTTCGTCCCTTTGCATTACGATACCGACGCCGAGTTATCGGATATCGTGCAATCGAACGACTCTCGTGTGCCAACGGTTTCGGACATCCGGAAACCATTGTTCTGAGTAAGGGGTGAGGGTACGTGTTGGGGAGCCCACAAAGGACTCCCAACCCCGCCCGCTCTTTAGCGGCCTCTACTAAGATATCGTTCGTGTTCGTGTACGCGCGTTAGTAAAATGACTCAATGTTATGAAAACAACGTTTTCGGCTAAGCATGCGAATTACGTGTGAACTACGTCATTTTAATGCATCTAAATTATTGTTGAAGTTGTTTAGCATGTGATGTTCATTTAAGGCAATAAATGGCAAACATCGAAAGTAGAAAACTCGTAAATAAATTACAAATTACGCGGGCGGAATACAACCCGGAACTTACAATACAACGAGCGATAAAATAATAATCGGATTAGAAAACGATAAATATTAATTATAAACGGACCCGTAAATAGTAAATATAAGCTAGACCGTAAATTTAATAAATTGACAAACTTCGATTAAATACACATTATGTTGTGCATTAAACGGAGGACGAAGACTTTAATACGCATTCGCGTATGGGACCAAAGCGTGGTGCTAGCTCGATCCCGGGTCTCAATGCCTTATCCCGACTTATCATATTGAAAGGTTGGTGTCTAGACTAGTCATGCGTCGGATACGACTAAGGAGTCGTCGACACAAAACTAATCGTGTAAGACATTAGTCAAAGTCGTGAAAGTAATAAAATAGAATAAAATGCATGAGTTTGGAATAAGGAATCACGTGATTGACTTTTCAGGCGTAGACCGAAGTCTTAAAAAAAGATCGAGGCTTGAAAAGCGTTTAGGAACTTATGATGTAGTCCAAAAGGGGACCACTCGATCGAGTCATGGTCGGGACTCGATCGAGTGAACCTGTTACAAATATTCTGCCTCGTTTTTCACTACAAGAATAACTGTCCCGGGCGTCCACCTGGTGGTCACGGATAGTGGACGCTATAAGGCGACGGGCGTCTGCAAACAGACGCCAGAAAGCGGAAGCCACGCCTGGTCGCCCTTTTTTAAAACGGGCGTCCACTATTGGACGCCAGGCCAAATGGCGACCGACAGTGGACGCCATGGTGGCGACCGACTGTGGACGCCATTTGTCTCTGAGTGGCGTCCACAGTCGGACGCCTGGGGCCTGAAGTTGGGGACCGACTGTGGACGCCACCCACGTACATCTTGCGTCCACAGTTGGACGCCATTTTAGTTTCCCCTGGCGTCTGTCATGACGTTCGTTATTGGACGCTATTTACGATGTTGCATGACCGTAAACATGCGTTCAATGTTTAGCCAAAACCTGCAAAATAAACCACAACTCTCAACCAACCACAAATGTCGACTATCCACAATACCTCATGATGGGTAGGGATTTGTCGTGGATCCCAACCGTCAAATACTAACCGGCAAACCTAATGGGTAGCTAGGGTAAGTCGGGTCGAATCCACAGGGACGGGAGGTCGGACTAAGGTATGCTACGGTCAAGGACTAGGTTCGAGACAAGCTAGTCTAAGGGGAAGGCTAAGAACTAAACTAGGTCTAAACAAAGGAAACAAACAAAGGAGAACGAGCTAGGGTTAGGTCGGGGTCAAAGGGTTAACGGAATGGTCGAAGGAGAACTAGAGGTGAAGGAGGTAGTAGGGTAATCTAGGTAATGCCCGGGCTCTCGCAACTTAGACTCACCTAGAGATTCCACCTAAAACCCAACTCGGCGACACAACACAAACGGAGTACTAGCATGCTATAGACCTAGGTCGAATCCGGGCTCTCGCTACTTAGACCGGCCTAGGGGTCGTCCTCACCGGGCTCTCGCAACTTAATGAGGGGACCGAACCCACAAACAAGCTAATACCCACAAGAGAAAGGCAAGAAAACAAGCATTCGTACATACTTAGTCAATCAAGCATTTCGACAAACATGTGATGTGCATCATACAAGAGGAAACCCAAATCTTCCACCAACATCTCCAACAAACCCTTAATCATCCAATTAACACCCTAATCACCCTACTAACCCTAGCAAGATACTACTCTAACATATCTATACTAAAACTAACACTAATAAGATGAACCAAAACAACAATCAAAACAAACATAATGAAACTAACAAGAACTATGAACTATGAACAATCCAAACAACAAAGATTCAAACTTGATTAATAAAACAATAAACAAGAGAAAGGAAAAGAGATTATACCAAACTAGAAGATGAAAAGAAGAAAGAAACTTGCATAAATGGAAGAACCCAAAACAAACATCCAAGTTCGTCAAGCTTGGTGAAGATCTTGAAGAATTCCCAAATTACAAGTATTAATCTATGATTAACAATAATCTAAGAACTAATCTACACTAATCTATGCTAATCTATCTAGGGTTTAGTCTCTCATATGAAGTGCCTCCCATAACATTAACAAGGGAAGAGTATATATAGGGTTCCAAATGAAAAGGAGAAGAAAAGAAATGAAGGCGGGCGAGCTGGAGCTTTTCCCGGTCGGGAAAGAAATTCCCGATCGGGATTATGGGAATTCCCGATCGGGATTTTATGTTCCCGATCCGGAACGGCCCCCAGTAGCTGCACTTCGTTCCTCCTTCATCCCGGACGGGATGAGGCCATACCCGTCCGGGAGGAGTCTTGTAGGCCTCCAATTTGAACTATTTGGTCCCTCCTTGGTTCTCATGGACTTCCCATCGATTCTCGGGACTCGGGATCGGGTCTCGAAGGCTCGGGATTGGGTCCCAAGGTCTCGGGGTCGATTCCAAAGCATCGAGTCATCTTTCCTTAGCTTCGTTGGCTCCAAAATGTGTATGTATTGAGTCGGAATCGCTCCTACTCTTCATGAACGGTCTCGGGAACCTGAAACGAACTAAAGGAAGCATAAGTAGCCCATAAACCGCTCCAAAGGAGCGATTCTACAAGGAAAATGGGACCAAAACACTACGAAATAAGCACTACAAATGACACTTATCAACTCAACCACATTCAAGCTCAGTCAACCGAAAGAGTTCATCTCTCGACTCATTTATGCTGAAAAAACTTATATAAAAAGATTTAATATATGGTTTAAAGGTACACAAGTGTAAACTAGTTCAAAGATACATAATCCGTATATACAGTTAAAACAACAACAACAAAAAACAATCAACTACCTGTGAAGCTAGCTGCAGCATCGGAGTTACCACCATCCCCGTTAAAGGGGTCTCTGTCGTCTGGAGGGGGTGGGGGAGGACCTTGGTTGCATTTCTGAAGCACGGCCTGAAACATGGCCATCTGTTCCTCAATTCTCTTGATGTGTTCTGCTTGGTTATTCAGTTGTTGTTGCTGCGCTGTCAGCTGCTCCTTCATTTGCTCCTTCTCCGGATCGGGCTGCTGAGATCCGGCCGGCGTGTACTCCATTTGTGTGGAGGTGCTCAGACGCGATGTGGGAGGTCTGAAGTACATACCGTGTGCATTTCCCACACCGTACACACTTCCTTTCCTGTAACCCTTGACGACCTTGAACCAAATCTCGTTTGGGTCGACTTCCTCAACATCAGGATCAGCCTCGAGTCTCTCCATCTCTTCTTGGTAGGCGTCCTGCGTACAGAAGAACGATTTCAATTTAAGTTATTATTAGATGAAATCATTGAAGATAGTTATCCACCACCTACAGTTGATTTATTTGACATATTTAGTACTCACCCAGGTCTCCTGATCCTTTTTCGTCTTAAAGGAAGTCCCTTTGTCAGTGGTCTTCCCATACATGTCTCGGAATAGCTCCGCCGCGTATGGCTCCCTCCCGAGCTCAGCATGCAGCTATTAGTGGAGTGTGAACGTTAGGCGAATATAAATGATGCAAACATAGTTTACGATTATTCAAGGAAGAGTACGAAATTAATTAGTAGAAATCATACTCTCTTGACACGAGTGAAAGAAGATTGAGAACCCCGATGATGTGTAGGGTTTGCGTGGCCCTCATGCTCACAGTTCGCCAACTTGTTCCTTTGGGCAATTTCGGATCTGACCTTAAAGTCCTTATCGTGGTAGGCGATCCATCTCTCCAAGGCCTCCCCTAAAATATGACGACCCAATATATTATTTAATACAGTGAAAGATTGAAGTTAGATTGTTTATTTGTTAAAATTGATTACCAAAAAAAATAACTAACACCTTTAAGGTCCTTCAGTGGAGTCCCCCGCGTACGTCGTTTATTCATCACACAGCAGAAACGTCGTGTGCACGTTTCATTGTACCGCTCCCAGACCCTTCCATCAAACTCTGAGGCCCAACTAAACTTGAACTACACAGTCAAGACAGGTTGGTAATTAGTATGAAAAATATTTACAAAGTCCAGATTATAAATTAAAAACTCGGTAGCAAAAACAATCCCCATACCTTAAATTGGTTGAACCACCACTCTCGTACCTCCGCCGGTACCTGAGACCAATTTGCATACCCTTGCCCCTTGTCGACCATGAAGCTGTTAGTACAGCCTTTGACGACCTGTTTGTGCAGAAACCTACACCGAGTCGAGAAGACCATATATGTAGTCAATCATACAAGATGTAGTACAAAAATGAATATTTACAAAAGAATAATCAACATGTTAGATTATATTACCATGTGCCTGTTGGTTTGAGAACCAACCGCCCCTCCTCGTCCTTCTCCAGCTCCTCCTCTGGCCCCTGTTGCTGCTCCTCCTCCTCACGCTCAGCGGTCTGCTCCGGTCCCGTTTCGGGGACCATCTCCTCCCCCTCCTGCTGGGTGGTGGACGTGTGAGCAGACCTACTACCCCCACCACGTTTCCTGGTCAATCTACTGCCTGCCATTATCTTAACCTTCCAAAAAATTAAACAATGTTAACAACAATTGGCCATGTAAACAACAATTACATTCTAACTTGATTCAAGTAATATAGCTTACTATAGTAATATAATTAGCCATGTAAACATGTAAACATCAATAAAACTTACTACAACAACTCTAGTAGTCACCGTCGCTGTCGTTATTGTCTTCAGCCTCATCCTCCTCAGTCTGATCCTCCTCCTCCGTCGACTCGCCCTCCAATGGATCGTCCTCCGAATTCTCTTCATCGTGTCCGTCATCCTCCTCAAGGAACTCCGGAACATCCCTGACCATGTAATCTCCTTGTCCATCATCATCGTCATCCTCAAAATCTTCCTCTGCCCCTTCATTCTGATCTTGTTCGGAGAATATGTTCTCTTCAATAGAAGATAAACGTGAACCAGTTGAAGCAACATCTTCCTGGAACAGAGAACTGTCTATTTGTCCCCGTGGTTTAGTCGTAAAGACTGCCCACCATTGACTTTGATTTCTGTTATTTTTCGTGTAAGGAGAAGGAGCAAAATAGACTTGCTTCGCCTGATGCGCGAGTATGAACGGATCGTACGTAGGATATTTCCTTGTGTGATTAACATCCACAATCTTGTAACGTTCATGCACTCGGGTCCCGTTCACGGAGCTGTCTTTCCACTCACACTTGAATACCACAGCTCTATACCCTCGTTCTTTGCCAGCATAACACAACTCAAAAATATCCTCCAAAATACCATAGTACTCATCACCATCAAGAGATGACACACTCACACCAAAATTGCATCTAGCCTTGTTCTTCCCGTAGTTGAGTGTGTGAAAATTGAACCCATTCACCGAGTACCGGTTCCAGGTTTTAACCACTTGCACTGGACCAAATGCCAAACTTCTAACCAAATCATCACGTATGTCTAAGGCAACTACGTGATCCTTGAGCCACTTCGGGAAATGTTCGTCGTGCTTACTCCAAACGTCATTAGGGTTCACGGCAGGGTTCGCAGCGACATATTCAGTTACAAATTGTTTCTCATAAGGCTCTAAGATCTCACAATTCGAGAGTAGGTAAAGGTGCGCTCATCGGTTGTACTCTTTCTCATCTAGTGTCCTAGAACCCTCAACGGATGAAGTTCCTTCATCGTCCTTCTTTTGAAAAAACTCGGGTATAGTGGGGTCAATGGACACCGAATGTCCTAGGTTCAGGTTCTTGGTTTTTGTTTGCACAACCTTATCAAAGTAGAGGGAGCAGAAGTTTGCAATCTCTTCTGTCAAATATGCATTACAAATAGAACCTTCTACCCTAGCCTTGTTACCAATTTTCTTCTTCAAATGATTCAGGAACCTAAATAAACAAGTTATATATTTCAATCAATACAAATTAGTTAAGCTTATTTTTTTTAATGAAGTTACTAAAAGTTACGTACCTTTCAAATGGGTACATTCATCTATACTAAACAGGTCCTCCAACCTTAGCCTTGTAGGGCAAGTAGACAGATAGATGCTCCATGGAATTAAAGAACGACGGTGGAAAGATCATCTCAAGTTTGCATAGTATCTGCGGAATTTGATCCTTGAGCCGAGACATGTCCTCAATTGATACTGTAGAGGAACACAAATCTCGGAAGAACTGAGATATCTCAGTTATAGAATTCCACACCGTCGGTGGCAGAAGGTGCTTTAGTGATACCGGAAGCAACCTCTCCATGAAAACGTGACAGTCGTGACTCTTTAACCCTTGAAGCTTCAGGTTCTTAAGATCAACACAGCGTTTGAAGTCGGAGGCGTACCCATCAGGGAACTTCAACTTCTCTACCCACTCCAACAACGCCTTTCTCTGAGCCTTGTCAAGTGTGAACAAATCTCTCGGTTTCGACCCATCCTGTTTTATGTGCAGTTGAGGACGATGACAGAAATTCTTGACATCTCGCCGGGAGCCTGTAGTGTCACAACTCTTCCCCTCCACATCCATCACCATGTGAATCAACTGCTCGAAGAAGTTTTTCTCTATGTGCATCACATCTAAATTGTGACGAATTAACAAAGTCCTCCAATATGGTAGTTCGAAGAATATGCTACGTTTAAACCAACCATTTTTCAACTTCTTGAGGTCTTTGAACTCCTGCTCAGTTCCGTCGACAGTAGACGGGTAATCAGAAATCAACTCCCATATTTCATCTCCTGGGAGTCGATCAGGTGCGTCGTCAAGCACCTCCTCACCCTTCTTGAACGTCTTCTTATTCTTTCTATATGGGTGACCTTCTGGTAGGAACTGCCGATGACAGTCAAACAAACTTATTTTACTAGAATTTGGAAGATAAAAAGCTTTGCTCTCACCCATACAACACGGACATGCTTTCTGACCCGCAGTAGACCACCCCGAGAGCATACCGTACGCGGGAAAGTCATTTATAGTCCCCAACAAAGCTGCTTTCAACTGAAAGTTTTGTCTTAGAGAGACATCATAAGTTTCCACCCCTACCTCCCACAGTTGTTTCAGTTCCTCAATAACAGGTTGCAAGTAAACATCCAAATGATTTTTCGGGTTTTTTGGTCCGGGCACAATAAGAGATAGGAAGATGAAAGGCTGCTTCAAACACAACCAAGGAGGTAGGTTGTAAGGTGTGATCATCACTGGCCAGCAAGAGTACGATTACCAAATTGGCCGAACGGTGCAAATCCATCAGTGCACAACCCAAGCCTTACATTTTGGGGTTCTAACGCAAAGTGGGGATGTAGTCTATCAAAACGCTTCCACTCCTCACCATCACTCGGATGACACATCTTCCCTAGTACCCTAATGTCCTCCTTGTGCCACCTCATTTGCTCAGCTATGGTTTTTGTGGCGTACAATTTCTGAAGCCTAGGTGCAATAGGGAAGTACGTAAGCTGACTTATTGGGATTGGTTTCTTACCCCTGACACTACTTTTCCCTTTTCTACCTCTCAAAACAATATCCCCCTCAACCATCTTATACCTACCCTTACCACGTCTCCTACATTCATCAAGCATCGCATCGTCCTTCCAAAATAGCATGCATCCATCTAGACAAGCATCAATCTTTTGATGCGGGAGTTGAAGTCCCTTCACAACCTTTTTGGTTGTGTAGAATGATCGGGTCATGATATTGTCTTTTGGAATAACTCTCTCGAGCAAGGCAGCAATACCATCGACACAAGCAAAGGGTAGGTTGAACCCACATTTAAGGCTAACTACCATAGACGCGACTTCTAACAACGTCACATCGCACCCTCCGTATAACGGTTTCTCCGAAGCTTCCAACATGTCAAAAAACGCCTTTGCTCGTGGGTTAGGCTCTTGTGGGTTAGGTGAGTCTTGTGGGTTGGGTGAGTCTCGTGGGCTAGGTGAGTCTCGTGGGTTAGGTGAGTTAAACAAGTTGCACTCCACAACATCAACTATCATACCTATCAATCCCCCCTCATCTTGATGGTTTTCGGTTCCCTCAGACTGAGATGACTCACCATGACAAATCCAATAATAGTAATCGGGTGAAAAACCACTATAGATGACATGTTCCTTCACTACATGGACCTCAAGAAATTTTAGGTTCTTGCATTTAGTACACGGACACCTAACCTCCCCCCTCGATGCGTAGTCTACCGACTTTTTAGCGACCTCGACAAATGACTCAACACCCCTCAAAAATTCGACGGTAGGACATGTCTTCTTATCAAGTCTTCACTCATACATCCATTTCCGTTCAATTCTCTTCATTTTCTATGTTCAAAAAATATATATATAACATATTAAAGTTTAATTTCCCTAATTTAATTTATAAATTACTAAACGAATATTTAATCACCATTTAACTTAAACTTCATTTTTCTAACTAAGTTTCATCAATTTAATCACTAATACGTCAAAGTAAACCCAAATGTCTTATTAATTTAGAATTGACCTTACAAAAATTTAGTAAACCCAATTTTTAATTTGCAAATGTCTTATTAATTTTTAATTGACCTTACAAAAATTAGTCACCGAATTTAATCACAATTTAATCCCAATTTACAAAAACCCTAGCTAATTTATCAATGTAATCCCAACTCAACCGAACAAAACACAACAATTCATGGCTTAGGTCACACAGAAACAGCTTAAACAGGTCAAAAAGGGTCAAATTTTCGGATGCAGATATCAAAATTCCGAAAGCGCCGCTAACACCTATTTACAACCCCGATTAGGATAGAAGTGGTTTCGGGAAAATCCGGCATTATTACGATACCTTTTGGTCCGTCCTAAGTCACACAAAACCTCACGGAAGGCCCTAGAGGTCATCTAGCTCAATACAACCAAATTGATCAAACCCTAGTCAAAATAGTGATGGGCAAAAATAATCTAACTAATCGAATTTGGGATAAACTAATCAACCTAATCGAACTTGGCCTAAACTAATCAACCTAATCGAAATTTAGACCTAAACGAAATTAACTAACAAACTATCAATAAATAACGCTAACAATGAAGAATAAGAACTAATTATAATGAATAGAAACAAAGTAAACTAAGAAAACGTACCACAAATTAGGAATAGAGGATGAAAATTGGGAGAGTGTAGGCGATTGGGGTCGGCGAGGGAAGAGGGAGATTGTAGAGAGTGTTTTTTTTTTAGAAGTGAAGGGGGAGAGGGGGGCGAGCGGGTATTTGACGCCACACTCAACTCGACGGGCGTCCACTATCGGACGCCACATGTGGACGCCATTTTGCTGAATATGGCGTCCGACAGGGGACGCCATTTGGGTTAAATGGCGTCCGCCTGTGGACGCCCGTCGTCCTCAATTTTGTCCTCCCCAACTTCAGTCGGACGCCAAGTTTAGCGTCCGACTGTGGACGCCCGTTTGACTTTTCGGACGCCATTTAGGCGTCCATATGCCCAGGACGCCAATCAGGTGACGCCCGGGACAGTTTTTCTTGTAGTGTTTGTAGTGCAACTTGATCGAGTGGGTTATGGCACTCGATCGAGTGCCTTCTGTTTGAGCTGCTGCTCAGTCTCGAAGTGGTGATAGTTTCGAGATTTTATTTATGCAAAATCAATGGTCGACCGAGCTATGTAAAAATATTACATAATTTGAACTCAACTCGGTTTACGATGCCTATAATCGTGTGTTATACAATTATAAGACCGGCATCGGAATTTTATAAAAATATGTTATAGGATCGATAAAAATTTGATTAGGACGAAATTGTCTCCCTCTGCGTCACGACACCGATACTAATCCTTACGAATTATGTGGTGTCGATCAAATTATCTCAGTACAAATTCTCTCTCTCCTATCAAATTTTTAATTGCCTCTTTCTCTCACACAACAAGTTTGTTTAAAATTAAGTTTTTTTTCATCTTCAGCAAAAAAATCATCCGTTCCCTACTGCCATTGTACGTATGTTACCATGTTACTGCCATAATCCATAAACTATGTTACTGTAACTCATACGTTGTGTTACTCTAATTCATGATCTGTGTTACTTTAACTCATAAAATCTGTTACGTTGCTTAGGCTCTTGCAAAAACTGTTACTCTAACTCATACAATGTGTTACTTTAATTCATGAACTGTGTTACTTTAACTCATAAAATCTGTTACGTTGCATAGTAGTCTCTTGCAAAAACAGGAGTTCCAATTAACAAAAAGAACAATGTTTGTTTTTATTAAGATACTCCAAAACAAAAAGTGATACAAGATTCCCACTAAATCAACTCCATTACTATTCCAATGTTTCACACTTGTTACTCATAATCTGTGTTACTGTAACTCATTAAGTATGTTACTCTGACGAATAATGTAGGCTACTCTAACAATATAATGTCCTATTTATAATTCTGCTTCTTCTTCATCCTTCTCGTCCTCTCCGTCTTCTTCTTTTTCTTCTTCTTCATCATCATCTCAGAAGCTTTGATTTAATCTCACCACCGCACAATGGAGGAAACTCTCACCCACATCCCTACATCATTCATGTGTTTTTGCGTCTACTAAAAAACAACAACAGTGCCAATAAACGTGACGGAAAAAAAACAATTAAAACTTGAAATATGGATTAAAGTAACAGATAAGAAGAATTAAAGTAACAGATGAAGTGCATTGAAGTAACTTTGGATTAAATTAACAGAGGATTCTTATACACCAGGTATAAAGTAACAGAGGTCAGACATTAAAGTAACAGATAGTGCGAATTAAAGTAACAGATAATGCGTATCAAAATAACACCAGGTATAGGTTAGTACAAAAAATTCATATAATGATAAAAAATGAGAGTATGATGCAGTATCTTACTCTTTTATATTGTTTCCTATTTTGAAGTCATCACGTTCCATAATTATAGGATGCAATATCTTTCTTTTTTTTATATGGCGTTACTTTTTGATATTGTTTCCTATTTTGGTGGCAATCACGTCCCATTACTATAGGAAACAATATCTTTTATTTTTCATATTTTTTTAATATGGCGGTTTCCTTTATTCTTACGACACTACAATGCACTACAATAATAGATGAAAAGCACTAAAGTAAGGACTGGAGTTTATTAAAGTAACACGACATATAAAGTAACAGATGATAGACATTAAAGTAACAGATGCTATACACTAAAGTAACGCAGTATATGAACTACAATAACTCAATATATTGTGTGTGCGCAAATTTCATATGACGAATATGCAGTTCAACGTAGAAAATTAGAAACTACTAGTTCAGTATCATATAACACACCGGGTATATTTCATTCACGTATAAATCAGTATATTTCTCTAAATGGGGCGTCACTCTTTAAATTTGATTCCTATTTTGTAGGCAATCACGTTCCTCTATTATAGGAAACAATTTTTTTTTTTAATATGGCGGTTTCATATATCCCTACTACACTCTGATGCGATAAAATAACAGATGTTAAGCACTAAAGTAACGACTTCAATGAGTTAAAGTAACAGATCGTAAAATTAACAGATGGCTCTCATGGCCTTTTCAGTTTGATGAATATGCAGTTCAACGTAGAAAAGAAGAAACTAATAATTGAGTATCATCTTACTGACTCCCATGGCCTTTTCGTATAAACTACAATTCATATACTCACCGTTTGCGGGTTGTACAATTTGCATATCAGCCATTTGAATGAAAAGTTGTAGCCGGAATGATCGAACGTAGAATGCAGCAGCGCGAGGAAGACGATGAATAACTGAATACGGTTTTGTTTGGATCATTTTGAAGTAAATGGCAGCGGCGAGAATAAGAATAATGGACCAGAGAATGAATGAGAGAACGATGAAAGCGAGAGTGAGGCGACAAAGTGATGAATGAGAGAATGAGTGAAGGAATGAGAGAATGAATGAATGAGGATGATACGTTACACTGATATATTCTCCTTCCTATTTTGTGGGAAGCAGTATCTTCTCTCCTTTTTTTTTTAATTGATGATTGATCTCGTCCCTTCATCCATCTCCCATCCAACGGATGGGATGAGGACTTAGGGACTCAATACTTATAAGTGACTCATTAGAACCCATCTCTCTCTCTCTCTCTCTCTCTCTCTCTCTCTCTATATATATATATATATATATATATATATATATATATATATATATATATATATATATATATATATATATATGTATAGAGAGAGAGAGAGAGAGAGAGAGAGATAGGTTCACATAAGGCCAACAACTCTTATAAGTTCATAAGTTCCAGTGTTAAAGTTACACAAAAGGTGCTTAAAGTTACACGAGATGAGTGTTAAAGTTGCACTTTATTAGTTGAAGTGATAAAAGAGCTGAATGTTATAGTTACATTCAATTCTAAAAAAAATGCAACTTTAACGTATGTCATCTGTAACTTTAATATAGACTTAATTACATATGATGAACTTATTTGATCCCTTATATATATATATATATATATATATATATATATATATATATATATATATAGAGAGAGAGAGAGAGAGAGAGAGAGAGAGAGTAAGGCTCTTATGAGTCCATAAGTCCTCATCTCATCCATTGGATGAGATGAGAATGGATGGACAAGATGCTTCCAATTATTTGCATTAAAAAAAAAGAAAAAAGGGAGATTACGTTCCTAAAATAGCTCCCATGATTTTAGGAAACAATAACCCCATGATCACGTTCATTCATCATTCAGTCATTCACCTTGCAAAATTCATCAAAACCTAAAAAAAAGAAACTTCCATCATCACGTTCCGTCATTCATTCAATCAAATCTGGGTTCAAAATCCCGTTACTATGGATTCAATGAGCGCGACATCATCATCAACTGTTGAAAAGTAATTGATCGAGTATAACAATGGTGAGTTTTGATATTTCTTTCACGTTTTGCTTCAATTTTAATTCGGCGATCGACTAACAAAAATTAAATTTCTTTCACATCGCTTTGGCTTCGTTTTTTATGTCAATTTTCATGTTGATATTGTTTTCATTGGCATCTCATTCATCATAGATTCATATTGATGGTTATTGATATTCATGTCGATTTGGCTTCCCTTTTTACGTCAATTTTCATGTTGATATTGTTTTTTCATTCATCATAGATTCATATTGATGGTTAATTGAAATTGATTCCAGAGTTTTATGTTTGTTCTTTGGGTTTTCAGTGAGGTCCACTGATAATATTGTTTTGTTTTCTATGAACGCAATCACGACGTTGAAGTAACATACGCTCTACATTACAGTAACACTCCATTGCAATTACAGTAACACACTGAACGTTACGAAACGGTTTTTGATGATGATGTTAGAGTAACGTACTTTACCAGTTAGAGTAACACAAAGTAAGAGCTGAAGGAACACATTGGCTGCATGGGCGTAACGCATATGTATTAACGTTACAGTAACACTTAATTGCAATTACAGTAACACACTGAACGTTGAGAAAGAGTTTTTGATGTTTATGTTAGAGTAACGTACTTTACCAGTTAGAGTAACACAACGTAAGAGTTGAAGTAACACATTGGCTGCATGGGAGTAACACGTTGTTTAATTTTGTGCAGGTGATATTGGAAGTGATGCGAATGCACAGGACAACACTGATAAAGGTGGATGAGGATGGGGAGGATGAAGTGGATGACGACGACGAAGATGAGGAAACTGAGGAAGACACAGAAGAAGATAAGAAGGAGGAACATGTGTTTTGAGAATACTTGTGTTTTTGGTCATGATAAAAATATTTTTCTTTTTTGTTTACAGGAATAGCTGATTTTGTACACATTTTTTACAAGTAGCGTTGTGCTACGTAGCAATTAACTCTATATTTTATTTAATACATGTCCATTTGGTTAGAGTAACATCTTTGTTCTATTGGAGTAACACCTTTCGTCAGTTAGAGTAACAGACATAATGCATTAAAGTAACTGAGAACAGCAGCGTTTAAACAAATGATTACTAAAGTAATTGAGGATCACTTGGATTGGAACCATTTATTACCAAATTAACTATTGTCGTTCTTTAAAGAACGATATATAATGCGTCAGAGTAATTGATGATAATAACATTGTTTAACCATGAGACAAAGAATAACACCATTAATTACTTGGAGTAACATCATTTGTTCATTAAAGTAACACTTATAATACGTCAATGTAACACGGGTGTGTAGCCTTGCTTGAGTTGAAGATGAAAGAATGAGCGAGTGTGTGTTTTGAAAGAAATCTGAAGTCGAGAGATTGAGTTTGGGATGATGAAGATGAAGAGTTTTAGTTAGGCGGGTGAGTTTGAATGAAAAAATTGAATGTGATGAAACATAATCAAGTGAGTTAGGTGGTTGGAGATAATTAAGGGAGGAGAGAAGATTTTATTATATTTTTTCCAAAATATGTTATATATTACCTTAATTACTAGACTCAATCACCACCATCCATCCCATCTAAATCAATGGCTCTAAATAGGATTTATGGACTCAAAAAGAAAAAGAGGACTCACTTGATCTTTACTCTCTCTCTCTCTCTCTCTCTCTCTCTCTCTCTCTCTCTCTATATATATATATATATATATATATATATATATATATATATATATATATATATATATATATAGGTAGGTTCAAATAAGGACACCATGTTTCAGTAAGTGTATATTAAAGTTACAGATGACATACGATAAAGTTGCATTTGTTTAAAATTGATATGTAACTATATCATTCAGCTCTTTTATCACTTCAAGTGATAAAGTGCAACTTTATCACTCATCTCGTGTAACTTTAACACTTGACCTTATGCCCTTAAAATAGTTGTTGCCCTTATTTGAACCTACCTACCTATATATATATATATATATATATATATATATATATATATATATATATATATATATATATATATATATATATATATATATATATATATATATATATATATATATAGAGAGAGAGAGAGAGAGAGAGAGAGAGAGAGAGAGAGAGAGAGGCGTTCACATAATGACACCCCTCCCTATAAGTCCATAAGTGCTTTTTTCAGCCATTGGATGAATTGAAGATGGAGGGCTGGGATTGAAGTAATATTGATTAGGCAGCTTAATACCCTCATTAATACCCTCTCTCTCTTTTTTAGCCTAATACCAGCTTAACAAATACCAAGGACAAAATTAATTTACCCTCTCTCTCTCCTACACAATTAAACACATTCTGAAGTTGATTTCTCCACCAAATAAATCACACGGACCAAATTTCATGGTCGTGGTTCCTCGACTTCTTCGTTTGTGCTTGGAGTTGAAGGTATTTAAAGATTGCAGCATGATGGTGATGGCAATTTTTCTTGCCGGGGTGAATTATAATTTAATTGAAGTTGTTATCTTTGAATTTGTCATCTTGATGGAGGATATGCAGATTGTTGTAGTTCGGCCTGGTATGTTTGTTTTAATTTATTTACTTTTGTAGTGGATGAGTTTTTTTTCTGGTTTATGAATCGTTGTTGTTTAACCGCTAATTGTAATTGGGAAGATGGGGTTTTGGGCGAAGTTTTTATTGTCGTTGAAGTTGGGGTTTGTAATTGTTGGGGTTTTTACAAGTAATGAATGTTAGAAGTTCAATGAGTAATTGTAATGTGGTTTATGCAGTTTTGATGTTCAGTGAGTAATTGTAATGTGGGAGTTGGTGTTTTGCGTTATCTGTTAGTTGCCGTCGGAGTCGGGGGTTCTAATTGTCGTTGAAGCTGCGGAGATTAAAATACCGGTTGGGGAGGGGATTATTTTTTGAACACGACATTTATCTGGAGGTGGTAGTCGTTTAGTTCATATGCATATGAAGTGTCTTTTTTTGTTTGCTAAAGTTTTAAATGTTGAGGTTGAAGTTGAGGCGTTGTGAAGATGAAGTTGAAATTGATTTCATGACTTGGCTGTGCAGTTGCAGATGCTTTGGAGGGTGAAGAAGTTGCAGAGGTTGTGCCTCCTGTCCTTTATTGTAGGGAAGTAGATAAGGACAAGACGCCTTATGTGGGGCAGGAATTTTCCGACGTCGATAAAGCTGTTGAGTTCTATGAAGCGTATGGCCTCGCTTGCGGTTTTGATGTCCGTAGGTGGTCAACGAAGAGGTTCCGTGATGGTACGCTGAAATCTCAGCTGGTAGTTTGCAGTAGAGAGGGTTTCACGTACGTCCCGAAGGCAGGTAACAGTGCAGCACGAGGGGGAGGTTCCGGACGTAAGGCGGGTGGAAAGTGTAACAAATCTAATTCTAAGGAAGTCGGCTCTATTGGTAGGACCGCTAAGAAGTTGAAGAAGAGCGATTCGGGGAAGCGCTGTGATGAAAAGAAGACGAGACGTCGGACCAAAGTGACAAGAGTTGGTTGCGACGCAAGAATCTTGTTGGCCGTAGTGAATGGTGTTGTGGTTGTTAAGGAGTTTACTTGTGGCCACAACCACGAGTTATTTTCACTAGCGGAGAGGGAGTTCCAGAAACGATCACGGCAGTTGTCGGACTACCACAAGCAGATGATAATTGTTAACTCAAGAGTAAGTCAGTTCTTTGTCTGTTTCGTTGTCGAAGGTTGTGTTAAATTTTGTTAATTATTATGTGCTGCGCGTATTATTTTGTCTGCTGTTGAAGCTTCTATTTGCTCGAATTGCAGTTGAAAATTGGAGCGATAAGAACTTACAAGTTACAACATGTGTAAGGAGCATGTGAATGGATTTGAGAATCTTGGGGTGAGCTTGACTGATTTCAAGAATTACGGGAGGGATGTGAAGTGTTTTCTTCATGAACGAGATGGGCAGCTGTTCGTAGACAATTTTAAGGAGATGGTGGAGAACAGGGAAGGGTTTTTTTTTACAATGAGTTGGCAGATGACGGGAGCATAGACAAAGCGATATGGGTAGACGCTGCCGCCAAGAGAAACTACGCAAAGTTCGGGGATGCTATGTCCTTTGACCCTACATATGGGACAAACATGTACTCGATGATTTTTACTCCCTTCACTGGTGTTGACAATCATAAGAAGTCGGTGACGTTTGGTGGTGCACTTATTACGCATGAGAATGGGGAGTCTTTCAACTGGGTTTTTAGACGATTTTTATAAGTTATGGGTGGAAAGGAACCGGAGTACATAATAACGGATCAAGACCGAGGTATTATTACATCGGTTCAATCTGTTTTCTAAAAGGCGAAACATCGATTTTGTATGTGGCACATAATGAACAAAGTCCCTGTTAAATATGGGTCGACAAGAAGTGATTACCTTGAATTCATACGGAAGCTGAATGAAATTGTGTGGAACGATGATATTGAAGCTTCGGAGTTTGATGAGAGGTGGATGGAAATCATGGAAGAACATGGATTGGAAGACGTTGAGTGGTTTAAGAGCACATTTGCCATAAGAAGTCAGTGGGTAATGGCTCACTACCGAGACATTCCAATGGGAACCGTTATGAGGACCACTCAAAGGTCGGAGAGTGAGAATAGGTTTTTTAAGAGGTTTGAACACAAATCGGGTACATTGGTGGAGTTTTGGATGCGCTTTGAAAGCGCCATGGACCACCAAAGGCATACCCAAAGGAGACTTGATAGTGACAACAGGCACTCAAGGCCTAAGACGGAGACGCATGTACCAATGGAGGCCGATGGTGCTAAGTTGTATACACATGAAATATTCAGTGAATTCCAAGATGAGGTGAAGTTCTCAATCAACACTTGCACAGTCCGTGGCTTCGAGTTGGTCAACGGGGTTGAGATAACGAAGGTGAAGGATCAAAGTAGAGATAGAGTCTACGAAGTGCGCGTAAAACCTGGTGCGTTTGATTTAAGTTATTATTAACTTTATTTTGAAGTTGCTATTTCGATATTTAGAGTTACGTTAATTGTTGACTGAAGTTGAATTTTTCTCCTCAGATATGGAGGACGCAAGGTGCAGCTGTAAACTGTTCGAAAGGCGAGGGCTTTTGTCTAGACATTTAATCTGGATTTTAACGTCCTGCGGACATAAAACTATACCGGCAGCGTACGTATGCAGGCTGTGGTTGGTTGAGCCTGTGGGAGAAATGTCGTTGGATGAAGGTTTTGTTCTTCAGGGTACTGAATACTTGGTTGATGAGAAGCAGTTGGAGATGACAAAGTTGTGGTCGGAGATTCACGAAGCAGTGGGCTTTGTTCGCGATAAGGGTAAAGACGAAGTTTAAAAATTACGGGAAGCTATCCGCGCTTGTAGAGAGAGCGTGGGTGGAACTTCGGAGCCTCTGATAAAACGACAGGAGTTGGAGAAATACCTTGGTTGTGCGTCCACGTCGGAAGTGACGATATTGGCTCCGAAAATGTCGAAGAACAAAGGTAGTGGGAAGAGGATGTTGTCAACGAAGACCAAGGCGACGGAGCTGGCTAAGAGGCCGAAACGAATGTGTAAAAATTGCAAAAGAATGGCCCACCATGACAAGAGGAACTGCCCTAACCCCTTCTCCAAAAATCCACCGTCGGATGATGATTGCTTTGGCGACAGCGAGGATGGTGGATCGGAAGACATTTTGTGATTTCTCGACTGACGCATTGTGTTTGCTGTTAGCGTAATTCTTTCAGGTGCTGGGTACTCGCTCATTTTATTTTCAATCATGACGTAATAAGGTGGAATAGACCTCTCCCGTTATGTACTGCTTCTCCGATTTACCTTTTTTACTGTTTTTTTGGTTCATCAATGTTCGTTGTATGGTTTAATATTTAATGCCATGATATTGTCATTCCAACTGTGACAGTTCTTCACGTCGGTACGTTGGTGGTGTTGTTCGTATTTGAAATTTTGGAACCGTGTAACTTTGAAATTTTGTAACCGTGTAATCTCTAAATTTTGTTGACGTTAACTTTGTAGTTTGTTTTGGTAACGTAATTTACGATGATTTTGAGGAGCTGAAGTTGAACACGTTGTAATTTGAAGTAACATTTTTGCAGTGTAGATGTTGAAGTATGTGTAGTACGGACCTGAGACTGAGTTGCCAGTGTTGGATTGGTGCGGTAAGAGTTACGTTATTAAATCTTTGAAGTTGTGTACTTCACAGACGTAAAATTTTTACTGAAATGATATAGAAGTAACAAATTGTGTAGTTGAAGTGACGTGTGTGTAATACGGAAGTCGTAAACTTAGACCCAAGACTGAAATGTTGAACTGATTATGTTGAAGTTGAAAATGTTGTGAACTAAAGTTTCGTTCTGCAGTTGTACGATATGTATAGTTGGCGGTTCAATAGAATTAATGTCACCGAAAATGTACGTGTAGGCACGTTAAATGAAAATGATACGTAAGCGAACACACTACCGAACGAAATATTGATCGTCAACAGAAGAACTAGTTCTTGTCATATGGCAGCAAAATATTACAAGTTTCCACAAAATTTATCCAACTCCGCATATTCTATCATATACGCGGAACTAGAAGTAGGTCTGGGTAGAAATGTAGTAGTTTTTTATAAGAACGTCATACTGTTTGGAATGGGAAGGCTAATAACAATTTACTTTTTTGTGCGGTTTTTGGTCTTAGGGCCAGCACGGATCTTCACCATAGCACGTTTCACCTTAACTTCGGTCAGAATGTTGTTCTTGGTTGCGTTGAAGTCATCAATCAGCCTCATGAGTCGTGTACGTTGTTTGTTGAAGTCTGACAGAAGGAGTGTGGCTATAATGAATGTGCGTTGTGATTGATGCTAATAATTGGTATCCTTAATTGTGTTGCGGGGGTGGGGTATTTATAGGATGAAATACCCGACTTGGGATAGGAGATTGGTGACTTGCAAAGGAAGAAAACAACCGGTTGAGGTGAAGTGGGATTCCGTTTGTGGATAGAAAGGAAACCCGATCTCGGCTGGAAAAAAGGGTCACTCGATTGAGTGGTGCATGACAATCGATCGAGTGCCCGGTCTAACCCCGGTTTTGGTGCGTTTTTGGAGACCACTGGGCGGAGTGAGCCGGTCCACTCGATCGAGTGGGGTTGAGCCGGGTAGGAGTCTTCTTAGGGATCGAGTTTCGTTCATTTTCGGAGAGTTTTAGTTGCTTAAATCCTCTTTATTGCTGATTTTTGTGGGTATTCGACTTCGAGTTGGATTCTCGAGAGCTGCGTGGAAGATTTTTATGGCTCGGAAATGACTTTGACCGGGGTTTGACCCGATCGCTAAAAGACGGTTTTGCCCTTGGTCTCCGTTTTGACCCAAATTAGTATCATTTGACTGGAAACGACCCACTAGGCCTGAATTTGAGGTCGGTCTGGTGAGATTTTTACTCCCCTAAAAGCTCGCGCCAATAACCACTGATTTCGAATCCAAAATCGAGCATATTAAGTCATGTTTACGTCCGATCATCATCGGGTGTTTTTCGCAAACTGCTATAGACACCTGGCGGTCAAAATGTGGGTGTCTACAGAGCCCCCACTCTGAATGAGACTTGGACAAAGCGAAAGTCAGAGTAGCTACCAGGCCAATCGCAGATTTAAGACCTGGCAGACTTCCGATCGGGTCGTTTATAGTCCGTTAGACTTGCGTGAAAGGGCTCGCCAGCCATAAGACAATAATCATACCTGAGTGGATACTAATAGCTCAGTGGGGACATGCCTAAGAAGCCTTGGGTGTGCTCGTTTGCAGACACATCCTGTCTTTTCCTTAGTAGAAATGCCACCTTGGGCTTTCCGCTGGGGAGTTTTAATGAGGAGACTTTCTTCTGGAGTCTGGGTGTACCAGTAGGCTGACACATAACAGTTTTGTATGTAACACTTAGGCGAAACACCGATTCACGCTGGGGAAGTGTAGACACCCTCATTTTGACCGCCAGGTGTTTATGGCAGTTTCCAAAAAACAGCCGATGATGATCGGACGCTAACGTGTTTCTACGCGCTCGGATATGGGCTCAAAACCATTAGTTGCTGGCTAATGCACTTACAGAGTACAAATCTCACAAAACTGACCTCAAATTCAGGCCCAGTGGGTCGTTCCCAGTCAAACAAGACTAATTTGGGTCAAAACCGACACCGGAAATAAAACCGACTTTTAGCGATTGGGTCAACCCCGGTCAAAGTCGTCTCCGAAACATACAAAACAGCCATATAAGCATCAAAAGTCCAAGTCAAACTCAAAACCCATAAGACATCCAAAGTCACGGTCCAAAACAGTGGACCCGCGCGACACAGCTGAGCCACTCGATCGAATGCTCAGCCCACTCGATCGAGTGGGCCTTATTCAGGCCCCACTACATGCACACCGGGCCACTCGACCGAGTCAGCTGGTTACTCGGTCGAATAACCCTAGACGGGGATCATGGCCTAGCCTATATAAACACCCCCATGCACAACCTTTCAAACATCTTTCACCACTTTCAAAAACCCTAATTCTACAACACTCAAACCCTAAACCTAGCTTTAGGAATTCGAAACCCTAACCACCACAACTCAACTTGCATACTCGATACTCCCGTGCTAGTCGTCACTACGAGTCCCGTCCGAGCATAAGAAACATGTAGGTTGAGGGTGCCAATTCCCGCTCTTCTCCTTTCTCCTCTTTTTCGCGTCGTGTCGTCTATTATCATTGTCGTTGTCTCGTTTTTTTATATTTTTTTCGCGTCCTAATATCGATAATATAACTAGTATAAAACATTAAATTATTCGTCGATTCATGTCGAGCATGAGTGATGGTGGGATAAGGAAACCCGAATATACAAGTGTACTGCACACAGCGTTGCCGGTCGCTTATCCCATCGCCCCGATTGCTTGATTGTTGAGACGAATTAACATCAACCCTGATTTTCTTATTTTTTATCGTCATTATCGCAATCTTCATCCATTCTAAAACCTATTTTCAAAACATACCTTTTTTTATAAGGGTCGAAACCCGTTGATGCGGATCCAACATCAAACAAATCGCAAGAATTAATTGTGATGTCGGGATGCGAAGGGAATCAAGTCTTTCAATTCTAGCATAGCGTCGAACACTTAGATTCGATGCTAATTTCATAATTAGACGTCGAATCTAACGGTATAGTCACATAAATTAATTAACGCGATTTCTATTGATGCTAAAATAATTGTTATACAATTCGTCAGAATTACGACATTATTAAACGCGGAGGAAATCTACTCATATCGCGATAGTTAATTTAAGACGACTTAAATCAATTTTCTCTTATTTTCACTCTAGTATTCCATATCGATTCAATAATCGAATATGGGATACAACGAGTATTCAAATTTAGAATCGAGTATAAATCCCATAATATTTGTATCCGATTCAACAAAATCAATGATTTATATAATCCGGGTCGAGCATAAATTGTGCAATATTTATGTCCGATTCGGTAAAATCATCGAATTATCAAAAATCAAAGCAATTTCAAAACCGATACAAAATTGCGAACGAACCCCATGTTCGTACAGGGGGCACTCGACCGAGTGTCTTGTCCACTCGGTCGAGTGGCACCCAAAAAAACCGAAATAGAATGCATTTACGACCTCCACTCGGTCGAGTCTCACAGTGACTCGGTCGAGTGGCAACGTAATCGGTCGAGTTGTTCAGTAACTCGATCGAGTAGGGTCTAAAATACGGGACAGAATCGTTTTCAGAGGTCCACTCGGTCGAGTCCCGCAATGACTCGATCGAGTGGCCCTTTATCACATCAAAATCGTGAGTCCTACATTGTCCTTTAGTTTCGATAATATTTTTAAGACTTAGGTCAACGCGTGTTAATCAATCACGTGGAACGCCCTTTCGAAACCATACAACATCGTGTCTACATCATTCAATAATTTGAAAATCGCTATTATCATAATATCGTTATTACTAACCGTTTGCTATTTTTCTTGTTGATTTATCGTTTGTTTTAACGTACTAAAATGAACCCACATGCTAAAATTCAACTTCGATGTTAGAATTAATTACATTAAATCGACATAGAAACCCTTTTCAATTTCATTCACATGCTTAGGGAAAAAAACGTTTGCATAAGCATTTTTCACCAAATTACTAACGCGCGTATTAGAAAGTCATTCGAGATCTTAGTAGAGGCCGCTAGTGCGGGCGGGGTTGGGTGTCCTTTGTGGGCTTCCCAACACGTACCCTCACCCCTTACTCAGAACCATGGTGTCCGGATATCCGAATCCATTGGCATACGAGAGTCATTCAATACACGGTATCCGATAATGTCGGTATCGGTATCAAATGCAAAGGGACAAGCCCAATAAACTCTGACATCGGAAATGGGCCATACTTTGTGCATGGCCCACTACGACATAGACTGGGTTCGAACGGGCCTGAACTCCCACAAAGTTCGGTGGCGACTCCACTTCAATTTAAATTTCAATTCGATCCATTCTCATATGGAGATTCATTCGCCTACCCAAACCCGCGCGTGGCAGCGTCGGGGTGGACCTATGTCATGTCCACAATTTGGCGACTCCACTGGGGATTAATTGATGCGTGACTTACCATCGGCATCCTCAGGGTGAGACTCGAATAGAAATCGTTTGACTAGTACAATACGCGTTTTAGTTTTACGGTTCATGCGTAACCCATTTTTTCCCGGGCCGGTACTCGCGACCGACGTCCCACTAGATCGTTGATATACTCCAATATGGATATGTCAAAAGGTGTCCATAGTCGATTCGAGTGGGTTTCGCGGCTTGTTTTAAGATCAACTCGACTTAGGAAGTCCGTCCCGGTCAACGTCTAGACTATGTACACTGGTATAGACCCTCTATAGACCGACCGAGACTTAGTGTAAAGCATACATAGCGTCGTTATAATGCTTGCGTGACTAAGTGCTACTTGGTTTCCGAGTCGTTTTCAAACCGTCTTTTTTTTTTTCAAAGATTGCATCTTTTTCAAAATATCCAATTTGAAACCCGGGACGTATACCGAATTTAGGACTTATGATTTTACTCAAAAACGTTTGCATAAGCATTTTTCACCAAATTACTAACGCGCGTATTAGAAAGTCATTCGAGATCTTAGTAGAGGCCGCTAGTGCGGGCGGGGTTGGGTGTCCTTTGTGGGCTTCCCAACACGTACCCTCACCCCTTACTCAGAACCATGGTGTCCGGATATCCGAATCCATTGGCATACGAGAGTCATTCAATACACGGTATCCGATAATGTCGGTATCGGTATCAAATGCAAAGGGACAAGCCCAATAAACTCTGACATCGGAAATGGGCCATACTTTGTGCATGGCCCACTACGACATAGACTGGGTTCGAATATCCGAATCCATTGGCATACGAGAGTCATTCAATACACGGTATCCGATAATGTCGGTATCGGTATCAAATGCAAAGGGACAAGCCCAATAAACTCTGACATCGGAAATGGGCCATACTTTGTGCATGGCCCACTACGACATAGACTGGGTTCGAACGGGCCTGAACTCCCACAAAGTTCGGTGGCGACTCCACTTCAATTTAAATTTCAATTCGATCCATTCTCATATGGAGATTCATTCGCCTACCCAAACCCGCGCGTGGCAGCGTCGGGGTGGACCTATGTCATGTCCACAATTTGGCGACTCCACTGGGGATTAATTGATGCGTGACTTACCATCGGCATCCTCAGGGTGAGACTCGAATAGAAATCGTTTGACTAGTACAATACGCGTTTTAGTTTTACGGTTCATGCGTAACCCATTTTTTCCCGGGCCGGTACTCGCGACCGACGTCCCACTAGATCGTTGATATACTCCAATATGGATATGTCAAAAGGTGTCCATAGTCGATTCGAGTGGGTTTCGCGGCTTGTTTTAAGATCAACTCGACTTAGGAAGTCCGTCCCGGTCAACGTCTAGACTATGTACACTGGTATAGACCCTCTATAGACCGACCGAGACTTAGTGTAAAGCATACATAGCGTCGTTATAATGCTTGCGTGACTAAGTGCTACTTGGTTTCCGAGTCGTTTTCAAACCGTCTTTTTTTTTTTCAAAGATTGCATCTTTTTCAAAATATCCAATTTGAAACCCGGGACGTATACCGAATTTAGGACTTATGATTTTACTCAAAATAGCCTATTTTCTAGCCGGTATGCTGCCCAATTCAAAACTCGAATATACTTTTGAATTTTCAAAACCGAGGCCCGATACACTTTCCGTTTTTCTTGAATAATCGGGCCTTTCCTTGAGTTTTCTCGGGTTTTCCAAAAACGATCAATTTCAAAACCTTCCTCTCCTTAGGACTTCCCGTATTTAGCAGTGTCGGGTCATGTCTTAAGTTGTCAAGGTCTTTAGCGTCGAAACTCCGTCGATCTTACATCATGGATTTCTTCCCTATCCCAGTCCGCCTTATTAGACTAAGGCAAGGCCCACCTACGTAGGACATACTCCCACAAAGGAGGGCCCGTTTACACAATCGAGTCCAAAGTCTGGGGATGTCTCACGTGAACCTACCTTCGAACAGGACTCGGCCCACCTGCCGATTCCTAAGGAAGGCCCCCCTTTCACAAGTCACCCGTCTAGGTGTCTTTCCCGAGTCATTTCCCTTTTTTAGTCTTGTTCGGGATGTACTTTCTATTCCGGGATTTGGGCTAGTTTCTGATCATGCGGTGTTCTTACAGACAGGCCACCCGAGACTAGATACCAACGCAAGATGGACGAATTGAAAGACGCTCTGACCAAGATCGAGACTCAACTGACTACCATCCAGGCTAGCCAAGCAACGCTAGCCACTCGTCTGAGCGCCGTAGAGAAGACGACCCCTGTCGAAGGAGCTGAGCCCACTGGGCCTATAGCTGAACTGATCAGCGTTGTTCGCAGGCTCGAGGAACAAGTTCACCTATCGACGAACAACTCGATCCACACTGAAAATGCTCGTTCCTATGCACCTTTGAATGATGAGCTACCGGCCAACCTCAACCTTACGGGAATTCCTATGTTTGAGGGTATTGAAGACCCGGTCCACCACATCCGGGCTTTCAAAGACTTCATGGCGGTCAAGGGGGTGAAGTCCACCATGTTTAAGCATTTATTCCCTTCTTTCCTCGAAAAGCATCCTAAGGCCTGGTTCTACAGGCTCGATTCCAAGAAATATAAGACTTGGGATGATGTGGCGACCGAATTTGCTTGGAATTACGCCGACAATACCGAAATCCAGACTACAATGCGTACTCTGGAAGTCATGGCCCAAGAGCCCAAAGAAGGGTTCACAAAATATCTGCAAAGATGGAGGGCCGAGAGTGTAAAGCTGGTCGACAAGCCCAGTGAGAAGGTCCTAGTGGAGGCTTTTGTCAAGAACCTCCTCCCATCCTACTGGGTCCATCTCCGGTATGCCATCATCCCCAATTTTGATGTCCTCACTGAAATGGGCACAAGGATCGAGGATGACCTAAGGTTAGAAAGCCTGACTAAGGCCTCTACCAAAGGCTATCAAGGGGCCAGTTCATCTGCGAACAAGCCTACACCTACAGTTGCAGCCCGCAGCATTTTCGATGAGGTTAACTTGCTGGATACCTCATCCAAGAAGAATATTCTAAATCGGGTATTCACGGATATAGGGACTACCTATACCTATGCTTTACAAAGGCTGTCTTCAAAAGGCCTCATCCAACCTATTGGCCCTACTCCCGAACTTCCAGTGGAGAAAAGGCCCAAGAGCTACAATATTCAAGCCTATTGCCAGTATCACCGGGGTAATGGGCATGACACGGAAAAATGTTGAAAGCTAAAGCAGTTGATCCAAGATCTCATCGAGAATGGGAAGATACCGTTGCCCGGGGACAAGCCGAGCAACAAAGAAAACCCGTTCAGTGCCCACGCTATATTCACTGAAGAGGTCATCGACTGTTCTCACCTCATTTCCCCTCATATCCCACAAATCAACGGGATATGGTTCGACGACGAGGATGACGTTTACCTAGCCAAGGGGGAAGCTGTCCCCGTCACCAGAGAGGAAGTCCGAAAGGCTAAGTCCAAAGCTTTAGCCACCAACCACCTCGCCACCGCTGGGCGCTTTCCTCCAACACCCGTCACTGAACCTGCCAGGACGGGATCTACCCTCGAAGAACCAAGCAATGACACGGCTCTGGTCCAACAATTGAAGAGGGTTCGAGCTGACTTAACTATATGGAAACTACTAGTTAGCTCGCAAGCACATCGAGAAGCACTGACTAAGGCCCTCGATGAAATTAAGGTCGACTCACAGACTACCCCTGCTGAAATGGTAGCCACTATCATGCCCTATCTCAAGGGCAAGTCAAAAAACGAAGGCCCACTCATAACCTTCTCTGAGTCCGATCTACCACCATTTGGGCCCAATCATAATCTGGCCATGTACATCACGGTCATCTGCCGAGGCAAGTACCTCCCGATGACGCTTATCGACGACGGATCTGCCGTAAATGTCCTTCCCCTAAGGACCGCTAGGACCCTCGGCATCACCGATGCCGACTATCTCCCGACAGCACAAACTATCCAGGCTTTCGACGGAAGCCCAAAACCGGTAGCCGGGGCCGTTAAACTAACCATCATAATGGGCCCAATCGAAAAGAAGTTGGAGTGTCAGGTGATCGATGTCACCTCCTCCTTTAACTTATCACTAGGAAGGCCTTGGATCCATGTAGTCAAGGCCGTATCCTCTACCCTCCACCGAAAAGTAAAGATACCACTTCAAGACGGCATCATCACGCTGGAGGCGACCCCTATGACCGTGGCTGGCTGCAATGCCACGAGCCGGGCCGAGCCACGAGGATTCGATTTCGTGGGTATGATCGAGGAAGAATATCTCTTCAGGCCTTACTTCACCACTAGCATCGACACGATGCTACAAAATTTGGGCTACTTACCGGGGGCTACCTCGAGACTACATCTTCCAGTTGGGAAGATTATCGAAGTCCTAAATGATGGCGAATCACAGTTCGGATTGGAGTATGCTATAACCCCGGAAAACGTGGTCCGGGCCGGTATTCACAAGGCCACCAACATCCTCAAGGGTACTTACATAGGCCCTTATAGCCCGAGGTTAACCGACTACTTCGTCACTCCCGTGTTCGGAGCTATTCAAGTGGGCCTCTAGAACCCACCATCACATATCCCGAGACCAAAACGACTCGGGAATGCAACTTCATCCCCGATGATATATTCACCATTGTCCAGGCCGAGTCCAAGAAAGGTGAAAGCAACTCCGAGCCCGTGCTAGGGCTCCTATTTGGAGAAGACAAGGCCATCCCCGCTCCAAAAGACGACTGGGTCAACTTGATCCTTCGCAGCGATCGGTTTGACCCAACTAAGCTGATCCCCGAAGTCGGTGCCAACACCGAGAAAAGGGCCTGGAGGAAGACCATAAAATGGACCGACAGTTAAGGATGGGTCTACAAGCTGACCACCGGCGAGGGAGACATGTCGGACACCGAGTCCGAATCTGAGTCTGAGTCAGAGTCAGAGTCGGAGTCTGAGTCCAAGTTTAGAGGGTCTGGTGCTGGAGTCGAGTCTGTAATCCCTCTTCCCTTAGCCACTTCCACTGAGGTCTCGGGGCCTGTCCCAAGACCTCTCCCTATCCCGCCACTGACCAACGATCAGATGGCCGCTCTTTTCGAGCTGTTCTCAAAATTTACCATTAATAATAATAACGAAAACCGTTCTGCTTACGACTTGTCTTATTTCCAAAATTCTCTCAATTTCAAAATTTTTATATGCAATGACATTGAGAAACCCGACGAACAGGTACCACTGCCTCCACATCAGGTCGAGCAGCTCGAACAAAGGGAGTCCCGAGATCCGGTAATCGAAGAAACCGAGTCCATCAATGTGGGAACCACTTTAGAGCCCCAGATGCTTAAGTTGGGCCTATCTTTAGATCCCGAGGAGAGAAAAGAATTCACATACCTCCTCCAAGAATTTAAATATGTCTTCGCATGGTCCTACAAGGACATGCCGGGGATAGACCGGGAAATAGCTGAACACCGAATACCCATCAAAGATGGGTGCAAACCGGTAAAACAGAAGCTCCGGAGAATGAAGCCCAAATGGTCCCTCAGAGTCAAAGAGGAAGTGGACAAACAATTCAAAGCGGGCTTTATACAAGTGTTTGAATATCCAGACTGGGTTGCAAACATTGTGCCGGTACCCAAGAAGGACGGCAAGGTGCGGGTATGTGTGGACTTTCGGGACCTAAACAAGGCCAGCCCAAAAGACGATTTTCCGTTACCACATATTGACATATTGGTGGATAACACGGCCGATCATGCCCTTCTATCATTCATGGACGGGTACGTCGGATACAATCAGATTAAAATGGCAGAAGAGGATATGAGTAAGACCACCTTCATTACACCATGGGGGACTTACTGTTACACCGTTATGCCGTTTGGGCTTATCAATGCCGGGGCCACTTATCAACGGACCGCCACTACTTTGCTACATGACATGATGCACAAAGAAGTGGAGGTCTACGTGGACGATATGATCGTTAAGTCCAAGGATCGAAGCGGGCAAATCACGGCCCTAAGAAAATCTTCATCCGCCTGCGTAAATATAACATGAGACTGAACCCTCAAAAATGCAGTTTTGGGGTAACGTCGGGCAAATTACTGGGCCATATCGTTAGCCAACGCGGCATCGAGGTCGACCCAGCTAAAATCAAAGCCATCACTGAGATGCAACCACCCAAGACCGAAAAAGAAATAAGGGGGTTTCTCGGAAAAATCCAATACATCAGCCGGTTCATTTCAATACTAACCATGATATGTGAGCCTATCTTCAAAAAAGTGAAGATCGGAGAACGGGTGCTATGGGACGACTAGTGTCAAACCGCCTTTGACAAAATCAAGGAGCATCTGTTTGCTCCGCCGGTATTAATGCCACCTCAACCCGGTCTGCCTTTGTCATTATACCTAACAAGGACCGAGACAGCAATGGGGGCTATGCTGGCCCAGATAGTTGATTCAGAAGAACGGGCTATTTGCTACATACGTAAAAAGTTCCTCGAATACAAATGCAAGTATACAATGCTCGAGAAGACGTGTCTAGCATTGGTTTGGGCCACTAAAAAGCTCCGACATTACATGCTCAGTCACGAGGTACATGTATTATCCAAAATGGATCCTATCAAGTACCTGTTCGAGAAGCCCATCCTCAACGACAGGATGTCCAGATGGACTTTAATGTTATCTGAGTTCGATCTCAAGTTTGTGCCGTTAAAAGCCATCAAAGGCCGGGTAGTGGCCGAGTTCCTCACCGATAGCCCGATATCTGAAGAAGAGCACACCGACACTTGGGCCTTTCCTGACGAAGACATATTCCATACCGATACCGAGACATGGGATTGGTATTTTGATGGGGCATCCAACTTCCGCGTATTTGGGGTCGGGATTCTGCTAATCTCACCACAAGGAGAACACATCCCGTTATCCATCAAATTGGACTTTGACGTGACCAATAACGCATCCGAATACGAAGCATGCATTCACGGGTTGCAAGCCGCCGCTGATTTAGGGATAACAAACCTCCAGGTCCACGGTGATTCTTCACTGGTCATCCAATCAAGCGCTCCAAAAATGGAAAACTCGGAACGCCAATCTCGTGGCTTACCAAGCATGGGTAAGGGTTTTAGAGAAACAATTCCAGAAGGTGGAATATATCTACCTGCCCCGGGAAGAAAATCAATTTGCAGATGCACTTTCCAAATTAGCATCCCTGCTAAATATACCGGACCATCTTACCAGCATGCCAATCTGTGTTGAAAGACGGTCCGAGTCGGCTTATATCCATGCCATTCAAGATATCGAGATAACTGACCCAGAACCTTGGTATCAATCCGTCCTAACCTACTTGGCAACGGGAGAATATCCCTCGGGAACTGAAAACCGGGCCAAAAAGGCCTTACGAAGATTGGCGACCAAATTTGTTCGTACAGACGACGGGTAATTGTACAAAAAGACGGCACAGGGGGCTCTCCTCCCGTGTATCGACAAAATACTGTCCGAAAAGGTCATGGCCGAGGTACACGATGGTGAAAACGGTCCGCATATGAACGCCCATATGCTAGCCCGGAAAATCATGAGGCTCGGATATTACTGGAACACCATGGAAACAGACTGTCAGTTATATGTTAAACACTGCCATAACTGTCAGATCTTTGCCAATTTACAACATATGTCGTCTTCCCTATTATATACCATGACATCACCATGGCCATTTTCGACATGGGGTATTGACATAATTGGAAAGGTGCACCCTTCCGGGATAGGAGGTCATTGCTTCATTTTAGTGGCCATCGACTACTTCACCAAATGGGTCGAAGCCGAGTCATACCGTGTCTTGAACGCCAAGCACGTGGCCAAATTCATCCAGAATAAGATCATCTGCCGATATGGGATCCCATACGAGTTTATCAGTGATAACGGGACCCACTTTCAAGCTGAAACCACTACATTGCTGGCGAAATATAAAATTCAGAGGCATACATCTTCACCTTACCGACCCCAAACAAATAGAACGGTAGAAGCAGCCAATAAAACAATTGTCACCATACTTAAAAAGATGGCTGAGAATTATCGGGATTGGCCCGACAAAATAACCTTTGCCTTATGGGGGTATCGAACTTCAATTCGCACCGTGACCGAAGCAACTCCATATTACCTGACATATGGAATGGAAGCGGTCCAAGCGGTCGAGCTAGAGGTGCCATCTCTCAGGATTTTACTTGGAAGCCAAGTACCTGAAGCAGATTGGGTCCAAGCCCGATACGATTCGCTAGTCCTTTTAGACGAACGGCGATCCCGGGCCCTCAACAATATTCAAATATATCAAAAGAGAGTCTAACGGGCTTTCAACAAAAGGGTTAGGCCCAGGAACATCAAAGAAGGGGATCTGGTCCTAAAATCGGTTCGTGCCTTACTACCGGTTGACCCAAGAGGAAAATTTAAACCCAATTGGGCTGGGCCATACTTAGTCAAGAAGGTCCTATTAGGGGGAGCAGTAATGCTAACAGACCTGGACGGGAACGAGTTCGTCAGCCCGACCAACTTGGATCAGTTGAAGCGCTACTACCCATAAACCCTATCTCAATGTCATTTGCAAAAATTTATAAAAATCTGTTTTTTTTATAAATTTTCAAATTACAGACAAGTCAATAAGTTAGAATTAATTATTCTATTGTCGCACATCTCGAATTAATAATCTTGATGTATTTCGAAAATTGCAACAAAAATCAAATCAATTTTGAACTACGTTTGGTTTGATTCTGCTAATTGTGGATATGTAGGCAACCCCTCAAAACGGTACAACCACTGCAATAACGAAAAGACGGGAACGGTATTCAATAATATGTCTTTTATTAAATCTCGATAAATTCGGGAATTACAAAAAAAAAAAAAAAAAAAAAAAAAAAAAAAAAAAACCTTGAAATCGGCATACACACAAAAAAAAGCACACCAGAAAAATAATAATAATACTCAAATAATAAACGGAGGAGACTAATATCCGGGCATTTTGCCCTTCCCTTTGTCCTTTGGGTCGCGTGGAGCCCGAGGTCACCGGGGTGGGGGCGAGCGTTCCCGAATCACGAGGGGAACCTCCTTAGCACGAACCTGTTTCTTTGACAACGGGTCTTCTATAACAGTCTTCGGCCCAAGTCGGGCCCGCACATGCTCGGGTAATCTATCCCGTGGGCCAAGTCGGTCCTGCACGGCTAATCTTGGGGCTAGTCTCCTCTCCAAGTCAGTATGGGGGCTCACCTTCCCCCAAGCACCTTTAGCACTAGACCCTTCAGCTTGACATTAGGCGAACTAGGGTGGCCGGAGTGTCTCCTTCATCAAAGAAGCCCCTGTTGTCTTTAGCCTGCTCCCTTCGCAGCAAATCGAAATCCTCATCAACCTTCAGAGCAGCTCGGGCTTTGGCATCACCTGCTCTAGTCCATTTTATATAGGAGTCTGAAACCCAGATCGAATGGCGAGATTTGGAAATAGGCCAAGTATGCCGGGTGTACCATCTCTACATCCAGGTATCACACATCACATCAGTCAGTTGGGTAGGGTCACTCACAACTGCTTCAATTTCTGGTATTCGCTGGGATCGTCCATACTGCCTTAGTATGCGGTCCGGGTAGAGATGAACCGTTTGCCTGAAAGACGGGATTACTTGTTAACGAGCTCTGTCGCTCGGGTCCAAGCCGGTCCAAACGTAGATGGGCCACCACGGCACAACCCATCAAATTAGCCGACCACCATGGATTGATAGCACCTCGTCCCAGTATTTCTGAGTAATCTTGCGAGAAAAATCAATAGCCCGTCTCCTCGTCATCAGCTGGTTGTGACGGTAGTTGTTGGCATCAAGGGGAGGATCTATCACTGATAGCCTCTCATATAGCCAAATCTGAAAAATGAAACAAAACGTGAGTTCCCAAGGTAAAATAGGCGTCCGCCTGATGACACTCGATCGAGTGCCAGGTTGACTCGGTCGAGTGGCATCCCTGGGAGCGAACAGGGGGCTTTTTACGAAGGCACTCGATCGAGTGCCAGGGTGACTCGATCGAGTGTCCACTGCAGCAGTCAAAATCTCGAAAAAATTTAAAAAAAAATCAAGAAATCGAGAAAAAAATAAAAATCCGACATACTTGCAGCAAACGGGTACTTCCGGTGAGACGGACGGACGAATCCCTCTTACGATTGTCCAAGCCTTGGATTATTTCACCCGTAATCAGCCAAGCCGGGCTGTGCTCCGTATCCATTAAATTAACCACGATCAAGAGACAGATGTTTCCCATGCAAGATAATAAATCCATGTGACCTTCAAAAGCATAAACATGGAGCATACAAAAAGAGAAGGCCCTACGGCTATGAATCGATCTGACCCTAACATCATGCGGGTTCATAAATTTCTCAGCCAGATCAATTAAGGAAACTGTATTGTCGTCTCTAGCCATTCGGGATACCTCGTTGTGAGAGAGCCCTAAAAATTCTCTAAGCTTCCTCCTTGGGTCGTAGATCGAGTACGGGACGGCAGGACGAAGTACCGGATTCCATCCTCCTACGACAGCAATCTCCTCAGGTAAAGGGCATACTTCGCCCCGAGGAAAGGCAAAGACATGATATATTTCGTCCCAATAAGACAAGCAGACATCCAAGAAGTAGCGATCAACCTGCATCTGACGAAATGTATACAGTTGGGCAATACCCGTCTGGTTCAAAGACACCCTATCGCCATCCCTAAAGCATCAGGACCATTCTTGCAACATGACGGTCAATCGGTCAACACCCATGGTTAAATTTCTTAAGGAGGAATAAGGCTTTCTCTTTGAGAAGGATGATTTGTGGGGAAATTATGAAGAAATCAAAGACAAGGAGGGCTATATATAGCATCAACCTTACAAATTTCTTTCCATATCTTTCCTTGAACAATAGTTTCCTAATCCTAAACGGAATCAACCCATAAGCCTAGTCCCGATACTAGCACAGAAATAAGCATCCCGGACTTTCCTAATTTCTTTAGGAGTCAAAATTTCCAAAAAAAATTCCAAATTTCAAAATTTCGAAAATTCAAAAATTCATTTTTCCCCAGCGCGAGTCATTTTACTACCTACGTGTTGCATGCAAATTTTATGTGACTTATACAGGTACGACTCGAACAGGGACATGCTACCCACTAAATCTCCCCAACGGAAGCCCAAGGCGGCATTTACACAGGGATGGGCCCATATACAGGCACACCCGGGACCTACACGACAAGTCCGATTCCCCAGCTGAAAGCCCGATGCGGCATTTTCCCCGGAATAGCACGGGATGGGCCCACAAAAAGGCGCACCCAGACTTACGCGACAAGTCCAAATTCCACACGGAGGTATTATCATCAACTCAGGTATGACTTCTATCTTATGGCTGGCGAGCCCTTTTACGCAAGTCTAATGAACGACCCGATCGGAAGACTACCGGATCTTAATCGGTTTGGTAGCTACTCTGACTTTCGCCTTGTCCAAGCCTCAGTCAGAGTGGGGGCTCTGTAGACACCCGCATTTTGACCGCCAGGTGTCTATGGCAGTTTCCAAAAAACACCCGATGATGATCGGACGCTAACGTGTTTCTACGCGCTCGGATATGGGCTCAAAACCATTAGTTGCTGGCTAATGCACTTACGGAGTACAAATCTCACAAAACTGACCTCAAATTCAGGCCCGGTGGATCATTCTCAGTCAAACAAGACTAATTTGGGTCAAAACCGACACCGGAAATAAAACCGACTTTTAGCGATTGGGTCAACCCCGGTCAAAGTCGTCTCCGAAACATACAAAACAGCCATATAAGCATCAAAAGTCCAAGTCAAACTCAAAACCAATTAGACATCCAAAGTCACGGTCCAAAACAGTGGACCCGCGTGACACAGCTGAGCCACTCGATCGAGTGCTCAGCCCACTCGATCGAGTGGGCCTTATTCAGGCCCCACTGCAGGCACACCGGGCCACTCGACCGAGTCAGCTGGTTACTCGGTCGAGTAACCCTAGACGGGGGTCATGGCCTAGCCTATATAAACACCCCCATGCACAACCTTTCAAACATCTTTCACCACTTTCAAAAACCCTAATTCTACAACACTCAAACCCTAATACTACAAACCCTAAACCTAGCTTTAGGAATTCGAAACCCTAACCACCACAACTCAACTTGCATACTCGATAATCTCGTGCTAGTCACCACTACGAGTCCCGTCCGAGCATAAGAAACATGTTGGTTGAGGGTGCCAATTCCCGCTCTTCTCCTTTCTCCTCTTTTTCGCGTCGTGTCGTCTATTATCATTGTCGTTGTCTCGTTTTTTTATATTTTTTTGGCGTCCTAATATCGATAATATAACTAGTATAAAACATTAAATTATTCGTCGATTCGTGTCGAGCATGAGTGATGGTGGATTAAAGAAACCCGAATATACAAGTGTACTGCACACAGCTTTGCCGGTCGCTTGTCCCATCACCCCGATTGCTTGATTGTTGAGACGAATTAACATCAACCCTGATTTTCTTATTTTATCGTCATTATCGCAATCTTCATCCATTCTAAAACCTATTTTCAAAACATACCTTTATTATAAGGGTCGAAACCCGTTGATGCGGATCCGACATCAAACAATTCGCAAGAATTAATTGTGATATCGGGATGCGGAGGGAATCAAGTCTTTCAATTCTAGCATAGCGTCGAACACGTAGATTCGATGCTAATTTCATAATTAGACGTCGAATCTAACGGTCTAGTCACATAAATTAATTAACGCGATTTCTATTGATGCTAAAATAATTGTTATACAATTCGTCAGAATTACGACATTATTAAACGCGGAGGAAATCTACTCATATCGCGATAGTTAATTTAAGACGACTTAAATCAATTTTCTCTTATTTTCACTCTAGTATTCCATATCGATTCAATAATCGAATATGGGATACAACGAGTATTCAAATTTAGAATCGAGTATAAATCCCATAATATTTATATCCGATTCAACAAAATCAATGATTTATAAAATCCGGGTCGAGCATAAATTGTGCAATATTTATGTCCGATTCAGCAAAATCATCGAATTATCAAAAATCAAAAGCAATTTCAAAACCGATACAAAATTGCGAACGAACCCCATGTTCGTACAGGGGGCACTCGACCGAGTGTCTTGTCCACTCGGTCGAGTGGCACCCAAAAAACCGAAATAGAATGCATTTACGACCTCCACTCGGTCGAGTCTCACAGTGACTCGGTCAAGTGGCAACGTAATCGGTCGAGTTGTTCAGTAACTCGATCGAGTAGGGTCTAAAATACGGGACAGAATCGTTTTCAGAGGTCCACTCGGTCGAGTCCCGCAATGACTCGGTCGAGTGGCCCTTTATCACATCAAAATCGTGAGTCCTACATTGTCCTTTAGTTTCGATAATATTTTTAAGACTTAGGTCAACGCGTGTTAATCAATCACGTGGAATGCCATTTCAAAACCATACATCATCGTGTCTACATCATTCTATAATTTGCAAATCGTTATTATCATAATATCGTTACTAACCGTTTGCTATTTTTCTTGTTGATTTATCGTTTGTTTTAACGTACTAAAATGAACCCACATGCTAAAATTCAACTTCGACGTTAGAATTAATTGCATTAAATTGACATAGAAACCCTTTTCAATTTCATTCACATGCTTAGGGAAAACAACGTTTGCATAAGCATTTTTCACCGAATTACTAACGCGCGTATTAGAAAGTCATTCGAGATCTTAGTAGAGGCCGCTAGTGGGGGCGGGGTTGAGTGTCCTTTGTGGACTTCCCAACACGTACCCTCACCCCTTACTCAGAACCATGGTTTACGGATATCTGAATCCATTGGCATACGAGAGTCATTCAATACACGGTATCCGAATGTCGGTATCGGTATCAAATGCAAAGGGACAAGCCCAATAAACTCTGACATCGGAAATGGGTCATACTTTGTGCATGGCCCACTACGACATAGAGTGGGTTCGAACGGGCCTGAACTCCCACAAAGTTCGGTGGCGACTCCACTTCAATTTAAATTTCAATTCGATCCATTCTCATATGGAGATTCATTCGCCTACCGAAACCCGCGCGTGGCCGCGTCGGGGTGGACCTATGTCATGTCCACAGGAAGAAATGATTTTTTTTTGAAAATGTTGAAAATTTCAAAATCTTTTAAAATGGAAATGGGAATGCTCGGGATGACTTAATTCCTGTATCAGATTCTGAAGAGGATTCCTAAAGTCCTTAGGTTATGCCTGTATGCTTATGTGAATTAAGAGTTATGATAAGAATCCCTACTCCTAGGGCAATTAGGAAAGGATTTTCTATTATAAATAGAGGGTTCCTTGCTTCAATTTTCATATCTCAACCCAAATCTTCCTCTTTTCTCTTAAAATCCTTTGGACTTTTAAGAAAAAGCTCTTATTATGGGTATCGAACATTTGACCGCAATGCTTCAGACGTGGGTCCAATATTTTCGAGATGAAGACAAAGTTCAGCTGAATCAAATGGGAATTGTTGCTTTATTCCCGCTCCAACGACTTAGGGTAGATTCGCACTTCCTGGATGCTTGTCTATCCTTTTGGGATACTACTCACCATGTTTTTGCGTTCCCTCGTGGGGAATTATGCCCTCTTCTTGAAGAAATTGCAGCTATCGGCGGTTGGTGTCCTAGCGCTCGTCCCGCTATTCCTCCGTTTTATCCTGACCCGAGGAGGAGATTGAGAGACTTTCTTGGCTTGTCCCATGCCGAGACGGACCGTATGGTGAAGGGAGACTCCGTTTCTTTTTTTGACTTGGCCGAAAAATTTATGAATTCTGGCGGCGTTCGAGTTACTCCCACCCATAGGCGTAGGGCTTTCGCTTTTTGCATGTTACATCGATACGCCTTCGAAGGAAAAATGGATGTTGACTTGTGCTTGGGCCAGATTAGGCTGATTGGCATAGTTGATCAGATGAAGACGGGACACACCCTGGCTTGGTTGGTAACCGGAGAGATCATCATGGGCCTCGATGCTAGAAAACTCGATTCAGACCGACAATTAATGGGAAGTACCCGTCTTTTACAGGTTATCTCGCTTCTTCTTTTTTCTCTTTTTTTTTTGCAAAATTATGACGTACAGGGGTCACTTGATTGAGTGGGTTCGTCACTCGATCGAGTGACCTCGATAAAAACCTCCTATTTGTCTCCAGACGAGCCACTCGATCGAGTCGGACATGACACTCGATCGAGTGCCTTCCAGCGGACAGGGGCTTACTTACGGAAATTCGTTTGTGTTTTTTTTAGATTTGGCTTTCCGAGCGCTTGTCGATCATAGAGCCCCCGATGAGCATATCCAAATACCGCAGCAGCCATATTAGCTCAAGGAAACGGCGGATAAGCTCGAGCCATCACATAAACCGTACTTACTAGGACGAGGAGCTAAGATTCCATGGTGGGCCCTTGATTAGGTGGACCGTTATTTGGTGGTTTCTCTCGAAGTTGACGGGCCTGGCTAAGAGAGACAAAGCCCGTTACCAGGTGATTTAATCCTTGGACTGGACCATCCATATCTACGAGGACCGCATTCTAAGGCAGTTCGGTTCGTTTCAGCAGATCCCTGAAACTGAAGCAATTATCAGTGCTTCGCTCCAATTGACAGACGCTACGTGTGACACGTGGCTACAACGCTGGTTTACCCGTGCCATATGGACCATACCCCGCCCTTGCCAAACCGTTTGAGTTTTGGAATCGTATCGCAAATGGACTTCCGAAGAATCTGAGGAGGCCTGTAAGGCGTTGAAGACTAACGAGGCTTTTGACTTAGTTCGCCGGGAGACGGTAAAAGATAATAGGGGATTCTTTGACACAGGAGAAACCCCTGCTACCCTTGTCCGATTGGAGTCGGGTTCTAAATAAAAGACTAAGACTCATGCTAAAGAGAGCGGTGCTAGTGGCTCTCAGGGACAATTAAGCCCCCGGACGGATTTAGAGAGAAGGCTAGGGCCGAGACTGGCGGCTCGAGAACGACTGGGTCCATGAGACCGGTTGCCAGAAAGGGTGCGGGCCCGACTTGGGCCGACTGAGGTGATTGAGGACTCGAGGTCGAAGAAATGAGTCCGGACCAAGGAGGTTCCTGTGGTGATTCGGGAACGCTCACCTCCGCGCCGTCACCAGTGGACGGAAAGAGAAGCCAAGGACAAGGGAAAGGGCAAGATGCCCTAAATACCGAGCCCTTAGTTTTTTTTATTATTTAAGTATTACTATTATTTATTTATTTTTGTGTGTGTTTTTTTTTTGGAATTTTTTGAATTTTTGTAATTCTCCGAGTTTATCGGATTTTCTTTTTTTTTTTTGAAATAAATAAAGGGAGTTTATTATTTAAACCGTTCCTGTTTTTTCTTGATTGCAGTGGTTGTGCCCTTTTGAGGGGCTGCCTACGTATCCACTATTAGCGGAATCAAACCAAACATAGTTCAGACTAATTTGTAATCTCGAAATACACAAATACTATTGGTTCAAGATGTTTATAACAGTAGAATAAATAATTTTAGCTTTTGACTTGCTTTTGAAAGTTTATTTGTAAAAAATGATTTTAATAAACTTTGTTAATGACATTGAGAAAGGGCTTTAAGGGTAGTAACGCTTTAGTTGGTCTAGGTTGGTTGGGTTGACAAACTCGTTCCCGTCCAGGTCCGTCAGCATTACAGCTCCGCCTGATAGAATCTTTTTAACCAGATATGGCCCGGCCCAATTAGGTTTGAATTTTCTTCTCGCGTCTACTGGTAATAAGGCTCGAACAGACTTGAGAACCAAATCCCCTTCTTTGATGTTTCTGGGCCTTCCCCTTTTATTGAAGGCCCGTTGGATCCTCTTTTAATATATCTGGATGTTATTGAAAGCACGAGATCGTCGTTCATCCAATAGGACTAGCGAGTCATACCGTGCTCGAACCCAATCAGCTTCGGGTACTTGACTTTCGAGCAGAATCCTAAGGGAAGGCACTTCCAACTCGACAGGATGGATAGCTTCCATCCCGTATGTAAGGTAATACGGCGTTGCTCTGGTTGTACTGCGAATAGACGTCCGGTATCCCCATAATGCAAAGGGTATTTTATCGGGCCAGTCCTGGTAATTATCAGCCACCTTTTTTAGTATGGTGACAATCGTTTTATTATCCGCTTCTACCGCTCCATTGGTTTGGGGTCGGTAAGGTGAAGATGTGCGCCTCTGAATCTTATACATGGTTAGTAGGGCTGCTGTTTCGGCTTGAAAATGGATCCCATGATCACTGATAAATTCGTGCGGGATCCCGTATCGGCATATTATCCTGTTTTGGATAAACTTGGCAACATGCTTGGCGTTGAGAATACGATAAGATTCGGCTTCGACCCACTTGGTGAAATAGTCGATAGCTACCAAAATGAAACAATGTCCGCCGGTACCCGAAGGATTTATCTTCCCGATTATGTCGATATCCCATGTCGAAAATGGCCAAGGTGACGTCATGGTATATAATAGGGATGACGACATATGTTGAACATTAGCAAAGGTTTGACAGTTATGGCAATGCTTGACGTATAGCTGGTAGTCGTTTCCATATTATTCCAGTAGTATCCAAGTCTCATGATTTTTCGGACTAACATTTGGGCATTCATATGCGGACCGCACTCACCATCGTGTACTTCGGCCATGACCTTCTCAGCTTTAGATTTATCAACACATAGGTGGAGAACCCCATGTGCCATTTTTTTGTATAATTGCTCGTCGTCGGTACGGACAAATTGGGTTTCTTGCCTTCGTAAGGCTTTCTTGGCTCGACTATCGGCCCCGGGAGGGTATTCTCCGTTTGTCAGGAAGGTTAGCACAGCTTGATACCATGGCTCGGGATCAGGTATCTTGATATCTTCAATATCATGGATGTACGCCGGCTCGGACCGTCTTTCGACACAAATTGGCATACTGGTCATGTGATTGGGAATATTTAGTAAAGATGCCAGTTTTGACAGTGCATCTGCAAACTGATTTTCTTCCCGAGGCAGGTATATATACTCTACCTTTTGGAATTGCTTCTCGAGATCCCTTACTCGTGCCTGGTAGGCCACGAGGTTGGCGTTCCGAGTTTTCCATTTCTGAAGTGCTTGGTAACTGACCAGGGATGAGTCACCGTGTACCCGGAGGTTTGTGACCCCCAAATCGGCGGCGGCCTGTAGCCCGTGGATGCACGCTTCATATTTTGCGGCATTATTCGTAACGTCAAAGTCCAGTTTGATGGATACGGGAGTATGTTCCCCTTTTGGCAAGATTAAAAGAATTCCGACTCCGAATCCTTGAAAATTGGATGCCCCGTCGAAGTATAAGTCCCATGTTTCGGTATCAGTGTAGAAAATGGCCTCATCTGGGAAGGACCAAGTGTCGGTGTGTCCTTCTTCAGTTACGGGACTGTCGGCGAGAAACTCGGCTACTACCCGGCCTTTGATGGCTTTCAACGGCACGAATTTTAGGGCGAACTCTGCCAACATTAGAGTCCATCTAGATATCCTGTCATTAAGAATGGGCTTTTCGAAGAGGTACTTGATCGGATCCATTTTGGATAATACCTGTACTTCGTAGCTGAGCATGTAATGTCGGAGCTTCTTAGTGGCCCAGACCAAATCTAAACACGTCTTTTCGAGCATGGTGTATTTACACTCGTACTCTAAAAACTTTTTGCTAATGTAGTAGATAGCCCGTTCTTCATAATTGACCGTCTAAGCTAGCATAGCCCCCATGGTTGTCTCGGTCGTTGTTAGGTATAACGACAAAGGCAAACCGGGTTGAGGTGGCATCAAAACTGGCGGTGCCGACAAGATTTCTTTGATTCTATCAAAGGCCACTTGACACTTATCGTCCCATAATATTCGTTCTCCTATCTTCAGTTTCTTGAAGATCGGTTACATACCATGGTTAATTTTGAAATGAACCTTCTGATGTACTGGACTTTCCCGAGAAATCCCCTTATTTCTTTTTCGGTTCTAGGAGGCTGCATCTCGGTAATGGCCTTGATTTTAGCTGGATCGACTTCGATGCCGCGTTGGCTAACGATATGACCCAGTAATTTGCCAGAAGTTACCCCGAAACTGCATTTCTGAGGGTTTAATCTCATGTTGTACTTGCGTAATCAGGTGAATAATTTTCTCAGGGCGGTGATGTAACCGTCCCTGTTCTAAGACTTGACGATCATATCATCAACATAAACTTCCACTTCTTTATGCATCATGTCGTGTAATAAGTTGTGGCGGTTCGTTGATAAGTGGCCCCGGCATTAATGAGACCGAACGGCATAACAGTATAGCAGTAAGTACCCCAAGGTTTAATGAAGGTGGTTTTGTCCATATCTTCTTCTGCCATATTTATCTGGTTATACCCTGCATACCCGTCCATAAATGATAGAAGGGCATGATCAGCTGTGTTATCCACCAATATGTCGATGTGTGGTAACGGGAAATTGTCTTTCGGGCTCGCCTTGTTAAGATCCCAAAAATCTACCGTCCTTTTTAGGAACCGGTACGATGTTTGCAACCCAGTCCGGTTATTCGGACACTTGTATGAAGCCGACTTTCAATTGTTTATCGACTTCTTCCTTGACCTTAAGGGACCATTCGGGCCTCATTCGGCGGAGCTTCTGTTTAACTGGTTTGAACCCGTCCTTGATCGGTATATGGTGCTCGGCTATTTCTCGGTCTATCCCGGGCATGTCCTTGTAGGACCATGCGAAGACGCATTTGAATTCTTGAAGGAGGCTTGTGAACTGTTGTCTCTCCTCGGGATCTAAGGATAATCCTATCTCAAGTATCTGAGGCTCTAAGGTTGTTCCCACGTTTATGGACTCGGTTTCTTCGATTACCGGGTTTCGGGACTCCCTTTGCTCTAGTTCTCGATCAGATGTGAGGGTAGGGGTACCTGTTCGTCGGGTTTCTCAATGTCATAGCACAAAATATATTTGAAATTGAAAGCATTTTGAAAATGAGACAAGTCGTAAGCAGAACGGTTGTTATTATTGATTGTAAACTTAGAAAATAACTCGAAAAGAGCTGCCATCTGATCGTTAGTCAGTGGCGAGATAGGCAAAGCGTTCGGGACAGACCCCGAAACACCAGGAGTAACTAAAGGGAGAAGGGTGGTTACAGGAGTGACCCTAGCACCGGACTCACTAGACTCGATTTCAGACTCAGACTCGGACTCAGACTCAGATTCGGGCATTTCTCCTTCTCCGGTGATAAGCTTGTAAGTCTTTCGTTGACTCTCAGTCCATTTGACAGTCTTCCTTCAGGCTCTCTTTCCCGTCTCGGATCCTACATCCGAGATTAGCTTAGTCGGATCAAACTTATGGCTGCGAAGAATAAGGTTAACCAGATCCTCCTTTGGTGTTGGGGCCGCGAATTCCTCCCGGAAAAGTAGCCCCAGGACGGGCTCAATGCTGTTGGGATTTTCCGACTGGACGAGCGCGAAGACATTATCTGGAAAGTAGTTACAGTCCTTGGCCAAGTGGGCCCCAAGGTGCATAGCATTGGGTTGGTATAGACCAACCTGGACAGCCCCGAATAATGGTGTGACAAAGTAGTCAGTTAGTCGTGGGCTATAAGGGCTCAAGTGGATGCCCTTGATGAGATTGCAGGCCTTTTCAATTCCTGCTCGGACGACGTTATCCAGAGTTATAGCATAACCGAGGCCGAAGTGAGAGTCTTCGTTCTTGAGAATCTCGATAATCTTCCCAACTGGAAAATTGTGTCGGGAGGTTGCGCCCGGCAGATACCCTAGGTTTTGTAGCATCGTGTCAATGCTAGTTGTGAAATAGGGTCGGAAAAGGTACTCCTCTTCGATCATTCCTATGAAATCAAACCCCCAGAGATCATTGCGTCCCGAGGTGTTGCAGTTAGCAACCATCATAGGGGTTGCCTCCAAGGTGATGACACTATCGTGCAAAGGTAGCTTGATTTTCCGGTGTAGGGTAGAGGATACAGCCTTGACTGCGTGGATCCATGGCCTCCCTAGGAGCAGGTTAAAGGATGAAGTGACATCGATTACTTGGAACTCCAGTTCCTTTTCTATCGGGCCTATTATGATAGTTAGTTTCACGGCCCCATCTACCGACCTCGGGCTTCCGTCGAAAGCCTGGATAGTTTGAGCGGTCGGAACATAGTCAGCCTCGGTAATACCGAGGGCTTTAGCGGTCCTCAAGGGGAGGACGTTGACTGTTGACCCATCGTCGATTAGGGTCATCGGGAGGTACTTTCCACGGCAGATTACCGTGATATAGAGGGCCATGTTGTGGGTAGTCCCGAATGATGGTAGATCGGCTTCCGAGAAGGTGATTTGTGGGCCTTCTTCCTTAGCTTTGCCCTTTAGGTAGGGCAGGACCGTGGCTACCATTTCAGCTGGGGTAGCCATAGAGTCGATCTTGACTTGATCGAGGGCCTTAGTGAGTGCCTCCCGATGTTCTTGTGAGCTGACTAAGAGTTGCCATATAGAGAGGTCAACTCGAGTCTTCTTAAGCTGCTTCACGAGAGCCTTTTCAGTGGTTGGCTCTTCCGGGACGGCTTCTTCCCTAACTGGTTCAGTGACGGTTATTGAAGCAGGAGCGTCCCTAAGGTGGTTACTGGCTAAAGCCTTGGACTTAGCCTTTTGGATCTCCTCGGGAGTGATGGGGACAGCTTCCCCTTTGGTGAGGTACACATCGTCCTCGTCATCGCACCAGATCCCGTTTATTTGCGGGATAAAGGGAGAAATGAGGTGTGAGCAATCAATTACTTCTCCGGACAAAATGGCGTGAGTAGCTAAAGAGTTGTCCTTGTTACTGGACTTGCCTCCGGGTAAAGGGATCTTGCCACTCTCGATGAGATCCTGGATAAGATGTTTTAGTTTCCAACATTTCTTGGTGTCGTACCCATTGCCTCGATGATACTGGCAGTAGGCCTGGATGTTGTAGGCCTTGGAAGGACGCTCGACCGGGACTTCGGGCGTTGGGCCTATCGGTTGGATAAGGCCCTTCAACGATAGCCTTTGTAAGGCATGAGTATAGGTAGTACCTATGTCGGTGAATACCCGAGGTGTGGTATTCCTCTTGGACGGGGTATCAAGTAGATTAACCTCGTCAAAAATGCTACGAGTAGCAGCTGCGGATGTGGGCTTGCTTGTGGATGAGTTGGCCCCTTGATAGCCTTTGGTAGAGGCCTTGGTAAGGCTCTCTAGTCTCAAATCATCCTCAATTCTCGTCCCCATTTCAGTTAAGGTGGCGAAATTGGGTATGACAGTGTACCGGAGATGGACCCGATAAGAGGGGAGGAGGTTCTTCACGAAGGCCTCCACTAGCACTTTCTCGTTGGTCTTATCGACCAACTTGATGCTCTCGGCCCTCCAGCATTGAAGGTATTTCGTAAATCCTTCCTTGGCTTCCTGGGCCATGACTTCCAAGGTGCGCATCGTGGTCTGGATTTCAGTGTTGTCGGCATAATTCCGAGCAAATTCCGTAGCCACATCATCCCAAGTTTTGTATTTCTTGGAATCAAGCCTGTAGTACCAGGCTTTTGGATGCTTCTCGAGGGAAGAAGCGAAAAGGTGCTTGAACATGGTCGATTTGACCCCTTTAACAGCCATGAATTCTTTGAAGGCCCGGATATGGAGTACCGGGTCTTCAGTCCCGTCGAACATTGGCAGGCCCGTAAGGTTGAGGTTAGCGGGCAGTTCGTCGGTCAGAGGCGAGTAGGCTCGGGCATTCTCCGTGTGGATAGTCTTATTGGTCGACAGATGGACCTGCTCTTCCAGCTTTCGGACCGCGCTGACGACTTCAGCTAGGGGTCCGGTGGTCTCGACCCCACCACAGGGAGTTCCTTGTTCTACGACGCTAACACGGGTAAGGATGGCTATCTGATCTTCCCTCATTTTTGTTAATTAGGTCTCCATCTTAGCCAACGAGGCTGTCAACTGGTTTATGGATTCTTGCATTTTCTGGCGTCTGGTTACCGGTGGCCTATCTGTAAGAATACCGCGTAATCAGAAACGGGTCCAGATCCTAGAATAAAACAGTACATCCTGAGCAAGGAAAAGACTAGACGAGAAAAAGACTCGAGATTGACATCTAGACGGGTGACTCGTAGTGGTGGGCCTTCCTTAGGATTCGGCTGAGTGGGCCTAGTCCTGTTCGAAAGAAGGTCCATGTGAGACTTTCCCCATACTTTGGACTCAAATGTGCAAACGGGCTTCCCTTTGTAGGAGTTCGTCCTACGCAGGTGGGCTGCGCCTTGACAAATAAGGCGGACTGGGATAGGGAGGAAACCCGTGATGTAGGATCGACGGATTTTCGACGCTAGAGATTTTGACAACTTATAACAAGACCCGACACTACTAAATACGGGAAGTCCTAAGAAGAGGAAAGTTTTGAAAAGGAAAATTTGGATTTAGAAAAAAAATCCGAAAAAAAAACGGATTGGAGGGCCCAATTTTTTTGAAAATCGGAAAATGTTATCGAGCCGGAACTTTTGAAGGTTTGGAAAAATTTCGGGCAGCATACCAGCCAGAAATAGGCTATTTTGAGTCAAAATCATAAGTCCTAAATTCGGTAGCTTTCCGGGTTTTGAAAAATGGATAATTTTGAAAAGATACAAGTTTTTTGAAATAACGGTTTTTGAAAAATGTGACATTTAAATCAAGTAGCTCGTAGTCACGGAAGCAGTATAACGGCACCATGTATGCTTTTAATCTAAGTCTCGGTTGGTCGAAATAGGGTCTATACCAACAACGATGGCTTTCTCGTAAATCAAGACGGACTTCCAAAGCCGAATTGGACTTAGAACATGCCGTAAAACCCATACGAGTTCTGTCATCGGAATCTTTAGCGCACCCATTTAGGAATGCACCACGGTATAGTGGGACGTCGGTCACAAGTAACCGACCCGGGAAAGAATTGGGTTATGCATGAACCATCGAACTAAAATGCGGACATTAATAATCGAACGATTTCTTTTCGAGTCTCACCCTGAGAACCCCGATGACAAGTGGTACATCAGGTTTCCCCAGCGGAGTCGCCAAATTGTGGACATGACATAGGTCCACCCCGACGCGGTCACGCGCGGGTTGGGGACGGCGAATGAATCTCGTGTGAGATGGATCTCGGATTGAAATTTAAATCGAAGTTGGAGTCGCCACCGAATTTTGTGGGAATTCGGACCCGTTCGAACCCACTCCATGTCGTAGTGGGCCGCACACAAAGTACGGCCCATTCCGATTTTAGAGTTTATTGGGTTCGTCCCTTTGCATTGTGATACCGATACCGACATTATCGGTTATCGTGTATTGAATGACTCTCGTATGCCAATGGTTTCGGACATCCGGAAACCACGGTTCTGAGTAAGGGGTGAGGGTACGTGTTGGGAAGTTCACAAAGAACACCCAACCCCGCCCGCACTTAGCGGCCTTTACTAAGATATCGTTCGTTGTTCGTGTACGCGTGTTAATTTGACGGTTGAATGTTATGCAAACAAGGCGTTTTGACTAAACATGTGACTTATGTTTTAACTACGTCGTTTAATGCATCTAAACTAACGTCAAAGTTGTTTTAGCATGTGATGTTCATTTTAGTATAATAAAACAAACAACAAAATAAAAGAAAAGAGCGACAACAGATTACAATATACGAGTGGCATACCACCCGGAATTACAATGCTCCAAAAGATGCAATAATTGCGATAATAGGGAAAAGTAAGAGCTAGAAGATGTAGACATGGCATGAAACATGGTTTTGAAAATATAAACACGTGATAGACTTGACACGCGACGACCGAAGTCATTAAATAATTTTGTCGGGACTCGAGATATGATGAAAAACTCGCTGTTTTGCTGTAGCCGGAGCCACACGATCGAGTTGGCTAGGCACTCGATCGAGTGCCCCCTGTACGGACTGTTGTCCGGTTTGATTTTGACTTTAAAATTGCTTTTGGTTTCGGGAATCGATAATTTGGTTAAGTCGCGTAAAAATATAGTGTAATTTATACTCGACTTGAATATTGATACTCGTAATATTCGCTATTTGATTATAGAATCAATATCGGATATTTAGAGTGGATTTTGAAAATTAGTAAAAAGTTGTTTCGAAAATCGTTTTGAATGTTGTTAAGACGAGATAATTCCTCCGGGTTGTAATATTGTAATTACTCGACTTCAACGGTATTATGCTTAACATGATTTGATAATTGATACCTTTAGATCCGATATTCGACTATAAAGTCGATATTGAATCCTAGGGATGACGCTCTACGATAGTAGTAAAATTAATAACGATATTAGAAACGATAGAAAGGAAAAAAATAAATGAAAAACGATGTTGATGACACTTGACGATGGACGACGACGGACAGAAAAAATGAGAAGAAGAAAGAGAGGAAAGAGAGATCAGGATTTGTAACACCCTCAACCTACATGCTAATTTCGCCCTCGATCACGGACTCGTAGTAACGGCGCTTGTGTAAGAGTAACAAGGATATAGGAGGAGTTAAGATGTTGCATTTTGGATCGGTTTTCCTATAGGATTTCTAGGGAAAATCGGGACGTTTTTTCGGTATGGTTTGCCTAAGTTTGCTAGAAATTCGGGTTGTGAGTTGACGTCGGGATATTATGAATGTGCGTTGTGATTGATGCTAATAATTGGTGTCCTTAATTGTGTTGCGGGGGTGGGGTATTTATAGGATGAAATACCCGACTTGGGATAGGAGATTGGTGACTTGCAAAGGAAGAAAACAACCGGTTGAGGTGAAGTGGGATTCCGTTTGTGGATAGGAAAGGAAACCCGATCTCGGCTGGAAAAGAGGGTCACTCGATCGAGTGGTGCATGGCACTCGATCGAGTGCCCGGTCTAACCCCGGTTTTGGTGCATCTTCGGAAACCACTCGAGCGAGTGAGCCGGTCCACTCGATCGAGTGGATTGAGCCGGGTAGGAGTCTTCTTAGAGATCGAGTTTCGTTCTTTTTTGGAGAGTTTTAGTTGCTTAAATCCTCTTTATTGCTGATTTTTGTGGGTATTCGACTTCGAGTTGGATTCTAGAGAGCTGCGTGGCAGATTTTTATGGCTCGGAAATGCCTTTGACCGGGGTTTGACCCGGTCGCTAAAAGATGGCTTTGCCCTTGGTCTCGGTTTTGACCCAAATTAGTCTCATTTGACTGGAAACGACCCACTAGGCCTGAATTTAAGGTCGTTCTGGTGAGATTTTTACTCCGCTAAAAGCTCGCGCCAATTACTACTGATTCCGAGTCCAAAATCGAGCGTATTAAGTCATGTTTATGTCCGATCATCATCGGGTGTTTTTCGGAAACTGCTATAGACACCTGGCGGTCAAAATGTGGGTGTCTACACCTTGGTTCAACCCACTTCTCGGAGAAAGGCGAGAGGTTCAGCACTAAGATTTTGTTGTTCTTGGCTAACTTGAGTCAGTTGAAACGTTTCGACTGGGCGACAGCGGGTTTCGCGGAGATCACCCGTTGTTTGAAGGCTATGGTGAGGCCGCAGAGGGTGGCCTCGGACTCATACCTATTGTGGGTCCAGGTCTCATGTTGGAGGTAATTTACTTAACTTAGCTTGTACTTGGTTCGTATTTCTGCCGGTTTTGTTTTGTTCATTGATGGTGCCTCAGGTTTAGCGGGTTTGGATCTACTCTTATTTTCCGAGATTGGCACCTAAGATGGTACCGGTTCACCCAGCCAGGTTCTCAGCTGGAATCGAGTGGAGATTGGCTCAGACCAAGACAACGACGAGCTATTACTCGACGAAGAACGTGCTGGTGAACCAACTGCGTCTCGAGGATGTAAGTTTTTATTCATTTGTTTTCCTAGGTAGCCCCCAAGGTTTGGAGTTTTGAAATGTAGTGGATGCTTGGTTTTGCAGATTGTGACCCGTCCTTGGGCCAACTAAGAAGGCTTGCCCGAGTATGTGGCAGTAGAGTTGAGGCCGAGGAGCTACCGGAGGATGCTCCTCCCCGCACAATTTTGCCCGATTTGGTATATGGGGGAGAGGCTAGTGTGCCAGTGCCTCTACGACGAGTTTAGGGTTCCGATTTGACCCTCCCCGGACCATGTTTAGGCCTCCTACTACGGTTCAGGCGCGTGAAGATAGGGATGGTGAGGGAAGTGAGGCGTTACTGGTGCCTGATGCCTCGTACATGTCCCATGTCTGCCAGCGGTTGGCTTGTCACCGCATCGTGGTAAGTATTTGATTGTTATTTGTTTGTTTCTACTTTTGGGTTTGGGTTTGGGTTGGTTGTATTTTGAAATGGTGTGTTTTTTTTTGCTTTATTTTTTAGCTGGTTGATCCAGCTGACGTCGTTCAGCCCTCAAACTTCCCCCTGATGCTGCTTAGGGTGGACACGGCCGGGGTGGCCTTCACTGAGCCGTTTCCTCCCTGCTTCATGGAAGAGTTGGAGGTCGAGATGGAGTGGCGCGATCGGGTGTACCGGGTAAGTTTTTGTGATTTTGTTTTTGAGATTTCTTTGTGGGGTAGGCTTTTGTGTCTAACTTGTTTGGTTACGTTGTTCAGGTCTCGTCAGCTACCCATCAACGGTTATGGCAGGCTACAAACCGCTTTTGGCCTTACACATCGGGGAGCGCTCCTGCCTCGGCTCGCGATACATCCCGCCTCGAACGATACGTGTTGTTTTTGTAGATGGTTTTAGGCTAGCTGTTTATCTTGCTTTTTTTTGTTTTTTTCTCTAAGAATAGTATGTCTTTTGCAGGATGTTCCCGACATGATATCGCAGTTGGGAGCGCGGGTATCTGAGCTCAAGGCGGTTGAGCTCATTGTGATCCAGTCCTTAGGAGCTTGAGATATCGAGAATGCTAGGCTTATGGAGCAGCTGGCTCGATTTCAGGGTGAGACCTTGGGACAAGGCGAGGCTAGGGCTGAAACTGAGGATGAGGATGAGGTTGAGGCTGAGGCTATGGCTAAGGATCAGGCTACCGGTGTTACTGAGGAAGTCGAGCCTACAGGAGGGGTTCCCAACACGAGGATGGCTATCGTTGATCTGCTGACTGGTCTAGGCCGTTTTGTAGATGACGGGACGGGGTCTCCTACTTTCGACTTCGATGATCTAGGATTAGATGATAACATCTGTGAGTTTGTATTGGCTATAGCAGCATGCATCTAGGGGTCCTCCCTAATTTATAAAACTGGAATTTGTATCGGATTTGAATGTTTGTATATTTGATCGAACTCTCTCGCGCTTGATCAGCTTGCTTTTTATCTGGCCCCTGAAATGTTAGCTTAGATAACAAGTAAACACTCCGAAGTTGATTTGCTTATGATGGAGCCATGATTTAGGATGTTTTGAGTGTATTAGGATTGATTGAGAGTACAAAAATGCTTTCAGGATACTTAAAATTTGTTAGTTTCAGCCAAGAATTGGATCAAGTAGAACGTCGAGGAAAACATTTAACTCAAAATGTGCCTGGAACGTTCAAAACATGTATAAAATGTTCTATGACCGAATGTTTTGACCAAGTGTGTGTGCAATGCTGAAGACGTGAATAATTGTATTTGGATAATGACGCTTGTGTACAAAGCAGAATAAAATAAAAAAAGTTGGACCACTTTTTATGCTTTATTGACAATGCCGCATAGAGCTCCAACACGTTTCTGTGGGGTAGCTTATCCCCCGAAAGAGATTGGAGTAACGAAAATGGATCGCACGTCGTTGATAAGGGAATTTCTGTTCTTGCATTGTGCTTGTATTATGCTTGTGAGCCTTGGAAAAAGAGATGATTGATTTAGGAAATCGTTCTTATTGCTCGAGGTTGCTAGATAACAGTGAAGTGAGAAGAGTCAAGTCGAGCCGCCTGAAACTCAGGCCTGGCCCTCAGCATCCTGGTTCCCAGGCGCCTGGCCTTGGGCGGCTGAGTTCTCAGGTGCCTGGCCTTGGGCGGCCAAGTTCACGATTGTGGAAATTGTCATAATTTTCCAAATCATGACGTTATTGTGGCTATATATACGGGTTATAGGTGCTTTTTTTAGACATAATTAACACCCAAGTGTCTTGATAACTTCTCTTGATTTTTTTTAGTCATGTCGGGTTTCGGCCATATTTTGACGAATTGGATGAATTCTTTCAAGAAAGGTGAACTTGATGATTTGTTGAGTGACGGTTTGTCCGTTGTTACTTCGTTAAAGCAAATTAAGATGCAAGATGACTTCTTAAACGCGTGTTCGCATTTTTTGAATGCTAAGTATCATATATTTGCATTTCCGTGGGGCGATTTGTGCTCTTTGCCCGAGGAGATAAATGCAATTGGTGGGTGGCATCCATTTCACCCTTTTATCCCGGTTCAAGGTGTAGTTCCCGGAGAGCGGTTTTGTCGGTTTTAGACATTTCCTTGCCGGAAGAGGCTGAGTGTTTATTTGGTGAAGGTGGCATCAACTTGAAATACCTCGTCATGGAGTTCTTGCGAAAGGATGCTCACGGTGTTTCACTTGGCCTCCAGCTCGCAAGCGTGCTCTTAGCATTGCGATAGTGTGCTACTATTTGTTCGAGGATGCATCGGTGTAAGTTGGTTGGGGTAACCCTCGTGTTATTGACGTTGTTATGGACATGGAACATGGGCGATCACCCTCTTGGCTCATTTTGGGTGAGATTATAATGGGTCTTGACACGCGCGCACACATTCATCGTGCTCCATTTCGCGGTTCTAGAGCCATTTTGTAGGTATGATGTGGTGTAACTTTTTGACTTTATTCGAAGTTGTCCTAGTTCGAAGTCGTGACACTTGTATTATATCGGGTTTATGCAGGTTTGGCTATAGGAGAGGTTGCGGCTAATCGAGCCACCTCGGCTAATCGAAGGATACAACTACAAGAGACTTGCCATGTTGAGCGTAGTACCCCTTCTGGATTTTAATGGCACCGAAGACAAATGGTTTTCTCATCTGCATGCCGATGGAGGGATCGTTATTAGTTGGATTGTCCTGTGGTGGCTTGTTAAGAGATATATTGGCCTTCCACTCTTATTGTCGGCCCTTACTATGCAGATTTCGTCCTTGAGTGTGTATATGTTCACCCAGACAGGTTGATGCGCCAAATGGGCGAGGCACAAACCATTCTGGAGGTTGACACTATTGTCATTGATTCCCATTCGTGGGAAAGGATGCCTTTAGGGAATTTGAAATGACTTGGAGACGAAGGACTATACATGCCGTCCCCGAAGCAAACACTCGGTGGACATCTCCCTCTTATGCTCGGTGGAGGGTTTGTGAAGATTCGACAGAGCGGGAGAGGTTAAGGACCGTGGAGATTGCGGAGCTACATAATAAGGAAGCTAGCGGGCTAATGTTGTTAAGTGCCCGACCAAAGACAGTGTTACCGATCCTAGTACCGTCAATTCATCAAAACGGGTCAAGGCCCAGATTAAAGACGCAGATGTAGAAGACGTGTGAGATTGGTTGGGCCCACAAATGGCTAAGAAGGTGACCGCTTGTATTCGAGAGGCTCATGATGACAGACCTAAGAAGGCGCACCCGAAGGGCAAGGGGAAAGAAAAGATGGACCGGTAGGGCCCAGCCGCTAGTATTATGTCAAATTATGTAATATTATGTGGCGTATTAATACTAGTTTTTTTTTTGTGGAGTTTGTTAATACGTTGTCTTTTGCTTTTTGGGGTATGCAGACAATGGATGTTGATGTAAGGGTCTCGATGAAGGCTCGATTTTGCTTGATATGCATTAATGAGAAACATACGTTTTGTTTATTGTGGTGGCTCGCAACTCGATTCTTCATTTTGCCAGGAGCGCTCTTTCGGGTTTTCACTCCGTCCTCAACTCACCTCTTTCGCATTTTTTTTGTTCTCTTCTCTTTTTTTTCGACGGCTCGCAATTCGATTCTTCATTTTGCCCGAAGCGCCCTTTCGGCTTTTCACTCCCTCCTCGGCTCGTCATTTATTTAATTTTTTTTTTACAACGGCTCACAACTCGCTTCTTCATTTTTCCCGTAGCGCCCTTTCGGGGTCATTCCGTCCTCGGCTCGTCGTTTTTTTGTGTTTTCTTTTTGTTTTCTCTTTTTTTGGTGTGCTTCGTCATTGTAATCACTTTGTTAATCGGAGCGTATGATGAGTTCTGATTTTTGCACGAATCGATCGTAGTCAATTTTGTTATTTTTGGTTGTACCCTCGAGAGGGCTGCCTACGTATCCGTCGTCAGACAGAATCAAACTGTGTTCGTAGTTCGTCAAGTGCGAGTGATTTTGTACTATAGACTCGGCATACAAATTATCGATGTGGGATGCTAAAGTGTTTTTGCATGGGTTTTCACCATAGTTTAGTGATCAGGATGAGATGTTAGGAAGCTAAGAGACTGTTTGGTTGAGGGGTCTCAGGATAGGGTAAGGGAAATAAGCTTACTGATTCACTTTGTAGATGTTTGTTTGGGCAAACTAATGAAATCCTTTCCCATAAACCCACACATTCATCTAAAATGAAAACCCCATCCTCCAAGGGTTTTGGATTTCTTTTACCTTCCACTACCCCATCTCTCTACCTCCCTTCCTCGGATAAAAAATTAGTGCCACAATAAGTGTTTTACATTCAGCCTCCCAGCAAGTCTCACCACCGTCGCTCACTTCTTACTCCAACACCGGCACCGACTCCGGCACCATCACCGGCCATCTCTGTGCGACCTATGTAAGTTTTCTTCACCCGTCTTTCCACCATAATTCTTTTTTTCTTATTTTCTCTAAAGTTTCTTGCAATTGATGGTTCGTCGTTGATGGTAGGACTTGTCGTGGGTCCTACCAACAAGTATACCAACTAGACCTAACGGGTAGCTAGGGTAAGTCGGGTTGAATCCACGGGGACGGTTGTATGGGTGTCTAGACTATGGTCTACCTAAAAACGAGGCTAAGTCACCAACAAACACAAAGAGGAAGAGAATTGACTAACTATGATGATGGAAGGGGATGAAACTAGGCTAAAAAAGGACTAGGTAAAACAAGGGCTAAAAGGAACAACTAAAGACTAATGAAACAAGCAAACTAGAGAAATAATTAACTAGAGACGGAGAAATCAAATAAGGGAAGGAGTAGGGTTAGGTTGGGTTCATAAGTGTAGTAGGATAGTTGGGAGGTCAAGGGTGTAGGTTTCACCAAGTCACTAAGGTCGGTTCGCGCTCTCGCGTCAAAGCCTAAATCCGCACTCTCGTGTCAAAGACTAGACCCGAATACTCATGCAAATTATTACCCAAAACACAGGCATTCAACCACAAATCGATTACAAAATGAGAAGATGAAAACTAGTATGAGAAGCATGGCCACTACAACTCAAACAAGCAATTCAACAAACACATAGAGTGCTCAACATGTGACTAGTAACAAAGATTCCACCTTTTCCCTTAATCAAACCCTAATTACCCATAATCCACACTTAATCCCCCACTAACCCCACAAAGAGTCTACTCACTCATAATGAAACTAAATCTAACACTATCAAGAGAAATCAACATAAATAACAAAACATTCATTATGAACCAACAAGAACAATAAACAATATATAAAGATTGAAACTTGAAGAATTAAACAAAGAACAAGAGAAAACAGATTATACCGACTACCAAGAGGATAAAAAGATTAGAACTTGCATTAATAAGAAACCCAAATAAATCTCCCAAGGTTGTCAATCTTGGATAAGTCTTCAAGAATCTCCTTAATATAAGACTAATTAACTAAATTAATCTAAGATTAACAAAAGTTTAGAGAAAAGATTAGACTAATGAGAGGAGGAACTAAGTCTAGGGTTTAGAATAATATAGAGAGGTCTAAGATAATGTATGGTAATGTAAGGTACTTAAACAATACAAGGGAGGAGTATTTATAAGGTTACAAGAGTGAAGGAGGAGATAAGAATTCACGCGGCTTCAGCTCTCTCTTCCCGGTCGAGATAAGAATTCACGAACTAGAAGAAGTATAAGTAGCCCAGAAATCGCTCCAAAGAGCGATTTCACAAGGGAAAACGGGACCAAACACAACAAATTAGGCACTACAAAATACACTTATCAACTCCCCCACACTTAACCCTTACTCGCCCTCGAGTAAGAACCAACTAACTAAAAACTAAAAGAAACTAGACTACTAACCGAGCGGGTATTAGCGCACCCTACGCCCTTTCAACTCACGCGAGTACACTTAGAGGAAAAGTGCACTCCGCAAGGCAAGTAAGGTCTTGTGACAAAACCGTGGATGCAACCGGACACAAAAACACACAAACAAACAAACATACAAACAAATAAGTAATCGATTGCACCCAAAAAGAAATAAATACCGCTTCCCTCTAAAAAGCGGTGAAAGAAGCACCGACTCAAGGCAAGTGACAATGTTCCCAAGCTAATAATACAAATCGAAATGAACAAAACCCTAATAGTATGACAACAAAGCAATAAAAACGTTGGTAACTTACCTAGGTCCTCCTAACCTTCTAAGAACGTACTACGGGACGATCGGCGGGATGGAAAAAGAATGAACCACGGTGTTAGTCGACACTGTAGGTAAGTGAGACCCCGCCCCCTTTAGCGATGAGCCAAGAGGGTCGTCCCATGTTCAAAATCGCCCAACTAGTCCAAGTAAAAAGGTGGATATGATTGCAAAACGAGGGAAGACCGACCATTACCGCTATCATCCTTCCTAGGGACTCGGTCCATTGGTAGGCTCTTCACGGTAATAGTCGGTAAAAGGCTTATTTTTGAGGGGTGAGGATTCTTTTTGTGAGGTGATTTTCTTTGGCATTTTCTTTCTTTTGCATTTTTGCTTTTTTTGTTGCTATGCCATTTCTTTTTCATCTTTTGTATTTTCTTTTTGACTTTTTGTGCCTTTTCTTTTTCTTCATACTTTTCTTTCTTTCATTTTCTTTCATTTTCTTTGTTTGCCCTTTTGGCTAGATTTGAGTTTTAGACACTTTTTTTTGCAACTAAGAAAGAAATTTCAACAATTTGCATCTTATTTTGTGGCTATATGTATGTAGGAGGTAGTGGAAATGGGTATGTTGGGAGCGCGCTTTCCCTTCAAACACACAAAAAAGGGAAAACTTGGACTAATCAAATAATTCCGAACACGGTCACCTAAGGGACGAGACTCGGCAACCAAGGCCTTTTCACACCGTGGGTGGTCATAATGGTCAAAATGCAAATCCCGTAGTAAATCCCTAGTAGACTAGGTGGACTCAAGGTAAAGGACCAACGAAACTATTGATTTAGAGTCATTCTACTAGACTAAAGTCCAAGACTCGATTCATACTACTAGAAAGGGAAAGTAAACACTTGCACACTAGCCTCAAAACCGGGTTTTCGAAAACTTTTTACACACTAGACACAACTACACATCACAAAACAAAGACGCGACAAAACGAAAGAAAAAGAGACAGAGACAACAAAACAAAACAAACATACAAAAAGAACAAACACCACCCCGAACTTCCAAACAAGCCACCAAATCAACTTCAAACTCTACAAAGCTCCACCCGAGCACACATCATCACAAATCTCCTCCAAACTCCACAAGAGATAAAGAGGAAAAAGGGATAAAAAGATGTTACCGGATGTCTTGAAAGCCTTCCAAAGTTAAAGGTGATTAAGCAACCTGCAAGAAAGAAGGGAAGCAAAACACGCACAACACAACAAATATACGACATAATGACATAAAAGGAAAACACACGAAAGAAAATCTTTTTGATTTTTGTAAAAAAAAAATCACATTTTTAGGGTTTTTTAAGATTTTTCGAAAAAACTACGAAAATAAAACTGAACTACACTAGAATATCGGTCCCCCACACTTAAACCGAGCAATGTCCTCATGCTCGATCGAAAGTAATGTGGAGACACTAAAAAGAAAAGAAACTACGAAAATAAAGCTAAAAAAAAAAAAGCAGAGAAAAGGGTAGAATGTGTCCGGCCGGGGTGTAATCAAGTCACCATGGGCCGAGACGAGAAAAGATATGGTCGGGGAAGAAATAAAAAGAAGGAAATAAAGAGAAATGGGAGGGGAGGACTAGGTGTAATCAAGTCACCTAGCCCGGATTCCGCCCGAATCCGACTAAATCCTATCAAAAGAGAGTAAAATCAAAGAGAAAGTGAAAATACTTGCAAATTTGGATTTTGAAATGACTCTCGATGTAGTCACGTCATCGAGAGTCGGGAGCAATGACTACCAAAGTCCCGAGGGCCACCATGACACAAAAGTGTATAAGGGGAAGGGAACAAACAAAGGAAGACAAGCAATAAGAGACGGAAAAGAAAGGATAGTTGCCGTACCAATCGGTTAGCAACTCACTCACTCCATCGTCTCAAAGTTCGATAACAGCATATAGCTAGTCTTCGTCATTGTTATTCCTCTTCATTCTTGATAAGCCCGCATGGTTGAAGTATTAAGCTTGCAAAGGTATAAGGAGGTGGGATTTGATGTGAAAATCGGTGTATAGTGAAGAGAAAATGAGGTGAGGGTATGTAAATGAAGTGTAGGGGTCATATGATAGGTGCAAGGGTAGGTAGAGAGGTTGGGAGGGGGTATAAAGTGGTAGGGTGGGCTCACATGACAAAGAAGAGGCAAAAGGAGGAGCAGGGAACCATCCCGGTCGGGATGGATGGTCCCGGTCGGGATGACACACCCTTCCCGGTCGGGAAGCTCCCTTCCCGGTCGGGATCACACTCCAGAAAACTCGATTTTTGGTACACTCATCCCGATCGGGATGACATCCTTCCCGGTCGGGATGGCTCATCCTTCCCGGTCGGGATTCTCTCTTCCCGGTCGGGATGAGTCTTCTAGCCTTTCATAATCTTGTAGCTTCACCCACAAGGCCACCAATACAAACCCGACTTCCTTGCTCAAAATCCAAGCTCTATCAATAACCACTCCCCTCAAGATTCATCTTTCACTTCACACCTATAAAAAAAAGCTCAAAACATCCATCAAAATCCCTCCCTCACATCGCTCATCAAAATACCAAATTACAAGGATTTCACCAAACTCAAAAGAATTACAAGAAAGAGATATATACAATAAGACGGTTCTTTTGGAACTCCGTCAAACCAAGGATGGTGCATTCTTCAATCATTTTTCAACAACACTAAGAATAACTCCATCGCCATCAAGGGCACGAAGCAACAAATCGAAGGCTCTCGAGAAATATTCGATCAAACTAGTGGTATACCAATCCACACTCCAAGGTTCTTCATAACCTTGGCTAGAAGTTCCCGGGGAATCCCGATCTACTAAGTTCAATGGCTTGAACTTGTACTTTCGATCCTTCGGTATGTACCCAAACTTCCACTCATCTTCACAAGGCCTCAAGGGAGGCTCAACTTTCTTCTTTCCTTGCAACTTGTCCTCAATATCATGATATGGGCATTCATCCACCCCAAGCTCGGAATCATCATCTTCAATTCCATAGAAGTTGTTCTTCAAGCTTTCACCCGACTCATCCCCTAGATCGATGTCTTTCATGGCGTGGATCATATTACAAGACTCATCCTTAGTAGGCGAGGTGTTGCCTTGGAGGTCAAACACGAGCTTCTCGTCGCCTAGCTCAAATGTGATCCTACCGTTCTTTACATCAATCATAGCACCGGCGGTATGTAGAAATGGGCGCCCAAGGATAATGGGAGTGATAGCATCTTCCGGCATATCAAGCACGAGAAAGTCGACCGGAATGAAGAACTTCCCGATTCTTAGTGGCACATCTTCTAGCATCCCCAATGGTCGGTTGAGTGAACGATCGGCCATTTGGAGTGTAATAGAAGTACACTTGAGCTCTTTCATCCCAAGTCGCTCACAAATGGAATAGGGAATGATGCTTACACTCGCACCCAAATCACATAATGCTCTCTCAATCTTCAAGTTGCCTATGGTGCACGGGATTGAGAAACTACCTGGATCCTTCAACTTGGGAAGTCTAGAACCTTGAATGAGCTCGCTCACCTCTCTTGTGAACGCTATGGTCTCTTCCTTGTCGACGGATCTCTTCCTAGCCAAGATTTCTTTCATGAATCTTCCATATGCCGGGATTTGGGTTAGTAGCTCGGTAAAAGGGACATTCACATCCAACTTCTTCACAATATCTAGGAACTTGTCATATTGGACATCCACCTTGGTCTTCATTTGCCTTGTTGGGAAAGGCAACTTGATATGTACCTTGTCTTGCTCATTAGGGTTGGACTTTTCAAATGACATTTTCCTCTTTCCTTTATCTTTTCCTTGAAGTGGGGGCAACTTGTCTTCATGGGGTTTCTCAATCTCCCACAAAACTTGCTCCTCCATTGGATTTCCCAAACTTGAATTGTCTTGAGATGGAGATACAACTTCTTTCATTGGTTCTTGCTCAATAGAGAATAAGGGGGAGTCATAAGATGCACCACTCCTCAAGGTAATAGCATTCACATGTTCAAATTTCGCCGTTTCACCTTGAGGAGGTAGTTGCCCCTTTTGCCTTGAAGAGCTACTCGAAGCAACTTGAGCTAGTTGGGTTTCGAGCATCTTCATATGCGTATCTCTTGGTATGTTCTCCCTTTGAAGATGAGAAAAGAATTCTTGTTGGTTTCTTAGCATCTCCATTTGGCTTCTTTGCATTTCTTGATTACTCCTTTGCACATCCAACATAGATTTTTGCATGTCGAAATCCCGAGTGGGAGATTGTTGATTGTGTGGAGTATCGGTGAGGGCTAAGGGAGAGCCATAATCATGAATTGGAGACCGGCTTCTTTGCTTGCTTTCTTGTCGAGTACCTTGAGATCCTTGTTGTTGTTGAAGGTTCCCTTGGAACCCATGAGAGTTTCCTTGATTAAGGCCTTGAGTGTTACCATGGTTGTAGTTTTGATGTCCTTGGTTGTGTTGGTTTCCTTGGAAACCACCTTGATGATTGAAGTTCCCTTGATTGTGGAACCCTGGATTGTTGTTGAAGGCTCCTTGGTTATGTTATTGGAATGGTCTTTAGTTGCCTACATAACCATGGTAGCCTTGGTTGTTGTCCCTTAAGGGAGGTGGAACATATGGACGGTGTTGTTGAAGAGATTGTTGTTGGGAAGCTTGATATATGTGAGGATTTGGCACATTTTGCTTGAAGTTAGAGTACGGGGCACCTTGCTTGAACGCTTGAAAGGCATTCACTTGCTCAATACTACCTCGACAACGTAGAGGCTCATGTCCAAATATCCCGCAAATCTCGCATATCTCATAATAAGATGTAGGAGATACAACTCCCAAAGCATTGACTTGTTGAGATGAATGTTGGGGGAGGCACTTGTGCTTTGACCTTGCTCAAAATGGCTTTCGAGCTTCTTGTCAATAGTTTCTTTTTTTTGTTGAATGTAAATATATTAAGTGGGTAACCAGATATCAAGGGGGAGATAATCCCCTTACAAGTTCAAATTTTCTAACCAGAGTCTATCCTTATGGTGGATAGCTCCTTTACAGCTGGCCTCAATCCTAACTTTCATATCGATTTGAATACATTTCATTACATGTTTCGGTAGAAGGACATTATTCTCCATTCTGGCTCTATTCCTCTGAATCCAAATGTGATATATCATAGCATTGAAAAGGCCATTCAGAAATCCCCTCCTCAACTTGGAACCTCTTCTAGCTAATCTCCAATTATTGACATTAGTATTGGGTAGAGTGAGTCCAATCCACCCGCTGGCTAAGTGAATAATTTGAGTGTTGTACGGACACAAGAAAAATAGGTGATCAGCATCTTCCTCATGGGTACCGCATAAACAGCAACCTGCATCCTGGGTTATCCCTTGCTCATACAACTTCTTCTTTGTTTTAAAGGCATTGTGTTGGTATATCCAATTGATAAACTTGTGTTTAGGAGCTGTCCATTCATTCCAAAAAAGATGACACCAATTCACTTTGATGCTATTCCCTCTAATCCACGCGTACCCCTTGCCGATGCTATACTACTGTCTGTGTGTTATCTGCCAGGTACGAGAGTCATATGCTAGCCGGAACACATCTTTAACCCTACATATCTTCTTCCAGGTCCACGGACTGTCCGTTGGAGGGATATACTCCAACCAGTCAGTCTCCTTTATGTAGATGTGATTAACCCAAAGAACCCATTGAGAATCAGCCTTAGAAAATATCCACCATGCTAATTTTCCTACAGCAGCCTTGTTCCAGATAACTTCGTTTTTTATTCCGAGGCCCCCCTCATTGAGGGGTTTGCAGGCTTTCTCCCACGCTACAGGTGGGGTTCTCTTGTATTCAGTTCCGCCTTCCCATAAAAAAATTTGACAAAGCCTTTCAATGTTGTGAATCGCAGCAGATGGGAGGATAAAAATTGTAGCCCAGTAGTTGTGAAGAGTCTTAAGTACTGCCTTGATCAGCACCAATCTACCGGCGTATGATAGTTTCCTAGTTCCAAGGGAACTGATTCTTTCCATAACCTTGTGGATTAGTGGCTCACAGTCTTTGGCATTTAGTTTCGTAGGCTTAATAGGTACACCGAGGTACCTAAAAGGCATACTACCTTCCACGCATCCCGAAATATCAACAATGTCAGCTCTAAGATAATCTGGCACCCCATTGAAATAAACATTGGATTTCTCCGGGCTCATCTTGAGGCCCGACGCATGAGAAAAGATAGAGAAGGTCCTTAATAGAACCATAATGGAAGCAGCATCACCTCTAGAGAACAATAACAAATCATCAGCGAACATGAGACTTGAGAGTCTCAGTTTGCCACAAAGAGGGTGAAATTTGAAGTTGTTCTGCTTATTAGTAACTTGAAGTAGCCTTGTAAGATACTCCATGCATATAGTGAATATAAAGGGTCCCCTTGCCTCAGCCCTCTATTGCCCTTAAAGAAACCGAACAGATCTCTATTTAAATTCAGAGAAAATGATGCTGATGTAACACATTCCATGATTAACTTGGTAAAGCTAAGTGGAAACTTTAACGCGTGCATCATTTGAGATAGAAACTTCCATTCGATCGTGTCATATGCCTTTTGTAAGTCAATTTTGAATATGCATCTAGGTGAAACTGACTTCCTATTATAGAGTTTAATCAGGTCTTGGTAGATGAGAATGTTCTCCATAATAAGTCTACCTTGAATAAATCCTCCTTGAGTCTTGGAAATTAACTCCGGTAAGACTGAGGCTAATCTGCTGCAAAGGATTTTGGAAATGACTTTGTAAACCATGTTACAGCAAGAAATCGGTCTGAACTGATGAACAGTTTCAGGATTAGCGACCTTAGGGATAAGCGTCACCGTAGTTGCATTCATTTGCTTGAGTCTCCCATTTCCGAAGAATTCGTGGATTGCTGCACAAATATCCTCTCCAACATACTCCCAACTGGTTTTGAAGAATAGGCTAGAGTACCCGTCGGGTCCGAGAGCTTTGTCATTTGGTATGCTGAAGAAAACCTTCATAATTTCATCATCAGTAACCTGTCTAGATAGGATATCTACGTGTTGGACTGTACAGGTGGGACCCTCCTGCACTACACTAATGTTGACCGGTTGTGAGGGAATGCTATTTCCTAGCAGATTTTCATAGAAATCAAGGAAACTCTTTTGTATCCCCTCCTTGGTTGTGTGTATCTCACCATCAGCATCTCTGATTTGATTAGCAGTGTTATGTGCTCTCCTTGCTCTCAACATGCCATGAAAATAAGACGTATTGGCATCCCCATCCTTCATCAAATGCGCTTTAGCTTTTTGCCTAAGGAATGTGTACTCCTGAGCTTCCAATTTAGTACAAATAGCATTAGCTTCAAATTCCTGTTGAATTAGCGTGTGGTTGCCAGGATTAGCAATGATATCCTGTTGACAACACCTGAGTCTAACTCTAGCAATATCAGCGGCCCTCTCGATGTCAGAGAATTTTGCTTTGTTTAGTTCTTTTAAGGGGATCTTTAATGCTCGGTTTTTGGCAAAGTATATACATTCTTGTGCCTGCAATGGTAATTCCCCACGTCTCCTTAACAATGTCCTTGAATCCTTGATCAGAAATCCACATATTTGAGAATTTGAAAGGGCGATTCCTATGACAATCAGTCACCTGTTCCTGAATGATGCAAGGTGTATGATCATAGGTTTCTTCAGGGAGGAAGTTAGCCAGCAAATCAGGAAAGGAGCTAGCCCAATCCTGGTTAGTTAGGAATCTATCCAGCCTCGAGTAAAACCTATCCTCCAGTCTCTGTTTGTTCGACCAAGTAAAAAATGCCCCAGTGGATGGTCCATCCACCAGATCACAATGTAATAAGCAGTCTTGGAATGGCCTGGATTCAGCAGCATTAAAAGATCCACCAAGTCTCTCATCAGCTGATAAAATGCAGTTGAAATCACCCCCCACAGCCCAAGAGCCGTTTAATCTCCATCTGCAATTCTCCTAAGATTCACCCGGAGAGCCTCCCTACGCTGTGCCTCATTGAATGCATACACAAACGTGATATGAAAACTCCGCTGGGTAGCTTCATGTTTAGCATGAATATGGATGAATTGTGGGTCATATTCCAAAACATTAATAAGAAATTCCGAGGGGTTCCATCCCACCCAAATTCTTCCTCCCTCGTGAGTATGAGAATTCGTGGTAATGCCCCATGAATTAAAGCTTGGCATAGCCTTCCATTGATTAACTGGTTTTATTTTAGTCTCCAATAAAGCAAATAAACCTACTTTCTTAGCCAATAAAAACTTATTGATATGTACCTATTTTTTGGCTTTATTCATGCCCCTAACATTCCATATCCCCATAATAATGGCACATGGAATTGGGCTGTGACCTATACTGGACTTTCTTATGACTAGACCCTCCTTGTAAGATATTCTTGAAGGAGGATGTATCATCACCAACTGAACCAGAACCTCCAACCGCACCAATAGGATGGACCACTCCTTTGGCCGCTGATTCCCCACCCTTGGAAGTAGGTTGTATACCCGACTCCTTGATGGATGGAAACTCTTGATCTGTCATATCCCCACTAGTAATTGATTCCATCCTAACAGTAGGCTGCATAGTGGGAGTGGCATTCACAGGTCTGATAGGTGGTTCAGCAATCACCACATTGCCAGGGATAGGAGCCTTCTTCCTCCACACTTGCTTCTCATGTCTAGTATGCAATTTGACCCTGCAGCTTACACTTTCATGGCCCAAAGCCTTACATTTCTCACATCTTACAGGTTTCCACTCAAATTTCACTGGTATAATAATTAGATTTTGGTTTTCATCCTTAAATCTAACCTGCTATGGAAACATTTGGCCAACTTGAACCTCTATCAACACTCTTGCATATCCCAATCTAGTTCTAGATTCTGTGGCCTCATCTTTCTTGATGAATTTACCAACTGTACATGCTATCTTAGGTAAGCTAGCCACCTAGAACTTTAAGGGTAATCTTTGCAATCTCAACCATGTAGGCACACATTTAACCTCTTCCTTTTCAAGATCAATGTCCGGCATCCATTTTTTAATAATCACAGGCTTACTGTCGAACATGTGTGTACCTGCATTCAGTACCATCTCTTGCATTTCCTTTGTCTGAAATCGTACCACAAAGACGCCATTCGGGAGGAAAGAAATCGGGTCCGTTTTATGATGTTTCCAAATTTGTTTGAGATATCCTTCGAACACAGGCCATGGAGGATTGGCTCCAAGAACAAACCCGTATATTGCATTTTGCCAATATACAAGCTCATCTTTCACATCATTCTCAGACAATTGCAGAACATCGCTGTCATCCTCCATAATTTGTACAATCTTACGTCCGTGTCTATCAAACCAATCGCCATCCATGATGTCTACCTCACCGTCCTCCTTCTAAGGTTCCAAGTGCACACCATCGTCCTTTACTAGTTCATTATCAGAGTATGGAGGTACACCTACTATCACTTTCATACTCCCATGCTTCGATGAAAGATCCACGTCTGGACCTTTTTTGTCCATGTTACCTATCAAATTCCGCGTCTGCTTCTCCTTGCTGTTCGTCGTCCTTCGTTTGGTGATGTTACGCAAACTAGGAGGGGAAGGATCCATAGCCAAAGTGCACCGGATTCCTCTCAAAGTTGACGTAGCCGTCATCTTCAGATCGCCATGCTAGAGAGCGTTTAGGGTTTTTTTTTCTTGACTCCTTGCTTAACTCAGATTTGTTTGATGAAAGTTGAATCTTGTCAATAGTTTCCATGTGGGTTTTTAATTGTGCTCCAAGATCAATACTTAGTTGTGTAATGGCATCGATCTCGTGCCTTCCTCCTCGATTCGCCTTCCTAGGCCTTGAGTATTGGGAGTTGTGTACCGCCATCTCCTCGATTCCTGACCATGTCCAAAATTGATAAGGCTAAAGTCGTATCACCTTAATCAAAATAAACCTAACTAACGACTAACAAATAGCTAGTGGCAAGTAAGGGTCGAACCACAGAGAGATGGATGAATATTGCAAATTATTTATAATCGACTCTAAACTATTCTAATTCCGGTGTTTTGTGTTTGATTTTCTAAACTATTGCAGTAATGTAAACTAAGAGGTTCTATCAATATTAAAAGGATCTAGGGTCTTACGGTTCACTATGTAATTAAATTGGGTAAAGTTAATTAATCATTCAATTAATCAATCACAGTTATTTAGGGCAAGGACACGGCCTTTCGGATCTTATGTCAACCTTAGGATAGATTCTGACGGGCTCTCGCAACTTACCAGATTATCCTACCCACTTACTTGTAAGTCTACCCTTACCAGGCTTTCGATCTTAGGTTCGGGTTCCTAAACATTCAACTAGTTCAACGTCTTAAACTAATCGAACGACGATGCAAAACAAGTATTAAGGCAATAACATATGAATGATCAATCAAACAATTAATTAAACTAACATCCCCAATTCAATTAACATAGATACCCTTCAACCCTAGATAAGTAAATTAGCTACTCATGACGAAAGATGGAACAACAAAAGAATTAAGCATAATCGAAATCAATATGAAAATAAGGGAAAAAGGGAAAAATACCGATTACGAAGAACTGAAGGATTGAATAATAATAAATAGCTAAAAAGTACCACTACAAGCTTGCAGAATTCCGATGCTAATAATAAAACTAAACTAAAGTTTTTGAATGAGGAAAAGAAGTAGTCCTAAAACCTAACCCTAAGAAGGGTATTTATACTAATAATGATAAGGAATGTCATTACTCCTACTTTCCTAAAACTAATTAGGAAAGAATATCCCGTAAAATAGGAGTTATGGTAAGTGAAGGAGTCCAAAAATAGAAATCCCACGAAACAGCCTCAAACCGTTCGGTTTGGGTCTGAACCGATCGGTTCAAGGTTGTCCCAACCGGTTTGGGTTCATCCCGACCGGTTCGGGTTTCTCTGCACTGCGCAATGGTTTTGAAAGGCTTGCTGTTTCTATGTTAATTATCGGATTTGGACGTGTGATATACTGTTGCAAAGCTAAGAGAAAGAGCTTTCCAACGCCACAAATATCCGATCAATCGGAGTTGTAGAACTCAATATATTCGCGTTTAAAGTTGACCCTTGTTTTAGCGATCGTTCTTTCTTCTCGATTTGCATTTGTTTGAGCTTTCTAACTTATTTCTTTGTCGTTTCTTATTGTTTCTTCACTTCACGTCCTTCCTCAAGTATTCAATTAGTATTCTCTAACTTTTATCACTTCTTTCTTGTAGATCTCATGGCTCGACTCTCGTCATTGCCCAAAATATATCTCAATCGCCTTTATTTGTCTCGTTTCCTACAAAACGTAAACAAAATACCCGGCATAACAAAGAAGGATGAAAAGCTAGAAAAACGACTCCTAGGATACATAAAATGAACCAAAATAAAGGAAAAGTGGGGTAAAATATATATACGAAATAAGTTCATCACTTTCCTAGGCCTTGAGTATTGGGAGTTGTGTACCGCCAGCTCCTCGATTCTTGACCATGTTTGGTCATCACCTACCTCGGTAAACCTTCCATTAGATCCCATATTGAGTATGGCCCTTGAATCTTCATATAACCCGTTCCAGAACTGTTGAACAAGGAACCACTATGATAAACCATGGTGAGGACAAGAGCGGATCAAGGCTTTGAATCTTTCCCACAATTCATAGAGGCTTTCTTCATCACGTTGTTGAAATCCCGTGATAGAAGCTCTCAATAGATTGGTCTTCTCCGGTGGATAAAATTGTTGATAGAAAGCTAAGGCTAGCTTCTTCCAAGTATCAATACCGAGAGTCGCCTTGTCTAAACCTTTGAACCATTGCTTAGCCTTACCGATCAAAGAGAAAGGAAATAATACCCACCGGATTTGGTCTTCTGTTATTCCCGGTTGTGAGATAGCATCTCAATAGTCCGAAAAGGTTTCCATGTGTTGATGAGGATCTTCTGTTGGTAACCCACTAAATTGACTTCTTTCGACCAATTGGATAAACGGCATTTTTGCCACAAAATTGTCGGTATATGCAGCCGGTAAAGCGGTTGGACCGGGCAAAACGTCTTCCGTAAAGGTTGAATGAGAAGAGAACTTAGGCATTGTTGGATGTGCGGGAGATGATGGTGTAGACGGTGTTGATGTAGATGTAAAAGGAGAACTCGGTTGAGAAGAGTGACCAGAAGTACCAAAAGGATTGATGAAATTCCCTTCGTCCGTCTCTCGAGGTGTTTTGTTCAAGTCGGATCCTTGAGCTTGTTCTTCAATGGTATTGCTAGTACTCGGTTGAGAGGTTCTAACCCGATCAATCGTCCGTTGGCGAAAGGCTCTAAATAGTCTTTCTGGCTCTGGATTGAAGAGAAAGAAATCGCCTCTCCTCCTAAGCATGCACTACACACTTGAACAAACGTGAGAACACCTAGTGCTTTATGGGCACTAGGCAAAGACAATAAACGAGCACAACGGAAGACAAAGAGAGAAGAAAATGATAAAAACAAGAAAAAGACTACAAATATGCACAAAAGATAGAAAAAGAACACAAGAGGGGTAACTAAGTCAAGCTAATAAGTAAACTAAGTCTAAACATGCACCGTCCCCGGCAACGGCGCCAAATTGATGGTAGGACTTGTCGTGGGTTCTACCAACAGGTATACCAACTAGACCTAACGGGTAGCTAGGGTATGTCGGGTCGAATCCACGGGGACGGTTGTATGGGTGTCTAGACTTTGGTCTACCTAAAAACGAGGCTAAGTCACCAACAAACACAAAGAAGAAGAGAATTGACTAACTATGATGATGGAAGGGGATGAAACTAGGCTAACAAAGGACTAGGTAAAACAAGGGCTAAAAGGAACAACTAAAGACTAATGAAACAAGCAAACTAGAGAAATAATTAACTAGAGACGGAGAAATCAAATAAGGGAAGGAGTAGGGTTAGGTTGGGTTCATAAGTGTATTAGGATAGTTGGGAGGTCAAGGGTGTAGGTTTCACCTAGTCACTAAGGTCGGTTCGCGCTCTCGCGTCAAAGCCTAAGTCCGCACTCTCGTGTCAAAGACTAGACCCGAATACTCATGCAAAGTACTACCCAAAACACAAGCATTCAACCACAAATCAATTACAAAATGAGAAGATGAAAACTAGTATGAGAAGCATGGTCACTACAACTCAAACAAGCAATTCAACAAACACATAGAGTGCTCAACATGTGACTAGTAACAAAGATTCCACCTTTTCCCTTAATCAAACCCTAATTACCCATAATCCACACTTAATCCCCCTACTAACCCCACAAAGAGTCTACTCACTCATAATGAAACTAAATCTAACACTATCAAGAGAAATCAACATAAATAACAAAACATTCATTATGAACCAACAAGAACAATAAACAATATATAAAGATTGAACTTGAAGAATTAAACAAAGAACAAGAGAAAAGAGATTATACCAACTACCAAGAGGATAAAAAGATGAGAACTTGCATTAATAAGAAACCCAAATAAATCTCCCAAGGTTGTCAATCTTGGATGAGTCTTCAAGAATCTCCTTAATACAAGACTAATTAACAAAATTAATCTAAGATTAACAAAAGTTTAGAGAAAAGATTAGGCTAATGAGAGGAGGAACTAAATCTAGGGTTTAGAATAATGTAGAGAGGTCTAAGATAATGTATGGTAATGTAAGGTACTTAAACAATACAAGGGAGGAGTATTTATAAGGTTACAAGAGTGAAGGAGGAGAAAAGAAGTCACGCGGCTTCAGCTCTCTCTTCCCGGTCGGGAAGGAATGGTCCCGGTCGGGATGGCCCATCCTTCCCGGTCGGGACGGCCTAAACAGAAGTTGTTCCTTTTGTGCACTCCTTCCCGCCGGGAAGGCCTAAACAGAAGTTGTTCCTTTTGTGCACTCCTTCCCGACCGGGAAGGATGCTCTTCCCGCCCGGGAAGGGTTTGTAGGCCTCCATTATGAGCTCTAAGGTCCCTCCTTGCTTCACATGGGCTTCTCATTGATTCTCGGAGCTCGGGATCGAGTCTAAGGGGCTCGGGAATGGGTCCCAAGGTCTTCGAATCGAATCTAAGGCACCGAGTGATCGTTCCTTCTCTTCGTTGGCTCCAAAAGTGAAGGAAACGAGTCGGAATCGTTCAAATTCCCCATGAATGGTCTTGGGAACCTAAAACGAACTAGAAGAAGTATAAGTAGCCCAGAAATCGCTCCAAAGAGCGATTTTACAAGGGAAAACAGGACCAAACACAACAAATTAGGCACTACAAAATACACTTATTAACGACTTGGATGTGCATAGGTTATTAAAATCACGTATTTAGTTTATGGGTAGTCTTTTAATGGTAGTGTGTGGCATATTCATGGCTCTTAATTAAGAACACGTAAGTTCTCCATGCCATGTTGTGCATTAACTTTAATTTGTTCATTATCCATAGTTTTGTTAATCTATTTACATATACTATTAAAACTCAAACAAAATCATCTCATTTCTTCATTTCATTTTGAGAGCATTTGAGGAAGTCATGTCATTTCTCTTCTCATTGGTTGATTTTTTATTTTTTAAAAATAAAATAAAATAATTAATTTGTGTATTGAATGTATATTATTAAATGCAAATCTATATATACTATTAAATTCAAACAAAATCATCATATTCCTTCATTTCATTTTGAGAACATTTGAGGATATTAAAAACTAGATTTATATATTAAAATTATGCATTTTATTCAAATAGTTGGTTAATTTGTTATTTTTTTAAAAAAATGAAAATAATTAAGGGAAATTCCCATTTGTACCCCTCTATTTTTTCATTTTTCTCACTTGTACCCTTTCTTTTAGAAAAAAAACTTTGACTGACAATAACTCTAAGTTACGGTTTCGGAAAATGGTAAATCTTTTTTCCATATTGTATGTCTTTGCGAAATCTTCAGTTTGAAAAAAAAATTATCGTTTTTCGAACTTTACCCGGGAGTATTAGCTGGTCAAAGTTTATTTTGTCAAAACACTTTGACTGATCATAAATCCCGATTACGAATTTAAAAAATAATGATTTTTTTTTCAAACTGAAGATCTCGTAAAGACATACAATATGGCAAAAAGATTTACCGTTTTCCGAATTCGTATCTAAGATTTATAGTCAGTCAAAGTTTTTTCTCCAAAAAGGAGGGGTACAAGTGGGAAAATTAAAAACTAAAGGGGTACAAGTGGGAATTTCCCAATAATTAATTTAGATAAACTTTGGATGGTTGGTATATATAAGTGGTATTGGATAGAAAAAAAATTGATTTAATTTCCAACTATATTTTCAAAACTTATAGTCGCCCTAGGAAAATATGAGTACTATTATTTAATTATTATTATACTTTAAGTTGTTATTAAACGCTAATATTGGTTAATCTTCCTCAAATAATTAACCATAAGAATTACTCCGTAATAAACTGACGGGCTAAAGTCGTATGCCTCAAATTACAATTTATAATCACTTAAATCTAAATACTAAAACGTAGTAAAGTAGAAATAAGGGTCGAACCCAAGGGAATCAGATTAATCTAATTATGCTAACTAAAGTGTAGATGAAATCGATCTCTAACGTAATTAAAGAGCGTAGTAACCAAAGGGGGGGGGGGGGTTGGATGATTTTCTAACAACTAAAATTGATAAAGATTAAAACTTTAACTAAATCAAATGATGAGAAAGAACTTAGACACAAGCACGAATCCACACTCAATAGCGATTGATCATCGTAAGACGGCTTCAATTAATAACCTTGACTACTCTATCGTGAACATGAAATTCCAATTCTCTTAAGAATAGTTAACTAAAACGAATCCCGTTCTTAATTAACCCTAACCGTAAAACAACCTAAACAATCCAGTTCTAGGTTCAATTAGACGGAAGCAATATAGATCTGAGAATTCGATAGAGAATAAATAGCACGTACAATCCAGTCGTGCCTTAGATATTTATATGAATCGCTTCTAAGTACTAATATCAACGTATCCCGTTCAATATTAATTCCTAGTTGTTACTAATGTAAAGTTAATCAGTAAATCCTACTCAATTAATGATACTAACGATAGAACGATGCAATTAAATACTAGTTGTACACCTAGCAATCAACAACAACATTCATAAAATTAATAACAAAGCAATTCATAATAATCAAGGTTAATAATCAAAACATTCAAACTCACAAACGTTTCTCGAGTATTTCAAAGGCTCGAATCTAAGTAGAGAAATTAGTTACACATACTTGCGATGGAAAATTAGGGTTCTTCAAAGTTCTCCCTTTTCTTCCTTGATGTATTGTAAAAACTAGATGTGAATGATATTCCAAAAAAAATCCAAACTAAAGCTAAACTTAACCTAATAAAAGTTTACTAATAATAAAAATATCCTAAGGTAATAATAAAGTTTCCTAATTAAAATCCAAGTCTTAAAACATAATAATTAAAACAAAATAAACCGGAATGCGTCGTACGTTACAGGCCACCGTGCGAGTCGCATAAGGTCCGCGCGACTCGCACAGTCGCGCGACTCGCCTGATCTCTGGGCGACTCGCGTGGCGAGCTGGAATGGTCTCGTGCCATTCTTCGATTCTTATCGTCCCGGGTCTTCAAGCGGGCTTCCTTTTCCTTCGTTCTTAGCCCAAATCAACGGTCCAGTGGTTAACATCTTCAAATTAGCCTATATTACATTCATACCAAACTGACACAAATGCAATTCAAGACAACCTATTTAGCTCACAAAATACCCCAAAACCGTCGTAATAAATACGACTAAATACGGCCCATCAAATATCCCCACGCTTGAACCTTTACTCGTCCTCGAGTAAAACTCAAGGAACACAATAAACACAACCATCACCAGTCCAAAATGCGTGAGAATAACATTACACACCGGCCCTCACTCGTCTTCCACCAAACTCCCTCATTATTAGATAATGCACCTTCTAATAACATTCTCATGAAACTCAACTCAAAGGCTCGATTGACTTAACACACCCGCTATCAAACTATTATCATTGACCCAATTCATCAAAACAAGGGACATTAGCAAATAAGGATAAGCTAATGTCGATATCTAACGCCCCTTATTTCTCCAATCCTAGAACGGATCGCATGTGCTACAAATGTCACCGGTGGTACAAAACATATACCACAATATTCCACAACCCACACATGCAATCAATCCTAAACGCCTCTAATAGTTCAATATACCAAACAAAACATCACCAATCGCATGGAATTTAGTGCTACGACTACACCGCCAGCAATTCTTCTCACCTTAGCCAACTAATCCTACCCTTCCGACCTTCTATGTCACCCTTCTTATGACGCCAACACCAAAAACGGAGAAAGTAGTAGTGATTTTTTTTCCTAATTCCCTCATTTTGCCTAGAGCGTCCGCCCTTGCGGATTTTCACTCTAGCTTTCATTTTTTCTTCACACTACTCTCGTGGCACGCAACTCGATTTTTCTTTTTACCCGGAGCGCCCTTTCGGGTTTTCACTCCGTCCTCGGCCACATTCCCCATTCTTGCCTAGGCGCCCTTTCCGGGTTTTCATCTAGCCGGGTTTATTTATTTCTTTTTTTTTTTTTTCATTTTTTTCTCTTTTTTTTTTGTTTTTTGTTTATTTTTTTTTTCCGAAATTAAAAGACGTAAAACAAGCTAACTACTATATACAACGAGATAACTCCCCTCCCCACGCTTGAATAACACATCGTCCTCGAATGTGTGAACTAAGGACAAATAAAAGAAACGGGGAGAGAAATACCTCGGGCTCAAGAGTGAGAAGAGGAGCCGACGTCACGTGACTTAGCCTCACGTGCCGCCCTCGTAGATGATCTTGCTTGCTCACGGGCTGCAAGCTCTTCATAAAACTCGGGAGATGGTTCCGAGTAGTCATTAGGGTGCAACTTCAACTGCAACCGATTCATACACCGACCGAACTCAGCGGCCAACCTATTGTTATCAACTGATTCTTCGACTCGATCTTCTATTGATTCGCGCCAATCTCTCCAACGATCGAAATCAGACGTACCCTCGGGCTCCTCCACAACCGGGGCACTAGACTCGGTAGTCGGCTTAGGAAATTGCTCATCATGTTCAATGTAAAAATCAGCCGCAGTAGGCCCCAATGGTAACGGTTTCCCATCCGGACGAGGCAAAATCAAGAAATGCTGGTGGGACGTGCCGAGCGTCCAGATTAGGTGGTGTTTAGCAATCGGTCGCGAAATCATAGAACAACTTTCCATAAACTTAATGCTGATAGTAGTATCACCTACGACAGGAGAATCCGTCATCTGGGGTAGTCCAAGATATCGAGCTAAAAGAGTAATCATACCTCCCATCGAAATGTTCCCCGAGACCGCCTTCTGGTGCTTTTCACAACGAGTCAAGAATATATCGACCCAATCCGGAGTTCCCAAACATTCGGGCATCATGGCCCACAAATACATCAAATCCGCCCTAGGTAGATGGGTCGGTTCACCTTTACAAAGAAATGTGGAGTTCAAAAGTCGGTGAACATAACGAAGGGCGGGGGGACGAATATCAGCATTCTTAGCTCCTACGTTACCATATGCATGGCCGGCAATTTTCAACCAAAACGCATCCATCATTCGAGAAGTAGGGGTCAAAAACTCCGCTCCCCCTCTCGGTGCTATACCCAATGCCTCCCTCAATTCCGTGAAATCTACATTTCGTTCCGCATCTCCGAGATGAAAAGTAATGTGAGGGGGGTCGTCATCACGATGGACTTCTAAGGTGAATAAGAATTCAAGTGTGTAGCGCTTATACGTGTCCGCGTGCTTATCATAAAAGTTCGCTAGCCCAATACGAGTCAATAACGTATACACCTCATCAATTATCCCAAGCAACCTCAATGCCAAATTATCGACAAACTTAGTCGACATAACAACTCGATCAAATAGTTGGCGCCATACCGCTTTCCGTTTCGTACTCAAATTCTTACACCCCATATAGTCAACCGGGGTCGTCTTTTGCTTTTTTGGGGCCATGACTACACAGATTTAGACAACCAAATCTAACCCTAGACAGAACCACTACTGAAACTGACCAACTAGACCAAGATATGGAGATTGACTAAGACTTGAATCAACAACCAACAACTCACAGCACACAACTTGATACTTACACAAAACGACTCACCAACGTAAACACACACAAACAGCAGAAGAGAGTTGGACGAGGGTTAGAAACTTACATGACTTGGGACGGAAGACACAGACGCAGACCCGACGACGCCGACGAAACCCGACTCGCGCGCCCCGCCTGAACCCTACGCGACAGATCCACCCACGAGTCGCCTGAACCCTACGCGACTCGCCTGAACACGGCCCAACGACGACGCACAAGCACCGGCGACCAATGACCGGCGACGATGACGACCAGTGACGCGTGTGAACACGGTGATTGTGAAGTAAGGAGGAGAGGGATTTGGGGACGGAATAATGGTGATAGTGATGGGTTATGAAATTGATTTGGGGGGAAGAATTAATTTGAGAAATTGGGTGGTGGAGGGTTAGGAATTTAGGGTTTTAAATTTGATTTGGGGAAAAAGGAGTTTGAAATTGATTTGGGGGAAAGGAAGTTAGGGTTTTGAATTTGGGGTAAGATTAGAATAGGAATAGGAATAGATGACTGAAGAGAGGGAGTCGGTTTCGTTGTTTCAAATTTTTGATTTTTTGATTTTTTTTTTTTTTTAATCATAAAATAATACCTGTGAGAGGAGAGCCACGCGAGTCGCATAGGGTCCGCGCGACTCGCGCGGCTGCCTGGAAATCCGTCCTTTTTTTTCTTCAATCTTCGCTCAGATTTCGAGGGATCTCCATGCTAGTCGCCCAGGACCCATGCTAGTCGCCCAACCTCCTGGAAAATCGACGCTTTTCTCCTAATAAAACATCAAAAGTTAGTAATAAAAACTAAGTTAGAGAAAAACAACGATTAAGAAAAACAACGAAATTAATAATATGACCTATGACCCGTAAAATAAAATTTTACAATAAAAGTCTACAAAACGGGTTGCCTCCCGGAAGCGCTTTTGTTTAAAGTCGTTCGCTCGACTTAGACGGATGTCAATTTTCGTGGATAGGGTCGTAGAGGGCCATCGACTCCACTACGTTAGCTTCAAATCCTTCATAATACGGCTTAAGACGTTGTCCGTTGACCTTCAAATACTTGTTTGTCTCGGGATTTCGTACTTCAACTGCACCATGAGGGTAAACATGAGTTATAATGAATGGACCAAGCCAACGGGATTTTAACTTACCGGGAAAAAGGCGAAGACGGGATTGAAATAAAAGGACTTTTTGCCCAACTTGAAAGTCTCGCCTCAAGACCATCTTATCATGCCAAGCCTTCGTTTTCTCCTTATAAGTCGCCGCGTTCTCATATGACTTGAGACGTAGCTCCTCCAACTCTTGTAATTGTAGCTTTCGATGCATTCCCGATTCATCTAAATTCATATTGAAGCTTTTAATCGCCCAATATGCCTTATGCTCTAGCTCCACGGGAAGATGACAAGCCTTCCCAAACACCAATCGATATGGAGACATGCCGATCGGGGTTTTGTAGGCCGTTCGATATGCCCATAATGCATCGTCTAACCGTCCACTCCAATCCTTCCGATTTGGATTGACCGTCTTTTCTAAGATGGATTTAACTTCTCGATTGGACACTTCAGCTTGTCCGTTCGTCTACGGATGGTAGGCCGTGGATACTTTATGAGTGACAAAATACTTTTTGAGCAAAGCACTTATCGTTTTATTCACGAAATGAGTACCACGATCACTAATCAAGGCCTTGGGAATTCCAAATCGAACAAATATGTTAGCCTTGATAAAATCCGCCACCACCTTCGAATCATCGGTCTTAGTGGGGATCGCTTCCACCCACTTGGACACATAATCAACCGCAAGTAAAATGTAGAGATTACCATTCGATTTTGGGAACGGTCCCATGAAATCGATCCCCCATACATCAAATATCTCACAATTAAGCATATAACTTTGAGGCATCTCATTTTTCCGGGAAATATTCCCCACTCTTTGACAATTGTCGCAAGCTTGACAAAAGACTTGGGCATCTCGAAACAATGTGGTCCAATAGAAACCGCAATCTAACACCTTCCTTGCCGTCCTCCGTGCACCAAAGTGACCTCCACACGCTTGAGAGTGACAAAATGTGAGAATTGAAATCATCTCATTCTCCGGAACACATCTTCTAATAACACCATCGGAGCAATGTTTCCATAGATACGGCTCATCCCACACATAGTACTTCGCATCACTACGAAGCTTGTCTTTTTGAGATTTTGAGAAAACCGAAGGAAATTTAGATGAGCAAAGAAAGTTTACCAAATTCGCATACCAAGGTTGAACCGAGTTAAGCGCAAATAAACTTTCATCGGGAAACACACCCTTGACCGACTCTCTCTCATGTGTCCTAGAATCAACATCAATCAACCGACTCAAATGATCGGCAACCACATTCTCGGCTCCCTTTTTGTCTTTCACCTCAAGATCGAACTCGCTAAGTAAAAGGATCCACCGGATCAATCTTGGCTTAGCTTCTTTCTTAGACATCAAATAGCGCAATGCCGCATGGTCAGAAAACACAATCACCTTCGTTCCTAATAAGTAGGATCGAAATTTCTCCAACGCATACACGACCGCTAGGAGCTCCTTTTCGGTGGTGGTGTAGTTCTTTTGGGCTTCATTAAGGGTCATGGAGGAATAATGAATGACATGAGCTATCTTTCCAACTCTTTGACCCAACACCGCTCCTAATGCATAATCACTCGCATCGCACATGATCTCGAAGGGGAGAGACCAATCCGGAGCTTGAATAATTGGAGCCGACGTAAGCCTACGTTTCAACTCATCAAAAGCCTCCTTGCAAGCTTTATCAAATACAAAATCTATCTCCTTTTGGAGCAATTTGCACAACGGTGTGGCTATCTTGGAAAAATCTTTAATAAATCTTCTATAAAAACCTGCATGACCAAGAAAAGACCGCACTTCCCGAACATTAGTCGGGTAAGGTAGAGAAGAAATGGTATCAATTTTTGCTTTGTCTACCTCTATACCCTTTGATGAGACCACATGTCCAAGAACTATACCTTGCTCCACCATAAAGTGACACTTTTCTGAATTCAAGACAAGGTTAGTTTCAATGCAACGCTTAAGCACAAGAGATAGATGATGTAAACAAGAATCAAAAGAGTCACCATGCACCGTAAAGTCATCCATGAACACTTCAATGAAACGTTCAACATACTCCGAGAATATACTTATCATACATCGTTGAAATGTCGCGGGTGCATTACAAAGACCAAAAGGCATGCGTCTATATGCAAATGTGCCAAAAGGACAAGTGAATGTGGTTTTCTCTTGATCCTCGGGGGCAATGGCTATTTGGAAATAGCCCGAATACCCATCTAAAAACCAATAGTAGGCTTTCCCCGCTAGTCTTTCTAGCATTTGGTCAATGAAGGGGAGGGGGAAGTGGTCTTTCCTAGTTACCGTATTCAATCTACGGTAATCGATACATACCCTCAACCCGTTTTGAATCCTAGTGGGGACAAGCTCACCATCTTTGTTCTCCACTACGGTCACCCCCGACTTTTTAGGGACTACTTGAGTAGGACTCACCCATTTACTATCAGAAATAGGAAAAATCATACCGACTTGTAGTAGCTTGAGAACCTCTTTCTTCACTACCTCCATCATAGGAGGATTTAATCGACGTTGTGGTTGCCTTACCGGTTTAGCATCATCTTCGAGTAAAATCCAGTGCATACAAGTACTTGGACTAATACCTTTGATGTCGGCAATTGTCCATCCAATAGCTTGCTTGTTCTCCACAAGAACGTCCTTCAACTTCCTCTCTTGTTCCGTGGTGAGCTTACTAGAGATGATAACTGGTAGTGTTTCTCCCTCACCAAGGAACACATACTTCAAGTGCTCCGGTAGAGCTTTGAGCTCCACCACAGGTGCCTGCACAATAGAAGGCAACAATTTCTCCCTAGGAACAATTAGTGGTAATGGATTCTGAAAATTAGATATTGGTCTCCTCGAATCATGCAATTCCGCCACAACTTCCTGCAAATTAGCAGAAAAAGCATATTCTACCTCCTCATTACTCAAACTGTTCTCCAAAGCAACCTACAACTCATCAGAACGATTCAGGTCAAAGAATTCTTGTGCTAATGGATCAACTATATCAATAAAATTGACAGAATGATGATCTACGGGGTATTTCATGGCATCATAGATGTTGAAAGTTACTAATTGGCCATTGGACTCCATAGTCATAGATCCATTAGAGACATCAATCTTCGTGCTTGCCGTTTTCAAGAACGGCCTTCCTAGCAAAATCGGAGCCACATGGTGATCATGTTCCATGTCTAGCACATAAAAATCAGCAGGAAAGATTAGATTGTCAACTAAAACAAGCACATCCTCGATAATACCTTTCGGGTAGACATTCGATCTATCCGCCAACTGAATCACAACACTAGTATTACTCAAAGGACCAAGTTGCATAGATTTATAAACAGAATAAGGCATCACATTTATAGAAGCTCCTAAATCTAGCATGGCCTTATCAAATCTAGTGTTACCAATGGTGCAAGGAATTGTGAACATACCCGGGTCACTACATTTAGGTGGTAGTTTTCGTTGAAAAACGGCGGATACATGTTCACTTACCTTAACTTTCTTCACCCCTTTAAGCTTGTTATTCCTTTTAATAGTGCACAATTCTTTTAAAATTTTTGCATATTTAGGAATACTTTTCAAAAGATTAAGAAGGGGAATATTTACCTCGCACTTTTCAAATACCTCATAAATGTCTTTATCGTGCTCAAAGTGACGAGTTCTCTTTAGTGCATCGGGGAAGGGTACCTCCGGTTCCAAAACCGGTGTAGTAGTAATGAGCTCCTTTGCTTTGATAATAGGGGTTTGCTCCTCCTTCTCGATCACTATCTCTTCTTCTTCCTCTCTTATGACCGGTTGCTTTGCTACCTTTTTCACCTTCTCGACCTCCTCTAATTGCCTTCCGTTCCTCAATGAAACGGCACTCACTAGAAGGCACCACCGTTTGAGACGGGAGTCCCGTAGAATCTCGAGCTTCCAAACGACTAATAGAGGTCGCCATTTGTCCCAATTGAGTTTCCATGTTTTGGATACTAGCTTTGTTCTCCGTTTGATGTTGAAGAACCGTAGCTTGAAGATTGGACATTTGGGTGGTTACCGTAGCTTGACTAGCAACCAAAGCGCGGATCATGTCCTCGGTGGACATTTGTCCACTAGGTGGGGGTGGAGTAGGAATCGTGTTAGGAACTTGTTGTTTAGCAAAGAATTGTTGCTTCGCTTGACCGACTTGATTTCCTTGATTAAATTGTTGGTCCCCTTGACGAGTTCTCCACCTCATGTTGGGATGATCTCTCCATCCGAGATTAAAGGTATTGGAAAAGGGGTCCCATTTCTTCTTCTCTCCGGTTTCCCATACTCCATTCACCTCCTCTTGATTCTCTTCATACATGTGAGGACAATGCTCACTCGAATGTCCTTCGGTAGAACAAATACCGCACATCATAACTTGATTTGTTTTTCCCGACATCATATTTTGTACAAGAGCCGTTAAACTATCGACTTTATGTTCAAGGCTTGAGGATGATGAATTACCTAAGGCATGCACTCCCCGTTTGTATTTTTGGGAAAAATCTCGAGAGCTTTCAGCTAGCTCCTGAATCACTTCTATAGCGGCATCTGGACTCTTGTTCACGATCGATCCCCCACATGCCGCATTCACAGTGCGAGCATCCTCCACACAAAGACCTCCACAAAAATACATCACAAGGTCTTGAGGATTGTAGCCATGATATGGGCATGTAGCACACAGCTTCTTAAAGCGTTCCCAATATTCGTACATAGTCTCACCATCTCGTTGCTCCGCATTACTAATCTGCTTCTTCAATTGGGAGGCTCGAGACGCCGGAAAGTACTTCTCAAGGAACGCCTTCTTCATCTTCACCCATGTATCAATACTTGCCGGTGGCAAGTAATATAGCCAATCTCTCGCAGAATCCTTCAACGAAAAGGGAAAGGCCCTTAGCTTCAGCTGCTCATCAGTGACAGACGCCGGTTTCATACTTAAGCATACAATGTGAAAATCCGGCAAGTGCTTGTTAGGGTCCTCATCGCTTAAGCCGTGAAACGTGGGTAATTGATGGATCAAACCCGACTTTAATTCGAAAGTGGCATTCGCACCCAATGGTGGGTACGTAATGCACAAAGGTTGTTGTGCGAGATCGGGTGCCGTCAGCTGCTTAATCGTGTTGGCCATGGTATACGACTCGTCTTCGGATTCGGAAGAAACTTCAATATTCACGGGATTAATGGGAATATCGTCGAAAAACTCTAGATCTTCGAATTCCTGTGTTCCGATCACTATTGCTCCCTCTCCGATTCTCCGTGACCTGTGAAAGGTGCGTTCAATCTCTGAGTCGAATGCCTCGAGGTTCAGGTTAGAAGAACGAGTATTATACATAAACTACACAAAATAAAATAAAATAAAATAAAATTAGCTATAATAAATAAAATAAAAATAAAAACTACACTAGAAAACACAAAAATAATTAACACCGACTCCCCGGCAACGGCGCCAAAATTTGACGGGCTAAAGTCGTATGCCTCAAATTACAATTTATAATCACTTAAATCTAAATACTAAAACGTAGTAAAGTAGAAATAAGGGTCGAACCCAAGGGAATCAGATTAATCTAATTATGCTAACTAAAGTGTAGATGAAATCGATCTCTAACGTAATTAAAGAGCGTAGTAACCAAAGGGGGGGGGGTTTTGGATGATTTTCTAACAACTAAAATTGATAAAGATTAAAACTTTAACTAAATCAAATGATGAGAAAGAACTTAGACACAAGCACGAAGCCACACTCAATAGCGATTGATCATCGTAAGACGGTTTCAATTAATAACCTTGACTACTCTATCGTGAACATGAAATTCCAATTCTCTTAAGAATAGTTAACTAAAACGAATCCCGTTCTTAATTAACCCTAACCGTAAAACAACCTAAACAATCCAGTTCTAGGTTCAATTAGACGGAAGCAATATAGATCGGAGAATTCGATAGAGAATAAATAGCACGTACAATCCAGTCGTGCCTTAGATATTTATATGAATCGCTTCTAAGTACTAATATCAACGTATCCCGTTCAATATTAATTCCTAGTTGTTACTAATGTAAAGTTAATCAGTAAATCCTACTCAATTAACGATACTAACGATAGAACGATGCAATTAAATACTAGTTGTACACCTAGCAATCAACAACAACATTCATAAAATTAATAACAAAGCAATTCATAATAATCAAGGTTAATAATCAAAACATTCAAACTCACAAACATTTCTCGACTATTTCAAAGGCTTGAATCTAAGTAGAGAAATTAGTTACACATACTTGCGATGGAAAATTAGGGTTCTTCAAAGTTCTCCCTTTTCTTCCTTGATGTATTGTAAAAACTAGATGTGAATGATATTCCAAAAAAAATCCAAACTAAAGCTAAACTTAACCTAATAAAAGTTTACTAATAATAAAATAATAATAAAAATATCCTAAGGTAATAATAAAGTTTCCTAATTAAAATCCAAGTCTTAAAACGTAATAATTAAAACAAAATAAGCCGGAATGCGTCGTACGTTACAGGCCACCGTGCGAGTCGCATAAGGTCCGCGCGACTCGCACAGTCGCGCGACTCGCCTGATCTCTGGGCGACTCGCGTGGCGAGCTGGAATGGTCTCGTGCCATTCTTCGATTCTTATCGTCCCGGGTCTTCAAGCGGGCTTCCTTTTCCTTCGTTCTTAGCCCAAATCAACGGTCCAGTGGTTAACATCTTCAAATTAGCCTGTATTACATTCATACCAAACTGACACAAATGCAATACAAGACAACCGATTTAGCTCACAAAATACCCCAAAACCGTCGTAATAAATACGACTAAATACGGCCCATCATAAACTATTAACACAAACAATGTTGGAAAATAATATTATTCCACCAGTCGTATCTACAACCATCTCAAAGTTGCCAAACTTTTGTGTATACTTATTGAGCTTATACAAGTTTTCGAGCTGAATTGTAAGTTTTTGAGCTTAAATATTTGTGTGGTTTAGCTTGACAACTTTACACTAAATCTCAGAAAGTTTATAACTAAGCTAAAAAACTTTGCGATAACATACAAAATCATAAAACCAGTTGTACGTAGAACTATGTATAACAAATTGTTTAATTTACTAATTGAACAATGTTTAGGGCGAATTATAAGATAATGGTCAGGCCAACCGATAAGAGGAGTAGAGATAACACAAGACACATCAGATAATAAGGAAAAGTGAAATAGAAAAGAAACGTAAGGAAATCATCACCATAAATTTCAATCATAATCTAATACACAACTAATAATGAAAAATAATAGAACAAAACTAATACAGACAAATGTGAAACATGAGAATTATAAACAAGCACAATAAATGGCAAGAGCAACAAACTCAATAATGTAGACGAGAGGAAACAAGGGAGAAGCTAGCACAAGGTCGAACAATAAAATATGACACATCCGGGCCTCCGACCCAGTATTTGTATAATATCACGTACAAAAACTGGGGAAACAAAAAAAATATAAAATAGGGGAGAAGGAAAATGGAGAGAGAGGGTCTTACATTATATACACAATATGTTACGGATTAAAATTTAAAACCTAAACAAATCATCCTCCATCCATTATTTATCTAATACTATCTTCGAATAAAATCATGTGTTAACAAAATTAAGAAAGTAGATATATATTAAAAAACATAGACAATCAATTAACAAATTTTTTAATTAAAAAACTCAATCAATTAAGAAAGAAGAGAGAAAAGAGGAAAAACATCTTAGCTCCCACCTCGCTTCATCTTCCCCTTCCATTCATCTTTCCCTTCCATAATTTATTCATAAGTGTATTATCGCCTACAACAATGGGTACAAAAATTATTACATAGAATGAACCTCAATATGGCACCCAAGTGTACAATCAAAGCAACCCAATTAGACCTTCAACCAAACCTCAATATGAATCTCAGTGTACCACCCAAACAAAATTAGAGCCTGCGGTAAACACACCAATTAAAAAGGAGAAGAGAAATCTAGACAGGGGTAAGTGAACAATTATTATGTACATCAACTACAAGTACATTGTTTATATTTTAAGAACATAACTAAAACACCCAAAATGTATTATAGACTTGAAGTGACAGTAAAAAAGTAAGCAACCGTAACAATAGAAACCATGGAAGAAAATAGGTCAAATTTTGAAAATCCTAACTAAAGACGCGAGAGAAAAACTAAGAAAGATCAAAGTTATAATTCAATATGATTACGTTCTCCAATAAAAGTTAAAAAAATGAATTATTAGTTATTATGCATTAAATCTTAAAGCGTTATATCTCATTTTTGTCAATAATCACTCACTTACATTCTGACAAACACACTTTCAGTTTGATTCACCTTACAACACTTGTGGTGACATGTTTGATGCTATGGACATGACATAGGTCCACCCCAAACCTGCGCCCATGCATGTTTCGGTACTTTCAGTTCACCCTTTTTTTCCCTGCCATTCATTTAACATACATGCCAAATATATTTCCGTAACTTGGATCGTTCAATCTTCCTAAGCACCGTCTTATTCCAAATATATTTCCGTAACTTACAAAGACATGAAATCAAAACAAAAAGTGAATAAATAATGAAATAAATATAGGACAACGAGACAAAAAGAGGGAACTGAGATTTATAAAGGCCATAAAACAATATAGTCCCGTGCGGTGCACGAGTATGGCGACTAGTTTGTTGTTGTTATAGTTCTAGTATGGATGTGAGAATGGGTTAGTATTGATCCATTAATTTTGAAAAAACTAAGCGTCACTAAAGGTTTAACATGTGCAGGACTCATTATTGAGAGCCGTTTTTAATGCGTACAAACCGTGATGATGTAAAACAAATACAGAGTATAAACCTTTGAGTCAAAGTGTTCTTCCCTACATGACAACCTTTATAAATTGAGATTTTTCGAGTCAAACTTTATGAATCGGTCGAATAACTGACTGCAGAACCAAACAAGCTGATGATATTCGTCAAGTGTCCTGATGCTTTGAAATGAATATTTGTCAAGAGTCTTCTTGATGAAAATGTAGAGGATGTTTGAGTTTACGAAAGAGTAGACCTTGCATTTTATTTTCATTTGAACTCTTAATATTTTCTTTATAGGATAATAATTTTTGTTTAGAATATTCCGTGATTTTTGAAGTTTGTATCAACATTATTAGTTGATGATTAGGGTGTTATTGAAAAGATATTGACAATAACATGTTTTGAAAAAAAATTAGAATTTTTTTTTTTGAAAAAGTAGTGAAAAATAATGATTTGAAAATAATACCCGTGATGAAAAAACAAGGTTAACAAAAATAATAAAGAAAAAACATGTTAAAAAAATTGTAAAAACAATTTGATTCCTAATTTGATAACCAAATAACCGCAAATAGTAGTACTCCGTATGATTCCTTCCAGATTCAAACCAAACTAGTTAAAATTGAGAGTAATTCCTTTCTTTTTCCCTTGTTTGCCTTTTCTAGTTTCATTTCCTTTCTCCTTTGCGAATCAAACGATCCCTTAGGCAGATTTAAATTAGCTGATTGTTTAACTGCTTTGTAAAATGACAAAAAAGACATCAACAAATATTTGATTAAATATATGTCAACATATATACATCACACCAACAACTTCAAAAATACTAATGATCTATTCTACTAGCCAATGTAGCCATTAAAGCTGAACAAATATTATCACAGAGAGTTGATATTTTTTTAATTTATGAAATCTCGGCCTGGAGATTATAAATTGATTCAAACGAAATAACCAAACATGAATTAAAGAGTGCATAAAGTCATTGTATATCAAATTGATGGCGTAAAAAATCGAGGGGAAGACGAAAGCGTTCATTTCAACTAATTAGAAAGGGTAATTTATGAAAGAGTTAGAATAATCTATATATATATATATATATATATATATATATATATATATATATATAGAGAGAGAGAGAGAGAGAGGTAGGTTCAAATAAGGGCAACAACTATTTTAAGGGCATAAGGTCAAGTGTTAAAGTTACACAAAAAGTGCTTAAAGTTACACGAGATGAGTGATAAAGTTGCACTTTATCACTTGAAGTGATAAAAGAGTTGAATATTATAGTTGCATATCAATTTTAAACAAATGCAACTTTATCGTATGTCATCTGTAACTTTAATATAGACTTACTGAAACATGGTGCTCTTATTTGAACCTACCTCTATATATATTAGGCTTTTTTCGTGCGATCTCATTGGTCCGTTTCAACAAACCTCAAATTAGGAAAGTATCATAAATAATAAAAAAAATCAATTAGAGAATCTTTAAATTATTATAATATATACTATTTAATTTATTATATTAATGTGATATTTTACAATTTTGCGGTAAAAACCTTTAGAGTTCATTTTTTAAAAACATTATTGTAAAATAAATTATAAAAATTAAATAATTAGATTCGTGGTAAAAAAAAAGCTTTCATTAGAATACAAATTTCATATTATTTGTTTCACATTATCTGATGAATTTATTACATAAACAGTTGTAAAATTATCCCACATCGACAAATTTAAAAAGATGATGAAATTGTATATTATAAATAGGATTAATCATTCGTTCTTCGATATCTATCAAAAGTCTTTTGAATCTAAAAAAGAGTTCTTAAAACTATAAACCTCAATTAATTATCCTATATAAAAAATTATGATGAGGTAATGAAATTTTAGATTATAAATAAGAGTAATCATTCGGTTATATATCGACCAAGAAAAACTTTTAAATTATCCCACATCGAAAAATTATGATGGGGTGATGAAATTCTGTATTATAAATATTAGTAATCATTCGGTTTTTTTGGACATGACGTAGGTCCACCCCGATGCGGCCACGCGCGGGTTTGGATAGGCGAATGAATCTCATGGTAAGATTGATCTCGGGTTGAAATTTAAATCATAGTTGGAGTCGCCACCGCATTTTATGGGAATTCGGACCCGTTCGAACTCACTCTACACTTAGGCATTTCGTGCACAAAGCACGGTCCGCTTTTAGTGCTAGAGCTTATGAGTTCGTCCCTTTGCATTACGATACCGACGCCGAGTTATCGGATATCGTGCAATCGAACGACTCTCGTGTGCCAACGGTTTCGGACATCCGGAAACCATTGTTCTGAGTAAGGGGTGAGGGTACGTGTTGGGGAGCCCACAAAGGACTCCCAACCCCGCCCGCTCTTTAGCGGCCTCTACTAAGATATCGTTCGTGTTTGTGTACGCGCGTTAGTAAAATGACTCAATGTTATGAAAACAACGTTTTCGGCTAAGCATGCGAATTACGTGTGAACTACGTCATTTTAATGCATCTAAATTATTGTCGAAGTTGTTTAGCATGTGATGTTCATTTAAGGCAATAAATGGCAAACATCGAAAGTAGAAAACTCGTAAATAAATTACAAATTACGCGGGCGGAATACAACCCGGAACTTACAATACAACGAGCGATAAAATAATAATCGGATTAGAAAATGATAAATATTAATTATAAACGGACCCGTAAATAGTAAATATAAGCTAGACCGTAAATTTAATAAATTGACAAACTTCGATTAAATACACATTATGTTGTGCATTAAACGGAGGACGGAGACTTTAATACGCATTCGCGTATGGGACCAAAGCGTGGTGCTAGCTCGATCCCGGGTCTCAATGCCTTGTCCCGACTTATCATATTGAAAGGTTGGTGTCTAGACTAGTCATGCGTCGGATACGACTAAGGAGTCGTCGACACAAAACTAATCGTGTAAGACATTAGTCAAAGTCGTGAAAGTAATAAAATAGAATAAAATGCATGAGTTTGGAATAAGGAATCACGTGATTGACTTTTCAGGCGTAGACCGAAGTCTTAAAAAAAGATCGAGGCTTGAAAAGCGTTTAGGAACTTATGATGTAGTCCAAAAGGGGACCACTCGATCGAGTCATGGTCGGGACTCGATCGAGTGAACCTGATACAAATATTCTGCCTCGTTTTTCACTACAAGAATAACTGTCCCGGGCGTCCACCTGGTGGTCACGGATAGTGGACGCTATAAGGCGACGGGCGTCCGCAAACAGACGCCAGAAAGCGGAAGCCACGCCTGGTCGCCCTTTTTTAAAACGGGCGTCCACTATTGGACGCCAGGCCAAATGGCGACCGACTGTGGACGCCATTTGTCTCTGAGTGGTGTCCACAGTCGGACGCCTGGGGCCTGAAGTTGGGGACCGACTGTGGACGCCACCCACGTACATCTTGCGTCCACAGTCGGACGCCATTTTAGTTTCCCCTGGCGTCTGTCATGACGTCCGTTATTGGACGCTATTTACGATGTTGCATGACCGTAAACATGCGTTCAATGTTTAGCCAAAACCTGCAAAATAAACCACAACTCTCAACCAACCACAAATGTCGACTATCCACAATACCTCATGATGGGTAAGGATTTGTCGTGGATCCCAACCGTCAAATACTAACCGGCAAACCTAATGGGTAGCTAGGGTAAGTCGGGTCGAATCCACAGGGACGGGAGGTCGGACTAAGGTATGCTACGGTCAAGGACTAGGTTCGAGACAAGCTAGTCTAAGGGGAAGGCTAAGAACTAAACTAGGTCTAAACAAAGGAAACAAACAAAGGAGAACGAGCTAGGGTTAGGTCGGGGTCAAAGGGGTAACGGAATGGTCGAGGGAGAACTAGAGGTGAAGGAGAAAGTAGGGTAATCTAGGTAATGCCCGGGCTCTCGCAACTTAGACTCACCTAGAGGTTCCACCTAAAACCCAACTCGGCGATACACAACACAAACGGGGTACTAGCGTGCTATAGGCCTAGGTCGCATCCGGGCTCTCGCAACTTAGACCGACCTAGGGGTCGTCCTCACCGGGCTCTCGCAACTTATTGAGGGAACCGAACCTACAACAAACTAATACCCACAAGAGAAAAACAAGAAAAACAAGCATTCGTACATACTTAGTCAATCAAGCATTTCGACAAACATGTGATGTGCATCATACAAGAGGAAACCCAAATCTTCCACCAACATCTCCAACAAACCCTTAATCATCCAATTAACACCCTAATCACCCTACTAACCCTAGCAAGATACTACTCTAACATATCTATACTAAAACTAACACTAATAAGATGAACCAAAACAACAATCAAAACAAACATAATGAAACTAACAAGAACTATGAACTATGAACAATCCAAACAACAAAGATTCAAACTTGATTAATAAAACAATAAACAAGAGCAAGGAAAAGAGATTATACCAAACTAGAAGATGAAAAGAAGAAAGAAACTTGCATAAATGGAAGAACCCAAAACAAACATCCAAGTTCGTCAAGCTTGGTGAAGATCTTGAAGAATTCCCAAATTACAAGTATTAATCTATGATTAACAATAATCTAAGAACTAATCTACACTAATCTATGCTAATCTATCTAGGGTTTAGTCTCTCATATGAAGTGCCTCCCATAACATTAACAAGGGAAGAGTATATATAGGGTTCCAAATGAAAAGGAGAAGAAAAGAAATGAAGGCGGGCGAGCTGGAGCTTTTCCCGGTCGGGAAAGAAATTCCCGATCGGGATTATGGGAATTCCCGATCGGGATTTTATGTTCCCGATCCGGAACAGCCCCCAGTAGCTGCACTTCGTTCCTCCTTCATCCCGGACGGGATGAGGCCATACCCGTCCGGGAAGAGTCTTGTAGGCCTCCAATTTGAACTATTTGGTCCCTCCTTGGTTCTCATGGACTTCCCATCGATTCTCGGGACTCGGGATCGGGTCTCAAAGGCTCGGGATTGGGTCCCAAGGTCTCGGGGTCGATTCCAAAGCATCGAGTCATCTTTCCTTAGCTTCGTTGGCTCCAAAATGTGTATGTATTGAGTCGGAATCGCTCCTACTCTTCATGAACGGTCTCGGGAACCTGAAACAAACTAAAGGAAGCATAAGTAGCCCATAAACCGCTCCAAAGGAGCGATTCTACAAGGAAAATGGGACCAAAACACTACGAAATAGGCACTACAAATGACACTTATCAACTCAACCACATTCAAGCTCAGTCAACCGAAAGAGTTCATCTCTCGACTCATTTATGCTGAAAAAACTTATATAAAAAGATTTAACATATGGTTTAAAGGTACACAAGTGTAAACTAGTTCAAAGATACATAATCCGTATATACAGTTAAAACAACAACAACAAAAAACAATCAACTACCTGTGAAGCTAGCTGCAGCACCGGAGTTACCACCATCCCCGTTAAAGGGGTCTCTGTCGTCTGGAGGGGGTGGGGGAGGACCTTGGTTGCATTTCTGAAGCACGGCCTGAAACATGGCCATCTGTTCCTCAATTCTCTTGATGTGTTCTGCTTGGTCATTCAGTTGCTGTTGCTGCGCTGTCAGCTGCTCCTTCATTTGCTCCTTCTTCGGATCGGGCTGCTGAGATCCGGCCGGCATGTACTCCATTTGTGTGGAGGTGCTCAGACGCGATGTGGGAGGTCTGAAGTACATACCGTGTGCATTTCCCACACCGTACACACTTCCTTTCCTGTAACCCTTGACGACCTTGAACCAAATCTCGTTTGGGTCGACTTCCTCAACATCAGGATCAGCCTCGAGTCTCTCCATCTCTTCTTGGTAGGCGTCCTGCGTACAGAAGAACGATTTCAATTTAAGTTATTATTTGATGAAATCATTGAAGATAGTTATCCACCACCTACAGTTGATTTATTTGACATATTTAGTACTCACCCAGGTCTCCTGATCCTTTTTCGTCTTAAAGGAAGTCCCTTTGTCAGTGGTCTTCCCATGCATGTCTCGGAATAGCTCCGCCGCGTATGGCTCCCTCCCGAGCTCAGCATGCAGCTATTAGTGGAGTGTGAACGTTAGGCGAATATAAATGATGCAAACATAGTTTACGATTATTCAAGGAAGAGTACGGAATTAATTAGTAGAAATCATACTCTCTTGACACGAGTGAAAGAAGATTGAGAACCCCGATGATGTGTAGGGTTTGCGTGGCCCTCATGCTCACAGTTCGCCAACTTGTTCCTTTGGGCAATTTCGGATCTGACCTTAAAGTCCTTCTTATCGTGGTAGGCGATCCATCTCTCCAAGGCCTCCCCTAAAATATGACGACCCAATATATTATTTAATACAGTGAAAGATTGAAGTTAGATTGTTTATTTGTTAAAATTGATTACCAAAAAAAATAACTAACACCTTTAAGGTCCTTCAGTGGAGTCCCCCGCGTACGTCGTTTATTCATCACACAGCAGAAACGTCGTGTGCACGTTTCATTGTACCGCTCCCAGACCCTTCCATCAAACTCTGAGGCCCAACTAAACTTGAACTACACAGTCAAGACAGGTTGGTAATTAGTATGAAAAATATTTACAAAGTCCAGATTATAAATTAAAAACTCGGTAGCAAAAACAATCCCCGTACCTTAAATTGGTTGAACCACCACTCTCGTACCTCCGCCGGTACCTGAGACCAATTTGCATACCCTTGCCCCTTGTCGACCATGAAGCTGTTAGTACAGCCTTTGACGACCTGTTTGTGCAGAAACCTACACCGAGTCGAGAAGACCATATATGTAGTCAATCATACAAGATGTAGTACAAAAATGAATATTTACAAAAGAATAATCAACATGTTAGATTATATTACCATGTGCCTGTTGGTTTGAGAACCAACCGCCCCTCCTCGTCCTTCTCCAGCTCCTCCTCTGGCCCCTGTTGCTGCTCCTCCTCCTCACGCTCAGCGGTCTGCTCCGGTCCCGTTTCGGGGACCATCTCCTCCTCCTCCTGCTGGGTGGTGGACGTGTGAGCAGACCTACTACCCCCACCACGTTTCCTGGTCAATCTACCGCCTGCCATTATCTTAACCTTCCAAAAAATTAAACAATGTTAACAACAATTAGCCATGTAAACAACAATTACATTCTAACTTGATTCAAGTAATATAGCTTACTATAGTAATATAATTAGACATGTAAACATGTAAACATCAATAAAACTTACTACAACAACTCTAGTAGTCACCGTCGCTGTCGTTATTGTCTTCAGCCTCATCCTCCTCAGTCTGATCCTCCTCCTCCGTCGACTTGCCCTCCAATGGATCGTCCTCCGAATTCTCTTCATCGTGTCCGTCATCCTCCTCAAGGAACTCCGGAACATCCCTGACCATGTAATCTCCTTGTCCATCATCATCGTCATCCTCAAAATCTTCCTCTGCCCCTTCATTATGATCTTGTTCGGAGAATATGTTCTCTTCAATAGAAGATAAACGTGAACCAGTTGAAGCAACATCTTCCTGGAACAGAGAACTGTCTATTTGTCCCCGTGGTTTAGTCGTAAAAACTGCCCACCATTGACTTTGATTTCTGTTATTTTTCGTGTAAGGAGAAGGAGCAAAATAGACTTGCTTCGCCTGATGCGCGAGTATGAACGGATCGTACGTAGGATATTTCCTTGTGTGATTAACATCCACAATCTTGTAACGTTCATGCACTCGGGTCCCGTTCACGGAGCTGTCTTTCCACTCACACTTGAATACCACAGCTCTATACCCTCGTTCTTTGCCAGCATAACGCAACTCAAAAATATCCTCCAAAATACCATAGTACTCATCACCATCAAGATATGACACACTCACGCCAAAATTGCATCTAGCCTTGTTCTTCCCGTAGTTGAGTGTGTGAAAATTGAACCCATTCACCGAGTACCGGTTCCAGGTTTTAACCACTCGCACTGGACCAAATGCCAAACTTCTAACCAAATCATCACGTATGTCTAAGGCAACTACGTGATCCTTGAGCCACTTCGGGAAATGTTCGTCGTGCTTACTCCAAACGTCATTAGGGTTCACGGCAGGGTTCGCAGCGACATATTCAGTTACAAATTGTTTCTCATAAGGCTCTAAGATCTCACAATTCGAGAGTAGGTAAAGGTGCGCTCATCGGTTGTACTCTTTCTCATCTAATGTCCTAGAACCCGCAACGGATGAAGTTCCTTCATCGTCCTTCTTTTGAAAAAACTCGGGTATAGTGGGGTCAATGGACACCGAATGTCCTAGGTTCAGGTTCTTGGTTTTTGTTTGCACAACCTTATCAAAGTAGAGGGAGCAGAAGTTTGCAATCTCTTCTGTCAAATATGCATTACAAATAGAACCTTCTACCCTAGCCTTGTTACCAATTTTCTTCTTCAAATGATTCAGGAACCTAAATAAACAAGTTATATATTTCAATCAATACAAATTAGTTAAGCTTATTTTTTTTTAATGAAGTTACTAAAAGTTACGTACCTTTCAAATGGGTACATTCATCTATACTGGACAGGTCCTCCAACCTTAGCCTTGTAGGGCAAGTGGACAGATAGATGCTCCATGGAATTAAAGAACGACGGTGGAAAGATCATCTCAAGTTTGCATAGTATCTGCGGAATTTGATCCTCGAGCCGAGACATGTCCTCAATTGATACTGTAGAGGAACACAAATCTCGGAAGAACTGAGATATCTCAGTTATAGAATTCCACACCGTCGGTGGCAGAAGGTGCTTTAGTGATACCGGAAGCAACCTCTCCATGAAAACGTGACAGTCGTGACTCTTTAACCCTTGAAGCTTCAGGTTCTTAAGATCAACACAGCGTTTGAAGTCGGAGGCGTACCCATCAGGGAACTTCAACTTCTCTACCCACTCCAACAACGCCTTTCTCTGAGCCTTGTCAAGTGTGAACAAATCTCTCGGTTTCGACCCATCCTGTTTTATGTGCAGTTGAGGACGGTGACAGAAATTCTTGACATCTCGCCGGGAGCCTATAGTGTCACAACTCTTCCCCTCCACATCCATCACCGTGTGAATCAACTGCTCGAAGAAGTTTTTCTCTATGTGCATCACATCTAAATTGTGACGAATTAACAAAGTCCTCCAATATGGTAGTTCGAAGAATATGCTACGTTTAAACCAACCATTTTTCAACTTCTTGAGGTCTTTGAACTCCTGCTCGGTTCCGTCGACAGTAGACGGGTAATCAGAAATCAACTCCCATATTTCATCTCCTGGGAGTCGATCAGGTGCGTCGTCAAGCACCTTCTCACCCTTCTTGAACGTCTTCTTATTCTTTCTATATGGGTGACCTTCTGGTAGGAACTGCCGATGACAGTCAAACCAACTTATTTTACTAGAATTTGGAAGATAAAAAGCTTTGCTCTCACCCATACAACACGGACATGCTTTCTGACCCGCAGTAGACCACCCCGAGAGCATACCGTACGCGGGAAAGTCATTTATAGTCCACAACAAAGCTGCTTTCAACTGAAAGTTTTGTCTTAGAGAGACATCATAAGTTTCCACCCCTACCTCCCACAGTTGTTTCAGTTCCTCAATAACAGGTTGCAAGTAAACATCCAAATGATTTTTCGGGTTTTTTGGTCTGGGCACAATAAGAGATAGGAAGATGAAAGGCTGCTTCAAACACAACCAAGGAGATAGGTTGTAAGGTGTGATCATCACTGGCCAGCAAGAGTATGATTACCAAATTGGCCGAACGGTGCAAATCCATCAGTGCACAACCCAAGCCTTACATTTCGGGGTTCTAACGCAAAGCGGGGATGTAGTCTATCAAAACGCTTCCACTCCTCACCATCACTCGGATGACACATCTTCCCTAGTACCCTAATGTCCTCCTTGTGCCACCTCATTTGCTCAGCTATGGTTTTTGTGGCGTACAATTTCTGAAGCCTAGGTGCAATAGGGAAGTACGTAAGCTGACTTATTGGGATTGGTTTCTTACCCCTGACACTACTTTTCCCTTTTCTATCTCTCAAAACAATATCCCCCTCAACCATCTTATACCTACCCTTACCACGTCTCCTACATTCATCAAGCATCGCATCGTCCTTCCAAAATAGCATGCATCCATCTAGACAAGCATCAATCTTTTGATGCGGGAGTTGAAGTCCCTTCACAACCTTTTTGGTTGTGTAGAATGATCGGGTCATGATATTGTCTTTTGGAATAACTCTCTCGAGCAAGGCAGCAATACCATCGACACAAGCAAAGGGCAGGTTGAACTCACATTTAAGGCTAACTACCATAGACGCGACTTCTAACAACGTCACATCGCACCCTCCGTATAACGGTTTCTCCGAAGCTTCCAACATGTCAAAAAACGCCTTTGCTCGTGGGTTAGGCTCTTGTGGGTTAGGTGAGTCTTGTGGGTTGGGTGAGTCTCGTGGGCTAGGTGAGTCTCGTGGGTTAGGTGAGTTAAACAAGTTGCACTCCACAACATCAACTATCATACCTCTCAATCCCCCCTCATCTTGATGGTTTTCGGTTCCCTCAAACTGAGATGACTCACCATGACAAATCCAATAATAGTAATCGGGTGAAAAACCACTATAGATGACATGTTCCTTCACTACATGGACCTCAAGAAATTTTAGGTTCTTGCATTTAGTACACGGACACCTAACCTCCCCCCTCGATGCGTAGTCTACCGACTTTTTAGCGACCTCGACAAATGACTCAACACCCCTCAAAAATTCGACGGTAGGACATCTCTTCTTATCAAGTCTTCCCTCATACATCCATTTCCGTTCAATTCTCTTCATTTTCTATGTTCAAAAAATATATATAACATATTAAAGTTTAATTTCCCTAATTTAATTTATAAATTACTAAACGAATATTTAATCACCATTTAACTTAAACTTCATTTTTCTAACTAAGTTTCATCAATTTAATCACTAATACGTCAAAGTAAACCCAAATGTCTTATTAATTTAGAATTGACCTTACAAAAATTTAGTAAACCCAATTTTTAATTTGCAAATGTCTTATTAATTTTTAATTGACCTTACAAAAATTAGTCACAGAATTTAATCACAATTTAATCCCAATTTACAAAAACCCTAGCTAATTTATCAATGTAATCCCAATTCAACCGAACAAAACACAACAATTCATGGCTTAGGTCACACAGAAACAGCTTAAACAGGTCAAAAAGGGTCAAATTTTCGGATGCAGATATCAAAATTCCGAAAGCGCCGCTAACACCTATTTACAACCCCGATCAGGATAGAAGTGGTTTCGGGAAAATCCGGCATTATTACGACACCTTTTGGTCCGTCCTAAGTCACACAAAACCTCACGGAAGGCCCTAGAGGTCATCTAGCTCAATGCAACCAAATTGATCAAACCCTAGTCAAAATAGTGATGGGCAAAAATAATCTAACTAATCGAATTTGGGATAAACTAATCAACCTAATCGAACTTGGCCTAAACTAATCAACCTAATCAAAATTTAGACCTAAACGAAATTAACTAACAAACTATCAATAAATAACGTTAACAATGAAGAATAAGAACTAATTATAATGAATAGAAACGAAGTAAACTAAGAAAACGTACCACAAATTAGGAATAGAGGATGAAAATTGGGAGAGTGTAGGCGATTGGGGTCGGCGAGGGAAGAGGGAGATTGTAGAGAGTGTTTTTTTTTTAGAAGTAAAGGGGGAGAGGGGGGTGAGCGGGTATTTGACGCCACACTCAACTCGACGGGCGTCCACTATCGGACACCACATGTGGACGCCATTTTGCTGAATATGGCGTCCGACAGGGGACGCCATTTGGGTTAAATGGCGTCCGCCTGTGGACGCCCGTCGTCCTCAATTTTGTCCTCCCCAACTTCAGTCGGACGCCAAGTTTAGCGTCCGACTGTGGACGCCCGTTTGACTTTTCGGACGCCATTTAGGCGTCCATATGCCCAGGACGCCAATCAGGTGGACGCCCGGGACAGTTTTTCTTGTAGTGTTTGTAGTGCAACTTGATCGAGTGGGTTATGGCATTCGATCGAGTGCCTTCTGTTTGAGCTGCTGCTCAGTCTCGAAGTGGTGATAGTTTCGAGATTTTATTTATGCAAAATCAATGGTCGACCGAGCTATGTAAAAATATTACATAATTTGAACTCAACTCGGTTTACGATGCCTATAATCGTGTGTTATACAATTATAAGACCGGCATCGGAATTTTATAAAAATATGTTATAGGATCGATAAAAATTTGATTAGGACGAAATTGTCTCCCTCCGCGTCACGACACCGATACTAATCCTTACGGATTATGTGGTGTCGATCAAATTATCTCAGTACAAATTCTCTCTCTCCTATCAAATTTTTAATTGCCTCTTTCTCTCACACAACAAGTTTGTTTAAAATTAAGTTTTTTTTCATCTTCAGCAAAAAAATCATCCGTTCCCTACTGCCATTGTACGTATGTTACCATGTTACTGCCATAATCCATAAACTATGTTACTGTAACTCATACGTTGTGTTACTCTAATTCATGAACTGTGTTACTTTAACTCATAAAATCTGTTACGTTGCATAGTAGTCTCTTGCAAAAACAGGAGTTCCAATTAACAAAAAGAACAATGTTTGTTTTTATTAAGATACTCCAAAACAAAAAGTGGTACAAGATTCCAACTAAATCAACTCCATTACTATTCCAATGTTTCACACTTGTTACTCATAATCTGTGTTACTGTAACTCATTAAGTATGTTACTCTGACGAATAATGTAGGCTACTCTAACAATATAATGTCCTACTTATAATTCTGCTTCTTCTTCATCCTTCTCGTCCTCTCCGTCTTCTTCTTTTTCTTCTTCTTCATCATCATCTCAGAAGCTTTGATTTAATCTCACCACCGCACAATGGAGGAAACTCTCACCCACATCCCTACATCATTCATGTATTTTTGCGTCTACTAAAAAACAACAACAGTGCCAATAAACGTGACGGAAAAAAACAATTAAAACTTGAAATATGGATTAAAGTAACAGATAAGAAGAATTAAAGTAACAGATGAAGTGCATTGAAGTAACTTTGGATTAAATTAACAGAGGATTCTTATACACCAGGTATAAAGTAACAGAGGTCAGACATTAAAGTAACAGATAGTGCGAATTAAAGTAACAGATAATGCTTATCAAAATAACACCAGGTATAGGTTAGTACAAAAAATTCATATAATGATCAAAAATGAGAGTATGATGCAGTATCTTACTCTTTGATATTGTTTCCTATTTTGAAGTCATCACGTTCCATAATTATAGGATGCAATATCTTTCTTTTTTTTATATGGCGTTACTTTTTTATATTGTTTCCTATTTTGGTGGCAATCACGTCCCATTACTATAGGAAACAATATCTTTTATTTTTCATATTTTTTTAATATGGCGGTTTCCTTTATCCTTACGACACTACAATGCACTACAATAACAGATGAAAAGCACTAAAGTAAGGACTGGAGTTTATTAAAGTAACACGACATATAAAGTAACAGATGATAGACATTAAAGTAACAGATGCTATACACTAAAGTAACGCAGTATATGAACTACAATAACTCAATATATTGTGTGTGCGCAAATTTCATATGACGAATATGCAGTTCAACGTAGAAAATTAGAAACTACTAGTTCAGTATCATATAACACACCAGGTATATTTCATTCACGTATTAAATCAGTATATTTCTCTAAATGGGGCGTCACTCTTTAAATTTGATTCCTATTTTGTAGGCAATCACGTTCCACTATTATAGGAAACAATATTTTTTTTTAATATGGCGGTTTCATATATCCCTACTACACTCTGATGCGATAAAATAACAGATGTTAAGCACTAAAGTAACGACTTCAATGAGTTAAAGTAACAGATCGTAAAATTAACAGATGGCTCTCATGGCCTTTTCAGTTTGATGAATATGCAGTTCAACGTAGAAAAGAAGAAACTAATAATTGAGTATCATCTTACTGACTCCCATGGCCTTTTCGTATAAACTACAATTCATATACTCACCGTTTGCGGGTTGTACAATTTGCATATCAGCCATTTGAATGAAAAGTTGTAGCCGGAATGATCGAACGTAGAATGAAGCAGCGTGAGGAAGACGATGAATAACTGAATACGGTTTTGTTTGGATCGTTTTGAAGTAAATGGCAGCGGCGAGAATAAGAATAATGGACCAGAGAATGAATGAGAGAACGATGAAAGCGAGAGTGAGGCGACAGAGTGATGAATGAGAGAATGAGTGAAGGAATGAGAGAATGAATGAATGAGGATGAAACGTTACACTGATATATTCTCCTTCCTATTTTGTGGGAAGCAGTATCTTCTCTCCTTTTTTTTTTAATTAGTGATTGATCTCGTCCCTTCATCCATCTCCCATCCAACGGATGGGATGAGGACTTAGGGACTCAATACTTATAAGTGACTCATTAGAACTCATCTCTCTCTCTTTCTCTCTCTCTCTCTCTCTCTCTCTCTCTCTCTCTCTCTTTCTCTCTCTCTCTCTCTCTCTCTATATATATATATATATATATATATATAGAGAGAGAGAGAGAGATAGGTTCACATAAGTCCAACAACTCTTATAAGTTCATAAGTTCCAGTGTTAAAGTTACACAAAAGGTGCTTAAAGTTACACGAGATGAGTGTTAAAGTTGCACTTTATTAGTTGAAGTGATAAAAGAGCTGAATGTTATAGTTACATATCAATTCTGAAAAAAAATGCAACTTTAACGTATGTCATCTGTAACTTTAATATAGACTTAATTACATATGGTGAACTTATTTGATCTCTTCTCTCTCTCTCTCTCTCTCCCTCTCTCTCTCTCTCTCTCTCTCTCTCTCTCTCTCTCTATATATATATATATATATATATATATATATATATATATATATATATATATATAAGGGATCAAATAAGTTCACCATATGTAATTAAGTCTATATTAAAGTTACAGTTGACATACGTTGAAGTTGCATTTGTTCAAGATTGATATGTAACTATAACATTCAGCACTGTTATCACTTCAAGTGATAAAGTGCAACTTTAACATTCATCTCGTGTAACTTTAAGCACTTTTTGGGTAACTTTAACACTGGAACTTATGAACTTATAAGAGTTGTTGGCCTTATGTGAACCTATCTCTCTCTCTCTCTCTATATATATATATATATATATATATATATATATATATATATATATATATATATATATATATATATATATATATATATATATATATATATATATATATATATATATATATATATATATATATATATATATATATATATATATATATATATATATATATATATATAGTAAGGCTCTTATGAGTCCATAAGTCCTCATCTCATCCATTGGATGAGATGAGAATGGATGGACAAGATGCTTCCAATTATTTGCATTAAAAAAAAGAAAAAAGGGAGATTACGTTCCTAAAATAGCTCCCATGATTTTAGGAAACAATAACCCCATGATCACGTTCATTCATCATTCAGTCATTCACCTTGCAAAATTCATCAAAACCTAAAAAAAAAAAAAAAAAAACTTCCATCATCAAGTTCCGTCATTCATTCAATCAAATCTGGGTTCAAAATCCCGTTACTATGGATTCAATGAGCGCGACATCATCATCAACTGTTGAAAAGTAATTGATCGAGTATAACAATGGTGAGTTTTGATATTTCTTTCACGTTTTGCTTCAATTTTAATTCGGCGATCGACTAACAAAAATTAAATTTCTTTCACATCGCTTTGGCTTCGTTTTTTATGTCAATTTTCATGTTGATATTGTTTTCATTGTCATCTCATTCATCATAGATTCATATTGATGGTTATTGATATTCATGTCGATTTGGCTTCCCTTTTTACGTCAATTTTCATGTTGATATTGTTTTTTCATTCATCATAGATTCATATTGATGGTTAATTGAAATTGATTCCAGAGTTTATGTTTGTTATTTGGGTTTTCAGTGAGGTCCACTGATAATATTGTTTTGTTTTCTATGAACGCAATCACGACGTTGAAGTAACATACGCTCTACATTACAGTAACACTCCATCACAATTACAGTAACACACTGAAAGTTACGAAACAGTTTTTGATGATGATGTTCGAGTAACGTATTTTACCAGTTAGAGTAACACAAAGTAAGAGCTGAAGGAACACATTGGCTGCATGGGCGTAACGCATATGTATTAACGTTACAGTAACACTTAATTGCAATTACAGTAACACACTGAACGTTGAGAAACAGTTTTTGATGATGATGTTAGGGTAACGTACTTTACCAGTTAGAGTAACACAACGTAAGAGTTGAAGTAACACATTGGCTGCATGGGAGTAACACGTTGTTTAATTTTGTGCAGGTGATATTGGAAGTGATGCGAATGCACAGGACAACACTGATAAAGGTGGATGAGGATGGGGAGGATGAAGTGGATGACGACGACGAAGATGAGGAAACTGAGGAAGACACAGAAGAAGATAAGAAGGAGGAACATGTGTTTTGAGAATACTTGTGTTTTTGGTCATGATAAAAATATTTTTCTTTTTTGTTTACAAGAATAGCTGATTTTGTACACATTTTTTACAAGTAGCGTTGTGCTACGTAGCAATTAACTCTATATTTTATTTAATACATGTCCATTTGGTTAGAGTAACATCTTTGTTCTATTGGAGTAACACATTTCGTCAGTTAGAGTAACAGACATAATGCATTAAAGTAACTGAGGACAGCAGCGTTTAAACAAATGATTACTAAAGTAATTGAGGATAACTTGGATTGGAACCATTTATTACCAAATTAACTATTGTCGTTCTTTAAAGAACGATATATAATGCGTCAGAGTAATTGATGATAATAACATTGTTTAACCATGAGACAAAGAATAACACCATTAATTACTTGGAGTAACATCATTTGTTCATTAAAGTAACACTTATAATACGTCAATGTAACACGGGTGTGTAGCCTTGCTTGAGTTGAAGATGAAAGAATGAGCGAGTGTGTGTTTTGAAAGAAATCAGAAGTCGAGAGATTGAGTTTGGGATGATGAAGATGAAGAGTTTTAGTTAGGCGGGTGAGTTTGAATGAAAAAATTGAATGTGATGAAACATAATCAAGTGAGTTAGGTGGTTGGAGATAATTAAGGGAGGAGAGAAGATTTTATTATATTTTTTCCAAAATATGTTATATATTACCTTAATTACTAGACTCAATCACCACCATCCATCCCATCTAAATCAATGGCTCTAAATAGGATTTATGGACTCAAAAAGAAAAAGAGGACTCACTTCTCTCTCTCTCTCTCTCTCTCTCTTTCTCTCTCTCTCTCCCTCTATATATATATATATATATATATAGGTAGGTTCAAATAAGGACACCATGTTTCAGTAAGTATATATTAAAGTTACAGATGACATACGATAAAGTTGCATTTGTTTAAAATTGATATGTAACTATATCATTCAGCTCTTTTATCACTTCAAGTGATAAAGTGCAACTTTATCACTCATCTCGTGTAACTTTAAGCACTTTTTGTGTAATTTTAACACTTGACCTTATGCCCTTAAAATAGTTGTTGCCCTTATTTGAACCTACCTATATATATATATATATATATATATATATATATATATATATAGAGAGAGAGAGAGAGAGAGAGAGAGAGGCGTTCACATAATGACACCCCTCCCTATAAGTCCATAAGTGCTTTTTTCAGCCATTGGATGAATTGAAGATGGAGGGCTGGGATTGAAGTAATATTGATTAGGCAGCTTAATACCCTCATTAATACCCTCTCTCTCTTTTTTAGCCTAATACCAGCTTAACAAATACCAAGGACAAAATTAATTTACCCTCTCTCTCTCCTACACAATTAAACACACTCTGAAGTTGATTTCTCCACCAAATAAATCACACGGACAAAATTTCATGGCCGTGGTTCCTCGACTTCTTCGTTTGTGCTTGGAGTTGAAGGTATTTAAAGATTGCAGCATGATGGTGATGGCAATTTTTCTTGCCGGGGTATATTATAATTTAATTGAAGTTGTTATCTTTGAATTTGTCATCTTGATGGAGGATATGCAGATTGTTGTAGTTCGGCCTGGTATGTTTGTTTTAATTTATTTACTTTTGTAGTGGATGAGTTTTTTTTTCTGGTTTATGAATCGTTGTTGTTTAACCGCTAATTGTAATTGGGAAGATGGGGTTTTGGGCGAAGTTTTTATTGTCGTTGAAGTTGGGGTTTGTAATTGTTGGGGTTTTTACAAGTAATGAATGTTAGAAGTTCAATGAGTAATTGTAATGTGGTTTATGCAGTTTTGATGTTCAGTGAGTAATTGTAATGTGGGAGTTGGTGTTTTGCGTTATCTGTTAGTTGCCGTCGGAGTCGGGGGTTCTAATTGTCGTTGAAGCTGCGGAGATTAAAATACCGGTTGGGGAGGGGATTATTTTTTGAACACGACATTTATCTGGAGGTGGTAGTCGTTTAGTTCATATGCATATGAAGTGTCTTTTTTTGTTTGCTAAAGTTTTAAATGTTGAGGTTGAAGTTGAGGCGTTGTGAAGATGAAGTTGAAATTGATTTCATGACTTGGCTGTGCAGTTGCAGATGCTTTGGAGGGTGAAGAAGTTGCAGAGGTTGTGCCTCCTGTCCTTTATTGTAGGGAAGTAGATAAGGACAAGACGCCTTATGTGGGGCAGGAATTTTCCGACGTCGATAAAGCTGTTGAGTTCTATGAAGCGTATGGCCTCGCTTGCGGTTTTGATGTCCGTAGGTGGTCAACGAAGAGGTTCCGTGATGGTACGCTGAAATCTCAGCTGGTAGTTTGCAGTAGAGAGGGTTTCACGTACGTCCCGAAGGCAGGTAACGGTGCAGCACGAGGGGGAGGTTCCGGACGTAAGGCGGGTGGAAAGTGTAACAAATCTAATTCTAAGGAAGTCGGCTCTATTGGTAGGACCGCTAAGAAGTTGAAGAAGAGCGATTCGGGGAAGCGCTGTGATGAAAAGAAGACGAGACGTCGGACCAAAGTGACAAGAGTTGGTTGCAACGCAAGAATCTTGTTGGCCGTAGTGAATGGTGTTGTGGTTGTTAAGGAGTTTACTTGTGGCCACAACCACGAGTTATTTTCACTAGCGGAGAGGGAGTTCCAGAAACGATCACGACAGTTGTCGGACTACCACAAGCAGATGATAATTGCTAACTCAAGAGTAAGTCAGTTCTTTGTCTGTTTCGTTGTCGAAGGTTGTGTTAAATTTTGTTAATTATTATGTGCTGCGCGTATTATTTTGTCTGCTGTTGAAGCTTCTATTTGCTCGAATTGCAGTTGAAAATTGGAGCGATAAGAACTTACAAGTTACAACATGTGTAAGGAGCATGTGAATGGATTTGAGAATCTTGGGGCGAGCTTGACTGATTTCAAGAATTACGGGAGGGATGTGAAGTGTTTTCTTCATGAACGAGATGGGCAGCTGTTCGTAGACAATTTTAAGGAGATGGTGGAGAACAGGGAAGGGTTTTTTTTTTACTATGAGTTGGCAGATGACGGGAGCTTAGACAAAGCGACATGGGTAGACGCTGCCGCCAAGAGAAACTACGCAAAGTTCGGGGATGCTATGTCCTTTGACCCTACATATGGGACAAACATGTACTCGATGATTTTTACTCCCTTCACTGGTGTTGACAATCATAAGAAGTCGGTGACGTTTGGTGGTGCACTTATTACGCATGAGAATGGGGAGTCTTTCAACTGGGTTTTTAGACGATTTTTAGAAGTTATGGGTGGAAAGGAACCGGAGTACATAATAACGGATCAAGACCGAGGTATTATTACATCTGTTCAATCTGTTTTCAAAAAGGCGAAACATCGGTTTTGTATGTGGCACATAATGAACAAAGTCCCTGTTAAATATGGGTCGACAAGAAGTGATTACCTTGAATTCATACGGAAGCTGAATGAAATTGTGTGAAACGATGATATTGAAGCTTCGGAGTTTGATGAGAGGTGGATGGAAATCATGGAAGAACATGGATTGGAAGACGTTGAGTGGTTTAAGAGCACATTTGCCATAAGAAGTCAGTGGGTAATGGCTCACTACCGAGACATTCCAATGGGAACCGTTATGAGGACCACTCAAAGGTCGGAGAGTGAGAATAGGTTTTTTAAGAGGTTTGAACACAAATCGGGTACATTGGTGGAGTTTTGGATGCGCTTTGAAAGCGCCATGGACCACCAAAGGCATACCCAAAGGAGACTTGATAGTGACAACAGGCACTCAAGGCCTAAGACGGAGACGCATGTACCAATGGAGGCCGATGGTGCTAAGTTGTATACACATGAAATATTCAGTGAATTCCAAGATGAGGTGAAGTTCTCAATCGACACTTGCACAGTCCGTGGCTTCGAGTTGGTCAACGGGGTTGAGATAACGAAGGTGAAGGATCAAAGTAGAGATAGAGTCTACGAAGTGCGCGTAAAACCTGGTGCGTTTGATTTAAGTTATTATTAACTTTATTTTGAAGTTGCTATTTCGATATTTAGAGTTACGTTAATTGTTGACTGAAGTTGAATTTTTCTCCTCAGATATGGAGGACGCAAGGTGCAGCTGTAAACTGTTCGAAAGGCGAGGGCTTTTGTGTAGACATTTAATCTGGATTTTAACGTCCTGCGGACATAAAACTATACCGGCAGCGTACGTATGCAGGCGGTGGTTGGTTGAGCCTGTGGGAGGAATGTCGTTGGATGAAGGTTTTGTTCTTCAGGGTATTGAATACTTGGTTGATGAGAAGCAGTTGGAGATGACAAAGTTGTGGTCGGAGATTCACGAAGCAGTGGGCTTTGTTCGCGATAAGGGTAAAGACGAAGTTTAAAAATTACGGGAAGCTATCCGCGCTTGTAGAGAGAGCGTGGGTGGAACTTCGGAGCCTCTGATAAAACGACAGGAGTTGGAGAAATACCTTGGTTGTGCGTCCACATCGGAAGTGACGATATTGGCTCCGAAAATGTCGAAGAACAAAGGTAGTGGGAAGAGGATGTTGTCAACGAAGACCAAGGCGACGTAGCTGGCTAAGAGGCCGAAACGAATGTGTAAAAATTGCAAAAGAATGGCCCACCACGACAAGAGGAACGGCCCTAACCCCTTCTCCAAAAATCCACCGTCGGATGATGATTGCTTTGGCGACAGCGAGGATGGTGGATCGGAAGACATTTTGTGATTTCTCGACTGACGCATTGTGTTTGCTGTTAGCGTAATTCTTTCAGGTGCTGGGTACTCGCTCATTTTATTTTCAATCATGACGTAGTAAGGTGGAATAGACCTCTCCCGTTATGTACTGCTTCTCCGATTTACCTTTTTTACTGTTTTTTTGGTTCATCAATGTTCGTTGTATGGTTTAATATTTAATGCCATGATATTGTCATTCCAACTGTGACAGTTCTTCACGTCGGTACGTTGGTGGTGTTGTTCGTATTTGAAATTTTGGAACCGTGTAACTTTGAAATTTTGTAACCGTGTAATCTCTAAATTTTGTTGACGTTAACTTTGTAGTTTGTTTTGGTAACGTAATTTACGATGATTTTGAGGAGCTGAAGTTGAACACGTTGTAATTTGAAGTAACATTTTTGCAGTGTAGATGTTGAAGTATGTGTAGTACGGACCTGAGACTGAGTTGCCAGTGTTGGATTGGTGCGGTAAGAGTTACGTTATTAAATCTTTGAAGTTGTGTACTTCACAGACGTAAAATTTTTACTGAAATGATATAGAAGTAACAAATTGTGTAGTTGAAGTGACGTGTGTGTAATACGGAAGTCGTAAACTTAGACCCAAGACTGAAATGTTGAACTGATTATGTTGAAGTTGAAAATGTTGTGAACTAAAGTTTCGTTCTGCAGTTGTACGATATGTATAGTTGGCGGTTCAATAGAATTAATGTCACCGAAAATGTACGTGTAGGCACGTTAAATGAAAATGATACGTAAGCGAACACACTACCGAACGAAATATTGATCGTCAACAGAAGAACTAGTTCTTGTCATATGGCAGCAAAATATTACAAGTTTCCACAAAATTTATCCAACTCCGCATATTCTATCATATACGCGGAACTAGAAGTAGGTCTGGGTAGAAATGTAGTAGTTTTTTATAAGAACGTCATACTGTTTGGAATGGGAAGGCTAATAACAATTTACTTTTTTGTGCGGTTTTTGGTCTTAGGGCCAGCACGGATCTTCACCATAGCACGTTTCATCTTAACTTCGGTCAGAATGCTGTTCTTGGTTGCGTTGAAGTCATCAATCAGCCTCATGAGTCGTGTACGTTGTTTGTTGAAGTCTGACAGAAGGAGTGTGGCTATAACCTCCGCGACAAGGAATCTCCTAGCGACCTTGGACGGCATATCCTTGTGTGACGGCATTTAACCGTCGTACAGAAGCATGTGCATCAATGTGAAGAGACCAAACTCCTCTCTGTTCACCACGTTTTTCTTCCATTCCATCTCAACTTCTTTGATTTCAAAGGTCGAAACGAGGTCTCCCCCATCAACCTTCTTCTCATCTAAGTAGTCGCTCATCTCGGAAGCCTGCAAAAAAGATATTAGGTATGCGGAATATGTAATGATTGAGAGACATGTACTATAGAGAGTACGGTAGAAATATTATGCTTACAATTACGTAAGCAGCCTTGTATATGTCTGAATTTTCAAAGTCGGAGTGTAGGCGATGGTCGAGCACATCGATCGTTTTGGACTGTAAGTTGACACAAATGCAGGCAAAGTACCCATGGATGTTGACCGGAACGAATATTAGGTCAGCTCCCAAGTTCACAACTCTGCCGCAGTCATTAATGTATATGTCCCAGAACTTGAAGAGCTTGTCTCGTAGGCCGTCTAGTGGTGTTTCTTGGTCGAAAGTCTCAATGAGGTTGATGATGACATCCTGTGGTAGAAAGCAAGATTTCAATAATCCGGTTGAAAATGAGGTACACATTTAACTGAAGATTATAAACCTCTGTACTTGTAATGGTGTGTGTAGAACAAAAGTACATAACAATAGACCTAAAGCTGATGTGGCCTAGTCGAAGTTGAAGTTTTAAATATTGTGTGATGAAGTTTCCTTCTGTAGTGGTAATGTGGCACATTTTGAAGTTGTAGACATGACAGTTGAAGTCATGTTATGTAAGTTCTGGAGTTGTGAATGTTGTGGTTCAGAGTTGAAATATTGGTTTACTTCGCTTAAAGTTACGTTCTTACATCTTCGAAGTTTTATATTTCACACTTGACGTTTTCATTTAACTGTAGTGGCGATGTGTTGATGTTGAAGTTGAGAATGTTGTGTACTGAAGTTTCCTTCTGCAGTCGTAATGTCGCAGAAGTTGAAGTTGAAGTTGAGGACTTGACAGTTGAAGTTATGTTATGTAAGTTCTGGAGTTGTGAATGTTGTGGTTCAGAGTTGAGATGTTGGTTTACTTGTGTTGAAGTTACCTTCTCACAACTTCGAAGTTTTATATTTCAAACTTGAGGTTTACAACCTATGTGGTTGAAGTGACGTGTGTGTAGGACTAAAAAATGAAGTGGCGATTTATCGGTGTTGAAGTTGAGAATGTTGTGTACTGAAGTTTCCTTCTGTAGTGGTAATGTCTCAGAAGTTGATGTTATGGAAATGAGTGTGGAAGTTACGTTCAAGAATATCTGAAGTTGTGAATGTCGTGGTTAAGAGTTGAAATGTTGTATTAGTGGGATGAAGTTACGCTCTTAGAACTCTGAAGTTTTTCTTTCGTAACACTGTCAGAATTTTAATAATTTTAGTGCTGAAGTTACGTCGTTATATACTTGAAGTTATGAATTTGGTATTTGCAACTAGGTGACGTTACATATTTTTGATGTGCTGGTTTCGTGGATCTGAAGTTGCATTGTTGCAGGTTTGAAGTTATATATTTCATAAACGAATATGTAATGGGGTTGAAGTTGAAAACGTCGGCTACTGAAGTTGAAAATGTTGGCTACTGAAGTTCATTTATGAAGTGTTAAATTTATACAGAGTTGTAGATGACAGTTGAAGTTACGTTCAAGAATATCTGAAGTTGTGAATGTTGTGGTTAAGAGTTGAAATGTTGTTTTAGTGGGATGAAGTTACGCTCTTATAACTCTGAAGTTTTGCTTTCGTAACACTGTTAGAAGTTTTATAGTTTTAGTGCTGAAGTTACGTCGTTATGTACTTGAAGTTATGAATTTGGTATTTGATGATTGTCGTTTGTAGTGCCTATTCTGTAGTGTTTTGGTCCCATTTTCCTTGTGGAACCGCTCCTTTGGAGCGGTTTATGGGCTTCTTATGTTTCCTTTAGCTCGTTTCATGTTCCCGAGGCCGTTCATGAAGAGTTGGAGTGATTCCGACTCAATACATATGCATTTTGGAGCCTTCTTCACTCGCCATGATTCTCTTCACTGTCGCCCCCAACCATTACTACTATTACTCCTTTTCAACCCTTGCCCTTTTGACCTCTTGCTGCTCTCGAAACCAGAGAACACAGAGACTACTATCGCCGGCAGCAACGACGTACCCGAACCCGAAGAATTGGACAAACTGTGGTTTGATGAATCAGTGGTAGACGATTTAGAAGTAGTAATTCTACCAAACAAGTTCTTCATCCTAACTCTCACTACTTCATCATTTCGGATCATAACTAATCCAAACCCTAGATAGACAACCCTAATTTCTTATCAACACCAATCAGCTATGGTTATTTTTTTGATAAATTGGCCTGGAAAATGAGAATCAGTAAGTTATACTAGCATTAGATAGTTGAGAATTGTGATTGGTTAGGTAGAAAAGATGCATTGAGAATTGTGATTTCCAACTCTGGGATTTTGATTGAATGTTTGCTGGATTTTTAAATTGGGCAATTGGGTTTTCTGGGAATTTTTAATTGGAGAATTGGGGTTTCTAAGATTTTGATTTGGACAAAGAAGATTTTAAAATCGACAAATTGGAATTTTTGGGGATTTAAACTAATTAGTTTGATGGTTAAATTACAGGGAATTTAAATTAATTGGATTGTAAAGGGTTCTCACAGTTCTCACCATAGTATGGGTTCTCACCCGATCTTAACTCTCTCTCTCTCTCTCTCTCTCTCTCTCTCTCTCTCTCTCTCTCTCTCTCTCTCTCTCTCTCTCTCTCTCTCTCTCTCTCTCTCTATATATATATATATATATATATATATATATATATATATATAAACGACAAAAAAAGAAGAAGTGAGAAAGAGATGTCGGGATTGAATATTACACCCTCAACCTACGTGCTTTTGCTTCTTGGAAACGGGCTCGTCAAATGGTGGCAAAGGCATGGGAGCGTCGAGATACGTAGGGGAGTTATGGTGTGTATGTGAATTGTAGAGATGGATTTTTAAGAGTTTTGCTCTCGCGATTAGGGACGTAAGTGTATGTGTATGTCGATGTACGGTTGATGCAAATGATGGCTGAAAATGTGTAGATTTGAAGGTGGTAGAAGGGTTGGAAAAGTTGTCAAATGGCTTAGGGTGACAGGGTATTTATAGAAGAAATACCCCGATTTAGGGCCACTCGATCGAGTGGAGCGTGTGCACTCGATCGAGTGCCCGGTTCGAGACCGGTTCGGCCGGTTCGTTGGTTTACTCGACCGAGTGGGTTTGAACGACTCGATCGAGTGGATCAAACCGCATGGAGGCTTTTTAGGAAAGATTTATTGACTATTTTTGAATGAGATTTGGTTGATTTGGTTGTTGAGTCTTGATTCATTTTGTGTATTTGGACGCAGCGTGAGGCTGGTTTCGTCTCCAGATTCGACTTTGACCGGGTTTTGACTCGGTCGCTGAAAGACGGTTTTATTTCCGGTGACGGTTTTGGCCCAAATTAGTCTTATTTTATTGGAAACGACCCACTGGGCCTGAAATTGAGGTCAGTTTTGTGAGATTTGTACTCCGTTAAAAGCCCATGCCAGACATTACTAATTCCAAGCCCATATTCGAGCGCGTTAAAGCATGTTTGCGTCCGATCATCATCGAGTATTTTGTCGGGAACTGCTATAGACACTAGTAGGCAAAATGCGGGTGTCTACAGAGCCCCCACTCTGACTGAGGTTTGGACAAGGCGAAAGTCAGAGTAGCTACTAGGCCAATCGAGGATTACGACCTGGCAGCCTTCCGGTCGGGTCGTTTATAGTCCATTAGACTCGCGTGGAATGGCTCGCCAGCCATAAGAAAAGGTTCATACCTGTGTTGATGATGATAGCTCCGTGGGGAGTCAGACTTGCCTTTAAAGTCCTAGGTGTACCCGTATTTTCACGTAATATTTAGGTGAAACACCGACTCACGCTGGGAAGTAAAGTAGCTGCGCGGGGGCTTGCTTCTGAAGTCTTTGGTGTACCCATTTGCCGACACATTCTGGGAGAAACACCGCCTTTGTTGTTCCGTTGGGAAGCACTAGCTGGCACCTGAAATGTTAGATACATAGGCAGAAATAGCAGGCATAGCATATAGCAAGATAGCACACAGGAAATGCAGTTAGCATCTATACGCTGGCTTGCGCTGGGGGAAATGATTTTTGCTTCACTTTGAAATCGAACTCCTGAAAGCAACTCACGTGCTAGGAGATAGGTTTTCAAAATTGAAAGGGGTAGATAAGAAATTTGCAGTTTAAATAGACCAAAATTTGACCTTGTCGAAAAGGATTTTCTCAAAAGGCTAAGTTTTGCAAATTTCAAAGCAAGGATTTGAAGAGAGAGGCATACCGACAGACTCGACTCTGGACGTGACAGGACGAGTTGACAGACACGACTTGAACTCCCGAAGGGTTGGACCGTGACTCAGTAGGGGGTGGGCCACCTATGACGACAAGACTCTTAAGTTGCGTTATTCCATAGCCTAGGCGAGTGGCAACACGGTCGAACATGGGAATGGGAAAGATGTGTTATAGGGGAATTGCACTAGTCTGTAATGAGACTGTTTCTGCACGACGGGACTAAGCAGTAGCAATGCTGCAGCCTAGTGCTCTTTTGAATTTTTGGTTTGGGGGTACATTGCCAAAGTTGGGTGTCACTTCGAGTCCTTGACAGATTCATGTCTCCGACTAAGCCGAGTACTAGGACACTATAGAAAGGAGGCTAGTTTTTGAAAGTCATTTGGATTATGTGAGTGGATGGAGGTCTTCTGCCTAAGAGAAGCTCCTAGGACGACATAGCTAACTGCTGAGAACATGACAGTGTCGTGACCGGAATGACGGTGCTTTTTTGAATTTGTGTCAATGTGGGTGGTTGTGCCCTTGTTGAAAGGCTGCCTACGTATTCACGTGTAGTGAAATCAAACTAAGTCGTAGTTCAGTGTTGAAAGATATATTATGATGCCTAGTTTATTAGGGCTTTGTGTGTAACTAGCCATAGCGATGGTGTAGGCTAGGTGCATTCCAAGTGATGTCTTGATCAAAGGGCTAGAATAGTTAGGATGTTGATCCTGTGACTGCGAGCATTCTCCGGGGTAGCCCCCAAAGGTGGTGTGAACTATTTGAGCATGTTCTATGCCGATCGTAGGTTGAGTTCCCGTGTTTGGGGCTGGTAACTGGTTTGGATGTTTTTGGAAATGTGGAGCTAGGTCGTAAGCGGCTTTGATGTTTTGACATATGGAGCTTGATTTTGTGGAGCTAAGGCTTCGAGGGTAAGGTATTGTAATGTGGTAGGAAAGAGGGAAGTCGAGTAAAAATGACTCGAACTTCGATTGGGGTAGGTTTGATAATGCGGGATCTGGTTTCCATGTCTGGCCCTAATGGTTTGGGGTGTCCTATTGAGCTTGAATCCTCAAAATTACGGGCTGTCTCTTAGCCTAGGTCTCGAGAAGGTCTTGAGGGTTGTAATGTGGGAAGGCTAGATGTGGCGTTAGCTGACCAACCGATTGTCTCTCCCCTATTTGATGGTATGGGCATTGATAATTTTCGAATTGACCGTACCCAGGTTAAGGAACTTTCACTTGAGTTGACCGTTGACCACGGTAATGGGTATTTGAATTTTTTTTTTGGTTGACCTCTTAGCCCCGGTCATAGGATTCTTCATTTGAGTTGATCGTGCCCCGGTCAAGGGGTTAACCGTATCTGGTCGTGGGATGTTGATCATGGCAAGCTCTTTTGTTTTGGCCTTTTGCTTTTTTCCTTGGACTTTTGATTTTTTTTTGTCCAGCTTTTTTTTCTTTTTTTTTTTTGGTCAGACTAACACCTAAGGTAGGGATCGGTCGGTCTTATTGGAGGGGTGTTTATTGTGGAAAATGAGCTTGTCTCCCGTCTTGAACCCAAACTAGGAGACTACCTAGATTTGTCATAGGATTCGGTACCGCTCTGCTAAGGGTAGTTATGTGGCTTTCTATACCAGACAAGGAACAGGTAAAGGAAAACACGGGCCTCAGTTCCTGCAGTCATTATAGATGTGCCTATAATAGTCACGTGCATGTGCTCACGGTGTATGATGGTGTTCATCATGTTCTCGGAAACACATAAGGGAAGCATATATGATAAATTGAAAAAAGCTGATTTTATTGGATTGAAAAAAAAGAGGACAGAAGTTGACTCTGACTCTGACTTTGAAATTGAAATAAATAGAACATCCTAGACTCAGACTCAGACTTGGACTTAAATCAAATCCGGACTCTTGGATGATGTTTTTAGTTGTTGTTGACTTCTAAGGACTCAAATGGATGTCCAGTATAGCCTTCGGTAGAAGCTTCACCCAGATCTTCGTTATGCCGAAGATCGTCTTCAATCCTAGTGCCCATTTCGGTAAGCACAACAAAGTTTGAAATGCCGACATACCTAAGATGGACGCGGTAGGAGAGTAGGAGGTTGTTGATGAATGCCTCCATTAGTGTCTTCTCGCTGGCAGGGGCGAATTTAATGAGTAGCAAGGGGTAGCGGGCGCTACCCCAAGCCCGGAAAATTCAATGAAGAAGATGAGTTTGTGCTACCCCAAAATATAACTAAGTATAGAATAATATAATAACATGCATAAATATAACATTGAATGCTTTGGCCTAGTGGTAAAGTGGTGGGCAAATGTATTGAATGTCATGGGTTCAAACCCCAATACTAACTGTTTTATTATTTGTATCTTTTAACGTATGCTACGGAGTACTAACTAATACGGATTTACTCATATACTCCATATTAACATATTGTAATTATTTCTATCTTATTTTTGAGTGAAAATTCGACAGAAATGTATACTCCATACTACTCCGTATTTAATACAAAATATAACATTTTTTGTATTTATGTAAAATTTTCATTTTTTTTAGGAAGACACGTCGATTTAATTAATTGATATGCTACTTCGTATATATTTTACTCCGTACTAGGAATACCATATATATATTACATAATTTTGTTACTTAGATTTAATAGCTACGGGTACTAAAATCCTTCACATAAAAGTAAATGATCGGTATTGTACTAATTATTTAATTAACGTTCTACGATATGAGGTTTAATTTTCATTAACCACATCATCATGAGTCGTTTGTTAAACAAAATTGAATTTTTATTTTAAAATTTTCTATAAAAGAGAAAAAAAAAATCTTTAAAAAATTTCGCTACCCCATATTTTGAATCCTAGATTCGCCCCTGCTCGCTGGGCTTGTCTACCAGCTTAACACACTCAGCCCGCCAACGTTGAAGGTATTTGGTGAAACCCTCTGTCGGATCTTGGGCCATGACTTCTAAAGTCCGCATGGTAGTCTTAAGTTCAGTATTATCAGAATAGTTTTTAGCGAACTCGGTAGCCACATCTTCCCAAGTTGAGAATCTTTTTGCATTAAGCCTATAGAACCAGGCTTTTGGGTATTTCCCGAGGGATGTGCCGAACAGATTGATGAACATGTCGGCTTTGACCCTCTTGATTTCCATAAACGCCTTGAAAGCTCGGAGGTGTAGTAATGGATCCTCGTGTGCCAACGGTTTCGGACATCCGGAAACCATGGTTCTGAGTAAGGGGTGAGGGTACGTGTTGGGAAGCCCACAAAGGACACCCAACCCTGCCCGCTCTTTAGCGGCCTCTACTAAGATATCGTTCGTGTTCGTGTACGCGCGTTAGTAAAATGACTCAATGTTATAAAACAACGTTTTCGGCTAAGCATGCGAATTACGTGTGAACTACGTCATTTTAATGCATCTAAATTATTGTCGAAGTTGTTTAGCATGTGATGTTCATTTAAGGCAATAAATGGCAAACATCGAAAGTAGAAAACTCGTAAATAAATTACAAATTACGCGGACGGAATACAACCCGCAACTTACAATACAACGAGCGATAAAATAATAATCGGATTAGAAAACGATAAATATTAATTATAAACGGACCCGTAAATAGTAAATATAAGCTAGACCGTAAATTGAATAAATGGACAAACTTCGATTAAATACACATTATATTGTGCATTAAACGGAGGACGGAGACTTTAATACGCATTCGCGTATGGGACCAAAGCGTGGTGCTAGCTCGATCCCGGGTCTCAATGCCTTGTCCCGACTTATCATATTGAAAGGTTGGTGTCTAGACTAGTCATGCGTCGGATACGACTAAGGAGTCGTCGACACAAAACTAATCGTGTAAGACATTAGTCAAAGTCGTGAAATTAATAAAATAGAATAAAATGCATGAGTTGGGGTGGACATGACGTAGGTCCACCTCGATGCGGCCACGCGCGGGTTTCGGTAGGCGAATGAATCTCGTGGTAAGATTGATCTCGGGTTCGAAATTTAAGTCAAAGTTGGAGTCGCCACCGAATTTTATGGTTATTCGGAACCATTCGAGCCCACTCTATGTCGTCACGGACCGTACACCAAGTACGGCCCATTTCGATTTCAGAGTTTATGGGGCTCGTCCCTTTGCATTGCAATACCGATACCATCTGCACCGGTAATCGTGTATAGAATGACTCTCGTGCGCCAACAGTTTCGGACATCTGGAAACCGAGGTTCTGAGTAAGGGGTGAGGGTACGTGTTGGGAAGTCCACTAAGGACACCCAACCCCGCCCGCACATGGCGGCCTCTACTAAGACATCGTTCATGTTCGTGTACGCGCGCTAGTAAAACGACTAAATGATATGCAAACAGCGTTTTTTACTAAGCATGTGAGTTATTGGTTAACTACGTCATTTAATGCATCTAACTATGGTCGAAGTTGTTTAGCATGCGAGGTTTATTTATAAAGCGATAAACATCAAAATAAAAATAAAGCTCGTAAATACATACAAAATACACGGGCGGAAATACAACCCGGCCAATACAAAAATAACGAATAATAAAAAGCATAAACGGAAAATAAAAAAGTGATAAATAAATAAATGACTCGAAATGGACCCGTATATAATAAATACACACTAGACCGTAAGTTGTGCAAGTGGACGAACTTTGATTAGATACACATTATATTGTGTACCAATCAAAGGACGGAGATATGGGACCTAGGCGTGGTGCTAGCCCGATCCCGAATCTCGATGCCTTGTCCCGACCTATCACCTCGAAATGTTGGTGTCCAAATTAATCACGTGTCGGATACGACTAAAGAGTCGTCGACACAAGACTAATAGTGAAGGACAATTGATCAAAGTCGTTTTAGTGTAGTGATATGCATGGGTTTTGAAAAATAGAATTACCTGATTGACTTTGCACGCTACGACTAAGTCGTAAAAAAAGACGAGGCTCGAATGTTGCATCAAAGCTCTCAGATTTCTGGGCTACAGGACCCACTCGATCGAGTCAGGGCGTGGACTCGGTCGAGTGCATCTTTAGCGTGGTTACTGCCCGGTTTTTGGGGTGCTACTCGATCGAGTGGCTCATGGCACTCGGTCGAGTGCCCCCTGTACGAGTTATAACTCGTTTCGTTTTTTGGTTAAAGATCGACGGTTGGTCGAGTTAAATAAAAATATCACACGTTTTTAATTTAACCCGGCCTCCGGTGCTATAATCGTGTATTTATACGATTATAATACCGTTGTCGGAATTTTATGGAAAATGCTATTATGGGTTTGAAAAAAATTCGATTAACGAGGAAATTGTATCCCTCCGTGTCACAACATCGATAATAATCCTAACGGATTATGTGATGCCGATTTTCACGTCAACGGGTTTCGCGCTAATCTCAGAAATGGAATCCTACACGTTCAATCACGAACGACCACGATCTCGTTACGCCCTTGAGTACATTGGGGCGGCGCTCCTCGAAAGGGTGCCACCTCCGTCGTTGCTCGTAAAGGGATTAAACGGACTTTGGATGGTTGTCGTAGTCAAACGGGTTAGGATCCGAATTTTAGTACTAGTGTATATATATATGCGGTATTAATCGTTAATGACGATAATAAAAATGTTAGTGAACGAAAATTAAAATGTTAGTGTTAAAGTTAGTATACTAATACGATTACAATATAAAATGCGAAAATGTAAATAAAATGAAATGAGATAGTAAGGATTGAGACGGGGTTTACGACACCCTCAACATACATGCTTAGTAAGGCCTCGGCAATGGACTCGTAATAGCGACGGGAACGCGGGAGTAACGAGGATGTATGCAAGTTATGGTGTGTATGTGTGTGTGTGTATCAGTTTTACGAGGGATATTAACTCGGTTTTTTGACTAAGGTTGCTTAGGGTTTGTAGTATAGAGTAATAGGGAGTGTTAGGGTGAAAATGTAGGGTAAAGATGCATTAGCCAAAGCTGATTAATGAGAAGGGTTTGAGGGGTATTTATAGAGTTTACCCCTCGACCTAGGGTCACTCGATCGAGTGGCCCTAGTGCACTCGATCGAGTGCCTTTGAAAACGGGTCTGTTCCGGGTTTTGAGGCTCCACTCGACCGAGTGGGTCAATCCACTCAATCGAGTGGATCAAGTTTGACGAGCCATTTTAGGAAATGGTTGACTTTGTTTGATTTTTTGAATATTGTATTGGGCGCAACTTTCTAGAAGCGCATCAGGCTGTTTTTGTGTGTCGGATTCGTCTTTGACCGGGTTTTGACCCGGTCGCCAAAAAACAGGTTTTATTTTTGGTGTCGGTTTTGGCCCAAAATTAGTCTTATTTTACTCGGAACGACCCACTGGGCCTGAATTTGAGGTCGGTTTTGAGAGATTTGTACTCCGCTAAAATTCCATGTCGGATATTATTGATTTCGAGTCTGTATTCGAGTATACTAAGTCACGTTTGCGTCCGATCATCATCGGGTGTTTTGTTGGGAACTGCTATAGACACTAGCAGGCAAAATGCGGGTGTCTACAGAGCCCCCACTCTGACTAAGGCTTGGACAAGGCGAAAGTCAGAGTAGCTACCAGGCCAATCGTAGATTACGACCTGGCAGCCTTCCGGTCGGGTTGTTTATAGTCCAGTAGACTTGCGTGAAGGGCTCGCCAGCCATAAGTAGAGGGTCATACCTGTCCTGATGATAGCTCCGTGGGGAGCCGAACTTGCCTTTGAAGTTGTAGGTGTACCCGTATGCCGACACATTAAATCTTGGATGTAGCATCCCGGGAGAAACATTGACTTACGCTGGGGAGTGAAATAGCTGCGCGGAGACTCGCTTCTGAAGTCTGGGGTGTACCTGTATGCTGACACATAGCAAATTGTATGTAACACATAGGCAAAAAACAGACTCATGCTGGGGAAAATAAAATACTGATTGATTTTTTTTCTTGAAACAGCAGAAAAACAACTTTTTGAAAGATTTTTTTTTATCACAATTTTTTTTAGAAGTTTTTAGGAAAGCTCGGGACGACTTGATTCCTATTCTAGGTTCTGAACTGCAATCAGGCCTGCGCGCGCATAGGGCCCACATTTACTGAAGAGGCATGACAGTTAGGGTTACAGTTAGGGTTTCCTATTATAAATATAGGTCTCCCTGCTTCAACTTTTGCATCCCAAATCAAATTCTCCTTCTTCTCCTCAAAATCTCTTAGACTTTCAAGAAGCCTCAAAAATCTGTCATGGGTATCGATCATCTGACCGCCATGCTTTTTACTTGGTCCCAATATTTTCGGGACGAGGACAAGGTTCAGCTGACTCAGATGGGAATTGTCAGTCTATTCCCTCTCCAGCGTCTGATAATCGACTCACACTTTTTGGACGCCTGCCTGACGTTCTGGGACACTTCCAATCACGTCTTTGCGTTCCCGCGAGGAGAAATATGCCCTCTTCCTGAGGAGGTCGCGGCTATAGGTGGGTGGAGCCCTATTGCTCGTCCTGCTATTCCTCCGTTCTACCCGGATCCAAGAAGGAGGCTGAGGGATTTCTTGGGTCTGTCTCATGCTGAGACAGATCGAATGGTGCGGGGAAGTATCGTTTCCCTCTTTGACCTGGCTGACAAGTTCATGAATAATCAAGATGTGAGGGCTACCTCTACTCACAGGCGTAGGGCTTTCGCCTTATGCATGCTGCACTGCTATGTTTTTGAAGGGATGATGGAGGCTGACTCGTGCTTGGGTCAGATCAGGCTGATTTGTGTGGTTGACCAGATGGAGACTAGTCATAGCCCTGCTTGGCTAGCCACTGGGGAAATCATTACGAGTCTCGATGCCAGGCGACTCGAGGAAGTACCCGTATTCTACAGGTATACATTCCACGATTCTTTTTTTTTCGCGAATTCCTGATGTGCTTAGGTCACTCGATCGAGTGGACCTGTCACTCGATCGAGTGACATTCTTAGCGAGCTACTGCCTGTTTTCAGAGGGCTTACTCGATCGAGTCAGCTACTGTACTCGATCGAGTGGGCTGTAGCGGACCAATTACTCACCAATTTCGTGTATATTTTCAGATTTGGTTGTCGGAACGTCTGTCGATCATAGAGTCCCCTCCGAGTATTCCCAATTACCGTAGCAGCTCAGCTCGAGGAGGCGACGTATAAGCTCGAGTCACCATATAAACCGGGCTTATTGGGATGAGGAGCTGGTGTTCCATGGTGGCCCTTTGATTAGGTGGATCGTCGCCTGGTGGTTTCTCTCCAAATTGACGGGATTGGCCAAGAGAGACCAAGCCCGCTACTTGGTGATTCTGTCTCTTGACTGGACAGTTCACATTTACCCGGACCGCCTTCTGAGGCAGTTCGGTTCGTCTCAGCGCATTCCTGAGACTGAAGCCATCATTAGCGTCTCGCTCCAATTGACGGACGCTATGTGCGACACATGGTTGCAGAGGTGGTTTACCCGTCCTATGTGGACCATACCCGGCCCTTGCCAATCCGCTTGGGTTTCACGGGCTTACCAGAAGTGGACTTCCGAGGAGTCCGAGGAGACTCGCAAAGCTTTGAAAGTTGATGAGGCCTTCGAACAGGTTGATGAGGCCTTCGAACTAGTCCGTCGGGAGACGGTGAAGGACAACAGGGGTTTCTTTGACGAGGGAGACACCCCTGCTACTTTAGTCCGATTAGAATCGGGTCTTAAGTCACATACTAAGACTCGATCTAAGGAGGCTGGTGCTAGCAGCACGCGGGGGCAGCCGAGCCCCCAGACCGACTTGGAGAGACGACTTGGGCCAAGAATGGCGGTTAGAGACCGACTAGGCCCTCGTGACCAGCTTCCTGAGCCTGTGAGGGCCCGACTTGAGCCCGTCAAAGTGATTGAGGACTCGAGTTCATAGAAGCGAGTCCGAGCTAAGGAGATTCCCGTGGTGATTCGGGAACGCTCCCCTCCACGTCGTCGTCAGTGGACGGCCAAGGAGGCCAAGGACAAGGGGAAGGGCAAGATGCCCTGAATACCGAGTCCTTAGTTTTATTATTATTATTTGAATATTATTATTATTTTGTTGTGTCGTGTGCTTTTTTTTTATTGCATTTTTTTGAATTCCTGCATTTTGTAATTTCCTGAGTTTATCGAGGTTTTTAAGAATAAAAAAAGTTTATTATTAAACCGTTCCTGTCTTTTCTCGATTGCACTGGTTGTACCCTTTTGAGGGGCTGCCTACGTATCCACAAATAGTGGAATCAAACCAAACGTAGTTCAAGCTCAGTGGATTTGCAATCTCGAATTACACCAAGACTATTGGTTCAAGATGCTTGCGACAGTAGAATAAATAATTCTAGCTCATCGACTTGCTTTTTGTAAAAAAATGATTTTGATAAATTTGCTAATGACATTGAGAAAGGCTAAGGGTAGTAACGTTTCAGCTGGTCCAGGTTGGTTGGGTTGACAAACTCATTCCCGTCCAGGTCCGTCAACATCACTGCTCCTCCTGATAGGATTTTCTTTACTAAATATGGCCCAGCCCAATTAGGTTTGAATTTCCCCATTGGGTCAACTGGTAGTAAAGCTCGAACTGACTTAAGGACTAGATCCCCTCCTTAATGTTCCTGGGACTTACTCTTTTGTTGAAGGCCCGTTGGATTCTCTTCTGGTAGATTTGAATGTTGTTGAGGGCACGAGATCGTCGTTCGTCTAGTAGAACCAACGAGTCATACCGTGCTCGAACCCAATCAGCTTCGGGTACTTGGCTTTCTAACAGAATTCTGAGGGACGGTACCTCCAGTTCAACTGGTTGGACTGCCTCCATCCCATAAGTTAGGTAATACGGGGTCGCCCCAGTTGCGGTGCGAATTGACGTCCGGTATCCCCATAGGGCAAAAGGTATTTTGTCGGGCCAGTCCCGATAATTATCAGCCATCTTTTTGAGTATGGTGACAATTGTTTTATTGGCCGCCTCTACCGCTCCGTTCGTTTGGGAACGATAGGGCGAGGACGTATGCCTTTGAATTTCATACTTGGTCAACAGGGCTGCAGTCTCGGCTTGAAAATGAGTCCCGTGATCACTGATAAATTCATGCGGTATGCCATACCGACATATTATCTTGTTTTGAATAAACTTGGCGACATGTTTAGCATTGAGAATGCGATATGATTCAGCTTCGACCCATTTGGTGAAATAGTCGATAGCTACTAAAATGAAATAGTGTCCGCCAGTACCAGAGGGATTTATTTTCCCGATTATGTCGATACCCCAGGTCGAGAAGGACCAAGGCGACGTCATGGTATAAGGCAATGATGATGGCAGGTGTTGCACATTGGCGAAGATTTGGCAGTTATGACAATGTTTGACATATAACTGACAGTCGGCTTCCATAGTATTCCAGTAATACCCGAGCCTCATGATTTTCCGGACCAGCATGTGAGCATTCATATGTGGGCCGTTTTCACTATCATGTACTTCGGCCATAACCTTTTCGGCCTTATATTTATCAACACAAAGGAGGAGAGCCCCCTGTGCTGTCTTTTTGTACAGTTGTCCGTCATCGGTACGGATGAATTGGGTAGCTAGCCTCCGTAAGGCTTTCTTGGCTCGGCCTTCAGTCCCGGGAGGATATGCTCCGTTTGTCAGGTACGTTAATACGGCCTGATACCATGGTTCGGGATCAGTTATCTCAATGTCTTCGATGTCGTGAATGTATGCCGGCTCGGACCGTCTTTCGACGCAGATTGGCATACTGGTCATGTGGTCGGGAATGTTCAGTAAAGATGCCAATTTTGAGAGTGCATCTGCAAACTGATTTTCTTCTCGGGGCAGGTATATGTACTCTACCCTTTGGAATTGTTTCTCGAGATCCCTTACTCGTGCCTGGTAGGCCACGAGATTAGCATTCCGAGTCTTCCACTTCTGAAGTGCTTGGTTAATGACCAAGGATGAGTCACCGTGTACCCGGAGATTCGTGATCCCCAGATTGGCGGCGGCTTGTAGCCCGTAAATGCATGCCTCGTACTCGGCCGAATTATTGGTAACGTCAAAGTCCAGTTTGATGGACACAGGAGTATGCTCCTCTTTTGGTGAGATTAGGAGGATCCCAACTCCGAACCTTCGAAAATTGGATGCTCCATCGAAGTATAAATCCTATGTTTCGGTATCGGTATGGAAGATATCTTCATCTGGGAAGGACCAGGTGTCGGTGTGTCCTTCTTCGATTACCGGGCTATCGGCGAGAAATTCAGCTACTACTCGCCCCTTTATGGCCTTTAACGGCACAAACTTTAGATCGAACTCTGCCAGCACTAGAGTCCATCTAGAAATTCGGCCATTCAGAACGGGCTTTTCGAAGAGGTATTTGATTGGGTCCATCTTGGATAGCACATGGACCTCGTAGCTGAGCATGTAGTGCGGGAGCTTCTTAGTGGCCCAAACCAGAGCCAAACACGTCTTTTCGAGCATGGTATATTTGCACTCATACTCTAAAAACTTTTTGCTGATGTAGTAAATAGCTCGCTCTTCGGAGTCAACTTTCTGAGCCAGTATGGCCCCCATGGCTGTCTCGGTCGTCGTTAGGTATAACGACAGAGGCAAACCGGGTTGAGGTGGCATTAAGACTGGCGGAGCAGACAAGATTTCCTTGATCTTGTCGAAAGCAGCTTGGCACTTGTCATCCCACAGCACCCGTTCCCCTACTTTCAGTTTTTTGAAAATTGATTCACACACCATGGTTAGTTTGGAGATGAGCCAACTGATGTACTGGCCTTTCCCAAGAAATCCCCTTATTTCTTTTTCGGTCTTAGGAGGTTGCATCTCGGTAATGGCTCTTATTTTAGCTGGGTCGACCTCGATACCTCGTTGGCTAACGATATGACCCAGTAATTTGCCCGATGTTACCCCGAAACTGCACTTTTGAGGGTTAAGCCTCATCTTGTACTTGCGCAATCGGGTGAAGAATTTTCTTAGGGTGGTGATGTGACCGTTCTGTTCTTTGGATTTGACGATCATGTCGTCTACATAAACTTCTACTTCTTTATGCATCATGTTGTGTAATAAGGTCGTAGCAGTCCGTTGGTATGTGGCCCCGGCATTAATGAGACCGAACGGCATGACGGTGTAGCAGTAAGTACCCCAAGGTGTAGTGAAGGTAGTCTTACTCATATCTTCTTCCGCCATCTTGATCTGATTATACCCGGCATACCCGTCCATGAATGATAGAAGGGCATGATCGGCTGTGTTATCCACCAGTATATCGATGTGTGGTAACGGAAAATCATCTTTCGGGCTTGCCTTGTTAAGATCCCGAAAATACACGCATACTCGCACCTTACCGTCCTTTTTAGGAACCGGCACGATGTTTGCAACCCAGTCCGGATATTCGGACACTTGTATGAAACCGGCCTTGAACTGTTTGTCGACTTCTTCTTTTACCTTGAGAGACCACTCGGACCTCATTCGGCGGAGCTTCTGCTTAACCGGTTTGTACCCGTCTTTAATCAGTCTGTGGTGCTCGGCTATTTCTCGGTCTATCCCCGGCATGTCCTTGTAGGACCATGTGAAGACATCTTTGAACTCTTGGAGGAGGTTTGTGAATTGTTGTTTCTCCTCAGGATCTAAAGATAAACCTATCTTAAGTATCTGAGGCTCTAAGGTTGTTCCCACATTAATGATCTCGGTCTCATCGATTACCGGATTCCGTGATTCCCTTTGCTCTAACTGCTCGATCAGATGCGGGGGTAAAGGTACCTGCTCGCCGGGTTTCTCAATGTCATTGGATAAAACATTTTTGAAAGCAGACTTTAAAGGAGACAAGTCGTAAGCAGAACGGTTGTTATTATTGATTTAAAATTTTGAAAACAGCTATAAAAGAGCAGCCATCTGATCATTGGTCAGTGGCGGAATTGGTAAGGCACTCGGGACAGACCCCGAAGTGCCAACAGCAGGAATGACAAAAGGGAGAGGGGTTACAGGGGTGACTCTAGCACCGACTTCCCTAGACTCGACCTCAGACTCCGACTCAGACTCGGGCATGTCTCCCTCTCCGGTGACCAACTTGTAGATCCTTCCTTGACTGTCAGTCCACTTGACAGTCTTCCTCCAGGCCATGTTTCCTGTCTCGGAACCAACATCCGAGATCAGCTTGGTCGGGTCAAACCTGTTGCTGCGGAGAATCAGGTTGACCAGGTCTTCCTTTGGAGTCGGGGCTATGGCGTCTTCCCCGAAGAGTAGCCCCAGCGCGGGCTCAGCATTTTCAGCTCCATCGGACTGGATGAGGGCGAACACATCATCCGGGATGTAGTTGTAGTCCCGGGCCAATTGGGTCCCGAGGTGCACAGCATTGGGTTGGTATAGACCAACCTGAATAGCCCTAAACACCAGCGTGACAAAGTAGTCGGTCAACCGTGAGCTGTAAGGGCTCAAGTGGATACTCTTAATGATGTTGCAGGCCTTTTCGATTCCTTCTCGAACAACATTGCCCGGAATGGTGACATAACCAAGGCCGAAGTGAGAGTCTTCGTCTTTAAGGACCTCGATAATCTTCCCAGCTGGAAGATCGGGTCGAGAGGTAGCCCCCGGAAAGTACCCTAGGTTTTGGAGCATCGTGTCGATACTCGTAGTGAAGTAGGGCCTTAAAAGGTACTCATCCTCGATCATCCCCACAAAGTCGAACCCCCAAAGGTCTGTGCGGCCCGTGGCGTTACAGCTAGCCACAGTCATTGGGGTTGCCTCCAAAGTAATGACATTGTCGAGCAAAGGCATCTTGATCTTTCGATGGAGGGTGGAGAACACCGCTTTGACCGCATGAATTCACGGCCTCCCAAGGAGCAGGTTGAAGGATGAGGTGACATCGATCACCTGGAATTCAAGCTCCTTTTCTATTGGGCCAGTTATAACGGTCAGTTTTATGGCCCCAACTACCGACTTTAGACTCCCATCAAAGGCTTGGATGGTCTGAGCAGTCGGAATATAATCGGCCTCGGTAATGCCGAGGGCTTTGGCGGTCCTTAAAGGAAGGACATTCACAGCAGACCCATCATCAACTAGGGTCATTGGAAGGTATTTTCCTCGGCAGATCACCGTAATATAGAGGGCCAGATTATGGGAGGCCCCGAACGGCGGTAGGTCGGCTTCCGAGAAAGTGATCATTGGGCCTTCTTCTCTAGCTTTGCCCTTTAGATGGGGCAGGACTGTGGCTACCATTTCATCAGGGGTAACCAGAGAGTCGATCTTGATTTGATCGAGAGCCTTAGTGAGTGCTTCTCGATGCTCTTGTGAGCTAACTAGGAGTTGTCATATAGTGAGGTCAACTCGGGTCTTCTTTAGTTGCTTCACGAGGGCCGTTTCAACAGTCGGCTCCTCGGGGGCGACTTCCATCCTGAGGGGTTCAGTGACGATTGTCGGGATTGGGGTGTCCCTAGAGCTAGTGGCTTGATAGGGACGACCAAGGTGGTTACTGGCTAAGACTCGGGATTTAGTCTTACGAATCTCCTCGGAGGTGATAGGGACAGTTTCCCCTTTAGCGAGGTAGACATCGTCCTCGTAGTCGAACCAGATCCCGTTCACTTGCGGGATAAATGGAGAGATAAGGTGAGAGCAATCAACCACCTCCCCGGCAAAGATGGCATGGGAGCTGAAAAGATTCTCCTTGTTACTTGGCTTATCTCCGGGTAGCGGGATTTTACCGCTCTCAATCAGGTCCTGGATCAAGTGTTTAAGTTTCCAGCACTTTTCGGTGTCATGCCCATTGCCTCGGTGGTATTGGCAATAAGCTTGGGCATTGTAGTTTTTGGAGCGTCGCTCGACCGGAACTTCAGGAGTTGGGCCTATCGGTTGGATTAGGCCTTTTGAGGATAGCCTTTGTAAGGAATAGGTATAGGTGGTACCTATATCAGTGAAAACCCGAGGTGGGGTGTTCTTCTTAGACGGGGCATCCAGTAGATTAACCGCGTCAAAAATGCTGCGGGCTGCAGCTTGGGGCTTAGTGGTGGAAGAGGAAGCCCCTTGGTATCCCTTGCTAAAGGCCTTAGTGAGGCCCTCCAGTCTCAGGTCGTCTTCGATCCTCATACCTATTTCAGTAAGGGTGGTGAAATTAGGTATGACAGCATACCGGAGGTGAACCCGGTAGGAGGGGAGGAGATTCTTGACGAAAGCCTCCACCAGAGTCTTTTCACTGGGCTTATCGACCAGTTTCACGCTCTCGGCCCTCCAGCGTTGAAGGTACTTAGTAAAACCTTCTTTTGGTTCTTGGGCCATAACTTCCAGAGATCGCATTGTGGTTTGGATCTCGGTGTTGTCGGCATAGCTCCGAGCAAACTCGGTGGCCACATCATACCAAGTAGGGTATTTTTTCGGGTCTAGCCTGTAGTACCAAGCCCGTGGGTGCTTCTCAAGGGAAGCAGCAAAAAGATTCTTGAACATCGTAGAATCTACTCCCTTGATGGCCATGAATTCTTTGAAGGCCCGTACATGTAGTAACGGGTCTTCGGTTCCCTCGAACATGGGTAAGCCGGTGAGGTTCAGGTTTGGGGGTAGCTTGTCGTTCACTGGGGCATACTCACAGCTGTTTTCCCGATGGATGTTGTTACTCCCAGCTAGATGCACTTGTTCCTCCAGTCGGTGTACCGCACTAAGTAGTTCGGTTAGGGACCCATTGGTCTCGGTATTAGGAGTCCATTGCTCCACTACAGCCATACGAGCAACGATAGCCACTTGACCAGCCCTCATTTCAATCAGTTGGGCTTCAATATCGGTCTGTTTGACGACCATGGCGTCCACAGAGGTTTTCAGGTTGTTCAAAGCTGCTTCCATTTTGCGGCTGTGTCTTGTTGACGGTGGCCTGTCTGTAAGAACACCGCGTAATCAGAAACCGAACCCAGATCTCGGAATCATAAAAAGTACATCCCGAGCGACAAAAAGGAAAAGACTAAATAAAAAAGACTCGAAAAAGACACCTAGACGGGTGACTCGTGGGTGGTATAACTTCCTTAGGACTCGGCTTTGTGGGCCTAGTCCCGTTCGAAGGAAGGTCCACGTGAGACTTTTCCCCGGACTTTTGACTCGAGTGTATAGACGGACTTTCCCTTGTAGGGGTATGCCCTGCGTGGGTTAGTCGTGCCTTGACAAATAAGGCGGACTCGGGAAAGGAAGGAAACTCGTGATCTAAGATCGACGGAGTTTCGACGCTATAAAACCTTCGACATATTATGCAAAGACCCGACACACGCATAGACGGTAGGTCCTATAATAAGGAAGATTTATTTTAGGAAAGTTGGATGTTTTTGATATTTGAAATTTGAATGCAAGAATGAGCGAATTTCCGAAAGTTTGAAAACCGAAAACGAAATTTCGAAAACCGAGATTAGAATTTTGAAAATTCAGAAAATCGAGGTGGTGGGGGCTCGGAAATTCGAAAAGTCAAAACGGGCAGCATGTCGACTAAGGAAAAGGATATTTTGAGTCAAATCGTTAATCCTAAATTTCGGCGGCATTCCGAATTTTGAAAATTGGATATTTTGAAAAGACGGGTCATGAAATGGGCAGCATTTTGGGTTTTTCACAATTTGGTTTTTTTTTTGAAAGATGCAATTTTGAAATGACGGTTTTTGAAAAAAATGACACGGAGACCAAGCAGCACGTAGTCAAACAAGCATTATAACGACGCTTATGTATGCATTACGCTAAGTCTCGGTCGGTCAAATAGGGTCTATACCAACAACGATGGCTCTCTCGTAAATGAGGACGGACTCCCTAAGCCGAATTGGTCTTAGGACATGCCGCAAAATCCATACGAGTTCGGCCATAGAAGTCTTTAGCGCACCCATTTAGGAATACACCGCGGTATAGTGGGACGTCGGTCACAAGTAACCGGCCCGAGCAAAAATGGGTTATGCGTGAATACTAATTCGCGTATACTATTAATCGAATGATTTCTTTTCGAGTCTCACCCTAGGAACCCCGATGACTAGTGGTACATCAGGTATCCCCAGCGGATTCGCCAAATTGTGGACATGAGGTAGGTCCACCCCGACGCGGCCACGCGCGGGTTTTGGTAGGCGAATGAATCTCGTGGTAAGATTGATCTCGGGTTCGAAATTTAAGTCAAAGTTGGAGTCGCCACCGAATTTTATGGTTATTCGGAACCATTCGAGCCCACTCTATGTTGTCATGGACCGTACCAAGTACGGCCCATTTCGATTTTAGAGTTTATGGGGCTCGTCCCTTTGCATTGCAATACCGATACCATCTGCACCGGTAATCGTGTATAGAATGACTCTCGTGCGCCAACAGTTTCGGACATCCGGAAACCGAAGTTCTGAGTAAGGGGTGAGGGTACGTGTTGGGAAGTCCACTAAGGATACCCAACCCCGCCCGCACATGGCGGCCTCTACTAAGACATCGTTCGTGTTCGTGTACGCGCGCTAGTAAAAACGACTAAATGATATCCAAACAGCGTTTTTTGCTAAGCATGTGAGTTATTGGTTAACTACGTCATTTAATGCATCTAACTATGGTCGAAGTTGTTTAGCATGCGAGGTTTATTTATAAAGCGATAAACATCAAAATAAAAATAAAGCTCGTAAATACGTACAAAATACACGGGCAGAAATACAACCCGGCCAATACAAAAATAACAAATAATAAAAAGCATAAACGGAAAATAAAAAAGCGATAAATAAATAAATGACTCGAAACGGACCCGTATATAATAAATACACACTAGACCGTAAGTTGTGCAAGTGGACGAACTTTGATTAGATACACATTATATTGTGTACCAATCAAAGGACGGAGATATGGGACCTAGGCGTGGTGCTAGCCCGATCCCGAATCTCGATGCCTTGTCCCGACCTATCACCTCGAAATGTTGGCGTCCAAATTAATCACGTGTCGGATACGACTAAAGAGTCGTCGAAACAAGAGTAATAGTGAAGGACAATCGATCAAAGTTGTTTTAGTGTAGTGATATGCATGGGTTTTGAAAAATAGAATTACGTGATTGACTTTGCACGCTACGACTAAGTCGTAAAAAAAGACGAGCCTCGAATGTTGCATCAAAGCTCTCGGATTTCTGGGCTACAGGACCCACTCGATCGAGTCATGGCGTGGACTTGGTCGAGTACATCTTTAGGGTGGTTACTGCCCGGTTTTTGGGGTTCTACTCGATCGAGTGGCTCATGGCACTCGGTCGAGTGCCCCCTGTACGAGTTATAACTCGTTTCGTTTTTTGGTTAAAAATTGACGGTTGGTCGAGTTAAATAAAAATATCACACGTTTTTAATTTAACTCGGCCTCCGGTGCTATAATCGTGTATTTATACGATTATAATACCGTTGTCGGAATTTTATGGAAAATGCTATTATGGGTTTGAAAAAAATTTGATTAGCGACGAAATTGTATCCCTCCGTGTCACAACATCGATAATAATCCTAAAGGATTATGTGATGCCGATTTTCACGTCAACGGGTTTCGCACTAATCTCAGAAATGGAATCCTACACGTTCAACCACGAACGATCAAGATCTCGTTACGCCCTTGAGTACATTGGGGCGGCGCTCCTCGAAAGGGTGTCACCTCCGTCGTTGCTCGTAAAGGGATTAAACGGACTTTGGATGGTTGTCGTAGTCAAACGGGTTAGGATCCGAATTTTAGTACTAGTGTATATATATACGCGGTATTAATCGTTAATGACGATAATAAAAATGTTAGTGAACGAAAATTAAAATGTTAGTGTTAAAGTTAGTATACTAATACGATTACAATATAAAATGCGAAAATGTAAATAAAATGAAATGAGATAGTAAGGATTGAGACGGGGTTTACAACACCCTCAACATACATGCTTAGTAAGGCCTCGGCAATGGACTCGTAATAGCGACGGGAACGCGGGAGTAACGAGGATGTATGCAAGTTATGGTGTGTATGTGTGTGTGTGTGTATCAGTTTTACGAGGGATATTAACTCGGTTTTTTGACTAAGGTTGCTTAGGGTTTGTAGCATAGAGTAATAGGGAGTGTTAGGGTGAAAATGTAGGGTAAAGATGCATTAGCCAAAGCTGAAAAATGAGAAGGGTTTGAGGGGTATTTATAGAGTTTACCCCTCGACCTAGGGTCACTCGATCGAGTGGCCCTAGTGCACTCGGTCGAGTGCCTTTGAAAACGGGTCTGTTCCGGGTTTTGAGGCTCCAATCGACCGAGTGGGTCAATCCACTCAATCGAGTGGATCAAGTTTGACGAGCCATTTTAGGAAATGGTTGACTTTGTTTGATTTTTTGAATATTGTATTGGGCACAACTTTCTAGAAGCGCATCAGGCTGTTTTTGTGTGTCGGATTCGTCTTTGACCGGGTTTTGACCCGGTCGCCAAAAGACGGGTTTTATTTTTGGTGTCGGTTTTGGCCCAAAATTAGTCTTATTTTACTCGGAACGACCCACTGGGCCTGAATTTGAGGTCGGTTTTGAGAGATTTGTACTCCGCTAAAATTCCACGTCGGATATTATTGATTCCGAGTCTGTATTCGAGTATACTAAGTCACGTTTGCGTCCGATCATCATCGGGTGTTTTGTTGGGAACTGCTATAGACACTAGCAGGCAAAATGCGGGTGTCTACAGTTTGGAATAAGGAATCACGTGATTGACTTTGCATGCGTAGACCGAAGTCTTAAAAAAAGATCGAGGCTTGAAAAGCGTTTAGGAGCTTATGATGTAGTCCAAAAGGGGACCACTCGATCGAGTCATGGTCGGGACTCGATCGAGTGACCCTGTTACAGACCTTCTGCCTTGATTTTGGAGTGCAACTCGATCGAGTGGGTTATGGCACTCGATCGAGTGCCTCCTGTTTGAGCTGCTGCTCAGTCTCGAAGTGGTGATAGTTTCGAGATTTTATTTATGCAAAATCAATGGTCGACCGAGCTATGTAAAAATATTACATAATTTGAACTAAACTCGGTTTACGGTGCCTATAATCGTGTGTTATACAATTATAAGACCGGCATCGGAATTTTATAAAAAGATGTTATATGATCGATAAAAATTTGATTAGGACGAATCCTTACGGATCGATAAAATTTGATTGTCTCCCTCCGCGTCACGACACTGATACTAATCCTTACGGATTATGTGGTGTCGATTTTCGCATCAATGGGTTCCGTACTAATCTCGGAAATGGAATCGGACGCGTTCCACTACGTACGACCAAGATCGCGTTACGCCCTTAAGTGCTTGGGGCGGCGCTCCTCGAAAGGGTGCCACCTCCGTCGCGACTTGTAAAGGGATTAAACGGACTTGGAGCGGTGGTCGTAGTCAAACGTGTTCGAATCCGAAAGTTTTACCATTATATATATACGCGGTATTAACTGCTAATGACGATAAATAAAAGAACGAAAATTAAAACGCAACAATAATATAAATGTTAGAGTTAGTATCGTTATTATCGATTAATTAGTATACGTATACATAAATATATATATATATATATATATATATATATATATATATATATAGAGAGAGAGAGAGAGAGAGAGAGAGAGAAGGAATCTAATAAGTTCACCATATGTAATTAAGTCTATATTAAAGTTACAAATGACATACGTTAAAGTTGCATTTTTTCAGAATTGATATGTAACTATAACATTCAGCTCTTTTATCACTTCAAGTGATAAAGTGCAACTTTAACACTCATCTCGTGTAACTTTAAGCACCTTTTGTGTAACTTTAACACTGGAACTTATGAACTTATAAGAGTTGTTGGCCTTATGTGAACCTCTCTCTCTCTCTCTCTCTCTCTCTCTCTCTCTCTATATATATATATATATATATATATATATATATATATATATATATATATATACACACACACACACACACACATAGAGCAAGGATCAAGTGAGTCCTCTTTTCATCTTTGAGTCCGTAAGTCCTAATTACAACCATTGATTTAGAGGGAGATGGATGGTGGTGATTGATTTGATTAAAAAAAGAAGTAACTGACATATATGGTAAAAATATATGAAATCTCTCTCTTCCCTTAATTCTCTCTACTGAATCTTCCTCTCTCTTCTCATACACATTACCTCATAATTAAAAAAAATTCATTCAAAACTCACATGCCCAACTACTGTACAACCTTTCACCCTTCATCTTCATAATTATTTCCTCTTCATAATTTTCAATCGTCATCTTCATAAGTTTCGAAATTTCTTCCTCACAAGCTTCGAAATTCAAAAATTGTTGCAGTCATATTCAATTCAATCCCTTCAACTATACCCAAGGAACGCTTCGATCATCTTTCTATGATTAGGGTTTACGAAATTTTCAGAGTTTTAACCTTTTTGTGTGCTAATTAGTAATTGCATATTGTCATATGGGTATTCGACTTACATTGAATTTGATTATCACTAATGGAATAACGTTGTTAAATTCTGTTACACTGACTAAGTGTTCCTATTACTCTAAGGAACGAATGGTGTTACTATGAGAGTGAATGATGTTAACCTACGATACAAATCTAGTTGGTCTCATAATCAGTGTGTTACAGCGACACATTGTAGCTGTTACTTTAACGATTAAATGATGTTACTCTAAGTGATGAATGATGGTATTTTCATAATGGTGGCTAAACAACGCTGTTTTCATCAGTTACTCTGACGCATTATATATGTTACTTCAAGGAACGAATGTTGTTACTTTGGTAATGAATAGTTCTAACCTAAGAAAGAAGATTGTTAACCTGCATTACAAAGTTGGTTTCATCATCAGGAATTGGGGTTCTTACCCTAGCAAAAAAATATGTGTTACTCTAACGCATTGTAGCTGTTACTTTAACGAACAAATCATGCTACTATAAGGAATGGTTGTGGTTAATATAAGAATGAATGGTAAACAACGCTAATATCCTCAGTTACTTTTATGCATTATATATATCTGTTACTTTAAGGAACGAATGGTGTTACTCCAATACATCTGAGATGTTACTCTAACCAGCAACATATGTATTAAATAAATATAGAGTTAACTGCAACGTTGTACATCATTATGTGTAAAAAATATGTAAAAAATCAGTTATCATGTAAACCCACAAAAAAAACAACTTCGAATCCGCAAGGCAGCGCGTAAATTTTATAAAATTCCATCGCCTCATCGATTGTTCCGAATACTTGCCCCATATACGGAGTGAATGCCTCACCCACATCTCTGCACCATTCTTGTGCATTCGCTTCTTTGTCAATGCTACCTGCAAAAAAATAAACAACGTTACGCCCATGGAACATATGTGTTACTATAACTCATAAGTTGTGTTACTCTAACTCGTAAAGCAAGTTATTTCAACATCAGCGCCAAAAACCTTTTTCAATGTTCAGTGTGTGTCACTCTAATTAAAATAAGGTGTTACTGTAACTTAGAACGTATGTTACTTCAACGCTGTGCCTGCTTAATCTATGATTAATCAAATCTTAAAACCATTGATATGAATCTATGATTAATCAAATGAATAAAATTCTACCTTTTCCAGTGTTGTCCTGTGCATTCGCATCTTTGCCAATTCCACCTGCACAAAATTAAACAACGTTACGCCCATGCAACCAATGTGTTACTTCAACTCATAAGTTGAGTTACTCTAACTCGTACAGTATGTTACTCTAACATCATCGTCAAAAATATTTTCTCAACGTTCAGTGTGTGTTACTCTAATTAAAATTAAGTGTTACTGTAACTTAGAACGTATGTTACTTCAACGCCGTGTCTGCTTCAATAGACAACAAAACAATAGTATCAGTGGAGATTACGGAAAACCTAAATAACAAACATAAAAATCTGGAATTTATACTAACAAGAGACCAATTAACCATTGATATGAATCTATGATGAATGAAACGACCATGAAAGCAATATCAACATGAAAATTGACGCAAAAGATGAACGCAAATTAAAGGAAATTATTCAAGATGATGAATAAAAATTGACGCAAAACATGAAAGCAATATCGAAACTCACCATTGTTATCCTCGATCAATTGCTTATCAACAGTTGAAGAAGATGTCGCGGTCATTGAATCCATAGTATCGGGATTTCGAGCTGTGGACATGACATAGGTCCACCCCGACACGGCCACGCGCGGGTTTGGGGAGGCGAATGAATCTCCATATGAGAATGGATCGAATTGAAATTTAAATCGAAGTGGAGTCGCCACCGAACTTTGTGGGAGTTCGGGCCCATTCGAACCCACTCTATGTCGTAGTGGTCCGTGTACAAAATACGGCCCATTTCCAATGTCAGAGTTTATTGGGTTCGTCCCTTTGCATTTGATACCGATACAGACATTATCGGATATCGTGTATTGAATGACTCTCGTGCGCCAACGGTTTCGGGCATCCGGAAACCGAGGTTCTGAGTAAGGGGTGAGGGTACGTGTTGGGAAGTTTACAAAGAACACCCAACCCCGCCCGCATTTAGCGGCCTCTACTAGGATATCGAATGACTTTCTAATACGCGTGCTAGTAGTTCGGTTAAATGATATGCAAACGTTGTTTTCCCTAAGCATGCGAGAAATTGAACGGGTTTCTAGGTCGATTTAATGCAACTAATTCTAAAGTCAAAGTTAAATTTAGCATGTGGGTTCATTTTAGTACAATAAAATAAACAAAATATATTGACAAGAAAGATAAGAAACTTGTTAGTAGCGGTATAACGATAATAACGGTTTGCGAATAATATAAAATAATATGGAATTATGTAAATAAGATGATGCATGATTTTGAAAAGTGATGTTTCACGTTATAGATTAGACACGTGTTGACATAAGTCATAAAAAAGGTATTACCAAAACTAGAAGACGGTATAGGACTCACGGTTTTGACGTGATAAAGGGCCACTCGACCGAGTCATTGGAGGACTCGACCGAGTGGACCTCTAGAAGAGCTTCTGTCCCGTTTTTTAGACCCTACTCGATCGAGTTATTGACGAACTCGACCGAGTACGCTGCCACTCGACCGAGTCATTGCGAGACTCGACCGAGTGGAGGTCAAAAAACCTTTCTGTCTCGGTTTTTGGGGTGCCACTCGACCGAGTGGGCTAGGCACTCGGTCGAGTGCCCCCTGTACGAACTAGGGTTCGCTTGCGATTTTGTTGTCGATTTCGAAATTGCTTTTGATTTTGCTAATTCGATGATTCTGCCGAATTGGGCATAAATATTATATAATTTATGCTCGATTCGGATTTTGATAAATCGCTAATTTGCCGAATCGGGTGTAAATATTATGGGATTTATACTCCATTCGTATGCATGATAATCGTCATATCCCATATTCGATTATTGAATCGATATGGAATATTAGAGTGAAAACTTGAAGAAAATAATATAAGTCATTTTAAATCAACTAAGACAACATAGATTTTCTCCGCGTTTATAGTGTCGTAATTCTAACGAATTATGTGACAACTATTTTAGCATCAACGAAAAAACGTGTTAGTTGAATTATTTGACTAAACCATTAGATTCGACATCCAATTGTTGAATTGGTATCGAATCTAATAGATCGACACTTTAAAAAAACTCGACTTGATTCCCTCCGCATCCCGACATCATAATTAATTCTTGCGAATTGTTTGATGTCGGATCCGCATCAAAGGGTTTCGACTCAACTTGAATAATAAAAATCGCGAATTAAGGAAAGGTTTTAGAAATCGGTGTATGCGATACGATAAAAATAAGATGAAAAGAAAAAAAACAACGACGACAACGACGTCGGACGGACGACGACATGCGCGAAAAAGAGAAAGAAGGGAAAAGAACGGGATTTTTTCGCACCCTCAACCTACATGTTCTTGTCTCGGACGGGACTCGTTAACTGTGGTTTGCACGTGAGTATCGAGATGTAAGTGGAGTTATGATGATTAGGGTTTGGATCCTAGATGCTAGGGTTAGGGTTTGAGATAGGATTAGTGTAGACTAAGGATGAATCAGGATTTTTTTAAGATGTGTGTAAAAGTGTGTGCATGGGGGTGCTTATATAGGCATTGGCCATGCACCCCGTCTAGGGTTACTCGACCGAGTAGCCCCCTGACTCGGTCGAGTGGCCCAAACAACCGCAGTCGGGCTCGTTACAAGGCCCACTCGATCGAGTGGAGCTGGCACTCGATCGAGTGGGTCAGCTGGAGCGAGAGGTCCGGGCTTCTTGGACCTCGAGTTGGATACTTGATGGGTTTTGTATTTGGGTCAGATTTTTGATTTTTATGTGGTTGTTTTTATGTGTTTCGGAAACGGCTTTGACCGGGGTTTGACCCAATCGCTAAAAGTTGGTTTTATTTCCGGTGTCGGTTTTGACCCAAATTAGTCTTGTTTGTTTGCAAACGACCCACTGGGCCTGAATTTGAGGTTTGTTTTGTGAGATTTTTACTCCGTGAATGCATAAGCCAGCAACTAATGGTTTCGAGCCCATATCCGAGCGCGTAGAAACACGTTTGCGTCCGATCATCATCGGGTGTTTTTTGGAAACTACTATAGACACCTGGCGGTCAAAATGTGGGTGTCTACAGAGCCCCCACTCTGACTGAGGCTTCACAAGGCGAGATTCAGAGTAGCTACCAAGCCGATTAAGACCTGGTAGACTTCCGATCGGGTCGTTTATAGTCTGTTAGACTCGCGTGAAGGGCTCGCCAGCCATAAGATAGAAATCATACCTGAGCTGATGATGATAACTCCGTGGGGAATTTGGACTTGTCATGTAAGTCTCGGGTGTGCCTGTATGTGAGGCCCATCCCTTGAAAATGCCGCTTTGGGCCTTCCGCTAGGAAGATATGTGAGTTGCACGGGCTTGCTTTTGAAGCCTTGAGTCACACCTGTATAAGTCACATAAGATTTGCATGCAACACGTAGGTAGAAAATATGACTCGCGCTGGGGAAAATGTTTTTTGAATTTTTAAATTTTTGAAATTTTTGACTTTTTTGAATTTTTTGAAGTTTTTGAAATTTTGAATTTTTTTGAAATTTTTGACCCCTAAGAAATTTAGGAAAGTTCGGGTTGACTGAATCCGTGCTAGTATTGAGACTAGGCTTGTATGTTTAACCTTTGTTCGAATTAGGAAACTTTTGTGGTAAGAAGATATGGAAAGAGGATTGTAGGCCTTGATGCTATATATACCCCTCCCTTGCTTCAATTTTATTCACAACTTCCTCATAATTCATCCCTTCTCAAAAACAAAGTCTCTTTATTTCCTTCAAGAATTTTAACCATGGGAATCGATCGATTGACCGTGATGCTGCAAGAATGGTCCCGACGCTTTAGGGACACGGATAGGGTGGCTCTCAATCAGACGGGTATCACTCAGCTGTATACATTCCGCCAGATGCAGGTTGATCGTTATTTCCTCGATGCGTGTTTGTCCTACTGGGATGACATATATCATGTCTTTGCTTTTCCTCGAGGAGAAATCTGCCCTCTACCCGAGGAGATTGCTGCTGTTGGAGGATGGAACCCGATACTTCGTCATGCCGTCCCGTATTCGGTCTACGACCCAAGGAGAAAACTTCGAGAATTTTTAGGACTTTCCCATGATGAAGTGTCTCGAATGGCCGGAGGTGACAACACAGTTTCTTTAATTGATCTGGCTGAGAAATTTATGAACCCGCATGATGTCCGGGTCAGACTGATTCATAGCCGTAGGGCTTTCTCTTTTTGTATGCTCCATATTTATGCTTTTGAAGGTCACATGGATTTGCTGTCGTGCATGGGCGACGTTCGTCTCTTTATCGTGGCTGACCTGATGGAGCCGGAGCACAGTCCAGCTTGGCTTATCACGGGTGAAATCATCCAAGGCTTGGACAATCGCAAGACAGATTCATCGGTCCGTCTAACCGGAAGCACGCGCTTATTGCAGGTATATTACCTCGAATTTTCCTGATTTTTCCCGATTTCTCGATTTTGATTTTTTTGCAATTTTTTCTACTGCAGTGGGCACTCGATCGAGTGCCCTCGTAAAAAGCCTTCTGTTTTTCTTTCAGAGGTGCCACTCGATCGAGTGACCCCTAGGCACTCGATCGAGTGCCCTTAGGCGGACGCCTATTTTGTCTCGGAAACTCATATTTTTGTTTCCTTTTTCAGATTGGCTATACGAGAGGTTATCGGTGATAGATCCTCCCCTTGACTCGAGCAATTACCGTCATAATCAGGTGATGACAAGGAGACTGGCTATTGATTTTTCTCGCCAGATCACTCAAAAGTATTGGGATGAGGTGTTGTCCTTTCACGGTGGTCCGTTGATCTGATGGGTAGTACCGTGGTGGCCCATCTATGTTTGGACAGGTTTGGACCCGAGGGATAGGGCTCGTTACCAAATAATCTTGTCTTTCCGCCAGACGATCCATCTTTATCCCGACCGCATACTAAGGCAGTATGGTTGGACTCAAAGAATCCCGGAGGTTGAGGCAGTTGTGAGTGATCCTACCCAACTGACTGATGTGATGTGTGATACTTGGATGCAAAGATGGTATACCCGGCATACTTGGCCTATTCCCAAATCTCGCCACTCAATCTGGGTTTCAGACTCCTATGTGAAGTGGACTAAAGCAGGTGATGCCAAAGCCCGAGCTGCTCTGAAGGTTGATGAGGCTTTTGACCTGTTGCGAAGGGAGCAAGTTAAAGACAATAGGGGCTTTTTCGACGAAGGAGACACTCCGGCTACTCTGGTCCGTCTAATGTCAGGTCAGAGAAAGAAGAGTAAGACACAAGCTGAAGGGCCTAGTGCTAGAGGTGCGCGGGGGAAAGTGAGCCCCCAGACTGACGTGGAAAGGAGACTTGGCCCAAGATTAGCAGTACAGGACCGACTTGGCCCGCGAGACAGGCTACCCGAGCACGTACGGGCTCGACTTGGGCCGGTGACAATAGCAGAAGACCCGTTGTCGAAGAAACGGGTTCGAGCTAAGGAGGTTCCCCTCGTGATTCAGGAACGCTCGCCCCCGCCCCAGCGACCTCGGGCTCCACGCGACCCAAAGGACAAAGGGAAGGGCAAGATGCATGAATATTAGTCTCCTTTGTTTTATTATTTAAATATTATTACTATTTTTGCGGTGTGATTTTTTTTTTTTGTCGTTTCCGGCGTTTTTTTTGTGAAATTCCTGAGTTTATCGGGATTTTAATAAAAGACATATTATTGAATATCGTTCCCGTCTTTTCGTTATTGCAGTGGTTGTACCCTTTTGAGGGGTTGCCTACGTATCCACAATTAGCGGAATCAAACCAAACATAGTTCAAAAATTGATTTTTGCAATTTTTTGAAATACATCAAGACTATTAGTTCGAGATGCGCGACAATAGAATAGTTAATTCTAACTTATTGACTTGCTTATAATTTTTGAAAATTTATAAAAGACAAATTTTTATAAACTTTTTGCAAATGACATTGAGATAGGGTTTATGGGTAGTAGCGCTTCAGCTGGTCCAAGTTGGTCGGGTTGACGAACTCGTTCCCGTCCAGATCTGTCAGCATCACCGCTCCTCCTGATAGGACCTTCTTCAGTAAATATGGCTCAGCCCAATTGGGTTTGAATTTTCCTCTTGGGTCAACCGGTAGTAAGGCACGAACCGATTTTAGGACTAGGTCCCCTTCTTTGATGTTTCTGGGCATAACTCTTTTATTCAAAGTCCGTTGGATCCTCTTTTGATATATTTGGATATTGTCGAAGGCCCGGGATCGCCGTTCGTCTAGAAGGACTAGCGATTCATATCGGGCTTGGATCCAATCTACTTCCGGCACTTGGCTCTCGAGTGAAATCCTGAGGGATGGCACTTCTAACTCGACCGGTTGGACCGCCTCCATTCCGTATGTCAGATAATATGGAGTCGCTCCGGTCGCGGTGCGAATTGACGTCCGATACCCCCATAAGGCAAAAGGTATTTTGTCGGGCCAGTCCCGATAATTCTCAGCCATCTTTTTAAGTATGGTGACAATTATTTTATTAGCCGCGTCTACCGCTCCATTTGTTTGGGGACGGTAGGGTGAAGATGTATGCCTCTGAATTTTGTATTTTGCTAGCAATGCAGCGGTTTCAGCTTGGAAGTGGGTCCCGTGATCACTGATAAACTCGTGTGGGATCCCGTATCGGCATATGATCTTATTCTGGATAAATTTGGCCACATGCTTGGCGTTCAAGATGCGATATGACTCGGCTTCGACCCATTTGGTGAAATAGTCGATAGCTACCAAAATGAAGCAATGACCTCCCGTCCCGGAAGGGTGCACCTTGCCAATTATATCAATACCCCATGTCGAAAATGGCCATGGTGATGTCATGGTATATAATAGGGAAGATGGCATATGTTGCACGTTGGCAAAGATCTGACAGTTATGACAGTGCTTGACATATAACTGACAGTCCGTTTCCATGGTGTTCCAATAATACCCGAGCCTCATCATTTTCCGGGCTAACATATGGGCATTCATATGTGGGCCATTTTCACCATCGTGTACTTCGGCCATAACCTTTTCGACCTGTATTTTATCGATACACAGGAGGAGAGCCCCCTGTGTCGTCTTTTTGTATAACTGCCCGTCGTCCGTACGAACACATTGGGTCGCCAATCTTCGCAAGGCCTTCTTGGCCCGGTTCTCAGTTTCTGGGGGATACTCTCCCGTTGTCAAGTAGGTTAGGGCAGCCTGATACCAAGGTTTTGGGTCGGTTATCTGGATATCTTGGATGGCGTGGATATAGGCCGGCTCGGACCGTCTTTCAACGCAGATTGGCATGCTAGTTAGATGCTCCGGGATATTTAGCAGGGAAGCTAATTTGGAAAGTGCATCTGCGAACTGATTTTCTTCCCGAGGTAGGTAGATATATTCCACCTTCTGGAATTGTCTCTCTAGAACCCGTACTCGTGCTTGGTAAGCCACGAGATCGGCGTTCCGAGTTTTCCATTTTTGGAGCGCTTGATTGATGACCAGTGATGAGTCACCGTGGACCCGGAGATTCGTTACTCCTAAATCAGCGGCGGCTTGCAACCCTTGAATGCATGCTTCATATTCGGCTGCGTTATTGGTCACATCAAAGTCCAGTTTAATGGATAACGGGGTATGCTCCCCTTGTGGCGAGATTAACAGAATTCCGACCCCAAATCCTCGGAAGTTGGATGTTCCATCAAAATACAAATCCCATGTTTCGGTGTCGGTATGGAATATGTCTTCGTCAGGAAAGGCCCAAGTATCGGTGTGTCCCTCCTCAAATATTGGACTATTGGCGAGGAATTTTGTCCCTACCCGGCCCTTGATGGCTTTTAATGGTACAAATTTGAGGTCAAACTCTGCGAGCATCAAAGTCCATCTGGACATTCGACCGTTAAGGATGGGCTTCTCGAACAAGTACTTGATAGGATCCATTTTGGATAAAACATGTACTTCGTGGCTAAGCATGTAGTGTCGGAGCTTTTTAGTGGCCCAAACCAGAGTTAGGCACGTCTTTTCGAGCATTGTGTACTTGCACTCGTATTCTAGGAACTTCTTACTGATGTAGTAAATAGCCCGTTCTTCTGAATCAACTGTCTGGGCTAGCATAGCCCCCATGGCTGTCTCGGTCGTTGTTAGGTATAACGACAAATGTAGGCCGGGTTGAGGTAGCATTAATACCGGCGGAGCAGACAGGATCTCCTTGATTTTATCAAAAGCTATTTGACATTTGTCGTCCCACAGTACCCGTTCTCCTATCTTCAGTTTTTTGAAAATGAGCTCGCATACCATGGTTAGCTTTGAGATGAATCGGCTGATGTATTGAACTTTCCCGAGGAACCCCCTTATTTCTTTTTCGGTTTTGGGTGGCTGCATCTCGGTGATGGCCTTGATTTTAGCTGGGTCGACCTCGATGCCGTATTGGCTAACGATATGGCCCAGTAATTTGCCCGATGTTACCCCGAAACTGCATTTCTGAGGGTTCAGTCTGATATTGTATTTACGCAGCCTAGTGAAGAACTTTCTTAGGGCCGTGATGTGCCCGCTTCGGTCTTTGGACTTGACGATCATGTCGTCCACATAAATAAGGTGGTCTTACTCATATCGTGTAATAAGGTGGTGGCGGTCCGTTGATAAGTGGCCCCGGCGTTGATAAGCCCAAACGGCATAACGGTGTAACAGTAAGTACCCTAAGGTATAATGAAGGTGGTCTTACTCATATCCTCTTCTGCCATTTTGATCTGATTGTATCCGGCATACCCGTCCATGAATGATATAAGGGCATGATAGGCCGTGTTATCCACCAGTATGTCGATGTGTGGTAACGGAAAATCGTCTTTTGGGCTGGCCTTGTTAAGGTCCCAGAAGTCCACACATACCCGCACCTTGCCGTCCTTCTTGGGTACCGGCACGATGTTCGCGACCAAGTCTGGATATTCAGACACTTGTATAAAGCCCGCTTTGAATTGTTTGTCTACTTCCTCTTTGACTTTGAGAGACCATTCGGGCTTCATTCTTCGGAGCTTCTGTTTTACCGGCTTACACCCATCTTTGATGGGTATACGGTGCTCAGCTATTTCCCGATCTATTCTCGGCATGTCCTTGTAGGACCGTGCGAAGACGTCTTTGAACTCTTGGAGGAGATCTGCGAATTGTTTTCTCTCCTCGGGATCAAAAGATAGGCCCAACTTAAGCATCTGGGGCTCTAAAGTGGTTCCCACGTTGATGAACTCGGTTTCTTCAATTACCGAATCTCGGGATTCCCTTTGTTCGAGCTGCTCAATCAGATGCGGAGAAAGGGGTACCTGTTCGTCGGGTTTCTCAATGTCATTGCATATAAAATTTTTTAAATTGGAAGAATTTTGGAAATAAGACAGGTCGTAAGCAGAACGGTTTTCGTTATTATTATTAATAGTAAATTTTGAGAATAGCTCGAATAGAGTGGCCATCTGATCGTTGGTCAGTGGCGGGATAGGGAGTGCTCTCGGGACAGGCCCCGAGACTCCAGTGGCTAAGGGGAGAGGGGTTACAGATTGGACTCTAGCACCAGACCCTCTAGACTCGGACTCTGACTCCGACTCAGACTCGGACTCGGTATTCGGCATGTCTCCCTCGCCGGTGGTTAGCTTGTAGACTCGTCCTTGGCTGTTGGTCCACTTGATGGTCTTCCTCCAGGCCCTTTTCCCGGCATTTGCACCAACTTCGGAGATCAACTTCGTTGGATCAAACCGGTTGCTGCGGAGGATCAGGTTGACCAGATCATCCTTTGGGGCAGGGACGACCTTGTCTTCCCCGAATAGGAGCCCTAGCACGGGTTCGGAGTTGTTCTCGCCTTCCCTGAACTCAGTTTGAACAAGGGTGAATATATCATCGGGGATGAAATTGCATTCCCGAGCCGTTTTGGTCTCGGGATATGTGATAGCGGGTTGGTAAAGGCCCACTTGGATTGCCCCAAATACTGGAGTGACAAACCTAATTATATTTGCCCGATCCGCATTTTCCGGGCTCAAAGTATACCCCAAACTGAATCGAGACCTTCGTTGTTTAGGACCTCGATAACCTTCCCAGCCGGGAGATGTGGCCTCCAAGTGGCTCCCGGTAGGTAACCCAAGTTTTGTAGCATCGTGTTGATGCTAGTAGTGAAGTAGGGCCTGAAGAGATATTCCTCCTCAATCATTCCCACGAAGTCGAATCCCCGTGGTTCGGCCTGACTCGTGGCGTTGCAGCTAGCCACGGTCATTGGGGTTGCCTCCAGTGTGATGACACCGTCCTGGAGTGGCATCTTGACTTTTCTGTGGAGGGTAGAGGATACGGCCTTGACTGCATGGATCAACTTTCCGCCGCGCTGGCCAAGATCGAGACCCAATTGACGGCTATCCGGACCGACCAAACCACTCTGGCCACCCGTCTGACGGCCGTGGAGAAAGGTACTCCCACTGGATCTGAGCCCACTGGGCCCATAGCCGAGTTAATCGGCGCTGTTCGCAAGCTTGAAGAGTAGGTCCACTTGTCGACAAACACCACCTCTGGGGGCTACCCCGGAGAATGCTCACAGTCACAGGATCAACATTCTAACTATTCTAGCCCTTTGATCAAGACATCATTGGGAATGCACCTAGCCTACACCATCGCTATGACTAGTTACACACAAAGCCCTAATAAACTAGGCACCATAATATATCCTTCAATCCACTGAACTACGGCTTGGTTTGATTTCACCGCACGTGAATACGTAGGCAGCCTTTCAACGGAGGCACAACCACCCACATTGACACATATTCAAAAAGCACCACGACACTGTCATGTTCTCAACAGCTAGCTTTGTCGTCCTGGGGGCTTCTCCTAAGCAGAAGTTCTCCATCCACTCACATAATCCAAATACTTTCAAAATCTAGCCTCCTTTCTATAGTGTGTCCTAGTACTCGGCCCAATCGAAGACGAGAATCTGTCAGGGACTCGAAACAACACCTACCTTGGGAATATACCTGTAAACATGACATAGGTCCACCCCGACGCGGCCACGCGCGGGTTTGGGGAGGCGAATGAATCTCCATGAGATGGTCAAATGGAAATTTAAATCGAAGTAGGAGTCGCCACCGAATTTTGTGGTTATTCGGAACCGTTCGAGCCCACTCTATGTCGTAGTGGGCCGTATACAAAATACGGCCCATTTCCGATGTCAGAGTTTATTGGGCTCGTCCCTTTGCATATCGATACCGACGCCGACTGGGCGGTTAATCGTATATTGAATGACTCTCGTTGCCAATGGTTTCGGACATCCGGAAACCATGGTTCTGAGTAAGGGGTGAGGGTACGTGTTGGGAAGTTCACTAAGAACACCCAACCCCGCCCGCACTTAGCGGCCTTTACTAAGATATCGTTCGTTTTTTGTGTACACGGGTTAGTTCGACGGTTGAATGATATGCAAACATTATTTTCCTAAACATGTGAGAAAAATAAATAAGTGGGTTGCTAAGTCGTTTAATGCATACTAAACTAATAACGTCAAAGTTATTTTAGCATGTGAGTTCGTTTTAGTCTAATAAAACGATAAAAACAAATAAAAAGCTACAAACACGAGAAAACGAGTTAGTAACGATGAATAAATTGAATAAAGATATGAATAAATAATATGCATGACTCGAAAAAGTTTTAATGTCACGTGATGGATTAACACGTGTTGACCGTGGTCGAAAAAAGAGTGTTTATTGAAATATGTCGCGAAAGTCGCATTTTAATATAAGGTTCGAAAAGAATTAAAAATAGAAAAGCGAAGAAACGAAAAAAATAAGGACTCGGCCGAGCAGGCTGTGGCGCGAGTCGCCTGACAGGCGCGCGACTCGCGTGACAGCCTGTTCGGGTTTTTTTTTGTTTTGTTCGAAAAAATCGTTAATTCTTATAAATCGCGTACAAATATGGATTAATTTATACTCGATTCATATTTTCGATATTCGTCGTATTCGATATTCGATTATGAAATCGATATCGAATAGTCGGAATGATTTTATAAAAAAGTTTTGAAAAACTCGTTTTGAATGAAAATAAATAAAGAATTTTGAACGAAAAAAATGTTAATTTTCTCCGCGTTAAAAATCATCGAATTTTTTAAAAAAGTAGTGATTTTATTAGCATCAACGAAAATTAATTTAATTTAGTTCTCGTTAGATATGATATTCGATTAGAGAATCGATATCATATCTTAAGAACGTTATAAAAAATTTTATTATCGAAAATAAATAAAAATATGATGCGACAAACGACCCATATTAATAATGCGAAACGATCGATGCAAAATAAAAAAAAACGGACGAAAAGAGGGGAGAAAGACGTGAGAGAGAGAGAGAGAAAGGAGAAGAATCGGGTTGATTTACACCCTCAACCTACATGCTTTATTTTCTCGGTATGGAGCTCGTCGGACGGTGGCTTAGGCACGGGAGCGTCGAGATGATGCGGGTGAGTTAAGGTGGTGCTGATTTGTGTGTGAGGAACGTCGGGTTTGGCCGGATGAGACGGTTTCGTCGGGACGTCGGGATTTGCTCTGTATTGATGTCGAGGATGACGGATGTATATATTTTGGCTGCTGAAAAATTGTTGTATGGAAATTGTGTATCGTGTATGGAATCGTGTATCATGAGGTCCTATTTATAGGAGTCAAGGTAGCCTTGCTTGTGTGGCAAGAAACCGGTTTGGATAGGAAATACGAGAGTTCGTAAGGGAATAAACTTCTCGTTTCTTGGTGAAGAAGCCAAGTATTCGGCTGGTTGGGGAGTGTTGGCCGAGTATTTGGCTGTCTCGGCCGAGTATTTGGAGCTCGGTCGATGTCTGATTCGGTTTACGGATAGAATTCCTACTTGAGATCGAATTCTATCCTTAAACGGATTTGTTTAATATTATTTGAAGCTGATTTTTTGGTGTTTGAGTCCGAATCAGCCGTGTAGTGTCACGGCCAGCTCGTGTGACTCGGGAAAAAATATCTTTGACCGGGTTTGACTCGGTCGCTAAAAGACGGTTTTACCCCTGGTGTCGGAATCGACCCAAATTAGTCTTATTTGACTCGAAACGACCTACTGGGCCTAGATTTGAGGTCCGTTTTGTAAGATTTGTACTCCGTAATAAGCCTAAACCAAATGTCCATGATTTCGAGCCCATATCCGAGTCTATTAAAGCATGTTTGCGTCCTATCATCATCGGGTGTTTGGCGGGACCTACTATAGACACCTGGCGGTCAAAATGTGGGTGTCTACAGAGCCCCCACTCTGACTGAGGCTTGGACAAGGCGAAAGTCATAGTAGCTACCAGGCCAATCGAGGATTAAGACCTGGCAGACTTCCGATCAGGTCGTTTAGAGTCCATTAGACTTGCGTGAAGGGTTCGCCAGCCATAAGATAGAAATCATACCTGGATAGATGTCAACAACGGTGCGGGGACTTTCTACTAAAAAAGTCTTGGGTTTGTCTGTTTACAGACAATCTCCATCTTGAAATTGCATGGGAGTTTGCCTTGGAGGCTATGGGTGTACCGCTTACTGATACGTCCCATCTTTGAATTGCGCGGGAGCCTCTATTAGAAGCTGCGGATGTACCTCTTACTGATACATCTGATTCCTCAGCGAAAATGTTGCTTGAATTTTCACTGAGAACTTTGATAATTCTCCGGGAGTCTTGGGATACCTGTCTGTTTTGCATGCAACATACAAATAAAACATCGACTCGTGCTGGGGAAGAAAATGATTTTTGGTCGATTTTTAAAAAAAAAAAACCGAATTTTTTTTGAAAATGGCGGAAATTTTGAAAAATTTGGAAGAAAAGGAATGTTTGGGATGACTTGATTCCTGATCAGATTCTGACACGGACTCCTAGAATCCTCTAATTAGGCCTGTATGCCGACAGACTCGATTCTGGATGCGAGAGGATGAGTTGACAGATACAACTTGGACTCTCTAAGGGTTAGACCGTGACTCGGTAGGGGATGGGCCACCTAAGATGACAAGACTCTTAAGTTGCACTATTCCGTAGCCTAGGCGAGTGGCAACATGGTCGAATCCTCAGAATGAGACTGTTTCCGTACGACAGGGCTTTGTGGTAGCAACGCCGTAGACTGGTGTTCTTTTGAATTTTTTTTTTGGGTTTCGGGGCATATTCCCCAAAGTAGGTATTGCTTCGAGTCCTGATAGATTCTCGTCTTCGACTGAGCCGAGTACTAGGAGACACTATAGAAAGGAGGCTAGTTTTTGAAAGTCTTTGGATTATGTGAGTGAATGGAGAACTTCTACCTAAGAGAAGCCCCCGGGACGACAAAGCTAGCTGCTGAGAACATGACAGTGTCGTGACCGGAATGATGGTGCTTTTGAATGAGTGTCAATGTGGGTGGTTGTGCCTCTTTTGAAAGGCTGCCTACGTATTCACGTGTTGTGAAATCAAACCAAGCCGTAGTTCAGTGTTGAAAAATGTATTATGGTGCCTAGTTTATTAGGGCTTTGTGTGTAACTAGCCATAACAATGATGTAGGCTAGGTGCATTCCCAATAATGTCTTGACCAAAGGGCTAGAATAGTTAGGATGTTGATCCTGTGACTGTGAGCATTTTCCGGGGTAGCCCCCAGAGGTGGTGTGAACTATTTGGGCATGTTCTATGCCGACCGCAAGTTGAATTCCCGTGTTTGGGGCTGGTAACTGGTTTAGATGTTTTTTTGGAAATGTGGTGCTAGGAAGTAAGCGGCTTTGATGATTCGAAATCTGGAGCTCAATTTTGTGGAGCTAAGGCTTCGAGGGTAAGGTATTGTAATGTGGTAGAAAAGGGGGAAGTCGAGTAATAATGACTCGAACTTCGATAGGGGTAGGTTTGATAATGCGGGATCTGATTTCCATGTCTGGCCCTAATGGTTAGGGTATCCTATGGAGCTTGAATCCTCGAAATTTCGGGCTGTCTCTAGCCTAGGTCTCGAGAAGGTTTTGAGGGTTGTAATGTGGGAAGGCTAAATATGGTGTTAGCTGACCAGCTTGATTGTTACTCCCCTATTGGATGGTATTGATAATTTTGAATTTGACCGTACCCCGGTCAAAGGATTTTTACTTGAGTTGACCGTTGACCACGGTCATGGGTATTTGATTTTTTTGATTGACCTCTTAGCCCCGGTCATGGGTTTTTTGAATTTTTGCTGGTTGACCTCTTAGCCCCAGTCATGGTTTTTTTTTTGAATGTTGGTTGACCTCTCAGCCCCGGTCATGGGTTTCTTGAATGTTGGTTGACCTCTCAGCCCCGGTCATAGGTTTTTTGAATTTTGGTTGACCTCTCAGCCCCGGTCATGGGTTTTTTGAATTTTGGTTGACCTCTCAGCCCCGGTCATGGGTTTTTTGAATTTTGGTTGGACTAACACCAAAGGTAGGGATCGGTTGATCTTATTGGATGGGTGTTTGTTGTGGGAAATGGGCTTGCCTCCCATCTTGGACCCAAACTAGGAGAATTCCCAGATTTGTCATAGGATTCGATATGCTCCTGCTAAGGGTGGTTATGTGGCTTTCTATGTCAGACATGGAACAGGTAAAAGGAAAACACGGGTCTCAGTGTCCTGCAGTCGTTATAGATGTGCCTATAATAGTCACGTGCATGTGCTCACAGTGTATGACGGTGTTCATCATGTTCTCGGAAACACATAAGGAAATATATGAGAAAATGGAAAAGCCGATTTTATTGAAATGTGAAAAGAGGACAGAATGCAAATGACTCTGACTTTGACAGAAAATAGTGATCCTAGACTCAGACTCAGACTAGGACTTAAACTAAATCTAGACTCTCGGATAATGTCGTCAGTAGTCTTCGGCCTCTAAGGACTCAAGTGGATGTCCAGTAGAAACTTCACCCAGATCTTCATTGTGTCGAAGATCATCTTCAATCCTAGTGCCCATTTCGGTAAGCACTGCAAAGTTGGAAATGCCGGCATACCTAAGATGGATGCGCTAGGAAGGTAGGAGGTTGTTGATGAACGTCTCCACTAGTGTCTTCTCGTTGGGCTTGTCTACCAACTTCACACTCTCGGCCCTCCACCTTTGAAGGTACTTAGTGAAACCTTCCTTGGGCTCTTGGGCCATGACTTCTAAAGTACGCATCGTGGTCTGGATCTCGGTATTATCGGCATAATTCCGAGCGAATTCCGTCGCCACGTCATCCCAAGTTTTGTACTTCTTGGAGTCAAGCCTGTAGTACCAGGCTTTCGGGTGCTTCTCGAGGGAGGAAGCAAACAGGTGCTTGAACATGGTTGATTTCACTCCTTTGATGGCCATGAATTCTTTAAAAGCCCGGATATGTAATACCGGGTCTTCAGTCCCGTCGAACATTGGTAGGCCCGTCAGGTTAAGGTTAGCGGGCAGCTCGTCGGTCAAAGGTGAATAGGAACGAGCATTTTCCGTATGGATTGAATTGTTGGTCGACAGGTGGACCTGCTCTTGCAGTTTGAGGGCTGCGCTAGTCAGTTCGGCTAAAGGCCCATGAGCTTCATCTCCGTCCTTGGGCTTGTCCTGTTCGATGGCGCTAACCCGGGTAACAATGGCGATCTGATCACCCCTAATTCGGTCAAGTTGCTCTTGGATCTTGGCCAACGAAGTGTTCAGTTGATCAATAGCGTCCTTAGTCATGGTTCGGGTGTGAGGTGGCCTGTCTGTAAGAACACCGTGTAATCAGAATCGGACCCAGATCGAAAGGTGCATCCCGAGAAAAACGACTAGACCCGGAAACGGACTAAAAACCGACTCCTAGACGGGTGACTCATGGACGGTGGGTTTTCTTTAGGATTTCGGCATAGTGGGCCTAGTCTCGTTCGAAGAAAGACCTACGTGTGAGCTTAATCCCCAGACTTTGGACTCGATTGTGTAAGTGGGCTTCCCTTTGTAGGAGTTTGTCCTACGTAGGTGGGTCGTGCCTTGGCTAATAAGGCGGACTTGGGATGGGGTGGAAACCCGTGATGTAAGATCGACGGAGTTTCGACGCTATAGACTCTAACTACTTATGACAAGACTCGACACTGCTAAATACGGGAAGTCCTAAGAAGAAGAAGGTTTGAAAAGAGGATTTGAATTTGAAAACCGAGCAAAGTCGGGTTGGACAGCCCGATCTTTTTTGAAAATCGGAAAAAAGGTTTATCGGGCCGAGATTTTTGAATTTTTTTTTTGAAATGGTTCGGACAGCATACCGGCTAGAAAATAGGTTATTTTGAGTCAAAATCATAAGTCCTAAATTCGGTAGCTTTCCGGGTTTGGCAAAATGGACAGTTTTCGAAAAAGATGCAAGTTTTTTTGAAAACGACGGTTTTTGAAAAGACGAGACATGGATCAAGTAGCACGTAGTCACGGAAACAGTATAATGACGCCATGTATGCTCTTAGTCTAAGTCTCGGTCAGTCTAATAGGGTCTATACCAACAACGATGGCTTTCTCGTATTGAGGACGGACTCCCTAAGCCGAGTTGGTCTTAGGACATGCCGCAAAACCTAGACGAGTTCCACCATCGATGTCTTTAGCGCACCCATGTAGGAATGCACCGTGGTATAGTGGGACGTCGGTCACAAGTAACCGGCCCGGGAAAGATTGGGTTATGCATGGCCCATTGAACTAAAACGTGTACATTACTATTCGAACGATTTCTTTTCGAGTCTCACCCTAGGGATGCCGATGGTAAGTGACTCATCAGTTGATCCCCAACGGAGTCGCCAAATGGTGGACATGACATAGGTCCACCCCGACGCGGCCACGCGCGGGTTTGGGGAGGCGAATGAATCTCCATGAGATGGTCAAATGGAAATTTAAATCGAAGTAGGAGTCGCCACCGAATTTTATGGTTATTCGGAACCGTTCGAGCCCACTCTATGTCGTAGTGGGCCGTATACAAAATACGGCCCATTTCCGATGTCAGAGTTTATTGGGCTCGTCCCTTTGCATATCGATACCGATGCCGACTGGGCGGTTAATCGTATATTGAATGACTCTCGTTGCCAATGGTTTCGGACATCCGGAAACCATGGTTCTGAGTAAGGGGTGAGGGTACGTGTTGGGAAGTTCACTAAGAACACCCAACCCCGCCCGCACTTAGCGGCCTTTACTAAGATATCGTTCGTTTTTTGTGTACACGGGTTAGTTCGACGGTTGAATGATATGCAAACATTATTTTCCTAAACATGTGAGAAAAATAAATAAGTGGGTTGCTAAGTCGTTTAATGCATATTAAACTAATAACGTCAAAGTTATTTTAGCATGTGAGTTCGTTTTAGTCTAATAAAACGATAAAAACAAATAAAAAGCTACAAACACGAGTAAACGAGTTAGTAACGATGAATAAATTGAATAAAGATATGAATAAATAATATGCATGACTCGAAAAAGTTTTAATGTCACGTGATGGATTAACACGTGTTGACCGTGGTCGAAAAAAGAGTGTTTATTGAAATATGTCGCGAAAGTCGCATTTTAATATAAGGTTCGAAAAGAATTAAAAATAGAAAAGCGAAGAAACGAAAAAAAATAAGGACTCGGCCGAGCAGGCTGTGGCGCGAGTCGCCTGACAGGCGCGCGACTCGCGTGACAGCCTGTTCGGGTTTTTTTTTGTTTTGTTCGAAAAAATCGTTAATTCTTATAAATCGCGTACAAATATGGATTAATTTATACTCGATTCATATTTTCTATATTCGTCGTATTCGATATTCAATTATGAAATCGATATCGAATAGTCGGAATGATTTTATAAAAAAGTTTTGAAAAACTCGTTTTGAATGAAAATAAATAAAGAATTTTGAACGAAAAAAATGTTAATTTTCTCCGCGTTAAAAATCATCGAATTTTTAAAAAAAGTAGTGATTTTATTAGCATCAACGAAAATTAATTTAATTTAGTTCTCGTTAGATATGATATTCGATTAGAGAATCGATATCATATCTTAAGAACGTTATAAAAAATTTTATTATCGAAAATAAATAAAAATATGATGCGACAAACGACCCATATTAATAATGCGAAACGATCGATGCAAAATAAAAAAAAACGGACGAAAAGAGGGGAGAAAGACGTGAGAGAGAGAGAGAAAGGAGAAGAATCGGGTTGATTTACACCCTCAACCTACATGCTTTATTTTCTCGGTATGGAGCTCGTCGGACGGTGGCTTAGGCACGGGAGCGTCGAGATGATGCGGGTGAGTTAAGGTGGTGCTGATTTGTGTGTGAGGAACGTCGGGTTTGGCCGGATGAGACGGTTTCGTCGGGACGTCGGGATTTGCTCTGTATTGATGTCGAGGATGACGGATGTATATATTTTGGCTGCTGAAAAATTGTTGTATGGAAATTGTGTATCGTGTATGAAATCGTGTATCATGAGGTCCTATTTATAGGAGTCAAGGTAGCCTTGCTTGTGTGGCAAGAAACCGGTTTGGATAGGAAATACGAGAGTTCGTAAGGGAATAAACTTCTCGTTTCTTGGTGAAGAAGCCAAGTATTCGGCTGGTTGGGGAGTGTTGGCCGAGTATTTGGCTGTCTCGGCCGAGTATTTGGAGCTCGGTCGATGTCTGATTCGGTTTCCGGATAAAATTCCTACTTGAGATCGAATTCTATCCTTAAACGGATTTGTTTAATATTATTTGAAGCTGATTTTTTGGTGTTTGAGTCCGAATCAGCCGTGTAGTGTCACGGCCAGCTCGTGTGACTCGGGAAAAAATATCTTTGACCGGGTTTGACTCGGTCGATAAAAACGGTTTTACCCCTGGTGTCGGAATCGACCCAAATTAGTCTTATTTGACTCGAAACGACCTACTGGGCCTGGATTTGTGGTCTCTTTTGTAAGATTTGTACTCCGTAATAAGCCTAAACCAAATGTCCATGATTTCGAGCCCATATCCGAGTCTATTAAAGCATGTTTGCGTCCTATCATCATCGGGTGTTTGGCGGGACCTACTATAGACACCTGGCGGTCAAAATGTGGGTGTCTACAATACCCCAAAACCAAAAAAAAAAATCCAAAAGAACAGCAGTCTACGGCATTGCTACTACAAAGCCCTGTCGTACGGAAACAGTCTTCTAACATATCTATCTCATTTCGATGTTCGACCGTGTTGCCGCTCGCCTAGCCTACGGAATAACGCAACTTAAGAGTCTTGTTAAGTGGCCTACCCCCCTACCGAGTCACGGTCCAACCCTTAGAGAGTCCAAGTCGTGTCTGTCAACTCGTCCGGTCACGTCCAGAGTCGAGTCTATCGGTAGTAGACCTGCTCAAATGTGGGCTCGGGCCGGACACGGGCCGGGCTAAAAGATAAAAAGTTGCCCTTTAACATCAAAGCGGGTGGGTCGGGCCTAACTAACGGGCCTAGATTACTTGCCCTTACCCGTCCGTTTATGCAAAATCGGGCGGCCCGCGGGCTATCGGGCCAATTATTGAGTGAATGAAAAAACTATCAAACAAATAAAGATAGGCAGTAATTACGTAAATATTTAAAAAAAGTACAACATAGTTGAATTGTTTCTTACCTAACAAAATACAAGAAAAAAAAAGTATTTGATAAATGAACAAAAATTGGTGATAAGATCAGACTATTAGATTATTATGAGAATTTGAGAATAGCGAGAGTTGCCTAATTTTTCTTGAGAATTCAAAGGTATTTTCGATATATCATACTATTATCAAGTGTATGTGTCTTGATTAGAGCATAGATTAATTATTTTCTTTTGTATTATAATGAATATACATTTTTCATTTCCTATATAATTATAAGTTGTAGAATGTATATAATATTTTAGCGGGCCGGGCGGGTTGGCCCGTTTCAAAATATTAGTGTCCATGCCCGGCCCGTTTGTTGTATCGGGTCGGGCTTGTCCGGCCCATTTAACAATTCGGGCCGAGATTTCCTGTCCAAACCCGCTAAAATTTCGGGCCGGACGGGTCGGGCTATTCGGACGGTACGGCCCATGATCAGCTCTAATCGGTAGGCCTCTCTCTTCAAATTCTTACTTCAAAACTTGCAAAACTTAGCCATTTGAGAAAATTCTTTTCGACAATGTCAAATTTCAGTCTATTTTAAACTACAAATTTCTTTTATACCCCTTTCGATTTTGAAAACCTATCTCCTAGCACGTGAGTTGCTTTCAGGACTTCGATTTCAAAATGAAACAAAAACCATTTTCCCCAGCGCAAGTCAGTCTATAGATGCTAACTGCATTTCCTGTATGCTATCTTGCTATCTGCTATATTTGCTATTTCTGCCTATATATCTAACATTTCAGGTACCAGCTTGTGCTTCCCAAAGGAACATCAAGTTTTTTTACTTCCCTAGCGTGAGTCGGTGTTTCGCCTAAATGTTACATACAAACTGCTATGTGTCAGCATACAGGTACACCCAAGACTCCAGAAGGAATCTCCTCACTAAAACTCCCCAGCAGAAAGCTCCAGGTGGCATTTCTGCTAAGGAAACACGGGATGTGTCTGCAAACGGGCACACCCAAAGCTTCTTAGGCAAGCTCCCGCGCAGCTCCAAGATGGGATGTGTCTGCAAACGGGCACACCCAATGCTTCTTAGGCAAGTCCCCACGGAACTATTAGCATCAACTTAGGTATGATTTCTATCTTATGGCTGACGAGCCCTTTTACGCAAGTCTAATGGACTATAAACGACCCGATCGGAAGTCTGCCAAGTCTTAATCCTGGGTTGGCCTGGTAGCTACACTGACTTTCGCCTTGTCCAAGCCTCAGTCAGAGTGGGGGCTCTGTAGACACCCACATTTTGACCGCCAGGTGTCTATAGCAGTTTCCGAAGAACACCCGATGATGATCGGACGCGAACATGGCTTAATACACTCGATTTTCGGACTCGGAATCAATAGTAGTTGGCAGGAGCTTTTAGCGGAGTAAAAATCTCACCAAACCGACCTCAAATTCAGGGCCAATGGGTCGTTTCCAGTCAAATGAGACTAATTTGGGTCAAAACCGTCACCAAGGGCAAAACCATCTTTTAGCAACCGAGTCAAACCCCGGTCAAAGCCATTCCCGAGCCAAAAATATCTGACGCGACATTCGAGAAGCCAATTCGAAGTCGGATTCCTTACAAAAGTCAGCTACAAAAAGGATTAAACAACTCGTTAGAGATAAAACTCGATCTCTAATAGGAATTCCCACCCGGCTAGACCCACTCGATCGAGTGGACTCTTAAAATCAGCCAAAACCGGATTTCCCTATGTAAAACCGGAATCCTATTCCAAACCGTGTGTTTTCTTCCCCTGCAAGCAACCTTCTCCCATCAAAAGACGAAATCCTGTTTCCTCTCAGATTGTTGCTTTTCCTATCCGAACCAGGAGTTTCTTCCTATCTAAGCCAGGAAACCTCTCCTATAAATACACCCTCTTACACAACACAATTGGGAGGATTCACACATCAATTCATTCATACATCCAACACCTCGACATCCAAATACTAACCCGAAATTCTAGGCAATTTTAGGCAAATCATATACAAACCCGAGAGCAAAACTCGCCAAATCCCCTCCCTAACCATACACACCATAACTCACCTATATACATCTTAACGCTCCCGCGCCAAGGCCGCTACTACGAGTCCGTTTTCAAGATAATTAAGCATGTAGGTTGAGGGTGTTACAAAATCTCGACTTCTCCCTTTTCTTCTCCTTTTCTCGTTCGTCCGTGTCTTTTTACGGGTCGTTGTCGCGTCTTTTTTTATTTCTTTTCTCATTCCTAATATCGATATTATCGTACTATTTTCAGTAAAGCGTCGTCCCTAGGATTCGATATCGACTCTATAGTCGAATATCGGATCTAAAGGAATTAATCAAAAAAAACAATTTCTAAAAACATCTTTTTTTTTACAATCACTCTAAGTATTGGATTTCGATTTCGTAGTCGAATATCAAATATTTATGAGTTTTGAAAGTTTTAAGTCAGGTATAAATTGTGCCATATTTTTACACGACTTAGCAAAATCATCGGTTTTCAAAAATTAAAAGCAATTTCAAAACTTGCAAATCGAGTCACCACTCGAACAGGAGGCACTCGATCGAGTGCCATAGCCACTCGATCGAGTGACACTCCAAAAGTCGGGCAGAAGCTTCTTTCAAGGGATACTCAACCGAGTCCTTCCATGACTCGGCCTAGTAGCCCCAATTACGCCTACATCAACGCGTCTTGCACGCTATAAATCTCGACAAACCTTTTTCAAGCGATTTCGGTCAACACGTGTCAAGTCTATCACGTGAATCTAGTCCTTTCAAAACCGCGCCGTGTCGTGTTTATTTCGTCTAACTCGTTTGCTTCTTTATCGCGATTGTGGTATTGTATCGTTGGTTGCATTGTAATTCCGGGTGGTATGCCGCTCGTATATTGTAATCTGTTATCGCTTTTATTTCGTTGTTTATTTTATTGTACTAAAATGAACATCGCATGCTAAAACAACTTTGACGTTAGCTTAGATGCATTAAACGACGTAGCAAAACATATTTCACATGCCTAGTCAAAACGCTCTTTGCATATCATTCAACCATCATACTAACGCGCGTACACGAACAACGAACGATATCTTAGTAAAGGCCGCTAAGTACGGGCGAGGTTGGGTGTTCTTTGTGAACTTCCCAACACGTACCCTCACCCCTTACTCAGAACCGTGGTTTCCGAATGTCCGAAACCGTTGGCATACGAGAGTCATTCAATACACGGTATCCGATAATGTCGGTATCGGTATCGCAATGCAAAGGGACGAACCCAATAAACTCTGAAATCGGAATGGGCCGTATTTTGTACACGGCCCACTATGACATAGAGTGGGTTCGAACGGGTCCGAATTCCCACAAAATTCGGTGGCGACTCCAACTTCGATTTAAATTTCAATCCGAGATCCATGTCACACGAGATTCATTCGCCGCCCCAAACCCGCGCGTGGCCGCGTCGGGGTGGACCTATGTCATGTCCACAGATATAGTTTTATTAAGTTTCTTATTAAACGAATGTATATATCAATGTAATTATATCAACTAACCCGTGCAGCGCACGAGTTTTAATCTAGTTAATATAGGGTTAAGAAATTTGCAAAGGGTAAAGAAGTAAAAAAAAAAACCAATCCGCTAACTCAATATGCTGCTATATTGCAAAACGACATATTGGACCTCAATATACCATTACAAAATGTCATTTACCAAATACTATAATCAACATATTTTTTTGGTCAAAAATGACAAATATGACAAAGGTTCCCAATAAGCCGTTTTTTTTACGGATATACCAAACGCTCTCCTTAGTCTCTTGCGAGATCATGACCGTCTCACGTGAATTTTTTTTGTGAAAATAAATAAAACACTGCTCATACAAAAATTATAAAAAAAAAACCCGACTTTTCCTCTTGTATATCTCGATTTGTCAGGATTTTGTCTGCAATCGCCAATTCGCAATCGGTCCTCGATCCTCTATCATCGCTCGGTAAAACCCTCTCTGCTACATCTTAATTACTGATTTTGTTGATGACTTGATCTATTGTTTATACTAAAATTGGGCATAAAATTGAATTGTAAAGTTAGGGTTTTTTAGTTTTCTCTGTATACTTAAAAGATAAGTTTGGGATAAAGTTATGGAATTGAAGAAGATGAGTATTCTTGTGGCCGTTGTGGGTGAATTATCCGTGTACATGTTTTTTCATGGTTATATACTCCTTTATCAGTGATGAGGCATTTAACATATAAGAAAATCCGGCTATGTGACGGATTTTCGATGGAATACCTTTGTTAACGCTTGGCTTCTAAGATGAATTCTACTGAATTAATGGTTCATTTTTAACCATCCTTCCAATAATGATTAAAGTTGGCATCTTTAGCGATATTCTGTTTCCTCGGAGACCCTTTTCACGAAGTTTGATAGGGTGCTTGAAGCATTAAGGCCGGTGTGGCTGCAATAAGATTTTTTTTTTTTTTTTTTTTTTTTTGCCATTTGATTATTCGATTATGTTATTTAGGTTGTACTTCCATGGATATATACCTGTATCATTGGCGATGAGGATTTTAACATATAAGAACATTCGACTCTGTGACTGACAGTAATTCGCAAAATTGAAGACTTCTTTAGTTTTGTAAGGCTGTTGTGACTTGTGGTGCTGCCTGCCAGTCTGCTTAATACTCGAGTACTCTGCTGACTCTGCTCACTGCCATTTGCCTCATTCTATCATCATTTACTCATTTGTCATTTTGTAAAGTACTTTGCTAGGTTGCTTTATTTGTCATTGTATTTTCCACTTGCCTAGTTGCCTTCTTATTTTGTTTTACGAGTACTTGTATGTCATATACTCCATTACTCCTAATGTGATTGTTATTTATACTCATTTGTTTGTCACTTGGTCTTACTTGCGACATATCCTTCATAACATTAAAACGGGTAAAATATATCCAACTAGTAAGGAAATGTCAAAAATCTTTTGTTACAACCTAGGCACATGAGTTTGTCTTAGGCTAAATCTTTGACCCGTCATATACCCATCGTAAACAAGAATTTGTCATTGTTTGTTTGCTAGTTTGCTTGCTTTGTCCAATATCAAGACGTGAAGTCGTACTTTTTTTTTATTTAATTAATAAAAATGGTGCAAATTTATCAATAGCATTTTATTACCCCACACTCTTTAGAGTAGCGCTTTATTTTGTACTCCGTATTATTTAAAGAACATTTTTTTATTGATTACGTTTTAATTCTTTTGATCATTTTCGCACCCCCTCACCCAAATCTTGGCCTCGCCACTGCAGGGCCACCATGACGACCCAACCCAGACCAATGACGGGGGTCCAAGTGGGTCGTGTCCGGGTCATAAAACACGGCATAAACCCGGCTCAGAAAGAGATCGGGAAAGGGAAAGGGGCGGTGGTGTACTGGATGTTTAGGGATCAAAGGATGAGGGACAACTGGGCATTAATCCACGCTGTTGATGAGGCCAATAAGATGGATGTTCCGATAGCCATTGCGTTTAATTTATTTGATGAGTTCAAGGGCGCCAAAGCCAGACAATTGGGATTCATGTTAAGATCCTTGAAACTTTTACAATCCACCTTGCAACACGTCCTCCATATCCCATTCTTTCTTTTTAAGGTAATTTTGATTAATATTGCTACACCCATACTCCCTCCTTGAATTTATCAAAATTAATCATCGTAAGGGCCAGTGGCGGACCCAGAAATTTATCAATGGGGGTGCACACTTCAATTTTTATTTATTTATTTATTTAAAATTTTGCGATTAACTAAAATATAATGGGGGGTCTAAATTTGCAAGAAAAGAAAAGTAAAATTAAAATTCAATTAAAATTTAAAAAGTCGAGGAACTACAATAGGAATTATAGTTGTATTAACCACGAAATAAATTAACGTTTATACAAAATCTAAACTTAGCATCGAAAGGAACTCGAAACCAACATCTAAACTACAAATTTGGAAATCGATAATTGAGAATGGTGATTTTAAATTGGGGTTCTGAAACTTAGAGAGTCAGTGGATATTTGTTCGGGTGTGGTAGTTGTGAGATATAGTATTTCAGAAGGGACTAGGTATGTTGTAGTTAGTTAGTTGTAACTACGAGCTATTGACAGTTTAAGAAAAAATGAAAACACATTTGAAAAGTAGGCAGTAGGGCTTTTGGAATTAGATGGAAAAAAATTAAATAAAAAGCGTAACCGGCAGGGATCGAACCCATACCACCTCCACCAATGGTCTCACTCGCTACCAGTGCGCCACTTACTTACCCCTGTCACTTTACCGCGCTCAATTTGTATAAGTTCTTTACTGGCAGTATTTCTTTAAACACACAGGGTGCGCACGAAGGGTGCTATGCGCACCCCTGAATCCGCCCCTGGTAAGGGCTAAATTGGGTGCTCCGTGATTTGAATTTGTTAATGGAGATTATTTTGCGATAAATTTTAAGGCAAGAATTAGTACGGAGTATTTTGTATTCGTACCACTGAGGAACTAGGGCTAGCTGGGATGGTTTACGCAGTAAATTTGTTTTTTCTGGTAACGTAAGCAAAGTAATAAATCGAAATGATTTTTGCGCCAATGTACATGTTTGTCCTTATTACAGTACATTTTTTCTATTGGGAATAAAAATTGAGAAAGGTTGTCAAATGAATTTCAAGACCTTTTTTTTTGGCCTATGAAACTTGCAGGGAGATGTTGTGGAGACATTACCCAAATTTCTGATAGAATGTGGAGCTTCCCTTTTGGTTACTGACTTCTCGCCATTAAGGGAAGTTCGTAAATATAAAGAGGAGCTGTGTATGATAGTTGGCGATTCAGTGGCTATACATGAGGTTGATGCTCACAATGTGGTGCCTCTCTGGGAAGCATCACACAAGGTTGAGTATGGAGCAAGGACTATTAGAAGTAAAATAAATAAGTTGCTTCCAACTTATCTGATTGATTTCCCAATATTGCATCCTCCAAATCGAATATGGCCTTCTTTGCCTCTGCCTATTGATTGGGACGCTTTAATTGAAGACCATGTTAAGTAAGATTTATTTTATTTGAAGCTAGCTAGTTGTGATACCGTTTACATTATTTTTGCATCTGTATATCACAAACTAAACTTTGCCAATTGGCCTGTCCATTTCTTCCAAGATAACTACGGTACCTCAAAATTCAAAAATTTATATGAGATTATCTGACACTACGAGTCAATTGGCCCGCCTAAACTCAATAACGAATACAAGCCTACAAGGACATGGGTATGTAAGCCTCTTTGATATCGGGAACTGAAGATATGCATGATCTATTAGGTGGTGTTAGGAGCTACTAGATGACCTTATAAATGTGATTTTTTTGGTCAATAAGTGCTGAAATTGTGACTGTTTTTGTTAGAAAGGGGGCAGAAGTGCCAGAAATTGATTGGTGTGAACCTGGTGAAACCGCTGCCCTAGAAGTCTTAAAGGGATGTAAACGTGGGTTCCTGACAAAGAGATTGAAAGATTATGCTACTGCAAGGAACAACCCAATGAAACCAGGAGCATTGTCTGGCCTCTCACCATACCTACATTTTGGCCAAATATCCGCACAAAGATGTGCCTTTGAGGCCCGTCAAGTGCGGAAACTTTCTCCGGAGGTTTGTCTTTGCAAAACTTTACTCACTTTATTTCGCCAATATGTTTCTATTACTTTAGGGAACAATATTTCTGGGAGGAGAAATATATGCTTCTTATTTAAGGACATCTTTCTGAAACAACTAAAATCGGAAAGCAAGAAGATCATAGTGACATGGAGGGAGTATTTAAATTAGTACTTCCTCTAGCCATCTATTATCTTCCCATTTGATTATTTTATACTCTCTTAAATGAATATAAAGTGGAAGCTAATAAATGGTTGGAGAAAGTATTATCAAACCTATTTACTTGATCCGTGCTCCACTCGAAATATCACATATCGATATTTCATGATCCGATCGAAATCGAATTGAATTACCTTGCCAGGTTTATTAAATTGATGATAACACTGTCGAGAGTTTTAACCCCCTATTAGAATTAAATGGGATGGCTATTTTATTATATTTTGAGGAACCCTCGTCGGTTATGAATTTATAGATTATAAATGAAGTGATGTAGGAGCAAGTGAGCAACAACGTTGCTTGGGAAACTATCAATCCAGACTCGTCTAACTGTTTACCAAGGTGTAATATGTGCTAGAGCACTTGCCACCTTATTAAATGTTCAATTAGCCTTAGACCAAACAACCAACTCAAAGTAAACACAAATTTCAAAAATGTCTTCACAATGTGATAAATATCATTACGTCCTTTTGGATGCTGCATTATGCGTTGATTGGCATTTTCTACGATCACATTCTCTTGCAGTTCTTTGTAACCGTGAGAGTTTTAGCTAGCATGGGTCCACCACCTCCTTTCTTTGGTCTGCCACTACCAGACACCATTGTTCCTCTTCTTCTGTTTGTCTCTACAAACTACACCTAACTTCATTCCTACTCTTTATAATGCACGGATCTTGAGCACACCCTTCCACACCTTATTCCACCTTATTCAACTTGTCATCTTCTGACTTGAGTCTCTCCTTCTCCTTTATCTCCGTCAAATGTTCTTACTCGACGTAGTCATGGTGTTTGACCCTCAGCTGCCAAAAGACGAAGGTGTTGCCATTATAAATGTTGATCTTGTTCCTTGGGCACCCATAGAAACCCGTCAGGCACCTACTATTTACACATTAATGTCTTTGTAATGAACTGTTGCGAATCTTAAAAAGCATTCGATTTCCTTCCTCCAAAGCATCACTAGACCTCTTGAATGACCCACGCTATCTACTTCCCCACCCTTTTACCCATCAATATGATCTTGCTCTTTTTTCGTATCACTGCTGCTAAGCTTAGTATCACACAAAAAAGATGATGGTCGGGGTCTCTCTTCGTATGATTCCAAAGGATTGCCTAATCCTGTGCAGCAAAGTTTCATCTCACCCAATGGGGTTGAGTGTTCTCAACCTCTAAGGCCCTAACTGTTTAATTTTTAGCATTAAATGTTATCTAAATAATGTGTTACTGAAGGCAGCTGATTGTTTCTTGGAGGAACTAATCGTACGCAGAGAACTTGCTGATAACTTCTGCTATTATCAACCTCATTATGACTCATTAATGGGGGCATGGGATTGGGCTCGCAAGACACTGATGGATCATGCTTTGGACAAAAGAGAACATCTTTACACGTTAGTTACACAAAACATTTGACTAAAAATCCATGGTTCCCAATGGCTTGGTAAAATATCTATTCCTTATTTGTGTGATATCTCGTAGGAAGGAGCAGTTGGAGAAGGCACAGACTGCGGATCCTGTAAGAAAAGCTTGATCTAGTCGAAAGAACCCATCCCAACTTTGTATTCATAAGATTTTTGACTCATTTCCGATTTTCAATGTGAGTTATAACTTGTAATTTGCAGTTGTGGAATGCTTCCCAAATGGAGATGGTCACTTTTGGCAAAATGCATGGTTTTATGCGGCAAGTAACTCTTGAATAACTGAACATTTATATAATTAATCAAACTATTCATTTGGATGTATATCCTTGTAAACTATTCCATTGAACATAGATCCTTTAACCTCAACATATTCAATTTTGGTTGGATTTAACATGTATGGATGACATTCAGATGCATTTAATGAACGTACGTATATCCTTGTGCAGTATGTACTGGGCTAAAAAGATTCTCGAGTGGACGAGTGGACCTGAAAAAGCACTTGAAATCGCGATCTACTTAAATGATAAGGTAGTTTGGTTCTTTCTATTTACATGTTCACGAATGATGAAAAGGTACTGTTGATATGTAAATAATCCTGCATAATTCTGTATGTCCGCTCTTAAAATGTAGTATGAAATAGATGGGAGGGATCCAAGTGGGTACGTTGGTTGCATGTGGTCTATCTGTGGAGTTCATGATCAGGTTTGCTTGAACCCCTACCTCTTGGTTTTTAGATATCATGGCACCATTACCAATTTACTACCACCACAAGTGTGGATATTTTCCAGCTGCTGTTTCCACAGAAAATGATGAGGTCGGACATTTATGCAGGGTTGGAAGGAGAGGCCAGTTTTTGGCAAAATTCGATACATGAACTATGCTGGCTGTAAAAGAAAATTTGATGTCGATGGGTATATCACGTACATCAAGAAGTTAGTAGGTGAAACCAAGAAAAGGAAGGCGACCAATCAATTATATAGGAATGAGATAGATTGCTTTGCCAACTTCAACTATAGCTGACCGGTTTTCAGACTACAATTTCCCTATGATCCAAATTTCTGTGCGTCATGTCACCGACTCAGCCGTTGGCAGAATATTTTCTCACTCGAGTTCTCTTAATTCCTTTGGGTTATTTCCGTACAGTACTACAATGTATGGAATTAGTAAGAAGGGGGGGATACGATTTATGTATTGTGGTTACTGGTCAACAATGTAGACTTAAACCGGAAATATTTTGTGAAGTAAATCAGATAGTATATTATAGCATAAAAGTTTTGGGATAGGTCGACCTAATAAGTAGCGAGAGTTTGATAGGACCGTCCTATGGTTGATAGAGACTCGAGAGATCCTATCTTATGCCTACTACCGACCTTAGTTGACTATTCTTTGAATTCCGACAGCCTATTACCGACCTTAGTTGACTATTCTTTGAATTCCGACAACTCCGCTGAGACCATCTTGTTGAGCTTGAACCTAGTCTCTTTTATTGTAGTACTCCCTCCGTTCCAATGAATTGTTTGCCTTTGATTTTGGCACGGGAAAGAGATTCAATTAGGATGTGACGTGTGGAGACAAGGTTCAAATTACATATGAAAAACATTCCTGAAATAAAAAGACACAATTCAATGAGACGTCCCAATATGGAAAAAGCAAATAATTCATTGGGACGGAGGGAGTATTTGTTACTGTTTTCCTTTATCGTTAGTTTAGTTAGTTTAGATATCTCAACCCAAACCGAATTTCGTTGACTAAAACTTTTAACTAGACAAAGACTTTTTATTTAGCTCACCGTCCATGTTTATTCGATACCCGACTTACTCTAGCTACCCGGTTACTCCCTCCGTTCAAGTCGGACCTACCCATATGATTATGCACAAGTTTTAAGAAAATGTTTGTTTATTATTAAAGTTATAAATAAATATGAGATTTTCTGTATGGTGCGCCTACGTTTTTAGCTTTTCTATATGGCATCCATACACTTTTATAATCACATGGTACCCATCACTTTTAGTGTATTATGTCTATATCCTTAATGACGTCTTCCGTCTTTTTTTTGCTTCCTTTTTTCATTAATTGTGTTGCTTATAAAAAAAAGGAGGTGTAAGATTAACATAAACCAAAACATAGTTAAAGCAATCAAACTAACGAAAAGAGGAAGTCAAAGAAGACGGAAAACATTATTAAGGGTATGGAGACATAATACATTAAGGGGGTGTTTGGTTGATCAAATTTGGGTATAAGGTATGGGGTTAGATGATTCCAAACCCATACTATGTGTTTGTTTGCGAAAAAAATGATTTTCATACCCATACCTCAAACCATGAGTTATGGCTATCCCATACCCAACCCCCTCCTTGGATATGAGATTGATACCTATGGGAATCAATTTAACAAAAAAATGGTACTTGTTTGAAATGTTATGAAAAAATATATTTAATTAAAGCATAACATACATGAAATTAGTTAAATTATTTAAAAATAAATATTTTAAATTGCTTTTTTGGAAGATTATTGACACTAGTTAAGTATTAACTCGATACCAACTAAATCGAAACAAACACAAGGTATGAGGAATCAAGTTCCAACCCCATACCACCTTGATATGATTTCTCATTCCGAATCCATACCTATGCACGAAACAAACGCCCCCTAAAAGTGATGGGTACCATGTGATTATAAAAGTGCAGGGGTACCATATAGAAAAGCTAAAAACACGGGGTACCATGTAGAAAATCTCAAAAAATATTTGTTTAATATTAAATGTATGGTAGATAGTGACATTTATGTAAATATGTAAGATTTAAAGTACTTGTTTATTATTAAAACAATGACTAAAATAGAAATGAGTAGATTACATTCAAAAAAAGAATATGGGTATGTTTGACTTGAACGGAGGGAGTAGTAAAGTTAGGTTTTTGTTTGATTGTGCGTATTCGCAACAAATTCCTACGTCAAAATGGCGCCGTTGTCGGGGATGGTATTTTTTTAGATATTAATCTTAATTTGGTTTTATTTTAAAACAAAAAAGAGAAAAAGAAAACTTCACGTTAGACGTTGTGTGATTTTTGTTTTATTATTCTTATTCTTATTATTTTAATTACGGAGTATTATTTTTTCTTTTTCTTGAGTGTTGTATATATTTCTCCTCTTCCTCATCTCACTATGCCTACTCTAACTGACCATAGTACACCGAAACATGAGATGTTTGCTTCACCTATTAACCTTGGAAACATGGAGGGTCTTGACTTCGATGTTGGCTTGGCGTTTATTGAGTTGGTGGAGTAGAATGCCTTTCACGGTTTTGAGTGAGGATGTGTATAAACTTCTAAAGACCCTCCTAACACCTTTTTTCTCCTGGGAACCATTAGCTCTAGCCATCCTTCGGAACTATTTCCTTTCTGCTAAAACTACCAAGTTTAGACAAGATATTCTTAACTTTCGACAGGGTAACTTTCGACAAGATATTCCTATTGAGAGCTTGTTCCCATCATGGCACCCCACTTTGGCTTACCACATTGACAGTCTTTGATAACTTGCTTCCTTCTCATAGAGATTTGATACTTGTTGCATCCAACTGGAAATTCTATGATTTGGAAGTGGAGAAGCACTTGCTTTGATTGCGAAAATAGTCAGTGGCCATGACCATCATATCGAGAATTTGTGAGAGGTCCACAACCTAGAGATGACCCACATGTTCCTTCTTTGTTAAGCGAGGGGGTCGATTCCTATTCTCTTAGTGATGTGTATGATGCTAGTGTATGCCATGTTTCTCCAAGCTATGTCAATGTGAATGTTATGCATGATATTCCATATTCCCAATCCTTGTAAACATAATTGATGATGAAGATGATGATTGTGTGTATAATGTTCAATCTCACCATGTTGACGTTGAAAGTAGGATTTCTCGTTAGGTAATTTTTTTGAGAATCCCGTGTTTGAGAATATAATTAATGTTGAAATGATGCATAATCCTCTCTTTGATTTCATGGTAGTAGAGGAGGTTAGTGATGATAATGATGCTCTCCTTGATTCCTGACACTTTAACACTTCTTAAGAATCTGTGCTTTATGATACTTGGTATTGTGATGGTTTCTTTGAGAAACTTGTATTAGAGAAGTTTGTTGAGGATGAATCTCTTTCACCCATTGATTATCTTGACCTTATTTCTCTTAGCCCTTGATTTGAGCTCATGATAAGTGAGGAGGTGTGGACAAGACATAGGTCCACCCCGACGCGGCCACGCGCGGGTTTGGGGAGGCAAATGAATCTCATGTGAAATGGTTCTCGGGTTGAAATTTAAATCGAAATGGAGTCGCCACCGAACTTTATGGGAGTTCGGATCCATTCGAACCCACTCTATATTTTGGGTGGATCGTGCACAAAGTAAGGCCCACTTCGATACTAGAGCTTGTGTAGTTCGTCCCTTGGCATTACGATACCGATGCCGACATTATCGGGTACTGTATATCGAATGACTCTCGTACGCCAACGGTTTCGGACATTCGGAAACCGAGGTCCTGAGTAAGGGGTGAAGGTACGTGTTGGGAAGCCCACAAAGGACACTCAACCCCGCCCGCACTTTAGCGGCCTCTACTAAGATATCGTTCGATGTTTTAATACGCGCGCTAGTAATTCGGTTGAATGTAATGCAAACAATGTTTTTGCTAAACATGTGAGGTATGTTTGATCTACGTCGTTTAATGCATCTTTGGATTATGTCGAGGTTGTATTTAGCATGCGAAGTTCGTTTTAGTACAATAAAACAAACAACGAAAATAAAGTTTAAAACAAAAGATTACAAAATACACGGTGTAGACACCCGCATTTTGCCTACTAGTGTCTATAGCAGTTCTCGACAAAACACCCGATGATGATTGGACGCAAACGTGACTTAGTATACTCGAATATGGGCTCGAAATCAATAATATCCGACGTGGACATTTAGCGGAGTACAAATATCTCAAAACCAACCTCAAATTCAGGCCCAGTGGGTCGTTCCGAGTAAAATAAGACTAATTTGGGCCAAAACCGACACCAAAAAAAAACCGTCTTTTGGCGACCGGGTCAAAACCCGGTCAAAGACGAATCCGTCCTCAAAAACAGCCTGAAGAGCTTCTAGAAACTTGCGCCCATACACAATTTTCAAAAAATCAAAAAAGTCAAACACTTCCTAATTTGGCTCGCCAACCCTATCCACTCGATCGAGTGGATTGACCTCACTCGATCGAGTGGAGCCAAAAAACCCGGAACAGACCCGTTTTCTAGGGCACTCGATCGAGTGCACTAGGGCTACTCGATCGAGTGACCCTAGGTCGTAGGGTATTCTCTATAAATACCCCATCAAACCCTTCACATTTTCAGTTTTGAAAACACTTAGAACATCCTACATTTTGCCTTCTTAAGTCCTACACTACACTACAGTACAACCTTTAGCAACCCTAATCAAAAACCGAGTCCTTGTCCCTCGTAAAACCGACAAATCCACCCATACACACACACACCATAACTTTACATCCTTCCTCCATACTCCCGCGTTCCCGTCGCTATTACGAGTCCATCGCCGAGGCCTTACTAAGCATGTATGTTGAGGGTGTCATAAACCCCGTCTCAATCTTTACTATCTCGAATTTTATATATACGTTTTCGTACTCTATATTGTAATCATATTAGTATACTAACACTAACACTTTTACAATTTTTGCATTTAAATTCTAGTTCTTTTTTATCGTTAATTTATATATCGTGTATATATATATAATAGTAAAAGTCCGGATCCTAACACGTTTGACTATGACGACCATCCAAAGTCCGTTTAATCCCTTTACGAGTCACGACGGAGGTGACACCCTTTCGAGAAGCGCCGCCCCAATGTACTCAAGGGCATAACGAGATCGTGGTCGCGCGTAGTTGAACGTGTAGGACTCCATTTCTAAGATTAGTATGAAATCCGTTGATGCGAAAATCGACATCACATAATCCGTTAGGATTAGTATCGATGTCGTGACGCGGAGGGCTACAATTTCGTCACTAATCAAAATTTTCAATCCCATAATAACACATTTTCATAAAATCCCGATGACGGTCTCATAATCGTATAGTACACGATTATGGTACCGAAAACCGAGTTGAATTTCAATAATGCAATATTTTTATTTAACTCGGTCAACCATCGACTTTAAACAAATAAAAAACGAAACGAGCCATGCCTCATACAGGGGGCACTCGACCGAGTGCCATGGGCCACTCGATCGAGTAGCACCCCAAAAACCGGGCAGTAGCCACCTTAAAGGCACACTCGATCGAGTCCAGGCCATGACTCGATCGAGTGGGGCCTGTAGCCCGAAGAAAACCGAGGACTTCAATGTATATTTCGAGCCTCGTCTTTTTTTACGACTTTAGTCGTCACGTGCAAAGTCAATCACGTGATTTTCTCTTTTCAAAACTCATGCATATCACCTCACTTTAACGACATTGATCGATGTCTTTCACATTTAGTCTTATATCGACGACTCTTTAGTCGTGTCCGATATATGGCTAATCTAGACGCCATTTTTCGATGTGATAAGTCGGGACAAGGCATTGAGATTCGGGATCGGGCTAGTATCACGCCTAGGTTCCATATCTCCGTCCTCCGTTTAATACACAATATAATGTGTATTTAATCGAAGTTCGTCCATCCACTTAATTTACGGTCTAGTTCGCATTTATTGTATACGGGTCCGTTTCTAATTATAATTTATTGCTTTCTTTGTGTATTCTATTTATTCTATTGTATTGTTTGTAATTTTTGTATTGGCCGGGTTGTATTTCCGCCCGTGTATTTTGTACGTATTTACGAGTTTTGTTTATTTTGATGTTTATCGCTTTATAAATGAACCTCGCATGCTAAACAACTCCGACAATAATTTAGATGCATTAAATGACGTAGTTAACACGAAATTCGCATGCTTAGCCGAAAACGCTGTTTGCATATCATTTAGTCATTTTACTAGCGCGCGTACACGAACACGAACGATGTCTTAGTAGAGGCCGCTAAGTGCGGGCGGGGTTGGGTGTCCTTAGTGGGCTTCCCAACACGTACCCTCATCCCTTACTCAGAACCTCGGTTTCTGGATGTCCGAAATCGTTGGCGCACGAGAGTCATTCTATACACGATAACTGGTGCAGATGGTATCGGTATTGCAATGCAAAGGGACGAGCCCCATAAGCTCTGAAATCGAAATGGGCCTACTTTGTGTACGATCCATGACGACATAGAGTGTGCTCGAATGGGTCCGAATTCCCATAAATTCGGCGGCGACTCCAACTTTGACTTAAATTTCGAACCCGAGAACAATCTTACCACGAGATTCATTCGCCTACCCAAACCCGCGCGTGGCCGCGTCGGGGTGGACCTACGTCATGTCCACAATTTGGCGACTCCGTTGGGGATACCTGATGTACCACTAGTCATCGGGGTTCCTAGGGTGAGACTAGAAGAGAAATCGTTCGTATATTAGTGTGTGCACATTAGTTTAATGATTCATGCATAACCCAAATTTGCCCGGGCCGGTTACTTGTGACCGACGTCCCACTATAACGCGGTGCATTCCTAAATGGGTGCGCTAAAGACTTCTATGGCCGAACTCGTATGAGTTTTGCGGCATGTCCTAAGACCAACTCGACTTAGGGAGTCCGTCCTGATTTACGAGAGAGCCATCGTTGTTGGTATAGACCCTATTTTGACCGACCGAGACTTATCGTAATGCATACATAAGCGTCGTTATAATGCTTGTTTGACTACGTGCTACTTGGTTTCCGTATCATTTTTCAAAAACCGTCATTTCAAAAAATGCATCTTTCCAAAAATACCAAAATTTGAAAAACCCGAAATACTGTCCGTTTCGGGACCCATCATTCCAAAATACCAAAATTTGAAAAACCCGAAATGCTGTCCGTTTCGGGACCCGTCTTTTCCAAATATCCAATTTTCAAAATTCGGAATGCCGTCGAAATTTAGGATTAACAATTTGACTCAAAATATCCTTTTCTTTAGTCGGCATGCTGCCCATTTTGACTCTCGAATTTCCGACACCATCTCGGTTTTCAAAATTTTCAAAATTTTAATCTCGGTTTTCGAAATTCCGTTTTCTATTTTTCAAACCTTCGGAAATTCGTTCATTCTGCATTCAATTTTCAAAATATCAAACATCCGACTTTCCAAATAAATCTTCCTTATTATAGGACCTACCGTCTATCCGTGTGTCGGGTCTTTGCATAGTATGTCGAAGGTTTATAGCGTCGAAACTCCGTCGATCTTACATCACGAGTTTCCTCCCTTTCCCGAGTCCGCCTTATTTGTCAAGGCACGACCAACCCGCGTAGGGCATACCCCTACAAAGGAAAGTTCGTCTATACACTCGAGTCAAAAAAGTCTGGGAAAAAGTCTCACATGGACCTTCCTTCGAACGGGACTAGGCCCACAAAGCCAAGTCCTAAGGAAGTCATACCACCTACGAGTCATCCGTCTAGGTGTCTTCCTCGAGTCTTTTTCACTTGGTCTTTTCTTTTTTTCGTCGCTCGGGATGTACTTTTTGATTCCAAGATCTGGGTTCGGTTTCTGATTACGCGGTGTTCTTACAGACAGGCCACCGTCCACCAGACACAGCCGCAAAATGGAAGCAACTTTGAACAATCTGAAGACCTCCGTGGACGCCATGGTCGTCAAACAGACCGACATTGAAGCCCAACTGACAGAAATGAGGGATGGTCAAGTGGCTATCATTGCTCGTATGGCTGCAGTAGAGCAAAGGACTCCTAATACCGAGGCTACTGGGTCTCTAGCTGAACTACTTAGTGTGGTGCACCGACTATAGGAACAAATTCACTTAGCTGGGAGTAACAACATCCATCGGGAAAATAGCCGTGAGTATGCCCCGGTGAATGACAAGCTGCCCCCAAACCTGAACCTCACTGGCCTACCGATGTTTGAGGGAACCGAAGACCCGTTACTACATGTACGGGCCTTCAAAGAATTCAGGGCCATCAAGGGAGTAGATTCTACAATGTTCAAGAATCTTTTTGCTGCGTCCCTTGAGAAGCACCCACGGGCCTGGTACTACAGGCTAGACCCAAAAAAATACCCTACTTGGGATGATGTGGCCACCGAGTTTGCTCGGAACTATGCTGACAACACCGAGATCCAAACTACAATGCGATCTTTGGAGGTTATGGCCCAAGAGCCAAAGGAAGGTTTTACAAAGTACCTTCAACGCTGGAGGGCCGAGAGCGTGAAACTGGTCGATAAGCCCAGTGAAAAGACTTTGGTGGAGGCTTTTGTCAAGAATCTCCTCCCCTCATACTGGGTTCATCTCCGGTACGCTGTCATACCCGATTTCACCACCCTTACTGAAATGGGTATGAGAATTGAAGACGACCTGAGACTGGAGGGCCTTACTAAGGCCTTTAGTAAAGGATACCATTCCACTACTAAGCCCCAAGCTGCAACCCGCAGCATTTTTGACGCGGTTAATCTACTAGATGCCCCGTCCAAGAAGAACACCCCACCTCGGGTTTTCACTGATATAGGTACCACCTATACGTATGCCTTACAAAGTTTATCCTCAAAGGGTCTAATCCAACCGATAGGCCCAACTCCTGAAGTTCCGGTCGAGCGACGCTCCTAGAACTACAATGCCCAAGCTTATTGCCAATACCACCGAGGCAATGGGCATGACACCGAAAAGTGTTGGAAGCTGAAGCACTTGATCCAGGACTTGATCGAGAGCGGTAAAATCCCGCTACCCGGAGATAAGCCAAGTAACAAGGAAAACCCTTTCAGCTCCCCTGCCATCTTTACCGGGGAGGTGATCGATTGCTCTCATCTTATCTCTCCATTTATCCCGCAAGTGAACGGGATTTGGTTTGACGACGAGGACGATGTCTACCTCGCTAAAGGGAAAACTGTCCCCATCACCTCCGAGGAGATTCGCAAGACCAAATCCCGAGTCTTAGCCAGTAACCACCTTGGTCGTCCCTATCAAGCCACTAGCTCTAGGGACACCCCAATCCCGACAACCGTCACTGAACCCCTCGGGACGGAAGTCACCTCTGAGGAGCCGACTGGTGAAACGGCTCTCGTGAAGCAACCGAAGAAGACTCGAGTTGACCTCACCATATGGCAACTCTTAGTTAGCTCATAGGAACATCGAGAAGCACTCACTAAGGCTCTCGATCAAATTAAGATTGACTCTTTGGTTACCCCTGCTGAAATGGTAGCCACGGTCCTGCCCCACTTGAAGGGCAAAACCAAGGAAGGAGGCCCGATGATCACTTTCTCAGAAGCCGACCTACCACCGTTCGGGGCATCCCATAACCTGGCCCTCTACATTACGGTGGTCTGCCGAGGGAAATACCTCCCAATGGCCCTAGTGGATGATGGGTCTACTGTGAATGTCCTTCCTTTAAGGACCGCCAAAGCCCTCGGCATTACCGAGGCCGATTATATTCCGACTGCTCAGACCATCCAAGCCTTTGATGGGAGTCCAAAGTCGGTAGCTGGGGCCATAAAACTGACCGTTATAACTGGCCCAATAGAAAAGGAGCTTGAATTCCAGGTGATCGATGTCACCTCATCCTTCAACATGCTCCTTGGGAGGCCGTGAATTCATGCGGTCAAAGCGGTGTTCTCCACCCTCCATCGAAAGATCAAGATGCCTTTGCTCGACAATGTCATTACTTTGGAGGCAACCCCAATGACTGTGGCTAGCTCTAACGCCACGGGCCGCACGGACCTCTGGGGGTTCGATTTTGTGGGGATGATCGAGGAAGAGTACCTTTTTAGACCCTACTTCACTACGAGTATCGACACGATGCTCCAAAACCTAGGGTACTTTCCGGGGGCTACCTCTCGACCCGATCTTCCAGTTGGGAAGATTATCGAGGTCCTTAAGGACGAAGACTCTCACTTCGGCCTTGGTTATGCCACCACTTCGGACAACGTCGTCCGAGCAGGAATCGAAAAGGCCTGCAACATCATTAAGGGTATCCACTTGAGCCCTTACAGCCCACGGTTAACCGACTACTTTGTCACACCGGTGTTTGGGGCTATTCAGGTTGGTCTATACCAACAAAATGCTGTGCACCTCGTGATGTGATTTGGAACGGACCTTGATCTCGTATCACAAGGGCACGAAACAAAGTTGCTGGTCACGACAAGAAACAAACAAAAATAGATAAAAGTAAAACAAAAGGGATAGTATGCTAAGTGAGATAGACCTATATCTCAACTAAGCGGGTCGCTATTCAAACACTCGATTGAATAAGCGGGAATTAGAACTCGAAAACGCGTCGAACTCTAAGACTCTTAATTGTAACTCGACAATTAAACTTAAACAAGCAAAAGCTTACAATTTTCTTTTTTTTTTATCTGCCATTTACAAACAAACTAAAGGCTATAAATAGCCATTAAGCACGAGAAGGGCAAGGCAAAAATCAGCCACCCAAGTCAAGCTTCTTAAATGCTAGAACAAAGAACTAGGAAATCAAATTACAAAGAACTAGAAAAATAAACTACAAAGAACTAGGATGACTAAAATCAGGCAACTACCAAGGACCAACACGTTACATTCATTGTACATTATGGGTACAATGCTCCATGTTTGCACGAGTGGTCTTGATTAAGCGGACTTGAAGATAGCAGCTCTTCTCCTCGGGAATTTATTGAAAGCTTTAAAGAAAATCGAGGCAAAGAAACAATTCCGTCAAAGAATTTAACAGCAGCGTTTTTCAATGCACAGTTGACTTGTTTGGTGCATAACTTCGTCAATACTTGTTCAATGAACCTTCACGAGTAGTCATTGGAAAGATAAGCTCGAAATCTATCTCCTGCATTTTGAATGACTACAAATTTCCAAGTATAACTCGAGATATGGACCGATCAAAACAACACTGCAAACTGAACTCGCATCATACTCTTCTTCTTTGAAAAAGAATTGTCCTCAATTCTTGTAACAAGTATCCCACCTGGATCAAATACAAAATTTGTTAGGATCAACACACCCTTACTCCAAATAGACACAAGTGTGGGTAATGTTGGTATTATGGCTCGACCACAAGCTCGACTCCTTTTAAAAAACGCGCAATTTTGTACGCTTGTGAAATCCATTTTGCTTGTTTTGAACATGGACGGATCACGTATCTTATATTGCTTCTCAAAATATTCCTTGAGCTCAATCCCTCTATTTTCGATGTTTGTTTTGGCCAAGATCAGAATTTTTTTCTTCATGCGCAACCCATTTGGCTCACAATGATCTTCATATTCATCGAAAATAGGAGGCAACGCCGGATCAAAAACAAAACATTCCTCGCTTGTATTTTCCAACGAGAAAATTACAGCCATGTTTTTTTTTTGAATAATACTCCGTGAACAGTTTTTTTTTTTTTTTTTTTTTTTTGAAAATAAATCGAACTTCAACAAGAACCACGAAACAATCAAAACCGATTAACCCTCGAACTACCCGTACGAGTTTAAACTTTGAATTCCAATCGCAATCAGAAATTCAACTAATAACTTGGCTTCGACACTCCTTGGACCGTCTTGATTTTAAGAAAAATCAAGAATTGTAGCTCTGATACTACTTATGATGTGATTTGGAACGGACCTTGATCTCGTATCACAAGGACACGAAACAAAGTTGCTGGTCACGACAAGAAACAAACAAAAATAGATAAAAGTAAAACAAAAGGGATAGTATGCTACGTGAGATAGACCTATATCTCAACTAAGCGGGTCGCTATTCAAACACTCGATTGAATAAGCGGGAATTAGAACTCGAAAACGCGTCGAACTCTAAGACTCTTAATTGTAACTCGACAATTAAAATTAAACAAGCAAAAGCTTACAATTTTCTTTTTTTTTTTATCTGCCATTTACAAACAAACTAAAGGCTATAAATAGCCATTAAGCACGAGAAGGGCAAGGAAAAAATCAGCCACCCAAGTCAAGCTTCTTAAATGCTAGAACAAAGAACTAGGAAATCAAATTACAAAGAACTAGAAAAATAAACTACAAAGAACTAGGATGACTAAAATCAGGCAACTACCAAGGACCAACACGTTACATTCATTGTACATTATGGGTACAATGCTCCATGTTTGCACGAGTGGTCTTGATTAAGCGGACTTGAAGATAGCAGCTCTTCTCCTCGGGAATTTATTGAAAGCTTTAAAGAAAATCGAGGCAAAGAAACAATTCCGTCAAAGAATTTAACAGCAGCGTTTTTCAATGCACAGTTGACTTGTTTGGTGCATAACTTCGTCAATACTTGTTCAATGAACCTTCACGAGTAGTCATTGGAAAGATAAGCTCGAAATCTATCTCCTGCATTTTGAATGACTACAAATTTCCAAGTATAACTCGAGATATGGACCGATCAAAACAACACTGCAAACTGAACTCGCATCATACTCTTCTTCTTTGAAAAAGAATTGTCCTCAATTCTTGTAACAAGTATCCCACCTGGATCAAATACAAAATTTGTTAGGATCAACACACCCTTACTCCAAATAGACACAAGTGTGGGTAATGTTGGTATTATGGCTCGACCACAAGCTCGACTCCTTTTAAAAAACGCGCAATTTTGTACGCTTGTGAAATCCATTTTGCTTGTTTTGAACATGGACGGATCACGTATCTTATATTGCTTCTCAAAATATTCCTTGAGCTCAATCCCTCTATTTTCGATGTTTGTTTTGGCCAAGATCAGAATTTTTTTCTTCATGCGCAACCCATTTGGCTCACAATGATCTTCATATTCATCGAAAATAGGAGGCAACGCCGGATCAAAAACAAAACATTCCTCGCTTGTATTTTCCAACGAGAAAATTACAGCCATGTTTTTTTTTTTTGAATAGTACTCCGTGAACAGTTTTTTTTTTTTTTTTTTTTTTTTTTTTTTGAAAATAAATCGAACTTCAACAAGAACCACGAAACAATCAAAACCGATTAACCCTCGAACTACCCGTACGAGTTTAAACTTTGAATTCCAATCGCAATCAGAAATTCAACTAATAACTTGGCTTCGACACTCCTTGGACCGTCTTGATTTTAAGAAAAATCAAGAGTTGTAGCTCTGATACTACTTATGATGTGATTTGGAACGGACCTTGATCTCGTATCACAAGGACACGAAACAAAGTTGCTGGTCACGACAAGAAACAAACAAAAATAGATAAAAGTAAAACAAAAGGGATAGTATGCTACGTGAGATAGACCTATATCTCAACTAAGCGGGTCGCTATTCAAACACTCGATTGAATAAGCGGGAATTAGAACTCGAAAACGCGTCGAACTCTAAGACTCTTAATTGTAACTCGACAATTAAAATTAAACAAGCAAAAGCTTACAATTTTCTTTTTTTTTTTATCTGCCATTTACAAACAAACTAAAGGCTATAAATAGCCATTAAGCACGAGAAGGGCAAGGAAAAAATCAGCCACCCAAGTCAAGCTTCTTAAATGCTAGAACAAAGAACTAGGAAATCAAATTACAAAGAACTAGAAAAATAAACTACAAAGAACTAGGATGACTAAAATCAGGCAACTACCAAGGACCAACACGTTACATTCATTGTACATTATGGGTACAATGCTCCATGTTTGCACGAGTGGTCTTGATTAAGCGGACTTGAAGATAGCAGCTCTTCTCCTCGGGAATTTATTGAAAGCTTTAAAGAAAATCGAGGCAAAGAAACAATTCCGTCAAAGAATTTAACAGCAGCGTTTTTCAATGCACAGTTGACTTGTTTGGTGCATAACTTCGTCAATACTTGTTCAATGAACCTTCACGAGTAGTCATTGGAAAGATAAGCTCGAAATCTATCTCCTGCATTTTGAATGACTACAAATTTCCAAGTATAACTCGAGATATGGACCGATCAAAACAACACTGCAAACTGAACTCGCATCATACTCTTCTTCTTTGAAAAAGAATTGTCCTCAATTCTTGTAACAAGTATCCCACCTGGATCAAATACAAAATTTGTTAGGATCAACACACCCTTACTCCAAATAGACACAAGTGTGGGTAATGTTGGTATTATGGCTCGACCACAAGCTCGACTCCTTTTAAAAAACGCGCAATTTTGTACGCTTGTGAAATCCATTTTGCTTGTTTTGAACATGGACGGATCACGTATCTTATATTGCTTCTCAAAATATTCCTTGAGCTCAATCCCTCTATTTTCGATGTTTGTTTTGGCCAAGATCAGAATTTTTTTCTTCATGCGCAACCCATTTGGCTCACAATGATCTTCATATTCATCGAAAATAGGAGGCAACGCCGGATCAAAAACAAAACATTCCTCGCTTGTATTTTCCAACGAGAAAATTACAGCCATGTTTTTTTTTTTGAATAATACTCCGTGAACAGTTTTTTTTTTTTTTTTTTTTTTTTGAAAATAAATCGAACTTCAACAAGAACCACGAAACAATCAAAACCGATTAACCCTCGAACTACCCGTACGAGTTTAAACTTTGAATTCCAATCGCAATCAGAAATTCAACTAATAACTTGGCTTCGACACTCCTTGGACCGTCTTGATTTTAAGAAAAATCAAGAATTGTAGCTCTGATACTACTTATGATGTGATTTGGAACGGACCTTGATCTCGTATCACAAGGACACGAAACAAAGTTGCTGGTCACGACAAGAAACAAACAAAAATAGATAAAAGTAAAACAAAAGGGATAGTATGCTACGTGAGATAGACCTATATCTCAACTAAGCGGGTCGCTATTCAAACACTCGATTGAATAAGCGGGAATTAGAACTCGAAAACGCGTCGAACTCTAAGACTCTTAATTGTAACTCGACAATTAAAATTAAACAAGCAAAAGCTTACAATTTTCTTTTTTTTTTTATCTGCCATTTACAAACAAACTAAAGGCTATAAATAGCCATTAAGCACGAGAAGGGCAAGGAAAAAATCAGCCACCCAAGTCAAGCTTCTTAAATGCTAGAACAAAGAACTAGGAAATCAAATTACAAAGAACTAGAAAAATAAACTACAAAGAACTAGGATGACTAAAATCAGGCAACTACCAAGGACCAACACGTTACATTCATTGTACATTATGGGTACAATGCTCCATGTTTGCACGAGTGGTCTTGATTAAGCGGACTTGAAGATAGCAGCTCTTCTCCTCGGGAATTTATTGAAAGCTTTAAAGAAAATCGAGGCAAAGAAACAATTCCGTCAAAGAATTTAACAGCAGCGTTTTTCAATGCACAGTTGACTTGTTTGGTGCATAACTTCGTCAATACTTGTTCAATGAACCTTCACGAGTAGTCATTGGAAAGATAAGCTCGAAATCTATCTCCTGCATTTTGAATGACTACAAATTTCCAAGTATAACTCGAGATATGGACCGATCAAAACAACACTGCAAACTGAACTCGCATCATACTCTTCTTCTTTGAAAAAGAATTGTCCTCAATTCTTGTAACAAGTATCCCACCTGGATCAAATACAAAATTTGTTAGGATCAACACACCCTTACTCCAAATAGACACAAGTGTGGGTAATGTTGGTATTATGGCTCGACCACAAGCTCGACTCCTTTTAAAAAACGCGCAATTTTGTACGCTTGTGAAATCCATTTTGCTTGTTTTGAACATGGACGGATCACGTATCTTATATTGCTTCTCAAAATATTCCTTGAGCTCAATCCCTCTATTTTCGATGTTTGTTTTGGCCAAGATCAGAATTTTTTTTCTTCATGCGCAACCCATTTGGCTCACAATGATCTTCATATTCATCGAAAATAGGAGGCAACGCCGGATCAAAAACAAAACATTCCTCGCTTGTATTTTCCAACGAGAAAATTACAGCCATGTTTTTTTTTTTGAATAATACTCCGTGAACAGTTTTTTTTTTTTTTTTTTTTTTTTTTGAAAATAAATCGAACTTCAACAAGAACCACGAAACAATCAAAACCGATTAACCCTCGAACTACCCGTACGAGTTTAAACTTTGAATTCCAATCGCAATCAGAAATTCAACTAATAACTTGGCTTCGACACTCCTTGGACCGTCTTGATTTTAAGAAAAATCAAGAATTGTAGCTCTGATACTACTTATGATGTGATTTGGAACGGACCTTGATCTCGTATCACAAGGACACGAAACAAAGTTGCTGGTCACGACAAGAAACAAACAAAAATAGATAAAAGTAAAACAAAAGGGATAGTATGCTACGTGAGATAGACCTATATCTCAACTAAGCGGGTCGCTATTCAAACACTCGATTGAATAAGCGGGAATTAGAACTCGAAAACGCGTCGAACTCTAAGACTCTTAATTGTAACTCGACAATTAAAATTAAACAAGCAAAAGCTTACAATTTTCTTTTTTTTTTTTATCTGCCATTTACAAACAAACTAAAGGCTATAAATAGCCATTAAGCACGAGAAGGGCAAGGAAAAAATCAGCCACCCAAGTCAAGCTTCTTAAATGCTAGAACAAAGAACTAGGAAATCAAATTACAAAGAACTAGAAAAATAAACTACAAAGAACTAGGATGACTAAAATCAGGCAACTACCAAGGACCAACACGTTACATTCATTGTACATTATGGGTACAATGCTCCATGTTTGCACGAGTGGTCTTGATTAAGCGGACTTGAAGATAGCAGCTCTTCTCCTCGGGAATTTATTGAAAGCTTTAAAGAAAATCGAGGCAAAGAAACAATTCCGTCAAAGAATTTAACAGCAGCGTTTTTCAATGCACAGTTGACTTGTTTGGTGCATAACTTCGTCAATACTTGTTCAATGAACCTTCACGAGTAGTCATTGGAAAGATAAGCTCGAAATCTATCTCCTGCATTTTGAATGACTACAAATTTCCAAGTATAACTCGAGATATGGACCGATCAAAACAACACTGCAAACTGAACTCGCATCATACTCTTCTTCTTTGAAAAAGAATTGTCCTCAATTCTTGTAACAAGTATCCCACCTGGATCAAATACAAAATTTGTTAGGATCAACACACCCTTACTCCAAATAGACACAAGTGTGGGTAATGTTGGTATTATGGCTCGACCACAAGCTCGACTCCTTTTAAAAAACGCGCAATTTTGTACGCTTGTGAAATCCATTTTGCTTGTTTTGAACATGGACGGATCACGTATCTTATATTGCTTCTCAAAATATTCCTTGAGCTCAATCCCTCTATTTTCGATGTTTGTTTTGGCCAAGATCAGAATTTTTTTCTTCATGCGCAACCCATTTGGCTCACAATGATCTTCATATTCATCGAAAATAGGAGGCAACGCCGGATCAAAAACAAAACATTCCTCGCTTGTATTTTCCAACGAGAAAATTACAGCCATGTTTTTTTTTTTGAATAGTACTCCGTGAACAGTTTTTTTTTTTTTTTTTTTTTTTTTTGAAAATAAATCGAACTTCAACAAGAACCACGAAACAATCAAAACCGATTAACCCTCGAACTACCCGTACGAGTTTAAACTTTGAATTCCAATCGCAATCAGAAATTCAACTAATAACTTGGCTTCGACACTCCTTGGACCGTCTTGATTTTAAGAAAAATCAAGAGTTGTAGCTCTGATACTACTTATGATGTGATTTGGAACGGACCTTGATCTCGTATCACAAGGACACGAAACAAAGTTGCTGGTCACGACAAGAAACAAACAAAAATAGATAAAAGTAAAACAAAAGGGATAGTATGCTAAGTGAGATAGACCTATATCTCAACTAAGCGGGTCGCTATTCAAACACTCGATTGAATAAGCGGGAATTAGAACTCGAAAACGCGTCGAACTCTAAGACTCTTAATTGTAACTCGACAATTAAAATTAAACAAGCAAAAGCTTACAATTTTCTTTTTTTTTTATCTGCCATTTACAAACAAACTAAAGGCTATAAATAGCCATTAAGCACGAGAAGGGCAAGGCAAAAATCAGCCACCCAAGTCAAGCTTCTTAAATGCTAGAACAAAGAACTAGGAAATCAAATTACAAAGAACTAGAAAAATAAACTACAAAGAACTAGGATGACTAAAATCAGGCAACTACCAAGGACCAACACGTTACATTCATTGTACATTATGGGTACAATGCTCCATGTTTGCACGAGTGGTCTTGATTAAGCGGACTTGAAGATAGCAGCTCTTCTCCTCGGGAATTTATTGAAAGCTTTAAAGAAAATCGAGGCAAAGAAACAATTCCGTCAAAGAATTTAACAGCAGCGTTTTTCAATGCACAGTTGACTTGTTTGGTGCATAACTTCGTCAATACTTGTTCAATGAACCTTCACGAGTAGTCATTGGAAAGATAAGCTCGAAATCTATCTCCTGCATTTTGAATGACTACAAATTTCCAAGTATAACTCGAGATATGGACCGATCAAAACAACACTGCAAACTGAACTCGCATCACCTCGGGACCCAATCGGCCCGGGACTGCAACTATATCCCGGATGATGTGTTCGCCCTCATCCAGTCTGATGGAGCTGACAATGCTGAGCCCGCGCTGGGGCTACTCTTTGGGGAAGACACCATTGCCCCGACTCCAAAGGAAGACTTGGTCAACCTGATTCTCCGCAGCAACAGGTTTGACCCGACCAAGCTGATCTCGGATGTTGGTTCCAAGACGGGAAACAGGGCCTGGAGGAAGACTGTCAAGTGGACTGATAGTCAAGGAAAGATCTACAAGCTGGTCACTGGAGAGGGAGACATGCCTGAGTCTGAGTCCGAGTCTGAGTCGGAGTCGGAGTCAGAGTCAGAGTCTGAGGTCGAGTCTAGGGAAGTCGGTGCTAGAATCACTCCTGTAACCCCTCTCCCTTTTGTCATTCCTGCTGCTGGCACTTCGGGGTCTGTCCCGAGTGCCTTACCAATTCCGCCACTGACCAATGATCAGATGGCTGCTCTTTTCGAGCTGTTTTCAAAGTTTTCAATCAATAATAACAACCGTTCTGCTTACGACTTGTCTCTTTTAAATTCTGCTTTCAAAAATATTTTATGCAATGACATTGAGAAACCCGACGAACAGGTGCCCTTACCTCCACATCTGATCGAGCAGTTAGAGCAAAGGGAATCTCGGAATCCGGTAGTTGAAGAGACCGAGTCCATAAATGTGGGAACAACCTTAGAACCTCAGATACTTAAGATAGGGTTATCTTTAGATCCCGAGGAGAAACAGCAATTCACAAACCTCCTCCGAGAGTTCAAAGATGTCTTCGCATGGTCCTACAAGGACATGCCGGGGATAGACCGAGAAATAGCCGAGCACCGCATACCGATTAAAGACGGGTGCAAACCGGTTAAGCAAAAGCTCCGCCGAATGAGGCACGAGTGGTCTCTCAAGGTAAAAGAAGCAGTCGATAAACAGTTCAAAGCCGGCTTCATACAAGTGTCCGAATATCCGGACTGGGTTGCAAACATCGTGCCGGTTCCAAAAAAGGACGGTAAGGTGCGGGTATGCGTGGATTTTCGGGATCTTAACAAGGCAAGCCCGAAAGATGATTTTCCGTTACCACACATCGACATATTGGTGGATAACACGGTCGATCATGCCCTTCTATCATTTATGGACGGGTATGCCGGGTATAATCAGATCAAGATGGCGGAAGAAGATATGAGTAAGACTACCTTCACCACACCTTGGGGTACTTACTGCTACACCGTCATGCCATTCGGTCTCAGTAATGTCGGGGCCACATACCAACAGACTGCTACGACCTTATTACACGACATGATGCATAAAGAAGTAGAAGTTTATGTAGACAACATGATCGTCAAATCCAAAGAACGGGACGGTCACATCACCGCCCTAAGGAAATTCTTCACCCGATTGCGCAAGTACAACTTGAGGCTAAACCCTCAAAAGTGCTGTTTCGGGGTAACATCAGGCAGATTACTGGGTCATATCGTTAGCCAACGAGGTATCGAGGTCGACCCAGCTAAAATTAAAGCCATTACAGAGATGCAACCTCCCAAAACCGAAAGAAATAAGGGGATTTCTCGGGAAAGTCCAGTACATCAGTCGGTTCATTTCCAAACTAACCATGGTGTGTGAACAAATTTTTAAGAAGCTGAAAGTAGGGGAACGGGTACTATGGGATGACAAGTGCCAAGCTGCTTTCGACAAGATCAAGGAAATCCTGTCTGCTCCGCCAGTCTTAATGCCACCTCAACCCGGTTTGCCTCTGTCGTTATACCTAACGACGACCGAGACAACCATGGGGGCTATGCTGGCTCAGACAGTTGACTCCGAAGAACGAGCCATCTATTACATCAGCAAAAAGATTTAGAGTATGAGTGCAAATATACCATGCTCGAAAAGACGTGTTTGGCTTTGGTCTGGGCCACTAAGAAGCTCCGACACTATATGCTCAGCTACGAGGTCCATGTGCTATCCAGGATGGACCCAATCAAATACCTCTTCGAAAAGCCCGTTCTCAATGGCCAAATTTCTAGATGGACTCTAATGCTGGCAGAGTTCGACCTAAAATTTGTGCCGTTAAAGGCTATTAAGGGGAGAGTAGTAGCTGAATTTCTCGCCGATAGCCCAGTAACCGAAGAAGGACACACCAACACCTGGTCCTTCCCAGATGAAGATATCTTCCATACCGATACCGAAACATGGGATTTATACTTCGATGGAGCATCCAATTTCCGAGGGTTCGGAGTCGGGATCCTCCTAATCTCACCAAAAAGGGAGCACACTCCTGTGTCCATCAAACTGGACTTTGATGTTACCAATAATGCAGCCGAGTATGAAGCATGCATTTACGGGCTACAAGCCGCCGCCAATCTGGGGATCACGAATCTCCGGGTACATGGTGACTCATCCTTGGTCATTAACCAAACACTTCAAAAATGGAAAACTCGGAACGCTAATCTCGTGGCCTACCAGGCACGAGTAAGGGATCTCGAGAAACAATTCCAAAGGGTAGAGTACACATACTTGCCTAGGGAAGAGAATCAGTTTGCAGATGCACTCTCAAAATTGGCATCTTTGCTGAATATTCCCGACCACGTGACCAGTATGCCAATTTGCGTCGAAATACGGTCCGAGCCGGCATACATTCACGACATTGAGGACATTGAGATAACTGACCCTGAACTATGGTATCAGGCTGTATTAACGTACCTGGCAACCGGAGAATATCCACCCGGAACCGAAGGCCGAGCCAAGAAAGCCTTATGAAGGCTAGCCACCCAATTCGTCCGTATCGATGACGGACAACTGTACAAAAAGACGGCACAAGGGGCTCTCCTCCTTTGTGTCGATAAATATAAGGCCGAAAAGGTTATGGCCGAAATACATGATGGTGAAAACGGCCCACATATGAATGCTCACATGCTGGTCTGGAAAATCATGAGGCTCGGGTATTACTGGAATACTATGGAAGCCGACTGCCAGTTATATGTCAAACATTGTCATAACTGTCAAATCTTCGCCAATGTGCAACATATGCCGTCGTCACTGCTTTATACCATGACATCGTCTTGGCCATTCTCGACATGGGGTATCGGCATAATCGGGAAAATAAATCCCTCTGGTACCGGCGGACACTGTTTCATTTTAGTAGCCATCGACTATTTCACCAAATGGGTCGAAGCTGAATCATATCGCATTCTCAATGCTAAACATGTCACCAAGTTTATCCAAAACAAGATAATATGTCGGTATGGCATCCCACTTGAATTTATCAGAGATCACGGGACTCATTTTCAAGCCGAGACCGCGGCCCTGTTAACCAAGTATAAAATTCAAAGGCATACGTTCTCGCCCTATCGTCCCCAAACGAATGGAGCAGTAGAAACGGCCAAAAAAACAATTGTCACCATACTCAAAAAGATGGCTGATAATTACCGGGACTGGCCCGACAAAATACCTTTTGCTCTATGGGGATACCGGACGTCAATTCGCACCGCAACCGGGGCGACGCCGTATTACCTAACTTATGGGATGGAGGCAGTCCAACCAGTTGAATTGGAGGTACCGTCCCTCAGAATTCTGTTAGAAAGTCAAGTACCCGAAGCTGATTGGGTTCGAGCACGGTATGACTCGTTGGTTCTACTAGACGAACGACGGTCTCGTGCCCTTAACAACATCCAAATCTACCAGAAGAGAATCCAACGGGCCTTCAACAAAAGAGTAAGGCCCAGGAACATTAAGGAAGGGGATCTGGTTCTTAAGTCTGATCGAGCTTTATTACCAGTTGACCCAAGGGGAAAATTCAAACCTAATTGGGCTGGGCCATATTTGGTAAAGAAGATCCTATCAGAAGGAGCAGTAATGCTGACGGACCTAGACGGGAATGAGTTCGTCAACCCGACCAACCTGGACCAGCTGAAGTATTACTACCCTTAGCCTTTTCTCAATGTCATTAGCAAAATTGATCAAAATCATTTTTTTTTACAAAAAGCAAGTCAATGAGCTAGAATTATTTATTCTACTGTCGCAAGAATCTTGAACCAATAGTCTTGGTGTAATTCGAGATTGCAAATCTACTGAGCTTGAACTACGTTTGGTTTGATTCCACTAATTGTGGATACGTAGGCAGTACCTCAAAAGGGCACAACCAGTGCAATCAAGAAAAGACAGGAACTGTTTAATAATAAACTTCCTTTATTAATTACTAAAACCCCGATAAACTCGGGAAATTACAAATGCAGGAATTCAAAAATTACAAAAAACAAAAAGCCACGAAAAAAAGCACACAACAAAAAATAGTAATAATATTTAAATAATAATAAAACTAAGGACTCGGTATTCAGGGCATCTTGCCCTTCCCCTTGTCCTTGGCCTCCTTAGCCGTCCACTGACAATGACGTGGAGGGGAGCGTTCCCGAATCACCACGAGAACCTCTTTAGCTCGGACTTGCTTCTTTGAGCTCGAGTCCTCAATCACTTCGACGGGCCCAAGTCGGGCCCTCACGGGCTCAGGAAGCCGGTCGCGTGGGCCTAGTCGGTCTCTGACCGCCAGTCTTGGCCCAAGTCGTTTCTCCAAATCAGTCTGGGGGCTTGACTTCCCCCGCGTGCTGCTAGCACCAGCCTCCCTGGATCGAGTCTTAGTATGTGACTTAAGACCCGATTCTAATCGGACTAAAGTAGCAGGAGTGTCTCCCTCGTCGAAGAAACCCCTGTTGTCCTTCGCCGTCTCCCGGCGAACCAGTTCGAAGGCCTCATCAACCTTCAAAGCTTTACGAGCTTCCTCGGACTCCTCGGAAGTCCATTTCTGGTAAGCACGTGAAACCCAAGCGGATTGGCAAGGGCTGGGTATGGTCCACATGGGACAGGTGAACCACCTCTGTAACCATGTGTTGCACATAGCGTCCGTCAATTGGAGCGAGACGCTAATAATAGCCTCAGTCTCAGGAATGCGCTGAGACGAACCGAACTGCCTCAGGAGGCGGTCCGGGTAAATGTGAACTATCTAGTCAAGAGACAGAATCACCAAGTAGCGGGCTTGGTCTCTCTTGGCCAATCCCGTCAGTTTGGAGAGGAACCACCAGGCGACGGTCCACCTAATTAAGGGACCACCGTGAAACACCAGCTCCTCATCCCAGTAAGCTCGGTTTATATGGTGACTCGAGCTTATCCGTCGTCTCCTCGAGCTAATCTGGCTGCTCCGGTAATTAAGTATACTCGGAGGGGACTCTATGATCGACAGACGTTTAGACAACCAAATCTGAAAAAGAATACACAAAATTCGTGAGTAATGGGAAGGTTCTCCAGAGCCCACTCGATCGAGTACACCAACTGACTCGATCGAGTAAGTCCTCTAAAAACAGGCAGTAGCTCGTCAAAGACGTCACTCGATCGAGTAACAGGTCCACTCGATCGAGTGACCTACGTAGATCAGAAAATTCGCACGAAACGAAAAAAAAAATCGCGAGATGTATGCCTGTAGAAGACAAACACTCCCAGTCAGCTGTCGGTCCGGGTCAAGTCGCCTAGCATCTAGACCCATGATGATCTCCCCGGTGCCTAGCCAAGCAGGGCTATGACCAGTCTCCATCTGGTCAACCACACCAATCAGCCTGATCTGACCCAAGCACGAGTCAGCCTCCATCATCCCTTCAAAAACATAGCGGTGCAGCATGCAAAAGGCGAAAGCCCTACGCCTGTGAGTAGAGGTAGCCCTCACATCTTGATTATTCATGAACTTGTCAGCCAGGTCAAAGAGGGAAATGATATTTCCCCGCACCATTCGATCTGTCTCAGCATGAGACAGACCCAAGAAATCCCTCAACCTTCTTCTCGGATCCGGATAGAACGGAGGGATAGTAGGACGAGCAATAGGGCTCCAACCGCCTATAGCTGCGATCTCCTCAGGAAGAGGGCATATTTCTCCTCGCGGGAACGCGAAAACGTGATGGGTAGTATCCCAAAACGTTAGGCAGGCGTCCAAAAAGTGTGAGTCAATTATCAGACGTTGGAGAGGGAATAGACTGACGATTCCCATCTGAGTCAATTGTACCTTTTCCTCGTCTCAAAAATATTGGGACCAAGCAAAAAGCATTGCAGTCAGATGATCGATACCCATGGCAGACGTTTGAGTCTTCTTGAAAGTCTAAGAGATTTTAAGGACAAGGAGGAGTTTATGATTTGGGATACAATAAGTTGAAGCAGGGATTCCTATATTTATAATGAGAAAACCTAACTGAACCCTAACTACCATGCCTCCTCATCAAACATGGGCCCTATGCGTGCGCAAACCTGATTGCAGTTCAGAACCTAGAATAGGAATCAAGTCGTCCCGAGCTTTCCTAAAAAAATAAAAATAAAATAATCATTCAAATTTTTTTTGCTTTTAAAAAAATCAATATTTTATTTCCCCAGCATGAGTCGGTGTCTCGCCTATGTGTTACATGCAAGTTGTTATGTGTCAGCATACAGGTACACCCCAGACTTCAGAAGCAAGTCTCCGCGTAGCTCATTTACTCCCCACGGAGCTATCATCATCAAGACAGGTATGACCCTCTACTTATGGCTGGCGAGCCCTTCACGCAAGTCTACTGGACTATAAACGACCTGACCGGAAGGCTGCCAGGTCGTAATCTGCGATTGGCCTGGTAGCTACTCTGACTTTCGCCTTGTTCAAGCCTCAGTCAGAGTGGGGGTTCTGTAGACACCCGCATTTTGCCTGCTAGTGTCTATAGCAGTTCCCGACAAAATACCCGATGATGATCGGACGCAAACGTGACTTAGTATACTCGAATATGGGCTCGGAATCAATAATATCCGACGTGGACATTTAGCGGAGTACAAATCTCTCAAAACCAATCTCAAATTCAGGCCCAGTGGGTCGTCCGAGTAAAATAAGACTAATTTGGGCCAAAACCGACACCAAAAATAAAAACCATCTTTTGGCGACTGGGTCAAAACCCGGTCAAAGACGAATCCGTCCTCAAAAACAGCCTGAAGCGCTTCTAGAAACTTGCGCCCAAACACAATTTTCAAAAAATCAAAAAAGTCAAACACTTCCTAATTTGGCTCGCCAACCCTATCCACTCGATCGAGTGGATTGACCTCACTCGATCGAGTGGAGCCAAAAAACCCGGAACAGACCCGTTTTCTAGGGCACTCGATCGAGTGCACTAGGGCTACTCGATCGAGTGACCCTAGGTCGTAGGGTATTCTCTATAAATACCCCATAAAATCCTTCACATTTTCAGTTTTGAAAACACTTAGAACATCCTACATTTTGCCTTCTTAAGTCCTACACTACACTACACTACAACCTTTAGCAACCCTAATCAAAAACCGAGTCCTTGTCCCTCGAAAAACCGACAAATCCACCCATACACACACACACACCACAACTTTACATCCATCCTCGATACTCCCGCATTCCCGTCGCTATTACGAGTCCATCGCCGAGGCCTTACTAAGCATGTATGTTGAGGGTGTCATAAACCCCGTCTCAATCTTTACTATCTCGAATTTTATATATATGTTTTCGTACTCTATATTGTAATCGTATTAGTATACTAACACTAACGCTAACACTTTTACAATTTTCGCATTTAAATTCTAGTTCTTTTTTTATCATTAATTTATATACCGTGTATTGTAAAAGTTCGGATCCTAACACGTTTTACTATGACGACCATCCAAAGTCCATTTAATCCCTTTACGATTCACGACGGAGGTGGCACTCTTTCGAGGAGCGCCGCCCCAATGTACTCAAGGGCATAACGAGATCGTGGTCGCGCGTAGTTGAACGTGTAGGACTCCATTTCTAAGATTAGTATGAAATCCGTTGATGCGAAAATCGACATCACATAATCCGTTAGGATTAGTATCGATGTCGTGACGCGGAGGGCTACAATTTCGTCACTAATCAAATTTTTCAATCCCATAATAACACATTTTATTAAAATCCCGATGACGGTCTCATAATCGTATAGTACACGATTATGGTACCGAAAACCGAGTTGAATTTCAATAATGCAATATTTTTCTTTAACTCGGTCAACCATCGACTTTAAACAAATAAAAAATGAAACGAGCCATGTCTCGTACAGGGGGCACTCGACCGAGTGCCATGGGCCACTCGATCGAGTAGCACCCCAAAAACCGGGCAGTAGCCACCTTAAAGGCACACTCGATCGAGTCCAGGCCATGACTCGATCGAGTGGGTCCTGTAGCCCGAAGAAAACCGAGGACTTCAATGTATATTTCGAGCCTCGTCTTTTTTTACGACATTAGTCGTCACGTGCAAAGTCAATCACGTGATTTTCTCTTTTCAAAACTCATGCATATCACCTCACTTTAACGACTTTGATCGATGTCTTTCACATTTAGTCTTATATCGACAACTCTTTAGTCGTTTCCGATATATGGCTAATCTAGACGCCATTTTTCGATGTGATAAGTTGGGACAAGCCATTGAGATTCGGGATCGGGCTAGCGTCACGCCTAGGTTCCATATCTCCGTCCTCCGTTTAATACACAATATAATGTGCATTTAATCAAAGTTCGTCCATCCACTTAATTTACGGTCTAGTTTGCATTTATTGTATACGGGTCCGTTTCTAATTATAATTTATTGCTTTCTTTGTGTATTCTATTTATTCTATTGTATTGTTTGTAATTTTTGTATTGGCCGGGTTGTATTTCCACCCGTGTATTTTGTACGTATTTATGAGTTTTGTTTATTTTGATGCTTATCGCTTTATAAATGAACCTCGCATGCTAAACAACTCCAACATTAATTTAGATGCATTAAATGACGTAGTTAACACGAAATTCGCATGCTTAGCCGAAAACGTTGTTTGCATATCATTTAGTCATTTTACTAGCGCGCGTACACGAACACGAACGATGTCTTAGTAGAGGCCGCTAAGTGCGGGCGGGGTTGGGTGTCCTTAGTGGGCTTCCCAACACGTACCCTCACCCCTTACTCAGAACCTCGGTTTCCGGATGTCCGAAACCGTTGGCGCACGAGAGTCATTCTATACACGATAACCGGTGCAGATAGTATCGGTATTGCAATGCAAAGGGACGAGCCCCATATGCTCTGAAATCAAAATGGGCCATACTTTGTGTATGTACGGTCCATGACGACATAGAGTGGGCTCGAATGGGTCCGAATTCCCATAAATTTGGTGGCGACTCCAACTTTGACTTAAATTTTGAACTCGAGAACAATCTTACCACGAGATTCATTCGCCTACCCAAACCCACGCATGGCCGCGTCGGGGTGGACCTACGTCATGTCCACACACGGGCGGTATACAACCCGGATTTACAATACGACAAACGCAACAATTGAAATAATTAAATTAGTAGCGATATAACGATGCAATGCATGAGTTTTGAAAGGGAAAAGACACGTGATTGCCTTTACACGTGACGACCGAAGTCGTAAAAAACGTTTAATGATGCTTACACGGTACACGAACCCGCGTAATATGCGTAAGAGGGACCACTCAATCGAGTCATGGGTGGGACTCGATCGAGTGATCGAGTTACAGACCCCCTGCCGGTTTTTTGGGGTGCCACTCGATCGAGTGGGCTAGGCACTCGGTCGAGTGCCTCCTGTACGGACTGCCGTCCGCTTCGGAAAAACGTCGATTTCGAGATTTTTTTGGTTTTAAAATCGATAATTTTACTAAATCGCGTAGAAATATAACATGATTTATACTCAACTTAGTTTTTGGTGCTCGTAATGTGTATGCTATTATTACGAGATCGATTATCGGGAATTTAGAAAAGATGTTATGAATTGCTTTGAATTAAATTAGGACGAAATAGTTCCCTCCGCGTTATAATGTCGTAATTAATCCTTTCGGACCATGTGACAATTAATTCGGCATCAACGGGTTCGTGCTAAAATGGTTTATTGATTGATTCTTTTAGACACGACACTCGACTACGGAGTCGGTATCGCATCTTTAGAATAACGTTTTATTTGTTTGATTAGAGCGAAAGTCGATTCCCTCCGCGTCACGACATCGTTATTAATCATTTCGGATTATGTGATGTTCGATTTGCATCAACAGGTTTCGTTCTAACCTTAAAACCAAGATCTAGTACATCTAACGATAAATTTCCGCGATCGCACTAGGCCCTTGAGTGTTTAGGGCGGCGCTCATCGAAAGGGTGCCACCTCCGTTACGAATCTACTAGATCTAAAGAAAATAACAACAAAATGATAAGGAAATTACGATCTACCAATTTAACCACTAAAATATGAAAGAAATTGCAATTTAACAAAATAAACTAGAAGATAGTCTAGAACAACATAAGTAAAATCTAGAGAAACTAACAACACAAAGATGATCAAAATAACAATCAACAAAACTAAAACATAAAACAATCTAAAACAACATAAACAAAGATGATCAAATCAAGACAATAATGAAAGAACAAGATTAAATCTAACTAGAGATTAGAGAGTGGAAGAGAAATATACCAACAATGAGGATCAACAATAAAGATAAAAATTGCATAAATAAAGGATAAATCTTGATGAGGAGAATAAAGAGATTTGTCACTAATCCCTTGATAAACCTCAAAAATCTTCAAATAAAACTTGAAATAATAATCTTCTACAAACTTGAATAAAGATCTAGAGAATTGTTGATGAAAACTATGAAGACTTACTACTAAATTACTATGTAAACTACTAGAATTATAGAGAATTACTACTAGAATACTACTAAATTACTACTAGAATCCTCTACTAAAATGATGGTAATGTGATGGAAGATGGTGGAATGAATGGAGTTGCTTGGGCAACAAACTAGGGTAGACATATATATAGTAATGCTTAAATGGGTTTTAAACCTAAAGCCCGAATCCAACTTTTTGCTCCATTAGTGAGACTATCACCCTTTAATCTTCAAGAGGTGGAACTTCACCCTATCGTACACGGACCAATACCGCCGGGTGAAACTTAACCCGGTGGTTTCACCCGGTGAACTACTTCTTCCAGTTTTGTAATTTTTGGACGCTTTCACCATCGGGCGAAACTTCACCCGGTGGCCGAAATTTTGCCCGGTCATTTCGTCCGGTGGAGAAGCTCTCGGAAAATATTCGGGGAGGCAAATTTACCGTCGGGCGAAACTTCGCCCGGTGGATTCTCATCGGGTGAAATTTCACCCGGTCATTTTTCTGGCCTCTTTTCTTGTCTCATTCTTCGTCGTATGATTGGATGACTTTGAACTTTAAGTTGTGTGCTTTGCTCTTTGGACGGTGCTCCCTTCTCTTGTGCTCGTGGAAGCTCGATCGTGATTTCGGTGCCAAATCCTATCAAAATTGATAGAAAAAAATACCAAAAACACGAAAAACGCACAAGTAGGACGCTAATGGGAGAAATACTCAAAGTAGGGCGATAATCGCACTCTAAACTCGCAAAACGAGGGGAAAACGAGTCTAAATGGGAGGAAAAACGATCTAAATTTAGCACATAACAATTCCCCCACACTAAACCGTTGCTCGTCCTCGAGCAAAGACACAAAAAGAAATTACAAACTACTACTAGCTAGACTATGCTAAGTCGATACGGGGCAATTAACGGGCCCGCTCCGTCCCTTCAACTCACATCGGAATACCCATGAGGTAGAGTACTCCCATGCAAGGCAAGTTGGGGCTTGCTTAAAATGGTGGATGCGACTAAACACACAAAAACACATAACACGAAAGAATAGACGCATCCAAAGCAAAAATAAAACACCGAATCCCTCATCGAGACGACGGGAAAGACACCGAATACTTACTTAAAACAATAATAAACATTTCAAGATAAATCACCCACGTAAACAAGGATCAAAGCCTAATACTATGACAATTAAGCAATATAAATGTTGATAACTTAGCTAGGTCCTCCTAGTCTTCTAAAGGGGTACTAAGGGGCGTTAAACGGAGTGAAAAAACCATGGATTCGTTCGACACTGTAGGTAGGTGCAGTCCCGCTCTCTTTGGCTAAGCCAAGAGGGTCGTTCCAAACTCGAATTTCCTAAATTAGTCCAAAAAAGATGGAGTGTTTACAATTATTGGGGTGGATCGAGTAATCACCGCTATCTTCCTACCTCGGGACTCGGTCCTCTAGTTGGTACTTCACGGCGACGAATCGATCAAAGGGCATTTTTTTTTGAAGGAGATGTTTTTGATGGTACGATTTTCATTTGAAGCTCCTTTTCTCTCCCTTTGTTTTTCATATTTTTGTGCCCTTTTCTCTTGCTTTGGTTTACTTTTTTTGGCTTTTTGATGTGGTTTGAAACCAAGCTTGGAGGTTATTTTTGTGTAAACTTATTGTGGTGATGTATAGGTGAGGAAGATTAGGTAATCGAGAACGCGCGCCATTCCCAGATAACCCATAAAAAGGCGGAAGGAATTTGGCCTATAGGTGCAATGTTCATTCGAGCAAGGTCACCTAGAAAACGGGATGCGGAAACCAAGGCCTAACTCCTCCATGGGTGGTCAAGGTGGTCAAGTGCAAACCCCGAAGTAAACCTCTAGTAGAAAAGGTGGACTCAAGCTAAAAGATCAACAAATTCATTGCCTTAGAGTCATTCTACTAGATTAAGGTCCAAAATCTAAAATGGGTTATCTACAATGTAATAGGTTTGTAATCGGGTTTTCGAAAAGTTTTAATCCTAGACACACTATACAAAAGCAAAAAGGAACACACGAAAAAGAAAAGGCAAATAAAAGAAAACACGAGTAAAGTCAAGTACTCCATACTCCATCGACATACAAGCACATAATCAACCACAACACCCAAAATGCTCAACTCGAGAGCCTCCACTAGCAACAACCTAACTCCTCTACAAATCTAAAGAATGAAGCAAAAAGGAAGGAAGTTACCTAGCGGGTTGCTTCCATAATCTCCTCAAAATGCGCTATCGAGGTGGTGGTTACCTGTAAGATTAGAGAACAAGACCATACACGGGAAACAAAACATAACGAGAAACAAGAAAAGAAAAGAAAAAGAAAAGGAAAATGTTTTTGATTTTTCGATTTCTTCAAATTTTTATGGATTTTGAAAGATTTTTGAAAAGTAAAAGATAGTAGACTCATCCCCCACACTAAAACTGTACATTATCCCCAATGGACAAGTAGGGGAAGATCGAAAAAGACGGAAAAGAAAAATAAGAAAAATCTGTTTGGATTTTTGTATTTTTTGAATGTTTTTGGATTTTTCTCGAAATTTTTGAAAAAGAAAAAGGAAAATAACGAAAAGAAAGCGATAAAAAGAGTGGCGGGCCTAGGTGCAATCACATCACCTAGACCCTAGCCAAGTGGCTAAGAAACCGAAAATGAAATAAACGGAAAGAAACGAAAATTTAAACGAAAGGGTGAAAAATTGGGCGTAGGTGTAGTCACGTCACCTAGCCCGGATTAAGAAAAATTTGAGAAAACTGATTAAAATTTGGATTTTTCAAAAGGTCAATGGCGTAATCACGTCACCTAAAGACCGGGAGGAATACCAAGGCCGCTTCGGCCGCAACAATCGGATAATGGGACAGTGGGGCAGCTTGCAAATTCGGTTAGAGGTAAAACAATCACAATGGTTAATAAGGATGAAACAAGGAACAAGGAATAAGATTAACCCAAAGACATGCAATTATAGATGATTAAAGACTCACCGACACAACCCACACACATACACAACACACACACACACCACACTACCTACCGACTCCGAGAGAAGGTCTAAATTGGGTAATCGTTCGACACGCAAGAAGCCATCAGAGACCCGGGATAGGGTTGTATGCCCTCGGTGGGTTCTAACTCACAAAGGTCGTAGATCGTACGACCTTCGGGTAATGTGTAGTGCGCATACTCCCAAACTTCCCTTCCTCCCGACTCAGTCTCGGTCAGTCGGAATTCTACGGGTCCTAAAGGTAGGTCCCAATTGTGGCAATTAAAGATAGTGGTTCGGTGTGTGTTGGGGACTATTAAAGCACGATCATGGCTAATGGAGACGAGGCGATGATCGGGTACATGAAAGATCCAAGTCGGAAAATAGGCCTCGTCAAGCCAGACGGAATTGTCTAGTGGGGTAAGGTGGTTGGTCGTATAACCCAAGTTGGTCGCAATTATGGTCACAAGACCTCCACAATCTACAAAGGGGCGTTGTGCGACAATAATACGGTGAAAATGCAACGCCACGACAAGTGGTAGGTCTAAAGGGTAGGGTTACCAAGCAAAGAGTCACAAATCAATTGCAAGACGCACACATCAAGATTAATAATATTATCGGTCGAGGGTAATACGCAGTGGGAGAGTATCTCAGAGAAGTAACGAATTGCGGGGTTACGGATTTCAGAGGTAAAAGATGAAGTAGGCTCGTAACCCCCTTGACAGCGTGATAAGTACTTTCAAAGGTCTCTTCTAGACGCACTAGCTTGTAAATTGCTCGGATGTTCACTAAGTCCTGTACCCGATGAGGGTAAGCCTAAAGCTAAGCCAAACTCGGAAATAGTCAAGCAATGGGGTTTACCGAAAAGTCTAAATTTAAACGATCTTGGTGTGGTCGGATTGTCAATGGTAAAGGTTCCTAGGAACTCACAAGTCAAGTCTTTATATGTAGAAGCCGCGAGACTAAGGAGTCCGCTAGTTTCGGTCCTTGACGATAACTCTTTAATATCGTCTTCTATTCCTAAATTTTCCATTGTGAAGGGACAAGGCCACCTAGTACTCTGAAAGGTCTTTTCAGAAAAGGTTCGAGCTAAAGGGGTATTAGGACAAGGTAAAAATTTAGGCTTAGAACATTTAGAATGTGTAGGATTTGAAGCCATACCTTGCTTTCGAGCGGCTCGTTGAGCTCTTGTCTCCATAATAATAATAACCTTGCATGAATAATCCCAACAACTTTCCTTCACCTTCTTCAAGAACCCAAAGATAATCACCCAAGATGGAATGGAATTATGAATGGAGGTTTGAATTTGGTTGGGGCATGGAAGGTGGTTTGGTGATTTTATGAGGGGTGAAAAGGTGGAATAAAGAGTGAGGTAAAAGGTGACATAAATAAGGGTAGTTGAGGAGGGAAATGAAAAGTTTTAAAGTAGATTGGTAAAAATTTGGTGTAAATATTTTGGAGGGAAAGTTATGTGGGGTAAATGTGAAGGAGGGAATTGATAGTGTAGTGAGGGAATAGGGTATAGGTGATTGATCCATGTCGTCGGGTGAGGTTTCACCCGGTCAAGTACCATCGGGTGAAGTGTCACTCGACGGGTTTTCATCGTGAAAAGCAATTCTGCCAACTTTTTCCACCGAGTAAAGTTTCACCCGGTGAGATTCTCATCGGGCGAAATTTCGCCCGACGGTAACTTCGTCAATCCTGGCAAATCAGGTAAATTTTCTTAGGGCGAAGTTTCGCCCGGTCAATAGTCTCACCGGGCAAAGTTTCGCTCGGCGGTCTTGTTTACTTCGTTTTTCCGCCTTGCCGTTCCATGGCTCTTCAATAATCACCTAGAGATTCAAATATCGACACGACTCACATTACATAATCAATATCTCCCACAAACATGCCTGTGGTCTTCAAATAAGCTCCATAACTTCTCCAAAAGCTTGATCTTCATCCAAATAAATGCTCCATGGTGAAATCCAAGTTCAACCATTCTTCTCAAGCTAACAAACTAATAAACTCAAAGAATATGATACATATATACAAGGTGGTTGTTGAGGATACCACCAAACCTACTTCAATTTCGAGAGGGGGTTAAACAACGCTCCCCAATGGGAGCTCATCAAACTTCACGGTAGCAAAGGTCTCACGAACGTGACCGGAATGATAAATCTTCAAACGTTGTCCATTAACCATAAATTTCCCGATTTCCGAGCTAGATATCTCTATTGATCCATATGGTTGCACCTTAGTCACTTCGAACGGACCCGACCATTTTGATTTCAACTTAACGGGGAAAAGCTTAAACCGAGAGTTGAAGAGTAATACCTTATCACCAACGGAGAAGTCCTTACGAAGTATTCGAGAATCGTGTCATTTGCGTGTTCGTTTGTAGATCTTCGAATTCTCGTAGGCTTCAAGTCTTAGTTCTTCCAATTCTTGTAGTTGGAGAAGGCGATTATTTCCTACAACACTCTCATCGAAGTTTAGCTCTTTGATTGCCCATTTGGCTTTGTGTTCTAATTCCACCGGTAAATGACAAGCTTTACCATACACAAGACGATAAGGAGTGGTTCAAATCGGCGCTTTGTAAGCCGTTCTTAATGCCCAAAGGGCGTCATTCAAATTTAATGATCAATCCTTTCGGTGTGTATTTACAACTTTTTCCAAAATTCCTTTGATTTGACGGTTGGAGATCTCGGCTTGCCCATTTGATTGAGGGTGGTAGGCTAATGACATCTTGTGAGTGATACCATATTTCCTAAGAAGGTGTTCAAAGGTATCTTTCATAAAATGAGAGCCTCCATCACAAATTATGGCTCTAGGCATACCGAATATCGGGAAAATTACATTCTTGAAAAGCTTGATTACAACCTTGGAGTCATTGGTAGGGGAAGCTACGACCTCGATCCACTTTGAGACATAATCAACCGCCACTAAGATGTATTTGTTACCAAAAAAGGATGTGAACGAACCCATGAAATCGATGCCCCAAACATCAAACAATTCAATTTCCAAGATAGGTTGAAGGGGCATCTCATTTCTCCTTGTTATATTGCCACTTCTTTGGCAAGCATCACATGTGAGAATGAAAGCTCGAATGTCCTTGAACTTGGAAGGCCACCAAAACCCGCTTTGGAGAACCTTGGCAATTGTCTTTTGGTAGGCCAAGTGTCCACCATAAGATGTCGAGTGAACGGGCTTCACAATATTATATCCTTTGTCGGCCGTAACACATCGTCGGTAAATTCCATCTACACAACGGCGAAACAAATAGGGCTCATCCCAATAATAGCATCGGACTTCATAACGTAGTTTCTTCCTCTCTTGCTTGGAATAATCGTCTGGAATATAATGAGACACTAAGAAATTGACAATATCGGCATACCAAGGTGTAATAGTTTTAATGGCCATCAAGGCCTCATCTCTCATAGCTTCATTGATGGGTATACCATCTTCTTCATTGCTTCCTTTACTAACCGTTAGTCTACTAAGGTGATCCGCTACCAAGTTCTCCGATCCGGCTTTGTCTATAATCTCAATGTCAAATTCTTATAAAAGGAGGACCCACCGAAAGAGTCGGGACTTAGTCTCCTTTTTGGACATGATGTAACGAATCGCCGCATGATCGGTATGAATAATGACTTTGGAACTGGTAACATAAGTTCAGAATTTCTCCATGGCATAGACAACGACAAGCATCTCTTTTTCGGTTGTTGTGTACCTCGATTGGGCTTCATCTAGTATTTTACTTGCATAATAAATCACATGTAGCTTCTTATCAACCCATTGTCCTAGAACGGCACCAACGGCAAAATCGGAGGCATCGCACATGATCTCAAATGGAAGATTCCAATCGGGCGCTTTAATAATTGGAGTGGTAGTGAAAGCGGTCTTTATCCTACAAAAGGCCTCAAGACACGAGTCATCAAAAACAAAAGGTGCATCTTTCATAAACAAAGAAGTTAAAGGCTTGGAAATCTTAGAAAAATCATTAATGAAATGCCTATAAAAGCCGGCGTGACCTAGAAAACTCCTCACCTCTTTGACATTTGTAGGTGGTAGCAAGTTCTCAATCACGGAAACTTTAGCCTTATCAACTTCGACTCCTCTATTAGAAACAATATGACCTAGGACAACACCTTCTTCAACCATAAAATGACATTTCTCCCAATTTAAAACAAGTCTATACTCTTCACATCGAGTCAACACTTGATCAAGATTTTCAAGGCAAGAATCAAAAGATGTACCATGGACACTAAAGTCATCCATAAAAACTTCCATGGATTTTTCAATGAAATCGGAGAAAATAGCCATCATACATCTTTGAAACGTTCCCGGCGCTACACAATCCAAATGACATCCTTCTATAAGCATAGGTGTCGTAAGGGCATGTGAAAGTGGTCTTCTCTTGGTCATCGGGGTGAATGGGAATTTGAAGAAATCCGGAGTGACCATCAAGGAAACAAAAATAAGAGTGATGCGCCAATCGTTCAAGCATTTGATCAATAAAGGGAAGGGGGAAATGGTCTTTTATGGTGGCCGTGTTCAATTTTCGATAGTCTATACACATGCGCCAATCGGTAATAGTCCTAGTAGAAAATTAAGTCACCCTTTTCTCCTTTCACAACCGTTAATGTTAGCCTCATACAACTTGAGAACTTGCTTCATGACAACCTCTTTCATGGTGGGGTTCAACCTACGTTGACCCTCAACCAAAGAACGGTGGTCATCATCAAGAATGATCCTATGCATACAAACATTTGGGCTTATACCTTGGAGGTCGGCAATACTATACCCAATGGCCTTTTTGTGTTTTCTCAAAACAATTAAAAGTTTTTTCAATTGAGGTCCATCAAGTGTGGCATTCACGATAACGGGATAATTAGTTCCTTCAATAAAAGCATATTTGAGGGAAGAGGGGAGTGGTTTAAGTTCAATATTAGGAGGAGAGGTTACCATACTCTTACCCACCGGTAGCGGTTCTACCTTTTCTTCGTGTAAGATCTCATCTTCAAGAGGTGGAGAGTCAAATGGTTCCTCTTATTGCTTGTCATATATCAAGCTATACTCAACCAAACTATCAATAACTTCAATGGAATGCATTTGTTCAATCATTGGTTGTTTAAGAGCTTGAGAAAGGGAAAACTCTACCGACTCGTTCCTTATATTAAATGACAACTTTCCATTCTTAACATCAACTATAGTACCACCGGTAGCCATAAAAGGTCGACCTAAAATAATGGGGGTAATAGTGTCTTCGGGCATATCCATGACAACAAAGTCGGAGGAGATGAAGAACTTACCAACTTGCACGGGTACATCCTCAAGTATCCCAAGTGGGTACTTGACGGACCTATCCGCAAGTTGAATTGACATACTAGTGCATCTCATCTCCCCCACACTAATCTCTTGGCAATAGAATAGGGTAAAAAACTAACACTAGCTCCTAGGTCACATAAAGCTTGATTAACAACAACATTTCCAACCCGACAAGGAATGGAAAAACTGCCGGGATCCTCTAGTTTCTTTGGCATTTGATTCATAAGAAAGACTACATTGTGCCGTGAGAGAGACACATTCTTTGTCTTCTATTGTTCTCTTTTTAGTCAAGACATCTTTCAAAAACTTAGAATAAAGAAGCATTTGAGAAATTACCTCGGTGAAGGGTAAAGCTACCTCCACTTTCTTCAACATATCCACAAAACGACTAAATTGGGCATTCTCCTTATGTGGCTTAGCTCGTTCGGGAAAAGGCAATGGTGGGACAAAAGCGGGAGGCAGTGGAACATTGGATTCTTCTTCTTCTTCGGCTAATCGCTCCGCCTGTTTTCTTTTTTCTTCTTCCACTTCCATTTGCTCTTTCTTCTTTCTTTGTTCTCTTTGTTCATTCTCCGCATTTTGGAGGATATCAAACTCCGCTTGTATTCCCCGGTTTTGTTTGGGGGAAGTGGGAGATGATGCTTGTGGTGCACTTGGTTGATTAACTTTGGTTGTGGTGGTTTTGGTGTTCAAGTTCAAGTTCTTATATGGGTCCTCAAGTTCCTTGTCACCCCTCAAAATGATGGCATTTGCTTGGTGTGAAGAGTCTCTTGGGTTTTGGGGTTGCTCGGGCAAACCATGGGGTGGATGAATTGGGCGGCTAAGGCTTTTGTTGCTTCTTGTGATTCCCAAACCTTTAGCCTTGCCTTGGTATCTTGATGCTCACTCCATAGTTGCCCAACGGCTCTTTGCAAATCACTAATGTTATCCCATAGAACTCCTCCTTGACCATATTGAAAATTGCTTGATTGGCCATAAGATTGAGAGGGTTGATTAAATGATTGTTGATTGTAACCTTGATTTCCTTGTAAATTGCCTTGGAACCCTTGATTGTATCCATGAATGAAATGATTACCATGTTGATTTTGGTAATTGTTGTAATTGTTGGGAACATGGAAGTTGCTACCTTGTTGATTGAAGTTGCTCATTTGATGAGGAGGCAAATATGGGGGCATCTTTGGAGGACCTTGGTTAAAGGGCCTTTGTTGACTTTGATTGAATGACCTCGGTTGACTCCCTTGGGCACGTGGTATTGGATTTTGAACATTTTGATTTCCATAAGAAAAATTAGGATTAAACCTTGTGCCGGCATTGTAGGTAATGAAAAAGGGATCAAATTGAGGTCTTTGCCCATACACTTGTATAGCTTGGACTTCATTTGGCTCTTCAACATAAGTTTCTTCATTAGGAATGCAAGAGCTAGAATCATGGCCATAATTGCCACAATGATCTGATGCGAGTTCATTTTGCAGCGTTGTTTTGATCAGTCCATATCTCGAGTTATACTTGGAGTTTCGTAGTCATTCAAAATGGAAGAGATAGATTTCGAGCTTATCTTTCCAATGACTATTCATGAAGGCTCATTGAACAAGTATTGACAAAGTTATGGTCCGAACAAGTCAGTTGTGCATGGGAAAGCACCGGGGTTAAAGAGGACGTTTGAAGCTGGTTGTGCACGTCCAAATGGCTCCTTATTAAGCTTTGTTATTAGCTCCTAGTTTACATAGCTTTGTTATTAGCTCCTAGTTTACATAGCTTTGTTATTAGCTCCTAGTTTACATAGCTTTGTTATTAGCTCCTAGTTTACATAGCTTTGTTATTAGCTCCTAGTTCACATAGATGTAGCGTTGTTTTTGTCACCATGTAGCTTCGTTATTGTCACCCTAACCAGCCGGTTTAAGGGTCTTGTTGTAGGCTATATATAGCCATCTATTTGAATGAATAAGACATCCAACATTGAAATCAAAAACCTGAGTAAAGCTAAGCTTTCTTTTACGTCCTTGTTGCTTACAAGACAAAGTCTAGAGTTAGTCGCGTTACAAGCTCTAAACTCGCTACTTCAATCGCGTTGTTTGATTTAGCACCCGCTTTGTTGAAGTATAGGTCTACTTCACCTAGCATACTATCCTTGGTTACGGTTCTGTCATCCTCACAACTTATTCTTTCGATCTGTTTTGTTGCCTTTGTTTACATTCTCATCAGAATACTATCAACCTTCTCGTTTTGTTTCAAAGTTCATATCAACTCACATCATTAGTGGTATCATAACAAAATGAGAAGGTTGATAGTCATTGGAAAGATAAGCTCGAAATCTATCTCCTCCATTTTGAATGACTACGAAATTCCAAGTATAACTCGAGATATGGACTGATCAAAACAATGCTGCAAAAATGAACTCGCATCAGAAATTCCCATGCACAACTGTCTTGTTCGGACCATAACTTTGTCAATACTTGTTCAATGAGCCTTCATGAATAGTCATTGGAAAGATAAGCTCGAAATCTATATCCTCCATTTTGAATGACTACGAAACTCCAAGTATAACTCGAGATATGGACTGATCAAAACAACGCTGCAAAATGAACTCGCATCATACTCTCCTTTGAAAAAGAATTGTCCTCAATTCTTGTAACAAGTATCCCAACTGGATCAAATACAAAATTTGTTAGGATCAACACATCCTTACTCCAAATAGACATAAGTGTGGGTAACGTTGGTATCACGGCTCGACCCCAAGCTCGACTCCTTTTCAAGTAGGTGTTGTTTTGAATGCTTGTGAACTCTACTTTGCTTGTTGTGAACATGGATGGATCAGGTATCTTTTGTTGCTTCTCAAAGTATTCCACAAGCTCAATCCCCTTACTCTCCATGCTTGTTTTGACTAAGATCAGAATTTGTTTCTTCTTGCACAACCCGTTTGGTTGAAGATGATACTCGTCAAAAACAGGTGGTAACGTTGGATCAAACACCAAACTTTCCTCGTAAGTGTTTTCAAACGAGAAAATTCCAGCCATCTTTTTTTTTTTTTGGAATAGTACTACGTGAACAGTACTAATTCGTGAACAGTTTTTTTTTTTTTGAAAATAAATCGAACTTCAACAAGAACCACGAAACAATCAAAACCGATTAACCCTCGAACTACCCGCACGAGTTTAACCTTTGAATTCCAATCGCAATCAGAAATTCAACTAATAACTTGGCTTCGACACTTCTTGGACCGTCTTGATTTTAAGAAGAATCAAGAGTTGTAGCTCTCATACCACTAATGATGTGAGTTGATATGAACTTTGAAACAAAACGAGAAGGTTGATAGTATTCTGATGAGAATGTAAACAAAGGCAACAAAACAGATCGAAAGAATAAGTTGTGAGGATGACAGAACCGTAACCAAGGATAGTATGCTAGGTGAAGTAGACCTATACTTCAACAAAGCGGGTGCTAAATCAAACAACGCGATTGAAGTAGCGAGTTTAGAGCTTGTAACGCGACTAACTCTAGACTTTGTCTTGTAAGCAACAAGGACGTAAAAGAAAGCTTAGCTTTACTCAGGTTTTTGATTTCAATGTTGGATGTCTTATTCATTCAAATAGATGGCTATATATAGCCTACAACAAGACCCTTAAACCGGCTGGTTAGGGTGACAATAACGAAGCTACATGGTGACAAAAACAAAGCTACATCTATGTGAACTAGGAGCTAATAACAAAGCTATGTAAACTAGGAGCTAATAACAAAGCTATGTAAACTAGGAGCTAATAACAAAGCTTAATAAGGAGCCATTTGGACGTGCACAACCAGCTTCAAACGTCCTCTTTAACCCCGGTGCTTTCCCATGCACAACTGACTTGTTCGGACCATAACTTTGTCAATACTTGTTCAATGAGCCTTCATGAATAGTCATTGGAAAGATAAGCTCGAAATCTATCTCCTCCATTTTGAATGACTACGAAATTCCAAGTATAACTCGAGATATGGACTGATCAAAACAATGCTGCAAAAATGAACTCGCATCAGAAATTCCCATGCACAACTGTCTTGTTCGGACTATAACTTTGTCAATACTTGTTCAATGAGCCTTCATGAATAGTCATTGGAAAGATAAGCTCGAAATCTATCTCCTCCATTTTGAATGACTACGAAACTCCAAGTATAACTCGAGATATGGACTGATCAAAACAACGCTGCAAAATGAACTCGCATCATGATCACATTGAACTTCCCATGTTATTTGTTTTGGAGGTGGTGGTTGTCTTGGTGGAACACTCCCTTGAATTTGGTACATACCTCTAGGAGTAGGCTTTGAACTCATGGCATCCATTCTCCTTTTCAATTCTTCAACTTCTGCTTGAAGTTTCAATTCATTAGAACTCGTAGATGAGTTCACTTCAACTTTTTTTCTAGAATCCCTCGATTGACCCATTCTAGAATCACTCCTTGCCATCTTTTCAATAAGATTTTTAAATGCCTCATCGGTGAGAGAAGAGAAGTCTCCTCCCACTACAAGAAAAACTGTCCCGGGCGTCCACCTGGTTGGCGTCCTGGGCATACGGACGCCTGAATGGCGTCCGAAAAGTCACACGGGCGTCCACAGTCGGACACAAAACTTGGCGTCCGACTGAAATTTGGGAGGACAAAATGAAGGACGACGGGCGACCACAGGCGGACGCCATTTACCCCAAATGGCGTCCGCTGTCGCTCGCCATTTAGCAGCATCTCGCGTCCGCATGTGGCGTCCGACAGCGGACACCCTTCAGGGTGAGTGTGGCGTCAAATACCCGCTCACCCCCCTCTCCCCCTTCACTCTCTAAAAAAAACACTCTCTACAATCTCCCTCTTCCCTCGCCGACCCCAATCTCCTTTCCTCTCCTCCAATTTTCATCCTTTATTCCTAATTTGTGGTACGTTTTCTTAGTTTACTTAGTTTCTATTCATTACAATTAGTTCTTATTTTTGATTGTTAGGTTATTTATTGATAGTTTGTTAGATAATATTGTTTAGGTCTAAATTTCGATTAGGGTGATTAGTTTAGGTCAAGTTCGATTAGGTTGATTAGTTTATTCCAAATTCGATTTGGTAGATTATTTTTGCCCATCACAATTTTGATTAGGGTTTGATCAATTTGGTTGAATTGTGCTAGAATGACCTCTAAGGCCTTCCGTGAGGTTTTGTGTGACTTAGGACGGGCCAAAAGGTGTCGTAATAATGCCGGATTTTCCCGAAACCACTTCTATCTTGACCGGGGTTGTAATTAGGTGTTAGCGGTGCTTTTGGAGTTTTGATATCTGCATCCGAAAATTTGACCTTATTTGACCTATTTCAGCTGTTTTTCTCGGACGTAGACCATGAATTTTTGTGTTTTGTTCGGTTAATTTGGGATTAAATTGATAAATGAGTTAGGGTTTTCATAAATTGCGATGAAATTGTGATTACATTTGTGATTAAAATCGGTGACTGCTTTTTGTAAGGTTAATTCTAAATTAATAAGACATTTGGGTTTACTTTCATGTATTAGTAATTAAATTGATGAAACTTAGTTAGAGAAATGAAGTTTAAGTTAAACGGTGATTAAATTTTCGTTTAGCAAGTACTAAATTAAAATAGGGAAATTAAACTTTAATTTGTTATATATATTTTTTGAACATAGAAAATGAAGAGAATTGAACGGAAATGGATGTATGAGGGAAGACTTGATAAGAAGAGATGTCCCACCGTCGAATTTTTGAGGGGTGTTGAATCATTTGTCGAGGTAGCTAAAAAGTCAGTAGATTATGCATCGCGGGGGGAGATTAGGTGTCCGTGTACTAAATGCAAGAACCTAAAATTTCTTGAGGTCCTTGTAGTGAAGGAACATGTCATCTATAGTGGTTTTTCACCCGATTACTATTATTGGATTTGTCATGGTGAGTCATCTCAGTCTGAGGGACCCGAAAACCATCAAAATGAGGGGGGATTGAGAGGTATGATAGTTGATGTTGTGGAGTGCAACTTGTTTAACGAGAACACATATGCGAATGACGACTCACCTAACCCACGAGACTCACCCAACCCACAAGACTCACCTAACCCACAAGAGCCTAACCCACGAGGAAAGGCGTTTTTTGACATGTTGGACGCTTCGGAGAAACCGTTATACGGAGGGTGCGAGGTGACTTTGTTAGAAGTCGCGTCTATGGTATTTAGCCTTAAATGTGAGTTCAACCTGCCCTTTGCTTGTGTGGATGGTATTGTTGCCTTGCTCGAGAGAGTTATTCCAAAAGACAATATCATGACCGATCATTCTACACAACCAAAAAAGTTCTGAAGGGACTTCAACTCCCGCATCAAAAGATTGATGCTTGTCCAGATGGATGCATGCTATTTTGGAAGGATGATGCGATGCTTGATGAATGTAGGAGATGTGGTAAGGGTAGGTATAAGATGGTTGAGGGGGATATTGTTTTGAGAGGTAGAAAAGGGAAAAGTGGTGTCAGGGGTAAGAAACCAATCCCAATAAGTCAGCTTACGTACTTCCCTATTGCACCTAGGCTTCAGAAATTATACGCCACAAAAACGATAGCGGAGCAAATGAGGTGGCACAAGGAGGACATTAGGGTACTAGGGAAGATGTGTCATCCGAGTGATGGTGAGGAGTGGAAGCGTTTTGATAGACTACATCCCCACTTTGTGTTAGAACCCCGAAATGTAAGGCTTGGGTTGTGCACTGATGGATTTGCACCGTTCGGCCAATTTGGTAAGTCGTACTCCTGCTGGCCAGTGATGATCACACCTTACAACCTACCTCCTTGGTTGTGTTTGAAGCAGCCTTTCATCTTCCTATCTCTTATTGTGCCTGGACCAAAAAACCCGAAAAATCATTTGGATGTTTACTTGCAACCTGTTATTGAGGAACTGAAACAACTGTGGGAGGTAGGGGTAGAAACTTATGATGTCGCTATGAGACAAAACTTTCAGTTGAAGGCAGCTTTGTTGTGGACTATAAATGACTTTCCCGCGTACGGTATGCTCTCGGGGTGGTCTACTGCGGGTCAGAAAGCATGTCCGTGTTGTATGGATAAGAGCAAAGCTTTTTATCTTCCAAATTCTAGTAAACTAAGCTGGTTTGACTGTCATCGGCAGGTCCTACCAGAAGGTCACCCATATAGAAAGAATAAGAAGGCATTCAAGAAGGGTGAGATTGTGCTTAATGACGCACCTGATCGACTCCACGGAGATGAAATATGGGAGTTGATTTCTGATTACCCGTCCACTGTCGACAGAACCGAGCAGGAGTTCAAAGACCTCAAAAAGTTGAAAAATGGTTGGTTTAAATGTAGCATATTCTTCGACCTACCATATTGGAGGACTTTGTTAATTCGTCACAATTTAGATGTGATGCACATAGAGAAAAACTTCTTCGAGCAGTTGATTCACACGGTGATGGATGTGGAGGGGAAGAGTTGTGACACTACAGGCTCCCGGCGAGATGTGAAGAATTTCTGTCACCGTCCTCAACTGCATATAAAACAGGATGGGTCGAAACCGAGAGCCTTGTTCACACTTGACAAGGCTCAGAGAAAGGCGTTGTTGGAGTGGGTAGAGAAGTTGAAGTTCCCTGATGGGTACGCCTCCGACTTCAAACACTGTGTAGATCTGAAAAACCTGAAGCTGCACGGGTTAAAGAGTCATGACTGTCACGTTTTCATGGAGAGGTTGCTTCCGGTATCACTAAAGCACCTTTTGCCACCGACGGTGTGGAATTCTATAACTGAGATATCTCAGTTCTTCCAAGATTTGTGTTCCTCTACAGTATCAATTGAGGTTGTGCAAACAAAAAACAAGAACCTGAACCTAGGACATTCTGTGTCCATTGACCCCACTATTCCCGAGTTTTTTCAGAAGAAGGTCGATGAAGGAACTTCATCCGTTGAGGGTTCTAGGGCACTAGATGAGAAAAAGTACAACCGAGCGCACCTTTACCTACTCTCGAATTGTGAGATCTTAGAGCCTTATGAGAAGCAATTTGAAACTGAATATGTCGCTGCGAACCCTGTCGTGAACCCTGATGACGTTTGGAGTAAGCACGATGATAAGTGCCATTTGTAGTGCCTATTTCGTAGTGTTTTGGTCCCATTTTCCTTGTAGAATCGCTCCTTGGGAGCAGTTTAGGGGCTTCTTATGCTTCCTTTAGTTCGTTTCAGGTTCCCGAGCCTGATTTGGAAGAGTTGGAGCGATTACGACTCTATACATACACTTTTTGGAGCCAACGGAGTAAAGGAACGATGCCTCGATGCCTTGGAATCAACCCCGAGACCTTGGGACCCAATCCCGAGCCTCCGAGACCCGATCCCGAGTCCCGAGAATCGATGGGAAGCCCATGAGAAGCAAGGAGGGACCAAAAAGTTCATATTGGAGGCCTACAAGGCTCATCCCGGACGGGTATGGCCTCATCCCGTCCGGGATGAAGGAGCAAAAAGAGAAGCTGCTGTCTGTGGACCATCCCGATCGGGAAGGTGGCGTCCCGACCGGGACCGACCTCGTCCCGACCGGGACCACCCCGTCTCGGCCGGGACGGGCCACTGCTACTCCGCTTTGTTTCTTTTCTTCTCCCTTCCATTTGTAACCCTATATATACTCGTCCCTTGTTATGTTAAGCTGATATACTTCATTAGACCTTAAACCCTAGACTACTTTAGGTTAGATTAGATTAGTTAGTGTAGATTAGTCGGTAATTAGTCGTTAATCTTAGATTGGTGCTTGTAATTTGGGAATTCTTCAAGATCTCCACCAAGCTTGACAAACTTGGATGTATGTTTTGGGTTCTTCCATTTATGCAAGTTTCATTCTTCCTTTCATCTCTAGTTTGGTATAATCTTCTTTTCTCTTCTCTTAATCTTTGTTTTATCATTAAAGTTTGATTCTTTGTTCTTGTTAGTGTTCATAGTTCATAGTTCTTGTTAGTTTCATTATGTTTGTTTTGATTGTTGTTTTGGTTCATCTTATTAGTGTTAGTTTTAGATTAGATATGTTAGAGTAGTGTTCTTGCTAGGGTTAGTAGGGTGATTAGGGTGTTAATTGGGTGATTAAGGGATTGTTGGAGATGTTGGTGGAAGATTTGGGTTTCCTCTTGTATGATGCACATCACATGTTTGTCGAAATGCTTGATTGACTAAGCATGTACGAATGCTTGTTTTTCTTGTTTTTCTCTTGTGGGTATTAGTTTGTTTGTGGGTTCGGTTCCCTCATTAAGTTGCGAGAGCCCGGTGAGGACGACCCCTAGGTCGGTCTAAGTTGCGAGAGCCCGGATGCGACCTAGGCCTATAGCACGCTAGTGTCCCGTTTGTGTTGTGTATCGCCGAGTTGAGTTTTAGGTGGAACCTCTAGGTGAGTCTAAGTTGCGAGAGCCCGGGCATTACCTAGATTACCCTACTACCTCCTTCACCTCTAGCTCTTCCTCGACCATTCCGTTACCCCTTTGACCCCGACCTAATCCTAACCCGTTTTCCTTTGTTTGATATCTTGCCTTAGACCTAGCTTAGTTCTTAGCCTCCCCCTCCTTAGAATAGCTTGTCTCGAACATAGTCCTAGACCGTAGCATACCTTAGTCCGACCTCCCGTCCCTGTGGATTCGACCCGACTTACCCTAGCTACCCTAGTTAGGTTTTGCCGGTTTTATTTGATGGTTGGGATTCACGACAAATCCCACCCATCAAATTGGCGCCGCTGCCGGGGACGGCGTAGTTTAGACTTTTGTTTGCTTAGTTTTGGACTTTGTTCTTGATTTTTGTGTTCTCTTCTCCTTGTGTATCTCCGTTTTTCTTCTTGTGTGTTACTCTCCCTTCCTAGTGCCTCAAAAGCACTAGGATACTAACGTTTGCTCAAGTGCTTCTAGCTCATCCTAGGTACCAAAGCAACGTTATGGACATGGCGCGTCCAAGCTACCATCAACCATCATGGGACAACTTTAGGGCAAATGGCCAAGTCCCGAAATTTCACCAACCATATCAACCTCATCAACAATCTTATGAACGCCCTTCTTATGGTTACCAAGAAAGTTGTCAAGGATCGTTCCCACATCCTAACAACTACCAAACACCCTCACATAACTCACAACCAAATATCCTTGAGACTTGTCAAATGTTGGCCCAAACACAAGGGAGCTAACATGAGATGATGATGTTATTGCAAAAGGGTCAACAATTGATGTTGACTCAAATACAAGGGGTTGAAAGGGAGCTCAAGGCCCTAATAGAAGTGCAAGATGCGCGCATCAATGCATTCACGGCTCATATCACGATGTCGGCCAATCGAGCTCCACTACATGTTGAGGAAGGCTCATTTGGGCATGAAGGTCGGGTGTCTCAACCCAATCTTGAAGCTATAAATGAAGAAGAGAGGGTCGATCAAGAGGTCATTGTTGAGTGTTGCTTAGGCGGTGAAGATGAGGGAAGAATTGATCCGAATCAAGGAGCTACCAAAGAGTTCAATAAAGTCACCTTAGCTCCTCTTGTTCTTAGTTCAGCCACACTAGCACCTCTTACCAGCTTAGTAGTGTGCCTACTACAATTAGTGAGCTAGCTCGTGTGTGAGCTGAATAAAGGAGCAAATAATCAAGGTAATATGAAGACATTAACTTGGGTTCACACTCATTCAAGCATGGGAAGTGTACTGAAGTTATGAAGGTGTTTGAGGCTGATTGTGTTCACATAGTGTGCACATCCTCAAGCTTTGTTTATGGCTCCATGTTCACACAAGTGTGTCGTGGCTTATGCTCTTTGTTAGAGCTTTGTTATTAGCTCCTAGTTTACATAGCTTTGTTATTAGCTCCTAGTTTACATAGCATTGTTATTAGCTCCTAGTTCACATAAGGTGTAAGCTTTGTTTTTGTCACCCTAACCAGCCGGTTTAAGGGTCTTGTTGTAGGCTATATATAGCCATCTATTTGAATGAATAAGACATCCAACATTGAAATCAAAAACCTGAGTAAAGCTAAGCTTTCTTTTACGTCCTTGTTGCTTACAAGACAAAGTCTAGAGTTAGTCGCGTTACAAGCTCTAAACTCGCTACTTCAATTGATCCGAATGAAGAGGCTAAAGAGTTCAATGAAGTAACACTAGCTCCTAATAGTTCTAGTCAAGCCACATTAGCACCTCCTACCAGCCTAATAGTGTGCCTCCTCCAAGTATTAAGTTAGCTCATATAGGAGCTGAATAAAGGAGCAAAGAAGTCAAGGTAAATTGAAGACATTAACTTGGGTTCACACTCATTCAAGCATGGGAAGTGTACTGAAGTTATGAAGGTGTTTGAGGCTGATTGTGTTCACATAGTGTGCACATCCTCAAGCTTTGTTTATGGCTCCATGTTCACACAAGTGTGCCGTGGCTGATGCTCTTTATTAAGCTTTGTTATTAGCTCCTAGTTTACATAGCTTTGTTATTAGCTCCTAGTTTACATAGCATTGTTATTAGCTCCTTGTTCACATGGTTGTAACTTTGTTTTTGTCACCCTTAACCAGCCGGTTTAAGGGTCCTTTGTAGGCTATATATAGCCATCTAGTTGAATGAATAAGACATCCAATATTGAAATCAAAAACCTGAGTAAAGCTAAGCTTTCTTTTACGTCCTTGTTGCTTACAAGACAAAGTCTAGATTTAGTCGCGTTACAAGCTCTAAACTCGCTACTTCAATCGCGTTGTTTGATTTAGCACCCGCTTTGTTGAAGTATAGGTCTACTTCACCTAGCATACTATCCTTGGTTACGGTTTATTCATCCTCAAACTAACCATTTCAATCTGTTTTGGTTACTTTGTTTACATTCCATTTCAGTATACTAATCATTCTTCACATTCTTGTTCAAAGTTCATATCAACTCACATCATCAATCGCGTTGTTTGATTTAGCACCCGCTTTGTTGAAGTATAGGTCTACTTCACCTAGCATACTATCCTTGGTTATGGTTTATTCATCCTCAAACTAACCTTTTTCAATCTGTTTTGGTTACTTTGTTTACATTCCATTTCAGTATACTAATCATTCTTCACATTCTTGTTCAAAGTTCATATTAACTCACATCATTAGTGGTATCAGAGCTTTGGTCATCCATTAGACGTAAAGCATGGCAGGAGTGTTGAACTTTGAAGATCCTACCTTCCTGGAACAACTAAAGAAGGCGTTGGAGAACTTCCAGCCCAAAAATTCTCGCTTCCAACCAAGAAGGGAACCGGTGGACAAGATCAAGGTAAATGAACTTCCTGTGTTCAATGGTGGTACTGATCCTGAAGTTTACTTGGAATGGGAAAGAAACATGGAGAAGCTCTTTGACTTCAAGGATTTGGAGGACGAAGAGAGGTGCAAATACGCCATTCTAAAGCTAAGCAAAGGGGCTTCCCTTTGGTATGAAGGGCTTAAGGTACAACGCACCAGAAATGGAAAGGGTAAGATTACTTCTTGGGAGTCCTTAAAACGTAAACTACGTAAGAGGTATGTCCCAACTACGCACAAGTTATCCTTATACAAAAAGATTGCTAACCTTATACAAGGAAAAATGAGTGTTAGTGAATACATAGAAGAATTTGAGAACTTGGTTCTAATGGGAGAAGTAGAAGAAAATGAAGAGATAAAAATGGCTAGGTTCTTATGCGGGTTAAATCGTAGTATAGCTAATACGGTTGATTTGTGTCCTTATTCTGATTTTGATACCTTGTGTGGGTTGTGTCTAAAAGTTGAAGCACAAGGGAAGGGAAAACATGAGGGTGAGTCTAGTAAGAGTCATACTTGGTCTCGAACGGATGATGGTAATAGAGTCAATCCTACTAATATTAATCAACCCCTTATTGTTAAGAATAACCCCGCACCCCCACCTCAATCTACCACCAAAACAATCACTGAAACTAGTCTCTCTAAAGTGCGTTGTTTCAAGTGTCAAGGGTTTGGTCACTACAAAAACGCTTGTCCAAATAAAAGAGTTGTGACCTTAAGAGAAGTAATCACTGTTAGGGATGAATTATGGGAAGAGGAACAACGTATAGGGGCTGTTTTCAATGTTAACGAGGAAGAGGAAGAGGAAGAGGAAAATATTGAGGCTTATGAACCCCCGGCTTATGACACACTCTTAGTACTACGTACTCTACATGCTAACCCCATTCAACATGACACCGAACAAAGAGACCAACTATTCCATACTAAGTGTCAAGTTAAAGATAAATGGTGTAGTTTAATCATTGATGGAGGTAGTTGTACCAACGTTGCCTCAACTGAAATGGTAGACAAACTAGGTCTAGCTACTACTAATCACCCTAACCCTTATGCACTTCATTGGTTAAAAACCGGGAACAAGGTAAGGGTCACTAAACAAGTGAGGGTTGGCTTGACCAAGGGTTCCTACGTTGATGAGGTTTTGTGCGATGTTATTCCTATGGATGCTTGTCACATACTATTAGGCCGTCCTTGGCAGTTTGATAGGGACGTAGTTCACCATGGGAGGAGGAATGAGTATGAATTGAGTGATAAGGGAAAGAAAATTGTACTCAAACCCATGACACCTCAAAACGTATGCAATATGTTAACCAATCGAGTCGGAAAACCCAACCTCTCAATGTTTGCTAGTAAAAATATGGGAGTACATGCTATAGAAGAGGGGGAGTTTGATGCCGTCAAGACCACTAAAGAGGAACCAGCTAAGGTTAATAGTGGTTGTGAAGGGAAACAATCTGAAGAGTGGCTAAAGAAACTAGGTGTTGACATTCCTATTAAGATACCAGCTTGTTTGGCACTTAATAGAGATCATGGATTCTTAAAGGATGAAGATGGGAAAAACAATGTCATGGCTAAGGCTTCATCTTGTCAATACACACACTCATCCACCATAGATGCAAGCACGCTTGGAATTGAGACCTTGAAGGAATATTACTCCACGGGGGCTGATATACTCACCAAGTGCAAGACTGTTACTCTTAACACTTTTGATGAGTTTGTTTTGCAGGACGATCTTCTTCCTAAAGAGGACCATTTTTGTGTCCCAAAACATCCTATTTCAGAGTGTATAACTAGAGAAGCTCAAGGAGGAGGACCAGCTGTAGGTTATGACATAACCAGGACCTTAGAGACGTGGAAGGAGCACTTCCTTTTGCTAAGAACACAAGGGAGTAATCTAAGCATCATGAGCAAATACTTAACAAGTCCTTTCCCAAAGAGTCCCCTCAAACCAAGAGAGTACTTGCCATCCTCCATAATGACTCACCTCAGTGTTTGTTACACAACGGATGAAGCTGCCAAGAGAAAGACCAGATTGATGTCCCAAACAGAAGCTCCATGCAAGGGAAACAACCATGGTTGCAAGATGAAGTTACCGGATAGTTATGAAGAGCATACCACGTCCAAAGTGGGAGATTTTGCTCTTTATCTTGATGAAGATGACTTTTCAGAATTGAGGACAATTCCTTTTCAAGGGGGAGGAGATGATCCGAATCAAGGAGCTACCAAAGAGTTCAATAAAGTCACCTTAGCTCCTCTTGTTCTTAGTTCAGCCACACTAGCACCTCTTACCAGCTTAGTAGTGTGCCTACTACAATTAGTGAGCTAGCTCGTGTGTGAGCTGAATAAAGGAGCAAATAATCAAGGTAATATGAAGACATTAACTTGGGTTCACACTCATTCAAGCATGGGAAGTGTACTGAAGTTATGAAGGTGTTTGAGGCTGATTGTGTTCACATAGTGTGCACATCCTCAAGCTTTGTTTATGGCTCCATGTTCACACAAGTGTGCCGTGGCTGATGCTCTTTGTTAGAGCTTTGTTATTAGCTCCTAGTTTACATTACTTTGTTATTAGCTCCTAAGCCTTGTTATTAGCTCCTTGTTCACATGGTTGTAACTTTGTTTTTGTCACCCTTAACCAGCCGGTTTAAGGGTCCTTTGTAGGCTATATATAGCCATCTATTTGAATGAATAAGACATCCAATATTGAAATCAAAAACCTGAGTAAAGCTAAGCTTTCTTTTACGTCCTTGTTGCTTACAAGACAAAGTCTAGAGTTAGTCGCGTTACAAGCTCTAAACTCGCTACTTCAATCGCGTTGTTTGATTTAGCACCCGCTTTGTTGAAGTATAGGTCTACTTCACCTAGCATACTATCCTTGGTTACGGTTTATTCATCCTCAAACTAACCTTTTTCAATCTGTTTTGGTTACTTTGTTTACATTCCATTTCAGTATACTAATCATTCTTCACATTCTTGTTCAAAGTTCATATTAACTCACATCAAGAATAGAGGAAGTTGAGGCTTCAAGGGCCAACAATGAGGAGGGGAGTGAACATGATTCTCGAGATAACTCTTGGGGAGCCGATGTATTGGCGATAAAATTGGATTTGTTCGATTTTCTTCGTGATGAACCGAATGGTGACAATCCAAACCCAAGTGAAGAGATCACCCCTCATGACCATTTTGACAAGGTGAGTGAAAAGGAGCGCAATACTTGGGAAAAAGAAGTAGATGCCTTGGAACTTGCTTTGTATGGAAAATTGGAGGATCCTAAAGCCTCCAATGAAGAAAACTTGATGCCTTCTCCTCCTCTACCGCACTCGATGTCTAGCCCTTTGTCTTGTGAGAAGGTTGGTGATGAGGATCCTTGTCGGGCGGTGGAAAAGAGTTCCACTCTCGACCCCGTAGAAGAAGCGACACCCCTAGGGTGTGATCTCCCACCTCATGACACCGAGCACGACTCTAGACCACTATACCTACCGGATGGTCATAAGAGTCGTAGCTATGTTGGTTCCGAAGACCCGGAAGATCACGAGAGCCCCGAGCATAATGAAGATGATCGCTTCTTCCCTCCGACTTGGAAACTTTTGGGAGTGGCTAGGCTCGGCCATGTGAGCTTAATTGAAGATGTTGCTAGGGCATTTGACTTACTCCTTCGAGCTCTTGATGGCTATGGAGGCGTTGTTGGTGAGAGTAATTAGTGTAAATATCTTTTCCCTTTTATTTTGTGCTTGTATTTGTGTTTATGTTTGTATAGTTTGGTTTCTAGGGTTATTAGTTTTTGTGAAATTCTTGTTTATTTGGATTTTTGATGAGCGATGTGAGGGAGGGAATTTGATGTTGTATTTGAGTTCATTGTGATAGGTGTGAAGGAAAGGTGATTCTTAGAGGAGAGTAGATAATGATAGAGCTCGGATCGTGAGTATGGAAGTCGGTTTTTTTAAGCTTCGGTGAAGCTTTTGGGGTTTTGGAGGTCAAGAAGACCCATCCCGGACGGGAAGGGAGCTTCCAGACCGGGAAGGATGTGCCATCCCGACCGAGAAGAAGTCGTCCCGATCGGGATGGAGGTGCAAAAATTGGAGCTTGCTGGAGTGCCGTCCCGACCGGGAAGGTGGCTTCCCGACCAGGACGAGTGTGTCTTCCCGATCGGGACCATCCATCCCGACCGGGATGGTCTCTTTTCTCCTCTTTTGGCCTCTTCTTTGACATTTGAGCCCACCCAACCATTGTATACCCCCACTCAACCTCCCTACCCATCCTTGCTCATGTCATATGACCATTACACTTCATTTACATACCCTCATCTCTTTCCTCTTCCCTTTACACCGAGTTTCACATCGAATCCCACTCCCCTCACACCATTACTACCTCTACCATGCGTACTTATCGAGCATGAAGAGGAATAGCAATGATGAAGACAAGCAAGTGCCTATATTGATCTACGAGACGATGGAGAGAGTGAGTCGCTATCCTATTGGTACGGCAACTATCCTTTCTTTTCCGTCTTTTATTGCTTGTTTTCCTTTATTTACTCCCCTTCCCCTTATATTTGTGTCATGGTGGCCTTCGAGGCCTTGGTATATGGTTGCTTCTGACTCTCGATGACGTGACTACATCGAGAGTCATTTCAAAATCCAAATTTTTCAAGTTTTTCACCCCTTTTTGAGGATTTAGTCGGATTTAGGCGGAATCCGGGCTAGGTGACTTGATTACACCTAGCCCTCCCCTCCCATTTCCCTTTACTTCCTTCTTTTTATTTTCTTCCCTCTTCCATATCTTTTTCTCGTCTCGGCCCATGGTGACTTGACTACACCCCGGCCGGACACCCTCTACCCTTTTCTTCACTTTATTTTTGATTTTTAGTTTTATTTTCGTAGTTTCTTTTTCTTTCTTTTGTCTCTCCGCACCCTACGATCGAGCATGAGGACATGGCTCGGTTTAAGTGTGGGGGAGCGATATTCTAGTATAGTTTAGTTTATTTTTGTAGTTTTTCGAAAAAAATCTTAAAAACCATAAAAATTTGAAAAATTTTCACAAAAAAATCAAAAAGATTTTCTTGTGTCTTTTCCTTTTTGTGTCGTTATGTCGTATTTTTGTTTTGTTGTGCGTGTTTTGCCCCCCTTTTTCCTTATAGGTTGCCTAATCGCCGTTAGCTTTGATGAGCTTTCAAGACTTCCGGTAACATCTCTTCATCCCTTTTCCCCTCTTTGCTTCTTGTGAGTTTGGAGGAGATTTGTGATGATGTATGCTCGGGAGAAGCTTTGTAAAGATTGTGGTGGATTTGGAGACTTGTTTGAAGATCGGGGTGGTGTTTGTTTTGTTTATGTGTTGTTTCTCCTTGTTTTGTTTTGTTTTGTTTTGTTTTGTTTTGTCTATTTTTCTTTCACTTTCGTTGTGTCTTTGTTTTGTGTTTTGTTGTGTGTTATGTGTGTAAACGGTTTTCGAAAACCCGGTTTAGAGGCTAGTGTGCAAGTGTTTACTTTCCCTTTCTAGTAGTATGAATCGAGTCTTGGACCTTAGTCTAGTAGCATGACCCTAAATCAATGATTTCGTTGGTCTTTTACCTTGAATCCACCTAGCTTACTAGGGATTTACTACGGGATTTGCATTTTGACCATTATGACCACCCACGGTGTGAAAAGGCCTTGGTTACCGAGTCTCGTCCCTTAGGTGACCGTGTTTAGGATTGTTTGATTAGTCCAAGTTCTCCCCTTTTTGTGAGTATGAAGGGAAGACGTCGTCCCGACATACCCATTTCCCTACTTCCTACACAAACCCACACAATAAAAATTGCAATTTGTTGAATTTCTCTCTTTCTTGTTACTAAGGAATGCCAAAAAGTCGAATCAAGCCAAAAAGGGCTAAGAAAAGAAAAAGAAAGAAAAATGAAAGAAAGAAAAGAATGAAGAAAAAGAAAAGGCACAAAAGCCAAAAAGAAAATAGAAAAGAAGAAAAAGAAATGGCATGGCAACAAACAAATCAAAATGTCGAAAAGAGAAAATGCCAAAAGAAAACCCGATTCACAAAAATAACCCCTACCTCTCAAAATAAGCCTTTTTCCGACTTTTGCCGTGAAGAGCCTACCAAAGGACCGAGTCCCGAGGAAGGATGATAGCGGCATTAGTCGGTCTTCCCTCATTTTGCATGTTTTCCACCTTTTTACTTGGACTAGCTAGGCGGTTTTGGACACGGGACGACCCTCTTGGCTTACGCTATAGGGGGCGGGGTCTCACTTACCTACAGTGTCGACTAACACCGTGGTTCTTCACTTTTCCACTCCGCCGATCGTCCCGTAGTACGTTTTTAGAAAGTTAGGAGGACCTAGGTAAGTTACCAACGTTTTTTGTTGCTTTAGCGTCATACTATTAGGGTTTAGTCCACCTTGGTTTGTATTGCTAGCTTGGGAACGTTGTCACTTACCTCGAGTCCTAAACCGGTGCTTCATTCACCGCTTTTAGAGGGAAGCGGTATTTCTTTTGTTTTGGGTGCAACCGTCTATGTGTTTGTTTGTGTGTTTGTTTGTTTATGTGTTTTGTGTCCGGTTGCATCCACAGTTTTGTCGCAAGACCCGACTTGCCTTGCGAAGTGCACTTTTCCTCTAAGTGCACTCGCGTGAGTTGAAGGGGCGTAGGGTGCGCTAATACCCACTCGGATATTAATACCGAATCGACGCATCTTAAGCAGAATACCAGGTAAGGTATACCACTAGAATGACTAATATCCGTATTATCGCGTTAAAACTGATTTGCTAATACGTATAATACCAGTACTCTCTACTCTCCTATGTGCATCTTTTCATGGCGGCCTGTCACGTGAAACCGCATGCAAAGAATGTAAACACAACCACTTTGACGACAAAACTTACTTGTCTTTAAACAACCGACGTAGCAAAAGGTATAGGGTTAAAACAACGGATGTACAGTATTTTCGCCACAACAAAAGAACTAGGATATCAGCCCACCAATTGATTACTAGAAGCCACTATAGTGCGGGCGGGATTGGGTGTTGACAACTATCGGATGTTGGCTTCCCAATACGTACCCTCACCCCTTACTCACAACTATCGGATGTCCGAAACCATTGACAATGAGAGTCATTCCAGGCATGGAGTGCTTAAGGGTACAAGTCTTTATCTTTAGGTCCCGTGCCACTCAACATTGAGCCGGCAAGGGATCAAAGTTGACTTGAATGGTTTCCGAGTCCCCATAATTGACTCGGTGGCGACTCCGCAAATCGGCAACGAATTCAGTTCACTAAAAAGGTCGCCTTACCAAACAAATCGGCCTTTAAACATTTACAACCATGACTCGATCGATTACAAACGAAAACACGGGTGCCCGCACCCGTCTAGTACAAGTCCGGATCGTCAACAGAATCGAAGTCCGAAACATCGCTCCGTACGCGAGATCGGACCGGCCCCCGACAGGGAGGGGCCGCGTGGGTGGCCGCCGCCACACGTTGAAAAACCGGGTTAGTCCCGCGCAGGCGCGCGCGGGGCGCCTGGCGGTGCGGACGGACGTCCACAGTGAAATCAACTGGTGAAGGTGTTTCTTCGTGTGTTAATTGAGAATGGGAACCTAGGGTCGCCATTGTTTGGATTGGTGGTGATGGCGGATTTGAATTTTGTGAATTTGGAGGGGATTGGTTTGAATTTGGTGGTGGTGTTCTTGGTGATGGTGGAGTAGGTGGTGAGTTTTGTGAAGTGGAAGGTATGGAAGGATTATTTGAGAGGGGGTTATGTGATGTAGAAGGTGTATGCGGTAGGATTGGATTAAGGTTAGGAGGTGATAATGAAGGATGTGGAATAATGGTGGTTGAGTTATTTCCCCGAAAACGCAATGCTCTAAAAGTCCTTTCCGGCTTCGGGTCGAACCACAAGGGCGATGACGTGTTCCTGGGCATAAACTCAATTAAACGGTGAGAATCCTAGCACCTAACGGTACTAGGGAAGAGGGAGAAGACAAAAAAACCAAACACAATAACTAAAAACACAATAATTAGTCGTTCCCCGGCAACGGCGCCATTTTGACAGCTCCCCAATTCGGATCGGTCGTTTAGAGAAGGATGGGGGGTCAAACAATATTTATAGACTCGTAATAACACAAAAACTACTAAAGTAATCGTGGTAAGTCGAGGTCGGTCCACAGGGAACAGAACGTAGTGTCGAGTTAAAAGCGACGTGTTTGGAATCTAGAGGGAAGGGGTTCTAAGGGTTGAGTCTACGCTAGAAATGCGGTAAAAGATGGAAATTAAACAACTAGAGAAATAACGATAGAAATAACTAGAGATGATTAATCTAGGGAAAGGTGTTAGGGGGAAGTAGGGATTCGGACATTGGAGTCTGAGAAGGTCGGAATCGGGTTTTGGTCACAACATTGACAAAGGGAGAATGCCACCTTTCGGTTTCTTCACCCAACTCACCTAAAAACCCGCTTTCGCGGCGAAGAAGGGTAAGTCTCAAGTTAAGGTAATTTCTACCCCGAGTTTCCCCATATTGGTAGAAATGAGTCAAGGTCGGTCTAGTTGGCCGGACTAAAATGACAATGACACAACAACCCTAAACAAGATAAACCAACAAGCAAGCAACCCACCAACATCCCTCAATTCAAATAATCCAAGATCTTCATCCCTAAACCCCCAACAAGAAATCTACTCACTACTCATAATGAAGAACAACAAAACATTAACAAAGGAGAAATTTACTAAAGCATGCATAATAACTAAATCTAAAGAAAATTACAACAAAATGATAAGGAAATTACGATCTACCAATTTAACCACTAAAATATGAAAGAAATTGCAATTTAACAAAATAAACTAGAAGATAGTCCAGAACAACATAAGTAAAATCTAGAGAAACTAACAACACAAAGATGATCAAAATAACAATCAACAAAACTAAAACATAAAACAATCTAAAACAACATAAACAAAGATGATCAAAACAAGACAATAATGAAAGAACAAGATTAAATCTAACTAGAGATTAGAGAGTGGAAGAGAAATATACCAACTATGAGGATCAACAATAAAGATAAAAATTGCATAAATAAAGGATGAATCTTGATGAGGAGAATAGAGAGATTTGTCACTAATCCCTTGATAAACCCCAAAAATCTTCAAATAAAACTTGAAATAATAATCTTCTACAAACTTGAATAAAGATCTAGAGAATTGTTGATGAAAACTATGAAGACCTACTAAATTACTATGTAAACTACTAGAATTATAGGGAATTACTACTAGAATACTACTAAATTACTACTAGAATCCTCTACTAAAATGATGGTAATGTGATGGAAGATGGTGGAATGAATGGAGTTGCTTGGGCAACAAACTAGGGTAGACATATATATAGTAATGCTTTAATGGGTTTTAAACCTAAAGCCCGAATCCAACTTTTTTCTCCATTAGTGAGACTATCACCCTTTAATCTTCAAGAGGTGGAACTTCACCCTATCGTACACAGAACAATACCGCCGGGTGAAACTTAACCCGGTGGTTTCACCCGGTGAACTACTTCTTCCAGTTGTGTAATTTTTGGACGCTTTCACCATCGGGCGAAACTTCACCCGGTGGCCGAAATTTCGCCCGGTCATTTCGTCCGGTGGAGAAGCTCTCGGAAAATATTCGGGGAGGCAAATTTACCGTCGGGCGAAACTTCGCCCGGTGGATTCTCATCGGGTGAAATTTCACCCGGTCATTTTTCTGGTCTCTTTTCTTGTCTCATTCTTCGTCGTATGATTGGATGACTTTGAACTTTAAGTTGTGTGCTATGCTCTTTGGACGGTGCTCCCTTCTCTTGTGCTCGTGGAAGCTCGATCGTGATTTCGGTGCCAAATCCTATCAAAATTGATAGAAAAAATACCAAAAACACGAAAAACGCGCAAGAGGGACGCTAATGCGAGAAATACTCAAAATAGGGCGATAATCGCACTCTAAACTCGCAAAACGAGGGAAAAACGAGTCTAAATGGGAGGAAAAACGATCTAAATTTAGCACACAACAAAATTTTAGGTAAACCACGACTCGCGCTAATTTTTTGAATTTTTGAATGGCTTTGAAATTTTTTGAAAACTTTGACTCCTTTGAAAATTAGGAATGCTCGGGATGACTAATTCCTGTATGCCTAAGCCCACTTGGATTAGGAATCATAATAGTAGGAGGATTGTCAGGGATTAGTGTTATAAATACAGATCCTCTGTCTTAATTTTTCTGTACTCCTCACAACTCCTTTCTTCCTAAAAAGAGAACTATCATCCTTTTCAAGAAGTCTAGCCAGGGGTATTGAACGTTTGACCGCGATGTTGCAAGAATGGTCCCGACGCTTCAGGGACGCGGATAAGGTAGTCTTAAATCAGATGGGTATTTCTCAGTTGTTCACGATCCGTCAGATGCAGGTGCATGTGGATCGTTATTTCCTTGATCCTTGTTTGTCCTATTGGGACGACACATATCATGTTTTTGCCCTTCCTCGGGGCGAAATATGTCCTATACCCGAGGAAATTGCTGCTGTGGGAGGATGGAACCCTTTACTCCGTCCTGCTGTCCCGTTTTCAGTTCATGATCCTAGGAAGAAACTGCGGGAATTTTTAGGACTTTCCCATATGGAAGTATCTCGTATGACAGAAGATGATAATATCTCTTTGTTTGACCTGGCCGAGAAATTTATGAACCCGCACGATGTCCGGGTCAGGCCGGCCCATAGCCGTAGGGATTTTGCCTTTTGTATGCTCCATGTCTATGCTTTCGAAGGTCACATGGATTTGCTGTCGTGTATGGGTAACGTTCGACTTTTCACCATTGTTGACCTGATGGAGATGGAGCACAGTCCGGCTTGGCTGATTACGAGGGAAATTATCCAGAGTTTGGATAATCGCAAAAGGGATTCGTCGGTTCGTCTGACCGGGAGCACCCGTTTACTGCAGGTATATCGCCTCAACTTTTTTCTTTTTTTCGATTTTTTTCGATTTTTTTTTTCGATTTTTGTTTTCGATTTTTTTTTTCCGCGATATTCTGCTACAGCGGGCACTCGATCGAGTCATCCTGGCACTCGAGTGACTCGATCGAGTGCCTTCATTGAAAACCTACTGTACGATTTCAGGGGTGCCACTCGACCGAGTGACCCCTAGGCACTCGATCGAGTGCCCCTAGGCGGACATCAATTTTGCTTCGAAAACTTATAATTTTGTTTCCTTTTCAGCTTTGGCTTTTCCAGAGGCTATTGATCATAGAACCTCCTCTGGACTCAAGTCGATATCGACCTAACCAGGTGATGACAAGGAGACGGACAATCAATTTTTCTCGCCATATCAATCAGAAATATTGGGATGAAGAGCTGTCTTTTCATAGCGGTCCGTTGATCCGATGGGTGGTGCCGTGGTGGCCTATTTATGTTTGGACAGGTTTGGCATCAAGGGATAACGCTCGCTATCAGGTGATTTTGCCCTTTAGATAGATAATTCACCTTTACCCTGACCGCATACTTAGGCAGTATGGTTGGTCCCAGAGGATCCCGGAGAACGAAGCAGTCGTGAGTGACCCGACCCAGGTGACTGATGTAATGTGCGATACTTGGATGCAGCGATGGTACACCCGGGTTACTTGGTCTATTCCAGAGTCTCTTCACTCAATTTGGGTATCAAACTCTTATGTGAAATGGACGAAAGCAGATTCTGCTAAGGCCCGAGCTGCTTTAAAGGTTGATGAAGCTTTTGACCTACTTCGACGAGAGCAAGCTAAAGATGATAGAGGCTTCTTCGATGAAGGCGAGACTTCGGCTACCCTGGTTCGTTTAATGTCAGATCAGAGGGGAAGGACTAAGACTCGAGCTGAAGGGTCTAGTGGTAGAGGTGCTCGGGGGGAAGTGAGCCCCCAGACAGACTTTGAGAGGAGACTTGGGCGCCGACTATCAGTCCAGAACCGACTTGGTCCTCGGGACAGGCTACCGGAGCACGTAAAGGCTCGACTTGGACCGGTTACAAAAGCAGAAGACCCATTGTCGAAGAAACGGGTTCAAGCAAAGGAGATTCCTCTCGTGATTCGGGAATGCTCGCCCCCGCCCCGGCGACATCGTGCTCCGCGTGACCCAAAAGACAAAGGGAAGGGCAAGATGCCATAAATGTCTGTCTCCTTAGTTTTATTATTTAAATATTATTATTATTATTATTTCTGTGGTGCGCTTTTTTGTTGTTTTTGTTTTTTTTTGTGTGATGTAATTTTGAAATTCCCGAGTTTATCGGGTTTTTGATAATAAAAGACATATTAGTGAATACTGTTTTCGTTATTGCAGTGGTTGTACCCTTTTGAGGGGCTGCCTACGTATCCACAATCAGTGGAATCAAACCAAACGTAGTTCGGGTATAGATTTTTTTGCAATTTCGAAATGGACCAAAACTATTAGTTCGAGGTGAGCGCGACAGTAGGATAAATAATCCTAACTTTTGACTTGCTTATAATTTTGAAAAATCATTTATAAAAAGACAATTTTTTATAAACTTTTTGGGAATGACATTGAGATAAGGTTTAGGGGTAGTAGCGCTTCAGCTGGTCCAAGTTGGTCAGGTTGACAAATTCATTCCCGTTCAGGTCTGTCAGCATCACTGCTCCTCCTGATAGAATCTTCTTTACTAGATACGGCCCAGCCCAATTGGGTTTAATTTGAATTTTCCTCTTGGGTCAACTGGTAGCAATGCCCTGACGGATTTGAGGGACAAATCCCCTTCTTTGATATTTCTGGGCCTAACTCTTTTGTTGAAGGCCCATTGTATTCTTTTTTGGTATATTTGGATATTGTTGAGGGCCTGGGACCGCCGCTTGTCCAAAAGAACTAACGAGTCGTATCGAGCTCGGACCCAGTCTGCCTCAGGTACCTGGCTTTCAAGTAAAATCCTGAGAGACGGTACTTCTAACTCGACTGGCTGGACTGCCTCCATTCCGTACGTCAAATAATATTGAGTTGCCCCGGTTGCGGTGCGGATTGACGTTCGGTACCCCCATAGGGCAAAAGGTATGTTATCAGGCCAGTCCCGGTAATTATAAGCCATCTTTTTAAGTATAGTGACAATTGTTTTATTAGTTGCCTTTACCGCTCCATTTGTTTGGGGACAGTAGGGCGAAGATGTATGCCTTTGGATTTTATATTTAGCTAGCAAAGTAGCAGCTTCAGCTTGAAAGTGCGTCCCGTGATCACTGATGAACTCGTGCGGGATCCCATACCGACATATAATCTAGTTTTGGATAAATTTAGCAACATGTTTGGCATTCAGAATCCGGTATGACTCGGTTTCGACCCATTTGGTGAAATAGTTGATAGCCACCAAAATGAAACAGTGTCCTCCGGTCCCGGAAGGGTTTACTTTCCCAATTATGTCGATCCCCCATGTCGAAAATGGCCTTGGTGATGTCATGGTGTATAACAGGAATGGCGACATATGTTGCACGTTGGCGAAAACCTGATAGTTATGACAGTGTTTGACAGATAACTGGCAGTCTTGGTACCAAGGTTCTGAATCGGTTATTTCGATGTCTTGAATGGCGTGGATATATGTCGGCTCGGAATGTCTTTCGACGCAAATTGGCATGCTGGTTAGGTGCTCTGGGATGTTTAACAAGGATGCTAATTTGGAAAGTGCATCCGCAAACTGATTTTCTTCTCGGGGTAGATAAATGTATTCTACCTTTTGAAATTATTTTTCGAGAACCCTTACTCATGCCTAATAGGCCACGAGGTTAGCGTTCCGAGTTTTCCAGTCCGAGGTATCCTAGCAAATACACCCATACCTTAAGAAACATACAAACGAGCCTAGAAAATCAACCCTAGGTACACATACTCACCGATCGAGGCCCCGAAGTATCACGGGAGACCCTCAAAGCATAGGCGCGAAAGCAGTTGGCAGCCTGCCACAACTGCTGATGGTAACCTGACGAAACCTGAAAGGCGAAACCAGACGAGTTAGCCGAACAAAAACTAACACTTAGAATGTAACACCCCGTATTTTTTACCATTTTAGTTATTTCTAATAACGATTAATATTAATAAATCGAGTCTCGACAAACTATTTTAAATAGTAGTATTCAATTCTTGTGCCTTTGGAACCTTTCTATTTCTCTTCACTGTTTGCAAAACTGAAATTTCTATCGTTATCGCAATTATGCGCGATTTCATAAAATGGTTCCTATTTTCTCATACGGACTCCGATTGAGGCGTCTCAAAAGTCTAAATTTATTATTTTTCCAAGACCTAAACAATGATCATATTCAAAATTACAATTTCTAAGTGCATCATAAAAATAATGTACTGGACAGCTCCTTTGCTACGAAAATCGTCACCCGACGAATCGTTTCTCGACATTCGATTTCCGTACTTCTTTCCTAACCATTTTGTGACAAAATAAACTCAAAAATATCACCCTAAGTCATGTCATACCGTCAATTTGAAGTCCAGGCCTCAAAATATGCTTTTCTAATCAAAAACACCAAATAGGGTAATGTACCTCTTAAAGTATGATTAGCTACTTTGAGTAATTGTCAAATTCTTGTCCACCCTTTGCTCCCCCATCATTTGGACGACCAAGACCCGTATAAACAGCCTCATATCCCCATTAAACTCACTTATTCATCCACCTTAGATTCTCCAACTCCCCTCTAAAAATCAAAAAAACCATTCAAGTATTCATAAGTTCTTAAGGTGTTTCAACCACCATTTTTCAAGGGCTCTCATTCCTTCTTTCTCTTTATCTTTTACTCCATCTTTTTAAGGTTATTTACTAGTCTAATTACTAATTTACTTTGTTTGTGTGTCCTTCTAACTTTTTCATGAAAAGGAGCAAGAAGAAGGGGGCTTCGATCTTAGTATATTCGATTTTATAGTGTATCCGGAGAATTACTAATAGGTAACCTAACTTTTCTTCGCCCTCAAATCACGTAGTATAGTGTTTAGACTCTAACTAACATATAACATCATGTTTAGGACTAAATCATTAGATCACCAAGTTTAAAGTTAACTATTTATTGATTTATCACTTAACAATACATGCTGTAAAATGGATTCTGTGATGTATGATGTATGTTTACGATTTTTCTGTGTAAAATACGTTTCGAATTAGCCTTAGGTTCCTTCATAAAATTTGTTGATCTGAATGTCTAGTATATAGGAAAAATATGAAAAGTAAGTTTTTATGAAAAAATATATTTAATAATGATTTATTTCGTAAACTGGTACTGTATGATTTTATGTACTGTTTGAGAAAATAATATGTTTCTTGATGTTAAACATTTTGTTTAGACTTCAAAAAACTATATTGTGTTCCTGCTGTTGTCTATTATGTGTACGTCAAATTTCATATATATATATATCCATCATATATATTTTCATTTATAAATTTTGCACTAAAATGGGTCAGATCTGGAAAGATGATTTTATTTAAGAATAATTATAAAGTATTTTAATCTAAAATTCTGGAGTTAAGTTATGTACAAATATAGGTATCTAAAATAAATATTTGGTTAACCATGTTTTTATGTATTTTAAAAGATTTAAAAGAGAGTATTGAAAATCGTATCATTTTCATTTTTAATTTCTTAAAATAATAAAACTTCTTATTTCTGAAAAATAAGTTTATATATGGAAGTGTACCTCATAAAAGTATATTTAGTATGAAAATCGTGATTCAAAAATGACATTTAAAAAATGACTTATTTTGTATCCATAATAATGTTACCGATTTCGTTATTACTTAAATTTATTTTTATAAAACTCTAACTTTTGAGAAATATAATACTTGATAAGGTCAAAAATGATTTTATAATTATTATAATTTTATTTGATTTTTGAAATATTTTACTAAGTATAAATAGGTTTTAAAACATAAGTATACTTGTACAAATACGAAACCATATAAAAATACTAAATACGTACACTTGAAGAATAAATGTACTAAATACTTATGCCCAAAAATTATAGAGTACTAAAAGACGAATAACTCAAAAGTAGTAAGTTAAGACATGCTTAAATGAGTTAAACATCACTTAAATTTATTAATAACCACATAAGCACTAATTAGTGACTAAGTCAAAACTAAGGGTTGACTAGTTCATCTTGATCAAACTTTGACTTTTTATGTTAACATAGACTAAGTCAAGATAAAGAAACTCATCCTAAATAATGTATTTAGAAATAATAGAATCTTTAATCAAATCTCAACTAATGAACGCTTCAAATAATATACCTCAAATAAAATGTTCCAAATCTCTTATATCAGTATACTAAAAACTATCAGTTAAGATAAATTTTACTACGATTGATAATGTTTGTTAATCTTAAAATCGACATACTTAAATTCCATAGGAACAATCGTAGTTCTAGTCGGTGTGTTACCTAAGCCAGTGATCATACACGTTTTCACGAACGATGTTATCGACACCAATCATGGTGAAAATGAACATGTGCCTCGGCAGTACCCTCTGAGTTGTCTTCACCATTCCATGTTGTAATGACTTGTTCCGAGTCAATACACAGCCCACAGACCGGTCATCCTTATGGAACCTGGTATTGTTTCATTCCTCTGGTCATCAGACATGTGCCCCCACGATGACCGCTGAGCTCGATATTCCAGAGAATCTGTCTTTATAAGACACCCAAATTCAACCTACGTTTCGTGTTGGGCGCTATCTTGGTAAAGTTTAGAAGGCGATGCGATAGAAGACAACTTCGAAAGTAGACTACGACACTCAGAGTCACTGCTCATGGGAGGCCATGATGCATCCTACCGGTGCGAGAAAATGCTAAGAAGTAAATGGGCAGCCAACTCTTTATGAGTTTTTCGGTATAGTAGTAGTCGTTCAGTTGCCATTGAGGTGCTCAGTTGTGTAAAGGTTCTCTTTCCCGAGACCAAGAGTATGGATTGGGTGTGTGCGCATACATAGACAAGGGCACTGATCAGCTCTCACTCTCTATAGCGGATATCTTCGGGGGCGGAATACCTTCCGGCCTTTGCCTTAGCAGTGTATGGAACATGTTCTGTTTAGCGGGGCCTCTTAGTCCATGCACTTGCAGTCCTTCTTCTCTGTATGTCTGTAAACTAAACCGAGTCAATTTAGGTGTTCGATCCTATTGAGCACTAGGGGTGAGATGTAACCTCCTAGTATCGATATGATTGGCGGGATTGATGTTCCCATCCGCACTCATGGTGAGTGATAAGTGTAGATTGTAGCGCCTATTTTACTGTGTTTGGTCCCATTTTCCTTGTGGAATCGCTCCTTGGGAGCGGTTTATGGGCTACTTATGCTTCCTTTAGTTCGTTTCAAGTTCCCGAGACCATTTGTGAAGAGTTGGAGCAAATCCGACTCGATACATACACTTTTTGGAGCCAACGAAGTGAAGGAACGATCACTCGGTGCCTTGGATTCGACCCCGAGACCTTGAGACCCAATCCCGAGCCTCCGAGACCCGATCCCGAGTCCCGAGAATCGATGAGAAACCCATGAGAGGCAAGGAGGGACCAAAAGGAGCTTAAAGGAGGCCTATAAGGCTCATCCCGGTCGGGATGGCCTCAACCCGTCCCGGTTGAGGTGCAAAAATAGCATACCTACTGACCTGGGTCCGTCCCGGTCGGACCAGCTCGTCCCGGACGGGATGATCCCGTCCCGGTCGGGACCGTGGGGCTGCTGCTCGACTTCACTTATTTCTTCCTCCTTCATTCTTGTACCCATATAAATACTTTCCTCTTGTATTGTTTATGTATCTTATCTTACATTAGACTCTCTTAAGCCTCTCTACAACTTTAAACCCTAGATTTAGAGTTCATCCATTTAGTTTAATCTTCCTTTAATCTTCCTTTAATTCTAGTTGTAATTAGTTCTTGTATTAAGAAGTTACTTGAAGATTCATCCAAGCTTGACAACCTTGGAGTTGATTTGGGTTTATTATTTATACAAGTTTTCATCTTTTTCATCTAGTAGTTGGTATAATCTCTTCTCCTTTTTACTCTTGTTCATTGTTATTCATTCAAGTTTGAATCTTTACTATTTTGTTCATTGTTATTGTTTGTTCATAATGAATGTTTGGTTTATTATGTTGTTTTCTCTTGTTATTGTTATGGGTAGTTTGTTAATGAGTGAGTAGTCTCCTTGTGGGGTTAGTAGGGGGATTAGGGGTAGATTATGGGTGATTAGGGTTTGATTAGGGGTAAAGGTGACTCTTTTGTTGTTAGTCACATTATGGGCATTCTATGTGTTTGTTGATTTGCTTGTGTGAGTAGTAGTGGCCAATGCTCCCCATACTTGTGCTCATCTCCTCATTGTTTGTCTATTATGTGATTGTGTTGAGAATAGTCATAGTCACGAGAGTGCGGACTAGGGTTTAGACGCGAGAGCGCGAACCTACCTCGACATCGGTCTACGTAGCGAGAGCCCGGACCGACTCTAGCAACTAGGAGACACCTATACCCTTGATCACCCAATTACCCATCTACACTTATGAATCCGACCTACCCCACGTCCTTTCATATTTGATTTATCATCCTAGTTAGTCATCATTCCTATAGTTTCATTGTTTAGTTAGTCTCTAGTTATTCCTTTTAATCTTGTTATAGCTAGTTCATTGTTAGTCCGCTTCCTTCATCTCCAACCATCATAGTTTACCATTTATCATTCTCTTTGTGTTGTTTTGGTAGCATAGTCTCGTTTTAGGCCAACCTAGTCTAGACTCTACTTTACCGTCCCCGTGGATATCGACCCTACTTGCCCTAGCTACCCACTAGGTATAGTTGGTTATTTATTGTTGGTTAAGACCCACGACAAATCCTACCATCAATTTGGCGCCGTTGCCGGGGACGGTGCATTGTTTGGACTTAGTTTGCTTATAGCTAGACTTAGTTACCCTTCCTTGTGCTCTTCTATCATCTCTTGTGCATATTTTGTAGTTTTGTCTTGTTTCTTAGCTTTCTTTTCTCTTTGTCTTTCGATTGTGCTTGTTTATTGTCGTTGCCTAGTGCCCATAAAGCACTAGGTGTTCTCACGTTTGTTCTAGTGTGTAGTGTATGCCTAGGAGGGGAGGTGATTTCTTTCTCTTCAATCCAGAGCCGGAGAGACTCTTTCGAGCCTTTCGCCAACGGACGATTGACCGGGTTAGAATCTCTCAACCAAGCGCTAGCAATACCCATCAAGAGCAAGCTCAAGGATCCGACTTTAACGAGTCACCTCGAGAGACGGCCGAAGGGATCTTCATAAATCCCTTTGGTTCATCTATCCATTCTTCTTCTCCTAGTTCCCCGTCTAGTTCTACATCAACACCGTCTACACCATCTTCTCCCGCAAATCCAATCATGCCGAAGTTTTCATCTCACTCCACTTTTACGGAAGATGTCTTGCCGGGACCGAGTGCTTTGCCGGATACTTATACCGGGAATTTTGTGGCAAAGACACAATTCATACAACTTGTGGAGAGAAATCAATTTAGTGGTTTGCCCACCAAAGACCCGCACCAACACATGGAGACCTTCTCCGATTATTGCGATGCTATCTCCCAAACCGGGGTTACACAAGGTCAAATCCGTTGGGTATTATTTCCATTCTCATTAATTGGAAAGGCAAAGCAATGGATCAAGAGTCTCGATAGGGCAACCATGGGAATTGATACTTGGAAGAAACTTGCATTGGCGTTCTACCAAAAATTTTACCCTCCGGAGAAGACAAATTTGCTTAGGGCCTCCATCACCGGTTTCCAACAACGGGATGAAGAGAGCCTTTATGAAGCTTGGGAACGGTTTAAATCTTTGGTTAGATCATGCCCCCACCACGGACTTTCACAATGGTTCTTAGTCCAACAGGTTTGGAACGGTCTATATGAGGACTCAAGAGCTATACTCAACATGGGCTCCAATGGTAGGTTTACCGAGGTCGATGACGATCAAACTTGGGCGAGAATCGAAGAGATGGCGGTGCATAACACCCAATACTCAAGGCCTAGAAAGGCGAATCGAGGAGGTAGGCACGAGGTCGATGCTATTACTCAATTAAGCATTGATCTTGGGGCTCAACTAAGAACTCACATGGAGACCATTGACAAGAAGCTCCAAAGTCACCTCAACCAAGTTCAAAGCTCTAGTTCCTCCAACCAACACTCGATTCATGATGTTAATGCTTTGGGAGTTGTACCCCCTACACCTTATTATGGGATTTGCGATACTTGTGGGATAGTTGGACATGAGCCTACACATTGTCGGGGAAGTATTGAGCAAGTGAACGCCTTTCAAGCGTTCAAGCAAGGTGCCTCCTATTCTAATCAATAGCAAGCTTCCCATCAAGTCCCTCAACAACAAGCTATGCAACCTCGTCCCTATGTTCCACCTCCCTTAAGGGACAACAATCAAGGTTATCAAGGTTATGTGGGTAATCCAAGACCCTTCAACAACTTCAAGCAAAATAACCAAGGTACCTTTCACAACAACAATCAAGGGTTCCAACAAGGGAACTTCAATCAAGGTGGTTTCCAAGGAAACCAAAGCTTTCAAGGGCAACAAAACCACAACCAAGGGTTTCAAGATCACAATCAAGGCCTTAATCAAGGCAATTCTCATGGGTTCCAAGGGAACCGTCAACAACAAGCAACTCAAGGTCAACAACAACAAAGCAAGCCTAGGAGCCGGTCTCCTATTCATGATTATGGTACTCCATTAGCCCTCACCGACACTCCTCATAATCCACAATCTCCACCTCGGGATTTCAACGTGCAAAAATCTATGATGGATATGCAAAGGAGTACTCAAGAAATGCAAAGAGGCCAAATGGAGATGGCTAGACACCAACAAGAGTTCTTCGCTCATGTTCAAAGGGATAATAGAGCAAGAGATGCTCATATGAAGATGCTTGAGACTAAAATATCTCAACTTGCTTCGGGAAGCTCTTCAAGACAAAAGGGACAACTACCTCCTCAAGGTGAAACACCGAAATTTGAGCATGTAAATGCTATCACCACGAGGAGTGGTACATCATATGAATCCCCCTTACCCCCTAGTGAGTAAGAACCAAGGCAAGAAGTTACACCCTCCTCTCAAGGCAATTCAAGTAAGGAAAGTCCAATGGAGGAGCAAGTCTTAGGGGAGATCGAAAAACCCCATGAAGACAAGCTTCCCCCTCTTCAAGGAAAAGACAAGGGTAAAAGGAAAGTGTCATTTGAGGAATCTACCCCGATTGAGCAAAACAAGTACTATATCAAGTTGCCTTTCCCAACAAGGCAAATGAAGACTAAGGTGGATGACCAATTTGACAAATTCCTAAACTTTGTGAAGAAATTGGATGTGAGTGTCCCGTTTACTGAGTTACTTACCCAAATCCCGGCATATGGAAGATTTATGCGAGAAATCTTGGCTAGGAAGAGATCCATCGACAAGGAAGAGACGATAGCATTCACTAGGGTGGTGAGCGAGCTTATTCAAGGTTTTACGCTTCCCAAGTTGAAGGATCCGGGTAGTTTCTCGATCCCATGCACCATAGGCAACTTCATGATTGAGAGAGCATTATGTTACATGGGTGCGAGTGTAAGTATCATTCCCTACTTTATTTGTGAGCGACTTGGAATGAAGGAGCTTAAGTGTACGTCCATTACACTCCAAATGGCCGATAAATCATTCAACCGACCATTAGGGATGTTAGAGGACGTGCCGGTACGAATCGGAAAGTTCTTCATTCCGGTCGACTTCATCGTGCTTGATATGCCGGAAGATGCTAACACTCCCATTATTCTTGGGCGCCCGTTTCTACACACCGCCGGTGCTATGATCGATGTGAAGAACGGTAGGATCACCTTCGAGTTAGGCGAAGAAAGGTTAGTGTTTGACCTCCAAGGCAACACTTCGCCCACCAACGATGAGTCTTGAAATATGATCCAAGCCACGAAAGACATCGATCTAGGGGATGAGCGGGGACAAAGCTTGAAGAACAATTACTCTTATGTACTTGAGGACAATGAATCCGAGAGTGAGGAAGATGATTGCCCATATCATGGGTTTGATGACAAGTTGAAAGGCAAGAAGCAAGAGGAGCCTCCCTTGGGGCCGTATGAGGACAAGTGGACGTTTGGGTATATCCCGAAGGATCAAAAGTACAAGTTCAAGCCATTGAACTTGGAAGATCGGGATGCCCCGGGAACGTCGATGCAAGATCATGGAGAACCTTGGTATGTGGATGCGTATATTACTACCTTGATTGAAGACTTTGCTAGGGCCTTCGACTTGTTTCTTCGTGCCCTCGATGGAGATGGAATTGGTTATTGTTGTTGAAAAACATTGAAGAATGCACCATCCTTGGTTTGACGGAGTTCCACAAGAACCGTCTCTTTGTATATATCTCTTTCTCTTTTAGTTCCTTTTAGTTTTGTGAATTTCTTGTTATTTGGATTGTTAATGAGCATTGTGAGGGAGAGAATTTGATGTGTGTTTGAGCTTTGTTTGATAGGGAAGTGAAAGTGATTCCTAGAGAGGAATGGTTGATGATAGAACTTGGATTGTGAGCAAGGAAGTCGGTTTTTGAAACTTAGGATAAGCTTTTGGGGTTTGTGGAAGGTCAAGAAGATCCATCTCAACCGGAAAGAGGGCTTCCCGACCGGGAAGGGTGTAGCATCCCGATCGGGATGAGGGTACCATATTTTGGGTTTACTGGAGTGTCATCCCGACCGGGACGGGATCTTCCCGACCGAGACGGGTATGTCATCCCGATCGGGACCATCCATCCCGACCGGGATGGTCCCCTACTCCCCCTTTTGCCTCTTCTTCGACATTTGAGTCCACCCAACCATTATATACCCCTCCCAACCTCCCTACCTCTCCGTGCTCATATCATATGACCCATATACTTCATTTGCATACCCTCACTTCATTTCCTATTCACTTTACACCAAACCTCACATCAAATCTCACCTCCTCCCACCATTGCAAGCTTACTACCTCAACCATGCGATTTTCTCAAGTATGAAGTGGGATGACAATGAAGACAACAAGCAAGTGCATTTATTGATCATTGAAGACGATGGAGAGAGTGAGTTGCTAACCTATGGGTACGGCAACTATCCTTTCTTTTCCGTCTTTTATAGCTTGTTTTCCCTTGGTTATCCCCTTCCCCGTTTACACTTATGTGTCTTGGTGTCATGGTGGCCTTCGAGGCCTTGGTAGTTATTGCTCCCGACTCTCGATGACGTGACTACATCGAGAGTCCTTTTCAAAATCCAAATTTATAAGTTTTTTTCACCCTTTTTTATTAGGATTTAGTCGGATTCGGGCGGAATCCGGGCTAGGTGACTTGATTACACCTAGTCCTCCCCTCCCATTTCCTTTTATTTCCTTCTTTTTATTTATTTTTTCTTCGCCCATCCATATCTTTTCTCGTCTCGGCCCATGGTGACTTGACTACACCCCGGCCGGACACATTCTATCCTCTTCTCCGCTTTCTTTTTTATTTTTAGCTTTATTTTTGTAGTTTCTCTTCTTTTCTTTTGGCTCTCCTTTCACTACGATCGAGCATGAGGACATTGCTCGGTTTAAGTGTGGGGGAGCGATATTCTATCGTAGTTAGTTTTATTTTCGTAGTTTCTTGAAAAAATCTTTAAAAACCCTAAAAATTTGAAACAATTTCACAAAAATCAAAAAGATTTTTCTTTTTTTGTGTTTTCCTTTTATGTCTTTGTGTCGTATGTTTGTTTTGTTGTGTGTGTTTGCCTCCCTTTTTCCCTATAGGTGGCTTAAATCACCGTTAGCTTTGGAGAGCTTTCAAGACATTCGGTAACCTCTTCTATCCCTTTTTTCTCCTTTGTCTCTTGTGGAGTTTGGAGGAGATTGTGATGTTGTGTGCTCGGGTGGAGCTTTGTGTATATTGGTGGATGATTTGGTGACTTGTATGGAATATCGGGGTGGTGTTTGTTCCCTTGTGTGTTTGTTTTATTTTGTTTTGTTTTGTTGTCTTTTGTCTCTTTTTCTTTCGTTTTCGCCTTGTCTTCATTTTGTGTTGTGTTAGTTGTGTCTTTTGTGTAGAAAGGTTTTCAAAAACCCGGTTTAGAGGCTAGTGTGTGAGTGTTTACTTTCCCCTCCTAGTAATGTAAATCGAGTCTCGGACTTAGGTCTAGTAGAATGACCCTAAATCAATGATTCCGTTGGTCCTTTACCTTGAGTCCACGTAGCTTACTAGGGATTTACTACGGGATTTGCATTTGGACCATTATGACCACCCACGGTGTGAAAAGGCCTTGGTTGCCGAGTCCCGTCCCTTAGGTGACCGTGTTTAGGATTGTTTGATTAGTCCAAGTTCTCCACCTTTTTGTGGGTTTGAAGAGGGATCGCGACCCCCGACTCACCCATTACCCTACCTCCTACACATATCCACACAATAAACATGCAATTTGTTGAATTCTCTCTTTCTTGTTACACAAAGAATCGCCAAAAAGCCAAATCAAGCCAAAAGGGCAAAGAAAAGGAAAATGAAAGAAAGAAAAGATTGAAGAAAAAAGAAAAGGCACAAAAAGCCAAGAAAAAGAAAATAGAAAAGAAGAAAAAGAAATGGCATAGCAAAACAAAGCAAAGATGCAAAGAAAAGAGAAAATGCCAAAAGAAAACCCGTCTCACAAAAATAATCCCGACATCTCAAAATAAGCCTTTTACCGACTATTATCGTGAAGAGCCTACCAAAGGACCGAGTCCCTAGGAAGGATAATAGCGGTAATGGTCGGTCTTCCCTCACTTTGCAATATTTTCCACCTTTTTACTTGGACTAGTTGGGCGGTTTCGAGCATGGGACGACCCTCTTGGCTCATCGCTAAAGGGGGCGGGGTCTCACTTACCTACAGTGTCGACTAACACCGTGGTTCATCCCTCTTCCACTCCGCCGATCGTCCCGTAGTACGTTCTTAGAAAGTTAGGAGGAATCTAGGTAAGTTGCCAACGTTTTTGTTGCTTTATCGTCATACTATTAGGGTTTTGTCCATTTTGGTTTGTATTACTAGCTTGGGAACGTTGTCACTTGCCTTGAGTCCTAAACCGGTGTCTTTTCACCGCTTTGTTGAGGGAAGCGGTATTTATTTTCTTTTGGGTGCAACCGATTTTGTGTTTGTTTGTATGTTTGTTTGTTATGTGTTGTCGTGTCCGGTTGCATCCACAGTTTTGTCGCAAGACCCCACTTGCCTTGCGGAGTGCACTTTTCCTCTAAGTATACTCGCGTGAGTTGAAAGGGCGTAGGGTGCGCTAATACCCACTCGGCTAGTTTAGTAGTTAGTATGTGCTTACTCGAGGGCGAGTAAGGGTTAAGTGTGGGGGAGTTGATAAGTGTAGATTGTAGCGCCTATTCTACTGTGTTTGGTCCCATTTTCCTTGTGGAATCGCTCCTTGGGAGCGGTTTATGGGCTACTTATGCTTCCTTTAGTTCGTTTCAGGTTCCCGAGACCATTTGTGAAGAGTTGGAGCAAACCCGACTCGATACATACACTTTTTGAAGCCAACGAAGTGAAGGAACGATCACTCGGTGCCTTGGATTCGACCCCGAGACCTTGGGACCCAATCCCGAGCCTCCGAGACCCGATCCCGAGTCTCGAGAATCGATGAGAAACCCATGAGAGGCAAGGAGGGACCAAAAGGAGCTTAAAGGAGGCCTACAAGGCTCATCCCAGTCGGGATGGCCTCAACCCGTCCCGGTTGAGGTGCACAAATAGCATACCTACTGACCTGGGTCCGTCCCGGTCGGGACCAGCTCGTCCCGGTCGGGATGATCGGCATACCTACTTTTGCCGTTCTTCATATGGTCCTACAAACTTAGGGCTCATTTTTCCCTTAATTCCAAATCTCTTCACTCCTCTCATGGGTGACACCTTAAGAAAGACCTTGTCCCCAACATCAAATTCTATTTGCCTTCGACGCAAGTCAGCATATGACTTTTGCCGATCTTGAGCCGCTTTCATCTTTTCCCGGATCAACTTAACCTGCTCAATGGACTCTTGGATCATCTCAGGGCCAACAACTGCAACCTCACTAATATCATCCCAACACAAAGGACTTCGACATTTCCTCCCATACAAAGCCTCGAATGGAGCCATCTTGATACTAGCGTGATAACTGTTATTGTACGAGAACTCTACTAAGGGAAGGCTCTTCTCCCATCCTGTTTGGAATTCTAGCACGCACGCTCGGAGCATATCCTCTAAAGTTTGAATAGTGCGTTCGGTTTGACCATCTGTAGCAGCGTGAAAAGCTGTACTCAACTTTAACTTACTACCTAATGCTTCCTGGAGCTTTCTCCAAAAATGCGAACAAAATCGTGGGTCACGATCAGAAACTATATCTTTGGGAACTCCATGAAATCTAATAACTTCTCTTTGGTATGCCACCGCCATCTCATCCAGACTCCAAGTATCTTTCATTGGAATGAAGTGAGGTACTTTAGTTAAACGGTCCACCACTACCCAAATGGCATTCTTTCCCGTGGGCGACCTTGGTAACCCAGTTACAAAGTCCATGGAGATGGAATCCCATTTCCATACTGGTATTTCTAAGGGCTGCAAGAGACCACCAGGTCTTCGATGTTCGAACTTTACTTTTTGACAGGTAAGACATTTGGCCACAAAATTCGCAATTTCTCTTTTCATGTTTGGCCACCAAAAGAATTTCTTCAAATCCTTATACATCTTATCCCCACCAGGATGAATAGAGTATGGTGTACTATGAGCTTCCTGCATAATCTTCATTTTAAGATCATCACAGTCAGGAATGCACCACCTACCTTGAAATCTTAAACTTCCATCCGCCCATACTTCAAAATCATTTGCTTCACTGACCTTGGCACGTAGGCCTTCAAGCACTGGATCCTCTTGTTGTTTTATTCGAATTTCGTGGTAGATCTCAGATTCAGCACTCATAGCATTCAGAGCGATACTTCCTTGCTAACTACCTCTAAATTCAACTTTCGAAATTCATGACAAAGGTCATCGGGCAACACCATGACTACATTCATTGTGTGTTTTTCTTTTCTACTTAATGCATCAGCCACCACATTGCCCTTACCTTCATGGTATTGGAGTTGGAGGTCGTAGTCATTAATCAATTCTATCCACCTTCTTTGCCTTGCGTTTAGATCTCTTTGGGTAAAAATGTACTTTAAGCTCTTGTGATCGGTGTAAAAGTTGCATGATACTCCATAAAGATAGTGCCTCCAAATCTTAAGAGCAAAGACTACCGCTGCCAACTCGAGATCATGAGTCGGGTAGTTTTTCTCGCATTCCTTTAGTTGTCTCGAGGCATAGGCCACCACCTTTCCATTTTGCATCAACACACAGCCGAGTCCATTCTTTGACGCATCGCTGTAAACATCAAAGCTCACTCCTTCTTCGGGTAAAGTCAAGATTGGTGTTGACGTTAATCTTTTCTTTAACTCTTCGAACGCCTCTTCGTATGCACTAGACCACACAAATTTTGACTCCTTCTTCAATAAAGAAGTCATTGGCTTTGCTACCTTTGAGAAGTCCTTGACGAACCTTCGGTAGTATCCTGCCAGACCCAAGAAGCTACGTATTTCCCTCACATTCTTTGGACTTTCCCAATTCACTATCGCTTGAACCTTAGCTGGGTCAACGCTAATGCCTTCACCAGAAACGACATGGCCTAAAAAATGCGACCTTCTTAAGCCAGAATTCGTATTTTGAAAACTTTGCAAACCAGTTTTGCTTTTTTAACGTCTCCTATATCGACCTCGGATGTTTAGCATGTTCCTCTTTATTCTTAGAGTCGGTGTTGTCGTTTCCTTGACGAGTATTAATCTGCATCCAAAGATAACAAGTGGTAGGGATCCTAGGCTACCACTTACATGCAACTACTCAGCCATAAGAAGACAACAAAAGCATATCTTACCCACAACTAAGAGACCCATAATATAAACAACAATCAAGTCCTTACTTGGTTCTACCCCACTCTCTTTTAGTCAAACTAATATTTGTTTAAGTCTTATTTCAATCCGAGAGTGTTGGGAGCGTTCTGGCTCTGATACCAACTGTAACTCCCCGGATTTAAACAAAAGGGATAAGATAGATAATTATAGCGTCTTATATTAATAATATACCATGGTGGCGGAAACACCATGGTTAACTAAATCCGAGTGTTACCAACATAGATAATTAATATGTCTTAACACATACAACTACTCTCGGAATTGAAACCCAATCAAAATAAAACTACGAGGTTCGATTATTAAACATATTATTCAATATTAATTCTCTCTCAAGTCAACCCCATTCACGACCAAGTAGCGCATTAACCTGAAAAAAATAAAAGTCCACCGTCAGTGGGGAGTAACTAGGAGTCCTCCAGTCGTGACTGATGAAAATCTAATCATAATTACGCGAATATAATAAGAGATAACATATACTACATTTAAAAACATGATAACATATAAAGTTCATCAAAGGTGATAAGGAAAGAAAATCACATATATTAGTAACAAGAAAAATATGATAACGTCAATAATACCCAGTCACAGATAAATATATAAATAAAATAAATATATAAATAAATATAATGCAAAGCTGATGCACCCTTCCAGAACTCGAACCAAAAATATATAGAATAACACGAGCTAAGAACGAGCACCGTCCAGGGCCAATAACCTGAAACCCTGAACTTCAATGCCAATAACCTGACACCAAAATAACCCTATGGTGGGACACATAACCGTGAACCCGTGTCTAAAACTGGCCAGACTTTCGAGGGACAAAATGTCTAGTTAAGGCGTAAAAGTGCGGACCCTTAACCAGTCAAGGCGTAAAAGTGCGGACCCTTGACCCCCAAACGACATATCCATAGACTCATAAGAGTATTCCATAAAGAACGGTCAACCCTTAGCAGGCCAATAACCTGAAACCATGCCAGGGTACTAGGTAGGCCAATAACCTGAAACCTACCCAGTTTGGTATTGCTCTTCTCGAGTAGACCAATAACCTGATATCTACTCGATATCTTATACTCTAGCCATACCATATATAAAATGGAACAAGGTCCAAAAGATAATATCTGGGCACCATGGATAACCCCATGTTAGCATGCCAAACGCTCATAATCGAGCAATCAATTTTAATAGCATCAATAAAAATAAAGTATAATAAAATTGCTAGAGTATAAGATAAATTTCCACCATAAAAATCAATGTCGCTTAAAACAACCATTTATCCAATGTATATTATTCGATCATAAAGACTAAATAAATTTCATGTTAACATGTACAACAAATTAATTACAAGATTTTATATTTCTCTTACACATGAATATAAATTCATTTATTAAATAAATGATCAAATTATTATTTATGATACATAATAAAAGTTGAAAAGCATTAAATAATTGATATTTGTAAAAATAATAGATCTAGTTCTTAAAATAAGCATGTCTATGTTTTACATCATAACATGAAATTTATTCACATAGTGTAATAAATCATTAAATAGTAATTATAAAATTAAATTTTAAAACAAGATGCAAGAAACGGTAATTCTAAAATTAGATTTTTAAACAAGATGCAAGAGGAAATATAAAGAAGTACAAAAAGTGTAATAAGTCATTAAATAGTAACTATAAACTTAAATTTTAAAAGAAGATGTAGGAGATAATATAAGGAAGTACAAAAAGATGATGGCAGTGGGGTTCGAACCCTGGTTGTCAAGTAAATGGGCAGTATGTCTAACAACTACAACACAACTACTATTCAGTTCCTTTCCAGAATTAAATTTTACTTCATTGTAAACAAACAGTGTTATTTAGGGTGACGAAAACTTACATTTTTAATTATTATACAATCATGGATATGCTTAACTACACATTATAAATGATTAAATTTGAATACATATCGTCAATGAAAATTTATTAATATAAAATTAAGTTTTAAATTCAATTAAAATAATGTCATATTAATTATTTAACAAGTCTTTATACTTACAATTTATAATAGCATTTTTAATAGGAAATTTCATGAATAATTAATTAATTAAATAAATAAAAATATTTTATGATACTTATAAATTAATTTTAACCTAAAAAAATCAGAACATATTTATGTAAAATACTATATGAATTTATCTCATATTTATTATAACTCGAGGGCTTTATTACCTAATTATCCATTTAAATCCAAAAAAAATATAATTATATAAATTATAAAATCACCATGCAAAATTTTATTACCTACTAAAATGTCATATTATAACAAAAAATATATATATATTTTTTTTCATAATTATTTACATATTGTGGATATTTATGCATGCATGCATGAGTATTTCTAAAAAAAATGTGATAACATGGAAAAATAAAATAATAATCCAAAAATCACATCTAAAACTTAAAAAAATCTACATGCAACTGTTGGAGCGAGTGTCCTCCACAATAGTGCATTGATATATTAAATCTCATGGGCGGAATATAGTTGGGATAATTAGTACATTGATACTCCACGTCAGTTGATTAACGTAAATCGGTAACGCTCAGCTGACTAGAGTTAGACGTTATTGTCGTATGACGGCGGTGATCAACTGATCCCTTTCGGTCACACCTATAGGATGAGACCCAAATAGAAGACTAATTATTTGTATCTGATACAGTTAATTAGCACCTTGCGTATATATTTGATATATGTTTGGTAATGAGAGTTATTTATTGGAGATAGAGTTTAGAACTCTGTCCGATTAAGTTTATTAGTCTATTATACGATAATTGACTGAATAAATTTTACGTCTTATTTTAATACGATTAAATAAGACCTAATTTAGTATTTAAACGTTAATTACTAAATTAGTGGAGGTTTTGTATGCTTTTATGGGTTGTGGTAATTAGCCGTTAATATATTTACAAGGAGTTGTAAATTTAGCTAATTGATTATTATTATTATTATTATGGGACCTATTATATATAGATATAATAGTAATGTACTACTTAAAGAGTTAAGAGTATATTATTTGATGTGATCAATTATAGAGATAATTGATCATGTCACACATTGCATTTGTATGACAAATGACAAAATAAAATGGACCCATTTTATGTACATGTGTATGGTACACTAGTAAAAATAATGGCAATAGTGGTTGGTCATATTTTTACTACATGCATAAATAATAGTAATAATTACCCTAGACCCTAGACTTTAAGCATGCAAATAAAATAATGCATTTTAGTCTTCCCCATGTGGGGTGGCCGGTTTTGGGGTAGTAAAAAGGGGGACTCTTTGTTCTCTTTTCGACTCACCAATTCATTTGCATGCATGAGCTTTGGCTTTTTACCTCATCTCTCCAAAACTCTCTCTAATACTAGTATTCATCTTTATTACTAAAGTAGTAATAGATTCATAATATTAGTATTGTTTTATCACTACTATTATCTAGTTAATAATAGTGGTGATTATTTGGGTTGATTCTTGGTGCAACTTAAAGGAGATCTTCTACATTGGAGATTCAAGGTTTTGGAGGATCATCCATACTATTATTAGCTCAAGAACAATAAGAAAAGGAGTTTTCTTATTGTGCCCAATATTTCCTCATTGTTTATGTAAGGAAATCTCTTCTTATATCTAGTTTTTGTCATGATGTCATGCATGTAACTAGATCTTTATATACTAAATTAACAAGTAATTTAGTAACTAATTAGAGGAGTCTAATTAGTGGGTTACGAACCCTTCAAGTGGTATCAGAGCTTTGTTGTTGCATGCATGTCGATTTTTGACATTTTTTCGGGTTATATGATAACTTTGTAAAAACCGAAAATTTTGTGTAAAAGGTGTTTCACACGAAATTTTTGGGTACATGCATACCTAATGACCTCAAAATGGTTGTGGTCGAGTTTGGTAATTTTTGGAATTTATTTGCTAATTTATAATCATTTATGCCTTAAAAACCGAGTTTTTATGCCTATTTGATGTTAAAAGTTAACTAAAAATAGTTGCATGTTGTTTTTGGGCATGGTTTTTTGGTGTACATATCTTCATATGTTGATGGACATATGTGTAAATTTTTGAAATTTATTTTGTCCTTTTGGGATGTTTATTGTTTTTTATGAGATAAGAATCGATAAACATGCATTTATTTGTTCCTATTTTATTCGAGAATATTTGTGGACAAGTTTTTGTTTTGGAGTTCCTGGAAATGTTCCAGAATGAACAAAATTATTCATTTTTAATTATGGACGTTTTATGATTTAATTTGAATTTATTTCATAAAATTGACCATTTACCGATTAAATTAGCAAATTAAATCAATTCAAACTAATTTTATTTTTCAAATTAGTGGAGACTAATTCTTGAAATTCCAAATTGGTTTGGAAAAAAATTAGTTTGAGCTTAATTGAGAATTAAGTGTTGATTAATGATTTTTAATGGTTAAAAATCGATAAATTCCATAAAACCGAGCTAGGATGAACTTGATAAATTATGGGGCGATTTTGGCATGATTTTTACAGCATTTATTTATTTTAATGTTGTTGAATGAATGAATGTCATTTATTGTTTATTTTGCAAGATTGTACCTAGTATGGCCTAGTCTTTTAATCGGTATTACCCGTAATGTAAGGGAATATCGATTTAATTGTAATTAATTGCGATCTCGTATCGCCCGTTTGTAATAATTAATAGTTTTATTTATACAAATGTATAATAGGAAATGCTATGTATCATTTGTAATTAATTATTATGAAGACGGAGATTACACAAGATGGTGGACAAAAGACGGTGCCTTTTGGTGGTGTTCCATTGAAGAGGCCAGGGACCAAGGAGTTGGTTTCCGATTTTGTAATAGTCTAGTTAATTAGATTAGCTAGATGGCCATACTAGGATTTATTTGTTTGATGCTTGCTTTATTTTCGCTCATGCCAAAATCGCCAATCATGCATTTATTCGTCGATTGTCAATTCACCAATTTACGTAATCACCAACTTAGTTCACTTATAAGTGATTAGTAACCTAATATTGACAAGACCTCTCACATGCATCGTAAGAATTGAGATTTAGCCTTACCAATTAAAGCACCTATGAACCCCTTGTTCATTAGGGCAACCACAACGTGGACCCTTTTTACCTAGGGTAAATAGGGTGATAAGATCACATGCCAAGATTGGGTTGGACTCAACGAGATAAAAGTTATTTCGGGGCTAGGAGATGGATTTGGTTGAAATCCGTCGACCGAGAGTTCTAGGGTAGAATTAGTCAAGTAATGACTTACCGTTTTTACATAAGGATTGCATGCGATGTTAGTTCTTATCTAGATGCGGGTCTTGGAATCGCTTATATAATTTCGTGAGGGGTCATTATATGAGTGACTTGTTAAAATTGTTTTACAAGTAAATTATATAACAATGAATGTTAATATTTCCTCAACTTTGTTGTAGTGTTTATAATTCGCTATGGCTACTAATGCAACCATTCAACTCGGAAAGGATTCTTGGCTTAGGTCCGTTATGGACAAATGTATCTTGAAAGACGATGGAAGTAATTTCATCGAGTGGGAGTCTACCATTAAAGGTGCGGCGTTGTCCGACAACGTCCTTCGTTACTTGAACGAACCACCACCCAACGAACCCGGTCCTCGAGCCGCCCCGGCACAAAGGACCGCTTATGAGGAGTATTTGAAGATATCCAACGATATCAAGAATGTCTTGATATGGTCAATGTCTCCAAAACTCAAGCTTCAATACATTACCCTTAATGCATATGAGATATTCTCAAGGGTTACGACGGCTTTTTCCCAATCACCCGATATCCGTCAATATGAGGCTATGATGAAATTCTTCGAGGGTAAGCTAGAAAAGGGCCAAAAAGTTGGTCCTCATGTGCTCAAGATGATTGAGCATATTGACACACTAGAGCGTCTAGGGTGTAGCATTCCCAAGAAGCTTGCGATCGGTCGCATTCTTCACTCACTCCCCTCCAAGTTCTCCCAAATTAGGGTGAACTACAATATGCATGGCATGGACAAGAGTTTCCAAGAGCTTCATGCACTCCTCAACCAAGCAGAGAGGGACATGGAGGCTAGTGGGAGTGAGAAGAGAGACATGCTCTCCATGAAAATGAAGAATCTCAACCTTGGGGTTCAAAAGAGTAAAAACAAGGGTAAGACCAAATTCAAGAGACATGGAAAAGACAAGAACAAAGGGAAAGCTATTGAGAATAGCAAACCTAAGGCTAAGGTTAACAAACATGCCGACGCCGATTGCTATCATTGTAATGGCAAGGGACATTGGAAGCGCAATTGTCCCAAATATTTGAAGGAATTGAAGAACAAGAAAGACGAGATTAAGACACCGTCAGGTATTGTCCTCACTTCCCTCTATATGATAGACATTTACTATACTTGCACTTCCACTTGGGTATTAGATACCGGATGTGGTTCTCATCTTTGTAATCATTTACAGGGCATGAGGGACGTGCGAGCACTAGCCAAGGGTGATGTAGACCTACGCATGGGAAATGGAGCTAGAGTAGCCGCTATATCCGTAGGCACTTATGTACTCACTCTAGCTAGTGGTTTTGAGTTGTATTTGAATAATTGTTATTTCGTACCAACTCTAACTAAGAACATTATCTCCATTTCCGTACTTGATATGGAAGGTTTTTCCTTTATGATTAAGGACAATTGTTGTACTTTTTCATTTAATGACATGGTTTATGGTAAAGCTACGTCTATCGGAGGTATTTATGTTCTAGATAATGTTAATGATGTATATCATGTAGAGAACAAGAAGCTCAAAACGGGTGAACCTAATCAATCCTACCTTTGGCATTGTCGTTTAGGACACATAAACGAACGACGCATAAAGAGACTTGTTTCAACGAAACTTCTCAAACCATTTGATTACGAATCTTATGGTGTATGCGAGTCTTGCATATTAGGCAAGATGACTCGTGCTCCTTTCTCAAGTAAAGGAACACGAGCAAGTGAGGTATTGGGCCTTATACATACCGATGTGTGTGGCCCAATGACTATCACCGCTAGGGGTGGTTACAACTACTTCATCACTTTTACCGACGACTTAAGTAGATATGGGCATGTCTACTTAATGAGGCATAAGAGCGATGCTTTTGAAAAGTTCAAAGAGTTTCAAAGTGAAGTAGAGAACCAATTGGATAAAAAGATTAAAGTACTACGATCCGATCGTGGCGGTGAATACCTAAATAATGAATTTGATTCACACCTAAAAGATTGTGGCATAGTATCACAATGGACTCCTCCTGGCACACCACAGTTGAATGGTGTGGCCGAAAGGAGAAACCGAACTTTATTAGATATGGTTCGGTCCATGATGAGTCTCACTGAGCTTCCTGATTCATTTTGGGGTTTTGCCATTTTGTCCGCAATATTTTCACTAAATCGAAGCCCGACTAAAGCGGCCAATAAGACACCATATGAGATACGGAAGGGAAGGGTTCCTTATTTGTCGTTCATGAGAATCTGGGGTTGTGAGGCATATGTTCAGAACAAGTCTGACAACAAACTCGCACCAAGATCCGACAAATGTCTATTTGTAGGGTATCCAAAGGAAACACAAGGCTATTACTTCTACAATCGTCACGAAAACAAAGTGTTTGTGGCACGTGACGCTGTCTTTCTAGAAAATGACTTCATTTCTAGAAGACAGAGTGGGAGAAAATTTGAACTTGATGAAGTCCAAGAGCCACAAACCGAAAATGAAGTGGAGGAAAGCGTTCCCTCCTCCTCGGACACGGTTGTTGTTCCCTTTGAACCTAGGAAATCCACGAGGATTAGTCATCCTCCTGATCGATACCTTGGTATTGTCGAGGAAGATGCATTAGACATGTTGCTTTGCGAAAGTGACGAGCCTAACACCTACAAGGCGGCCATATCTAGTCGTGATTCCATGCAATGGCTTCAAGCCATGCGATCCGAAATGGATTCTATGCACGAAAACCAAGTGTGGGATTTGGTTGATTTACCTGAAAAGGTGAGACCTCTTCAGTGTAAATGGATCTTTAAAATCAAGAATGGCATAGATGGACATAGAGATGTCTACAAAGCTAGATTGGTGGCAAAGGGTTTTACTCAAGTTCATGGTCTTCACTATGACGAAACCTTTGCTCCAGTCGCAATGCTTCGCTCCATAAGGATTATCCTAGCGATTGCCGCATTTCATGATTATGAGATTTGGCAAATGGATGTCAAAACCGCCTTCTTGAATGGGATTCTAGAAGAGGAAGTGTATATGACACAACCAGAAGGTTTTGTAGATACATCTAATCCTAGGAAGGTATGCAAGCTTAAGAGATCCATTTATGGTCTTAAGCAAGCGTCCAGAAGTTGGAATCATCGCTTTGATCATGTTATCAAACAATATAGTTTTGCTCGAAGTGTCGAGGAACCTTGTTTGTACATGAAGTTTAGTGGGAGTAAGGTAACCTTTCTTGTCTTGTATGTGGATGACATACTTCTTATCGGGAATGACGTTCTGATGCTTGCTTCCGTAAAGGAGTGGCTAGGAAAACACTTCCAAATGAAAGATTTGGGAAATGCACAATGTATTTTGGGTATTCGGATCCATAGAGATAGATCCAAAAGGACGTTGGTATTAAGTCAAGAAGCTTATATAGATAAGATTCTTGATCGATTCAAAATGAAAGACTCTAAGAGAGGCTTTCTTCCCATGAGTCAAGGTACCATTTTGTGCAAGTCACAGTGTCCTACCACACCCGAAGAAATTGAACGCATGAAGTTGATCCCATATGCTTCCGCGGTTGGATCAATCATGTATGCCATGACGTGCACTCGTCCCGATGTTTCGTATGCTTTGAGCATGACGAGTCGTTATCAAGCCAATCCAGGTGAAAGTCACTGGACAGCCGTGAAGAACATCCTTAAGTACTTGCGAAGGACCAAGGATTCGTTCTTAGTGTTTGGAGGGGATACTGAATTACGTGTAAGAGGTTACACGGATGCCAGTTTCCAAACCGATCGGGATGATTTGAAATCCCAATCCGGCTATGTTTATATGTTGAATGGAGGAGCCATTAGTTGGAAGAGCTCCAAGCAAAGTGTCACCGCGGATTCTACAACAGAAGCTGAGTACGTCGCGGCTTCGGAAGCTGCAAAGGAAGCTGTTTGGATTCGTCAGTTTTTGGAAGGACTAGGAGTAGTCCACTCCGTCGAAGATCCTATCACCATATATTGTGATAACAGCGGGGCCATTTTTCAAGCAAAAGAGCCCAAGTCTAGCAATAAGTCTAGACATGTACTTAGGAAATACCACGTGATAAGAGATCTCGAGGAAAGTAAGGAAATCGATATATGTAAGGTTGGGACAGACGAGAATATCGCTGATCCTTTAACCAAGCCTCTTTCAAAGGCTAAACATGATGGTCATGTTGTTGCAATGGGATTGAGAAAAGTCCCGGATTTTCCTTAAGTTATCTAAGATGTAATAATTGGATATTGTAGCAATTTTTACATTTATGATAATAGCATTCATTGTTCGAGTTTCAATATGAACTCTTTTGTTTAGTTTGACTAAACCCATACTTTGTTCATTCGAATGGATTGTGAGACAATCTTGAACCCTATTCAAGTGAACGTTTGAACATAGTATTTTTGCCCCTTGTCACTTAATGAGGTGACGACTCGGAGTGACAAGATTGTAAGTTGATCGATGGTTAGTTCAAGACCATGGGGTCATGGACATGACTGGTCATTTACATAGGCAGACTGATTGTCACTCTGCCGGGCAGTGACCACAATAGAGTCCCTTATCAAATTAGTTGAAGCCTGGTCGTGGCGGGGATTTCTATTTTATTCCTATGAGTCGATTCTTTAGACTGGCGACCATTTATCTGAGTCGGTGCAGTTTCCGATTGGCTTAGGTTGGTGTCCTAAGTCGTGCCGTGAAAGGAGGCTGATGGGCATCTTCTGGGTCATGGTGATCTGCATTATACAGTATAAGTTGGGTCAACAGGAATTGTTCACCCACGTCGGGTACATACGTCCTTGGGCCACTCGAGGAGAAGTAACTGGAAATGCGTGGCCACGCTCGGAAATAGATCTATGGTAGATTTTCCGGTCAAACAGTTATTCTCCAGATCGAGAAAACCACTCTTATTATATTTAAATCACAAGTGCGACCTGAAAGACACCTTGTGATGAGTGGGAGGATGTGACATCAAAGAGACAAGAGAATCGGTAGCGCACAACTTGTGTAGACAAGTGGGAGACATTGATGGAGTAGGAGTACTCCGCAATATAGTGGCTACATGCACAACTTGTATCGGACAAGTGGGAGATTGTTGGAGCGAGTGTCCTCCACAATAGTGCATTGATATATTAAATCTCATGGGCGGAATATACTTGGGATAATTAGTACATTGATACTCCACGTCAGTTGATTAACGTAAATCGGTAACGCTCAGCTGACTAGAGTTAGACGTTATTGTCGTATGACGGCGGTGATCAACTGATCCCTTTCGGTCACACCTATAGGATGAGACCCAAATAGAAGACTAATTATTTGTATCTGATACAGTTAATTAGCACCTTGCGTATATATTTGATATATGTTTGGTAATGAGAGTTATTTATTGGAGATAGAGTTTAGAACTCTGTCCGATTAAGTTTATTAGTCTATTATACGATAATTGACTGAATAAATTTTACGTCTTATTTTAATACGATTAAATAAGACCTAATTTAGTATTTAAACGTTAATTACTAAATTAGTGGAGGTTTTGTATGCTTTTATGGGTTGTGGTAATTAGCCGTTAATATATTTACAAGGAGTTGTAAATTTAGCTAATTGATTATTATTATTATTATGGGACCTATTATATATAGATATAATAGTAATGTACTACTTAAAGAGTTAAGAGTATATTATTTGATGTGATCAATTATAGAGATAATTGATCATGTCACACATTGCATTTGTATGACAAATGACAAAATAAAATGGACCCATTTTATGTACATGTGTATGGTACACTAGTAAAAATAATGGCAATAGTGGTTGGTCTTATTTTTACTACATGCATAAATAATAGTAATAATTACCCTAGACCCTAGACTTTAAGCATGCAAATAAAATAATGCATTTTAGTCTTCCCCATGTGGGGTGGCCGGTTTTGGGGTAGTAAAAAGGGGGACTCTTTGTTCTCTTTTCGACTCACCAATTCATTTGCATGCATGAGCTTTAGCTTTTTACCTCATCTCTCCAAAACTCTCTCTAATACCAGTATTCATCTTTATTACTAAAGTAGTAATAGATTCATAATATTAGTATTGTTTTATCACTACTATTATCTAGTTAATAATAGTGGTGATTATTTGGGTTGATTCTTGGTGCAACTTAAAGGAGATCTTCTACATTGGAGATTCAAGGTTTTGGAGGATCATCCATACTATTATTAGCTCAAGAACAATAAGAAAAGGAGTTTTCTTATTGTGCCCAATATTTCCTCATTGTTTATGTAAGGAAATCTCCTCTTATATCTAGTTTTTGTCATTTGATGTCATGCATGTAACTAGATCTTTATATACTAAATTAACAAGTAATTTAGTAACTAATTAGAGGAGTCTAATTAGTGGGTTACGAACCCTTCAGCAACATCATCAACATAAAAAAGTAGGAATATAATTAAGAACATATTATTTTAATCATTCATATAATTTATATATTTATTGCATGATAAATAAATACAAGCATGATTAAATAATGAGCAATAAAACCAATCATATATTCATCACAAAAATATATACATAATTTATACCATGAAGTTCATATATTATTATAATTTTTAAACTTCATATATATCCTCAATCTTATTATAAATTCATAAAAATGTTAGAACTTCATAATCAAGAAAAGGAGTAACCTAGTTACCTTGAGAGAAAATAGTATTACTAATAAGTAGAATATGAGTGATATCAACCCAAGTGGTTTTCTTCCACCAAGGTCTCTTGTTCACCTATTTTTAGATTAATAAAATTTGTCAAGAAAACAATACACAATTTAACTAGAAATAAATAAAACTAATGGATAAATAATCTATACTTACTAGTAATTAGGAATGATGTGAGAAGAGGATATGGAAAAGAAAATGGTGAGAAATGGGGAGGTGATGTTCAAGGTGGAATGGAGGAATGAGGAGTAGTTCATCCCTTAATTTAAGGACAAAATGCATGTGATGATGAAGATGATTAGGCTTAGCCATATAGCCATGCATGGCTAAGGACCTATGCTCATAGACCTTGGGCTCTAAGGAAATGCAAGTGGGCAAGTTGGCAAGTTGCAAGCATGTGACACAACTAAGTGAAGTGTGAGTGAAATAGATGAGGGCGACGGAATTGCGGTCCGCGGATTACGGTGACAGCCTGTCGTATTTCGAGCATAACTTTCTCTACAGAACTCCGATTAAGACGATTAAGGTGGCGTTGGAAAGCTAAGAGAAAGATCTAAAACTTTTTATGTTTTGATCAAGAGCCAAATACGTCTCTAACATGACGTAAAATGAGCAATTACATTACCTCAGTTTATTAGTCCATCCGAACATAAGAGTTTAAAAGTATAAATAAAAGTGTGAAGGGTAGGAACCTGAAATATTAATTCCAAGCATACAAGGGATGGATGGATTAATGGATAATGGGGATGGAGTTAAAAGAGTTTATATATGTTTATCGAATTATGAAAACACGGGGTGTTACAACCCTCCCCCCTTAAGAAAAGTTTCGTTCTCGAAACTAGAGGGAGTGTGTACCTCTATCAAACAAGTGAGGGTATTTTGCTTGCATGGACGCCTCTGTCTCATATGTTGCTTCTTCAAACCTTTGGCTACGCCACAAAACCTTTACTAATGGTACGACCTTATTCCTTAAGGTTTTGTCCTTCCTATCTAAGATCTGGACGGGTTGCTCCTCATAAGTCAAATTTGGTTCCACCTCGACTGTGTCCGACTGAAGTACATGAGATGGATCGCTCCGATATCTTCTCAATTAAGATACATGAAAGACATCATGTACCTTAGACAGATTAGGGGGTAAAGCTAACTTATAAGCTACTTCACCAATTCGTTCAAGTACTTCATATGGTCCTACAAACTTAGGGCTCATTTTTCCCTTAATTCCAAATCTCTTCACTCCTCTCATGGGTGACACCTTAAGAAAGACCTTGTCCCCAACATCAAATTCTATTTGCCTTCGACGCAAGTCAGCATATGACTTTTGCCGATCTTGAGCCGCTTTCATCTTTTCCCGGATCAACTTAACCTGCTCAATGGACTCTTGGATCATCTCAGGGCCAACAACTGCAACCTCACTAATATCATCCCAACACAAAGGACTTCGACATTTCCTCCCATACAAAGCCTCGAATGGAGCCATCTTGATACTAGCGTGATAACTGTTATTGTACGAGAACTCTACTAAGGGAAGGCTCTTCTCCCATCCTGTTTGGAATTCTAGCACGCACGCTCGGAGCATATCCTCTAAAGTTTGAATAGTGCGTTCGGTTTGACCATCTGTAGCAGCGTGAAAAGCTGTACTCAACTTTAACTTACTACCTAATGCTTCCTGGAGCTTTCTCCAAAAATGCGAACAAAATCGTGGGTCACGATCAGAAACTATATCTTTGGGAACTCCATGAAATCTAATAACTTCTCTTTGGTATGCCACCGCCATCTCATCCAGACTCCAAGTATCTTTCATTGGAATGAAGTGAGGTACTTTAGTTAAACGGTCCACCACTACCCAAATGGCATTCTTTCCCGTGGGCGACCTTGGTAGCCCAGTTACAAAGTCCATGGAGATGGAATCCCATTTCCATACTGGTATTTCTAAGGGCTGCAAGAGACCACCAGGTCTTCGATGTTCGAACTTTACTTTTTGACAGGTAAGACATTTGGCCACAAAATTCGCAATTTCTCTTTTCATGTTAGGCCACCAAAAGAATTTCTTCAAATCCTTATACATCTTATCCCCACCAGGATGAATAGAGTATGGTGTACTATGAGCTTACTACATAATCTTCATTTTAAGATCATCACAGTCAGGGATGCACCACCTACCTTGAAATCTTAAACTTCCATCCGCCCATACTTCAAAATCATTTGCTTCACTGACCTTGGCACGTAGGCCTTCAAGCACTGGATCCTCTTGTTGTTTTATTCGAATTTCGTGATAGATCTCAGGTTCAGCACTCATAGCATTCAGAGCGATACTTCCTTGCTAACTACCTCTAAATTCAACTTTCGAAATTCATGACAAAGGTCATCGGGCAACACCATGACTACATTCATTGTGTGTTTTTCTTTTCTACTTAATACATCAGCCACCACATTGCCCTTACCTTCATGGTATTGGAGTTGGAGGTCGTAGTCATTAATCAATTCTATCCACCTTCTTTGCCTTGCGTTTAGATCTCTTTGGGTAAAAATGTACTTTAAGCTCTTGTGATCGGTGTAAAAGTTGCATGATACTCCATAAAGATAGTGCCTCCAAATCTTAAGAGCAAAGACTACCGCTGCCAACTCGAGATCATGAGTCGGGTAGTTTTTCTCGCATTCCTTTAGTTGTCTCGAGGCATAGGCCACCACCTTTCCATTTTGCATCAACACACAGCCGAGTCCATTCTTTGACGCATCGCTGTAAACATCAAAGCTCACTCCTTCTTCGGGTAAAGTCAAGATTGGTGTTGACGTTAATCTTTTCTTTAACTCTTCGAACGCCTCTTCGTATGCACTAGACCACACAAATTTTGACTCTTTCTTCAATAAAGAAGTCATTGGCTTTGCTACCTTTGAGAAGTCCTTGACGAACCTTCGGTAGTATCCTGCCAGACCCAAGAAGCTACGTATTTCCCTCACATTCTTTGGACTTTCCCAATTCACTATCGCTTGAACCTTAGCTGGGTCAACGCTAATGCCTTCACCAGAAACGACATGGCCTAAAATGCGACCTTCTTAAGCCAGAATTCGTATTTTGAAAACTTTGCAAACCAGTTTTGCTTTTTTAACGTCTCCTATATCGACCTCGGATGTTTAGCATGTTCCTCTTCATTCTTAGAGTCGGTGTTGTCGTTTCCTTGACGAGTATTAATCTGCATCCAAAGATAACAAGTGGTAGGGATCCTAGGCTACCACTTACATGCAACTACTCAGCCATAAGAAGACAACAAAAGCATATCTTACCCACAAGTAAGAGACCCATAATATAAACAACAATCAAGTCCTTACTTGGTTCTACCCCACTCTCTTTTAGTCAAACTAATATTTGTTTAAGTCTTATTTCAATCCGAGAGTGTTGGGAGCGTTCTGGCTCTGATACCAACTGTAACTCCCCGGATTTAAACAAAAGGATAAGATAGATAATTATCGCGTCTTATATTAATAATATACCATGGTGGCGGAAACACCATGGTTAACTAAATCCGAGTGTTACCAACATAGATAATTAATATGTCTTAACGCATACAACTACTCTCGGAATTGAAACCCAATCAAAATAAAACTACGAGGTTCGATTATTAAACATATTATTCAATATTAATTCTCTCTCAAGTCAACCTCATTCACGACCAAGTAGCGCATTAACCTGAAAAAAATAAAAGTCCACCGTCAGTGGGGAGTAACTAGGAGTCCTCCCAGTCGTGACTGATGAAAATCTAATCATAATTACGAGAATATAATAAGAGATAACATATACTACATTTAAAAACATGATAACATATAAAGTTCATCAAAGGTGATAAGGAAAGAAAATCACATATATTAGTAGCAAGAAAAATATGATAACGTCAATAATACCCAGTCACAGATAAATAAATAAATAAAATAAAATATATAAATAAATATAATGCAAAGCTGATGCACCCTTCCAGAACTCGAACCAAAAATATATAGAATAACACGAGCTAAGAACGAGCACCGTCCAGGGCCAATAACCTGAAACCCTGAACTTCAATGCCAATAACCTGACACCAAAATAACCCTATGGTGGGACACATAACCATGAACCCGTGTCTAAGACTGGCCAGACTTTCGAGGGACAAAATGTCTAGTTAAGGCGTAAAAGTGCAGACCCTTAACCAGTCAAGGCGTAAAAGTGCGGACCCTTGACCCCCAAACGACATATCCATAGACTCATAAGAGTATTCCATAAAGAACGGTCAACCCTTAGCAGGCCAATAACCTAAAACCATGCCAGGGTACTAGATAGGCCAATAACCTGAAACCTACCCAGTTTGGTATTGCTCTTCTCGAGTAGACCAATAACCTGATATCTACTCGATATCTTATACTCTAGCCATACCATATATAAAATGGAACAAGGTCCAAAAGATAATATCTGGGCACCATGGATAACCCCATGTTAGAATGCCAAACGCTCATAATCGAGCAATCAATTTTAATAGCATCAATAAAAATAAAGTATAATAAAATTGCTAGAGTATAAGATAAATTTCCACCATAAAAATCAACGTCGCTTAAAACAACCATTTATCCAATGTATATTATTCGATCATAAAGACTAAATAAATTTCATGTTAACATGTACAACAAATTAATTACAAGATTTTATATTTCTCTTACACATGAATATAAATTCATTTATTAAATAAATGATCAAATTATTATTTATGATACATAATAAAAGTTGAAAAGCATTAAATAATTGATATTTGTAAAAATAATAGATCTAGTTCTTAAAATAAGCATGTCTATGTTTTACATCATAACATGAAATTTATTCACATAGTGTAATAAATCATTAAATAGTAATTATAAAATTAAATTTTAAAACAAGATGCAAGAAACGGTAATTCTAAAATTAGATTTTTAAACAAGATGCAAGAGGAAATATAAAGAAGTACGAAAAGTGTAATAAGTCATTAAATAGTAACTATAAACTTGAATTTTAAAAGAAGATGTAGGAGATAATATAAGGAAGTACAAAAAGATGATGGCAGTGGGGTTCGAACCCTGGTTGTCAAGTAAATGGGCAGTATGTCTAACCACTGCAACACAACTACTATTCCGTTCCTTCCCAGAATTAAATTTTACTTCATTGTAAACAAACAGTGTTATTTAGGGTGACGAAAACTTACATTTTTAATTATTATACAATCATGGATATGCTTAACTACACATTATAAATGATTAAATTTGAATACATATCGTCAATGAAAATTTATTAATATAAAATTAAGTTTTAAATTCAATTAAAATAATGTCATATTAATTATTTAACAAGTCTTTATACTTACAATTTATAATAGCATTTTTAATAGGAAATTTCATGAATAATTAATTAATTAAATAAATAAAAATATTTTATGATACTTATAAATTAATTTTAACCAAAAAAAATCAGAATATATTTATGTAAAATACTATATGAATTTATCTCATATTTATTATAACTCGAGGGTTTTATTACCTAATTATCCATTTAAATCCAAAAAAAATATAATTATATAAAATGTCACCATGCGAAATTTTATTACATACTAAAATGTCATATTATAACAAAAAAAATATATATTTTTTTCATAATTATTTACATATTGTGGATATTTATGCATGCATGCATGAGTATTTCTAAAAAAATGTGATAACATGGAAAAATAAAATAATAATCCGAAAATCACATCTAAAACTTAAAAAAATCTACATGCAACATCATCAACATAAAAAAGTAGGAATATAATTAAGAACATATTATTTTAATCATTCATATAATTTATATATTTATTGCATGATAAATAAATACAAGCATGATTAAATAATGAGCAATAAAACCAATCATATATTCATCACAAAAATATATACATAATTTATACCATGAAGTTCATATATTATCATAATTTTTAAACTTCATATATATCCTCAATCTTATTATAAATTCATAAAAATGTTAGAACTTCATAATCAAGAAAAGGAGTAACCTAGTTACCTTGAGAGAAAATAGTATTACTAATAAGTAGAATATGAGTGATATCAACCCAAGTGGTTTCCTTCCACCAAGGTCTCTTGTTCACCTATTTTTAGATTAATAAAATTTGTCAAGAAAACAATACACAATTTAACTAGAAATAAATAAAACTAATGGATAAATAATCTATACTTACTAGTAATTAGGAATGATGTGAGAAGAGGATATGGAAAAGAAAATGGTGAGAAATGGGGAGGTGATGTTCAAGGTGGAATGGAGGAATGAGGAGTAGTTCATCCCTTAATTTAAGGACAAAATGCATGTGATGATGAAGATGATTAGGCTTAGCCATATAGTCATGCATGGCTAAGGACCTATGCTCATAGACCTTGGGCTCTAAGGAAATGCAAGTGGGCAAGTTGGCAAGTTGCAAGCATGTGACACAACTAAGTGAAGTGTGAGTGAAATAGATGAGGGCGACGGAATTGCGGTCCGCGGATTACGGTGACAGCCTGTCGTATTTCGAGCATAACTTTCTCTACAAAACTCCGATTAAGACGATTAAGGTGGCGTTGGAAAGCTAAGAGAAAGATCTAAAACTTTTTATGTTTTGATCAAGAGCCAAATACGTCTCTAACCTGACGTAAAATGAGCAATTACATTACCTCAGTTTATTAGTCCATCCGAACATAAGAGTTTAAGAGTATAAATAAAAGTGTGAAGGGTAGGAACCTGAAATATTAATTCCAAGCATACAACGGATGGATGGTGATGTGAGTTAATATGAACTTTGAACAAGAATGTGAAGAATGATTAGTATACTGAAATGGAATGTAAACAAAGTAACCAAAACAGATTGAAAAGGTTAGTTTGAGGATGAATAAACCGTAACCAAGGATAGTATGCTAGGTGAAGTAGACCTATACTTCAACAAAGCGGGTGCTAAATCAAACAACGCGATTGAAGTAGCGAGTTTAGAGCTTGTAACGTGACTAACTCTAGACTTTGTCTTGTAAGCAACAAGGACGTAAAAGAAAGCTTAGCTTTACTCAGGTTTTTGATTTCAATATTGGATGTCTTATTCATTCAAATAGATGGCTATATATAGCCTACAAAGGACCCTTAAACCGGCTGGTTAAGGGTGACAAAAACAAAGTTACAACCATGTGAACAAGGAGCTAATAACAAGGCTTAGGAGCTAATAACAAAGTAATGTAAACTAGGAGCTAATAACAAAGCTCTAACAAAGAGCATCAGCCACGGCACACTTGTGTGAACATGGAGCCATAAACAAAGCTTGAGGATGTGCACACTATGTGAACACAATCAGCCTCAAACACCTTCATAACTTCAGTACACTTCCCATGCTTGAATGAGTGTGAACCCAAGTTAATGTCTTCATATTACCTTGATTATTTGCTCCTTTATTCAGCTCACACACGAGCTAGCTCACTAATTGTAGTAGGCACACTACTAAGCTGGTAAGAGGTGCTAGTGTGGCTGAACTAAGAACAAGAGGAGCTAAGGTGACTTTATTGAACTCTTTGGTAGCTCCTTGATTCGGATCATCTCCTCCCCCTTGAAAAGGAATTGTCCTCAATTCTGAAAAGTCATCTTCATCAAGATAAAGAGCAAAATCTCCCACTTTGGATGTGGTATGCTCTTCATAACTATCCGGTAACTTCATCTTGCAACCATGGTTGTTTCCCTTGTATGGAGCTTCAGTTTGGGACATCAATCTGGTCTTTCTCTTGACAGCTTCATCTGTTGTGTAACAAACACTGAGGTGAGTCATTATGGAGGATGGCAAGTACTCTCTTGGTTTGAGGGGACTCTTTGGGAAAGGACTTGTTAAGTATTTGCTCATGATGCTTAGATTACTCCCTTGTGTTCTTAGCAAAAGGAAGTGCTCCTTCCACGTCTCTAAGGTCCTGGTTATGTCATAACCTACAGCTGGTCCTCCTCCTTGAGCTTCTAGTTATACACTCTGAAATAGGATGTTTTGGGACACAAAAATGATCCTCTTTAGGAAGAAGATCGTCCTGCAAAACAAACTCATCAAAAGTGTTAAGAGTAACAGTCTTGCACTTGGTGAGTATATCAGCCTCCGTGGAGTAATATTCCTTCAAGGTCTCAATTCCAAGCGTGCTTGCATCTATGGTGGATGAGTGTGTGTATTGACAAGATGAAGCCTTAGCCATGACATTGTTTTTCCCATCTTCATCCCTTAAGAATCCATGATCTCTATTAAGTGCCAAACAAGCTGGTATCTTAATAGGAATGTCAACACCTAGTTTCTTTAGCCACTCTTCAGATTGTTTCCCTTCACAACCACTATTAACCTTAGCTGGTTCCTCTTTAGTGGTCTTGACGGCATCAAACTCCCCCTCTTCTATAGCATGTACTCCCATATTTTTACTAGCAAACATTGAGAGGTTGGGTTTTCCGACTCGATTGGTTAACATATTGCATACGTTTTGAGGTGTCATGGGTTTGAGTACAATTTTCTTTCCCTTATCACTCAATTCATACTCATTCCTCCTCCCATGGTGAACTACGTCCCTATCAAACTGCCAAGGACGGCCTAATAGTATGTGACAAGCATCCATAGGAATAACATCGCACAAAACCTCATCAACGTAGGAACCCATGGTCAAGCCAACCCTCACTTGTTTAGTGACCCTTACCTTGTTCCCGTTGTTTAACCAATGAAGTGCATAAGGGTTAGGGTGATTAGTAGTAGCTAGACCTAGTTTGTCTACCATTTCAGTTGAGGCAACGTTGGTACAACTACCTCCATCAATGATTAAACTACACCATTTATCTTTAACTTGACACTTAGTATGGAATAGTTGGTCTCTTTGTTCGGTGTCATGTTGAATGGGGTTAGCATGTAGAGTACGTAGTACTAAGAGTGTGTCATAAGCCGGGGGTTCATAAGCCTCAATATTTTCCTCTTCCTCTTCCTCTTCCTCGTTAACATTGAAAACAGCCCCTATACGTTGTTCCTCTTCCCATAATTCATCCCTAACAGTGATTACTTCTCTTAAGGTCACAACTCTTTTATTTGGACAAGCGTTTTTGTAGTGACCAAACCCTTGACACTTGAAACAACGCACTTTAGAGAGCCTAGTTTCAGTGGTTGTTTTGGTGGTAGATTGAGGTGGGGGTGCGGGGTTATTCTTAACAATAAGGGGTTGATTAATATTAGTAGGATTGACTCTATTACCATCATCCGTTCGAGACCAAGTATGACTCTTACTAGACTCACCCTCATGTTTTCCCTTCCCTTGTGCTTCAACTTTTAGACACAACCCACACAAGGTATCAAAATTAGAATAAGGACACAAATCAACCGTATTAGCTATACTACGATTTAACCCGCGTAAGAACCTAGCCATTTTTATCTCTTCATTTTCTTCTACTTCTCCCATTAGAACCAAGTTCTCAAATTCTTCTATGTATTCACTAACACTCATTTTTCCTTGTATAAGGTTAGCAATCTTTTTGTATAAGGATAACTTGTGCGTAGTTGGGACATACCTCTTACGTAGTTTACGTTTTAAGGACTCCCAAGAAGTAATCTTACCCTTTCCATTTCTGGTGCGTTGTACCTTAAGCCCTTCATACCAAAGGGAAGCCCCTTTGCTTAGCTTTAGAATGGCGTATTTGCACCTCTCTTCGTCCTCCAAATCCTTGAAGTCAAAGAGCTTCTCCATGTTTCTTTCCCATTCCAAGTAAACTTCAGGATCAGTACCACCATTGAACTTAGGAAGTTCATTTACCTTGATCTTGTCCACCGGTTCCCTTCTTGGTTGGAAGCGAGAATTTTTGGGCTGGAAGTTCTCCAACGCCTTCTTTAGTTGTTCCAGGAAGGTAGGATCTTCAAAGTTCAACACTCCTGCCATGCTTTACGTCTAATGGATGACCAAAGCTCTGATACCACTAATGATGTGAGTTAATATGAACTTTGAACAAGAATGTGAAGAATGATTAGTATACTGAAATGGAATGTAAACAAAGTAACCAAAACAGATTGAAAAGGTTAGTTTGAGGATGAATAAACCGTAACCAAGGATAGTATGCTAGGTGAAGTAGACCTATACTTCAACAAAGCGGGTGCTAAATCAAACAACGCGATTGAAGTAGCGAGTTTAGAGCTTGTAACGCGACTAACTCTAGACTTTGTCTTGTAAGCAACAAGGACGTAAAAGAAAGCTTAGCTTTACTCAGGTTTTTGATTTCAATATTGGATGTCTTATTCATTCAAATAGATGGCTATATATAGCCTACAAAGGACCCTTAAACCGGCTGGTTAAGGGTGACAAAAACAAAGTTACAACCATGTGAACAAGGAGCTAATAACAAGGCTTAGGAGCTAATAACAAAGTAATGTAAACTAGGAGCTAATAACAAAGCTCTAACAAAGAGCATCAGCCACGGCACACTTGTGTGAACATGGAGCCATAAACAAAGCTTGAGGATGTGCACACTATGTGAACACAATCAGCCTCAAACACCTTCATAACTTCAGTACACTTCCCATGCTTGAATGAGTGTGAACCCAAGTTAATGTCTTCATATTACCTTGATTATTTGCTCCTTTATTCAGCTCACACACGAGCTAGCTCACTAATTGTAGTAGGCACACTACTAAGCTGGTAAGAGGTGCTAGTGTGGCTGAACTAAGAACAAGAGGAGCTAAGGTGACTTTATTGAACTCTTTGGTAGCTCCTTGATTCGGATCAGATGGATTAATGGATAATGGGGATGGAGTTAAAAGAGTTTATATATGTTTATCGAATTATGAAAACACGGGGTGTTACATCTTGTATTAAGAAGTTACTTGAAGATTCATCCAAGCTTGACAACCTTGGAGTTGATTTGGGTTTATTATTTATACAAGTTTTCATCTTTTTCATCTATTAGTTGGTATAATCTCTTCTCCTTTTTACTCTTGTTCATTGTTATTCATTCAAGTTTGAATCTTTACTATTTTGTTCATTGTTATTGTTTGTTCATAATGGATGTTTGGTTTATTATGTTGTTTTCTCTTGTTATTGTTATGGGTAGTTTGTTAATGAGTGAGTAGTCTCCTTGTGGGGTTAGTAGGGGGATTAGGGGTAGATTATGGGTGATTAGGGTTTGATTAGGGGTAAAGGTGACTCTTTTGTTGTTAGTCACATTATGGGCATTCTATGTGTTTGTTGATTTGCTTGTGTGAGTAGTAGTGGCCAATGCTCCCCATACTTGTGCTCATCTCCTCATTGTTTGTCTATTATGTGATTGTGTTGAGAATAGTCATAGTCACGAGAGTGCGGACTAGGGTTTAGACGTGAGAGCGCGAACCTACCTCGACATCGGTCTACGTAGCGAGAGCCCGGACCGACTCTAGCAACTAGGAGACACCTATACCCTTGATCACCCAATTACCCATCTACACTTATGAACCCGACCTACCCCACTTCCTTTCATATTTGATTTATCATCCTAGTTAGTCATCATTCCTATAGTTTCATTGTTTAGTTAGTCTCTAGTTATTCCTTTTAATCTTGTTATAGCTAGTTCATTGTTAGTCCACTTCCTTCATCTCCAACCATCATAGTTTACCATTTATCATTCTCTTTGTGTTGTTTTGGTAGCATAGTCTCGTTTTAGGCCAACCTAGTCTAGACTCTACTTTACCGTCCCCGTGGATATCGACCCTACTTGCCCTAGCTACCCACTAGGTATAGTTGGTTATTTATTGTTGGTTAGGACCCACGACAAATCCTACCATCAGTGAGATGCAAGCCTTAAGTACGCATGAGACATTAGTAGTCATGTCCCGTTCATTGCGTGTAAAGGAAACCATTGTTTTTAAAACTAAATGACCACAGTTTTCTAAATCATATGTTTCGGTATGCCTCATTATCATTCTATATACATATGATAAATTAGTTTGAATGAACACATATGTTCAAAAGTTATATACTCGTCGTGTTTCACATGTCACATGCTGAATGAGTTGATTCACATGACGTATGCTCGATGATGATATATCCATTATGTTTCCCATGTTATTCACAAGATGGATGCTTTACTATTTACTTCTCTCATGTCATTCACATGATGTATGCATTACTGTTTTATTTTCTCACATGCTACTCACATGATGTATATTTTACTATTTGCTTTTCACATGCTATTCACATAATGTATGCTTTATCGTAATTCACATCGCATGCTTGTTTCACATGCCATTATGTTCACATGCTAAACTGAACTCACTTCATGTGTATCTCACATTGTATACATGTCGACTTGTAATGTGACATGTCTGCTTATCTGTTAATTAGATAACCTAAACGTTATACTACATTGATTATTCGAGGCCGTGTTAAAAGGACGGTTAGGTTACTCCCACTAAGTGGGACATGTATATTTAAATATGCATTCAGGTTGACGAACCCTCAAGACTGGACATGGGGGCATGCATGAGTGCAAGAGATACAACTTAGCAGATGAGAGTGTCAAACTATAAATTTTGTAACACAAATTTTGTCAGACTATCGTATTTAGAAATTTGTAATTCGGTTTTCAGTTGTTGTACTTTAACAAACGGTTCATTTTACGATAAAAGACTCACTTGAGTCGACGGTTTTTAATTTTTACCACTTTTTACGACTTAATTATTTTCCGCCTTGTTAGTTAATGTCATTGGAAGAACCGGGTTGTTACATAGAACCCAAACCCAAAGCAGAAACCGAAACTTACCCGGTATACCCGGTCGCGCCACTCTATCCCGGCGTCCATCTCCTCGGCAGAACACGAGGGAGACGCTTAGTGAAAGCTACCCCGGCTGCGTCTACCCTAAGCAGCGTCAAGGGGAAGTCTGGGGGCTGAACGGCATCAGCTGGATCGGCCAGCTAAAGGAAAAGCAAACTGATCAAGGAGCAAATAAACATTAGGCCATAAAACAAAACAAGCCCTAAAACAAAACCGAGTACTCACCACAAGGCGGTGGCAAGGTAGCCGCTGGTTGACATGAGAAAGATAGGAGGCGCCAGGCCATAGTAGCGCATCACCTCCTTCTCCATCCCTACCCTCAAGGACCTCTGCAGCGGTCGGTGGTCTAAACATGGTCCGGGGAGGATCAACCGGCACCTTGAAATCGTCATACAAGCACTGACGCACCAACCGTTCACCCAAATACCAAACCGGGTGAAACAACGCAGGAAGGAGCATCCTCCTGTAGCTCCTAGGCCTCAACTCCGCCACCACATACCCAGGCACACCCTCGTAATCGGCCCAAGGACAGGCCACAAACTACACAAACAAAACCAGCATTTCAATAATCCTAAACCTTAGGGGCTACTAAATAAAACGAGTCGTAAAGAGAGGACTTGTGTCCTCGAGGCGCAGCTGATTCACCCGCACGTTCTCCGTCGGATAATGGCTCGTCGTACTCTTAGCATGAGCCAGCCTCCATTCGATCCTCGCCGGAAACCTGGCCGGACGAGCCCGCACCGTCTTAGGCGCCAGGCAAGGGAAATAGGAATAGATCCAAGCCTGCAAAACCCCAAAAATATCCTTAACAGAACGAAACCAAATTAAGTGAAAAGGAAAAAATGAGGACAAAGAATATCACTAACCTCCAGCACGAGACCTGGACCCACGATGGGCAAAGCCGAGGCCAATTCCACTTGTAACGGCCTCACCATGACCTGTAGGCAACGGGTCATCTCCGCGAAAGCCGCTGTCACCCAATCAAAACGTCCCAGCTGATCTAGATCAGCCAAGAAAGGCAAAATCCTAGTGCTAACCCTCTCGCCCTTATCCGAGAAGTGGGTCGATCCTAGGAAATACCACAACCACAGCCGGGCGTCCTGCTCCGGCGTGTTGGGTGCTCGACCCTCTAATACCGTCACCCTCTCGAAATGGTCGGTAATGTACGAACTCACCAGAGCATGAGGCGTACTGTAAGCCTCACGCTCCAAACAATCCCCAATCCATCCCCGGACCTCGTCGCGATCTAACTTAGGGCCCTAAGCAGCCCATCTAATCAACTCCGGACCCCAGGTTAGGCCCGTAATGACCCCAAAGTCCTCTAAAGTCATCCCGACCTCTCCAAAAGACATGTGGAAGGTCGAGGTAGTATCGTGAAAGCGATCTACCATCGCTCTAATCACCATGAGGTTGCACTTGGTCTTGCAACCCACCAATCGAACCCAGTGACCGACCACGGGACCCAGAGCGGTCCTCGCAATAAACCCAAGAAGGTCCTCATCAGACCTGGGGGCTGCAAACCGAGACAATACAAGCATAAACAAACCAAACCAAACCAACCGAAACCAAATTTTAAAGCCTAAGCCAATAAGCACAAGTCAAGATACTCACCAGGCCGTTCACAATACACGGTGAGAGACGTGCAAGTAAGGACGAAACAACAACTGATGACCGTCCCAATCTCGAGCCCAAGGTGGGTCCTCGTAACCAACATCCCCGCCCTCGTGCGCGGGATCCGGGTCGTGATCCCTCCTAGCAACCATCTCGGGCAGCCTATGCCTTTTGACTCCGAAATCGGCCTCATTGATGGCCTCTGGATCACGACGTTGCGATGGGACGCTTCGTCGGCTCCTACGAATCCCACGGGGAGTCAGTGAGCTCGTCCCGGTGGTCTCACTACTAGTGCTAGTCGAGAGAGCCCCCTCGGGATGTTCAGTATCATCTCTAGCTACAAAACCAAACAAAAAACACAAAAATGCGCACCGGGGGTCAGGCCAAAGTAGCACAAACAGGTCAAAATTTTGAAAAGAGATATCAAAATTCTGAAAAGCCCACTAGCACCCATTTTCGACCCCAGTCACAATAAAAGTGGTTTCGGAAAAATCCGACATCATTACGACACCTTTTGGTTTGTCGTAAGACACACAAATCCTCACAGAACATCCTAGAAAGCATTCTAGTTCACAAAAGTCGACATAGAGGACACCCATAACGTCACAAATAGTAACCGAGCAAGATTACGAAGGGCAAGTACGAGAATAATCGGGAGAACGGTCCCTAACCATAGCATTTTGAATTTATCCCATAGGAGACCATTAATGCACCTCGAAGTCTCTTATTGAGCTTATAACTATCTTAACAAGCTCTATTTGACCTTAATTTAACAATGGGATCAAACAATAGCATCAAAACTTAGCAAATTCAAAAATGCCCAAATCGATTTTCTGGGGTTTTAACAAAATCGACCCACAATCAATCAAATTAAGCAAAACCGATAATAGGCAAGTAAGGAACGCTTACCCGACGTCGACATATTCGTGTATGGCAAAAATCGAGACGGAAATCGGTTGAACAAGTCGAGAAAAGCAAGATTGAGGCGAAGGAGTGCACGTGTTTGAGTTTTGGAACGAATGAATTGTTCGTCCTCCCTTCGTTGTTTTTAAATGGGTCTGACCCATGAAATCTCGGGCGTCTCAGCTCGCGCGTCCGTATTCTAGACCGCTAGGGAGTAGGAGCTAGGGGCAGCAGGATGCGCGCCTAACTACTCGACTCGAGGCTAAAACAAGAGCAAACAAAACACGTTAATCAACACGCGCAACACATACACTCGTGAACCGAACACCATAAATAATGACACCACAATTTACTAACCGATACCGGCAAAGCAAGCTTACAAACACCCTTTAACCGAAATCTGCCTAACGAAACAATAAAACAACAACAACAACAAGCATAAAAAAATCTCGACTAACAAGAGTACTCACACTCAAGCACTTGGCAAAGCAAAGCAAATCCGAGCAATTCCGAGCAAAGGAAAACAAATCCGCAAAGCAAGATTAATCTAACCAAAATAAATAAATATCTTCAAACATTTCCAAGCCTAACGGGTCTTAGTTATCCTGAAGGCAATTTGAGTTTGAGCGGATACTGACACGCTCAAACATTTTCGAGCCCAACGCGTCTTAGTTATCCTGAAGGCAATTTGAATTTGAGCGGATACTGACACGCTCAAACATTTTCAAGCCTAACCGGTCTTAGTTATCTTGAAGGCAATTTGATTTTGAGCGGATACTGACACGCTCAAACATTTTCGAGCCTAACAGGTCTTAGTTATCCTGAAGGCAATTTGGGTTTGAGAGGATACTGACACGCTGAAACATTTTCGAGCCCGAGGGGTCATAGGCATCCCGAAGGCAAACTTTTTTTTATCGAGCCCGAGGGGTCATAGGCATCCCGAAGACAAACTTTCTTATTATCAAGCCCGAGGGGTCATAGCCATCCCGAAGGCAAACTTTTTTTTATTATCGAGCCCGAGGGAACATAGGCATCCCGAAGGCAAACTTTGGTTATCCTTGAGTCTAACGGGTCATAGGTATCCTGAAGGCAAACTCTTTTATTCTATTCTCAAGCCCGACGGGTCATGGGCACCCAGAAGGCGAGCTTTTAATACAAGCCTAACGAGTCATAAGCATTCTAAAGGCAAAGAAAACATTTTCACGCCCAATGAGTCATAAGCATTCGAAGGGCAGTCCAAAGTTGAACGGGTTCTTATACATCTGAAAAGGCAAAACACATGAACATAACATAGGACGAGATAGCAAGCACGGACCCGAGCCCCGATGAGCAACCGCGGGCAAGGACGTCAGGTATGATTTCTAAGCCTTGGCTGGCGAGTCTCAAATACGTTGTCCAACGGACTTAAAACGACCCGACCGGACAGCCACCAGGTCGTAATCCTCGATTGACCTGGGCGGCTATACCGTGACTTTCGCCTTGTCCAAGTCTTAGTCAAAGTGGGGGCTTCTTTAGACACCCAGGTTTGGACCTGGTGGCTGCAGGAGTGCCCAACAAACACCCGATGACGATCGGACTGCAACGCGACGCGAGTCTGCGATGTTTTAGATAGTTTTTTTTATAGAACGGATCAAATAATCACTCGGAAAGATTAAATTAACATCAAGGCAACCTTAGTCGTGTCAATACAGTCGCATAGACAGTAATTAGAGTCAATTCCGACACCGGGACTCCGAATCGATCCCAAAACACGTAAAATCAAACCCGAGTCAGCACCGGGCCAAGCGAACCACGGGATGCACACCCAACGCCCACTCGGCGTAATAGCGCGCTAGGTCAAGGAGAAGACTTAACCTCCAAGCTTACAAATGATACACACACTCTCGGTTTTGGAAAGTATCAAAATCGTATCTTCAAATTTCCGAACGCCTCACACCGAGCGTCTTAGGACTCACACGCAAGAACCTAGGCGCCTGAGTTTTGGTGCGCCTGGACTCAGTTGTCCATCCGGGCGACGAGAGCCGAAAAAGACTATAAATACCCCCTCCACCCCATTCATTCGACACACCTCTCATATTCTCTTCTCCCTTTACTCATTACGAGTTTCTCTCGCTTGGGCTCGTACTTCGACACCCAAAGCAAACGATCCACTGGATCGTAGTCCCGATAAGCGAAATCGACACTACTCCTCACCTTCGAGCACCTCACTCGATCCCGGGGTGCCTGTGTTCGACTAGCTAACCCGAGTCTAGTAGCGGAAGCTCTGCCGGATTAGCCGCAGAACCAACAAGTAGTAACAGAACTCTGCCGGATTAGCCGCAGAACCAGAAAACGGTAATGGAATTCTGCCGGAATCACAAGGCGAGCTAGGAGGATCCGCCCTTCAAAGTCGAAGCGTCACTAGGTTGTCATCTAAACAAAACTTTATATTTCTGTATTTTTATTATGCACTACGATAATGTCAAACGTGGACACTAGGTCCGCAACACGTACTAAAACACGTAACATTCCAACTTCAACTATAAACACTAAAATACCCTAAATATACCCGAGTAGTTCCGAGATCCAGTCCCAACTATCTATCCATCGTGTTCTGTTTAGCGTATACTCCGAGGGTGCAACTCCTCACTATGTGATTTACTTATATTTCGCATTTACCGCTTTCGTATGATTTATTGCTTTTATGACCTTATAATTGCATGCTAAATCACCTAACACGAAATTCAAAACGTAAACAAGCTAAAACTGAACCAAGTGATGGTCGGGCATTAGTCCTGATGCTCACCTTATATGGTTTGATGCATCCCTATTAATACCGAACCGACGCATCTTAAGCAGAATACCAGGTAAGGTATACCACGAGAATGACTAATACCCGTATTATCACGTTAAAACTGACTTGCTAATACATATAATATTAGTACCCTCTACTCTCCTACGTGCATCTTTTCATGGCCTGCTTGTCACGTGAAATTGCATGCAAAGAATGTAAACACACCTACTTCGACGACAAAGCTTACTTGTCCTTAAACAACCGACGTAGCAAAGACATAGGGTTAAAATAATGGATTTTACAGTACTTCCCCCACAACAAGGGAACAAAGTTATCAGCCCACCGATTGATTAGTAGAGGCCGCTACGTGCTGGCGGGATTGGGTGTCGATGTCTAGCGGATGTTGGCTTCCCAATACGTACCCTCACCCCTTACTCAGAACTGACGGTTTTCGGATGTCCACAACCATTGGCAATGAGAGTCATTCCAGGCATGGAATGCTTAAGGGTACAAGTCTTTATCTTAGGTCTCGTGCCACTCAACTTTGAGCCGGCTAGGGATCAAAATTGACTTGAACGGTTTCCGAGTCCCCATAATTGACTCGGTGGCGACTCTACAAATCGGCAACAAATTCAGTTCACTAAAAAGGTCGCCTTACCAAACATATTGACCTTTAAACATTTACAACCACGACTCGATCGATTACAAACAAAAACACGGGTGCCCGCACCCGTCTAGTACAAGTCCGGATCGTCATCCGAATCGAGGTCCGAGACTTCGCCCCGAACGCGAGATCGGACCGGCCCCTAACCAAGAGGGGGTCGCGTGGGTGGTCGCCGCGATGAAACTGGGTCAGTCCCGCGCGGGGCGCCGGGCGGTGCGGACGAACGTCCACAACAATTAATCTTAATCAAATGTTACAATTAACAACATAGACACAATACAGTTGACAGATCTATAAACTTATTAGCAATCGTATTGAATACACGGATATCCTAAATCCTAGCAAGAGAAATTAGCTACTCATAGTAAAATTTACGACAACAATAATAAAGAAGATAACTAGATTAATAATAACTAATAGATCTAAAGAGAAATTAAAGCCTAAACGAATTAATAAGATTAAGGTAGAAAGAATTAAGGATAAAGTGATGAAGGAAGAACACAGAGAGAGAATTAAATTATCAATTTTAAGGAAGAGTAGCAAAAGATTCAAGATCTAAGAGAGAAATAAAGTAAAACCGGGTGAATGGGGAGATCTTTGGCTTTTTCAAGGAGAAGAGAGGACTTCGTCAAGGTGAACCCCTCTCGCCTCTTCTGTTCACGCTATGTATGGAATATTTATCTAGGCTACTGCAACACACGACTTCTAATATGGAATTCAGATTCCATCCTTTGTGTAAGCCTATGAGACTGAGTCATTTAATGTTTGCGGATGATCTCCTCCTATTTTGTAAGGGGGGAAATCAGGTCTATCATGGTTATATTGTGCATGTTCTCTACCTTTTCCAATGCATCTGGCCTAAAGATGAGTCCGGGCAAATCTTCTAATGTATACATTAATGGGGTGAAAGAGGACATTAAGAAGGATATAATCCAGGTGTCTGGATGTAAGGAAGGCAAGCTACCTTGTAAGTATTTGGGAGTACCAATCAAAGCTACAAAACTGAACATCAAAGATTGCTCTCTAATCATAGACAATGTTATGGAAACGATAAGGGTCCTGGGAGCTAAGAAATTGTCCTAAGCTTGCAGATTGGTTCTCATTCAGGCTATTTTCAAGACATTACATACCTAATGGAGTTCGATCTTTATGCTACCCACTGCTGTTATTAAGCATATTGAGGCTCTATGTCGCAATTTCTTATGGGAGGGAGGAGTTGACTACAAGAGGGTATCATTAGTTGCCTGGAATAAAGTGTGTATGCCTGAAAAATAAGGGCGTTTGGGGCTGAAGAACGATCACATATGGAATAAGGCAGTCATTGGTAAGATGGTTTGGTGGGTGTTGAACAGGCCGGAGTCCCTTTGGGTTTAGTGGGTACATCATCTGTACTTAAAGGATAACTCATGGCTTGATTACAAGCCAAGTGCGACGGTCACATGGACCTGGAATAAGATCTGCCAGGTTAAAAACACATTGAGTTAGGCTTATGCAATGCAGGAGTGGAATGCAGGTAACAAGTATATATACAATAAAAAAAGGGTATGATTGGATCAGAGGCCCTAGCCAGCAGGTCGTATGGTTTCAGTTACTGTGGAATCAATGGACTCTACCCAAACACACTATGTTTGGGTGGATGTACCATCATCAAGGGGTGAATACGAAGGCAAAGCTAAGACACTTGGGGATTATCCAAGATGATAGTGTTGCCCGTTATGCTGTCAGGATGCAGAAACGCTGGAGCACTTGTTCTTTAAATGTGCTTACAGCAAGATGGTTACCTAGCTTGTGGGGGAGTGGGTTGATTTCAAAATCTCTTCCACTCAAATTCTGGAATGGAGAATCAATAAGATGGGTACAAAGTTTCAAAAAGAGGTTCTTAATGTCATGATAAATGGTACAATGTACCACCTATGGAGGCAACGAAATGCTGCAATGCATGAACAATGTGTAATGCGACCTCAAGTTGTGATGCAGGTTATACATAAGAGTTTAGATATAAGCTTGTAATAGGAAGAAATGGGCTAAATCTCATCGATATAGCGTGGATTGATAGAATAATGTAACCTATTCTTTGAGTTGATCTCAAGATCATGCTAGTCAGTTTTGTATAAGTTACCTCATTAATATAATTTTTTACATTCTCCAAAAAAAATGTAAAACCGTGTTCGTGACTAAGAAAATTACTCCCTCCGATTTTTATTTATTGCTTCATTTCATCAATATACGTGGAGTATTTTGATGAAACGGGACAATAAATAAAAATCGGAGGGAGTATAACCTAAAAAGTTAAAGAGTAAAAAGTAGTAAAAAGAGAAGAGGAAGAAGAGATGAGACTAAAATGTAAGGGTAGTACTTTTTCATAATGTTAGTCAATTGTACATAAAAATTACAATTTTAACCCTCTCATTCCCCCTATTTTTCTAGAGAGCCTTTCAAGAGGAAAACAAATTCTCAAACCTCTCAAATTTCATCCCTCCACCACCACATTACGCCGGCCACCACATTTTTTTCTCTTTTTAAAAAGATGATTAATGTTATTATTTTTTCAAGATTTTTTTGGGAAAATGATTAGTATTAATTTTTTTAAAAAAAAATTGGCAAAAACTATTTATTTTAATTTTTTTCCTAATTTATTATTATAATTATAATAGAAATTCAATTACAAAATAATAATATAGTTCCAATTGAAAAATACAATTCAAATAATAATATAATTCAAATTAATAATAGCAATCATTTTTACAGCAAAAAATGAAAACAAAAAAAATTAAAAAACGGCTCCACCGACGGCCTGCTGGCCTCTCGCATCGCGCCGCACAACCACCCCCGACGACCACCTCCAGCGCCAACCCTAAACCCTAATATTCAATGTTACTCAATTAACCCTAAATCGGAATTAAGCCTAATTAATTAATTAAAACTAATTTATGATAAAGTATCGATTATCGAATTATGATCCATATTGAATTCGCAATTAATTTATGGACTCGGTTTTAGAATTGACGAGAATTAATTTTGTTGAAAAAATTTAGGGATTATTTTGGAGGGAAACAATAAAAAAGAGAAAAAGGTAGTATTTGTTGAGAAAGAAAGGGAAAAGAGAAATAGAGGGAGAGATACTAGAAACACAATAGAGGGAGAAGAATGAGAGAGGTCGTTTATTCATTCCATCAAGGGGTATATATAGTATACAGTACATGTAGGGTTACATTGTACTGGCCTATTAGGCCTAATGGACATCCACATGTAATATTCATAACACTCCCCCTTGGATGTACATTACTGAAGAACATGCCTCATTAAAACTTTGACTAGGTTTTTGTAATCATCAGAGGGAGTAAGCACGCGCTATACGTTTTGTCCCTTCGACTAGGTTTTTGTTCCAATGGGTTTTTTTCTAGCAAGGTTTTTAACGAGGTAGCGCTATAGACGTGTGTTAATACGTTATAGTTATGATCATCAAATTCTGAGATGACGAGATATATATTTTGTTATGCATTAAGCAAGTTAAAATTACTTTACATCATAATTGTGGATGTATTATTTGAAACGAAGATCAAAAAATCATGGATGACTATGTCAGATTGCGAGTTTCGAAGAGATGTGATATTGAAATCATCAAGGTTTGCTATTGATTGAAGATACCAAGTTTGTCGTTTACGAAAATCTCATTTCAACGTCATGAAGTTACATGAAAGAATAGATCATTTCAAGACATATCAAGTTTTGTAATCATCAGGGGGAGTAAGCACGCGCTGTACTCTTTTTCCTAAGCATGTTTTGTCAGTGGTTTTCCATGGCCAGGTGCAGTTTTAACAAGGCAGCTTGTTATGCGTGTATGAAGATTGATGTACTCTTTTTCCTTCACTAGTGTTTTTTCCCACCGGGCTTTTCTAGTCAAGGTTTTAATGAGACATGTTTTTCAGTGATGTACATCCAAGGAGAAGTGTTATGAAATATTATATGTGGATGTCCATTAGGCCTAATAGCGCATTACAATGTAACCCTACATGCACTGTATACTATATATACCCCTTGATGGGATGAATAAACGACTTCTCTTCACGATATCTTGTCTTCAGGACAATAATAAGTGGTATTAACAAGTGGTATTAAATACAGTATAATTTCATGTACTTTCTCTCCCACATAATTTTTATTTCAATTTGAAATTGATATAAAAATGGTACAATTTCATGTACTTTACTCACACGGAGCATAAATTTTATCAACTTCAACATTAAAGTGATACTTATCTCGGTACATTTTCATGTACGTACTCACCCGGAGTATATTTTTCACGATACAATGCCTTTGAGACTACTTTATTTCCGCGATATCATTTTTTCTGGGACAGCTGTATTAGCATATTTATCACCCAAAATAATCGTGTATACTTCAGGTATACAATCCTTTATGGAACTTTTGTCCAAAATATTTATCGCCATACACGATAACATTATTTTCAATGCTCATAATCTATATATTCTGTTAAATAGAAAAAAAACCACCCTCCATGTTCTATCTACCCAATGCTTGATTCTAAAGTGCCCCACATGACATGATATGATTGGGTGGAAGATGAAAAGGAGGGAGTTTTTCTCCCTCATTGATTATGTGGAATCCAATGTTAATCAATCAAGTTTGTTGTAAATTAATTTAAATGTCCTAATTAATCATGTAGGATCCAATGTTGGGTGGAAGATGAAAAGAAGGGAGTTTTTCTTCCTCATTGATTATGTGGAATCCAATGTTAATCAATCGAGTTTGTCATGAATTAGTTTAAATGTCCTCATTAATCACGTAGGATCCAATGTTAAGCAATCAAGTTTGGCCTTCATTGCGTCATTAATTCAGCTCCCACCTCCTATCCTCTTCATCTTCCTCCGTTATAATCCACCACTTTGTAACACCCTCACTGGCCGCATATAAATACGTCATGCACACTACTCTACCGATACACTCTTTTAACACCCGAGCTAAAATACACGACACAATATTGCAACAAGATAACCAAACCACAAACAACAAAGGAAACCAATGGCGCCAATAACAACTACCATTGCAGGCTTGGTCCCCTGAAAGTCCAAATATCAGATAACAGCACGTGCCACAAGGATATGGTGCGTAACACCGAACAAGGATAGCCCCCCACTGTCGCTAGACATGGTGCTATTAGACAAAGAGGTGAGGTCACATCCCTTTAATTGGACAACCATTTTTATTAACTTTCTATTTTTGCCGATCCTAAAGAATTACTGAACATTTTGTTTCATGTCATTCTGGCTAGGGAAACCATATACATTCAACAATACCCAAACGGTGGGTGACCTCATATGAAGGCGTACTGCACGGGGGGGGGGAATTTAAACCCTCCAACATTTTGAGGTAGCGCAGAATAATAGATCGTACAAACCGGTCAAAGAAAATCCACACATCATCAAGTACACCCCATTTACATCGATACAGGAGGATAAGGACCAAACTCAAAGTATTCCACTCCACAAATTCGAATTCCACCCATTCAACAAATTGGAAGAATGCAACAACAAAAATGATTATTTAATAGGCAAGTACACCGACAGATGCACTATAAAATGCACCAGTTTTACTATTTAGACACTCTATTTGCCTATTCACTCTTTTTAACAACATGGTGCAGACGTTGTCGGCTTCCTAACTATGATTGAGGAGAAAAGAGAAGTGCTAACAAAAAATGATCAGACACATTTACGTCATATACAAATACAAGATGAAAGGTAACTTGAGCAACTTCACCACGCATATAGTTACGTGTAAAGTAACTAACTTACTACAATATAATGACTACATACAGGGAAAAAAATAGTGAACGTGGCTTTATGGGGTGATGCGTCTGACTACATTACAGAAGAAATTAGCCGGCAAAATGGATATGACATGGTCGTAGTCATCACATCTGCAAGGGTCATAAATTATTAAGGTAATAAACTTTTGTTTATCAACTTTTATTGTTCATCTCTTTGAATATATGTAAATTTACATGCTCAAGTTTGTCACATATGATTATCAAAACCATGATTTTCAAAAAAGTTGTTCACTACTCCGTGTTGTGTGATATGAGAAAATAAGGCAACATAAACTTACGCCACTTCAATGTCAAGGAAAATGTGCATGGAACATGTAACATGTGTATGTGGATGCACATATTTTGACACAGCATAGTACTACCAGTACTTCTCTTTTGTCCTCTTTCAACCTCACTCCTACTCAGCTACTACTACTACTTCTGATTTCTTTGCATTTTGTCTTAACACTAAACACTACTTCTCCATTCATCGGTTGTTTATAAACTCGTGGTTTAGTACGAGTATACAAAGTCGAAGAGACAATAAAAAGGGGATGTAGGCTTAATATTATTTTATTAACTTAGTTAAAGTGTATAATAAAACCAAATATTATAATATCACTTTATATTATGTAGGAATTATGTTAACGGTTTTTCTAACATGTGTCTAATGGATACGTGTTAATATGTTATTAACATAAATATTAGATACCCGTCGAATCTTGATTTGCAGGCATATAGGAACCATTTTAAACTAATGGGTTTTAAGTTTTTTATTGTTACAAATCATATTAGTTAAATTGCTTTGATTTAATTACGGTTAGTCTAATCACATTTGACTGATCTTTTTACCTATAATAATGATGTACATATCATACTTATCAACAAAGATTACAACACCGATGCAGAAGATTACCAATTACAATCCATATATGGGACCAAGGTCTTCCTCGACTTGGACTTTCTGGAGACTAGAATGTTACTGCAAAGGTAACCGTTTGCCCCCACAATAAAAAAAACTACACATGAACCATGTCCCCGATCTCACATATACTAGACTAGCCACATATTATTATTTGTGATGCCATTCCACCCTACAAGGACCAGGAACCCGTTCAAATAAGAGTTCTCGATGATGAGGTCGCAGAAGATATGGTCACTTCAACCATTGCAGAGCTTCTACAAGTAGATGTCGACGATCAGGTAATGTCGACAGACATCGCTTGCCTACTGATATGATAATATACCATTGAATATTTCCAATTAAATGAAACAATTGGAACAGAATGAGGTATACAAATGCCACGGAACGATAACAGAATGAAGTAAGAACAGATGTTGACTGACGGTATCAGTCTTGCACATCATGCCCCGCTGGAATCGACGCGGACGGAAAGTTTCGCCAATGTAACGAACCAATACCCTACCCCAAACAAAGGTAAGAAAAAACCCAAAAATTATAACTCACCGTACGGTATGCTAAATCTATCTACTGCTCCTAAACAATATCACAAATATGTTAATACCCACAACACAGGTACAGATTAATCACTACAATAGCGGATGAAACAGCATAAGCAACTTTGGTGATTTTTGGGAGAGAAGCTGAGAAGATAATCGGGAGACCAATCGAAGCATTACTAACCCAATATGAAAAGGTACGCACAAGAAATAACATACCAACTACGCAAAGAAATTTTAACCATTTTGTCCTAACAAGAGAGCAAAAAACGGGACGGGGGAAAGGAGAAAGTGTTTGACATACTCCAACTATGTGTCGGGAGAGAATACACCTGTAGACACCCGCATTTTGACTGCCACGTGTCTATGGTAGTCTCCGAAAAACACCCGATGATGATCGGACGTCAACGTGACTTGGTATACTCGGATTTGGGCTCGGAAACAATAATATCCGACATGGACTTTTAGCGGAGTAAAAATCTCACAAAACAGACCTCAAATTCAGGCCTAGTGGGTCATTCCGAGTCAAATGAGACTAATTTGGGCCAAAACCGACACCAAAAATAATTCCCGTCTTTCGGCGACCGGGTCAAAACCCGGTCAAAGACGAAACCGTCTCATAAATCAGCTAAGCTCAGTTGGCGCACCAATCAAGATTCAAAAATAGTCAAAACAAACAAAATCAAATCTTTCCTTATTTATCTCGATTTGTTGACCCACTCGATCGAGTGGATTGACCCTACTCGATCGAGTGGAGCCTTTTTTACCCGGGTTTGGCCCGTTTGCGAAGGCACTCGATCAAGTGCACTAGGGCCACTCGATCGAGTGCCCCTAGGTCGAGGGGTGAAGTCTATAAATACCGCTTCACCCCCCCCCCCCCCCCCCCATGCATTTCAGAACTTTTTTGAGCATTTTTACCCTACATTTTTCAGCCACATTTACCCTACTTCAACCATACATTCTACACTACAAACCTAAGCCAAAAACCTACAAAAAACCGAGCTCTTGTCCCTCGATAAACCGACACATACACACACGCATCCATACACACCATAACTCGCGTACATCCTCGATACTCCCAAGCCGTGCCGCTATTACGAGTCCATTTCCGAGGTCCTTACTAAGCATGTATGTTGAGGGTGTCCCAAACCCCGTCTTAATCTCTTTTACCTAGTCTCATTTTCGCTTTATTTATCGTATTTTTGCATCATCTTTGTAATCGTAGTAACACTAACACTAACATTTTTGCATCCTTTTATATTTTCGCTTTTGTATCATTTTATCGTCATTAACATTAATAATACCGTGTATACGTAAACTAGTATCAAAAATCGGTTTTAAAACGTTGGACTACGATGATCACTTTTGGTCCGTCTAACCCCTTTACGAGCAACGACGGAGGTGGAGCCCTTTCGAGGAGCCCCGCCCAATGTACTCAAGGGCATGACGCGACCGTGATCGGTCGTAGTTGAACGGATTTAATTCCCTTTCCATAATTGGTACGAAACCCGTTGACACGAAAACCGACATCATGTAACCCGAAAGGGTTAGTTCCGATGTCGTGACGTAGAGGGACGCATTTCGTTGCTAATTCAAAATTTCCTAATCTAACGACAGAACGTTTTCATAAAATCCCGATGACGGTATTATATTCGTTCATACACGTTTATAGTACCGGAGGCCGAATTAAATACAAATCGTGCGATATTTGTATTTGATTCGGCCGATCATCGATTTCAAGTCATAAAAACGAGCGAGTTATCACTCATACAGGGGGCACTCGACCGAGTGCCATAGGCCACTCGATCGAATAGCACCCCAAAAAGTGGACAGTAGCCACGTTAAACGTGCACTCGACCGAGTCACACCACCACTCGGTCGAGTGGGTCCTGTAACCCACAAAACCGAGGGGTTTGACCCACAAGTCAAGTCCCGACCTTTTATCGACTTTAGTCATCACGTGTAAAGACTATCACGTGACTATCCTATTTTCAAAACCATGCACATCACGACACGTAGAACGACTTTGACCACCTTTTGACGTGATAAGTCGGGACAAGACTACGAGATGTGAGATTAGGCTAGCAATATGCCGCAGTCTCATATTCCCGTCCTTCGTTTAATATGCGATATAATGCGTATTTAATTGGGGTTAGTCCATCTACATATTTTCGCGGTCTAGTTTATATACGGGTCCGTTTCTATCTTTATATTGCTTTCTTTATATCGTTCATTATTTTTATGTAACGTTGTATTGTGAATTCCGGGTTGTATTTCCGCCCGTGTAACTTGTACGTTATTTATTTACTTTCGAGCTTTGTTTATTTACTTGCTTTTACGCTTTATAAATGAACCTCGCATGCTAAATCATTTCGACAAATAATAAGATGCATTAAATGACGTAGTTAACGCAAAATTCACATGCTTAGACAAAACGTTGTTTGCATATCATTTAATCAATTTACTAGCGCGCGTACACGAACACGGACGGTGTCTTAGTAGAGGCCGCCATGTGCGGGCGGGGTTGGGTGTCTTTAGTGGGCTTCCCAACACGTACCCTCACCCCTTACTCAGAACCTTTGGTTTCCGGATGTCCGAAACCCTTGGCGCACGAGAGTCATTCTTTACACGATTACCGGTATAGATGGTATCGGTATCGCAATGCAAAGGGACGAGCCCCATAAACTCTGAAATCGGAGTGGGCTTACTTTGTGTATAGCCCATGACGACATAGAGTGGGCTCGTATGGTTCCGAATAACCACAAAATTCGGTGGCGACTCCATTTTGACTTAAATTTCGAACCCGAGAACAATCTTACCACGAGATTCATTCGCCTACCCAAACCCGCGCTTCGCCACGTCGGGGTGGACCTACGTCATGTCCACAATTTGGCGACTCCGCTGGGGATACCTGATGTACCACATGTCATCGGGGTTCCTAGGGTGAGACTCGAAGAGAAATTGTTCGTAGATTAGTGTGCGCGCATTAGTTTAATGATTCATGCATAACCCAAATTTGCCCGGGCCGGTTACTTGTGACCGACGTCCCACTATACCACGGTGCATTCCTACATGGGTGCGCTAAAGATATCGATGGTGGAACTCGTCTCGGTTTTGCGGCATGTCCTAAGACCAACTCGGCTTAGGGAGTCCGTCCATCACACGAGAAAGCCATTGTTGTTGGTATAGACCCTATTTTGACCGACCGAGACTTATCGTAATGCATACATAAGCGTCGTTATAATGCTTGTTTGATTACGTGCTACTTGGTTTCCGTGTCATTTTTCAAAAACCGTCATTTCAAAATTGCATCTTTCCAAAAATACCCACCTTTCAAAAAAACCCGAAATACTGTCCATTTCGGGACCCGTCATTCTAAAAACACCCTATTTCGAAACCCGAAATGTTGCCCATTTCGGGACTCACCTTTTCAAAAATATCCAATTTTCAAAACTCGGAATGCCGCCGAAATTTAGGATCAACGATTTGACTCAAAATATCCTTTTCTGTAGTCGGCATGCTGTCCGTTTTAATTCTCAAACTTCCACCCCCACCACCTTGATTTTCGGAATTTTCCTTTTCAAAATTCTAATCTCGGTTTTCGAAATTCCGTTTTCAGTTTTCAAAACTTTCGGAATTCGTTCATTTTGCATTCAAACCTCAACTTTCAACTTTCTTAAAATAAACCTTCATTATTGTAGGACCTACCGTCTATCCGTGTGTCGGGTCTTTGCATAGTATGTAGAGGGTTTACAGCGTCGAAACTCCGTCGATCTTATATCACGAGTTTCCCCCCCTTTCCCGAGTTCGCCTTATCTGTCAAGGCACGACCAACCCGCGTAGGGCATACCCCTACAAAGGAAAGTCCGTCCATACACTCGAGTCAAAAGTCTGGGGAATAATCTCACGTGGACTTTCCTTCGAACGGGACAAGGCCCACTAAGCCAAAATCCTAAGGAAGTCATACCACCTACGAGTCATCCGTCTAAGTGTCTTTCTCGAGTCTTTTCCACTCAGTCCTTTCCTTTTGGGTCGCTCGGGATGTACTTTTTCCTTTGATTCCAAGACTGGGTTCGGTTTCTGATTACGTGGTGTTCTTACAGACAGGCCACCATCAACCAGACACACTCGCAGAATGGAAGCTGCTTTAGCTGATCTGAAAACCTCTGTGGATGCCATGGTCGACAAACAGGCCAACATCGACGCCCAACTGAATGAGATGAGGGCTGGACAAGTTGCCATCGTCACTCGATTGGTTGCGGTGGAGCACAGGACTCCAAATGCCGGGACTATTGGGCCTCTGGCTGATCTAGTTAGTTCAGTACGTCGACTAGAGGAACAAGTTCACTTGACTGGGAGTAATAATATCCATCGGGAGAATAGTCGTGAGTATAACCCACTGAGTGACAAGCTGCCTGCAAACCTGAACCTCACCGGTGTGCCCATGTTCGAAGGGACTGAAGACCCGTTACTACATGTACGGGCCTTCAAGGAGTTCATGGCCATCAAAGGGGTGGACTCTACCATGTTCAAGAACCTCTTTGCTGCGTCTCTTGAAAAGCACCCTCGGGCCTGGTACTACAGGCTAGACCCGAAGAAATACCCTACTTGGGATGATGTGGCCACCGAGTTCGCTCGGAACTATGCTGACAACACCGAGATCCAAACCACAATGAGATCTTTGGAGGTCATGGCCCAGGAGCCGAAGGAAGGTTTTACCAAATACCTTCAACGATGGAGGGCCGAGAGCGTGAAACTGGTCGATAAGCCCAGTGAGAAGACTTTGGTGGAGGCCTTTGTCAAGAACCTCCTCCCATCTTATCGGGTTCACCTCCGATATGCTGTCATACCCAATTTCACCACCCTTACTGAAATGGGTATGAGGATCGAATATGACTTAAGATTGGAAGGCCTCACTAAGGCCGCTGCTAAGGGTTACCAAGGGGCTTCTTCCTCCACTACCAAGCCTCAAGCTGCAACTCGCAGCATTTTCGACGCGGTGAATCTACTAGATACCCCGTCCAAGAAGAACACCCCACCTCGGGTTTTCACTGACATAGGTACGACCTATACTTATGCCTTACAAAGGCTGTCCTCAAAAGGCCTAATCCAACCGATAGGCCCAACTCCTGAAGTTCCGGTCGAGCGACGCTCCAAGAACTACAATGCCCAAGCCTATTGCCAATACCACCGGGGCAATGGGCATGATACCGAGAAGTGCTGGAAGCTGAAGCACTTGATTCAGGACCTGATTGAAAGCGGTAAAATCCCGCTACCCGGAGATAAGCCCAGCAACAAGGAGAACCCTTTCAGCTCCCACGCCATCTTTACCGGGGAGGTGATTGATTGTTCTCACCTTATCTCTCCATTCATCCCGTAAGTGAACGGGATCTGGTTTGACGACGAGGATGACGTCTACCTCGCCAAAGGGGAAGCTGTCCCCATCACCTCCGAGGAGATTCGAAGGACTAAATCCCGGGTCCTAACCAGTAACCACCTTGGTCGTCCCTATCAAGCCACTAGCTCTAGGGACACCCCTATCCCGACAACCGTCACTGAGCCATTCGGGACGGAAGTCGCCCCTGAAGAGCCAACTGCTGAAACGGCTCTCGTGAAGCAATTAAAGAAAACCCGAGTTGACCTCACTATATGGCAACTCCTGGTTAGTTCTCAAGAACATCGAGAAGCACTTACAAAGGCTCTCGATCAAATTAAGGTTGACTCTTTGGTTACCCCTGCTGAGATGGTAGCCACGGTCCTGCCCCACCTAAAGGGTAAAGCTAAGGAAGGAGGTCCGACGATCACTTTCTCCGAAGCCGACCTACCGCCATTCGGGGCCTCCCACAATCTGGCCCTCTACATTACGGTGGTTTGCTGAGGAAAATACCTCCCTATGACCCTGATTGATGATGGGTCCGCTATGAATGTCCTTCCTCTAAGGACCGCAAAAGCCCTCGGCATTACCGAGGCTGACTATATCCCGACTGCTCAGACCATCCAAGCTTTCGATGGGAGCCCAAAGTCGGTAGCTGGGGCCGTGAAACTGACCATCATAACCGGCTCAATAGAAAAGGAGCTCGAATTCCAGGTGATCGATGTCATCTCGTCATTCAACCTGCTCCTGGGTAGGCCTTGGATCCACGCGGTCAAGGCGGTGTCCTCCACCCTCCACCGAAAGATCAAGATGCCTCTGCTTAACGATGTCATCACTTTAGAGGCAACACCAATGACTGTGGCTAGCTGTAACGCCACGGGACGCACGAACCTTTGGGGGTTCGATTTTGTGGGGATGATCGAAGAAGAGTACCTCTTTAGGCCTTACTTCACTACGAGTATCGACACGATGCTCCAAAACCTAGGATACTTTCCGGGGGCTACCTCTCGACCAGATCTTCCAGCTGGGAAGATCATTGAGGTTCTCAAAGACGAAGAATCTCACTTTGGTCTCGGTTATGCCATCACCCCCGACAATGTTGTCCGAGCAGGGATCGAAAAGGCCTGCAACATCCTTAAGGGTATCTACTTGAGTCCTTATAGCCCACGATTGGCTGACTACTTTGTCACACCGGTGTTTGGGGCTATCCAGGTTGGTCTATACCGACCCAATGCTATGCAGCTCGGGACCCACTTGGCCCGGGACTGCAACTACATCCCGGATGACGTGTTCGCCCTCATCCAATCCAACGGAGCTGAAGGTGCTGAGCCCGCTCTAGGGCTACTATTTGGGGAAGACACCATAGCCCCAACTCCAAAGGAAGACCTGGTCAACCTGATCCTCCGCAGCAGCAGGTTTGACCCGACCAAGTTGATCTCGGATGTTGGTTCCGAGACGGGAAACAGGGCCTGGAGGAGGACTGTCAAGTGGACTGACAGTCAGGGAAGGATCTACAAGCTGGTCACCGGAGAGGGAGACATGCCTGAGTCCGAGTCCGAGTTTGAGTCGGAGTCTGAGTCAGAGTCTGAGGTCGAGTCTAGGGAAGTCGGTGCTAGAGTCACTCCTGTAACCCCTCTCCCTTTTATCATTCCTGCTGCTGGCACTTCGGGGTCTGTCCCGAGTGCCCTACCTATCCCGCCACTGACCAATGATCAGATGGCTGCTCTCTTTGAGCTGTTCTCCAAGTTTTCAATCAATAATAACAACCGTTCTGCTTACGACTTGTCTCTTTCAAATTCTGCTTTTAAAAATGTTTTATGCTATGACATTGAGAAACCAGACGAACAGGTACCCTTACCTCCGCATCTGATCGAGCAACTAGAGCAAAGGGAGTCCCGGAACCCAGTGATCGAAGAAACCGAGTCCATAAATGTGGGAACAACCTTAGAGCCTCAGACACTTAAGATAGGGTTATCCTTAGATCCCGAGGAGAAACAGCAGTTCATAAGCCTCCTCCAAGAGTTCAAGGATGTCTTCGCATGGTCCTACAAGGACATGCCGGGGATAGACCGGGAAATATCCGAGCACCACATACCGATCAAAGACGGGTGCAAACCGGTCAAACAAAAGCTTCGTCGGATGAGGCCCGAGTGGTCTCTCAAGGTAAAAGAAGAAGTCGACAAACAATTCAAAGCCGGCTTCATACAAGTGTCCGAGTATCCGGACTGGGTGGCAAACATCGTGTCGGTTCCTAAAAAGGACGGTAAGGTGCGGGTATGTGTAGATTTTCGGGATCTTAACAAGGCGAGCCCGAAAGATGATTTTCCGTTACCACACATCGACATACTGGTGGATAACACGGCCAATCATGCCCTTCTATCATTCATGGACGGGTATGCCGGGTATAATCAAATCAAGATGGCGGAAGAAGACATGAGTAAGACTACCTTCACCACACCTTGGGGTACTTACTGCTATACCGTCATGCCTTTCGGTCTCATTAATGTCGGGGCCACATATCAAAGGACTGCTACCACTTTATTACACGACATGATGCATAAAGAGGTAGAAGTTTATGTAGACGACATGATCGTCAAATCCAAAGAACGGGACGGTCACATCACCGCCCTAAGAAAATTCTTCACCCGATTGCGCAAATACAACATGAGGTTAAACCCTCAAAAGTGCAGTTTCGGGGTAACATCAGGCAAATTACTGGGTCATATCGTTAGCCAACGAGGTATCGAAGTCGACCCAGCTAAAATCAAAGCCATTACCGAGATGCAACCTCCCAAAACCGAAAAAGAAATAAGAGGATTTCTCGGAAAAGTCCAGTACATCAGTCGGTTCATTTCCAAACTAACCATGGTGTGTGAACCAATTTTCAAGAAACTGAAAGTAGGAGAACGGGTACTATGGGATGACAAGTGCCAAACTGCTTTCGACAAGATCAAGGAAATTCTGTCTGCACCGCCAATTTTAATGCCACCTCAACCAGGTTTGCCTCTGTCGTTATACCTAACGACGACTGAGACGGTCATGGGGGCTATGCTGGCTCAGACGGTTGACTCCGAAGAAAGAGCCATTTACTACATCAGCAAGAAGTTTTTAGAGTATGAGTGCAAATATACCATGCTCGAAGAGACGTGTTTGGCTCTAGTCTGGGCCACCAAGAAACTCCGACATTATATGCTCAGTTACGAGGTCCATGTGCTATCCAAGATGGATCCCATCAAATACATCTTCGAAAAGCCCGTTCTCAACGGCCGAATCTCTAGATGGACTCTAATGCTGGCAGAGTTCGACTTAAAGTTTGTACCGTTAAAGGCTATCAAGGGTCGGATAGTAGCTGAATTTCTCGCCGATAGCCCGATAACCGAAGAAGGACACACCGACACTTGGTCCTTCCCAGACGAAGATATTTTCCATACTGATACTGAAACTTGGGATTTATACTTCGACGGAGCATCCAATTTTCGAGGGTTCGGAGTCGGTATCCTCCTAATTTCACCAAAAGGGGAACATACTCCCGTCTCCATCAAACTGGACTTTGATGTTACCAATAATGCAGCAGAGTACGAAGCATGCATTTACGGGCTACAAGCCGCCGCCAATCTGGGGATTACAAATCTCCGGGTACATGGTGACTCATCCTTGATCATTAACCAAGCACTTCAAAAATGGAAGACTCGAAATGCTAATCTCGTGGCCTACCAGGCACGGGTAAGGGATCTCGAGAAACAATTCCAAAAGGTAGAGTATATATATCTGCCCCGGGAAGAAAATCAGTTCGCAGATGCACTCTCAAAATTGGCATCTTTACTGAATATTCCCGACCACGTGACTAGTATGCCGATTTGCGTCGAAAGATGGTCCGAGCCAGCATACATCTGCGACATAGAAGACATTGAAGTAACTGATCCCGAACCATGGTATCAGGCTGTGTTAACATACCTGACAAACGGAGAATATCCTTCCGGGTCGGAAGGTCGAGCCAAGAAAGCCTTACGAAGGCTAGCCACCCAATTTATCCGTACCGACGACGGGCAACTGTACAAAAAGACAGCACAGGGGGCTCTTCTCCTTTGTGTTGACAAGTATAAAGCTGAAAAGGTTATGGCCGAAGTACATGACGGTGAAAATGGCCCACATATGAATGCCCACATGCTGGTCCGGAAAGTCATGAGGCTCGGTTATTACTGGAATACCATGGAAGCCGACTGTCGATCATATGTCAAACATTGTCATAATTGTCAAATCTTCGGCAATGTGCAACATATGCCGTCATCACTACTGTATACCATGACGTCCCCCTGGCCATTCTCAACATGGGGTATTGACATAATCGGGAAAATAAATCCCTCGGGTACCGGTGGGCACTGCTTTATTTTGGTAGCTATCGACTATTTCACCAAATGGGTCGAAGCTGAATCATATCGCATTCTCAATGCTAAGCATGTCGCCAAGTTCATCCAAAACAAGATAATATGTCGATATGGGATTCCCTCTGAATTTATCAGTGATCACGGGACTCATTTTCAAGCCGAGACTGAGGTCCTGCTGACGAAATATAAAATTCAAAGGCATACTTCCTCGCCTTACCGTCCCCAAACAAATGGAGCAGTAGAGGCGGCCAATAAAACAATTGTCACCATACTCAAAAAGATGGCTGATAATTACCGGGACTGGACCGACAAAATACCCTTTGCACTATGGGGGTACCGGACGTCAATTCGCACCGCAACCGGGGCTACGCCGTATTACCTAACTTATGGGATGGAGGCAGTCCAACCAGTTGAGCTGGAGGTACCATCCCTCAGAATTCTGCTAGAAAGCCAAGTACACGAAGCTGATTGGGTTCGAACACGATATGACTCATTGGTTCTACTAGACGAACGACGGTCTCGTGCCCTCAATAATTTCCAAATCTACCAGAAGAGGATCCAACGGGCCTTTAACAAAAGGGTAAGGCCCAGGAACATTAAGGAGGGCGATCTAGTCCTTAAGTCTGTTCGAGCTCTACTACCAGTCGACCCCAGGGGAAAATTCAAACCCAACTGGGCTGGTCCGTATCTGGTGAAGAAGATCCTATCAGGGGGAGCAGTGTTGCTGACGGACCTGGACGGGAATGAATTTGTCAACCCAACCAACCTGGACCAACTGAAGCGTTACTACCCCTAGCCTCTTCTCAATGTCATTAGCAAATTTTATAAAAATTATTTTTTACAAAAAGCAAGTCAATTAGCTAGAATTATTTATTCTACTGTCATAAACATCCTGAACCAATAGTCTTGGTGTAATTCGAGATTGCAAATTTCCTATGCCTAAACTACGTTTGGTTTGATTCTGCTAATCGCGGATACGTAGGCAGCCCCTCAAAAGGGTACAACCAATGCAATCAAGAAAAGACAGGAGCGGTTTAATAATAAACTTCTTTTATTAATTCAAAAAAAAAATCCCGATAAACTCGGAAAATTACAAAAGTGCAGGAATTCAAAAAAATATACATACAAAAAGGGCACACAACAAATAATAATAATAATAATACTTAAATAATAATAAAGCTAAAGGACTCGACATTCAGGGCATCTTGCCCTTCCCCTTGTCCTTGGCCTCCTTAGTCGTCCACTGACGACGACGCGGAGGGGAGCGTTCCCGAATCACCACGGGAACTTCTCTAGCTCGGGCTCGATTGTTTGAGCCCGACTCCTCTGTCACATCAATAGGCCCAAGTCGAGCCCTCACGGGCTCAGGGAGCCGGTCACGCGTACCAAGTCGATCCCGGTCCGCCAACCTCGGCCCAAGTCGTCGTTCCAAGTCGGTCTGCCCTCGAGTGCTGCTAGAACCGACTTCCTTAGATCGAGTCTTAGTTTGTGACTTAAGACACGATTCCCCTCGGACTGTAGCCTCAGGGATATATTCCCCGGTGAAAAAGTCCCGATTGTCCTTCGCCGACTCGCGATGAACCAATTCAAAGGCCTCCTCAAGCTTCAGGGCCTTTCGAGCTTCCTCGGACTCCTCAGAAGCCCACTTCTGATAAGCCCGTGACACCCAAGCGGATTGGTAAGGGCTGGGTATAGTCCATGTAGGACGAGTGAACCATCGTTGCAACCAGGTGTCGCACATAGCGTCCGTCAATTGGAGCGGGACGCTGATAATGGCTTCAGTCTCAGGGATGCGCTGAGACGAACCGAACTGCCTTAGGAGGCGGTCCGGATAAATGTGAACTGTCCAGTCTAAGGACAGGATCGTCAGGTACCGGGCTTGGTCTCTCTTAGCCAGTCCGGTCAATTTTGAAAGGAACCACCAAGCGACGGTCCACCTGATCAAGGGACCTCCGTGGAATACCAGTTCTTCGTCCCAGTAAGCTCGGGTTATTTGATGGGACGAGCTTATCTTTCGCCTCCTTGAGCTAATTTGGCTACTCCGATAATTGGGAATGCTCGGAGGAGTCTCTATGATTGACAGCCGTTCCGACAACCATATCTGAAAAGTATACACAAGCTTCGTAAGCCATGGGATGGTCCGCTACAGCCCACTCGATCGAGTACAGGAGCTGACTCGATCGAGTAAGCCTGTCAAAAACAGGCAGTAGCCCGGTATGAGTGTCACTCGATCGAGTGACAGGTCCACTCGATCGAGTGACTTACGAAAATCAGGAAATTCGCGTGAAACGTGGACAAAAAAAAAAAAAAAATCGAGAAGTATACCTGCAGGAAACGGGTACTCCCCATCAACCGTCGGGTCGGGTCGAGTCGTCTAGCATCCAGACCCGTGATGATCTCCCCAGTGGCTAGCCAAGCAGGGCTATGACCAGTCTCCATCTGGTCAACCACTCCGATCAGCCTAATTTGACCCATGCATGAGTCAAGTTCCATCAACCCTTCGAAGACATAGCAATGCAGCATGCAAAAGGCGAATGCCCTACGCCTATGAGCAGGGGTGGCCCTTACGTCCCGTGGATTCATGAACTTGTCGGCCAGATCAAATAGGGAAACGTTATCTCCCTAGACCATTCGGTTTGTCTCAGCATGAGACAGACCCAAAAACTCCCTCAAACGCCTCCTTGGATCCGGGTAGAACGGAGGAATAGCGGGCTGAACAACAAGACCCCAGCCGCCTATGGCCGCAATCTCCTCGGGCAAAGGACACATCTCGCCCCTCGGGAATGCAAACACGTGATGGGTGGTGTCCCAAAACGACAGACAGGCGTCCAGAAAATGCGAGTCAACTATCAGACGCTGAAAAGGGAATAAATTGACTATCCCCATCTGGGTCAGCCGGACCTTTTCTTCGTCCCGAAAGTACTGGGACCAGGCGAGAAGCATAACCGTCAAATGGTCGATACCCATAGCAGAAATTTCTAACTTTCTTAAAAGTCTAAAAGATTTTGAGAAGGGAAAGAAGAGTTTGAGTTGGGATGTAAAAAGTTGAAGCAGGGATTCTCATATTTATAATGGGAAAATCTAACTGAAAACCTAACTACTCTGCCTCCTCAGCAAACTGGGCCCATGCGCGCGCATGCCTGATTTCAAACTTGAACCCAGAATAGGAATCAAGCTGTCCCGAGCTTTCCTAAGAGTCTCTAAAAATTTTTCTGTGATGAAATTTCTTCGCAATAAAAATTCTTTTCAAAATTTTGTCCCTTCGGAAATTTAAACAATCTTTTTCTCCCCAGCGAGAGTCAACATTTTACCTATGTGTTACATACAAGTTGTTATGTGTCAGCATACAGGTACACCCCGGACTTCAGAAGCAAGTCCCCGCGAAACTATTTAATTTCCCCAACGGAGTCAGCTTTTCCCCGGTGTGCTACATCCAAAGTGCGATGTGTCGGCATACGGGTACACCTACTCCCCAAAAGAGGCAGGCTTTACTCCCCACGGAGCATCATCATCAGCTCAAGTGCGACTCAAGGCTTCAGAAGCAAGCCCGTACAGCTCATATATTTCCCCAGCGGAACATCCAAGGCGGCATTTTCCCCAAAATAATACAGGATGGGCCCACACATAGGCGCGCCCAGGACTTATGCTACGAGTCTGACTCCCCGCGAAGCTATCATCATCAGGACAGGTATGACCCTCTGCTTATGGCTGGTGAGCCCTTCACGCAAGTCCACTGGACTATAAACGACCCGACCGGAAGTCTACCAGGTCTTAACGGGCTTGGTAGCTACTCTGACTTTCGCCTTGTCCAAGCCTCAGTCAGAGTGGGGGCTCTGTAGACACCCGCATTTTGACTGCCACGTGTCTATGGTAGTCTCCGAAAAACACCCGATGATGATCGGACGTCAACGTGACTTGGTATACTCGGATTTGGGCTCGGAAACAATAATATCCGACATGGACTTTTAGCGGAGTAAAAATCTCACAAAACAGACCTCAAATTCAGGCCCAGTGGGTCATTCCGAGTCAAATGAGACTAATTTGGACCAAAACCGACACCAAAAATAATTCCCGTCTTTCGGCGACCGGGTCAAAACCCGGTCAAAGACGAAACCGTCTCATAAATCAGCTAAGCTCAGTTGGCGCACCAATCAAAATTCAAAAATAGTCAAAACAAACAAAATCAAATCTTTCCTTATTTATCTCGATTTGTTGACCCACTCGATCGAGTGGATTGACCCTACTCGATCGAGTGGAGCCTTTTTTACCCGGGTTTGGCCCGTTTGCGAAGGCACTCAATCGAGTGCACTAGGGCCACTCGATCGAGTGCCCCTAGGTCGAGGGGTGAAGTCTATAAATACCGCTTCACCCCCCATGCATTTCAGAACTTTTTTGAGCATTTTTACCCTACATTTTTCAGCCACATTTACCCTACTTCAACCCTACATTCTACACTACAAACCTAAGCCAAAAACCTACAAAAAACCGAGCTCTTGTCCCTCGATAAACTGACACATACACACACGCATCCATACACACCATAACTCGCGTACATCCTCGATACTCCCAAGCCGTGCCGCTATTACGAGTCCATTTCCGAGGTCCTTACTAAGCATGTATGTTGAGGGTGTCCCAAACCCCGTCTTAATCTCTTTTACCTAGTCTCATTTTCGCTTTATTTATCGTATTTTTGCATCATCTTTGTAATCGTAGTAACACTAACACTAACATTTTTGCATCCTTTTATATTTTCGCTTTTGTATCATTTTATCGTCATTAACATTAATAATACCGTGTATACGTAAACTAGTATCAAAAATCGGTTTTAAAACGTTGGACTACGATGATCACTTTTGGTCCGTCTAACCCCTTTACGAGCAACGACGGAAGTGGAGCCCTTTCGAGGAGCCCCGCCCCAATGTACTCAAGGGCATGACGCGACCGTGATCGGTCGTAGTTGAACGGATTTAATTCCCTTTCCATAATTGGTACGAAACCCGTTGACACGAAAACCGACATCACGTAACCCGAAAGGGTTAGTTCCGATGTCGTGACGTAGAGGGACGCATTTCGTTGCTAATTCAAAATTTCCTAATCTAACGACAGAACGTTTTCATAAAATCCCGATGACGGTATTATATTCGTTCATACACGTTTATAGTACCGGAGGCCGAATTAAATACAAATCGTGCGATATTTGTATTTGATTCGGCCGTTCATCGATTTCAAGTCATAAAAACGAGCGAGTTATCACTCGTACAGGGGGCACTCGACCGAGTGCCATAGGCCACTCGATCGAGTAGCACTCCAAAAAGTGGACAGTAGCCACGTTAAACGTGCACTCGACCGAGTCACACCACCACTCGGTCGAGTGGGTCCTGTAACCCACAAAACCGAGGGGTTTGACCCACAAGTCAAGTCCCGACCTTTTATCGACTTTAGTCATCACGTGTAAAGACTATCACGTGACTATCCTATTTTCAAAACCATGCACATCACGACACATAGAACGACTTTGACCACCTTTTGACGTGATAAGTCGGGACAAGACTACGAGATGTGAGATTAGGCTAGCAATATGCCGCAGTCTCATATTCCCGTTCTTCGTTTAATATGCGATATAATGCGTATTTAATCGGGGTTAGTCCATCTACATATTTTCGCGGTCTAGTTTATATACGGGTCCGTTTCTATCTTTATATTGCTTTCTTTATATCGTTCATTATTTTTATGTAACGTTGTATTGTGAATTCCGGGTTGTATTTCCGCCCGTGTAACTTGTACGTTATTTATTTACTTTCGAGCTTTGTTTATTTACTTGCTTTTACGCTTTATAAATGAACCTCGCATGCTAAATCATTTCGACAAATAATAAGATGCATTAAATGACGTAGTTAACGCAAAATTCACATGCTTAGACAAAACGCTGTTTGCATATCATTTAATCAATTTACTAGCGCGCGTACACGAACACGGACGGTGTCTTAGTAGAGGCCGCCATGTGCGGGCGGGGTTGGGTGTCCTTAGTGGGCTTCCCAACACGTACCCTCACCCCTTACTCAGAACCTTTGGTTTCCGGATGTCCGAAACCCTTGGCGCACGAGAGTCATTCTTTACACGATTACCGGTATAGATGGTATCGGTATCGCAATGCAAAGGGACGAGCCCCATAAACTCTGAAATCGGAGTGGGCTTACTTTGTGTATAGCCCATGACGACATAGAGTGGGCTCGTATGGTTCCGAATAACCACAAAATTCGGTGGCGACTCCATTTTGACTTAAATTTCGAACCCGAGAACAATCTTACCACGAGATTCATTCGCCTACCCAAACCCGCGCTTCACCGCGTCGGGGTGGACCTACGTCATGTCCACAACAGCATGAAAGTCAAGATTGAGATTACCAAATACAACTCCAAACGGGAACTAAAGTGTCAAAAGGTATTACCGACGCTAAAGGACCCTCCAACTCCAACCACAGTAGAAAAGGAGGACAAAAAAACAAAGGTAACAACAACAATTCTTACCCAAAAAAACCAGCATCTTTTTACACACGAGGCCATATACCCAAACAAGTCCAATGTTTTCGCAGGAGCAACCAAAACAAGACAACTTAGAAAGGTAGCCTACAATAGAGTCCGGCCCTCCGGTGAACACCTCAGCTAAAAATGAGAAGAGAAAGATAGACAAGGAGTACGTTAATTATTATTACATACATCAACTACAAGCAATTGTTTACTTATGCTGTTTCAGTAACAGAACTTCCACACCAAAAATGACTTACAGCTTTGAAGCGACTGCGAAAGAAGCATCCGCAGTGAAGGAAACAATAGAGAAAAAGAGGCCAAAAGTTGAAAAGATAAAATAGACCCCGACAGAGAAAAACACAGAAGAACCAAGGCATAATTTAAGAAGATTACATATTGCAATTATTCTTTAGTATACGAATTTTTTAATGTCTGTTTCGGTCATAGACTGTATCATATCAACTTTATGTCGTTCTTTATATTTACATGTCATATGTCTTTTAGTACCTTTGATGATTCGATCTTCACAACCTGTGCCCTATTCACGATTACGACACCCTCTACAAGTAGACACCGTCACAACCGCTTGAAATTTTTAGTAATCCCGTGCGGTGCACGGGCATGGCGACTAGTTAGAAATTAAATAGTTTTGGAACTTCAGTTCCAATATAATATGGGCTTCATCATATAGATTCTTAACATTGAAATTGATCTATATGCAGTCTACGTGACTAAATTAAATCAAACACCTTTTATTAAAAAAAAAAAGTTTGAAGGATAGAAAAACATCGTTCCTCATATCAATTCCTCATATATTGGATTATAGCCTCCAGAATAGATACATTCATATACACAGTCTATAATACCGATTTATCATACATCTTCTATTAAAAGAAGAAGAAGAAAACAATCATAACTTTGACATTTTGCCATATTTTCCTCTTGATAAAATGAAGAAGATCATTATTATGATCAATAGTTCTTGTAGAAAAATATTTGGGACGATAGATTAATGTTTATCCAAAACGAAAATAATTAAGTATCAAAATGAAAGTGTAAATGGGGGCTGCTTAATGTCGTCTGTTTATTTACTTAGCGTCGTCCATAATTTATGAGTAAATTACTGATTTGTCCTTCTTAAATTTACTAACCTAATTTAACCTAACTATTCATTAATCTTATTTAACCTAATTATCCCTATTTACAGGTTTACATTGTTATTAAACAAAAGTTTAAATTACAACTTTATAAAAACTTCATGGTATTAATAATATTTTTAAGTGTATGTTTATTTTTAAAAAAGTAAAAATAATATTATAGGTTAAATAGCGGTCGCCCGTGGACAAGTCCAAACCTGCCCATTTATTTTTGCGGGCCTAATTTCGTTATCCATTATCCTTTTTTTTCAATTTTTCTTGATCAAACTTGCTTACTAAGCGGACCAAACGGGTGGCCTGTACTTGATAACTCTAAATTTCTATTCACTCTGTTTTTTTATTATAAGTATTCTCACTTTTTGAGACAACTTCTTTTCTTTTCAATATTCTCTCACAATATAAGGAAAAAATATATTATGAAATGTATAATCATTTGAAAGCTCTTTTCGTAAGAAATTTTATGGTACAATTTTTAAAATTTTTTGAAATAATATATTTACATAAAAATTAAAATCAAAAGCTCGTATCAAAAACACAAAACGTCCTATCAAGACCGAGGGAGTATGTAATAAAGGAAGTTGAGGATACGAACGGAGGGACTCCTCGAGTACTTGTAAAACTCAACTAATTTACGAAATTACTTTTTCCTAACGCAACTTTACTCAACCCTAACGTATTTTTCTTAATATTTTCAAATTTACCCTTCTCCCAACCAAGAACAATTTTTCTCTCATTTGCATATAGTTATTCAAACCACAATAACAAATCAATTATGAGTACTAATTCAATTAAATGATGAAGTAATCACCGTTTTTCCTAAATTATTTGTTTGGTTACGGTAATTACTTTTTAATTGAAATTGAAGGATTAAATTAGGGTTTTGTTATTTTTTTTCTTTTAATTATTGTTTAATTGAAATTGGTGGGGTAAATTAGGGAATCAATCATTCGCCCTAATTCAATTAATGATAAACTATGTCGTTTTTCCTAAATGAATTGTTTGATTACATTAATTATTTTGTCTAATCAAAATTTAATTGAAATTGATTGGTTAATTAGGGTTTAGTTACATTTTTTTTCTAATTATTGTTTAATTGTAATTGGTGAAGTAAATTAGGGTTGGTGGTGGTGGTGGTCGAATTCGATTAGGCCAAATTTGAGATTTTTTTAGAGAGAAAATCAACGTCATTTTTTTAGAGCCGATCAAATGGCCCAAGCCCGACGGCCCAACCCGACCCGGCCCGATTTTTTCAAGGGCTTGGGCCATCGTGTTGGCCCAAAAAAGCCCGAAGCCCGACCCGATCTTAGCCCGATACAAATTTTGGGTCGGGTATGGGCCGACCTTAAAGCCTGAATTTTGGCCCGGCCCGACCCGAATTTAAAAAAAAAATATAACATGATTTATGTTTTTAAACTTTTAAACTTCTTTTATGTGGAAATTCATGTGTTTTTTATCACAATTTTTTTTAACAAAAAAAAGTCGTGCAATTTTTGTATGAAAGTTTATGTTTTTTATATGTTCATAGTTATTATACACGGACACTAATACCGTATATATGTGTGTGCGTGTGTGTATTTGTATTGTGATATGTTAGTGTGACACATAATAATACGAAAAATTGTCCAACACCAAAACGGAGTATTAATATATCATTATGTACTCTAGTCGTCTGATTAATTTCGAGTAAGTTTTAGTAAAAAAAAGGTTTGTTTATTAGTCGGGTCGACTGCGAGCAAAACACTCGATTAAATGTCGGTTAATTTGTGGTAATAAATATTTTTTTTAAGATGACGTAAAAAAAATTTAACTTAATCCCGAACAATCGTTGTGACCCGATTGGGCCCGAAAAGCCCGCAAGCCCGAAAAAGCCCGAACGGGTTGGGCTTGGGCCTTACAAATTGGCCCGTTTGGGGGGGCCCGGCCCGACCCGACCCGCTAGATGGACTGTAATTTTATGATGAAGTCCGGCCCATGATCATCTCTACATTTTTTTGAGCGTTGTGAAATGACGGGACAAATATGTAAACTCTCGTCATGAAAAACACGACCCTTAATTTAAGAACATGGAAAATTGAAAGCCCCTTCATCACTAAAATGTTGCTGTAATCTGCAAAGTGCAAACCTAGAGAATCCCCCATCCTCCATTCTCATCGCCATCTCTATGATTACGACCCTCGATTTCTCACTCTATGATCTCAGCTAAGTACACAATCCTCACCTTCCGTGTTCCATTTCTATGAATCATTTTCTTCTCCGCCTGAATTTTTGCACACTTTTTTTTATCGATGTTGCATTGATTGAGGCGCGTTTACGCTGTTTCTGTTGGATTCGAAACCGTTGATTTTTTTTATTTTCTTTTGGTATGCAATCATCATTTTTTATTATGTTATAATTGTTCGAGTTAGTTTAGTTTCTGTGAATATAGCATGGTATCAATGATGGATGAAGATTTTGATATGGTAGGGAAACAAGCTAGGGTTTCAGATGAGGTTACTAATGATGTTGATTTGGACTTGAATGATTTGGGCGTGGCTAAGAGTGAAATTCATAAACTTAGGGTTTTGACGGGAGGAGGTGGGGAGGGTAGAGTTTCTTTTGGTTATCATGCAGATGGGGGTTCTGGAAAGGTTGTTGGGGGTAGACTTTTGTCTACGCGTTGCAGGCTGGATGAGCGTGGGGAAACTGCTGTTAAAACTGAGAATTTGGAGTTTGGTTTATCAAGTGGAAACAATTCTGGTGGTGAAGGTGACAGTGAACCAAAACGAGGTGTTCGTGTAGAGGATGGTTCTTGTATGGATGGCAGAGACGGGGATTTGAAGTTGGAGAGACACTGGAATTTACGGGCTTCGATTAGTAAGAAAATTTTTGGGATTGATAGGGATGGGAGTTTGATGAAAACTTTATCAGCAAAGGTTTTGGAAACGGAGTTCGAAATGGGAGATATGGTGTGGGGAAAGGTCAAATCTCACCCGTGGTGGCCAGGTCATTTATACAACGAGGTATTTGCATCTTCTTCAGTTAGGCGCACGAGGAAGAATGGCCATATTTTAGTTGCCTTTTTCGGCGATAGTAGCTATGGCTGGTTTGATCCTGATGATCTAGTACCATATGATCCTCATTATGCCGAGAAATCACAACAGACATCATCAAGGAATTTTGTTAGGGCTGTGGATGAGTCTGTGGACGAAGCAAGTCGGAGAGTTGCACTTGGTTTGAGTTGCTACTGCCGAAATCCCAACAATTTCCGTACAACAGATATACCAGGGTACTTGGCTGTTGACATTGTTGATTTTGACCCGGGTACTACTTATTCCGTCAGTCAGATTCAGAAGGCAAGAGACAGTTTTCGTCCTGCTGAGACACTTTCATTTGTGCACCAGTTGGCCACTGCTCCCTTGGTTAGTGACAACAAGAGTCTCGAATTTGTAAAAAGCAAGGCAATTTCTCTTGCATATCGTAGATCCAAATTTGAAGAGATTGATTTGACTTATGCTGAAGCTTTTGGGAATAGGCTGGAACGACTGCAGTTGCCACGACCGTCAAGTGTTGAACCATCTCGAGGTAAAATTTTATAAGTGCATTCTTCTTGTGGGATGAATTTTATTTTTGTTTCTTGTGTAATATAATTACTTTGTAGTCTCTCAGTGTTGCCAAACCACTACCACTACCCCGACCAGGCGACCACCACACCCTTACTCACTTCTCCTCAGCCACACAGCACACTACTCATTACTCACCACCATGCACCAATGACCGCCAGTTGAAGCATAACTTAAAGCTACTCCTTGAGCCATCGATGAGGGTTAGAGTTGGTGACGTTCAGAAGCCCCTCCAACCCCTTCAAACACTAGTCACCCTTGGTTAGAAGGGTTGTTGTGGGTTGTGGTGCCAAAAAAAAGTTGTTGGTGGTTACGAATTGTCGAGAAAAAACATTGACATGGTGGTGGCGATCTACAGGGTATGATGAGTTGGATGGTGTGATGGTGGAATTGGGTTATAACTTTGAAGGTATATGGTGGGTGGATTCGTTTATATATAGGATAAAATTTACCATTTTTGGAAATGGTAGGATTCCACTGAATGAGCGGAAAAGTATTTATTAGTCTTTGGTTACATACACGAGTTGTACATTGGTTTGCTTGTATAAAAAAATTGACATGGTTAAACAAGGATGGGTTGGTGAGAAAATGCTGGATTGCCGTGCCTTTGTATTTCCTGTAAGAGTGGAGGTGGGCTCTAAATCATTTTTACTTTCATTCTGGTTTAGAGGACATTTGGCTGGGTTGACCTAATCCTTTTTGATATAAATGTTCAGAGATTTAGAGCTGATGTGTTGTTTTTTCGACATGATTCTTTTCTAAAACAAGTGATACTTAGCTTAATCTTTGTAGCTTTGGTGAATATTGTAAAGATAGCTAAAAATTGTGTGATCCACAGCTACGTGTTATGTGTGTCATAGAATCTGCTACTCTATCTCTCTACTGTTATTTGTCTAAATTAGATGTCTTTTATGAGATTGCATCTTGTGACCAAATGGTGCAAACAGAATATTGAAATACAGAGGCACACAGTTTGTATGTGTGCAAGTGAACAGCATTCTGCAGACATACATTTTTGACACAACAGGTTTTATTCTTTGGTCCTTCTGTACATGATTGTGAGTTATTTTAAATGACAAAAGCTAGGGACTGTTCTGAAATTATAGCCGAAGGATGACCATCACCTTCTTAAAAGATAACTGAGCTGAAAAATGGAACTGGCTGAAATACAAAAACCAAATTAACATGAAATAAACTGAAATTTTCTTGCACCAGTTCTTGATGTTGATGATGTGACCTTGTAGTTATAATTTCATGCTGATACTCTGGGAGTCTGGGTCAGATGTGAGTTGTTTCAAAATTTCTGATGTTTGATGTAATGTTTGCTTTATCCAGCTCCCTTAAGTGGGCCATTAGTCTTTGCCGACACTAGTCATGGTCGTAAGAGCTCCACTAAAGCCATGAAACCCAAAGAACAGTCTAAAAAGTGCAGATACCTTTTTAAGCGCAGGGATGAACCTAATGACTTGATTCAAGGTCATGCCAGTCCCTCTTCTTCTGCGCACGAGGATGCAATGTCCACCTCTACTAGTAGTGGTTATGTTTTCCAGAAAAGGGATGAGGCTGGCTCCATCAATAAGCGAGGTGACTCCTCATTTATTGATCAGCTGGCAACTGCTACTTACGCTGTGACCTCTGAAGAAACTCTTACTTCAGGCAAGGGATCTATACCTCAAAAATTTGGCTCAACTAGTGTTGATTTAATTACTGGAATCTCTCACGAAATCTCACATTTCATTTCTCAAGCTCTCAACAAATATTGTCAAAATGTTTACCCTAATGAGAGCTTTCTTGTGACGATCGTAGTGATTGTTTCCATATTTCCCCCCAATCCTTTTTCAATAATTTTAGATCAAACCATCCTCTTGGGAAACAAAATGTCAGAAAAAAAAAACGGAGTAAATATGATTTTGTTTATGCAGGCAGTGTTTTGACTTTGGTTCAACATCTTTCAGAGGCAGACGAACCAGGGACCGCAAGTGTGGGTGATGTTGGGAGAGTTTCTGATAATCCCCTCAGCGTTGTCTATTCCAGTGATGCTGGCTATCCTGCCGCTGGTAGGACGCTGTCGAAGAAAAAGGTTAATAAACGCCCTGCTTCAGAACTGAGCTCTGGTAAACTTGGACCTCAGGAGAAGAAAGTAAAGAAAATAAAGAAATCACAGAAAGAAGAAGATATTAAGTGCGCACATTTTTCAGAGAAACATTCAGTTAATTCAGGCAGGCTATCTCCCGTCACTCCTGTGATAGAGCATACACAGGCTGTTTATATATCCATAGACGATACCCAAGTGGGGCCAGCTTCATTGACAGCAGATTGGGAGGATGAGGCTGATGTATGTCAGTTATTGGCTGATTTGCGTGGCCTAGCCCTGAACCCTTTTCATGGTATGGGGAAGAATGGATCTGCTATTGCCCTCCAGTTTTTACTGAAATTCCGATCCCTATTTTTTGTGAAAAGCAGTTCTGCTTCAGCCACTGTTGAATATGATTATGGTGAGGCTCGGTCCGACAGATCACTGGGTCCTGAAGCTACTGATAAACCTTCCACTGACAGCAGCAAGACTGTATCTTCATTGAAGATACCAAAGGTCTCGTCGAGATTAGATGACTCTACTAAAGGGGGGTGGAAACGGGCCCCGTCTGAACGTCAGGAGGAAAATGCTGCGAAGAGGACCAAGAAAGTTGTTAATTTAAAATCCCTCAGTGCTGAAAAGAGGACCCAAGGGTTGGATGGAAAATCCAAGGCTGCAGTGACTGAGATCCCACAGTCGAGGCCCGTTAAAGTAGAGCAACATGGAAAGAAAGCGGAACAACATGCCAGAGTTGAGGAGCCTACTTATCTTGTGATGAGGTTCCAGCCAGGCTCCACACTCCCATCCCTCGTGGAGTTGAAGGCAAGATTCGCCCGTTTTGGCACATTGGACCCTTCTCTCATTCGGGTGTTTTACAAAACTAATACCTGCAGGGTTGCCTTCCTCTACAAGCAAGATGCTCATGTTGCATATCGTTATGCTGTGGGAAGCAAGTCTCTCTTTGCAAATGTAAGGTTTATGTTGAAGCCCGTAACAGAACCTCAACAATCAATGAATCGAAATATTGAAGACTTGAATGGGGATACTGATTTGAACCCAGATCCGTCGGTGAGGCCCCCCACCCTTGCTGTATTGCCACAGCCAGTGCAGCCACTCAAGTCATGCCTGAAAAAACCCTTGGGGAGTGATGATTCCGGTGGGATTGGCAATGGTGGGAGAAGTTCAAGAACTGCCCGGGTGCGATTTAATATGGAGGAGAAGAGTATTGCTATTAGTAGAGGTGTTCCGTTGTCTTCTTCTTCTTCATCGTCTTCTTCTTCTGTTACTATGGATGTTAATAACAGTCAAAGGTTATTGTCGTCCCTTCCATTGCAATCTCCTCTACTTCCCCTCCCTCATTTGGCCAGGCCTTCAATTAATCACCAATTTCAGCAATCTGAAATGGCCCCTAGAAAAAATATCTGTGAAAATATCACAACAGCTACCTGCGCAACCACCAGTGTTCTTGATGTATCACATGTATTACTGCCGCCACCACCACCACCACCACATGAGGCTGACATCTCACATCAAATGATCAGTCTCTTGACAAGGTGCCAAGATGTGGTGACCAATGTGAAGAGCTGTTTAGGATATGTGCCTTATCATCCACTATGATTTGACAAGATCCAATGACCCTGTAGGGTCACCGGCATCGTTGACCCATTTTGCTGGTTGCTAGTACTAGACCGATGATTGCAGTGATCTGTTTCATAGTTAAGAGCACAAAAGATGAACCACTCCAGGAATTTGCCAACAAGTTATCTCGTGAATGTGTTGTGAATGGTGTAACGATAGTTGTACTTGTAGCTCAAAATCATTTTGAATGGATTTTATGACGTTTAAATGAGAGAAATTTGTGGGTATGTCTTGCGTGTTGACACACCTTAGAAATTAAGAACCCTCTTAGGGAATATTGATACTCATACTTAATACCTACTACGGAGTATAATTTTCTTTTTCAAATTTTATATCTAACATAATATTTTTTTCGAAATTATACTCAAGTTTCTAAATTTTTTTATACTTTATAGTTTATACCTTATCTTATGAATTGGGCATTTTACCCATATTATTTACCCATTAACACCTCCTAATTGATCCTTACCTCACTAACTACATAAACACCCATCAATCTCCAACATTTTCGCTTCACTTTTTTAATTATCTCCTCACTTCTTCACTTTTTTACTTAATTCATTATCTCCTCAATTCTTTTTCCCAATCTACGCTCCCATGCCATATGGATTACTATATTTTTAGTGAGTATTTATAATATTTCATCTAATATCCTCCAAAAGTCCAAATTCTACTAACCCTTAATAATGTTTGACGCCTATGCAAGCCTACGGGCCTGCACATCATCATCCAAATGTTTGGATTGGATCGGAGCAGAGGGAGTAATAGTTGGTTCATCACTTCCTCTTAGTAAAGAAGAGTCAAACTAACATAGGTTTCAACTCTCCACAACTTGTACAGATCATGGTGGTGAAGTGACGATGGTGGTTGACAAGACGGACGACGGGCAGTGGGCAGTGGAGGAAGAGCAAATAGATAAGAGAGATACTCCCTCCATCTCACCACTACGATGTTCTCACTTTTAATCAAATATAATGAATAAAATAATCAAACGAAAACATCTTTTTGGAATGGAAGGAGTAATGTTTATCGGGAAAATTGAAATTAGACTTTTACTCCCTCCGGTCACAAATTATTGCCCCGCTTTCCTTTTATGGCAGTTTATTATTTTTTGCCTCATTTCTCCACTTTCCTTATTTGTCACATACTAATTACCCATTTATCCTTATGAATACTCTTTATTACGAATTGTGTCATTGTCTTAACCAACCAAATTATGTCATCTATTCTCATAAATGTAAGACATATAATTTCTGGCCCACCACTCCTTACTTTTAACCTTATTAAGTGAGTTTCTTAGTGCATAACCCTATGAGGCAATAATTAATGACCGGAGGGAGTAATTTGTTTACTGAAAAGTGAAAACTAGAGTTTCAGTTTTACTAAACTGAGAAATTGGTCGACCAAGACCTTCACCCAAGGAGGGATTGTTCACTGATTTAAAAAAAAATGGACACTACTCATCGTCGTCGGCGATTTAATTAACATTGTCGACAAATTTGATAGTAAATGATCGAATCGTCCCTTGTTTAATTACTAATTAAATTAAAAGGTGATGCTCTTCGCAGTACGCGTTTTACTCGACGCAACACGATATTTCCAATTTTGTCCCTCTTATTTCTTCTTCCCTTAGATTCCATATTTTCTTTTCCTTTTTTTTTTCCTTTCTCCTCCTCTTCCCTCCTATTTATTTGACTCACCACATTACATTATTTTTTTTACTTTTACATAGTACATATTCTTTTAACTTTGAAGCACCACGCAGTACATTTTTTTCCAACTTTGACGCAATACATATATTTTTACACAACACGTTTTTTTTTTTAAATTTCAATTGTACTACGTAAGTAAAATATAAGGCCGGACAAAAAACCAAGAAAAAAATAATAATTTCAATAATTAAGTTTATAATTACTTTTCAATCTAACCCGTATCCATAATCTCATGAATTGATAAATTGAATGACTTGTATAGTAAGAATTGGAGGGAATTGATGATAATTAAAAAAATGGATGATTTCTAGAACCCTAATTTCAATAATTAGGAATTGGACGGAATCGATGATAATTGAAAAAATTGGACGAATAACCCTAATTTCAATAATTAGTGATTGGAGGGAATTAGTGATAATTGAAAAAATTGGACAATTTCTAGAATCCTATTTTTATTAATTAGGGATTGGAGGGAATCGATGATAATTGAAAATTTGGACGAGGAACCCTAATTTCAATAATTTTTAGGGCTTGGAGGGAATTAATGATAATTGGAAAAAATTGGACGATTTCTAGTACCCTAATTTCAATAATTAAGGATAAACAACAATTCATACCTGTACGTTTTTCGATCAAACTTGTATCCATAATTTTATAAATTTTATAAATTGAATGGGTCGTATAGTTGTACTTAGAATCGAAATGAATCGATGATAATTGGAGTACTCCGTACAATATACGGAGTAGATGATTAAAGAGTAATAGAAATATTTCTATTTTTCAGTAAGGACATATAATGGAAAAATATAGGCAAAAATTACTGCGTCGAGTAAAATTGATACTGCGAAGAGTAACTCCGTTAAATTAACCTGATTACTATTTAACCTACTACTACTAAACTTAAGTAAATTACAAAGTACGAAAACAACACAATTTTATTTGAATTCAACTTAATCACCATCGAAACAACATCAAAACGCTTACATTTCTAATTTTCCATTATACGTTGACGATTGTTCGGAATATCGAACGCGAAAAACAATTTTCCCTTTTGATTTGAATAATTTGCTGTATACTGAAAACAATTCGGAAGACGACGTTGTTGACGAGGTTAGTTTTAATTTTCCTTGGTATGTACGCGGATGTAATTAGTCTCGTTGACTATCCCAGAAAAAGAAAGTCAGGCGTTGAATATCAATGGTTATACCTTGGTACAGCCGCAGAAGTTCAAAGGCTACGCTCAGGTATAACCGTGGAACTTCAACGGCTACGCCTAGGCACAGCCGTAGAACTTCAACGTCTACGCCCAGACACAGCCGTAGAACTTCAACGTCTACGCCCAGGCACATCCGTAGAACTTCAACGGCTACGCCCAGGCCCTGCTTGTTTTGATCTTATGTCATTGATGCCGATTGTTGGTGTCGATTTAACTTTTGGTCTGTTTCTTCTTAATTGTTGAGTTAGAAGAGGGTTAGAATAAGTGAAAACCATCGGGAAATTAAATAACTGAGGGTTAGTAAATTGAATAAGTGATTTTTGTTTAATTGAGGGTTAGTAAGTGATTTCTAGATTTTGTGAGGGTTAGGAAAAGGAGTAGTATAATTGAATAAATAATTTTTGTTTAACAAGGTTAAGGAAATGATTTTTGTTTACCAAGACAAAGAAAAGTTAGATATAATGAATTAAACTAGATTAAAGTCCGTGCGCTGCACGGGTTAGTTGGCTTCGGTTTAATTGGCTTAATTACATTGATGATGTATATTCGTTAAATAAGAAACTTGATCAAACTATATCATTATAATAAAATTATCACATGATATTAGTAATCAAACTTAATTTCAGCTAAGCTTATAGTCTTAAGAGCTTATTTTAAAACTCAAAAGAATACATGATATAAAATTTCATCACCTTATTAGTATAATTTTTTGATGTGAAAATAATTTTACGTTTGTAGTCTTATTAAAATATTTTTTAAGACTCAAAGGTTAGATTAATCTTATTTATAATATTAGATTCCATCGCCTCATCATAATTTTTCGATATAGGAATTCACTCAAGATTTATAGTTTTAAGATCTATTTTTAAGACCCAGAAAAATACACGATTACTCTTATTTATAATATAGAATCATCACCTTATTTTAATTTTTTTGGTGTGGGATAATTTTAGGTTTGTAGTCCTTTTAAAAACTTTTTAAGACTCATAAGATTGTTGGTTGATATTTAAAACCAAAAGATTACTCATTTATGATATAAAATTTCATCACCTCATCATAATTTTTCGATGTGGGATAATTTTACTCAAGTTTATTTAAGTTTAGATATAGTCTAATTAAGAACTTTTATTTATAGACGAATGATGACTCTTATTTATGATATATAGAATTTCATCAACCCATCTTAATTTTTCGATGCGGGATAATTATACTTTAACTATATAGTCTTAGTCTTAGGAACTTTTTTTAGTCTCAAAAGATTGTTGGTTAATATCTAAGAACGAAAGATTACATAGAATTCTATCACTTTATTATAATTTTTCGATATGTGATAATCTAATTTAACTTTATTTGTAATCTTATTAAGAACTTTTTTTAAGGCAAAAAAGTTTTTTTTGTTGATATCTAAGGACAAATTATTAGTCTTATTTATAATACTCCCTCCTACTCTGAGTATTCCTCCCACTTTCCTTTTTGAGCTTAGTTTGGTTTTCTTCCCACTTTCTTTTTTTGGAAATAATTATAATCATTCTTTATTCTTCCTTCAATTCTTTATTCTTTTCCTCTACACCTAAACTCAACACCTTTTTACTTTATACCCCACCTTTTACACTTCATACCCCACTTTCTATTCATCTCTCTTACTTTATCTCCACCATTTATTATTATTTTACTCCCTTCTTGGTTTCCCACCCCCAAAAAATTGGGGAGGAATACTCTGAATAGGGGGGGAGTATATAATTTCATTACTTCATCATAATTTAGAGTTTAGCTAGAGAAATGGTTACTTTTATTTATATAATAGAATTCTATCGTATTATAATGAAATGAGGCAAAAAATAGTGACCGGAGGAAGCATAATCTTTTGATGTGAGATAATTTACTTAAGTTTATAGCCTTAAGAGTGTTTTAAGACTCAAAAGAGAAGGGGTATAATTTTCCGATGTGGATAATTTACTTAAGTTTATAATCTTAAGAGTTTTTTTTAAGACTCAAAATATTTTGATAGATATCTAAGAACAAATAATTAGTCTTATTTATAATATAGAAATCCATCACTTTATTATAATTCGTCGATGTGGGACAATTTAACTAAAATTTGTAGTCTTATTTATAATATAGAATCATCATCGTAACTTATTTTACTTGTTTCTATGTGGGATAATTTTAAGTTTGTAGTCTTATTAAGACCTTTTTTAAACTCAAAAGTTTTTAAAAAAAAAAAAAAAAAAGACTACAAATTCATGAGTTCGTCATAATTTAAAAAACAATGATATATAATTTCATCATATTTTTTAAAAAAACAAAAGTTTTTTGTTGGTTAATATTTAAAAACATGATTACTCTTATTTAGTTTCGATGTGGGAGAATTGTTTCAGTTGATTGATGTCTAAGAATTTTTTTTTATTAGTTTTATTTATAATATATAATTTCATTGTTAGAGTTTAATGCTTCAAAAGAAGCAAACTTAGTGGCATTAACTATCCCACATGGAAAAATAAATGTTTCTAAATTGTGTTTATATATGACCCTCTTAAATGACCTACTAGATGTGTACAAGGAAAACTACGTACACCACACGCGCGCGCGTTGAGCCGGGCTCGGGTTTTGGGAGAGCGCCTGCGGCGCACCGCTTGCGGGTACTTTTTAGTGGTCAGTCGGGTTAATTGTTTTGTCCAGAAGCTTCTTTTTCTCAGTCATTCTCAGTCAGTCTTGTTGCCTTTCCAAGACTGATTGTTGTCATTCCCGAGACAGATTGCTGCAAGTCTCCACCTTGTTCTTTATTGCTGTGCACTGAACCACTGGTACTACTCCACTATATAATGCCCTCTTCCCTTCAGTTTTAAACACACAGCAAACAGTTCCGGTTAAGTTGTTGGCAAACGTTCTTGGCTGTATTCAACCGTTCTTCACCTACACTGAAGTTACGGTATAGTTGTGGAATCCTGGGAGTTGAGTGCCATTGAGGCCGTGTGTAGCAGGCGGGGTATAAATCAACTTTAGGACAGTGACGTTCTTGTCACGACACAACTTCTATTCTCTGTTTCAGATAAGATCTAACCCTTTTCTCTCCCTACTTCTACTACTACCGTGATAACAATCACCTTATTATAATTTTTAGGGTTATTTCATGAGAATAATACCAACTATGCGTGTGCTTCTTAAATTAATACAAACTATACGTAATCTCATTTTAATACGAACTATGTCTTCATTAACCTCGCTTTGTTATGAGTGACCGGCTACCTGTTGAACCTCTCTTATTCAACTCTTTCTCTGACTCTTCTACTTATGATTTACATTTCGTGTTCATTTTCGGCCATTGGAAAAAAAATTCCTAAAATTCATCTTCTATTTCTTTTTCATTTAATCTTATAGAAGTTATGAAAAAAAAATGTTTTTATTGTTATTTTGGCTTTCACGATGACTGCAACGGACCTGATAAAACCCTAGAAAGTTACAACAAGTCACTATGACCTGTAATAGCAAGTCATAATTTCATACATAACAAAACGAGATTAATGAATGCGTAGTTCATATTAAAGTGAGATTACGTATAGTTTGGATTATTTTAAGAAGCAAACACATAGTTGGTATTATTCCCATGAAATAACCCTAATTTTTATTTAAGTGTATAGTTTAACAACTTTTTTAAGACTCAAAAAATTTATGTTTGATGAAACTTTATAATTTTTCAAATGTGGGATAGTTTACTTAAGTTTATGGTCATAATATATACTAAATACTCAAAAGATTTTTGGTTAATATCTAAGAGCACATGATTACTACGGATATTTAAGAACGAAAGATTAATCTTATGTATAATATATAATTCATCAAATTATCATAATTTTTCATAGAATTTCATCACCTCACTATAATTTTTTTTTATATTAAAAGTTTTAAGGCTCAAAAGTTTTTTGTTCGATATTTAAAATTGAATGATTACTATAGTCTTAAGAGTTTTTTAAGACTGGTCAAAAGATTTTGATTAATATCATATCTAAGAACAAATAATTAATCTTATTTATAATTGTAGACACCCGCATTTTGACTGCCACGTGTCTATGGTAGTCTCCGAAAAACACCCGATAATGATTGGACGTCAACGTGACTTAGTATACTCGGATTTGGGCTCGGAATTCATAATATCCGACATGGACTTTTTAGCGGAGTAAAATCTCACAAAACAGACCTCAATTTCAGGCCCAGTGGGTCGTTCCGAGTCAAATGAGACTAATTTGGGCCAAAACCGACACCAAAAATAATTCCCGTCTTTTGGCGACCGGGTCAAAACCCGGTCAAAGACGAAACCGTCTCATAAAACCAGCTGAGATCACTTTGGCGCACAAATCAAATTCAAAAAAAGCTACCAAAACAAACAAGTCAACCCTTCCTTATTTATCTCACCCGTTTTGATCCACTCGATCGAGTGGATTGACCTCACTCGATCGAGTGGAGCCTTTTTACCCGGGCTTGGCCCATTTGTTAAGGCACTCGATCGAGTGCACTAGGGCCACTCGATCGAGTGCCCTTATGTCGTGGGGTAATGCCTATAAATACCCCACGACATCCCCATGCATTTCAGATTCTTTTCACCATGTTTTGCCCTACATTTTCAGCCATATACCAACCCTACATCCCACCTTACAAACCTTAGAAACCCTAAGTCAAACACATCAAAAAACCGAGTTCTAGTCCCTCGATAAACCGACATATACACATACATATCCATACACACCGTAACTCGCGTGCATCCTCGACACTCCCAAGCTTTGTCGCTGTTCACGAGTCCGTTTCCGAGGTCCATACTAGCATGTACGTTGAGGGTGTTCCAAACTCCTTTTTAATTTCTTTTCAATATCGTTTTTATGCACATTTTCATATTGTTGTATCGTAGTAACACATACACATATACTAACTTTTTCATCTTTTCGCATTTCTAATTTTGCATCATTTTTATATCGTTACTAACTCTAATAATACCGCGTATATAATACTAATATCAAAAGTCGGTTTTGAAATGTTGAACTACGATAATCACATTCGATCCGTCTAATCCCTTTACGAGCAACGATGGAGGTGGAGCCCTTTCGAGGAGCCCCGCCCCAATGTACTCAAGGGCGTGACGAGATCGTGATTCGTCGTAGTTGAACATATTTAACTCCATTTCCATAACTGGTTCGAGACCCGTTGACACGAATACCGACATCACATAACACGAAAGGGTTAGTTTCGATGTCGTGACGTAGAGGGATGCATCTCGTTACTAATTCAAAGTTTCATAATCTAACACAAACGTTTTCATAAAAACTCCGGTGACGGTATTATAATCGTTCATACACGATTATAGTACCGGAGGCCGAGTCGGATACAAATCGTGCGATATTTGTATTTGACTTGGCCGATCATCGATTTCAAGTCATAAAATCGAGCAAATCACTACTCGTACAGGGGGCACTCGACCGAGTGCCATAGGCCACTCGATCGAGTTGCACCCCAAAAACTGGGCAGTAGCCCCATTAACGGCACACTCGACCGAGTGCCATAAGGCACTCGATCGAGTACCCCCCCCCCCCAAAAAAAATGGGTAGTAGCCATGTTAATAGCGCACTCGGTCGAGTCAATCAATGACTCAGTCGAGTGGGTCTGGCAACTCAGAAACCCGAGGGCTTGGACATATATTCCGAGCCCCGTTCTTATCGACTTTAGACCATCGACCGACCCTTCATCATTTTTCAAAACGCTACACATGTCACGACACGTAGAACGACTTTGACCACCTTTACGTGATAAGTCGGGACAAGACTACGGAATGCGAGACTAGGCTAGCAATACGCCACAATCTCCTATTTCCGTCCTTCGCTTAATACGTAACATAATACGTATTTAAGCGGGGTAGTCCATCTACATAATTTCGCGGTCTAGTTTATATATGGGTCCGTTTTTATCTTTGTTTTACGTTATTTTGTTTATGTCGTATTGTGAATTCCGGGTTGTATTTCCGCCCGTGTAGCTTGTACGCTTTTTATTTCTTTTTCGAGCTTTATTTATTATTTGCTTTTACGCTTTATAAATGAACCTCGCATGCTAAACCATTTCGACCAATAATAAGATGCATTAAATGACGTAGATAACGCAAAATTCGCATGCTTAGTCAAAACGCTGTTTGCATATCATTTAATTATTTTACTAGCGCGCGTATCACGAACACGAACGATGTCTTAGTAGAGGCCGCCATGTGCGGGCGGGGTTGGGTGTCCTTAGTGGGCTTCCCAACACGTACCCTCACCCCTTACTCAGAACCTTAGGTTTCCGGATGTCCGAAACCCTTGGCGAACGAGAGTCATTCTTTACACGATTACCGGTATAGATGGTATCGGTATTGCAATGCAAAGGGACGAGCCCCATAAACTCTGAAATCGGAGTGGGCTTACTTTGTGTAAAGCCCATGACGACATAGAGTGGGCTCGTATGGTTCCGAATAACCACAAAATTCGGTGGCGACTCCATTTTGACTTAAATTTCGAACCCGAGAACAATCTTACCACGAGATTCATTCGCCTACCCAAACCCGCGCTTCGCCGCGTCGGGGTGGACCTACGTCATGTCCACAATTTGGCGACTCCGCTGGGGATACCTGATGTACCACATGTCATCGGGGTTCCTAGGGTGAGACTCGAAGAGAAATCGTTCGAATATTAGTGTGCGCGCATTAGTTTAATGATTCATGCATAACCCAAATTTGCCCGGGCCGGTTACTTGTGACCGACGTCCCACTATACCGCGGTGCATTCCTACATGGGTGCGCTAAAAACATCGATGGTGGAACTCGTCTCGGTTTTGCGGCATGTCCTAAGACCAATTCGGCTTAGGGAGTCCGTCCATCACATGAGAAAGCCATCGTTGTTGGTATAGACCCTATTTTGACCGACCGAGACTTAGTGTAAAGCATACATAAGCGTCGTTATAATGCTTGTTTGACTACGTGCTACTTGGTTTCCGTGTCATTTTTCAAAAACCATCTTTTCAAATTTGCATCTTTCCAAAAATACCCACCTTTCGAAAAACCCGAAATACTGTCCATTTCGGGACTCGTCATTCTAAAACACCCAATTTTGAAAAACCCGAAATGCTGCCCATTTCGGGACTCACCTTTTCAAAATACCCAATTTTCAAAACTCGGAATGCCGCCGAAATTTAGGATCAACGATTTGACTCAAAATATCCTTTTCTATAGTCGGCATGCTGCCCGTTTTAGTTCTCGAATTTCCACCCCCACCACCTTGATTTTCGGAATTTTCCTTTTCAAAATTCTAATCTCGGTTTTCGAACTCCCGTTTTCAGTTTTCAAAACTCTCGGAAATTCGTTCATTTTGCATTCAAACTTAAACCTTTTCGAACTTTCGACTTTCCTAAATAAACCTTCCTTATTATAGGACCTACCGTCTATCCGTGTGTCGGGTCTTTGCATAGTACGTAGAAGGTTTGTAGCGTCGAAACTCCGTCGATCTTATATCACGAGTTCCCCCCCTTTCCCGAGTCCGCCTTATCTGTCAAGGCACGACCAACCGCGTAGGGCATACCCCTACAAAGGAAAGTCCGTCCATACACTCGAGTCAAAAGTCTGGGGAGTAATCTCACGTGGACCTTCCTTCGAACGGGACTAGGCCCACAAAGCTGAAATCCTAAGGAAGTCATACCACCCACGAGTCATCCGTCTAGATGTCTTTCTCGAGTCTTTTCCACTTAGTCCTTTCTTTTTGGGTCGCTCGGGATGTGCTGTTTCCTTTGATTCCAAGACTGGGTTCGGTTTCTGATTACGTGGTGTTCTTACAGACAGGCCACCATCAACCAGACACACTCGCAGGATGGAAACTGCCTTAGCTGAACTGAAAACCTCCGTTGATGCCATGATCGAGAAGCAGGCCGACATCGATGCCCAACTGAACGAAATGAGGGCTGGGCAAGTTGCTATCGTCACTCGATTGGCTTCGGTGGAGCACAAGACTCCTACTACCGGAACTACCGGACCTTTAGCTGAACTGGTTAGCTCGGTCCGCCGACTGGAAGAACAAGTTCATTTAACTGGGAATAACAACATTCACCGGGAAAACAGTCGGGAGTATAACCCGCTAAGTGACAAGCTGCCTGCAAACCTGAACCTCACCGGTTTGCCTATGTTCGAAGGGACTGAAGACCCGTTACTACATGTACGGGCCTTCAAGGAGTTCATGGCCATCAAAGGGGTGGACTCTACCATGTTCAAGAACCTCTTTGCTGCGTCTCTTGAAAAGCACCCTCGGGCCTGGTACTACAGGCTAGACCCGAAGAAATACCCTACATGGGATGATGTGGCCACCGAGTTCGCTCGGAACTATGCTGACAACACCGAGATCCAAACCACAATGAGATCTCTGGAAGTTATGGCCCAGGAGCCGAAAGAAGGTTTTACCAAATACCTTCAACGATGGAGGGCCGAGAGCGTGAAACTGGTCGATAAGCCCAGTGAGAAAACTTTAGTGGAGGCCTTTGTTAAGAACCTCCTCCCATCCTACCGGGTTCACCTCCGATATGCCGTCATACCCAATTTCACCACCCTTACTGAAATGGGTATGAGGATCGAAGATGACTTGAGACTGGAAGGCCTCACCAAGGCCGCTGCTAAGGGTTACCAAGGGGCTTCTTCCTCCGCAACCAAGCCTCAAGCTGCAACCCGTAGTATTTTCGACGCGGTGAATCTACTAGATGCCCCGTCCAAGAGGAACACCCCACCTCGGGTTTTCACTGACATAGGTACGACCTATACTTATGCCTTACAAAGGCTGTCCTCAAAAGGCCTAATCCAACCGATAGGCCCAACTCCTGATGTTCCGGTCGAGCGACGCTCCAAGAACTACAATGCTCAAGCCTATTGCCAATACCACCGAGGCAATGGGCATGATACCGAGAAGTGCTGGAAACTGAAGCACTTGATTTAGGACCTGATCGAAAGCGGTAAAATCCCGCTGCCCGGAGATAAGCCCAGTAACAAGGAGAATCCTTTCAGCTCCCACGCCATCTTTACCGGGGAGGTGATCGATTGCTCTCACCTTATCTCCCCATTTATCCCGCAAGTGAACGGGATCTGGTTCGACGACGAGGAAGACGTCTACCTCGCCAAAGGGGAAGCTGTCCCCATTACCGCCGAGGAGATTCGAAAGACTAAATCTCGAGTCTTAACCAGTAACCACCTTGGCCGTCCCTTTCAAGCCACTAGCTCTAGGGACACCCCTATCCCGACAACCGTCATTACGGAAGTCGCCTCTGAAGAGCCAACTGCTGAAACGGCTCTTGTGAAACAATTGAAGAAGACCCGAGTTGACCTCACTATATGGCAACTCCTGGTTAGTTCTCTAGAACATCGAGAAGCACTTACAAAGGCTCTCGATCAAATTAAGGTCGACTCTTTGGTTACCCCTGCTGAAATGGTAGCCACGGTCTTGCCCCACCTAAAAGGCAAGGCTAAGGAAGAAGGACCGGTGATCACTTTCTCCGAAGCCGACCTACCACCATTTGGGGCCACCCATAACCTGGCCCTCTACATCACGGTGGTCTGCCGAGGAAAATACCTTCCCATGACCCTAGTTGATGACGGGTCTGCTGTGAACGTCCTTCCTCTAAGGACCGCAAAAGCCCTCGGCATTACCGAGGCTGACTATGTTCCGACTGCTCAGACCATCCAAGCTTTCGATGGGAGCCCGAAGTCGGTAGCTGGGGCCGTGAAACTAACCATCATCACTGGCCCGATAGAGAAGGAGCTCGAGTTTCAGGTGATCGATGTCACCTCATCGTTCAACTTGCTCCTGGGTAGGCCTTGGATCCACGCGGTCAAGGCGGTGTCCTCCACCCTCCATCGAAAGATCAAGATGCCTCTGCTTAACGATGTCATCACTTTAGAGGCAACACCGATGACTGTGGCTAGCTGTAACGCCACGGGACGCACGGACCTCTGGGGGTTCGATTTTGTGGGGATGATCGAGGAAGAGTACCTCTTTAGGCCTTACTTCACTACGAGTATCGACATGATGCTCCAAAACCTAGGATACTTTTCGGGGGCTACTTCTCGACCCGATCTTCCAGCTGGGAAGATCATCGAGGTTCTCAAAGACGAAGAATCTCACTTTGGTCTCGGTTATGCCATCACCCCCGACAATGTTGTCCGAGCAGGGATCGAAAAGGCCTGCAACATCCTTAAGGGTATCTACTTAAGCCCTTATAGCCCACGGTTGGCTGACTACTTTGTCACACCGGTGTTCGGGGCTATCCAGGTTGGTCTATACCAACCCAATGCTATGCAGCTCGGGACCCACTTGGCCCGGGACTGCAACTACATCCCGGATGACGTGTTCGCCCTCATCCAATCCAACGAAGCCGAAGATGCTGAGCCCGCTCTAGGGCTGCTATTTGGGGAAGACACCATAGCCCCAACTCCAAAGGAAGACCTGGTCAACCTGATCCTCCGCAGCAACAGGTTTGACCCGACCAAGCTGATCTCGGATGTTGGTTCCGAGACGGGAAACAGGGCCTGGAGGAAGACTGTCAAGTGGACTGACAGTCAGGGAAGGATCTACAAGCTGGTCACCGGAGAGGGAGACATGCCTGAGTCCGAGTCCGAGTCCGAGTCTGAGTCGGAGTCTGAGTCTGAGTCAGAGTCTGAGGTCGAGTCTAGGGAAGTCGGTGCTAGAATCACTCCTGTAACCCCCCTCCCTTTTATTATTCCTGCTGCTGGCACTTCGGGGTCTGTCCCGAGTGCCCTACCTATCCCGCCACTGATCAATGATCAGATGGCTGCTCTCTTTGAGCTGTTCTCCAAATTTTCAATCAATAATAACAACCGTTCTGCTTACGACTTGTCTCTTTCAAATTCTGCTTTTAAAAATGTTTTATGCTATGACATTGAGAAACCAGACGAACAGGTACCCTTACCTCCGCATTTGATCGAGCAACTAGAGCAAAGGGAGTCCCGAAACCCGGTGATCGAAGAAACCGAGTCCGTAAATGTGGGAACAACCTTAGAGCCTCAAACACTTAAGATAGGGTTATCCTTAGATCCCGAGGAGAAACAACAGTTCATAAGCCTCCTCCAAGAGTTCAAGGATGTCTTCGCATGGTCCTACAAGGACATGCCGGGGATAGACCGGGAAATATCCGAGCACCACATACCGATCAAAGACGGGTGCAAACCGGTCAAACAAAAGCTTCGTCGGATGAGGCCCGAGTGGTCTCTCAAGGTAAAAGAAGAAGTCGACAAACAATTCAAAGCCGGCTTCATACAAGTGTCCGAGTATCCGGACTGGGTGGCAAACATCGTGTCGGTTCCTAAAAAGGACGGTAAGGTGCGGGTATGTGTAGATTTTCGGGATCTTAACAAGGCGAGCCCGAAAGATGATTTTCCGTTACCACACATCGACATACTGGTGGATAACACGGCCAATCATGCCCTTCTATCATTCATGGACGGGTATGCCGGGTATAATCAAATCAAGATGGCGGAAGAAGACATGAGTAAGACTACCTTCACCACACCTTGGGGTACTTACTGCTATACCGTCATGCCTTTCGGTCTCATTAATGTCGGGGCCACATATCAAAGGACTGCTACCACTTTATTACACGACATGATGCATAAAGAGGTAGAAGTTTACGTTGACGACATGATCGTCAAATCCAAAGAACGGGACGGTCACATCACCGCCCTAAGAAAGTTCTTCACCCGATTGCGCAAATACAACATGAGGTTAAACCCTCAAAAGTGCAGTTTCGGGGTAACATCAGGCAAATTACTGGGTCATATCGTTAGCCAACGAGGTATCGAAGTCGACCCAGCTAAAATCAAAGCCATTACCGAGATGCAACCTCCCAAAACCGAAAAAGAAATAAGGGGATTCCTCGGAAAAGTCCAGTACATCAGTCGGTTCATTTCCAAACTAACCATGGTGTGTGAACCAATTTTCAAGAAACTGAAAGTAGGAGAACGGGTCCTATGGGATGACAAGTGCCAAACCGCTTTCGACAAAATCAAAGAAATTCTGTCTGCTCCGCCAGTCTTAATGCCACCTCAACCCGGTTTGCCTCTGTCGTTATACCTAACGACGACCGAGACAGCCATGGGGGCTATGCTGGCTCAGACAGTTGACTCCGAAGAAAGAGCCATTTACTACATCAGCAAAAAGTTTTTAGAGTATGAGTGCAAATATACCATGCTCGAAAAGACGTGTTTGGCTCTAGTTTGGGCTACCAAGAAACTCCGACATTATATGCTCAGTCACGAGGTCCATGTGTTATCCAAGATGGACCCGATCAAATATATCTTCGAAAAGCCCGTTCTCAACGGCCGAATCTCTAGATGGACCCTAATGCTGGCAGAGTTCGACTTAAAGTTTGTACCGTTAAAGGCTATTAAAGGTCGAGTAGTAGCTGAATTTCTCGCCGATAGCCCGATGACCGAAGAAGGATACACCGACACTTGGTCCTTCCCAGATGAAGATATTTTCCATACTGATACTGAAACTTGGGATTTATACTTCGATGGTGCATCTAATTTTCGAGGGTTCGGAGTCGGGATCCTCCTAATTTCACCAAAAGGGGAACATACTCCCGTCTCCATCAAACTGGACTTTGATGTTACTAATAATGCAGCAGAGTACGAAGCGTGCATTTACGGGCTACAAGCCGCCGCCAATCTGGGGATTACAAATCTTCGGGTACATGGTGACTCATCCTTGGTCATTAACCAAGCACTTCAAAAATGGAAAACTCGAAATGCTAATCTCGTGGCCTACCAGGCACGAGTACGGGATCTCGAGAAACAATTCCAAACGATAGAGTATATATACCTACCCCGGGAAGAAAATCAGTTCGCAGATGCACTCTCAAAATTGGCATCTTTACTGAATATTCCCGACCACGTGACTAGTATGCCGATTTGCGTCGAAAGACGGTCCAAGCCAGCATATATCTGCGACATTGAAGACATTGAGTTAACTGATCCCGAACCATGGTACCAAGCTGTGTTCAAATACCTGACAAACGGAGAATATCCTCCCGAGATGGAAGGTCGAGCCAAGAAAGCCTTACGGAGGCTAGCCACCCAGTTCATCCGCACCGACGACGGACAACTGTACAAGAAAACGACACAGGGGGCTCTTCTCCTTTGTGTTGACAAATACAAGGCTGAAAAGGTTATGGCCGAAGTACATGATGGTGAGAACGGCCCACACATGAATGCCCACATGCTGGTCCGGAAAATCATGAGGCTCGGTTATTATTGGAATACCATGGAAGCCGATTGCCGGTCGTATGTCAAACATTGTCATAACTGTCAAATTTTTGGCAATGTTCAACATATGCCGTCATCACTACTCTATACCATGACGTCACCCTGGTCATTCTCAACGTGGGGTATCGACATAATCGGGAAAATAAATCCCTCGGGTACCGGTGGGCATTGCTTTATTTTAGTAGCTATCGACTATTTCACCAAATGGGTCGAAACTGAATCATATCGCATCCTCACTGCCAAGCATGTCGCCAAGTTTATCCAAAACAAGATAATATGTCGATATGGGATTCCCGCTGAATTTATCAGTGATCACGGGACTCATTTTCAAGCCGAGACTGCGGCCCTACTGACCAAGTATAAAATCCAAAGGCATACTTCCTCGCCTTACCGTCCCCAAACAAATGGAGCAGTAGAGGCGGCTAATAAAACAATTGTCACCATACTCAAAAAGATGGCTGATAATTACCGGGACTGGCCCGATAAAATACCTTTTGCCCTATGGGGATATCGAACGTCAATTCGCACCGCAACCGGGGCGACACCATATTACCTAACCTACGGGATCGAGGCAGTCCAACCAGTCGAGCTGGAAGTGCCGTCCCTCAGAATTCTGCTAGAAAGTCAAGTACCCGAAGCTGACTGGGTTCGAGCACGATATGACTCGTTGGTTTTACTAGACGAACGACGGTCTCGTGCCCTCAATAATATCCTAATCTACCAGAAGAGGATCCAACGGGCCTTCAACAAGAGAGTAAGGCCCAGACACATCAAGGAGGGCGATCTAGTCCTTAAGTCTATTCGAGCTCTACTACCGGTTGACCCGAGGGGAAAATTCAAACCCAATTGGGCTGGGCCATATCTGGTGAAGAAAATCCTATCGGGGGGAGCAGTGATGCTGACGGACCTGGATGGGAACGAGTTTGTCAACCCAACCAACCTGGACCAGCTGAAGCGTTACTACCCTTAGCCATTTCTCAATGTCATTAGCAAATTTTATCAAAATCATTTTTTTTACAAAAAGCAAGTCAATGAGCTAGAATTACTTATTCTACTGTCATAAACATCTTGAACCAATAGTCTTGGTGTAATTCGAGATTGCAAATTTCCTATGCCTGAACTACGTTTGGTTTGATTCTGCTAATCGCGGATACGTAGGCAACCCCTCAAAAGGGTACAACCAATGCAATCAAGAAAAGACAGGAGCGGTTTAATAATAAACTTCCTTTATTAATTCAAAAAAAAAATCCCGATAGACTCGGAAAATTACAAAGTGCAGGAATTCAAAAAATAAATACAAAAAAAAGGGGCACACAACAAATAATAATAATAATAGTACTTAAATAATAATAAATCTAAGGACTCGGCATTTAGGGCATCTTGCCCTTCCCCTTGTCCTTGGCATCCCTGGTCGTCCACTGACGACGACGCGGAGGGGAGCGTTCCCGAATCACCACGGGAACTTCCCTAGCTCGGGCTCGAGTGTTTGAGCCCGACTCCCCTGTCATATCAATAGGCCCAAGACGGGCCCTAACAGGCTTAGGGAGCCGGTCACGCGGACCAAGTCGGTCCCGGACCGCCAACCTCGGCCCAAGTCGTCGTTCCAAGTCAGTCTGCCCTCGAGTGCTGCTAGAACCGACTTCCTTAGATCGAGTCTTAGTTTGTGACTTAAGACCCGATTCCTCCCGAACTGTGGTCTCAGGACTGTGTTCCCCGGTGAAGAAGTCTCTGTTGTCCTTCGCCGACTCACGCTGAACCAATTCGATGGCCTCATCAACTTTTAAGGCCTTTCGAGCTTCCTCGGACTCTTCAGAAGTCCACTTCTGGTAAGCCCGTGATACCCAAGCGGATTGACAAGGGCTAGGTACTGTCCATGTGGGACGAGTGAACCATCGTTGCAACCAAGTGTCGCACATAGCGTCCGTCAATTGGAGCGGGACGCTGATAATGGCTTCAGTCTCAGGGATGCACTGAGACGAACCGAACTGCCTTAGGAGGCGGTCCGGATAAATGTGAACTGTCCAGTCTAAGGACAAGATCGTCAGGTATCGGGCTTGGTCCCTCTTAGCCAGTCCGGTCAATTTTGAAAGGAACCACCAAGCGACGGTCCACCTGATCAAAGGACCCCCGTGAAACACCAACTCCTCGTCCCAGTAAGCTCGATCAATCCGATGACTCGAGCTTATCTTCCGCCTTCGGGAGCTAATCTGACTGCTCCGGTAATTGGGAATGCATGGAGGGGTCTCTATAATTGATAACCGTTCCGACAACCATATCTGAAAAGCATACACAAGCTTCGTAAGCCATTGAGTGGTCCGCTACAGCCCACTCGATCGAGTACAGCATCTGACTCGATCGAGTAAGCCTGTCAAAAACAGGCAGTAGCCCAGTACGAGTGTCACTCGATCGAGTGACAGGTCCACTCGATCGAGTGACTTACGAGAATCAGAAAATTCGCGCGAAACGTAAAAAAAAAAAAAAAAAAAAAATCGAGGTGCATACTTGCAGAAAACGGGTACTCCCCGTCAGCGGTCGAGTTGGGTCAAGCCGTCTGGCGTCCAGACCCGTAATAATCTCCCCAGTGGCTTGCCAAGCAGGGCTATGACCAGTCTCCATCTGGTCAATCACTCCGATTAGCCTGATTTGACCCCTACATGAGTCAAGCTCCATCAGCCCCTCGAAGACATAGCAGTGCAGCATGCAGAAGGCGAATTCCCTACGCCTATGAGCAGGGGTGGCCCTCACGTTCCGTGGGTTCATGAACTTGTCGGCCAGATCAAACAGGGAAACGGTATCTCCCTGCACCATTCGGTTTGCCTCAGCATGAGACAAACCCAAGAACTCCCTTAATCTCCTCCTCGGATCCGGGTAGAATGGGGGAATGGCAGGCTGAATAGCAAGACCCCAGCCGCCTATGGCCGCAATCTCCTCGGGCAAAGGACACATCTCGCCCCTCGGGAATGCAAACACGTGATGGGTGGTGTCCCAAAACGACAGACAGGCATCCAGAAAGTGCGAATCCACTATCAGACGCTGAAAAGGGAATAAATTGACTATCCCCATCTGAGTCAGCCTGACCTTCTCCTCGTCCCGAAAGTATTGGGACCAGGCGAGAAGCATAGCCGTCAAATGATCAATACCCATAGCAGAGATTTCTAAGCTTTCTTGAAAGTCTACAAGATTTTGAGAAGGGAAAAAGAAGAGTTTGAGTTGAGGTGCAGAAAACTGAAGCAGGGATCCCCATATTTATAATGGGAAAACCTAACAGGAAACCTAACTACTCTGCCTCCTCAACAAGCTGGGCCCTATGCGCGCGCAGGCCTGATTTCAAACTTGAACCCAGAATAGGAATCAAGCTGTCCCGAGCTTTCCTAAGATTTTCTAAAAATTTCTTTGCGTCAAAATTTTTGTCTTTCCAAAATTTTCAATCTTTTTTCTCCCCAGCGAGAGTCGACATTTTACCTACATGTTACATGCAAGTTGTTATGTGTCAGCATACAGGTACACCCCAGACTTCAGAAGCAAGCCCCCGCGAAACTATTTAATTCCCCCAACGGAGTTAGCTTTTCCCCGAAGTGCTACATCCAAAGTGCGATGTGTCGGCATACGGGTACACCTACTCCCCAAAAGAGGCAGGCTTTACTCCCCACGGAGCATCATCATCAAATGCGACCCAAGGCTTCAGAAGCAAGCCCGAACAGCTCGTATACTTCCCCAGCGGAACGCCCGAGGCGGCATTTTCCCCAAAATGATACGGGATGGGCCCACACATAAGGCGCGCCCAGGATTTATGCTACAAGTCTGATTCCCCGCGAAGCTATCATCGTCAGGACAGGTATGACCCTCTGCTTATGGCTGGCGAGCCCTTCACGCGAGTCTACTGGACTATAAACGACCCGACCGGAAGTCTACCAGGTCTTAGCGGGCTTGGTAGCTACTCTGACTTTCGCCTTGTCCAAGCCTCAGTCAGAGTGGGGGCTCTGTAGATACCCGCATTTTGACTGCCACGTGTCTATGGTAGTCTCCGAAAAACATCCGATGATGATTAGACGTCAACGTGACTTAGTATACTCGGATTTGGGCTCGGAATTCATAATATCCGACATGGACTTTTTAGCGGAGTAAAATCTCACAAAACAGACCTCAATTTCAGGCCCAGTGGGTCGTTCCGAGTCAAATGAGACTAATTTGGGCCAAAACCGACACCAAAAATAATTCCCGTCTTTTGGCGACCGGGTCAAAACCCGGTCAAAGACGAAACCGTCTCATAAAACCAGCTGAGATCACTTTGGCGCACAAATCAAATTCAAAAAAAGCTACCAAAACAAACAAGTCAACCCTTCCTTATTTATCTCACCCGTTTTGATCCACTCGATCGAGTGGATTGACCTCACTCGATCGAGTGGAGCCTTTTTACCCGGGCTTGGCCCATTTGTTAAGGCACTCGATCGAGTGCACTAGGGCCACTCGATCGAGTGCCCTTATGTCGTGGGGTAATGCCTATAAATACCCCACGACATCCCCATGCATTTCAGATTCTTTTCACCATCTTTTGCCCTACATTTTCAGCCATATACCAACCCTACATCCCACCTTACAAACCTTAGAAACCCTAAGTCAAACACATCAAAAAACCGAGTTCTAGTCCCTCGATAAACCGACATATACACATACATATCCATACACACCGTAACTCGCGTGCATCCTCGACACTCCCAAGCTTTGTCGCTGTTCACGAGTCCGTTTCCGAGGTCCATACTAGCATGTACGTTGAGGGTGTTCCAAACTCCTTTTTAATTTCTTTTCAATATCGTTTTTATGCACATTTTCATATTGTTGTATCGTAGTAACACATACACATATACTAACTTTTTCATCTTTTCGCATTTCTAATTTTGCATCATTTTTATATCGTTACTAACTCTAATAATACCGCGTATATAATACTAATATCAAAAGTCGGTTTTGAAATGTTGAACTACGATAATCACATTCGATCCGTCTAATCCCTTTACGAGCAACGACGGAGGTGGAGCCCTTTCGAGGAGCCCCGCCCCAATGTACTCAAGGGCGTGACAAGATCGTGATTCGTCGTAGTTGAACATATTTAACTCCATTTCCATAATTGGTTCGAGACCCGTTGACACGAATACCGACATCACATAACACGAAAGGGTTAGTTTCGATGTCGTGACGTAGAGGGATGCATCTCGTTACTAATTCAAAGTTTCATAATCTAACACAAACGTTTTCATAAAAACTCCGGTGACGGTATTATAATCGTTCATACACGATTATAGTACCGGAGGCCGAGTCGGATACAAATCGTGCGATATTTGTATTTGACTTGGCCGATCATCGATTTCAAGTCATAAAATCGAGCAAATCACTACTCGTACAGGGGGCACTCGACCGAGTGCCATAGGCCACTCGATCGAGTTGCACCCCAAAAACTGGGCAGTAGCCCCATTAACGGCACACTCGACCGAGTGCCATAAGGCACTCGATCGAGTACCCCCCCCCCCCAAAATGGGCAGTAGCCGTGTTAATAGCGCACTCGGTCGAGTCAATCAATGACTCGGTCGAGTGGGTCTGGCAACTCAGAAACCCGAGGGCTTGGACATATATTCCGAGCCCCGTTCTTATCGACTTTAGACCATCGACCGACCCTTCATCATTTTTCAAAACGCTACACATGTCACGACACGTAGAACGACTTTGACCACCTTTACGTGATAAGTCGGGACAAGACTACGGAATGCGAGACTAGGCTAGCAATACGCAACAATCTCCTATTTCCGTCCTTCGCTTAATACGTAACATAATACGTATTTAAGCGGGGTAGTCCATCTACATAATTTCGCGGTCTAGTTTATATATGGGTCCGTTTTTATCTTTGTTTTACGTTATTTTGTTTATGTCGTATTGTGAATTCCGGGTTGTATTTCCGCCCGTGTAGCTTGTACGCTTTTTATTTCTTTTTCGAGCTTTATTTATTATTTGCTTTTACGCTTTATAAATGAACCTCGCATGCTAAACCATTTCGACCAATAATAAGATGCATTAAATGACGTAGATAACGCAAAATTCGCATGCTTAGTCAAAATGCTGTTTGCATATCATTTAATTATTTTACTAGCGCGCGTATCACGAACACGAACGATGTCTTAGTAGAGGCCGTCATGTGCGGGCGGGGTTGGGTGTCCTTAGTGGGCTTCCCAACACGTACCCTCACCCCTTACTCAGAACCTTAGGTTTCCGGATGTCCGAAACCCTTGGCGAACGAGAGTCATTCTTTACACGATTACCGGTATAGATGGTATCGGTATTGCAATGCAAAGGGACGAGCCCCATAAATTCTGAAATCGGAGTGGGCTTACTTTGTGTAAAGCCCATGACGACATAGAATGGGCTCGTATGGTTCCGAATAACCACAAAATTCGGTGGCGACTCCATTTTGACTTAAATTTCGAACCCGAGAACAATCTTACCACGAGATTCATTCGCCTACCCAAACCCGCGCTTCGCCGCGTCGGGGTGGACCTACGTCATGTCCACAATAATATAGAAATTCATCCTCTTATTATAATTTGTCGATGTGAGATAATTTATCTAAATTTTGTAGTACCTTATTTTGAGATAATATAGAATCATTACCGTACCTTATTTTAATTGTTTCGATGTGGGATAATTTTAACTTTGTAGTTTTATTAAGACCTTTTTTAAACTCAAAATATTGTTGGTTGATATTTAAAAACAATAATTACTCTCATTTAGTAGAAATTCATAACCTCATCATAATACTTAAAGTTGTTTGATGTCTAAGGAAGAATTATTAAAAATTATTATTAGTCTTATTTACAATATATTTCATCACTTTATTATAATTTTTTACTTAAGTGTATAGTTGTAAGAACTTTTTTAAGACTCAAAAGATTTTTGTTTGATGAAACTTTATAATTTTTCGAATGTGGGATAATTTTACTTAAGTTTATAGTCTTAATATATTTTTAAGACTCAATAGATTTTTGGTTAATATCTAAGGGCACATGATCGCCTTATTTATCTATAAACCTCATAAATGTGTGAAGTTTGGAAAATACCAAACAATTCCCTGTGAACAGTAAATTCCCAAATAATTTACCCCTCATGAACAGTGCCTCCCCTGCTTCTTCTCTTCGGTTCCTCTGCTTCCCCTCCTTTCTCATCGGTCTTCTCTCGTTCTTCTTCTCCTTCTCCTGTTCTTCCACCGCCATCAATCTTACCCCTCTGCTTCCCCTGCCTCCGGTGCTTCGTCCTTTCCTGGGTCCCTCTCCCCTGCTTCTTCTTTCCCTGCTTTCCTTCGGTGCTTCTTCTTTCCGTCTTTTCCTTCGTGCGTTCCTTTTCCCGCGTCTCTTCCCTCCTGGGCTACTCTTAGGCGTTCCTTTCGATTCCTGGTGAGTACAGTTTACTGAGTCCGATTTCGATTCTCAATTTCTGATTAGTTTTTCGTTCAATTTCCGGTGAGTCCGATTTCGATTTGCGATTTCTGATTAGTTTGCTTATCAATTTCTGGATTTTTAATTAGTTTACTTTTCGATTGTAGCTTTTGATTGCAGGACTGGGTCGTTCCCGATTCTTCTGCTCTCGTAGCGTTGCGTTTCGGAACAGACTTTCTCAATTTCTGGTGAGTACAGTTTACTGAGTCCGATTTCGATTCTCGATTTCTGATTGGTTTTTCGTTCAATTTCCGAGGAGTCCGATTTCGATTTCCGGTTTCTAATTAGTTTGCTTATCAATTTCTGGATTTTTGATTAGTTTACTTTTCGATTGTAGCTTTTGATTGCAAGACTGGGTCGTTCCCGATTCTTTTGCTCTCGTAGCGTTGCGTTTCGGAACAGACTTTTTTAGTGGTAATTTGAACTGGAGCGTAAGTACTGACATTATTATGATGCTCTGAAGTGTATTAGGTGTTTTTAGTTGGAATCAAAAAATTCGATCTTATTGAAGGTTGAACTGAAGCGTAAGTATAGTATGGTGACATTAATACGAGGTTCTGAAGTGAATTAGATGTTTTTTAGTTAGAAATGGAAGAATTCGATCTTATTGAAATTTGATCTGAAGCTTAAGTATAGTATAGTGACATTATTATGAAGTTTTGAAGTTAAATTAGGTGTTTGGTGATTTTCGGTTACTTCGTGGGATTACAAGTCATTGATACATTGAGGAAAACAGCAACATTACCTGCAAATAGGTCATTCCATTACATTACTCTTGAAATGCAGCGTGACAGCAAGCATATCGAGAGTCCCTCCTTACACGGAGAACGTACTGTCTTACAAGAGTAAAGAGAGCCACCAACATCATATTGTTTAGTTTTTGGGAAATGAGTTCGTGTTGATTCTGGTGAATTTGGCAGTGATTCCAGTTTTTGAATGCAATTTGGATGAATTTGATCATAATTTTGTCGGTTTTTGGGAATGAAATTCATGTCGGATTTTGGTGAATTTGGTAGTGATTTCAGATTTTGGATGCAGTTTAGAGAAATGAGATGGTTTGGGATGAATGAATTCGATCATTTGTTTCATTTTGGAGGATGGCCGTTTTGATATAGTCATTGCAAATATCCTGTTAAATCCACTGTTAGATCTGGCATAAGTGATCGTTTCACCTGCTAAGAAATGAGCAATTATCGGACTTTCCGGCATATTACGTGAGCAGGTAATCCACCAGGCAAGATTTTTATGTATATATGTTGTCATAGCTGACTCTGTAAAGTCGTTCAGAGATGCAACACATAATTTGAAATTAGAACCTGTCATCGTAAAAATTGCTCACATGACCCTGAAAAAAATTTGACTTGGACGAGGACTATTGTCGGATATTTTGAATGATTAAGATGTGAGTCTCTTTTGTACTGCACTGCAGGTCTCAAGAGTTGTAGAACGGTATTCGCAGTTCATAGAAGATATTTCAGTTGAACTGATGGAAGATTGGGCTCTCATAAGAGGCAGAAAGAAAAGAGATACAGCTGCTGCTATTTGATTCGTAAAACATGCGTACCTCAAAGTTCTCGAGCTTGTGTAAGAAACCGACTGTTAGGTACACTTGATTACGTCAAGTATTTAATCAAATGTGTGCCTGTAACTTCGCTTATAAACGAGCATGTTTCAGAAGCTCGAATTTTTTTGAAACAGTCCACCAAGTGTCTAAACCGTGTGGATGTGTAGTCACGAATCGTATGTACTGAGAGCAATTCGATCAATTTGAATGTGATATAGACGAAGTCGTTTTTGAATGCTTGAATGTACAGAGATTAGCTGAACTGTCGTCTCCTGTCGATGCTGCTTTCAGTTCACATACCATACCCTCTCAAAGCATATTGGCATTCAAACGCAATTGCTGATTACAGAAATCGAAATCGGGAAATTCATTACAGAGATTGAGAGGTAGACTGTATTCATTCACCAATACAATGCTGAAAATCAAAAATACAATGACAAAAATTACTCATCAGCTGCAGGAGCATCATCGGCATCGTCAGGTGAATTATCCTCCTTAGCCTTATCCTTGCTTTTTTGCCACTTTCCCCATGCCCATTTCAATATAATGTAGCCCCCAAGTGCATATAACTGTTAAACACCAACCGTAAGATTTGACTTGGACTCCCTTGCTTCCCTTGCCTCCCTGCTTCTTCCTCCCCTGCTTCTTCTTCGGCTCTCCCTCCTTCCTTCTTCCTCCTTCCTGCGTTTCTTCTCTTGCGGCTATTCTTCCTCCCTTCTCTCCTGTGTTCCTCTTCTGCGTTCCTTATGATTCCTGGTGAGTCCGCTTCCTTTGTAATCTGGTGAGTTCGCTTCCTTTGTAATCTGGTGAGTTCGCTTCCTTTGTAATCAGTTTAGGGTTTTTTTTGGGCTCGGTTGTTCCTGATTTTTTTCCCTTTTCGATTTCTGCTGGGTCGGGGGGGTTTGTGTGGGTTTGTTTCTTCAGTTTAGGGGGATTTTGTTTAGGTTTGGTTGTTCCTAATTTTGCCCCTTTTCGATTTTTGCTGGGTCTGGGGGTTTATGCGGGTTTATTTGTTTGTAATCTTCGATGGTTTTCGATTTCTGCTGAGTTTGGTGGTATTATTGGTGGGATTTCTGGTGAGTTTGGGGATGTTTTGCCCACATTCCTGTTTCATAATGTTTGTCAGTTTATTGTTTGCTTCGATTGTAGCTTTTGATTATAGGTCTGGATCTTTCCATTTTTTTTTGTCGTAGCGTCGTGTTTGGGAACGGACTCTTTCAGTGGTTTTGAATGTCCAGGTGCGATTGTAATTTTCGTCGATTGTTTCCATTCCATTTGTTTGTGGCTTCCGATTGTTTGGCTTCCGAATATCAATTCTGATTTGTTTGCTTCGATTGTAGCTTTTGATTATAAGTCTGGATCGTTTCCATTTTTTTGGTGTCGTAGTGTCGCGTTTGGGAACGGACTTTCTAAGTGGTTTTGAATGTCCAGGTGCTATTGTAGCTTTGGTTTTCGGTTTTCGTCGATTGTTTCCATTTGTTTGTAGCTTCCGATTGTTTGGCTTCCGCATATCAATTCTGATTTGTTTGCTTCGATTGTAGCTTTTGATTATAAGTCTGAACCGTTTCCTTTTTTTGGTGTCGTAGCGTCGCGTTTGGTAACGGACTTTTTCAGTGGTTTTGAATGTCCAGGTGCGATTGTAGCTTTGGTTTCGGTTTTCGTCGATTGTTTCCATTTGTTTGTAGCTTCCGATTGTTTGGCTTCCGAATATCAATTCTGATTTGTTTGCTTCGATTGTTGCTTTTGATTATAAGTCCCCAACTTTACGTTTGTGAACGGACTTTTTTCAGTGTGCTGGACAGTTGTTTGGCCTCTTCGTGTCGCGTTTACAAAACAAGCTTCTTCGGTGGTTTCGGCTGCGCTTTGGGACGCGGAAGTTGTGCTGGACTGCTCTAGAGCACGTGTTACTGCTCTACTGTGTATTGACACAAGGTGCAGTCAATCCAAGGTGTGTATATACCTATGAGCATCATTAATTGAGCTATTGTTGATTACTCAGTAACAGATATTGCACAGGTAGGTGATTAATTAATTATGTGAGATGATTAGACCGCCTTGCTCTATAGTTTGCGAGAATGTTTAGCTATTCGTTATATTGAGGAAGATTTTAAACAATGTTATGATCATTTACTCATCTATTACCTAATTTGATGAACATTTTCACATAGGTTATTCTTAGTGAGGTTTGTTATTATTTACACATTACTGGTTGTATAGTTGTGGTTGAGGTGTATGCAGAAAATTTGCTGATGCTGCGGTAGTTTCATCTCGGTTACGTGCTAGGAAGTAATAATGTTGAGATTGATGTTTCTACCTCCTAGATATGTATTTCACGAATTGAAACTGAACTTAATTTTGTCGTCATCATCATCATATTTGTAAAGTGGAGGATTTTTGAATTTCATTATCTGTGCCTAATTTACGTCATTACTGGATCACTGCCAGAAGAATGCGAAGGATAACTTTTAAACTTGTTGCGGTTTCTTGCTGGTTGTCAAATGCAAGATCAGTTTGATGTCCATGAACTACAATGATTGTTGTATTTGTATATATTATGTTTATGTTCGGACATTGAGGATTTCAGTTGCTTGGCAGCATCTGGGCGTGTGTATGCTTCTGGGCTCAATGATTTTGGGCAGATTGGAGGTTCTGATGATTGCGAATTAATTTGAGACAAAGGACTAGGCGGGAAAAAAAGTGGTCGTCCTAAAAATGAATTAACACTACAATTTGAATTAGATTTAATGGCTGATGTTGGTGGCGCCATCTCTCTGGTTTTCTCTTGCCTCAGAGCAAACAGGTTTTCTCACATCCTTCCTCGTAATCTTCATCTCTATTGTTTCGAATTTTGGTTTATTTTGACTTGATTTGGAATTTACAACAAGTTGGATGAGTCGACACTCGGAATTCTTGAGCGAATGCTGTTTTCTTCTGGAAAAGACCCGAAACAACAGCTGCAACTCCGGACTCAACTTGCGCAGATTCTCCGATCGCAATCTCTCACTATTATTTGCCAAGCCGCCGCAGATAAGTCTATCTTACTCATACTCTCCACTCTTGAATCCTTCTTTCGCGCTTTCGCCATTCTTGATGATGCACATGTATGAAGGAAGGAACATTTTCCAAAGACATTTATACCATGCTTGTGTTTTTGAATTGGTGATCGTTCGATAAGATTACTTGACTACATATATAATACGAGATGCGATCAAAATTTTGTACGTAAAGTTGCTTGTCCCTGAGGTAGGAGGGCCTGGTTTTACGTGATTCAAACACGGCTACTCACTCGCATTCTTAAGTATCTAGAGATGCATAGATGAGTTTTGCACAGATGGTTTCGATAATGCTTTCTGTTCTATTGCCGCAAAGGTACTATCCATTCCATTCATTCTGGTTCCAGTTACTCCGGTTTGACTGGTTACAGTACAAAGTAGCATTCATGATTTGTCTTTCAGGCATGCGAAAATGCTTTGGCATGCTTCAAAACAAAGCGAAAAGGCGATGGAGGAAGTGATGCCTTACCTGAGAGGATTGATAGAGTTCAGAAACTTAACGATGTTGCTGTCCATTTATCTTCCAACCACTCCGTTAAGACTCCTCCCACATACACATACTCCCTCCATTCCAAGTATTTCTATTCGTTCGTTGGATATATTGAATTATGAAGTATGTTTTAATCGTATGTGTAGAGAATTGAATGGAATGGAAGGAGTTTGTTATTGCTAATCCACTTTGCCTTTGACATGTTGCATATTGAATGACAAGGGTGTTTGCAATGTCACCTAAAAGGTACTGTAGTTACTACTCTTACTATGATGAGGTCATATAGTTTGGACCCTTGCGGAAAAAGAATAGGGTTTCTGATTCGGAATTTATAAACTTTGGTCTTCAGATTTAATCGGGTGATAAATTGGGTTTGTTTTTTTATGTCAATTTCTCATAAGTTGCCACCTTTTTGCAAACTAAAACATCACTTCTACTGCTTTCCTAACTGTGTTTTGCTCTTGCTCTGTTTTGTTCACTCATCCGATGTCTTGTTGACTTGATTATAGATCTAAATTGCCCAACTTCACTTCTGTGTGCAGGACAAAATTGGAGAAACATCATTGGAAATGGTGGGACTACTAGCGTGGGCAGCAGACGTAGTAGAAGGAGAAGGAGGAGGTGAAGAAGAAGATGATGATGAAGATTCAATCCCATTCATACTCACCCCAGATCGACAACAGTATCTCAGTCAGATGAACCGAAGGCGGTCTCTCTCAGGCCTTCCATCGATGATCTACGCCTCACAATCCCTCTCTCCGACATCTCTCTTCACCTCCCTCATCTCCACGCTCATTCCCTTTCGTCCAATGCTACCCTTGCCCTTCAGCTTTATTCCCATTCCGACACTCGTCAACAGGTTCTCATTCTCTGATTTTTCCCATCTGTTTTACTTCTTGATGATCAATTTTAGGGTTTTCTCCTTTTATTGATTGTACTGAATTTCTCGTGAGTGATCCGGCACGAATAAGGCCGAGGCAATTCAATTGCTTGTTGAAATTAAGATTATGAATATGGTTGCTTCAAGGATGCAGATTTTTCAAATGTAAAATGGTCGAGTTTTATGGCTTTCCATGTTTCACCCAGACTTTGGGATTACTGTGATGACTGCCGATAGGAAGGCAGGTCAGTCAATCGCATCTATACACTCAGTGAGTAGCAAATTGTTTATCTTTATCTATCAAATTGGATACGGAGTACGAAGTATTAGTTATTTTTTTTGGTGAAATGTAAATATTATTAATAGTCACCAAAATTATCGAGGGGAAGAGACCCCTCTCCTTAGCTTGGATCCTCAGCCAATCTCCAATTGTTGACATTAGAAATAGGGATAGAAATACCGACCCAACTGCTCACCAACGACAAAAGCTGGCTGCTGTATGGACAGGAAAAGAACAGGTGGTCCGCGTCCTCGTCGGCCAATCCGCAGATGCAGCAATCTCTATCGAGGACGACTCCATAGGGATATAATTTCTTCTTTGTCTTGAACACATCATGTTGATATAACCAATTAATAAGCTTGTGTTTAGGAACAGTCCAATCATTCCAGATTAAATGGCTCCAATTCATGGTTGGACTGATTTCTCTTATCCAATCATACCCCGATTTAATGCTATATTGCTGTCCAGGGCATCGCCATACCTGAGACACATAGGCGGGACGAAAGGCATCGCGCACCTTACAAATCTTCTTCCAGGTCCACGGAATTTCCGGAGGAGGATTATACTCCAACCACTCAACCTCCTTAATGTAGATTTGGTTAACCCATTGGACCCATAGAGTATCGGCTTTAACGTAAATCCACCACGCGAGCTTACCTATGGCTGCCTTGTTCCAAATGGTGTCGTTTTTGATACCAAGACCGCCTTCTTTGAATGGTTTGCAAATCTTCTCCCACGCAATCGGTGGAGCTCGCTTGTAATCGGTCCCTCCTTCCCAAAGAAAATTTCTGCAAAGGCCATCAATATTGTGTATAATAGCAGTAGGAAGGATAAAAATCGAAGCCCAATAGTTATGAAGAGTTTTTAGCACCGATTTGATTAGGACCAATCTACCTGCATAGGAACGAAGTATTAGTTAACTCCTTACAAGTTTAAGATGGATATTTTGATCCGAAACAATAGTTTGACTTTTACTCATCTTTTAAGGTAGAATCGAAACTTCAATTTTCCAACTTCCAAAATATTTTTTGTACATGCACATGGGTCACGTGACTCTGTGTTATGGACTTATGGGTGTGGCTTGATACATGACAATGAGTGTATACCTACTATGGGAAGTTTTTTGTTTTTCATTGCAGGACATCATTGCATGAATCATTTATGGGAAAACTAAGCTTTCCATGTACCTCTATCATATCCATTTTTTAAATTCTTCCAGGTACAACTTTGACCCCCTTCTTCTTTTACAAAAACATGAAAAATAGAAGTGCTAATCCGGTCTGTTGCTCTTAAATTGAATGACAGGATTAAAAAGTCAAAACGAAATAAGGAGCAGAGGACGAGGAAGAGACGGCGTGTTGCCGAAATGCGCGCCAAGGTTGTGAGTTTGAGACTTGAGGCTATCTTGTACGAAAACTTAAGAGTATTGTCTTTTATTAGGACCCTGAATGTTCCTTGTGTAAACCTTGCTTATGGTTTTCAGGAAGGTGAGCAATTCAAGAAACATGACCGAGAGGCTGACGAATGGAGGCTAATGAAATTGCCAAGGACATGGCTCCACAAAAGGTACTACATATTGCATCTTGTAAATTTACAGATGTGAGAATCGGGTGTTTGATATATTGGTGTAATAATTTGGGGAGTTGTTGGATACTGTTCATGGGCAAGGTATTTTGTTGATCTGGGTAGTTTATTTCGTGGTTTCTGGACGTGTGTTTGTTTCAAATCAGCATGCGGATCGACTTTTTGGTTAAATTTTATCAATTGGAATTAAATATCAGGTCGTTGTCGCTCGTCATGATAATCATTTGTTGAAAAAAGTATAGAGAGCCTGAAACGAGACAATGCTATGTTTTCTGAAAGTGTACAGGAATTCAAGAAAGAGGTCGGTGATCTGTCACGCAGCGTGGAAATGCACGTATGTGATAATAATGAACTTCAAAGGCTATCATCTGAACTGGAAAAGGGAAAACAAGATGTAGAACAACATCTAACAGATCTAGAACAGGAGAACTTGCAGCTCTCGGAAAAAAATATCATCTTCTGAAGCTCAAGTACGAAACTTGACAGATGAGAAGGAAACAAATTTTCAAAAGTTGCGACATTCAGAGAACCAGTTGGTTACCCTTCATGATGAGAAAAAAGGTTTGGAAACCGTGTTAGAAGTACATAAAGTATATTTGAGAGAGATTAAAAGATTTGAGGACGCGGTGGCTGGAAGCTCAAGAGGAATGTGAGTACCTAAAGAAAGTCAATCCAAAGTTGCAGTTAACAGCGAAAAATGTCATTGGAGGATGCAACTTACTTCAAAAGAACAACGGAGAGCTGACAAAACGGAATATGGAAATGCATACGCGTTGCAGTGATCTGGAATCGACACTTAAAGACTAATCAGAGATTATTTGAATGCTCACATAAATTTGATAGTTTAGAGGAAGATTTTTCTAATATTTTGTAGGAAGTTTTCTTGTAGAAGAACGGCCTCAAATCCGAGCTTGATTCTCTTCTTACTGAAGATAAAAATCACAAAGGGATCGATCTTTGATAGTCGGAGAATCGATCCTCTAGTGGCGGGAACGTAAAATTGACGGCGTCGGCATTGACGTCGGATAATTTGGAGGAAGAACGATGAAATGGACGTTGTTGCTTAAGGATTCGAAAGATAAAGTTGGCTTAAGTCAGCAACAACAGAAATTTCCGCCATCCTCATCTTTGTTCCAATAGCTTTCAGCTCTGACTTACGGTCGCACAACTTCATGTTGACAACCACAAAAATCGAGGAAATTGTAGTTCAAACCAACAGATAAAATCCCTGAATTAAGCAAAGAAAACAATAAATAATTTCCAATATAATCTGAATCAGATGCAGGATTCTCAATATGTTAAATAGAGGAACGCGACACTTTTTAGACGTAAGATGGGTAAGTATACAACCCACCAATAGACAAATTACAAATTAGTCCATTCACGCCATCTTCACCTTTCCTAACTAGACAACACTTTGTAGGACGATCACAACTACATCCCAATTTCCAATTGATTTATGTCTGAATTATGATCATACTATTCACTTCGGTGTTGCTGCTCATTTTGATGCCTTTGCTCAGCACTGGCTTCTTTATTCATTTGACCTCACTTGCTCATTTTTGTTTAGTTAGGAAAACCCGAATTGATTTCCATTTCATGATTTCAATCCTAGAAATTAAATATTCCAAATTCAATTTCTTAAACTTGTTAAGAGCGCACAAGAAATTTAACTCCAAATTTCAATTTATCAATGATGTTTGGAAAACCCTTGTAATTGGAATTGGGCGGGGTGGACCAGGGTCGAGATATCAATGAGTTATTTATTTTTGAACTTTTTTTCATTAGAAAAGCGTATATTTTCAATTGATAAACAAAACTAAAAGTCCGGAGTAATATATTCAAACAGAATTAATAGAATTGAAATGACTAGCATAGGTTGGATTTTAAGAGTCCTAAATTAGAAATAGTTTGGAATTGCTAAGGAATTGATCTTAATTCGAGTTGAATATTCTAAGTTCTGATGCTTAGAACCTCCCAGTTCTATAATTCAGTTGAAATTTTAAGTTTCCAAATATACCATTAAAGTTTTTGACTCAATTTACATAGTGATCACCTCTTCCATCTATGCCTTTGAAGCTTGGATTTTTTTCCATTATGTATATTGGCTTATCAATGGTGAAATAAAAGCTTGAAGAGTGGGTGAAACTAATTTCAAAATACCAAGTTTCATTTGTGGCCTGTACTTCGGTGAAATTGTAGAAGCTTTTGTTTTCTGGACTTCATTCTATTGCCCAGGCACAGAACGGGGAAGCCAAACTACTTGAGGAAAATGCTGCTTTGGAAAATGAGGTATCAAACTGCCGTGCGAGGATTCAATTGATTTGGTTCATTCGTGAGTTAAAGGAAGAGTCGAGTTTACTTAAAGATCGTTTGGAGACTAAAGACCTAAAGCTAAGTAGCTCAGCCAGCGAAAACAACGTATAAAAGAACTTAAACGGAAGGAACGACAAGTGAACGAAGAGGTGGATAATGGAGCTTGAGCGATTCTTCAGAAGTTAAGTAAAAAGGAGGAGATGAAATGGTCTGACCTTCAGTTGCTTTTTCAAACAATCTCAACTTCATTTTTTTTGTTCCCGTCAACTCGTCTTACTGCTTTCCTTCGTAGAGTTCTTAACCCGTCTTACTGCTTTCCCCCACGGATTCATGTTTTCTTGTCACTATAAAATGTAAACACATAGGAGCACAAAACTGCACGAGGAATAACGATTGCTCACAATAATTAATACCTACTAACGACTAAATAAATAGTACATATGTTTTATTCATTTATTTAAATTCCTGAACTTTTCGTAGAGGTTCCCGAGAGTACAATCATCGAATCACTCAAGGTATAAATAAAACCCGTTTATCACAAGTTATTGAACTACTGAATATTTGGTAATGTATTCAATGCAGGTTGAAGTTCAGAATGTCACTACGTGTATCACTACAAAGACAACTACCGGTATCACCATGTTCAAGTCCATTAAGATAAGTAGGAGCCACTTCTGTTTTCTTTCACCACCACACCCATCTTATGCTTGGCCAGGCCAAAGCACAGCTACAACTTAACCAATTGATCGTTATCTCCCGCAACAAGACGTGTTGGAGGCTACACGCTTGACCCATTGATGGAGTCAACTCTATACATGAGGAAATGTTTGACGTTTTTCTTCCATGAACTTGCCACAACAACAATGATATGAATGTGGTTGAACATACATTAGGGAGAACTACAGGATGTCTTTAAGTACTTGGGACATGAGATGCTTGATATAGTTTGGAGTCTCGGTCTCTAAACACATGTTTCCGATGATGTTGATGTTGTAAGTAGGTGTACCAGTAAAGTATTGTTTATAAGAAGGAAGCGGTGTGATTACTGCAGTGAGAAGATGTAAAAGGTGAGTCAGCCACCATTACTTAGGATGAGCTGATGAATGATGAATTGATGATATCTGAAAATGATATCTAGAAGCTATTCACTCCACTTTGGCCAACCACTTACGACTTACATTTCCAAAGTTTTAGCTAAAAGGTATGTTCGATCAAAGGACTTTTATTTTTGTTTAAAATGGAGGGTACAAGTATACAACTGTACAAGGTAGAAAAAAAAATAATTGAAGGGTATAAATGAGAAGATCACTTAAAAGCGTAAACAAATGAAAGAATAATCGGTGTAGCTCGGGTATCTAATTTACATTACTATGCCCCTTCTTGATCTCAAGTCAGTCACTCGATAAAGGGGTAGGTGACCTAATATGAGTAATTTGAATGCTACTACATAAGCTGCACACCTAAATGGTCGTAGTTACGGTTTCTCTTCATTAGAGCACCTATAGTAGAGAAAAGAGTTATCACTCTTATTGAAAGTGAGACAAAAGGACATAAGAGGTAAGATGAGTGGAAGGGACGAACCCTTGCTGAAGTAGATAACAAAAGATAGTCATATGTAAGGACGAATCTTGAATGATGAGGAGGAGCTCTTTTTGAATTCACTATATCTTCTTGTTTCGACCTTCCACCCAATTCGGTAATTCACCATATTCACCATATTCACCCACTTCGATATTGTCAAGGCAAATGACTTACATTGTCTATCCAATTGCTTTACTTACATACTCAATTACCGCTTGCACATTGACTGCTTTCGAGCATAAAAATGCACTAATACACGATCAAATTTGATGGTCTCCACATATTTTATAGACAAAAGAGGAAGGAGAAAGTGAACGATGAAGAAAACTTATCTTAATAAACAGGAAAGGAGAAACATGAAAAGGCGGAGCGAGAAGAGGATTCAAAGATTAGATAGTTAAGAATGGGAAAGGGTTAAACGAGTTAAAGAGACAACACACTCTCGTTACACTAGATGACAAGAGAAAGTCATATTACTTATGAGGAGCGGGGGTGAGAGAGAAGGGAAGAAAAGGGGAAAAGGAAGGATAAGGGGATATGAAGGTGATAGACGAAGAGGACAATTGATCTTATTACAAGACAACTTGACCCGTGACAGCCTGATATACACAACTATCAGTTTGTAATCGGAAATTCAAGTTACATAACCAAAGAGTGATGAAAAATCACAGAAATCTAAAAAAAACTAAATCACCTTAAAAATCAATCGAACTTCAATGACATAGTACTAAAAGAAAGCCCGGAATGCTATGGAGTATATCGGTGAACAAGAAGAGGAGGAACATTAGGGGAAAGTGAGGGGGAAAGGGAGAAGGGTTGGGGAGGGAAGTGGTGGAAAATGGAAAATCTGAATTGGCGACATGTTCATGGTGGAAAATGGAAGTATATGAGGAAAATTGATAGATGAGAAGGAGGAACATAAAGAGAAACGACGTTAGGGGGAGGGACAAAGGTGTAGGGCTGAATAATGAGAACAACTTTATTTGTTTCAGATGTTTAAACTGAGATCGTGTATGGATAAAGTTCTAAATATTAGGAAAATAAAGTTCTAAAGCATTAGGAAAGACAAGAAAAGAAAAATAAGGAGGAATACATGAGAAAATGATGAAAGTTAAATGGAAGAAACTTGCTAAAATAGATGACAAGAGAAAAATAATATTTAATTCTGAATTTAATTAGGATTGTAAGAGGATGATAAAGGTAAAAAAGGAGGTAGAGGAAGAGGAAAAATGATCATAGTAGAAAGGGAAGGAAGGACAATAAGCGGAGGAGCTTTAGAGGGATAAGTGAGAAGGGAGGAGGGAAGAGGGAGGAAGAGAGGAGCGGGAAGGAGAAAAGGATGTGGAGAAGGAGTGGATTAATCTTAGCAACATAGAAGAAGGAATATGATCGGAAAAAGAGAAACATTATGAAGAGGTAATACAAGCGAGTGTCGAACATAAGGTGAATAATGGGGAGGTTAGAAGGCATTGAAAGGACACACTCTCACTAAACTACACGACGAAAAGAAGTTGTATATAGACGAATATTAGCTGATGAGGACAAGGGAAAGGATAATATGATGTGAAGGACAAGGAAACGATCTTATTGGATGAGGAATGAGAAATAATAAAGGGAGAGTTACGAAGGAGGGATGAAGTGGGGCAATAAGGAAAACAGAGCGTGTAAGAAGAGAAGGTCAGAAATCCGATAGGTAGAGAAAAAGCTGAAATGATGGCATACTCAAATAAATGACAAAAGCAATTCATACGAAAAAATGAATATTAGATGTGAGGAGCAGAAGAAGGAAAGGAAGACGGAGGAAGAAAGGAAATAAGAAGACGAAAAACTTGAAAAGAAGAAAAAATGATCTTAGTAGATGGGCATGAGCAACCAGAGAGTAAGCAACATTAAGGGAAGAAGGATATAAGTTATTGAGACATAAGGACGTGAGGGAAAAGATGAGCGGAAGTGACAAACCTTTGCTGAACTAGATAACAAATAAAGATAACCGTATGTAAGGATGAATTTTGAATGATGAGGAGGAGCATAAAGAGACGCAAGGTAAGGAGAATGGGGAAGACGAAGGAGGAAGGAGAAAGTGAACGACGAAGAAATCTTATATTAGTAAACGGGAAATGATGAACATGAAAAGGCGCAGCGAGAAGAGGGTCGAAGGATCAAGTAGTGAAGAATGAGAAACGAGTTGAAGGAGTTAAAGAGATGTTACTCTCGCTGAACTATAGGACAAGAGAAAGACATATTACTTATATGAGAGTGGGGTGAGAGACGGGGGACGAAGAGGGAAAACGGAAGGAGAAGGGGATATGAAGGTGATAGACGAGAAGTACAACTGATCTTAGTAGAAGGCAATATTATGGGAAAGTATGAGGAGCGGGGGTGAAAGAGAAGGGAAGAAGAGGGGAAAGGAAAGGATAAGGGGATATGAAGGTGTGTAGACACCCAAAATTTGACCGCCAGGTGTCTATAGCAGTTTCCAAAAAAACACCCGATGATGATCGGACGCTAACGTGTTCTAATGCGCTCGGATACGGGCTCGAAATCAGTAATGTCCGGCATGGGCTATTAACGGGATACAAATCTCACAAAACCAACCTCAAAACCAGGCCCAGTGGGTCATTCCGAACAAAATAAGACTAATTTGGGTCAAAACCGGCACCAAAAATAATTCCCGTCTTTTAGCGACCGGGTCAAAACCCGGTCAAGACAAACCCAACACCAAAAGCGACCGGATGCATTCTCAAAACATGCACCAGGTTCAAAAATCAGCCAAGATCATTCAAAATTATCCAAAATCAATCACAATCAATCAAGAGCAAATCAAGGCCAATCCTTCCCGATTCAGCACGGCCTAATTGATCCACTCGGTCGAGTGGATTGACCACTCGATCGAGTGGAGCCTCAAAAAACACGTCCAGGTGCATTCGCGAGAGCACTCGACCGAGTGCACCCGCGCCACTCGGTCGAGTGACCCAGTGTCGAGGCTCCCCTATAAATACCCGTCAATCCTAAGCACAAAAAACAACTTTTCCCAACAACTTTTCTCCCACAACTTTACACAAGAATCAACTCTTACACAACCCCTTTGCATACATTTTTCAGCCATAAACACCGTCATCCTTGCATGCATTTCGAGAGCACAAACTCGTAAAAATCCATACAAACCAAGAGCCATATACACACCATCAACTCCTCCTACATATCTCGACGTTCCCGCGCCATTGCCGCCATTAGACAAACCGTATCCCGAGAAGCAAGAGCATGTAGGTTGAGGGTGTAACAATTCAACACCGATTTCTCCTTCTTCTTCCTTTCTTCTCGTTCCTTTTTATGTACATTCATTTATGCTATAGTATTATATTTAGTCGATAGTAACGACATGATTACTAACGCTAACATTTTACCTTTCGCATTTAATCATCGTTATTATATTTTACTATAATATCGTATGTACCGTGTATATATATAATAATATCAAAACTCGGATCCTAATTCGTTTGATTACGATGATCATTTTTTTAAGGTTCGTTCATTAACACGATCCCGATCATTCGTAGTTGAACGCGTATGAATCCATTTCAAAGATTAGTACGGAACCCGTTGACACGAAAACCGACGTCGCATAATCCGTAAGGATTAATATCGATGTCGTGACGTAGAGGGACGCAATTCCGTCACTAATCAAATTTTTAAATCTAACGTCAACCTTTTTACAAAAATCCGATAACGGTATTATAATCATATAAGACATGATTATAATACCGACAAACCGAGTTAAATCTAAATGCGTCAATATTTTTATTTGACTCGGCCAACCATCGATTTAAAACACATAAAACCACACGAGTCATACCTCGTACAGATGTCACTCGACCGAGTACGCAAGCTACTCGATCGAGTAGCACCTTAAAAAACGGGCAGTAGCTAATTTAAAGACACACTCGACCGAGTCAGGCCATGACTCGGCCGAGTGGGTCCTGTAACCCAGAAATCCGAGAGCTTTAATGCAACATTCGAGCCTCGTCTTTTTTTTACGACTTAGTCGACACGTGTAAAGTCAATCACGTGATCTCCTTTTCAAAACTCATATATATCACTTCACTTAAACAACTTTGATCAACGGTCTCACTATTAATCTTGTGTTGACGACTCCGTAGTCGTATCCGACGCATAATTAATTTAGGCTCCAATTTACCAACATGATAAGTTGGGACAAGGCATCGGGATTTGGGATCGGGCTAGCACCACGCCTAGGTCCTATATCCCCGTCCTTCGATTAATACATATAATAATATGTATTTAATTGAAGTTAGTCCACTTACACGACTCACGGTCTAGTTTATACACGGGTCCGTTTCTACTTATCGCTAATCATTTTGGTTGTATATTTCGATTATTCTATTGTACGTCGTATTGTGAATTCCGGGTTGTATTCCGCCCGTGTAACATGTAATCGGTTTATTTTTGCTTTGCTTTATTTATTTGCGTTTTACCGCTTTTAAATGAACCCTCCCATGCTAAATCACTTCGACAATAAATTAGATGCATTAAATTGACGTAGCTCACATTTAATTCGCATGCTTAGCTAAAACGTTGTTTGCATAACATTTCACCGAATCACTAACGCGCATATTAAAAAGTCAAACGATGTCCTAGTAGAGGCCGCTAAGTGCGGGCGGGGTTGGGTGTCCTTAGTGGGCTTCCCAACACGTACCCTCACCCCTTACTCAGAACCGTGGTTTCCGGATGTCCGAATCCATTGGCAACGAGAGTCATTCAATATACGATTAACCGCTCAAGTCGGCATCTATATCGATATGCAAAGGGACGAGCCCAATAAACTCTCAAACCGAAATGGGCCATACTTTGTGTATGGACCATGTCGATATAGAGTGGGCTCGAATGGTTCCGAATAACCATAAAATTCGGTGGCGACTCCATTTCGACTTAAATTTCAATTCGATCCTTCTCATATGGAGGTGCATTCGCCTAACCCAAAACCCGCGCGTGGCCGCGTCGGGGTGGACCTACGTCATGTCCACAAGGTGATAGACGAAGAGGAAAACTGATCTTATTATAAGACAATGGTGAACAAAAAAAGGAGGAACATTAGGGGAAAGTGAGGGGGAGAGCGAGAAGGGTTGGGGAGGACGTTGAGGGTAAAAGAATTGAAGAAATGAAATCCTCCTAAACTAAATATCCAAAGCATGACATATTTAAGAATAAATCTTAGATCATGAGGAGGGTGAGAAGGCATAGAGGGGAATGAGGAAGATAATGGCACGTAGATGAAGTCTAGAAGGAAGGAGCATGGTGGAAAAGGGATGTATATGAGGAAAACTGATAGATGAGAAGGAAGAACATAAAGATAAACAACATTAGGGGGACGGACAAAGGTGTAGGGTTGAATAATGAGAACAACTTTATTTGTTTCAGAGATCTAAACTAAGATCGTGTATGGATAGAGTTCTAAATATGAGGGAAATAAAGTTCTAAAGCATTAGGAAAGACAAGAAAAGAAAGATAAGGAGGAATACATGAGAAAATGATGAAAGTTAAATGGAAGAAACTTGCTAAAATAGATGACAAGAGAAAAATAAGATTTAATTCTGAATTTAATTAGGATTGTAAGAGGATGATAAAGGTAAGAAAGATGGTAGAGGAAGAGAAAAAATGATCATAGTATAAGGGGAAGGAAGGACAATAAGAGGATGAGCTTTAAAGGGATAAGTGAGAAGGGAGGAGGGAAGAGGGAGGAAGAAAGGAACGGGAAGGACAAAAGGATGTGGAGAAGGAATGGATTAATCTTAGCAACAGAGAAGAAGAAATATGATCGGAAAGAGAGAAACATTATGGAAAGGTAGTACAAGCGAGTGTCGAAGATAAGGTGAATAATGGGAAGTTTAGAAGGCATTGAAGGGACACACTCTCACTAAACTACACAACGAAAAGAAGTATATAGACGAATATTAGCTGATGAGGAGAAGGGAAAGGATAATATGATGTGAAGGACGAGGAAAGAGGAATAATAAAGGGAGAGTTACGGAGGAGGGGTGAAGTGGGGCAATAAAGAGAACATAGGGTGTAAGAAGAGAAGGTAAGGAATCCGATAGGTAGAAAAAAAGTTGAAATGATGGCATACTCACTCAAATAAATGACAAAAGCAATTCCTACGAAAAAATGAATATTAGATGTGAAGAGCAAAAGAAGGAAAGGAAGACAGAGGAAGAAGGGGAATAAGAAGACAGAAAGCTTGAAAATAAGAAAAAATGATCTTAGTAAATGGGTATGAGCAACCAGAAAGTAAGCAACATTAAGGGAAGAAGGATATAAGGTAATGAGACATAAGGACGTGAGGTATAAGATGAGCGGAAGTGACAAACCTTTGCTGAACTAGATAACAAATAAAGATAACCGTATGTAAGGATGAATCTTGAATAATGACGAGGAGCATAAAGAGACGCAAGGTAAGGAGAGTAGTGAAGACGAAGGAGGAAGGAGAAAGTGAATAACGAAGAAAACTTATATTATTAAACGGGAAGTGATGAACATGAAAAGGCGCAACGAGAAGAGGGTCGAAGGATCAAGTAGTGAAGAATGAGAAAAGGGTTGAAGGAGTTAAAGAGATGTTACTCTCGCTGAACTAGAGGACAATAGAAAGACATAATACTTATATGAGAGTGGGGTGAGAGACGAGGGACAAAGAGGGAAAACGGAAGGAGAATGGGATATGAAGGTGATAGATGAGGAGTACAACTGATCTTAGTAGAAGGCAATATTATGGGAAAGTAAGGGGGAGAGGGAGAAGGGCCGGGAAAGGATGATAAGGTTAAACGAATTGAAAGAACGAAAACTTCACTAAACAAAATTACAAAAGCGAGACATATTTAAAGATGAATCTTAAATCATGAGAGGCGAAGGCACAAATTAAATAGAATTTTATAATTATAAGAGTTTGAATATAAGAGTTTCCGAGTCAAATAGAATTTTAGAAGTTTGAAACGATTAAATGATAAATTCGTTTTATAATTATTTTAAGAATTACGAGTTAAATCGTAAACAAAATAAAAAATACGAATATAATTTTAAATTAATTTAATTCATAAAATCAAGGGTGTTACATCGACTGCGACCCACCGTAGTGGGTAGGCTCCCCTTCGGCTTGAAGGTCCCCGCCTCTTGTTCTTCTTCGCTTGGACGAATCTTTTAACAAACTTAGGGTCGGAGCGGGCTTTGTGGAACTGTTCAATTGCGGGACCTACAATTCATATGAAGAGATCAGTAAGCAAAGATATAACTTTGTATTCAAGTACGAACACTAATTGAGTAATCAAACCTCTAAGGTATTTTTCTACCTTCCCCTCATTCGCCAACTTGAACATGTTGTCCTTGTATCGTATCTTGGCGATGTCCATGTAGCGGTCCCTTGCAGCCACCTCGAGGCTTTGTTCCCACCAGAATTTCAACTGCAAGATCGTTTGTCGTTAGTGAATTAGTAATCCATGAAAAGTAATAGGATTCTACTAAATGCCAAAAAATGGTGCACCTTAAAGTTGTTGAACCACTTCTCCTGCTGCCACGCAGGCACCTTGGTCCAACTGGTGCAGTAAGTCGTCAAGTTAGTCAGGAAACTATCGGACACACCAGTCACGGTCACTCGATGCTGAAACGTACACCAAAAAATGAAATAAGACTGAAGTTTAAAAGTATTTGAAAATATTAACTTGTTCACAATAAGGAAGTTTCTAATATAAGTGAAGTTTGAAAACCAATAATGAAGTTGCGAATACGATGTCTCACCATGTGTTATCGGGGCTCAGAATTAGGCATCCGTCCTCCTCCCGATATCTAAGCTCGTGTTGTAGTGGTGGAGGTTGTTGTGGTTGCTCCCCTGTGACCTTCTGGTTCTCCAATAGTTGTTCCTCGTTCTGATGTTGGTCCTCCTGCTCCTGCTGCGGCTGCTATTGGGACGTCCTACTCCCGCTCCCAGCCCGAAAGCGTTTGCCTAACGTCATATCTGCTGACGAAGATAGAAAGTTAGAAATTAACAACATAATCAACTACTCAAAATAGTAAAGATAGACTTAAATTTTGAAATAATATAACTTATTAAAACTATACCCTACTAGCAATCATCGTCGCTATCGTTGTCATCTCCCACTTGCCTACTCTAACCAACTACATCCTCCTCCTCGTAGTCATCTCAGTTTTTTCGAGGTTAAGATTTTTGGCTTTGGTGTTGACTTCTTTCTCGAAATACAGAGAACAGAAGTTGGCTATCTCCTCTGTTAGGTAAACATTACATATGGAGCCCTCGACCCTCGCCTTGTTACCAATTGTTTTCTTCAAATGGTTGAGAAATCTATGACAATCAAGGAATTATATTAATAATAAATTACAATATTTAACGTTAGTGGTTTATTAAGTATTTGAAAGTTCTCACCTCTCAAACGGGTACATCCATCTATATTGGACCGGTCCTCTCACTTTAGCTTTGTAGGACAAGTGGACCGGTAGATGCTCCATTGAGTTAAAGAAGGAGGGTGATCATCTCAAGTTTATTACACAGTATCTGAGGAATTTGATCCTCCAAACGAGTCATGTCATCAATTGTAAATGTCGACGAACACAAATCTCGAAAAAACTAAGATATCTCAGTAATAGGATTCCAAACACCTTGCGGCAGAAATTGCTTCAGCGACACAAGTAGGGGTGAGCAAAAATATACGATACGGTTTTATTATACGTATACGATACGGTATACGCTTTCAATTATACGAATTTTCGGATATCCGATACGAATAACCGTATATACGATACGGTTTTCCTTAAAACCGTAGCGGATACGTATCGGGGAAAATTGAAACCGGATATCCGGTTTCCGATCCGGTTTTTTAAAAACAATAAAAAATATGAAAAATATAATCCTAATATGCATTATACAATAAAGAATTCAAAACTTACCAATTATTCTCATAGGTAAAAAACAAAATTATTAGTGAATTTATGATTTTAGTTAATGAAACGTCATATTTTTTTGGAACAATGGTACCGCAAGTCATATATTTTTAGGTTTTTTTTATGTATTTTTGTTATATGAATTTATATAAAACGTAACGTTGCTTAAAAACAATTAACTAGTCTTAATTAAAAATGAAAAATTGTTTTAAAAAAAAGAAAAATTGAATAAAAAATATAAAACCGGATACCGGATATCCGAAAACCGGATATCCGAAAAAATCGGATATCCGGAAACCGGATATCCGAAAAAACCGGATATCCGGAAAAAACCGGATCGGATACGGATCGCAAAATTTTAAGTTTTTAAAACCGGATATCCGATACGGTTTCCAAAACCGGATCGGATATCCGGTTTTGCTCACCCCTAGACACAAGTAGTAACCGCTCCATGAACACGTGACAGTCGTGACTCTTCAAACCATGCAACTTCAGGTTCTTTATGTCGACACATCGACTAAAATCGGATGCGTACCCATCGGGGAACTACAATTTCCCTAACCACTCTAAGACGACCTTTCTCTAAGCCTTATCAAGGCTAAACAAGGCCCTAGGCTTGGACCCATCTCGCTTGATATGCAATTTCGAACGGTCACAAATTCTCTTTAAATCTTTTCGGGATCCTACGGTGTCACATGTCTTACCGTCTACATCCATGACGGTGTGAATTTGTTGCTCAAAGAAATTCTTCTCAATATGCATCACATCCAAATTATGTCGGAGTAATAAAGTACTCCAATATGGAAGGTCGAAGAAGATACTTTTTTAAACCAACCATTTTTTAATTTCTTAAGATCCTTGAACTCTTGATCGGTGCCATAAACAGTAGATGGGAACTCCGAAATCACCTCCCATATAACATCTCCCCGAAGACGACTTGGTGCCTCATCTAGCACCACCTCACCCTTCTTGAAAGCTCTCCTGTTCTTCCTGTACGGGTGACCCTCGGATAGGAACTGTCTAGGACAGTCAAAACAACTAATTTTGCTTGAATTTTTTAGGTAGAAGGCTTTACTTTCACTCATGCAACAACGACATGCTTTTTGGCCCGCCGTAGACCAACCACTCAACATACCATATGCAGGGAAATCATTTATAGTCCACAAAAGCGACGCTCTAAGCTGGAAATTTTATTTCAACGACACATCATTTGTCTCCACCCCTACTTCCCACAACTCTTTCAAGTCTTCTATCACTGGTTGTAAGTAAACATCTAAACGGTAGGTTATACTCACATTTAAGGGTCACTACTATAGACGCGACTTCTAACAATGTCACATCACACCCTCCATATAACGGCTTCTCCGAAGCGTCTAACATATCATCAAAAAACGCTTTCGCTCGTGGGTTTGGCTCTTGTGGGGTTGGTTGGTCATCGTCATTAGTATACATGCTCTCATCATTAAACACTGATAAACGACATTTTAGTGATTATTTTACCCACATTTATTTACTTATTCGGGTCGATTTTGTGTGCTTAAGCGTAATTTAGCTCATTTTAGTACTTAATTAGTAATTAGTATAATTATTATAATTATTTGTTAATAATGTTATATTTCGAGATATGGGTACTGCTTTTTATTAATTTGACTTTGTAGGATTTGGAGCGGGAATTAGCGAGAAGAAACGGGTCAAAAACCGAGCCAAAGTAAGCGAGGAAACGATCGAGTGAAACCCGAGTTTGACTTAGTCGAGGACTCCGTCCTAATATCCTAGTCTACTGTATTCTTGCTCCTAGTACTCTGCTGCCAGTTGAATCATTCATACTGCATCATACTCTCATCATCATACTGCATCATAAATCAATACACATTCACCATCATTCACCATCACCATCAATACATCACCACCACCATCATCCTCCGACTCCACTCCGGCCAGGTCCGACAGCCCGCTACATCCACCATTTGCTCCACCTCAATCAACCTCCATCATCGACACCACCTTCCGCCCAGCTCCGGCATCAGCACCAGCTCGCCCCTACTCCTGCCCAACCACCGTCAACACCACCGGGCGCAGCAGCTCCGTTGAAGATCGTCGACATTCAAGCTCCGGCAAACAACACAGCAACATCACCTCCGTCTCCCCTGCCTTGTCTCCGCCGTCGCGCATCATTCCGGCGAAGCTCCACATCCGTCTTCACCGCGCGGACCTGCTCAGCCAAACCACGACGGACCACCACCGAGCAATCAGTGCCCCTCCGTCGACTTCAGGCTACCACCGCAATCCCGGTTTTCTGACTCCACTTCAGCTCAGATTCGCTCGACCACCATGGCACCGCCCAGCCTCAGTCGCGCCCCACTCCTTCGACCACCGTGCGCACCAGCCAGCTCCGGTGAAGCAACCACGTCCTGGTGTTGGACTGTTGGTTCAAGCTAATTGGATTCAATTTATTGAAATGGAAAAGAAGGGGTTGCAATTGACGGATCTACCCTTCATTTATTGGAGGTCGTTTTGTTTTGTATGGGAGTGTCGTTTCATACTTTCTTTTGATGTGAGTGGACAGTGTTTTGGTTGTGAGTATATAAGTACGAAACCCTCATTTTATATGGGGTGTGCCGTAGTAGACGTAGGGGAGGAGCAGTAGAATAGATTAGTTTTAGGATTATTTTTTTCCTCTCTTAAGTACTCCATATTATTAGTTCTTAATCTAGATTTTATTAGTCTTAATTACTTGGGTTAATCCCCGACACTATTTTCTAAATCATTTATGCAATTCTCCATTTCAATTTGGTATATTTCTCTTCTCACTTCTCATTTATTATGTTTTTATTTATTCTTGTTTAAATAGTTAATTAGTTTAAAGTTTCTATCTTTATTAGTTATTCATGTTCAATAGTTTGATTAGATTAATGGGTAGCTTAATTAGTTTACTTTTAATCATGTTCGAGTAGTTAATTTCTAGGGTCGGGAAGACTAGGTTTGTCTCGTTTTGTGGGTTTGTTGGGTGTTTACGGACTTCGTCTATTATTGTTGGTAATCTCCGTTGATTGTGATTTGGTATGATTTACTTGTCTTGGCCATGATAGGTGAATTATATTGTATTGAGTTTTCATCGGTGTGGGTCGACCTAGTAAGCCGCGAGAGTCTATTATTAGGACCGTCCCAGGGAATGTATATATAGACTTGAGAAAGTCTTTCTCATGCTAATTACCGATCATAATTGACTCATTTGTGAACCCCGACAATTCCCTTGAGGCTACCTCGTTGACCTCGACCCTAGTACTTCCTTATCGGCGTTCACCTTGTAGTTCTATGCCTTATTTGGTTCTCTTAGTTATTCTAGTTCGTTTAGTAGACTCTAGTCTAGTTTGCACTCGATCTCTATAATTTTCCTTCATTGTTCGCCTAAAATTTAGTCTAAATCGTGGCATACTTAGGTTCGAACTCCCGTCCCTGAGGATCGACTCGACTTACCCTAGCTACCTAGCTTAGGTTCGTTGATTATAATTTTGATCGGTAGGATAGACGACAAACTCCTCCCATCAAACACATTGCACTCAACTACATAAACTATCTTTCCTCTAAACCCCCTTCATTTTGTTCAACCTCAGATTCCTCAACCGGAGACGTCTCACCATGAAAAATCCAACAATAATAATTTGGATAAAATTCATTTGAGATAATATGTTCCTTAATCAAAATAATCTCCAAGAATTTGAGGTTTTTACATTTCACACAAGGACATCTAAATCTACCATCCGATGCGTATTCAGGGTGGTTTTTAGCAAACTCCAGAAAACTATCAACACCCTCTAAAAATTGCGTTGTGGGACATCGCCTCTTATCCAATTGTAGACACCTACATTTGGCTGCTAGGTGTCTATAGCAGTTTCCAAAAAACACCCGATGATGATCGGACGCAAACGTGTTTTTATGCGCTCGGATATGGGCTCGAAACCTTTAGTTGCTGGCTTAGGCTTTTTACGGAGTACAAATCTCACAAAACTGACCTCAAATTCAGGCCCAGTGGATCGTTTCCAATCAAATATGACTAATTTGGGTCAAAACCGACACCGGAAATATAACCAACTTTTAGCGATTGGGTCAAACCCCGGTCAAAGCCGTTTCCGAGACACAAAAACAGTCATGCAAACATCCAAAGTCCAACCCAAATACAAGACCTACAAAAATACTCAACTCAAGGTCCAAAACCCGGACCCCCGCACTCTAGCTGACCCACTCGATCGAGTGTCAGCCCACTCGATCGAGTGGGCCCTCAAACAGGCCCGTCTGTGGCAGCTTGGGCCACTCGACCGAGTCAGCAGGGTACTCGGTCGAGTAACCCTAGACGGGGGAGGTGAGCATTGCCTATATATACACCCCTTTGCATGCACAAGAAACAACTTTTTTTGAACGATATAATCCTACACTTCCAAAAAACCCTACACATCCTTACAACCTTAAACCCTAGTATCTAGGAATCAAACCCTAAACCGCCATAACTCTGTCTACATCTCGATACTCCCGTGCAAGCCACAATTAACGAGTCCCGTCCGAGAATAAGAAACATGTAGGTTTAGGGTGCACAATCACGATTTCTCCTTTCTTCTCCTCTCTCCTCCTCGCGTCGTCTTTTTCGTCCGTCGTTTTATTTATTTATTTTATCTTATCGCATTGTCGCCTCTATAATATCGTTAATACTACTAGTATAAAACATTAAAATACTCGCTAATTCGTGTCGAATACGAGGGATGACGGAATAAGGAAATCCGAATACAAAGGTGTTTCACCTATGTGGCCGGTCGCTTATCCTGACATCCCGAATATTTGATTGTTGAAGCGAGTCAATTGCAACCAAATCGTTCTTTTTTATTTTTGTCGCGTCGTAATCATTATTCATCGCATTTTCATCAATTTTAAAACTATTTTTAAATAAAACACTTTTTTTAGTTGAATCGAAACCCGTTGACGCGGATCCGACATCACACAATCCGCAAGGATTTATTACGATGTCGGGATGCCGAGGGAATCAAGTCAAGTCCTTTTAATTCAAGCAAATATAAAGTGTCAATCTATTAGATTCAATACCAACTCAATAGTTGGATGTCGTATCTAAACGATTTAGTCAAAAAATCTAACTAATACGAATTCGTTGTAGCTAAAATAGATGTCACATGATTCGAAAGATTTAATTACGACACTATGAGCGCGGAGATAATCTATTTCGTGTTAGTTGATTTAAAACGACTTACAAACGTATTTTCCTAGATTTCACTCTAAATATTCGATATCGATTCAATAATCGAATATTGGATATGATAAGCATCTAAGTCCGAATCGAGCACAAATCTTACAATTTTTCTGCCCGACTCAATAAAATCAACGATTTATCAAAATCAAAAAGCAATTTCGTAATCAATAATAAATTGCAAAGAGAACCCTAGTTCGTACAGGGGGCATTCGATCGAGTGCCTAGCCCACTCGGTCGAGTGGCACCCCAAAAACTGAGGCAGAAGGTCTTTTTTAGAACCACTCGGTCGAGTCTCGCAATGACTCGATTGAGTGGCTGCTCACTCGGTCGAGTCCCGTCATGACTCGGTCGAGTGACACTTAAAAAATCAGAACCTAAACTTTTTCCGAGGTCCACTCGGTCGAGTCCTTCAATGACTCAATCGAGGGACCTTATCACGTCAAAACCGTGAGTCCTACAATACCATTCCAGTCTCGATAATACTTTTTTTATGACTTCGGTCAACACGTGTCAAGTCAATCACGTGTCATATTATTTTTCAAAACCATGCATCACGTTTACATTATTCTATAGCATTCTATATTTCTTGAAAACCGTTATTATCGTTATTACCGTTACTAACATGTTTGTTTCTATTTTGTCGATTTATTTTCGTTATTTCTTTTATTGTACTAAAAAAACCTCGCATGATAAATATAACCTTGACGTTAATTTTAGATGCATTAAATTGACGTAGCAACTTATTATAATTTTCGCATGTTTAGATAAAACGTTGTTTGCATATCATCTCATCGTATTACTAGCGCGTGAATTAAAACGTCAATTGATATCTTAGTAGAGGCCTCTAATGTGCGGGCGGGGTTGGGTGTTCTTTGTGAACTTCCCAACACGTACCCTCACCCCTTACTCAGAACCATGATTTCCGGATATCTGAATCTATTGGCACACGAGAATCATTCAATACACGGTATCCGATAATGTCGGTATCGGTATCAAATGCAAAGGGACGAGCCCAATAAACTCTGACTTCCGAATGGGCCATACTTTGTGCATGACCCACTAAGATATAGAGTGGGTTTGAACGAGCCCGAACTCCCACAAAGTTCGATGGCGACTCCACTTCGATTTAAATTTCAATTCAACCCATCTCATAGGGAGATTCATTCGCCTCCCCAAACCCGCGCGTGGCCGCGTCGGGGTGGACCTATGACATGTCCACAATTTGGCGACTCTGCTGGGGATTAACTGATGCGTGACTTACCATGGGCATCCTCAGGGTGAGACTCGAATAGAAATCGTTTGACTAGTACAATACGCGTTTTAGTTTTACGGTTCATGCATAACCCCATATTTTCCCGGGCCGGTACTGGTGACCGACGTCCCACTATACCGCGATGTACTCCAATATGGATATGTCAAAGGTGTTCATAGTCGATTCGTATGGGTTTTGCGGCATGTTCTAAGCTCAACTCGACTTAGGAAGTCCGTCCCGATTCTCGGATAAGCTATGTGCACTGGTATAGACCCTTTATAGACCGACCGAGACTTAGTGTAGAGCATACATGACGTCGTTATAATGCTTGCGTGACTATATGCTACTTGGTTTCTAAGGTCGTTTTTCAAAAACCGTCATTTTCAAAAAATGCATCCTTTTTCAAAATATCTAATTTCAAAACCCGGGACGTATACTGAATTTAGGACTTATGATTTTACTCAAAATAGCCTATCTCTAGCCGGTATTCTGCCCATTTCAAAACTCGAAAATATTTTCGAACTTTCAAAACTGTGGCCCGATACACTTTTCCGTTTTTTTCGAAAAAATCGGGCCCTCCACTGAATTTTTCGGGTTTTCTAAAAAAAAATTCCTTTTTCAAAACCTTCCTCTTCTTAGGACTTCCCGTATTTAGCAGTGTCGGGTCGTGTCGTAAGTCGTCGAGGTCCTTAACGTCGAAACTCCGTCGATCTTATATCGCGGGTTTCCTCCCTATCCCAGTCCACCTTATTTGACTAAGACATGGCCCACCTACGTAGGACATACTCCTACAAAAGAGGGCCCATCTACACGAGTCCAAAGTTTGGGGATGTCTCACGTGGACCTTCCTTCTAACAGGACCCGGCCCACATAACCGGATCCCAAGGGAGGCCCACCTTTCACAAGTCACCCGTCTAGGTGTCTTTTTCGAGTCATTTCCTTTTCAGTCTTGCTCGGGATGTACTTTTTATTCCAGGATTTGGGCTAGTTTTTGATTACGCGGTATTCTTACAGACAGACCACCTATAACCAGAAGCCAACGCAAGATGCAAGAAACCTTGGACGAACTGAAAGACGCGCTGGTTAAGATGGAAACTCAATTGACGGCTATCAGGACCGACCAAACCGCCATTGCCACCCGTTTGAGTGCCGTGGAGCAAGGGACTCCTAATGTTGGATCTGAAGCCACTGGGCCCATAGCTGAACTAATCAGCGTTGTTCGCAAGCTCGAAGAACAGGTCCACTTGTCAACAAGCAACTCGATCCATACGAAGAATGCTCGCTCCTACTCGCCTCAGAATGACGAGTTACCCGCCAACCTCAACCTTATGGGAATACCGATGTTTGAGGGTACTGAAGACCCGGTCCACCACATCCGGGCTTTCAAAGAATTTATGGCTGTCAAGGGGGTGAAGTCCACCATGTTTAAGCACTTGTTCGCTTCCTCCCTTGAGAAGCATCCAAAAGCCTGGTACTACAGGCTCGATTCCAAGAAGTACAAGACTTAGGACGATGTGGCGACTGAATTTGCTCGGAATTATGCTGATAATACCGAGATCCAGACACAATGCGTACTCTGGAAGTTATGGTCCAAGAGCCCAAAGAAGGGTTCACCAAATACCTTCAAAGGTGGAGGGCCGAGAGTGTGAAGCTGGTTGATAAGCCCAGCGAGAAAGTCTTAGTGGAGGCCTTTGTCAAGAACCTCCTCCCTTCCTACCGGGTCTATCTCCGGTATGCTGTCATTCCCAACTTTGCCACTCTAACTGAAATAGGCACAAGGATCGAGGATGATTTAAGGTTAGAGAGCCTGACTAAGGCCTCTACCAAGGGATATCAAGGGGCCAGTTCATCTGTGAGCAAGCCCACACCTGCAGCTGCAACCCGCAGCATCTTCGATGAGGTGAATCTACTGGATACCTCATCCAGAAAGAATACTCCAACTCGGGTGTTCACGGATATAGGGACAACCTATACCTACGCCTTACAAAGGCTATCTTCAAAGGGCCTGATCCAACCAATAAGCCCAACTCCAGAAGTTCCAGTGGAGAAAAGGTCCAAAAGCTACAATGCCCAGGCCTATTGCCAATATCATCGAGGTAATGGGCACGATACTGAGAAATGCTGGAAATTGAAGCATCTGATCCAAGATCTGATCAAAAGCGGGAAAATACCCTTGCCCGGTGACAAGCCGAGTAACAAAGAAAAAAAGAAAACACATTCAGTGCCCATGCTATATTCACTGGAGAGGTAATCGACTGTTCACACCTCATTTCCCCTTTTATCCCACAAATCAACGGGATATGGTTCGATGATGAGGAAGATGTATACCTAGCTAAAGGGGAAGCCGTCCCCATCACCAGTGAAGAGGTTCGAAAAGCTAAGTCTAAAGCCTTAGCCACAAACCACCTCGCCGCCGCCGAGCATCCTACCGCAACAACCGTCACTGAACCTGCCAGGACGGATTCTACTCTTGAGGAACCAAGCAACGACACGGCCTTGGTCCAGCAATTGAAAAGAGTTCGAGCCGATCTAACCATATGGCAACTTCTGGTTAGCTCGCAAGAACATCGAGAAGCACTGACTAAGGCTCTCGATCAAATCAAGGTCGACTCACAGGTTACCCCTGCTGAAATGGTGGCCACTATCATGCCCTATCTCAAGGGCAAGTCCAAGGAAGAAGGCCCACTCATCACCTTTTCCGAGTCCGATCTTCCACCGTTTGGGACCGCCCACAACTTGGCCCTATACATTACGGTCATTTGCCGAGGAAAGTACCTCCCAGTGACCCTTATCGACGATGGGTCCGCTGTAAATATCCTTCCCTTAAGGACCGCTAAGGCCCTCGGCATCACCGAGGCCGACTACCTCCCGACGGCGCAAACTATCCAGGCTTTTGACGGAAGCCCAAAACCGGTTGCCGGGGCCGTTAAACTAACAATCATAACGGGCCCAATTGAAAAAGAATTGGAGTTTCAGGTGATCGATGTCACCTCATCCTTCAACTTACTGCTCGGGAGGCCTTGGATCCATGCAGTCAAGGCCGTGTCTTCTACCCTTCATAGGAAGGTCAAAATGCCTCTTCAAGACGGTGTCATCACACTGGAGGCAACCCCCATAACCGTGGCTAGCTGAAACGCCACGAGCCGGGCCGTACCACGGGGATTCGACTTCGTGGGAATGATTGAAGGGGAATATCTCTTCAAGCCCCACTTCACTACTAGCATCAATGCGATGTTAAAAAACTTGGGTTATTTACCGCGGGCTACTTCGAGGCCATATCTTCCGGCTGGGAAGGTTATCGAGGTCCTAAATGACGGAGGGTCTCGATTCGGCTTGGGGTACACTATGACCCCGGGAAATGTGGACCGGGCAAATGTAATCAAGTTTGTCACTCCAGTATTTGGGGCAATTCAAGTGGGCCTTTACCAACCCACTATCTCATATCCCGAGACCAAAATGGCTCGGGAATGCAATTTCATCCCTGATGACATATTTGCCCTTGTCCAGACGGAATCCAAGGAGGGCGCCGACAATTCCGAGCCCGTGCTGGGGCTCCTATTCGGAGAAGACAAGGCCATCCCTGCTCCTAAAGAAGATCTGGTCAACCTGATCCTCCGCAGTAACCGGTTTGACCCGACAAAGCTGATCTCTGAAGTTGGTGCAGACACCGGGAAAAGGGCCTGGAGGAAGACCATCAAGTGGACCGACAGCCAGGGTCGAGTCTACAAGCTGACCACCGGCGAAGGAGACATGCCGGATACCAAGTCCGAGTCTGTGTCAGAGTTGGAGTCAGAGTCCGAGTCTAGAGGGTCTGGTGCTAGAGTCCGGTCTGTAACTCCTATCCCTTTAGCCACTCTCACTGGAATCTCGGGGCATGTCCCGAGAGCACTCCCTATCCCGCCTGTGACCGACGATCAGATGGCCGCTCTCTTCGAGCTATTTTCCAAATTTACTATTAATAATAACAACGAAAACCGTTCCGCTTACGACTTGTCTTATTTCCAAAATTCTTTCAATTTCAAAAATTTTATATGCAATGACATTGAGAAACCCGACGAACAGGTACCTCTGCCTCCGCATCTGATCGAACAACTCGAACAAAGGGAATCCTGAGATCCGGTAATTGAATAAACCGAGTCCATCAATGTGGGAACCCCTTTAGAGCCCCAGATGCTTAAGTTGGGCCTATCCTTAGATCCCGAGGAGAGAAAACAATTCACATACCTCTTCCAAGAATTCAAGGATGTCTTCGCATGGTCCTACAAGGACATGCCGGGGATAGATAGGGAAATAGCGGAACACCGTATACCCATCAAAGATGGGTGTAAGACGGTAAAACAGAAGCTCCGAAGAATGAGACCCGAATGGTCTCTCAAAGTCAAATAAGAAGTAGACAAACAATTCAAAGCAGGCTTTATACAAGTGTCTGAATATCAAGACTGGGTTGCAAACATCGTGCCGGTACCTAAAAAGGATGGTAAGGTGCGCGTATGTGTGGACTTTCGGGACCTTAATAAGGCCAGCCCAAAAGATTATTTTCCGTTGCCACACATCGACATACTGGTGGATAACACGGCCGATCATGCCCTCTTATCATTTATGGACGGGTATGCCGGATACAATCAGATCAAGATGGCAGAAGAGGACATGAGTAAGACCACCTTCATTACACCTTGGGGTACTTACTGTTACATCGTTATGCCGTTCGGGCTCATCAACGCCGGGGCCACTTATCAACGAACCGCCACAACTTTATTACACGATATGATGCATAAAGAAGTGGAGGTTTACGTGGACGACATGATCGTCAAGTCCAAAGATCGAAGCGGGCACATCTCGGCCCTAAGGAAGTTCTTCACCCGACTGCGTAAGTACAATATGAGGCTAAACCCTCAAAAATGCAGTTTTGGGGTAACATCGGGCAAATTGCTGGGCCATATCGTTAGCCAACGCGGCATCGAGGTCGACCCAACCAAAATCAAGGCCATTACCGAGATGCAGCCACCCAAAACCGAAAAAGAAATAAGGGGATTTCTCGGGAAAGTCCAATACATCAGTCGATTCATTTCAAAGCTAACCATGGTATGCGATCCCATTTTCAAGAAACTAAAGATAGGAGAACGAGTACTATGGGACGATAAATGTCAAACGGCTTTCGATAAAATCAAGGAGATTCTGTCTGCTCTGCCGGTATTAATGCCACCTCAACCCGGTCTGCCTTTGTCGTTAAATCTAACAACGACCGAGACAGCCATGGGGGCTATGCTGGCCCAGACAGTCGATTTAGAAGAACGGGCTATTTACTACATTAGTAAGAAGTTCTTGGAATACGAGTGCAAGTATACAATGCTCGAAAAGACGTGCCTAGCTTTGGTTTGGGCCACAAAAAAGCTCCGACACTATATGCTTACCCACGAGGTACATGTCTTATCCAAAACGGATCCTATCAAGTACTTGTTCGAGAAGCCCATCCTTAACGGCCGGATGTCCAGATGGACTTTGATGCTAGTAGTGTTTGATCTCAAATTCGTACCTTTAAAAGCCATCAAAAGCCGGGTAGTAGCGAAATTCCTTGCCAATAGTCCGGTATCCGAAGGACACACCGATACTTGGGCCTTCCCAGATGAAGACATATTCCATACCGACACCGAGACATGCGATTTGTATTTTGATGGCGCGTCCAACTTCTGAGGATTTGGGGTCGGGATTCTGTTAATCTCACCACAAGGGGAGCACACACCGTTATCCATTAAACTGGACTTTGACGTGACTAACAATGCAGCTGAATATGAAGCATGCATTCAAGGGTTGCAAGCCGCCGCCGACTTAGGGGTAGCGAACCTCCGGGTCCACGGTGACTCATCGCTAGTCATCAATCAAGCGCTCCAAAAATGGAAAACTCGGAATGCCAATCTCGTGGCTTACCAAGCGCGAGCAAGGGTTCTCGAGAAACAATTCCAAAAGGTAGAATACATCTATCTACCTCGGGAGGAAAATCAATTTGCAGATGCACTTTCCAAATTAGCATCTCTGTTGAATATCCCGGAACACCTAACCAGCATGCCGATTTGCGTCGAAAGGCGGTCTGCGCCGGCATATATCCACGTCATCCAAGACATCGAAATAACCGATCCGGAACCTTGGTATCAGGCTATTCTAACCTATCTGACGACGGGAGAATATCCCCCGGGAACTGAAATCCGGGCCAAGAAAGCCCTGCGAAGGTTGGCCACCCAATTTGTTCGTACAGACGACAGACAGTTATACAAAAAGACGGCACAGGGGGCTCTCCTTTTATGTGTCGACAAGATGCAAGCCGAGAAGATCATGGTCGAGGTACACGATGGTGAAAATGGCCCGCATATGAACGCCCATATGCTAGCCCGGAAAATCATGAGGCTCGGATATTATTGGAACAACATGGAAACTGACTGCCAATCATATGTCAAACATTGCCATAACTGTCAGATTTTTGCCAATGTGCAGCATATGCCATCGTCCCAACTATACACCATGACATCACCATGGCTGTTTTCAACGTGGGGGTATTAACATAATTGGAAAGGTCCACCCTTCCAGGACGGGAGGCCACTGTTTCATTTTGGTAGCTATCGACTATTTCATCAAATGGGTCGAAGCCGAGTCATATCGGATATTGAACGACAAGCATGTTGCCAAATTTATCCAAAATAAGATTATATGGCGATACGGGATCCCGCACGAATTTATCAGTGATCACGGGAACCATTTTCAAGCTGAAACCGCTGCGTTGCTAGCAAAATATAAAATTCAGAGGCATACATCTTCACCTTACCGTCCCCAAACAAATGGAGCGGTAGAAGCGGCCAATAAAATAATTGTCAACATACTTAAAAAGATGGCTGAGAATTACCGGGATTGGCCCGATAAAGTACCTTTTGCCCTTTGGGGGTATCGGACGTCAATCCGCACCGCAACCGGAGAAACTCCATATTATTTGATATATGGAATGGAAGCGGTCCAGCCGGTCGAGCTAGAAGTACCATCCCTCAGGATTTTACTTGAAAGCCAAGTGCCAGAAGCAGATTGGGTCCAAGCCCGATATGATTCATTGGTTCTCCTAGACGAACGGCGGTCCCGGGCCCTCAACAACATTTAGATATACCAGAAGAGGATACAACGAGACTTCAGCAAAAGGGTTAGGCCCAGAAACATCAAGGAAGGGGATCTGGTTTTAAAATCGGACCGTGTATTATTACCAGTCGACCCAAGAGGAAAATTCAAACCCAATTGGGCTGGGCCGTATTTAGTAAAGAAGGTCCTATCAGGAGGAGCGGTGATGCTGACAGACTTGGACGAGAACGAATTCGTCAACCCAACAACTTGGACCAGTTGAAGCGCTACTACCCCTAAAACCTCATCTCAATGTCATTTGCAAAAAGTTTATAAAAATTCGCGTTTTTATAAATTTTCAAAAATTATAGGCAAGTCAATAACTTAGGATTATTTATCCTACCGTCGCACATGTTGAACTAATAGTATTGGTGTATTTCGAAAAATTGCAAAAAAATCTATGCTCGAACTACGTTTGGTTTGATTCCGCTAATTGTGGATACGTAGGCAACCCCTCAAAAGGGTACAACCACTGCAATAACGAAAAAACGGGAACGGTATTCACTAATATGTCTTTTATTAAAAACCCGATGAACTCGAAAATTTCAAAAATTACATCACAAAAAAAAAACGGTAAAAACAAAAAAAACACACACCACAAAAATAATAATAATACTTAAATAATAAAATTAAGGGGACTAATGTTCATGCATTTTGCGGGTCGCGCGGAGCTCGACGTCGCCGGGGCAGGGGCGAGCGTTCCCGAATCACGAGAGGAACCTCCTTAGCTCGAACTCGTTTCTTCGACAACGGGTCTTCTGCCATTGTCGCTGGTCCAAGTCGAGCCCGTACGTGCTCAGGTAGCCTGTCTCGCGGGCCAAGTCGGTCCTGCATTGCCAGTCTTGGGCCGAGTCTCCTTTCTAAGTCAGTCTGGGGGCCCACTTTCCCCCGCGCACCTCTAGCACTGGACCCTTCAGCTTGAGTCCTAGTTTTCCCTCTCTGACCTGACATAAGACGGACCAGAGTGGCCGGAGTATCGCCTTCATCAAAAAAGCCCCTATTATCTTTAACTTGCTCCCTCCGTAGCAGGTCGAAAGCTTCGTCAACCTTTAGAGCCGCTCGGGCTTTGGCATTATCTGCTTGGGTCCACCTCACGTAAGAATCTGAAACCCAGATTGAATGAAGAGATTTGGGGATGGGCCAAGTGTACCGGGTGTACCATCTTTGCATCCATGTATCGCACATCACACCAGTCGGTTGGGTAGATTCACTCACAACCGCTTCAACCTCCGGTATTCTTTGGGTCCAACCATACTGCCTTAGTATGCGATCGGGGTAAACATGGATCGTCTGCCTGAAAGACAAGATTACCTGATAGCGAGCTTTATCCCTCGGAGCCAAACCCGTCCAAACGTAAATGGGCCACCATGGCACTACCCACCGAATCAACGGATTGCTATGGAAAGATAACACCTCGTCCCAATACTTCTGAGTAATCTGGCGCGAAAAGTCAATAGACCGTCTCCTTGTCATCACCTGATTGGGACGGTATCTACTTGAGTCAAGAGGAGGATCTATGACTGATAGCCTCTCAAACAGCCAAATCTGAAAAAAGAAATAAAACATGAGTTCTCGAGACAAAATAGGCGTCCGCCTAAGGGCACTCGATCGAGTGCCTAGGGGTCACTCGATCGAGTGACACCTCTGAAATCGAAACAGGAGGTTTTTACGAGGGCGCTCGATCGAGTGCCCGCTGTAGCAGAAAAATCGCGGAAAAAAAATCAAAGAATCGAAAATCGAGAAATCGAAAAATCAAAAAATTCGAAGCGATATACCTGCAGCAAACGGGTACTCCCGGTCAGTCGAACTGATGAATCCCTCTTACGGTTTTCCAAACCCTGGATAATTTCGCCCGTAATCAGCCAAGCCGGGTTGTGCTCCGTCTCCATCAGATCAACCACGGTAAAAAGACGGACATCACCCATGCACGACAACAAATCCATGTGACCTTCAAAAGCATAAACATGAAGCATACAAAAGGAGAAAGCCCTACGGCTGTGAATCGGTCTGACCCGGACATCATGCGGGTTCATAAATTTCTCAGCCAGATCAATTAAAGAAATTGTATCGTCCTGCACGAGCTTCCGCTACAATATTGGGGCTCGTGTCTACCCAAAATGGCAGGAATAATAGGCAAGTTCATAAGGGCGGACCAACCCTTTATCGAGAAGAAAAGATTGGGTTTTGCCCGCGTACTTGTTGAAATCAAAGTGGGACAAAAACTTCCAGAGAATATCAGGTTCAAGGATGAAAATAGCCAAATTAAGGAAGTTCGAATTGAGTTCGAATGGAAACCTGTCCTATGTGAAAACTGCAAAGGTATGGGACATGAAGCAAAGCAATGCAGAAAAATAAAGAATCACCCTAAGAAACCCGCCCTCCAACAAAAAATCTGGATACCAGTGGGGAACAGAATTAACAGCAAAGGTACAAATGCGGCTAATACACGATCGTATGCAACTGTTGTCAACACACCTGATCCCCTCAATGTTGAACATCCAGTCCAACAAATGTCTATCCCACCAGAAATGCAAGTTAACCTCCTGACAGAAGGCGAGTGTATAGGAGGGACGGTTCCACCAGCCCAAACGCATAACACATGACGAGCTACAAAATAGCATTCTGGAATGTAAGAGCTATGAATAATATTAATAAACAAAAAGCAATAAGATACTTTCTTCATAATAATGACGTAAGTCTTTGTGGTCTCATGGAGACTAAAATAAAGAGTTCAAATAACACTAATGTTATGAATAATATGTGTGAGGGGTGGGCTGTTGCGACAAACTGCCACCAGCATAAAGGGGGAAGGGTGTGGGTTATGTGGAAGCCTGAACACTATGACGTTTGGATCCTGCAATCCCATGCTCAATTCATCCACACTAAAGTGGTGGATAGAGGAACTAAGTCTAGCTTTTACATCACATTCATATATGCTCATAATGAGGGGAAAGACAGAAAAGAACTGTGGGATCAGCTACGTAACCTAGCCAATCAAATTCAGAGTCCCTAGGCTTGGGTGGGGGATATGAACACTGTGAGTAAGCCCACCGAAAGACTTGGAGGAAATACGAAGGAGGAAGACATGGAAGATTTCCTGGATTGTATAGTTGACTGTGACATGAATGATATTGCCTCTACGGGGGCGTTTTTCACATGGAACAACAAAAGAGAGCCTCAGCATAGAATTTATAGCCGCATTGACAGGTTTATGACCAATCAGGAATGGTATGCTAAGTATCCAAATATGCAAGCTCACTTCTTCCCCGAGGGCTTGTTTGATCATAACCCTTGTGTGATTTCCAACAAGAATAGTGAGAACAGGAGAAAAACGAGCTTTAAATTCTTTGATATGTGGTCATGCCATAAGGATTTTATCCCCACAGTTATGGAAGCTTGGAAGGATAGTATAGATGGGACTCCCATGTTCAAACTTGTCAAAAGATTGAAAAAGCTCAAAATCGGGCTTAGGAAAAAAAACAAAAGCAATTTTTCTGACATAGAAATCCGAACCACACAAGCAACCAAGGACCTTGAACAAATCCAACTCCAAATTCAGGCTGATTACAACAATGGCGACGTTATAAGAAAAGAACGGGAGATAGCGGATAATCTGGAAGAGCTCTTGTCAGCCCATCACCTCTTCCTCAAACAAAAAGCCAAAGCGCAATGGATTCAGGAAGGGGACAAGAATACTGCATACTTTCATAAGGCAATCAAACAACGGATATCTCAAAACAGGGTTTTGCAGATCACCGATCGGCAAGGCTAGACACATAATAAGCCTGCTGATATTCAAGCTGCTTTCCTCACTTATTATGAGGAACTTCTGGGAAAGAGCGGTACAATTGAGAAAGTGCGGACTGATGTAATTCAGTATGGGCCCTGCTGTGAGACAGAACAATGCAACATTCTCAACAAAATTGTCACTGATAAAGAAATTCGGGACATTGTGTTCTCTATTCCGAATGACAAAGCCCCAGGACCTGACGGATATACGAGCGAATTTTTTAAATTGGCTTGGAATATTGTGGGAAATGATGTGTGTGCTGCAATGAGAGACTTCTTCAATAGCGGCTGTCTACTTCAGCAGGTGAATGCCACTAACATTACTCTCATACCTAAAATGGACCGTCCTGATACAGTGCAACAATTTAGGCCGATTGCATGCTGCAATACCATATATAAGGTTATCTCCAAACTCCTTTGTAATCGCCTTGCAGCTGTACTTCCGTCTCTGGTTTAGCAGAACCAAGGGGCATTTATTCAAGAAAGATCAATTCTCGAGAATATCCTCATTTGTCAGGACATTGTTCACCATTATAATAGGAAGTCAGCATCCCCGAGGTGCCTCCTGAAAATCAATCTTCAAAAAGCGTATGACTCGGTCGAGTGGGATTTCATCGATGATATGCTTTGACACTTGAGGTTTCCGGACAAATTCAGAAGACTTGTGATGACGTGCATCTCGACCCCTAGATATACTATAAATATAAATGGTGAAGGCTTTGGTTACTTCAAAGGGAGAAGAGGACTCCGTCAGGGCGATCCCATATCTCCTTTTATCTTTACCATTTGTATGAAATACTTAAGCAGACTAATTCTATATGCTACAGAAAAGTGGCCTTTCAAATATCACCCCAAGTGTAGTCAGCTGAAACTAACTCACCTCATATTCGCTGACGATCTCATGCTATTTTGGAAAGGGGAAGTTCAGTCCATAATTTTATTGGTTCGGACATTATCGTCTTTTTCTCACGCCTCTGGACTTACTATAAACTCTATGAAATCGGCTATATATTTCAATGGAGTTAAGGCTGAGTGTAGGAGAGATATCATTCAGGCTATTAGATTTGTGGAAGGGAATTACCGTTCACTTACCTTAGGGTCTCCATCAAAATGAGGAAACCCAACAAACAAGAATGTGCCTTTATTACTGAGAAAATGACCAAGAGAATCCGGAGTTTGGGGGCTCGGAAACTTTCGTATGCAGGTAGAATAACTCTTATAAATGCGGTTCTAAACACGTTATATACTTGTTGGGCATCGATTTTTATCATCCCCAAAGGAGTCATAAAAAGGATCGAAGCTATGTGTAGGAACTTTCTTTGGGATGGTCAGGAAAATTTCAGAAGAGTGCCCTTGGTCGCATGAGATAGAGTCACTAGACCCAAAGTTGAAGGGGGATTAGGAATCAAAAGAGCGAGCCTATGGAATGTGGCTGCTGTGGGGAAACTTGTTAACTGGATCTATGAACAGAAGGGATGCCTTTGGGTTAAATGGATCAACACTAACTACCTCAAAGGTGCGGACTGGAAGGACTATATTCCTCCGGCCGATGTCCCTTGGACGTGGAGGACTATATGGAAAACAAAAGAGAAGCTTAAGGATGGGTTTGAGAATAATGGTTGGGCTGCTACCTCACAAGCTTACTCCGTTGGAGTTGGATATCAATGGCTCAAAGGGACTAACCCCAAACCGGTATGAACTCAGGTCGTTTGGAATAATTGGACTGAACCGAAACATTCTATAGTTACCTGGCTACTGCTCAACGACGAGTTAAATCTTAGGAGCAAGCTTCACTCGAAGCTATGTGTAGGAACTTTCTTTGGGATGGTCAGGAAAATTTCAGAAGAGTGCCCTTGGTCGCATGAGATAGAGTCACTAGACCCAAAGTTGAAGGGGGATTAGGAATCAAAAGAGCGAGCCTATGGAATGTGGCTGCTGTGGGGAAACTTGTTAACTGGATCTATGAACAGAAGGGATGCCTTTGGGTTAAATGGATCAACACTAACTACCTCAAAGGTGCGGACTGGAAGGACTATATTCCTCCGGCCGATGTCCCTTGGACGTGGAGGACTATATGGAAAACAAAAGAGAAGCTTAAGGATGGGTTTGAGAATAATGGTTGGGCTGCTACCTCACAAGCTTACTCCGTTGGAGTTGGATATCAATGGCTCAAAGGGACTAACCCCAAACCGGTATGAACTCAGGTCGTTTGGAATAATTGGACTGAACCGAAACATTCTATAGTTACCTGGCTACTGCTCAACGACGAGTTAAATCTTAGGAGCAAGCTTCATAGGATTGGAATAAGCCCGGAGGATACCTGTTGTTTATGCGAGACTAAGACAGAAACAGCGGACCATCTCTTCCAATGCTGCACGTACAGCAGCCTGATACGGACTGGTATCGAAACCAGGCTTGACTGCAATATTATGAAAATCCAACATCTTAACTATTGCAGGCATAATACAGTGGAAGGAAAATTCGAGGCCATGATTACCAATGCATTCATTTATACGATATGGTTAGCCCGGAATACTACCAGACTGAATCAATCCATAAAGAAACCGGAGATTGCTGTCAAGTGCTTTATAGAGAATGTCAAAGCACAAATTAAGGGAATTCTGGACTTAGTGAAGAATCTTAATGAGGCAAATTATCTTAGGAATATGATTTAATTTTCCTTTGAGGTAGTCCTTTGCTATTGTTTAGTCCTGATTTATGATCCGTTTGGGTCGATACCCAACATCTTGATGTAAATTCTTCTTTGAATGATATATATAAATACTCACATTTACAAAAAAAAAAGAAAAGAAATTGTATCGTCTTCAGCCACTCGAGATACTTCATTATGGGAAAGTCCTAAAAATTCCCGCAGTTTCCTTCTGGTATCATGGACCAAGAACGGGACATCGGGACGAAGTATCGGGTTCCTCGGGTAAAGGACAGATTTTGCCTCGAGGAAAGGCAAAGACATGATAGGTGTCGTCCCAATAGGACAAATAAGCATCGAGAAAATAACGGTCAACCTGCATCTGACGGAACGTATACAGCTGAGTAATACACGTCTGGTTCAGAGCCACCCTATCCGTGTCCCTAAAACGTCGGGACCATTCTTGCAGCATCGCGGTCAATCGCTCGATTCCTATGACTAAAATTCTTGAAAGGAATAAAGAGTTTTCTTTTTGAGGAGAAGGGAATTGTGAGGAAGTTGTGAAGAAAAATTAAGACAAGAGAGGGCTATTTATAGCATCAAGCCCTACAACCCACTTTCCATATCTTCTCTAGTGGGCTTAAGCATACAGGCCTAGTCTCAGATTCAGCGACAATTAACACGGAAATTAGTCATCCCGAGCATTCCTAATTTTTATGGAGTCAAAAATTTTCAAAATTTCAAAATTCTCAAAAATCCAGAATTAAAAAAATACAATTTTTATTCCCCAGCGCGAGTCATGTTTTTTACCTACGTGTTGCACGCAAACTTTATGTAACTTATACAGGTACGACTCAAGGCTTCAAAAACAAGTCCGCATAACTCACGTATCTCCCCAGCGGAAAGCCCAAGGCGACATTTTTCATGGGATGGGTCCACATGTAGGCGCACCCGGGACTTATACGGCAAGTCCGATTCCCCACGGAGTTATCATCATCAGCTCAGGTATGATTTCTATCTCATGGCTGGCGAGCCTTTCACGCAAGTCCAATGGACTATAAACGACCCGATCGGAAGTCTACCAGGTCTTAATCCTCGATTGGCCTAGTAGCTACTCTGACTTTTGCATTGTCCAAGCCTCAGTCAGAGTGGGGGCTCTGTAGACACCCACATTCGGCTGCTAGGTGTCGATAGCAGTTTCCAAAAAACACCCGATGATGATCAGACGCAAACGTGTTTCTACGCGCTCGGATATGGGCTTGAAACCTTTAGTTGCTGGCTTAGGCTTTTTACGGAGTACAAATCTCACAAAATTGACCTCAAATTCAGGCCCAGTGGGTCGTTTCCAATCAAATAGGACTAATTTGGGTCAAAACCGACACCGGAAATAAAACCGACTTTTAGCGATTGGGTCAAACCCCGGTCAAAGCCATTTCCGAGACACAAAAACAATCATGCAAACATATAAAGTCCAACCCAAATACAAGACCTACAAAAATACCCAACTCAAGGTCCAAAACCCGGACCCCCGCACTCCAGCTTACCCACTCGATCGAGTGTCAGCCCACTCGATCGAGTGGGCCCTCAAACAGGCCCGTCTGCGGCAGCTTGGGCCACTTGACCGAGTCGGCAGGGTACTCGGTCGAGTAACCCTAGACGGGGGAGGTGAGCATTGCCTATATATACACCCCTTTGCATGCACAAGAAACAACTTTGTTTGAACGATATAATCCTACACTTCCAAAAAAACCCTACACATCCTTACAACCTTAAACCCTAGTATCTAGGAATCAAACCCTAAACCACCATAACTCCGTCTACATCTCGATACTCCCGTGCAAGCCACAATTAACGAGTCCCGTCCGAGAACAAGAAACATGTAGGTTGAGGGTGCACAATCCCGATTTCTCCTTTCTTCTCCTCTCTCCTCCTCGCGTCGTCTTTTTCGTCCGTCGTTGTCGCCGTCGTTTTTTTATTTATTTTATCTTATCGCATTGTCGCGTCTATAATATCGTTAATACTACTAGTATAAAACATTAAAATACTTGCTAATTCGTGTCGAATACGAGGGATGACGGAATAAGGAAATCCGAATACAAAGGTGTTTCACCTACGTGGCCGGTCGCTTATCCCGACACCCTGAATATTTGATTGTTGAAGCGAGTCAATTGCAACCAAATCGTCTTTTTTTATTTTTGTCGCGTCGTAATCATCTTTCATCGCATCTTCATCAATTTTAAAACTATTTTTAAATAAAACACTTTTTTTAGTTGAATCGAAACCCGTTGACGCGGATCTGACATCACACAATCCGCAAGGATTTATTACGATGTCGGGATGCCGAGGGAATTCAAGTTCTTTTAATTCAAGCAAATATAAAGTGTCAATCTATTAGATTCAATACCAACTCAATAGTTGGATGTCGTATTGATGCGCGCTGTCGTCGACAGGCATGCAAACAATATTTTTAACACCGACTAACTTAACTAATGTAGTAGTGGTAGGTCGGGATCGATCCATAGGGAGACGGTTAAGCGATATTGGTCAAGTCTAGAGTTTAGTCGCGTTTGGGATTGAGATGGGGGGTTTTGGGACGAGAGGAGTCGAACTAAAGCTAGCGAACTACACTACTAAGGCTAGGGACAATAATGGGAAAGGTGTTGGGGAGAGTCGGGATTCGGAAATGGGGTCTAAGAGTCTCGGGATCGTGTTTTAGTTACAACGTTAAAAAGGGAGAATGCCACCTTTCGGTTTCTTCACCCAACCCACCTATACCCGCTTTCGTGGCGAAAGGGTAATCTCAAATTAAGGTAATTTCTACCCCGAGTTTCCCCATATTGATAGAAACGAGTCAAGGTCAATCTAGCTACAGTCTAGGTCAACAAAGACACAAAAACCTTAAAATTGATAATCAACAAGTAAACAACCCACCAACATCCCTTGAATCAAATAATCCAAATCTTCACCCCTAAATTCCCCAACAAAGAAAATCTACTCAATAGTCATGATGAATAACAACAAAACACTAACTAAGGAGAAATTAACTAAAGCATGCATAACAACTATACTAGCAATTGACACTAAGGAGAGAAATTAACTAACACACAATCTAAAGAGAAACTAATCAAGAGAGAAAAATCATAAACTAATGGAGAAAAGGGAGGGAGAGAGAAACTACCAATTATGGAGAAGATTAAAGAGGAAGATGAAGATTAACATAAAAGATTGAATCTTGGGAGAAATAATGCAAGAATTTGTCACCATTCCATGCAAAATTCTTCAATCTTCAATAAAAGAAATATAAATCTTCAAAAAAACAATTATTTTACTTAGTAAAATAATTGTAATATGACTTCTTGAAGAAACCCTAATGAAGATTAGCGGCGTTTTGCGGCGATCAACCGGAGAAAGATTGTCACAGTAACAATGGCTCGCAATTCTGCAAGTAAAACAAAGAGCAAAGAGCGGAGATCATTGCAAAAGATGAAGGAGACATATAATAAAGATAGTTTGAAGATTAATCAAAAGGAACTTGGAAAAAAGGGACCTGGAGAAGAGGATATATTACGTACTAAACCTATGCATGAGATCATGGGGATACCAGGCTTGGATTTTGACGATGTCGAAATTATGGAGAACAACATTTGGATAACACAGCGAGGCAAGAAGAAATCTACATTCAAAATGAAGAGAATACGTCCCAAGGGAAGGAGGCTGAGAAAACTACTATACTGAATGAGGAGGATAATATGCTTCAATTCTCTGATGAGGATGTTGAAGAAGAGATTAGTTATTGGAAGACTGCGGTGTATTACTACGTGTTGGGAGCGAATCCTCCATGGGAGGTTATTCAAGGCTTTGTGAATCAAATATGTGGTAAATTTGGAGTTGACAAGGTTTCTTTTTTACCAAACGGAATATTTCTTGTTCGATTTAAGACCATGGAGTCGAGGGATAAGGTACTTCAGGATGAATATCCCATGTTTGACAACAAGCCACTTATTGTACATCCTTGGAATCAGGATACCAATCTTATGAAGGAGGATGTGCAGGTGGTGCCGACTTGGGTAAGAATACATGAACTTCATCTTAAATTTTGGGGGAAATGTTTGGCATCCATGGCAGGGTTGACTGGGAAGTACATAAGAGTTGATCAAGCAACAATGGAAAAAAAGCGACTTGGATTTGCTAGGGTGCTGGTTGAAATAAAGGTAGGGCAGCAGCTGCCTGAAAACGTCACTTTTAAAGATGAGCATGGAATAATACAGCAGGTTCGAGTTGAATATGAATGGAGACCGATCAAATGCAATCACTGTAAGGGATTGGGGCATGCTACTAATGATTGCAGCAGAAAGGAGAAAACAAAACAAGCCTTAGTACAGCCTGTACAGAGGAATGCTAAGACTGTACAGGTTTGGAGAAAATTACTAGTGATTCCGCCACAGAATTCTACAACTGTTAATGAAGACCAGTTCCCTTCATTGCCCAGGCGTCCAAGTGACGTAATGCAGAAAGAAGGGAAAGATGGCGATAAAGAAGATGCGACGGTGGAACCTAATGTGCAAATTGAGGCTACTTTAAGCACCCCCCTACACCTCCCAATATTATCCATGATTTATAAGATAGGGTTTTGGAATGTGAGGGGGATGAATGATGTAAATAAACAAAGAAGTATCTCCAATTTTGTTAGTAATAAATACATTAGCCTGTTTGGGATCTTGGAAACTAAAATAAAAGCTAATAATTTGCAAGGTGTCATTCATAATGTGTGGAGTGATTGATGTGTTGCTACTAACTGCCATCAACACCCAAGAGGGAGAATTTGGATTATTTGGAGACCAACACACTTTGATGTATGGATTACACAGACCTCGGCTCAGTGTATTCATGCATTGGTCTTGGACAAGGGTGACAACTCTAGGTTCGATATATCCATGATATATGCTTTCAATAAGGGAGAGGAGCGAAAGGTTTTGTGGGAACAGTTGGTCAACATTGCAGGGGGAGTACAGGGTCCTTGGATAATGGCCGGGGACTTCAACACGGTCACTTGTCATGAGGAAAGATTAGGCGGTATATGATTTGCTAGGGACTTGTCATGAGGAAAGATTAAGCAGGAGGACATTGACGATTTCAATCAATGTCTCCTTTCCTGTGATATGATGGATTTAGGGGGGTCAGGTGCCTACTATAACTGGAATAATAAGCAGGTCCCCTCTCAGCAAATCTACAGTCGATTGGACAGAGCATTAGTCAATCCCAAATGGATACAAGATTTCCCCAATATTCAGTCCCAATATCTACCCTGAGGGTCTTTTCGATCACTGTCCATGTGTGATTTCGTCAACTGAAGTCAGAATGAGAAAGGCGGGATTCAAATTCTATGACATGTGGACTGCGCATGATGATTTCCTTCCCATAGTTGAAGACAATTGGAAGAAGCAAATAACAGGAACGAAGATGTTTAGATTGGTTAAGAATCTGAAGGCGTTAAAACTAGAACTGAAGAGATTGAATAAGCGGGCTTTTTCTGAAATTGAATGTCGTTCTTTGAAGGCCAGAAAAGAGCTGGACGAGGTTCAATTACAAATACAGCAGGACTATATGAATGCTGAGTTAATCGAGAAAGAGAGAGTGTTGGTAAAGAGATACAAAGAGTTATCTGATGCGCAACAATCCTTCTTAAAACAAAAGGCGAAGGCTGATTGGATTAAGGACGGAGATGATAACACAGCTCATTTTCATAGTCCTTCAACTGCGGACGAAGAAGAATAATGTCTTCCAAATTAAGAGCATAAATGGACAACAATGTAATACGCAAGAGGACATTGAAGAAGCTTTTCTTGAGTATTACAAATCCCTGCTGGGCAGCAGCAATGTGACTGAGCAGACCAGGGAGGAGGTCATTAGCAGGGGCCCGATTTGTACAAAACATCACTGGAATATTTTACAGGCTACTGTTACGGACAAGGAGATTAGAGACATTGTATTTGCTATTCCTAATGAGAAGGCTCCCGGACCTGATGGGTATACAAGTGGCTTCTACAAGAAATCGTGGAACATTATAGGGGGAGATGTGTGTGAAGCGGTTAAAGACGCGATTAGGACTGGCAGAATCCTGAAGCAAATTAATGCTACTACGCTTTCGCTCATTCCCAAATGTGACAGGCCAATGGATGTGAAGCAATTCCGCCCTATTGCATGTTGCAATCTGATTTATAAAGTGATTTCTAAGGTTATTTGTAACAGAATATCTCAAATTCTTCCTGAAATTGTGAACGAGTGCCAAGGTGCCTTCATAAAAGATCGATCAATTATCTATAACATCCTCATATGTCAAGATATTGCTCATCAATACTCGAGGAAAAATGCATCCCCTAGATGTTTGATTAAGATTGACTTGTAGAAGGCCTACGATTCTATCGAATGGACATTTCTGGAGGAGTTACTAGTGCAGCTAAACTTCCCTGCTCATTTTCGGCAACTTATTATGGAATGCATTACTACTCCTATGTTCTCACTGAGTCTAAATGGGAATATGTTTGGATATTTTAAGGCGAAGAGGGGATTGCGACAAGGGGATCCAATGTCGCCTTTTGTTGTTCACGATGTGTATGGATTATTTAAGTAGACTATTATCCTTTGCGACGGAAAAATGGCCGTTCCAGTACCACCCGAAGTGCAAGCAACTGAAATTGACACACTTGGTCTTTGCAGACGATCTCATGCTGTTCTGTAAAGGGGATTCTCAATCCGTTATGTTGATGATGAGGATTCTATCCTCATTCAACAGAGTGTCCGACCTCAAACTCAATGCGACTAAATCTGCCATCTATTTTCGTGGAATGAAGAGAGACCTACGAGATGATATCCTCAGTGCTACTGGGTTCATAGAAGGGGAATTACCATTCACTTACTTGGGAGTTCCTATAAAATCAAGGAAGCTGACGAACAAAGAATGTTATGTTGTAGCAGAAAAAATGGTCAAGAAAATCAGAAGCTTCGGAGCTAGAAAGCTTTCTTATGCAGGGAGAATTGTCCTGTTTAATTCGGTATTGAACACTCTCCACAATTATTGGTCTACTATCTTTATTCTGCCGAAAGGGATTGTGAAGAGGGTGGAAGCTATATGTAGGAATTATCTATGGGAAGGACAATCTGACTACAGCCGGGTTCCTTTGGTTTCTTGGGAGAAGGTAACAAGGAATAAGGTAGAAGGTGGCCTCAGGATAAAAAAAGCAAATTTGTGGAATATAGCAGCTATTGGAAAACTCGTTAACTGGATATACGAGAAAAGCGATAAACTGTGGATCAAGTGGGTTAATACTAACTTTCTGAAAGGAAAAGACTGGAATGACTATATTCCCCCTACTGATACGCCTTGGACGTGGAGAATGATTTGTAAGACAAAAGAAAGAATGAAGGACGCATATACTGCTAATAAATGGAATCATATGCAGTCGTGCTACTCGATAGCTGAAGGTTACAATTGGCTGCGTGGAACCAGTCCCCGTGTTACTTGGTCTCAGCTTGTTTGGGATGATTGGAGTATTCCTAAGCATGCGATGTTATCGTGGATTTGGCTTAACAACGGCCTGAACACAATATCCAAACTAGGAAAGTTCGGTTACTGCAGTGATACTAATTGCTGCCTGTGCGAAGCAGCAGAGGAGACTAGCATACATTTGGCGCAGGACTGTAGCAGACTGATTCGGAACGAATTGGAAAAATGGATCAGAAACAATCTACCTGATCACCCGGAGATGAACCTTAAACCGGGCACCAAAGGAAGAATCCAAGCGATAGTAATGAATGCATATCACCACACGATTTGGATGAAGAGGAATGTTGCTCGGTTGGAGGGGCATATGCAAAATCCAACCCGAGTGGCAAAAAGTATTTAGGAAGAAATCAGAAATAGAATCAAAGGCATAATGCAAAGGTCACACATCAAATTGGAGGAAAGCCGTGAGCTGCAACATTTGTTGGATAACTAGCTGTTTGTTTTTTGGTCTTAGTTGTCATATATTGTTTTTGTCCATTTTATCATGGTCCTGATGTAAATTCGGCTTTTGCCTACTATTAATATAACACTCACATTCTCATCAAAAAAAAATATAAATCTTCAAGAGATAATACAAGAATCTTGTCACATAAACTCTTGCAAAACCCTTAAATCTTCAACATAAAAACACAATCTTCAACAAAGATGGATGCTGGATTACTAATTATAGAGTAGAATTAATCTAATACTAAGTAGATCTACTAAGTGTTTGTAGAGATTTTTACTAGAGAGCTTTCTACTATCTACTACTAATACTAGAAATCCTCTAAAACTACTCCTACTCCTAAAGGCTCACTCAAGGCACAAAAGTGACACAAAACCCTAGGTTAAGTATTTATATTAATCTTAATGGGTCACACAAACTTCAAGGCCCAATTCAATTCCTCTTCATTTTAGCTAGACCATCACCCTTTGCATCTTCATGGGGTGAAACTTTGCCCTGCGGCTTGACGAACTAATCCCACCGGGTGAAATTTCGTCCGGTGAGATTTTCTTCATTTTTTGCGTTTTCGGCTCGGTTTCTCTATCGGGCGAAATTTCGCCCGGTCGTTTCGCCCGGTGGTGAGTCCCGTGAAAATCTTCGGGGGTGGAAAAATTTCGTCGGGCGAAACTTCGCCCAGTGGTGACTCACTGGGCGAAACTTCACCCGGTGGCCTTCTGCCCCTTTTCCAGTCTATTGCTCAAAATTGAAGTTGCGACTAACACACACACAAACACAAAACAAAGAAGTCACACATAAAAAGATAGTCGAAACCAAAGAGAAGATAAATCACCGACCCTCATCGAAACGGCGGAGAAAGCACCGATTAGAGCTTAAGACAAGCGAGAGCACTACCGAGCTAGTAACACAAATTGACATGGACAAAATCCTAATAGGATGACAATCAAACAATAAAAACATTGAAAATTTACCGAGGTCCTTCTAATTCCACTAAAGACGCCTACAACGAGACGATAATTGGAGTGGATAGTGAGAACCATGGAGTTAGTAAGCACTGTAGGTAAGTGTTATGCCGTCTCCTATGCTAAGCCTAGAGGGTCGTTCCAAACTCGAGAAAGCCAATTAGACCAAAAAGATGGATAATTGTTTGCAAAATGGTAAGGATTGCCAAATTACCACTATTTTCCTTCCTCGGGACTCGTTCCTCTAGTAGGCATTTCACGGCAATAAGTCAACCAAGGGATTATTTGGGTTTGGGAACGATTTTTGAGATTTTGATTTTCTTTTCGGTTTTTCTTTCCCCATTATTTCGATTGAGGGCTTTTTTTTTGATATATTGATTTGCTCTTCTTCTTCATTTTCCCCTTTTTCTTTCGGATAGCCCATTTTTGGCTGGATGATTCATTTGAGGAACAAGGTAAAACACATTCTTGCAAACTTATTTTTGGAAATGGATGAATGGTAGAGAAATAGGCTAGTTGGGTGTGCACCCCTTCCGAACCCATAAAAGGATGAAAATTTTGGACTAAAAGTGGCTTCTCAAGTAAGGTCACCTAAGAGAAAGGGGAACGGTAACCAAGGCCTTATCACTCCATGGGTGGTCAAATGCAAATCCCGATGTAGACTCCTAGTAGAAAAGATGGACTCATGGTAAAAATCCAATGCAAAAATTGGTTCAAGGTCATTCTACTAGAAGTATGTCCAAATATCAAAAAGGGTCACTAACAAGGGAGTAATAAACACTCGGCCTACACTCAAAATTGGGTTTTCGAAAACTTTACCTAGACAAACTATACACAAAATAAAAAGAACACAAAAACGACAAAAACACAAGGAAACAAAAGCGAAAACAAAACGAAATCACAAGTATAGCCAAACACTCCAAACTTCCTCAAGTCAACACAATCCCACCAATTCCAAAATGTTCACCAAGTGAACCTCCAAAAAGCATATATGCCCAAACTCCATGCATAAGAGAAAAGGATAAAACGAAGGTAGAAAGTATTACCGCGCGGTCTTCATTTCATTTCCGCTACCTTACGTATCCATGCTAAATGGTTGGCGGTGTACCTACAAGAATGAGAATGCAAGACAATACAAGTGACACAAAAATGAAAATAAAGGAAAGAAAACGAAAAAGAGAAAAAAAATGATTTTTTTTGGATTTTTGGTTTTTAAGGAAAAAAAAAGAAAATGAAGAAAAGGATAGTATTAGATCCCTCCCCCACACTAAAACTGTGCATTGTCCTCAATGCACGAATAGGAGAAGAATCGAAAAAGAAAAAGAGAAAAGAATGGAAAATATTTTTGGATTTTTGATGATTTTTCAAATGTTTTTGGATTTTTGATGATTTTTCAAATGTTTTTGGATTTTTCATGATTTAAGGGAATAAAAAGAAAAGAAATGAAAACGGAGAAAAAGAAAATATAAAAGTATGGACATGACATAGGTCCACCCCGAAGCGGCCACGCGCGGGTTTGGGGAGGCGAATGAATCTCCATATGAGAATGGATCGAATTGAAATTTAAATCGAAGTGGAGTCGCCACCGAACTTTGTGGGAGTTCGAGCCCATTCGAACCCACTCTATGTCGTAGTGGGCCGTGTACAAAATACGGCCCATTTCCGATGTCAGAGTTTATTGGGTTCGTCCCTTTGCATTACGATACCGATACCGTCACTACCGGTTATCGTGTATAGAATGACTCTCGTGCGCCAACGGTTTCGGGCATCCGGAAACCGAGGTTCTGAGTAAGGGGTGAGGGTACGTATTGGGAAGCCCACAACGGACACCCAACCCCGCCCGCACATTAGCGGCCTCTACTAAGATATCGAATGATTTTCTAATACACACGTTAGTAGTTCGGTTAAATGATATGCAAACATCGTTTTCCGTAAGCATGTGAGAAATTGAACGGGTTTCTAGGTCGATTAAATGCAACTAATTCTAATGTCAAAGTTAAATTTAGCATGCGAGTTCATTTTAATACAATAAAATAAACACAATAAATTGACAAGAAAAATAACAAACTTGTTAGTAACGGTATAACGATAATAACGGTTTGCGAATTATAGAATAATGTAGAATGATATCGAATAATGTAAACATGATGCATGGTTTTGAAAAGTAGTATGACACGTGATTGATTAGACACGTGTTGACCTAAATCATAAGAAATTATTATCGAGACTAGAAAAGCGATGTGGGACTCACGGTATTTGCCGTGATAAGGCCACTCGATCGAGTCATATGAGGACTCGACCGAGTGGTCCTCGAAAAAAGCTTCTGTCCCATATCTTTGGACCCTACTCAATCGAGTTATTGACGAACTCGACCGAGTACGTTGCCACTCGACCGAGTCATTGCGAGACTCGACCGAGTGGAGGTCAAAAAAACCATTCTGCCTCGTTCTTTGGGGTGCTACTCGACCGAGTGTGCTAGGCACTTGATCGAGTGCCCCCTGTACGAACTAGGGTTCGTTTGCGATTTATTATTGATTGCGAAATTGCTTTTTGATTTTGGTAAATCGTTGATTCTGCCGAATCAGGCATGAATATTATATGATGTATGCTCGATTCGTATCTATAATACCCATTGTATCCAACATTCGATTATTGAACCGATGTCGAATATTAGAGCGAAACTAAAAAAAAAAAATATATGTCGTTTAAATTAACTAAAACGATATTGATTTTCTCCGCGTTTATAGTGTCGTAATTAATTCTTATCGAGTTATATGACATCAATTGTAGCATCAACGAAAGCCGTGTTAGTTTAATTTAATGACTAAATTGTTTAGATTCAACATCCAGCTATTGAATTGGTATCGAATCTAGTAGATTGACACTTCTTAATTACGACGGGCTCGACTTGATTCCCTCGGCTTCCCGACATCGTAATAAATCCCTAGGGATTATGTGATGTCGGATCCGCATCAACGGGTTTCGACCCTTAATTAAAAAAATAATTGTTTCGAAAAAAGTTTTAGAATTGACGAAATATGCGATTAATGATGATGCGAAAAATAGGAAAATTATGGTTGATATTAAGCATTGATGATGTCGAACCCGAATTAATGATTAATGATGATGATGCGATTAACGATGATGCGATGATTAGGCGACCTACAAGGAAAAGGGAGGCAAACACACACGGTTATAAGGTGATGATGATGCGAAAAAACACACACGACCTGCTCCTCGGACCTAGAGGATGACGTCGAACCCGAATTGCAATTAAGCATTGATGATATCCTTCTCCTTGCCATTTGCTTTACCCTCCTCATCCTTGATGCTTGAATTTGACGATTATGTGATGACGGTCTCAGTTTGGGGTTTGTCGGAATCGGAACAATTTTTCGTAACAAACTCCAAGAAGGTGATAGGAATGTGATAAGGATGAGAAATATATAATTTAATTGAATTTTAGTGAAGGAATGGAGGGATTAGGGGTGATTTAAGGTGGAGGATTTGGGGTTTGTTTGGGGTTTTTGGGGTTTGATTTAGGAGAGAGAGAGAGGAAAGGTGAATTACGAAGATGGGTAGGGGGGGGGGGGTTGGCTGATATGGTGTCGCGGGGTATTATTTCGCCCGGTGGTCACCATCGGGAGAAATTTCACCCGACGGTCTTCGGACCATTTTTTTACCTTTCCGCGCTATTTCACCACCGGGCGAAATTTTGCCCGGTCGGATTTCCGTCAATTTCCAAGTCGCAAAATAATTTTACTGCAGGGCGAAATTTCGCCCGGTGACACCGGGTGGAATTTTGCTGATGGTAGGGTTTGCCGCGTCCCCCACCGTCAAGTAAAGTCCAACTAATCGTAACGGTAGCTTAATGAAACAACTAAAGATTAACTAAGAAAACGAACTAGAGAAATGATGACTAACTAGAAGGATGAATCAAATATTGAAGGGAGTAGGGTTAGGTCGGGTTCATAAGTGTAGTACGATAATTGGGAGGTCAAGGGTATGGGTGTCACTTAATTACTAAGGTCGGTTTTCGCTCTCGCGCCAAAGCCAAAGTCCGCACTCTTGTGCCAAAGACTAGACCCGAATACTCATGCTAGATTCTACGCAAAACACAAGGACTCAATCATAAATTAGTCACACAATGAGAGGAGGAAGACAAGTATGAGAAGCATTGGCCACTACTACCCACACAAGCAATTCAACAAACACATAGAGTGCCCAACAAGTGACTAGCAACAAAGAATTCACCTTTACCCACAATCAAAAACACTAATCACCCATAATCCACACTTAATCCCCCTACTAACCCCACAAAGAATCTACTCACTCATTATCCAACTAATACTAACATGAACAAGAGAATTCAACATAAATAACAAAACATCCATTATGAACCAACAAGAACAATAAGCAATATGTAAAGATTAAAACTTGAAAGATTAAACAAAGATTAAGAGAAAAGAGATTATACCAACTAATAAGAGGATAAAAAGATGAGATCTTGCATTAATAAGAAACCCAAATAAACTTCAAGGTTGTCAATCTTGGATGAGTCTTCAAGAATCTTCTTAATACAAGACTAATTAACTAGATTAATCAAAAGTTAACAAGAGTTTAAAGAGAGATTAAGCTAATGAAAGGAGGAACTAAATCTAGGTTTTGAATGTAGAGATGTCTAAGATAGTCTAATGTAATCTATCATAATGTAAGGTGCTTAAACAATACAAGGGAGAAGTATTTATCAGGTTACAAAAGTGGAGGAGAAAAGAAGGTCACGCGGCTACAGCAGGCCCGTTCCGATCGAGACGGTTCATGGTCTCGGCCGGGAAGGCGATCCCGACCGAGACGGTTCATGGTCTCGGCCGGGAAGGCTGAAACAGCAGCCCTCTCAAACGTGCACTCTTTCCCGACCGAGAGGGCAGTTGGTCTCGGTCGGGAAGGCTCTGTAGGCCTCCAATAAGAGCTCTAAGGTCCCTCCTTGCTTCACATGGGCTTCTCCTCGATTCTCGGAGCTCGGAATCGAGTCTAAGGGGCTCGGGAATGGGTCCCAAGGTCTCGGGATCGAATCCAAGGCACCGAGTGATCGTTCCTTCTTCTCGTTGGCTCCAAAAGCGTAGGAAACGAGTCGGAATCGTTCCAATTCTCCATGAATGATCTTGGGAAACTAAAACGAGCTAGAAGAAGTATAAGTAGCCCAGAAATCGCTCCAAAGAGCGATTTCACAAGGGAAAACGGGACCAAACACAACAAATTAGGCACTACAAACTACACTTATCAACTCCCCCACACTTAACCCTTACTCGCCCTCGAGCAAGCACCGACTAACTAAAACCTAAAAGAAACTAGACTACTAACCGAGTGGGTATTAGCGCACCCTACGCCCTTTCAACTCACGCGAGTACACTTAGAGGAAGAGTGCACTCCGCAAGGCAAGTAAGGTCTTGCGACAAAACTGTGGGTGCAACCGGACACAAAAACACATAAACAAACAAACATACAAACAAACAAGTAATTGGTTGCACCCAAAATAAAACAAATACCTCTTCCCTCAAACAAGCGGTGAAAGAAGTACCGGTTTAGGCTCAAGGCAAGTGACAACGTTCCCAAGCTAATCATACAAATCGAAATGAACTAAACCCTAATAGTATGACAACAAAGCAATAAAAACGTTGATAACTTACCTAGGTCCTCCTAACCTTCTAAGAACGTACTACGGGACGATCGGCGGGATGGAAAAAGGATGAACCACGGTGTTAGTCGACACTGTAGGTAAGTGAGACCTCGCCCCCTTTAGCGATGAGCCAAGAGGGTCGTCCCATGCCCAAAACCGCTCAACTAGTCCAAGTAAAAAGGTGGATAAGTTTGAAAAATGAGGGAAGACCGATCATTACCGCTATCATCCTTCCTAGGGACTCGGTCCTTTGGTAGGCTCTTCACGGTAACGATCGGAAAAAGGCTTATTTTTTTTTGAGAGGTGGGGATTATTTTTGTGAGGTGATTTTCTTTGGCATTTTCTTTCTTTTGCATTTTTGCTTCTTGTGTTGCTATGCCATTTCTTTTTCATCTTTTGTGTTTTCTTTTTCTTGGCTTATTTGTGCCTTTTCTTTCTTTCATTCATTTTCTTTCTTTTTCTTTGTTTGCCCTTTTGGCTAGATTTGAGTTGTAGGCATTTCTTTGCAACTAAGAAAGATGATTTCAACAATTTGCAACTTTATTTTATGGATATGTGTAGGAGGTAGGGGAATGGGTAAGTCGGGAGTCGCGATCCCCCTTCAAACCCACAAAAAGGTGGAGAACTTGGACTAATCAAACAATCCCGAACACGGTCACCTAAGGGACGGGACTCGGCAACCAAGGCCTTTTCACACCATGGGTGGTCATAATGGTCAAAATGCAAATCCCGTAGTAAATCCCTAGTAGACTAGATGGACTCAAGGTAAAGGACCAACGAAACTATTGATTTAGGGTCATTCTATTAGACCAAAGTCCAAGACTCGATTCATACTACTAGAAAGGGAAAGTAAACACTTGCACACTAGCCTCAAAACCGGGTTTTCGAAAACCTTTTTACACACTAGACACAACTATACAAGACTCAACAAGGACGAAAGAAAATGAGACAAACAAAACAAAACAAAACAAAACAAACATACAAAGATAACAAACACCACCCCGAATTTCCAAATAAGCAACCAATCAACCACAAATCTTCACAAAGCTCCACCCGAGCACACATCATCACAATTCTCCTCCAAACTTCACAAGAGATAAAGAGGAAAAAGAGATAAAAAGGCGTTACCGGATGTCTTGAAAGCCTTCCAAAGTTAACGATGATTAGGCGACCTACAAGGAAAAGGGAGGCAAACACACACAACACAACGAAAGTACGACACAACGACGCAAAAAGACAAAGACACAAAAGAAAATCTTCTTGATTTTTGTGAAAAATTTTCAAATTTTTATGGTTTTTTAAGATTTTTCGAAAAACAACGAAAATAAAATTAAACTATACTAGAATATCGCTCCCCCACACTTAAACCGAGCAATTTCCTCATGCTCGATCGTAGTGTATGGAGACACTAAAGAAAAGAAAAGAAACTACGAAAATAAAGTTAAAAATCAAAAATAAAGCGGAGAAAAGGGTAGAATGTGTCCGGACGGGGTGTAATCAAGTCACCATGGGCCGAGACGAGAAAAGATATGGATGGGGGAAGAAATAAAAAGAAGGAAATAAAAGGAAATGGGAGGGAGGACTAGGTGTAATCAAGTCACCTAGCCCGGATTCCGCCCGAATCCGACTAAATCCTAAAAAGAAAAAGTGAAAATACTTGCAAAATTGGATTTTGAAATGACTCTCGATGTAGTCACGTCATCGAGAGTCGGGAGCAACGACTACCAAGGCCCTGAGGGCCACCATGACACAAAAGTGTATAAGGGGAAGGGAACAAACAAAGGAAGACAAGCAATAAAAGACGGAAAAGAAAGGATAGTTGCCATACCAATCGGTTAGCAACTCACTCGCTCCATCGTCTCATAGTTCGATATTGGCACATAGCTAGTCTTTGTCGTTGCTATTCCTCTTCAATCTTGATAAGCCCTCATGGTTGAAGTATTAGGCTTGCATAGGTAAAGGGAGGTGGGATTTGATGTGAAACTCGGTGTAAAGCGAAGAGAAAATGAGGTGAGGGTATGCAAATGAAGTGTAGGGTTTATATGATATGTGCAAGGATAGGTAGGGAGGTTGGGCGGGGGTCTAAAGTGGTAGGGTGGGCTCATATGACAAAGAAGAGGCCAAAAGAGGAGCAGGGCTCGTCCCGGTCAGGATGGATGGTCCCGGTCGGGATGACACACCCTTCCCGGTCGGGAAGCTCCCGTCCCGGTCGGGATGGCTCAACAGAAAGCTCGATTTTTGGTACCCTCATCCCGATCGGGATGGCTCAACCTTCCCGGTCAGGATGCTCTCTTCTCGGCCGGGAGGGTTCTTCTAGCCCTTCATATCCCCAAAAGCTTGTCCAAAGCTTCAAAAATCGACTCCCTTGCTCAAATCCAAGCTTCTATCATCATCTACTCTCCTCGAAACTTCATCTTCACTAAGACCTATCAAATAAACTCAAACAACATTCATCAAAATCCCTCCCTCACATCACTCATCAAAATACCAAATCACAAGAATTTCACAAAACCTAAAAGAATTACAAGAAAGAAGTATATACAATAAGACGGTTCTTGTGGAACTCCGTCAAACCAAGGATGGTGCATTCTTCAATCATTTTTCAACAACACTATAGCCAATTCCATCGCCATCAAGGGCACGAAGAAACAAATCGAAGGCTCTCGCGAAGTCTTCAATCAAGCTTGTGGAATACCAATCCACACTCCAAGGTTCTTCACAACCTTGTCTCGACGTTCCCGGGGCATCCCGATCTACTAAGTTCAATGGCTTGAACTTGTACTTTCGATCCTTCGGTGTATACACAAACGTCCATCTATCCTCATGTGGCCCCAAGGGAGGCTCATCTTTCTTCTTGCCTTGCAACTTGTCCTCAACATCATGATATGGGCATTCATCCGCCCCAAGCTCGGAATCATCGTCCTCAATTCCATAGAAGTTGTTCTTCAAGCTTTTACCCGACTCATCCCCTGGATCGATGTCTTTCGTGGCGGTGATCATTTTACAAGACTCATCATTAGTAGGCGAGGTGTTGCCTTGGAGGTCAAACACGAGCTTCTCGTCCCCTAGCTCAAATGTGAGCCTACCATTCTTCACATCGATCATAGCACTGGCGGTATGTAGAAATGGGCGCCCTAGGATAATGGGAGTTATAGCATCTTCCAGCATATCAAGCACGAGGAAGTCGACCGGAATGAAGAACTTCCCAATTCTTATTGGCACATCCTCTAACATCCCTAATGGTCGATTAAGTGAACTATCGGCCATTCGGAGTGTAATGGAAGTACACTTGAGCTCCTTCATCCCAAGTCGCTCACAAAAGGAATAGGGAATGATGCTTACACCCGCACCCAAATCACATAGTGCTCTCTCAATGTTGAAGTTGCCTATGGTGCACGGGATCGAGAAACTACCCGGATCCTTCAACTTGGGAAGCGTAGAACCTTGAATAAGCTCGCTCACTACTCTTGTGAACGCTATGGTCTCTTCCTTGTCGATGGACCTCTTCCTAGCCAAGATTTCTTTCATGAATCTTCCATATGCCGGGACTTGGGTAAGTAGCTCGGTAAAAGGGACACTCACATCCAATTTCTTCACAATATCTAGGAACTTGTCATATTGAACATCCACCTTGGTCTTCATTTGCCTTGTTGGGAAAGGCAACTTGATATGTACCTTGTCTTGCTCAATAGGGTTGGACTTTTCAAATGACATTTTCCCTTTTCCTTTGTCTTTTCCTTGAAGTGGGGGAAGCTTGTCTTCATGGGGTTTCTCAATCTCCCACCAAACTTGCTCCTCTATTGGATTTCTCAAGCTTGAGTTTTCTTGAGTTGGAGATACAACTTCTTTCATTGCTTGTTGCTCACTAGGAAACACGGGGGAGTCATAGGATGAACCACTCCTCAAGGTAATAGCATTCACATGTTCAAATTTCGCCGGTTCACCTTGAGGAGGTAGTTGTCCCCTTTGTCTTGAAGAACTACCCGAAGCAACTTGAGCTAGTTGGGTTTCGAGCATCTTGAGATGAGTTCTTGTTTCCTTGTTTTCCATTTGAAGTTGGGCAATAAGTTCTTGTTGGGATCTTTGTATCTCCATTTGGCTTCTTTGCAACTCCATCATTTGCTTTTGTGTATCAAAATCTCGAGGTGGAGATTGTTGATTGTGTGGAGTATTGGTGATGGCTAGAGGAATGCCATAATCATGAGTAGGAGACCGGCTCCTTTGCTTGCTTTGTTGTTGGGTACCTTGAGACCCTTGTTGTTGTTGGAAGTTCCCTTGGAACCCTTGAGAGTTGCCTTGATTAAGGCCTGGAGAGTTTTGGTTGTAGTTTTGATGTCATTGTGTTGGTTTCCTTGGAAATCACTTTGATGATTGAAGTTCCCTTGTTGGAACCCTTGATTGTTGTTGTAGGTACCTTGGTTATGTTGCTTGAAGTTGTTGAATGGCCTTGGGTTGCCTACATAACCTTGGTAACCTTGGTTGTTGTCCCTTAAGGGAGGTGGCACATATGGACGGTGTTGTAGAGATTGTTGTTGAAAAGCTTGATGGGAAGCTTGGAACATATGAGGATAGGGGGCACCTTGCTTGAACGCTTGAAAGGCGTTCACTTGCTCAATACTACCTCGACAATGTAGAGGCTCATGTCCAACTATCCTGCAAATATCACATATCCCATAGTAAGATGTAGGAGATACAACTCCCAAAGCATTGACTTGTTGAGTTGAATATTGGTGGGAGGCACTTGCACTTTGACCTTGATCAAAATGGCTTTGAAGCTTCTTGTCAATAGATTCCATGTGGGTTTTTAATTGAGCTCCAAGATCAATGCTTAATTGTGTAATGGCATCTATCTCGTGCCTTCCTCCTCGATTCGCCTTTCTAGACCTTGAGTATTGGGAGTTGTGTACCGCCATCTCCTCGATTCTCGACCATGTTTGGTCGTCCTCCACCTCGGTAAACCTTCCATTCGATCCCATGTTGAGAATGGCCCTTGAGTCTTCATATAACCCGTTCCAAAACTGTTGAACTAGGAACCATTGTGATAGACCATGGTGAGGACAAGATCGGATCAAGGCTTTGAATCTTTCCCACGATTCATAGACGCTTTCTTCATCACGTTGTTGGAATCCCGTGATAGAGGCTCTCAATAGATTTGTCTTCTCCGGGGGATAAAATTGTTGGTAGAAAGCTAAGGCTAGCTTCTTCCAAGTATCAATACCAAGAGTCGCCTTGTCTAACCCTTTGAACCATTGCTTAGCTTTACCGATCAAGGAGAAAGGAAGTAATACCCACCGGATTTGGTCTTGGGTTATTCCCGTTTGTGAGATAGCATCGCAATAATCTGAAAAGGTTTCCATGTGTTGATGAGGATCTTCGGTTGGTAACCCACTAAATTGACTTCTTTCAACAAATTGGATGAATTGCGTTTTTGCCACAAAGTTGCCGGTATACGCCTCCGGTAAAGTGGTTGGACCGGGCAAAACGTCTTCCGTAAAGGTTGAGTGAGAAGAGAACTTAGGCATTGTTGGATTGGCGGGAGATGATGGTGTAGACGGTGTTGAAGTGGATGTAGAAGGGGAACTAGGTTGAGAGGAATGACTAGAAGTACCAAAGGGATTGATGAAATTCCCTTCGGCCGTCTCTCGAGGTGTCTCGTTCAAGTCGGATCCTTGAGCTTGTTCTTCAATGGTATTGCTAGTACTCGGTTGAGAGGTTCTAACCCGATCAATCGTCCGTTGGCGAAAGGCTCTAAAGAGTCTTTCCGGCTTTGGATTGAAGAGAGAAATCGCCTCTCCTCCTAGGCATGCACTACACACTTGAACAAACGTGAGAACACCTAGTGCTTTATGGGCACTAGGCAAAGACAATAAACGAGCACAATAGAAGACAAAGAGAAAAGAAAGCTATAAAAAGAAGAAAAACCTACAAAATATGCACAAGAGATGGAAGAAGAACACAAGAAGGGTAACTAAGTCTAGTCAATGAGCAAACTAAGTCTAAACATGCACCGTCCCCGGCAACGGCGCCAAATTGATGGTAGGGTTTGCCGCGTCCCCCAACGTCAAGTAAAGTCCAACTAATCCTAACGGTAGCTAGGGTAAGTCGGGTCGTGTCCACGGAGACGGTTATAAGGTGTCTAGACTAGGTCTACCTAATAACAAGGCTAAGTCACAAACAAACACAAAGAAGACGATAATTGACAAACTATGATGGTTGAAGGTGATGAAAGTGGACTAACAACTATGTATGATATGAGCTAAACGAAACAACTAAAGATTAACTAAGAAAACGAACTAGAGAAATGATGACTAACTAGAAGGATGAATCAAATATGAAAGGGAGTAGGGTTAGGTCGGGTTTATAAGTGTAGTACGATAATTGGGAGATCAAGGGTATGGGTGTCACTTAATTACTAAGGTCGGTTTTCGCTCTCGCGCCAAAGCCAAAGTCCGAACTCTCGTGCCAAAGACTAGACCCGAATACTCATGCTAGATTCTACGCAAAACACAAGGACTTAATCACAAATTAGTCACACAATGAGAGGAGGAAGACAAGTATGAGAAGCATTGGCCACTACTACCCACACAAGCAATTCAACAAACACATAGAGTGCCCAACAAGTGACTAGCAACAAAGAATTCACCTTTACCCACAATCAAAAACACTAATCACCCATAATCCACACTTAATCCCCGTACTAACCCCACAAAGAATCTACTCACTCATTATCCAACTAATACTAACTTGAACAAGAGAATTCAACATAAATAACAAAACATCCATTATGAACCAACAAGAACAATAAACAATATGTAAAGATTAAAACTTGAAAGATTAAACAAAGATGAAGAGAAAAGAGATTATACCAACTAATAAGAGGATAAAAAGACGAGAACTTGCATTAATAAGGTTATCAATCTTGGATGAGTCTTCAAGAATCTTCTTAACAAGACTAATTAACTAGATTAATCTAAAGTTAACAAGAGTTTAAAGAGAGATTAAGCTAATGAAAGGAGGAACTAAATCTAGGTTTTGAATGTAGAGAGGTGTAAGATAGTCTAATGTAATCTATCATAATGTAAGGTGCTTAAACAATACAAGGGAGAAGTATTTATCAGGTTACAAAAGTGAAGGAGGAGAAAAGAAGGTCATGCGGCTACAGCAGGCCCGTCCCGGCCCTCTCAGCCGGTTCATGGTCTCGGCCGGGAAGGCTGAAACAGCAGCCCTCTCAAACGTGCACTCCTTCCCGACCGAGAGGGCACTTGGTCTCGGTCGGGAAGGCTCTGTAGGCCTCCAATAAGAGCTCTAAGGTCCCTCCTTGCTTCTCATGGGCTTCTCGTCGATTCTCGGTGCTCGGGATCGAGTCTAAGGGGCTCGGGAATGGGTCCCAAGGTCTCGGTATCGAATCCAAGGCACCGAGTGATTGTTCCTTCTTCTCGTTGGCTCCAAAAGCGTAGGAAACGAGTCGGAATCGTTCCAATTCTCCATGAATGATCTTGGGAACCTAAAACGAGCTAGAAGAAGTATAAGTAGCCCAGAAAGCGATTTCACAAGGGAAAACGGGACCAAACACAACAAATTAGGCACTACAAACTACACTTATCATTTGCCCGACGGATTTTCCGTCAATTCCTTTAGTTCGACCAAAGTCGCCGCCGGTAAAATAATTCACTTTAAAATGGGACCTTGCTACGAAAATTCTCTTCAACTTGGCCCAAACCTTCCTTAACTTTTTCAAAGATATAACCTATCTTATCAATCCGTAATGTTCATAATCGTTCATAGCGCAACCCCAAAAATTCCGAAAGAAATCTTCACAATTCCTGCAGGTACCAAAACAAGCAAGCTCGAAAGAGAAAAAAATCCAAAAGCTATTGTTCGAAGAAGATAAAAAGAGACGAGAATATACAAATATTTACAATGTGGTTATTATGGACACCACCAAACCGAATTGAATAGTTTGAGATTAGTTGGGGTTGCTTGAAAAGCAACCCGGAGGGTCTTGATCATTCACTTCAAATTCCACATTACCGATCTTGAGTTTTTCTCTAAACTCCGGCAAACCCATAAGTTGTGCTACCTCGGGAAGCATTGCAAATTCTTTGAGAATATCTTCGTCGGAGGTAGAACCAAGTATGAATAGGGCACCGTCGTCTTCTTCATCATCATAGTCAAGATCTTCGGTAGAAGGTTCTTCATTGGATGGGAATTCCACCATTTGGTTCCATAACTCGATATTAGGAGAATCTTCAGAAAGGAACGCGGGAAGCACAAACTAAACCGTTTCGTTAGCAACATTGAAGGATAAACGTCCTCGATTCACATCTATGATTACCCCACCGGTAGCTAGGAAAGGCCGTCCCAAGAGGATATGATTCCGCTCCTCAATTGGCATGTCTAAAATGACGAAGTCGGTGGGGATATATAAATTCCCCACATTAACCACGAGGTTACGGGCCAATCCATAGTGCTCCTTAGTGGTTCCATAGGCCATTTGCACATTCACGGGGAAGTAATCCAAGTCTTTAATATAAATAGTACGAGCAATGGCTAAGGGCATCAAACTAATGTCGGCACCAAGGTCGCACAGGGCTCGGTCTATCAAGACATGGTCTATGGAACAAGGAATGACAAAACTACCCGGATCTTCTAGTTTGACGGGAATTGTGACTTTAGGATTGGTCCTTGGGGAAACGGGAGCTTTTTCCTTCTCGGCGGGTTTCAAAATGATGTCTCGGATGTAATCGGACGGGGTAGGCATGGATGTGCTTGCAACAACGTTTTCAATAAGGTCGGTGAAGGTGATCGTGCTTAGAACTTGGTCATTGAATGGGATTGGTGTTTTGTCATTCAAGGGGGGTACTTCAATCCTAGAGACTAGATTTGTATCCTCTATTGGAATTTGCTCAATAACATATGCAAGATCTCCTAAAAGATACTTTGATGGATCTCTTCTTGATTTGTCGGTTACACTCTTGACCACTTTCTCATTGGGTTCATTGATTGAGGGATGAGATGTAGTTTGTGGGTCAAAGGGGTTCACCGGTTTCTTTTTGTTAATCACCTTAACGACATTCACGGATGCTTGGTTGAAAGAATCGGTCGGCTCTTGAGGAGATCCAGCTTGCGACGCGGCTTGATAAGTGTGGTTTGTAGTGCCTATTTCGTAGTGTTTTGGTCCCATTTTCCTTGTGGAATCGCTCCTTGGGAGCGGTTTACGGGCTTCTTATGCTTCCTTTAGTTCGTTTCAGGTTCCCGAGACCGATTTGGAAGAGTTGGAGCGATTCCGACTCGATACATACACATTTTGGAGCCAACGGAGTAAAGGAACGATGACTCGATGCCTTGGAATCGACCCCGAGACCTTGGGACCCAATCCCGAGCCTCCGAGACCCGATCCCAAGTCCCGAGAATCGACGAGAAACCCATGAGAAGCAAGGAGGGACCAAAAGGAGCTTAAAAGAGGCCTACAAGGCTCAACCGATTCCGGTTGAGGTGCACAAAAGAGGAGGCCCCTGCCTGTGGCTCATCCCGACCGGGAGCAGCTCTTCCCGCCCGGGACCGACCCCATCCCGACCGGGACCACCCCGTCTCGGCCGGGACGGGCCTGCTGCAGCTCCGCCTTTGTTTATTTCTTCTCCTTTCCACTTGTAACCCTATATATACCCTTCCCTTGTTATGTAAAGCATGTGCACTTGATTAGACCTTAAACCCTAGACTACTTTAGGTTAGATTAGATTAGATTAGTGTAGATTAGTCGGTAATTAGTCTTTAATCTTAGTTTAATCTTGTATTAAGAGATTTCTTGAAGAATCCATTCAATCTTGACAACATTGGTGGATGAATTTGGGTTTTCTTTTTATGCAAGTGTTCTCCTTTTCCATTTCCTTTGTAGTATGGTATAATCCTCTTCTCCTTTTACTCTTTATCTTGTTTATTCATCCAAGTTTGAATCTTTGTTCATTGTTGTGTTTAATGTTCATAGTTTTCACTAGTCTCTTCATGTTTGTTTTGTTTCTTATGTTGATTCCCCTTGTTCTTGTTAGTTGTGGTTTGATTATGTTAGAGTAGTATCTTGCTAGGGTTAGTAGGGTGATTAGGGTGTTAATTGGGTGATTAAGGGATTGTTGGAGATGTTGGTGGAAGATTTGGGTTTCCTTTTGGTTTGGTGCATATCACATGTTTGTTGAAATGCTTGAATGACTAAGTAGTTGCAAATACTTGTTTTTCTTGCCTTTCTCTTGTGGGTGATAGTTTGTTTGTGGGTTCGGTTCCCTCACTAAGTTGCGAGAGCCCGGTGAGGACGACCCCTAGGTCGGTCTAAGTAGCGAGACCCCGGATGCGACCTAGGCCACCATAGCGCGCTAGAACCCCGTTTGTCATGTGTGTCGCCAAGATGGGTTATAGGTGGAACCTCTAGGTAGGTTTAAGTTGCGAGAGCCCGGACCAACCTAGATCACCCTACTACCTCCTTCGCTCTAGTTCTCCCTCGACCATTCCGTTACCCCTTTGACCCCGACCTAATCCTAGCCCGTTTTCCTTGTTTGCTTTCTCCGTCTCCTTAGTCATAGTCTTAGCCTTCTTCCCCTTCTTATCACCGTAGTTTAGCTTAGTCCGTTGACTTAGTCTAGTAATCGGGTGACCTTAGTCTAGACACCTCTTACCGTCCCCGTGGATTCGACCCGACTTGCCCTATCTACCCAGTTAGGAGTAGCCGGTTATATTATTGACGGTTGGGACATGACGAATCCCTACCATCAATTTGGCGCCGTTGCCGGGGACGATGCTAGTTTGGACTTTGTTTTCCTAGTTACTTGACTTAGTCTTTGTGTTTGTGTTTTTCTTTTTTCTTTTTGTTACTTTGCTTCTTGTGTGTGTGTGGTTTATTTCTCTCTTGTCTAGTGCCCAAAAAGCACTAGACTTCTCACGTTTGTTCTTAGTCTACAGTTTGTGCTTAGAGGTGGTGACTATCTTCTTCTTGCAACTTAGAGCCGCTTAAACAGACGGTTGCTAGAATGAGTGGTTTTCAACCGGGTATGAGCTACGATTTTCGAGCGAGCATGGGGTTTGATCTAAACTCTCCACACTCGGAAGCCGATATGAGCTACCCCTCTTCTTCTTTGAACCAAAGCTATGACATGACGTCCCCCTACCATAATCAAGCTTCTTGGGGTAATCAAGACGGGTATGATCTTCAAGGTTATGAAAATGGCTACCAACAAGTGAATGACTATCAATCCTACGATCATGGTGACTATTACTCGAGTTATGATTGTGAGCCCACCATGTTCAATCAAGATTCACCATATGGCAGCCAATACTACCAAAACCCACAATATTACCCTTCACCCCAACCACAATATGAACCCCATGACCCACAATACTACCAATCACCCCAACCTTGCCACCAACAATATGATGCCCCACCCCTTGGGCATCATCAAGATTTTCAAGGAGCTTTAAAAGACCCCAATGATCACCAATTACCCGACACGGAGGTGTTTCAATCTATGCTTCAAATGCAAAGGAGCATCCAAGAAACGGCCATTCAATTGCAAAAAGAACAAGAGGAATTAATGGCCCAAATTCGAAGGGGAAACGAGGCGAGGAATGCTCAATTAAATGCATTATCGGTTTAAACCGTAATGTTTTTATCCCGAGCATCACATTTAGATGAAGGGTGCCCACTTGAGAGAGAGGAGAAACCTAATCACGAAGCCGCCGATGTAGTTCCCTTTGATAGAGAAGTTTGCTTTGAAGAACCTCAATCGTCTACCCAAAAAGAGACGAATGAGGATATGACCCTTGGTGAAGGCATCGTTGGTGAAGAATTGGAGGAGGATAGTGAGTTGGATGGGTTGGTAGAATTCGTGAGGTTGTTAGGTGAGATTGATAGCCTCGAGTTGCCCTTGTGCGATAATGTGACTACGCATCAAGAGCCCCTTGCTAGTACACCGAGAGATGGTTTGGAAGAGATTGAAACCGCCGGTAGAAGTTTCGATCCTCTCCTCCAAGATGATGTGGGGCCAAATGATGAAGATGGGGAACCACAACTTGAGGAAAGTGTGGGGGTGTGCGACGAGGAAGTGAGGCCAAAACCGCTTTTTGTGCCTCGTTTCTTGGAGATGAAGCTTGCTTGTGATTGGAGGCAATGCTTAGGGAAGAAGAGGTCGATTAGGCTCGTAGGATGGATAGACCCCGGAGATGACATGAAGGATGACGATGGGTCTTGGGATTCCTACTTCTTGCCTCCTCCTTGGAGGCCGTGGAGGTTGGCTAGGCTCGAGCGCTTCTTGGGCCTTCATTATGATGTCGGTAGCGCGTTCGACTTGCTCCTCCATGCCCTTGAGGGCTACGGTTGAAGGAGAGTCCACCATCCTAGGTTTGACGGAGTTCCTAAAGAACTGCCATGTTGTATATTCCCCTCCTCTCCTCTTTAGAGTACTTGTGCTTGTATTTGTGATTTTTGTTTCTTGGACTCTTTTGTTTTTGTGGGATTCTTGTAATTGTTTTGGTATTTTGATGAGCGATGTGAGGGAGTGAATTTGATATGTATTTTGAGTTTATTGTGATAGGTGAAGTGAAGATGACTCCTTGAGAGGATTGGTTATCGATAGAGCTTGAATCGTGAGTAAGGGAGTCGGTTTTGGGATCATGGGAGTCATGAAGACCCTTCCCGACCGGGAAGGGTGTGTCGTCCCGACCGGGATGGGGCCGTCCCGATCGGGATGGGGCTGTCCCGATCGTGATGAGGGTGCCAAAAATCGAGTCCACTGGAGTGTCATCCCGATCGGGAAGGAGGCTTCCCGACCGGGAAGGGTTTATCAACCCGACCGGGATCATCCATCCCGACCGGGATGGTCCCCTACTCCTTTTTGGTGCTTCTTCTTCGACATTTGAGCCCACCCAACCATTGTATACCCCCACCCAACCTCCCTAACTTCCTTGCTCATATCATACCACCCACATACTTCATTTCCATACCTTCACCTCATTTCCTCCTCACTTTAGACCGATATTCACATCAAATCCCACCCCCCTCACACCTTTACCACCTCTACCATGCGGTATTATCGAGAATGAAGAGGAATAGCAATGATGAAGACAAGCTTTGTGCCTATAATGATCATTGAGACGATGGAGCGAGTGAGTTACTAGCCGATTGGTTTCGGTAACTATCCTTACTTTTCCGTCTTTTATTGCTTGTTTTCCTTTGTTTATTCCCTTCCCCTTGAGTCATGGTATCTTAGTGGCCTTCGAGGCTTTGGTAGTGGTTGCTCCCGACTCTCGATGATGTGACTACATCGAGAGTCATTTTCAGAATCCAAATTTTACAAGTTTTTCACTCTTTCTTTTTGAGGATTTAGTCGGATTTAGGCGGAATCCGGGCTAGGTGACTTGATTACACCTAGCCCTCCCCTCCCATTTCCTTTTATTTCCTTCTTTTTATTTTCTTCCCCCATCCATACCTTTTTCTCGTCTCGGCCCATGGTGACTTGACTACACCCCGGCCGGACACCTTCTACCTTTTTCTTCACTTTATTCTTTGATTTTTAGCTTTATTTTCGTAGTTTCTTTTCTTTTTCTTTTGTCTCTCCGCACACTACGATTGAGCATATGAGGACATTGCTCGGTTTAAGTGTGGGGGAGCGATATTCTAGCATAGTTAGTTTTATTTTCTTAGTTTTTTCGAAAAAATCTTTAAAAACCATAAAAATTTGAAAAATTTCACAAAAATCAAAAAGATTTTCCTTTTTGTGTGTTTTCCTTTTATGTTTTTGTATCGTGTTTTTGTCGTATTGTGCGTGTTTGCCTCTCTCTTTCCTTATAGGTTGCTTAAATCACCAATAGCTTTGGAGAGCTTTCAAGACTTCCGGTAACATCTTTATCCCTTTTTCTTCTTTATCTCTTGCGGAGTTTGGAGGAGATTGTGATGTTGTGTGCTCGGGTGGAGCTTTGTAAAGTTGTGGTTGATTTGGTGGCTTGTTTGGATGATCGGGGTGGTGTTTGTGTTGTTTATGTGTTTGTTTTGTTTTGTTTTTGTTTTGTTGATTTTGCTTCTTTTTCTTTCGTTCGTTTTCGCCGCGTCTTTGTTTTGTGTTGTGTTGTGTGTCTTGTGCGTAAACCGTTTTCGAAAACCCGGTTTAGAGGCTAGTGTGCGAGTGCTTACTTTCCCTTCCTAGTAGTGTAAATCGAGTCTTAGACTTTAGCCTAGTAGAATGACCCTAAATCAATGAATTCGTTGGTCCTTTACCTTGAGTCCACCTAGCTTACTAGGGATTTACTGCTGGATTTGCACTTTTGACCATTGACCACCCACGGTGTGAAAAGGCCTTGGTTACCGAGTCTCGTCCCTTAGGTGACCGTGTTTAGAATCGTTTGATTAGTCCAAGTTCTCCACCTTTTTGTGGGTTTGAAAGGGAATGCGCAACCCCGACTTACCCATTTACCTACCTCCTACACATTTCCACAAAATAAATTGCAATTTGTTGAATTCTCCCTTTCTTGTCATACAAAGAAAAGCCAAAAAGCCAAATCAAGCCAAAAGGGCAAAGAAAAGAAAGAAAAACAAAAGAAAGAAAAGAATGAAGAAAAAAAAGAAAAGGCACAAAAGCCAAAAAGAAAATAGAAAAGAAGAAAAAGAATGGCAAAGCAAAACAAATCAAAATGTCGAAAAGAAAGAAAATGCCAAAAGAAAACCCGTCTCACAAAAAGAAATCCCCACAAAAATAAGCCTTTTTCCGACTTTTGCCGTGAAGAGCCTACCAAAGGACCGAGTCCCTAGGAAGGATGATAGCGGTAATGGTCGGTCTTCCCTCATTTTGCAATATTTTCCACCTTTTTACTTGGACTAGTTAGGCGGTTTAGAACACGGGACGACCCTCTTGGCTCATCGCTAAAGGGGGCGGGGTCTCACTTACCTACAGTGTCGACTAACACCGTGGTTCATCCTTCTTCCACTCCACCGATCGTCCCGTAGTACGTTTTTAGAAAGTTAGGAGGAATCGAGGTAAGTTACCAACGTTTTTGTTGCTTTATCGTCATACTATTAGGGTTTAGTTCACCTCGGTTTGTATGTCTAGCTTGGGAACGTTGTCACTTGCCTCGAGTCCTAAACCGGTGCTTCTTTCACCGCTTGTTTGAGGGAAGTGGTATTTGTTTTCTTTTGGGTGCAACCGATTATGTGTTTGTTTGTGTGTTTTGTGTCCGGTTGCATCCACAGTTTTGTCGCAAGACCCGACTTGCCTTGCGGAGTGCACTTTTCCTCTAAGTGTACTCACGTGAGTTGATGGGGCGTAGGGTGCGCTAATGCCCATTCGGCTAGTATAGTAGTTAGTATGTGCTTACTCGAGGGCGAGTAAGGGTTAAGTGTGGGGGAGTTGATAAGTGTGGTTTGTAGTGCCTATTTCGTAGTGTTTTGGTCCCATTTTCCTTGTGGAATCGCTCCTTGGGAGCGGTTTACGGGCTTCTTATGCTTCCTTTAGTTCGTTTCAGGTTCCCGAGACCGATTTGGAAGAGTTGGAGCGATTCCGACTCGATACATACACATTTTGGAGCCAACGGAGTAAAGGAACGATGACTCGATGCCTTGGAATCGACCCCGAGACCTTGGGACCCAATCCCGAGCCTCCGAGACCCGATCCCGAGTCCCGAGAATCGACGAGAAACCCATGAGAAGCAAGGAGGGACCAAAAGGAGCTTAAAGGAGGCCTACAAGGCTCAACCGGTTCCGGTTGAGGTGCACAAAAGAGGAGGCCCCTGCCTGTGGCTCATCCCGACCGGGAGCAGCTCTTCCCGCTCGGGACCGACCCCATCCCGACCGGGACCACCCCGTCTCGGCCGGGACGGGCCTGCTGCAGCTCCACCTTTGTTTATTTCTTCTCCTTTCCACTTGTAACCCTATATATACCCTTCCCTTGTTATGTAAAGCATGTGCACTTGATTAGACCTTAAACCCTAGACTACTTTAGGTTAGATTAGATTAGATTAGTGTAGATTAGTCGGTAATTAGTCTTTAATCTTAGTTTAATCTTGTATTAAGAGATTTCTTGAAGAATCCATTCAATCTTGACAATATTGGTGGATGAATTTGGGTTTTCTTTATATGCAAGTGTTCTCCTTTTCCATTTCCTTTGTAGTATGGTATAATCCTCTTCTCCTTTTACTCTTTATCTTGTTTATTCATCCAAGTTTGAATCTTTGTTCATTGTTGTGTTTAATGTTCATAGTTTTCACTAGTCTCTTCATGTTTGTTTTGTTTCTTATGTTGATTCCCCTTGTTCTTGTTAGTTGTGGTTTGATTATGTTAGAGTAGTATCTTGCTAGGGTTAGTAGGGTGATTAGGGTGTTAATTGGGTGATTAAGGGATTGTTGGAGATGTTGGTGGAAGATTTGGGTTTCCTCTTGGTTTGGTGCATATCACATGTTTGTTGAAATGCTTGAATGACTAAGTAGTTGCAAATACTTGTTTTTCTTGCCTTTCTCTTGTGGGTGATAGTTTGTTTGTGGGTTCGGTTCCCTCACTAAGTTGCGAGAGCCCGGTGAGGACGACCCCTAGGTCGGTCTAAGTAGCGAGAGCCCGGATGCGACCTAGACCACCATAGCGCGCTAGAACCCCGTTTGTCAAGTGTGTCGCCAAGATGGGTTATAGGTGGAACCTCTAGGTAGGTCTAAGTTGCAAGAGCCCGGACCAACCTATATCACCCTACTACCTCCTTCGCTCTAGTTCTCCCTCGACCATTCCGTTACCCCTTTGACCCCGACCTAATCCTAGCCTGTTTTCCTTGTTTGCTTTCTCCGTCTCCTTAGTCATAGTCTTAGCCTTCTTCCCCTTCTTATCACCGTAGTTTAGCTTAGTCCGTTGACTTAGTCTAGTAATCGGGTGACCTTAGTCTAGACACCTCTTACCGTCCCCGTGGATTCGACCCGACTTACCCTATCTACCCAGTTAGGAGTAGCCGGTTATATTATTGACGGTTGGGACGTGACGAATCCCTACCATCACGACTCGTGCCTCTAAAGCTTCAAGTCTAGCTCGGTTTGACGCATTTTCTTTCAATAAGAACTTGATCGTTTGTTGAATGTCATAAAAGGGTTGAGAGTTACCTTGAGAGTGCCTTGGAGGACCTTGATTAAATGGAGGATAGGTTCCAAAAGGAGGAACATAGTTTGGTCGAGGTGGTCTCGGTTGATAATGGGGCTCATATGAATTGGGGTAAACCCTTTGATTGGGGTAAACCCTTTGTTTTAAATGGAGGATAGGTTCCAAAAGGAGGAACGTATATAGACAACTGTTTTTCTAGAACAACAGTTGTCTATTACATATATAGACAACTGTCTTTCTAAAACAACAGTTGTCTATATACACAAGAGGCAACTATTTTCTAAAATACGTATATATAGATATTTTCTTATATACGTATACATATTTTATGTTTTTTTAATAATTCTTAAATACGTACATATTAACAAACCATAAAAAAAGGAATACCGTAACGAATAATTGAACAAAAGAAGTTATATTTTTATAAAATCCAACATCCAAAAGATACATAAAATCATTATCCAACATCCAAAATCCAAAAGGTACATGTAAAATCATTATCCATGTCCAAAAGTACCTAAAACCATAATCCAACTAACACCTTGTCCGCATAAGGTAATCCGATGCATCATATACGACTAATTATTAAGAAAATAATCCGCCCATAATCCACGAACCTCGTCAATATCTTCTTGAGAATATGGCATCATATCGTTGAAATGCTACAAAATTAATAATATAAATGAACTAATTATTTTGTTTCAATTATGTGCATAAAACAAATGATTGAAACAAGAGAAAGTGTGAAAACCAAAGTCTTACCTCATTGACGGTTCTCTTCAAATCAGAACGAGTGATAATTTCGATCATATATCTCATCACGTAATAACCGCACTCTGTTTTCCGAGCATGAGGAGCCGACTACATTGCAACAAGTATAACAAAGTGTAAGAGTCGTACAAATGACAAAATACAAGATACAACATACACATACATACATACATACATACATACATACATACAGCAACCTAAAGAAACTGTTTCATGAGAAATAATTAGATAGACTTACATACAGTAACAAATTGGTTCAATTGCGGTTAACCAAATGACAAAGGAGCAGCGGCACTATTACCATATACGGAGTATGACATATGCAAGGAATATTTCACTTTCATATTTCAACAGACATTTTACAATACGATATGCCGATGGATTTTTAATAGGTCATGTAGATAGCCACCTCAGCATATTGTAATAAGTACGCATGTATTGATACAAAAGAGAATGTGAGCTGATGCAGTTTACAGATTCATTACAACAACAACGCTCGCAGATAGTAAAGCTTCCACCTCAAGAAATATTAAAATACTCTTTACTCTGTATTTGTACTTATGTGCTTATATGTGTGAAATTCAATGCAGGATTTACTTCCTAACCAGAAATCTGAAAACAATCGTCACACTTGAGAGATCTATAGTACACACTCTAGGAGTTAGCAGGCAACTGAAATCATATTGAGCAAAAGATCTAAGATAAAGAAATCAGTACAATGACAAAACATTAAAACACACGAGTTATAATGTTTGTCATTGTACTGAACTACTGATTCCTTTAGTAAGAGCGTATCCATAGCGAATCCGATAACAACGGTCCTAACTTATGACCATTGTTATCGGATTCGCTATCAATACGCCCTTACTAACTAGCGATCCGCTCTTATAAAATACTCTGTATGTGTTATACTCTGCATGTACTTTCACGGGAAAAAATAATCGTAAAATAAGAGAACAACGTTCAACATAGATCACACAAAACCGAGAAATTCTCTAAAACAAGACTGAGCAATGCAACAAATCCATGAACGTATGACAAGTTATTAAATGTCCATTCAATCATAAAACCAAAAGCAAGATAGACATGTTAACAGTTACACTGACATTCTCTAGCACACTTCACACGCTGTTTACATATAAAAGTGTGCAAATTTCTCTGTTTAAAAAATGGCACGGTTTGAACTGACCAACCTCTAACCCGAACCCAACTCTGTTGACCCGTTTGTACCGAATACATAGTACATATCATCAAACACACGCTGACATGCACCACATGAACAAAGAATTTGGATTACCACCCGAAAAAAATAAGTTGCTTGGTTTTAGCTACCATTTCTGTTAGGGCAATTCTCGCAAATTACATCAACAATAATCCCAAATCACCCAGATTGAACCAATCAACATAATCACAAGCCTCATTTTTTCATCATTGAAGCAAACGATTCATATAATATACGAGGTTTAAATAAGTACATACATTAACTTTCACCCACTGCGGAATTTGAGAACTTTTCCTTGTACCCCCTCTATAGCCGTACACTTTTATAGACCTAGCACGGGAAAAAGAAAAGTTAAGTCACTATTAAAGAAGAAACATAAGTAAAATGAAAAAATTATCTAAAGTAATAAATTGAGATAATTCACGTATTAAGTAAAGTTTTAAATCCACTAGGCTCGGACTTTCCAAGTGGGTCAAACCAATATACTTGGTTATGCTCAACAATATCTATCAAAGCAAGCATCCAATGTTCCCTATTAACATTAAAATCAACTTCCCTTAATCAAGTGTGTGTGTGTGTGTGTGTGTGTGTGTATATATTTATATATATATATAAAACAAATAGTTTGGTTCGTCTTCACAACTTCTCCCATGATATCTCCAGATATGCCTCCGACTTGCAACTAATTGAAGTTCAACAACCAATTCATCCCACTTAGATATACTAGCCGTATAGCTAATGGCAAAACGTATACTCTAGACTGTATTACTCTACCTGTACACTTCCCTTATTCCATAATTCCAAAACAAAGCCAATATCGAAATTCAATAGGATTATATTTCGTTCTTACAAGAGGAAACTTTATAAATACATAACTTTTCTTAAAATAATAACTCTCCAAAAGTAGGTACTAGTATAAATAGAAATCGATTAAAATAGAAGTTAAATAAAATAGTTAATATTAGGCCTCGAAACGTAAACATTATATTTATTATATAAATGTATAATTCATGATCAAAAGTCAACAAAAGTCAAAATCATAATTATTTTTCAAAAGGTTGAAGTTTAAGTAATTAAAAGTATTAAATTATAAATTTACCGATATTCCAAGACTGCACTGTCTTACTATAAAACTCATAATTAAATCATTAAACACACCAGTGGGGACGTGGGGTTGAAATTCTAGAAACTTAGTTACAACTTATATTTCTGGAGAAAATCCAAATACCAAATCAAACATGGGTTTTTATTCGTATGTTTATAAACTGTCAGAATTAGACACCTGATTGCATTTCTTTAATAAAACACGTTTAAAAATTGATTTTAAATAAAATGCAGTTGGAAACATTAAATAGACTCTTCATAGTTTATGTACGTAAATTACAAAGATTAAATACAAAGTTTATTATATGTTTTAATTTAGATCTTATTATAATTGACAGATTCGCGGATTAATTTGACACTGTTCATAAACAATTTATTGTGACCAAAAGACTTGGATTTATTTTACAAAATTAAACAGACAAAAATTAGACTTAAACTAAACAGTAGTCTCTTTTCAAAGTTTTCGGAAATAAAGTCTTTAAAATAGAGTATTAATTCGCACAAAAACACTAACAGATTCTGAAACATGTTCTAACTTCATTAAAAACAATAAAACTTTTAACTTGACACTATACATTAAAAATCACGAAATTATGAAATTAATTATTATGTATATGTTTTAATTTTGGCCTTATAATACGTTTTATAACTTAAGCTAACTTAGTTTTAAAAGTGATACTAACATAACCTACAAATTTGACGAGCTAGGTTAACTAGGTGCATTCTAAATCAAATATTAAACTAACTTAGATAATAAATTAGATACTAACTGAAGTCTAATTGACTGTGTCGACCGACATGCTTCCAGAACCGTGTCCGTCATCAGCAAAGTCATCGCGGTGAGTTTCAATGTCAGGGGAGCACGTTTCGTCTGCCTAATACCCCGACTTTTTCCGCAAGAATTCCTTCATCCGTTCTGTTTCCTCTCGATCATGTCTTGCCTCCTCTCGGTCGTGTCGAGCCTCCTCTCGATCACGCCTTGCCTCTTCTTGCTCCGTCTCAACTTTACTTAGTTTCTCATTTACAAGCTGTTGAACTTGAACACCAATGCTCAGAAGGTAAGGATCGTTAGGAGTAGAGCAACTCCTAGTTGAAGGAGGAGTAAAAACTCTGGAGCCACATTCCCAATGCCATATACTCGCAATTTGGAATTGAAACCACCAACGGAGTCATGATACAACTTGCACTGCTCCTCTAAAGGCGACTCTCTATTGTTTTCCCTGACGAATGCCTCACTTCTTCGTTGATACTCAACCTAAAATAAAAAAAAGACGTATGAAGTTACTAGTGTCTAACAAACATAATCAGACCTTTTATGAAATTAAAATTTGTAAAAACATTTTTTGAATAAATCTCACATCAACTTCTTTGGCACGGGGGTTTATCCATTCCGCTTTCTTGTTTTTCTTCGTCTTTTCCATCAACTGATATGGTGTAGCCGATGGTCCCTGCAAAATAAGTAATCATATCAAATATATATTTTCTATTAAAACTAACAAATCTAATGTTTTAAAAAATTTTAAAAATTGTTTTAAATACTTACGAGGTTCCTAAAGATCGAAGATATGGTCTTTTGCCCTAATGCATGAGTCGGTTGGGCCTTCTTATCTTTTCCGCCTTTCCTTCTATTTGATTTTTTTACGGTCGACATTTTTTTATAGTCAGGATTATTCTTCAGATTCATCAATGCTTCGTAGGTGAGACTAGGCATCTACAATGGCTTCTTTTTTGCTTTCTCGATGCCATAAAAGAGCTTAGTGATACGCCCTTTTATATGTCTCTCGTAATCTGACCTCAAGTTGTATTCATGGTCGACCCTCACTCCTCCCTGTTACAAATTCCAAAAAATCGTCAAATTAGAATGAAGGTTGAAAGAGGAACTGATATATAAGTTTCAAAATTGTGTTACATAATATACATCTTTATTCATTTAGATACCTCGAAATACTCAAACATGTCGTTCCTTTGCTTTTGAGAGGTAGTCGTCCAGCTATGATAAATAGTCTTGCACGTAGACTTGATGGACCTACCCAACAACTTACCAATGTCTTTATCATCCCACCTAAAGGAGTCCATTGGAATTCATCATATATAACAACAAAGATATGAAGATTGTAATCTACAATAACTAAAAGTAACCATTTATAAGTATCTTACCAACGACCCTTCTCTAAACGTAAGAGATAAATACGGTCGTTATCATTACCATTACTCTCCGAAGAACCATCCGAGTCTACATCATTATGTATGGCCTCGTCCTCATCACCACGATCGCGTGTACCACTACCACTACCCTTCACTGGACCTGTCATGTTTACAGTCTACGAAAATTGAAAATTGTTACCATTAATGAAAAGTCGTACAATAACATACAAATGAAGTTAAAGATTGTCAGTCGATTGTCTTGGTAAATTACAGCTAAATTCACATAATGCTAACTTATTAATTACATAACCTAATCTTCATCTCTACCACTGTCACTACTAGTATATTCATTATGTGGAAAAACAAGACCATCTTCTTCTTCTTCTTCTTCTTCATCATCATCAGCTCCTCCTCCTCCTCCTCCTCCTCCTCCTCCTCCTCCTCCTCCTCCTCCTCCTTCTTCTTCTTCTTCTTCTTCTCGGTCATCTTCTTCTCCTTCACTCTCTTCTTCCTCCTCTTCTTCATCTTCCATAACCACGTCATACTCCACATTTTCATTTTCGATGTCGTCCACAAAAACTGATGAAAGTGGTTGATCAACATACGAAAATGTTTTTTGGAAGATGGTTTCATCAATTGGAGCATTAATTTGCGATCTTGCCTTAATTTTAAACACAAATCCCACCGGGTGAAATTTCACCCGGTGAGATTTTCTTCTCAATTTGCAATTTCGGCCCGGTTTCTCCATCGGGCGAAACTTCACCCGGTGGGCGAAATTTCGCCCGGTGGAGAGTGTCATGAAAATCTTCGGGGTGGAAAAAATGTCGTCGGGCGAAACTTCACCCGGTGGTCTTCCACCTCTTTTCCGGTCTCTTTCTTTGTCGATCAATTGGATTACTTGAACTTTCAGTTGTGTGCTTTGCTTTTCGGACCGTGTCTCTCTCTTTCACGCTCATAGAAGCTCGGATACGCTTTCGGTCGAAAATCCTATCAAAATAGACAAAAAACTACCAAAAACACGCAAAATGCAAAAGAGAGACACTAATGCGAGAATTACGCAAAATACGGCGATGATCGCACTCAAGTCTCGCAAAACGGAGGAAAAACGGGTCTAAATGGGGGGAAAACGGTCTAAATGGGAGGAAAAACGATCCAAATTTGGCACACAACAATTCTTCCACACTAAACCGTTGCTCGTCCTCGAGCAAAGACCCAAAAAGAAACTAGCTACTACTACTAAGCTAGACTATGATAAGTCGATACGAGGCAATTAACTGGCCCGCTCCGTCCCTTCAACTCACATCGAGATACCCATGAGGTAAAGGACCTCCATGCAAGGCAAGTTGGGTCTTGCTCAAAATTGGGGTTGCGACTAACACACACACAAACACTTCAAACAAGAAAGACACACGAAAAGATAGTCGCAACCAAAGAGAAAATAAATCACCGAATCCCTCATCGAAACGGCGGAGAAAGCACCGATTTGAGCTTAAGACAAGCGCGAACACTACCAAGCTAGTAACACAAATTGACATGGACAAAATCCTAATTTGATGACAATCAAACAATAAAAATATTGAAAATTTACCAAGGTCCTTCTAATTCCACTAAAGATGCCTACAACGGGACGATAAATGGAGTGGATAGTGAGAACCATGGAGTTAGTAAGCAATGTAGGTAAGTGTTATGTCGTCTCCTAAGCTAAGCCTAGAGGGTCGTTCCAAACTCGAGAAAGCCAATTAGACCAAAAAGATGAACAAGTGTTTGCAAAATGGTAAGGATTGCCAAATTAGCACTATTTTCCTTCCTCGGGACTCGGTCTTCTAGTAGGCATTTCACGGCAATAAGTCAACCAAGGGATTATTTGGGTTTGGGAACGATTTTTGAGATTTTGATTTTTTTTTTCGGTTTTTCTTTTCCCATTATTTCGATCGGGGTTTTTTTTTTTTAAAGATTGATTTGCCCTTCTTCTTCATTTTTCCCTTTTTCTTTCGGGTAGCCCATTTTTGGCTAGATGATTCATTTGAGAAACAAGGTAAAGCGTATTCTTGCAAACTTATTTGTGGAAATTGGTGAATGGTAGAGAAATAGACTAGTCGGGTGTGCACCCCCTCCGAACCCATAAAAGGATGAGAATTTTGGACTAAAAGTGGCTTCTCAAGTAAGGTCACCTAAGAGAACGGGGAACGGTAACCAAGGCCTTATCACTCCATGGGTGGTCAAGGTGGTCAAATGCAAATCCCGATGTAGACTCCTAGTAGAAAAGATGGACTCATGGCAAAAATCCAATGCAAAAATTGGTTCAAGATCATTCTACTAGAATTATGTCCAAAAATCAAAAAGTGTTACTAACAAGGGAGTAATAAACACTCGGCCTAATCTCAAAATCGGGTTTTCGAAAACTTTTCCTAGACAAACTATACAAAAAATAAAAAGAACACAAAATCGACAAAAACACAAGGAAACAAAAGCAAAAACAAAACGAAATCACAAGTAAAGCCAAGCACTCCATACTCCATTAAGTCAACACAATCCACAACCACCAATTCCAAAATGTTCACCAAGTGAACCTCCAAAAAGCATATATGCCCAAACTCCATGCATAAGAGAAAGGGATAAAACGAAGGTAGAAAGTATTACCGCGCGGTCTTCATTTCATTTCCGCCACCTTACGTATCCATGCTAAATGGTTGGCGGTGTACCTACAAGAAGGAGAATGCAAGACAATACAAGTGACACAAAAACGAAAATAAAGGAAAAGAAGACTAAAAACAAAAATAATGAAAATTTTTGGATTTTTGGTTTTTAAAGGAAAAATGAAAAAGAACAGGAATAAAAAGGATAGTAGATTCCTCCCCCACACTAAAACTGTGCATTGTCCTCAATGCACAAATAGAAGAAGAATCGAAAAAAGAAAAAGAGAAAAGAACGGAAAATCTTTTTTGAATTTTTATGGTTTTTCAAATGTTTCTGGATTTTTGATGATTTTTCAAATGTTTTTGTATTTTTCAAAAATTAAGGGAATAAAAGGAAAAGAAATGAAAACGGAGAAAAAGAAAATATAAAAGATAAAATAAAGCAAAGAAAATGAAGTGGTGGGCCTAGGTGTAATCACGTCACCTAGACCCTAGCCAAAGAGAAAAATCGAAAAATAAGAAAAGAAAATGAAGCGAAAAATGAAAAAGAAGAAAAATCGATAAGTGGAGAAAGGGCATAGGTGTAATCACGTCACCTCGCCCGAATTTCGCACAAATCGGGAAAATTAAAAGAAAAAGGAAATTTTGGATTTTTCAAAAGGTCTTGGTGCGATCAAGTCACCGAAGATCGGGAGCAGCAATCAGGTCCTTCTTCTCTAAGGCACCTGCAATATACCTCACGTGTGTAACGATCCAAGTAGGGTCACGGAGGGGCTGACAATTTCTCAAACCAACAAAATAATCAATTACAAATCAACCAACAACCATAATTATCAATTGCCAAAAATTGGCGCTGCAAGGACAGACAGAGATTATTGAGACAAGAGAACAGATTACTGACGACTGACAACCGACAACTAACACCCCCACACTAACACTAACGACACTCGACCACTCACATAGGACCTGGGGGACGAGGTGGTGCGTAGTAAGACCCTGGCGGAGGCATACCGAAAAATTGATCGAAATAGTGTTGCTGCTGTTGCAACATCCTTTGGTTCTCCTCTGCCGCCAACCTCGTTGCTTGGGCATCCCTAGCAGCCTCCCTAGCCATCTCAAAACTGGTCCGGGCGTACTCAAAACCTTCCCTAGAGTACGAGTACAAACTATGCGCAGTATCGCGCGCATCCCGGGCCACATTGTAGCCGTCCTGGGCCAGGTTTAGTGAGGTGGTCGAGTTCTCCCATGTCTGACGTGATTGGTTATAGACTTCCCTCCATTAGTTAAAGACCTCTGATCCGAAGAACGAGGAGTGTCGTGGAGGACTCATGTTGATGTCCTCCTGAAAACCAGGGGTAGACTGGGTGAACGTGGAGTGTCTGTGTGGTTCAAAGTCTGAAAAGTTAGGGGTGAAAAATTGCGAGGTCTGGGGTTCGGGTTGGTGGGAGGAAGATGGTCCGTGTGATGATGACGGTAATGTTCTTTGACCCTCATCCCGAGAGGTTTCAACCTCTGGTTCCTCCTCCGACACGTCTACGACCTCTATATCATTGTCGCCAAAATCTAAAGGTCCCTCGGGGTATTCAATCTGATAAAACTTACCTCGGGTGCTACCCCGAATGTACTCCCCGGACCTCTTCGGCATGCCGAAGTACTCTGCAATATGTAGCCTTACCCATTCGGGGTTAGGCATTGCAATATCGCGCAGCTCAGTAATCTTGTACAAAAACAAACTGTTATAATCTCCTTTCTAGGGCCACACAAGGAAAGGACAATAAACTTCATCTATGTAAATTCCCGCCCCCGCAACTGGTGTCAAATATCTAAAATCGACGCCTAAGGCTCTAGCTAGCATCGTTACAACACCGCCACAAGAAATTCTCTTGCGGCCGCCCTTTGCAATCTGGGCGAAGTGAGTAACTAAAGCCTCGGACATATCGATCGACGGGCCTCTCTCAAAAACCGCATCCTCTAACAGCTGCACAGCTGTTGCACTACAGTTGTGATGCGCATCATAGCTTGACAAGAATGAATTGGCTATAATACGCGCCACATACCGGAGGATGGGGTTTCGGATAGAGAAAGAACGCATTTTTTCTCCCTTGAAAGTCCTTTGACGGGCAATTTTAAACCAAAATCGATCACGACCGAACTTGTCGTCCCGACACTGCCCCGCCCTAAGCCTTCCAATGACAGAAGAAGGTAAACCGAGCAATGCACCAAAATCCTTCAAATTGAGGACGTATAGAGTTTCTCGCAGCTAAAAACTAACAGTGGTATTATCGTCACCACTGAGCTCAAAAGTTGCGAAAAACTCACACGTCAACTTTTGAAAAGTGTCCTCCTCGGAGGCATAAAAGTTGATGAGACCAAGGTTTTGGCACATTGCTTGTACCTACGTTTCTATACCCATACGAACAAGTATATCTTGAGCCGCCCAACGGGTTGGCTCGAGACGACAAACCCATAATTTTTTACATTTATCAACATGGGCTTTCTTAGCGAAATAGAGACCAGATAGAGGTTCACGGAAATTACGACAGATTTTCGGGTAACGTACCTCAAGCGGAACAGGTTGTTCACGCGGTATATAGCTTTGTGTTTGAACGGGCATCGGGACAGATTCGTCCCGAGCCTCAGCCTGCTCCTCGGACCTAGAGGATGACGTCGAACTCGAATTGCGATTTAGCATTGAAGAAATCCTTTTCCTCGCCATTTGATTTACCCTCCTCATCCTTGATGCTTGAATTTGACGATTATGTGTTGACGGTCTCGGTTTGGGGTTTGTCGGAATCAGAACAATTTCTCGAAACAAACTCCAAGAAGGTGATAGGAATGTGATAAGGATGAGAAATATATAATTTAATTGAATTTTGGTGAAAGAATGGAGGGATTAGAGGTGGTTTAAGTCGAGAATTTGGGGTTTGTTTGGGGTTTTTAGGGTTTGATTGAGGAGAGAGATAGGAAAAGTGAATAATGAAGATAGGGGGGGGGGTTTGGCTGATATGGTGTCGCGGGGTGCTATTTCGCCCGGTGGTCCCCATCGGGCGAAATTTCACCCGACGGTTTCGGACCATTTTTCGACATTTCCGCGCAAGTTCACCACCGGACGAAATTTCGCCCGATCAGATTCCACCGGGCGAAATTTCGCCCCGTCGGATTTCCGTCAATTTCCAAGTCGCAAAATATTTTTACCACAGGGCGAAATTTCGCCAGGTGAGATTCCACCGGGTGAAATGTTGCCCGACGGGTTTTCCGTCAATTCCTTAATTTCGAGCAAAGTCGCCACCGGGTGAAGTTACAATTCCACCGGGCCACAAATCCACCGGGCGAAATCTCGCCAGGTGGGATCCTCCACTCCGAATAAGCTTCTTGCTACGAAAATTTTTCTTTGACTTGGACCAAACATCCTTAGTTCTTCGATAATATCACTCCTCTCGGTCCATGTAATAGTAACACGGAGGGAAACTCTCGTAACCATTTGTAGCGCAACCCAAAAACACCATAAGAAATCTCCACGATTCCTGCAGGTACCAAAAAGAAAACAGACTCCCAAAAGGAAAAATCTAAAATCTATTGTTCGAGGAAGATAAAAAAAAGATAAGCATATACAAGTATTTACAAAGGTGGTTATTATGGACACCACCAAACCGAATTGAATGTTTGAGTTTAATCGGGGTTGCTTGAAAAGCAACCCGGAGGGTCTTGATCATTAGCTTCAAATTTCACATTACCAATCTTGAGTTTTTCTCTAAACTCCAGCAAACCCATAAGTTGTGCTACCTCGGGAAGCATTGCAAATTCTTTGAGAATTTCTTCGTCGGAGGTAGAACCAAGTATGAATAGGGCACCGTCGTCTTCTTCATCATCGTAGTCAAGATCTTTGGTAGAAGGTTCTTCATTTGATGGGAATTCCACCATTTGGTTCCAAAACTCCATATTAGGAGGATCTTCGGGAAGGAATGCGGGAAGCACAAATTGAACCGTTTCGTTAGCGACATTGAAGGATAGACGTCCTCGCTTCACATCGATAATAACCCCACCGGTATCTAAGAAAGGCCGTCCCAAAAGGATAGGATTCCGCTCCTCAATTGGCATGTCTAATATGACGAAGTCGGTGGGGATATACAAATTCCCCACATTAACCATGAGGTTACGGGGCCAATCCATAGGGCTTCTTAGTGGTTCCATAGGCCATTTGCACATTCACGGGGAAGTAATCCAAGTCTTTAATATAAATAGTACGAGCAATGCCTAAGGGCATCAAACTAATGTCGGCGCCAAGGTCGCACAAAGCCCGGTGTATCAAGACGTGGTCGATGGAGCATGGAATGGCAAAACTACCCGGATCTCCTAATTTGATAGGAATTGTAGCTTTAGGGTTGGTCCTTGGAGAAACGGGAGCTTTTTCCTTCTCGGCGGGTTTCAAAATGATGTCTCGGATGTAATCGGATGGGGTAGGCATAGATGTGCTTGTGACAATGTCCTCAATAAGATCGGTGAAGGTTATCATGCCCAAAGCTTGATCATTGAATGAGATTGGTGGCTTGTCATTCAAGGGAGGTACTTCGATCCTAGAGACTAGATTTGTGTCCTCTATTGAAATTTGTTCAATAACAAATGCAAGGTCTTCCACAAGATACTTTGACGGATCTCTCCTTGGTTTTTCGGTTACATTCTTGACCACTTTCTCATCGGGTTCATTGATTGAGGGATGAGATGTAGTTTGTGGGTCAAAGGATTTCACCGATTTCTTTTTGCTTACTACCTTAATGGCATTCACGGATGCTTGGTTGAAAGAATCGGTCGGCTCTTGAGAAGATCGAGCTTGCGATGCGGCACGTCCTTCTAGAGCTTCAAGTCTAGCTCGATTTGACGCATTTTCTTTCAATAAGAACTTGATCGTTTGTTGAATGTCATAGAAGGGTTGAGAGTTACCTTGAAAGTTCCTTGGATGACCTTGATTAGGTGGTGGATAAGTTCCAAAAGGAGGACCATAATTTGGTCGAGGTGGTCCTTGAGGATAGAAATAGCCTTGATTGAATTGATTTGTGTGAGGAGGTCTCGGTTGATAATGAGGTCCATATGAATTAGGATAAACCCTTTGATTGGGGGCTCTTGGAAAAGGATATGATCCTTGAGTTGGCATGGAATAGAATCCGGTCCCCAAATTAGGATTGTTCGTTTGAGGCTTTTCATATGGTTCTTGAGTGTTGGCTTGATAAACGTACTCCTTTCTCACACAAAAATTGGAATCGTGATCATACTTTCCACAATGATCACATGGAATTTCAACTCTATATGGTTTTGGAGGCGAGATAGATGTTCGCCTAGGTGGGGTGATTCTCCTTGGTGGTGTGACTCTTCTTGGTGGGGGCCTCATTTCGGGTTGGAAAGCGTCCTTAGCAACCATCGCTTCAAATCTCTCAATTAGTTGAGCGATTTGCGCTTCGAGAGTGGCCTCCATGTCTTTTGACGGTTTTGAGTCTCCACTTGGTTCACCCTCTTGCATTTCTTTAGCACACATGCCACTTTTGGCTATCTTGTCAAAAAGCTCATGGGATTCATTCTCGTTAAGTAGGAAAAAGTCGCCCCTTGCGGTTGAGTTAAGAATGTCCCTTGCATCGGCGGATAAGGAATAGAAAAATGTTTGGAGCAAAAGCCAATGAGGAATACCATGGTGTGAGCACTTTCTTTGTAGAGTTTGAAATCGATCCCAAGCTTCACTTATGCTTTCTTTTTCTTGTTGATGAAATGTTTGAATTTCCCTTCAAAATTTGTTGGTCTTGGATGGTGGGAAATATTTCTCAAGGAAAGAGTTGCACAAGTGCTCCCAAGTGCGAAAAGTATGGTTGGGGAAACTTTTGAGCCACCTCCTTGCTCCATCACGCAAGGTGCGGGGAAAAATAATCCGGCGTAGTTGGCACTTGGTGACACCCGCGAGTTTGATACCAATAAGACTTTCCTTGAAAAGAAAAACATGTTCTAACACATCTTCATCCGACAATCCTTGAAAAGTTTGTTGTTGAATCAAATGAATGATGGAAGGTTTAAGCTCAAAACTCTCCGGAACGGCTCCGATGAAGACGGACGAAGAAATATCTTCAATAGATGGTTGAGAACGGGACCCAAGTGTAGCCATACTTGAATCCTTGGATGTTGTTTGAAGATGGAGTGTTGAGAAATGAGGAAATTGGTGGAGGATTACAATATCGAGTTGTTGCTTCGGTCACAATATTTCCAAGCGACTTGTTCTCCGAATGGGGATCAAGCAACCTAAATCAAAAGTATACCTAGCAAAAACTCAACAAACAATGAGTCCTCCTAGCACCTAATGGTACTAGGGTAGGAGGAAAGGAAAAACAATTATCCAAACACAATAAAACAAAGACTTAATCAATTAACTAATCACAGTCTCCTCGGTAACGGCGCCATTTTGATGCGCGCTGTCGTCGACACGCATGCAAACAATATTTTTAACACCGACTAACCTAACTAGTGTAGTAGTGGTAGGTCAGGATCGATCGACAAGGAGACGGTTAAGCGATATTGGTCAAGTCTAGAGTTTAATCGTGATTGGGATTGAGATGGGGGTTTCGGGTCGAGAGGAGTCGAACTAATGCTAATGAGCTACGCTTACTAAGGCTAGGAACTATAATAGGAAAGGTGTTGGGGAGAGTCGAGATTCGGAAATGGGGTCTAAGAGTCTCGGGATCGAGTTTTAGTTACAATGTTGAAAAGGGAGAGTGCGTGCCACCTTTCGGTTTCTTCACCCAACCTACCCATACCCGCTTTCGCGACGAAAGGGTAAGTCTCAAAATAAGGTAATTTCTACCCCGAGTTTCCCCATATTGATAAAAACTAGCCAAGGTCGATCTAGCTGCAGTCTAGGTCAACAAAGACACAAAAACCTTAAAATTGATAATCAACAAGTAAACAACCCACCAACATCCCTTAATTCAAATAATCCAAATCCTCCTCCCTAATTCCCCAACAAGAAAATCTACTCACTAGTCATGACGAATAACAACAAAACATTAACAAAGGAGAAAATAACTAAAGCATGCATAATAACTACACTAACAAATTACACTAAGGAGAGAATAAACTAACACACAAACTAAAGAGAAACTAACAAGGGAGAGAAAATCATAAACTAATGGAGAAAAGGGAGAGGAAAGAATTTACCAACTATGGAGAAAACTAAGGAGGAAGATGAAGGTAAACATAAAAGATTGAATCTTGGGAGAAATAATGCAAGAATTTGTCACAATCCATGCAAAATTCTTCAATCTTCAATAAAAGAAATATGAATCTTCAAGAAATAATACAAAATCTACTAATTGTTTGTAGAGAATTTTACTAGAGAGCTTACTACAATCTACTACTACTACTACTACTACAACTGCTAAGAATCCTCTAAACTACTCTAGAAATCCTCTAAACTACCCCTACTCCTAAAGGCTCACTCTAGGCACAAGAGTGGCACAAAACCCTAGGAGGAGTATTTATACTAGTCTTCATGGGCTGCACAAACTTCAAGGCCCAAATCCAATTCCTCTTCATTTAGCTAGACCTTCACCCTTTGCATCTTAATGGGGTGAAACTTTGCCCTGCGGCTCGACATAATAATCCCACTGGGTGAAATTTCACCCGGTGAGATTTTCTTCTCAATTTGCAATTTCGGCCCGGTTTCTTCATCGGGCGAAACTTCACCCGGTGGGCGAAATTTCGCCCGGTCGTTTCGCCCGGTGGAGAGTGTCATGAAAATCTTCGGGGTGGAAAAAATGTCGTCGGGCGAAACTTCACCCGGTGGTCTTCCACCTCTTTTTCGGTCTCTTTCTTTGTCGATCAATTGGATTACTTGAACTTTTAGTTGTGTTCTTTGCTTTTCGGACCGTGTCTCTCTCTTTCACGCTCATAGAAGCTCAGATACGCTTTCGGTTGAAAATCCTATCAAAATAGACATAAAACTACCAAAAACACGTAAAATGCAAAAGAGAGACACTAATGCGAGAATTACACAAAATACGGCGATAATCGCACTCAAGTCTCGCAAAACGGAGGAAAAACGGGTCTAAATGGGAGGAAAAACGGTCCAAATTTGGCACACAACAATGCTCGGACCAACCGTGGTGACCTAACCCTAGGTGACTCGAGTGTTGGACGAGTGACCCTTAGACGTAAGGATCACGAACCTTTTGTTATAGGGCTATGCCTTGTAAAAGGTTGACTCGGCCTCGAGGAAAGGCAGACGGGGTAAGGGAAGAAACTTGCGATGTAAGATCGGCAGAGTTTCGACGCTAGAGACCCTCGACTCGACTTGAATAAGGACAACCTTGTGATTAGGGTAGACCCTTAATTTAAAGGGTTCGCGAATTGGGACGACTCGACTAACGGATTGAAAGACGGGCGAAATTCCCTTAGGAGAAGTCATGGGGACCGTCCTATTAGAGGGAAAGGTCGTGTGAGACTTTCTAGTTAGGTCTCGAGTGTGTAAACGGGCTTTCCTTGGTAGGGGTATGCCCTACATACGTTGGTTAGCCTTGCCTTAGTCAAATAAGGCGGACTGGGATAGGGAGGAAACCCGCGATGTAAGATCGACGGAGTTTCGACGCTATAGACCTCCGACGACTCATGACAAGACCCGACACTGCTAAATACGGAAAGTCCTAAGAAGAGGAAAGTTTGGAAAAGGTAGTTGGAATTCCGAGAAAATCGGCGGATGGCCCAATTTTTTGAAACCGGCAAAATGCCATCGGGCCGCAATTTTGAAGTTTTGAAAATATTTTGAGTTTTGAAATGGGTAGCATACCGGCTAGAAATAGGTTATTTTGAGTAAAATCATAAGTCCTAAATTCGGCAGCTTCCCGGGTTTTGAAAAATGATTGAACTTTTGAAAATTGAGAAGATGGTCCTAAAATTGGCAGTGGGCCAATAGGACCGGGTTTTTGAAAAGTTGAATATTTAAAATTTTGAAAGTTTGAATATCGAAAAAAAGAATTTCCGACAATTTGAAAATCGAAGATGAGATCCCGAAGATTTGAAAATCGAAAACGACATCTCGGAGATTTGAAAATTGCTATGGAACCTCGAAGATTTGAAAATTAAAATAGAATTTTTGAAAATTCGAAAATTGAATGAGGATTGGAAATTCGGATATTGAAATGGATAGCATGCCGGCTAGAAAATAGGCTTGTTTTGAGTCAAATCTTAAGTCTAAATTTCGGCAGCTTTCCGAGTTTTTAAAAATTGAATATTTTTGAAAAGATGCATTTTTTGGAATGACGGTTTTTGAAAACGATACGGAAACCAAGTAGCACATAGTCACGCAAGCATTACGACAAGTCGACAACACCATGTATGCTTTACACTAAGGCTCGGTCGGTCTATATAGGGTCTATACCAGTGTACATGGCCTTTCCGAGAATCGGGCCGGACTTCCTAAGTCGAGTTGAACTTAGAACATGCCGCGAAACCCATACGAATTAGCCATGGACACCTTTGACATATCCATATTGGAGTACATCACGGTATAGTAGGACGTCGGTCGCCAGTACCGGCCCGGGAAAAGATAGGGTTATGCACGAACCGTAAAACTAAAACGCGTATTGTACTAGTCAAACGATTTCTTTTCGAGTCTCACCCTGAGGATGCCGATGGTAAGTCACGCATAAGTTAATCCCCAGCGGAGTCGCCAAATTGTGGACATGACATAGGTCCATCCTGACGCGCCACGCGCGGGTTTTGGGAGGCGAATGAATCTCCATATGAGATGGGTCGAATTGAAATTTAAATCGAAGTTGAGTCGCCACCGAACTTTGTGGGAGTTCGGGCCCATTCGAACCCACTCTACATCTTAGTGGGCCGTGTACAAAATACGGCCCATTCGGATGTCAGAGTTTATTGGGCTCGTCCCTTTGCATTTGATACCGATACCGTCATTATCGGATACCGTGTATTGAATGACTCTCGTGTGCTAATGGGTTCGGATATCCGGAAACCATGGTTCTGAGTAAGGGGTGAGGGTACGTGTTGGGAAGTTCACAAAGAACACCCAACCCCGCCCGCACATTAGCGGCCTCTACTAGGATACCGTTTGATGTTTTAATACGCGCGTTAGTAATACGATGAGATGATATGCAAACAACGTTTTGACTAAACATGCGAATATTAGGATAAGTTGCTACGTCGATTTAATGCATCTAAAATTAACGTCGAAGTTGTATTTAGCATGCAAGATTCTTTTAGTACAATAAAAGAAATAACGAAAATAAGTTGACAAAAATAGAAACAAACATGTTAGTAACGGTAATAACGATAATAACGGTTTGCGAATAATATAGAATGCTATAAAACGATGTAAACGACACGATGCATGGTTTTGGAAAGTAGTAGATCACGTGATAGACTTGACACGCGTTGACCGAAGTCATAAAAAATATTATCGAGACTCGAATGGCATTGTGGGACTCACGGTTTTGAGGTGATAAAGGGCCACTCGACCGAGTCATTGAGAGACTCGACCGAGTGGACCTCTGAAAGAGTTTCTATCCCGGATTTCGAGATGTCACTCGACCGAGTCAATGAGGGACTCGATCGAGTGAGCGGCCATTCGATCGAGTCATTGCGAGACTCGACCGAGTGGTTGTCAAAAAAACCTTCTTCCTCGGTTTTTGGGGTGCCACTCGATCGAGTGCCCCTTGTACGAACTATGGTTCGCTTTTGCTTTTGATTGCGAAATTGCTTTTTAATTTTGGAAAATCGATGATTTTATTGAGTCGGGCAGAAATATTGTGTGATTTATGCTCGATTCAGATTTTGATACTCGTCGTATCCGATATTTGATTATTGAATCAATATCGAATATTTAGAGCGAAATCTAGAAAATACGTTGTAAGTCGTTGTAAATCAAACTAAAACGAAATAGATTATCTCCGTGTTCATAGTGTCGTTTTCTGAAAGTGTTTGATTATTGAATCAATATCGAATATTTAGAGCGAAATCTAGAAAATACGTTGTAAGTCATTGTAAATCAAACTAAAACGAAATAGATTATCTCCGCGTTCATAGTGTCGTATTTAATTCTTGCGAATTATGTGACCACTATTTTAGCATCAACGAATTCGTATTAGTTAGATTTATTGACTAATTCGTTTAGATACGACATCCGACTATTGAGTTGATATCGAATCTAATAGAACGACGCTTTATATTTGCTTGAATTAAAAGGAATCAATTTGATTCCCTCCGCATCCCGACATCGTAACGAATCCTTGCGGATTATGTGATGTCAGACCCGCATCAACGGGTTTCGACCTAAACTTAAATAAAGTGTTTGATTCCGAAAATAGTTTTCTGAAAATTGATGATTATGTGATAATGATGATGACGAACGATGAGACGTGACCAACGACGCGACAAAACGAAAAAAAAACGTTGTTGTTGATGTTGACTCGCTTCAACAATCAAATACTCGGGGTGTCGGGATAAGCGACCGTCAACATCAGGTGCAATACCCTCGTATATTCGGATTTCCTTATCCCGTCATCCCTTGTATTTGACACGAATTAGCGAGTATTTTAATGTCTTAATACTAGTAATATTAGCGATATTAGTTACGAAAAAAATAAAAAATAAATAAAAAATGACGACGACTCGAACGGACGGACGATGCGAGAAAAAGGGAAGACAAAGAGAGAAGTCGGGTTTGTATGCACCCTCAACCTACATGCTTCGTATTCTCGATATGGACTCGACTAGTTGTGGCTTAGGCACGGGAGTTCGAGATTATGTATATGAAGTTATGGTGGTTAGGGTTTGCTAGATGCTAGGGTTGTAATTGTATGTGTAAAAAAGAAGGGTTGAAAGTTGTTGTGAAGATCCTTGAATAGTGTTGCAAAGGGGTGTATATATAGGCATGCTCCATCACGCGAACTAGGGCTACTCGGCCGAGTATCCTGATGACTCGGTCGAGTGGCCCAAAGCAGATGCACACGGGCCTGTTGAGGGCCCACCCGATCGAGTGGGCTGACACTCGATCGAGTGGGTCAGCTGGAGCGAAGGGGCCCGAATTTTTGACCTTGGATTGGGTATTTTTGTAGACCTTGTATTTGGGTTGGACTTTTGATATTTGCATGGCTATTTTTGTGTTCTACGAAACGGCTTTGACCGGGGTTTGACCCGGTCGCTAAAAGCCGGTTTTATATCCGATGTCGATTTTGACCCAAATTAGTCTTATTTGATTGAAACGACCCATTGGGCCTGAATTTGAGATCGGTTTTGTGCGATTTGTACTCCGTAAGAAGCCCAAGCCAGAAACTAACGGTTTCGAGCCCATATCCGAGCGCGTAGAAGCATGTTTGCGTTCGGTCATCATCGGGTGTTTTTTGAAAACTGCTATAGACACCTAGCAGCCAAATGTGGGTGTCTACACAGTTCCCCAAAACTAACGCTTGATCCTCTAATTTCTGTTTCAATGTATAAATTCCCCTCCATTACTAGGGGTGTTCACCAGTCCAAACTCGGACCAGACTGGATTGACCTGTGAACTGGCAACCCAAATAATCCAAATCCGCGGACCAACCGGTTAACAAAGAAATCCGGACCGGACCCTCTTAAGACCAGACCGTAGAAATACACTAAATTTGATTTTTTTAGGGAAAAGTCTCATGGTACCCTCGAACTATGTCACATTACACATGGTACCCCTGCTTTTAAGTTTGTTCCCATGGTAACCTTGAGTTTTATTGTATAGTTCCCGATTTGACCTTACCCAAATTTCTGTCATGACGCCGTTAAATTATGACCAAAATTAATTATAGTTGTTCCCATAGTACCCTTAAGTTTTCATAGTTGTTCTCATGGTACCCTTAAATTTTCATAGTTGTTCCCATGGTACCCTGAAAGAAAAGCAACAACTCATTGAAGCAAAGCAACGACTATTTAACTGAACTAGCCGTTACACAAGTGCTTATAAATTCACTTCTTTTTCTATTTTGGCAGAAAAAGAACAAACAATCCACACTTAGTCACTCAACCTTTTCACCTCGTTCTTCACTTGTACAAAAAAATGGAAAAAAAATTAATGTTTCCTGATGATCGAGCTTCAAAGTTATGGTGATGAAGTTTTTCAATTTTTTTGTACAAGTGAAGAAGGAGGTGAAAAGGTTGAGTAAGTGAGTGTGGATGGTTTGATCTTCTTATGCCAAAATAGAAAGGAGAGTGAATTTGTAAGCCCTTGTGTAACAGCTACTTCATTAAACTAATCGTTGCTTTGCTTCACTGAGTCGTTGCTTTTCTTTCACGGGTACCATGAGAACAACTATGAAAACTTAAGGGTACCATGGGAACAACTATGAAAACTTAAGGGTACCATGGGAACAACTATGAAAACTTAGGGGTACCATCAGAACATCTCTCTTTTTGAAGAAAAGTAGTTGTTAATTTTGGTAATAATTTAACGGCGTCATGACAGAAATTTGGGAAAGGGCAAATCGGGAACTAAACTATAAAACTCAAGGTTACCATGTGAACAAACTTAAAAGCAGGGGTGCCATGTGTAATGTGACATAGTTCGAGGGTACCATGGGAAATTTCCGTTTTTTTTATAAGAGTGGACCAGACCGGTCATCAAGTTTTTGGCTACCTGGAGACCGGACCGCTATGTGCCCCGATCCGATCCCGTTTGCCGGCCAGAACCACTTTTTGAACACCTCGATCCATTGCAGATCTCTGTTGTTGAGCTTTGTTCTTATTTGTTACAGGTGACAGATTTTTGCCTCAACGATTCACAAAATCAAGGAATTGCTCTGATACCAATGAGACAGACTGCCCGAAGTTACTCAATTGGGTGATTTGCCGGTGACTAGAGGCATTATGGCCAATTCTCCGACAATAACGTCGCCGGAGATTACTAACATCACAACCAGAAGAAGGACTAAGCAACATGTTAAGGACAAGAACAATTCAAGAGGCAAGAACACTCGAAATCCTTGCGTGGACGAGTTTCCTTTAAAAGAAAAATCCTTGCAAGAGATTATTGGTATCCCACCGTACAAGATTGATGACAATGGGGATGATGAGGATATTCATGAAGGTCTTGAGGACATTTTAGTGTCTTCTGACGTCAATCATGAATGCCCTACTGATGAACCGTGGCTTCAACGTCAAGGCAAAAAGATTATTGAGGTCAAGGAGCCTGAACCTTTGCTTCAATTAACTGTGGAGGACGTTGAGTCTGAGTTAGAATATTGGAGGACGGCGGTCTATGGATTTGTCGTGGGAGCCAATCCTCCATGGCAAGTGTTAGAGGGATTCTTGAGAAGAATTTGGAAGGCACATGACATAGACAAAGTTTCATTTATGTCGAATGGAGTCTTCCTGGTAAGATTCCAAACAGAGGGTATGAAAAATGCCATTCTTTAATTAGGATATTTTTTATTTGATAATAAGCCAATGTTTGTGAGGGAATGGACTCCAGAAGTTGCACTTGAGAAGGAGGACGTGAAGGTCCTTCCCACTTGGGTGAGAATTCATAAGCTTCCACTAAAAGTTTGGGGAGATAGTTTGCCCAAAATTGCGGGTCTCATTGGTAAGATGATGCAGAAGGATGAACCTACTAAAATGAAGACTAGATTGGGCTTTGCTAGGGTCCTAGTGGAGGTAACTTTGGGGCAGGAGTTACCTAATGTCCTATAATTCACAAAGTTCGGTGGCGACTCCTATTTCGATTTAAATTTCGACCCGAGATCAATCTTTCCAAGAGATTCATTCGCCTACCCAAATCCGCGCGTGGCCACGTCAGGGTGGACCTATGTCATGTCCACAACATTTATTTTATATATATATATATATATATATATATATATATATATATATATATATATATATATATATATATATTAAGTATATTATGTTACTAACTTAATAATTTGCTTAGTTAAATATTTGGGCTTATGTTTTCATGACTAAATTACTTATATATAAAAAAATTATGTGTTATTCAAATTTTGTTATATTTTATTTATGACTAAATTTACTTAAGTATGTATACAAAATGTTACTCGTACATGTTATGATAAATACATATTTTAGTTAAGTATATTGTTTATGGCTAAATTTAATTTAACTAAATTATCACTTGTTTAATTTATTGATTTATCACCTTTACATTTCTGTCTATATGAAAATTTGAGTAAATGAGAAAAAGAACTTAAATTAATATATATATATATATATATATACTTATATCATTTCGTTTTATTTATTTATTTGTATTTACTATGCGTATTTTATATTTATATTATAAACTTTATATATCATTTCTGTGTTTATGATTTTATTCATATTTTAATTCGACTTTAGTATTTTTATGCTTAACTATTTATTATATTAATAATATAAATTAGTATTCTACAAAATATTTTATTTTAATCATATATCATTTAGTTCTTTTTAAATAGAATAAAACTTATAAATTACGTTTTTTATAGTAAATGAATTTACTTTATTTTAAAACATTTATAAAACAGTGACAAGTGTTAAAGTGATTCCACGTCAAATTTTAGGTGCAACTTAATTTATATATTCTTTTAGAAACTTTTATATTTTACTGAAACTTTAAATTTTAGAATAAAACTTTGAATTTTGAAATAATATTTTATTATACTTTAGTTTTATTTTAATATAAAACCGTTTTTTAAAGAAACTCTTATTTTTAAATAAATGTTATACGATATTTGGGATATAATGTTTCGGATGACACTTGAGGATTAAAGTATAATGTTGTCACACTGAAAGTAAGTATTGGAGGATTTGACTGTTTCAAATGAGTCTTACCAATTATTAAAGGTCACCAAATAAAATACTACTTGTTCACGGGCGACTTTTATATACAGTTTACGATGCAATTCTTGGACGAATAGTTTGTGTTGGATTCTACCATTCGTGGTGTTTCGACTGCACTTGTAATGAAAAGCAGACTCGAAGGCTGCGGTCCGAGAGTCGGCCTATTGTTTAAGGTAATCGTCCTACGACAGTGAGAGCTGCGGTTCAAGAGTCTGCGTAGGGTATGTGCGCATGTATAGACAAGTACTTGATCAGTACTACCACATGCACCTAGGTAGCGGCGGCAGAACAGGATTCTGAGAACTGCGGGTTCCCTCTTTTGTTGATGCAGAGAACGTACTCATCAGCTTTCATTTTGCCTAGAGCCCCGTCTGAATAAACGTATATTATAATTGAAGTTCGGGCCTAATTGAGCCTTATGGGTGAGATGTAAACCTCATAAGATCGATTCGGTCTACGAGTCGGTAACACGGTTACTTCTAATGGTGAGATGCAAGCCAATAGGGTGTAGCGGTGATACTTGGAGCCACGACTCGTGTGTTTATTCTCTGTTTACGTGAAAAATGATTTAAAATCAAATGGCTGTCAATGTCTCATCTTCTAAACTTTACCGTTTTCATCACCTCACATGTTGGTTAATTGCATTAAAGGAAACTATTTGTTAAGTGATATTCTTTAATATTTTTGAAAGCATATTGTTGGTTATCCACATGATTATTGTCTTATGTGTATGAGGTGATGTTAGATGAACGGTTTGGTTGCTGTTCTGCTCAGCGGCCTCTGTTTTATCTAAATTTTTTGCAGGTCTAAGACGTTGGGGAATCGAGCGAGAGATTTTTATAATATGTTTAGCATAAAAATACAATCTATATTTTGTACTAATGAATCAAGATTATGTAATTAATAGTCGTTTATTGTAAGGATCCGTAGCGATCCGAATTTATTTACACTCTGATATAATTTTAATTTAATAACTTATATACCTTTCCGCATTATCTATTAATTTAAGTCATCCAAAAATCCGGGTTGATACAATAATTGGTATCAGAGTGACCTTGTGATCGTAAGTGAGGATTGAGCTTCATTTAACTAACGAGAAGCGCACCTGGGTACACTTACTAAAATACTAATACAATATTAGATCAACAAAAATGAGAGATTTAATTAGAAACTATTAGGATCCTATCAAATAATTTATCTAGGTAGACATCATTAAGGGGAAACACGATATCTTTAAATATTTACTTGTATAATTGTTGGCATGCTATCTGAATAGTTGTTTGTAGAATTAATTGCCTAAGTTACGTCGAAAATTTCGAGGACGAAATGTTTTAAGGGGGTAGAATGTAACACCCTGTATTTTTAAAATAAAGTTAAAATTTTAAACATTTATTTAAACCAAGTTTAACGCTTGAAAAATTATTTTCGTGAATAAAATATTTTATTTTCGTTAAATTAAAAATTATTCCGTTATAAAAACATGAGAATTAATTTATTGAATTATTAAAAGTTTTATCTTTCGTTAAATAAAGTTTAGAACTCGAACATATTTTTAATAGTGACCTGTAGTTTGGACATTTTCTCATCTCGTAAAAATTTAGAAATAATTTATCGAATTCTTAAAATAATGATTACTTATAACTATTGTCCCATAATACTATTTATCGTTTGTTTTACTTACCGTCTCAGATATTCCTTTTTTTAAAAATAAATTTTACGGTTTCCATTATTTTAATTCCGTAATATTATATTTCAACTTTTTAAGAAAGAAAACAAAGACGTTGGCCTTTTTGGCCTAATCGAGACTAAAATAAAATCGACTAATGTTGGTAGTATTTCCAATAGTATGTTAGAGGGATGGAGTGTTACTACTAATGGACACTTGCATCCTAATGGTCGAGTGTGGCTGATTTGGAGTCCTACATTGTATGATGTTCAGCCCCTCCGGTATGGGGCACAACTTATACATTGTAAAGTTTCTTTTAGGCCTACTGTCCAGTGGTTCTATTACACTGTGGTGTATGGATACAATGATGGAGAAGGTAGAAGGGAGCTATGGTCACAACTTCAGGAGATTGCTGCTATTGCTCAGGGTCCTTGGGCGGTTGGGGGAGATTTTTTTTTTGTGGAAATGTAAGTTGTATATATCAATGAAAATCATATATACATCAAGTGGACATAATTCTAGAGATAAAAGTGTTATCTCTAGTACTAAGACTCCCTTTTTTAATCCTCTTAAAATACAATTGAAGTTTCTTTTTAATATTCTTAACGACTAGTTGTGGCCTTAACAGAACACCTTCCTGATGAACACTTGAGAGGGCATACTATTTGGGTGCAACCGTCTAAGTGTTTGTTTGTGTGTTTGTTTGTTTGTGTGTTTTGTGTCCGATTGCATCCACAGTTTTGTCGCAAGACCCGACTTGCCTTGCGGAGTGCACTTTTCCTCTAAGTGTACTCGCGTGAGTTGAAAGGGCGTAGGGTGCGCTAATACCCATTCGGCTAATTTAGTAGTTAGTATGTGCTTACTCGAGGGCGAGTAAGGGTTAAGTGTGGGGGAGTTGATAAGTGTGGTTTGTAGTGCCTATTTCGTAGTGTTTTGGTCCCATTTTCCTTGTAGAATCGCTCCTTGGGAGCGGTTTAGGGGCTTCTTATGCTTCCTTTAGTTCGTTTCAGGTTCCCGAGACCGATTTGGAAGAGTTGGAGCGATTCCGACTCTATACATACACTTTTTGGAGCCAACGGAGTAAAGGAACGATCACTCGATGCCTTGGAGTTGACCCCGAGACCTTGGGACCCGATCCCGAGTCCCGAGAATCGATGGGAAGCCCATGAGAAGCAAGGAGGGACCAAAAAGTTCATATTGGAGGCCTACAAGGCTCATCCCGGACGGGTATGGCCTCATCCCGTCCGGGATGAAGGAGGAAACGAAGATGAAGCTACTGAGGGTCCATCCCGACCGGGACCATGGCGTCCCGACCGGGACCGACCACGTCCCGACCGGGACCACCTCATCCCGGCCGGGATGGCTATGCTGCAGCTCCGCCTTGTTTCCTTTAAATTCCTTTCCACTTGTAACCCTATATATACCCCCATCTTGTATTAAGACACCATCTTATGTTAGGCACTTCATATTAGACTAAACCCTAGATTGTTTTAGCATAGATTAGTGTAGATTAGTCGGTAATTAGTCTTTAATCATAGATTAATGCTTGTAATTTGGGAATTCTTCATGATCTCCATCAAGCTTGATAAACTTGGATGTTTGTTTTGGGTTTTTCTCATTTATGCAAGTTTCCTTCTTCCTTTCATCTTGTTAGTAGGTATAATCTTCTTTTCCTTTCTCTTAATCTTGTTCTTTCATTAAAGTTTGAATCTTTGTTGTGTGGATTGCTCATAGTTCATAGTTCTTGTTAGTTTCATTATGCTAGTTTGGTTGTTTGAATTGATTTCTCTTCTTAGTGTTAGTTTTAGTATAGATATGTTAGAGTAGAGTTTTGCTAGGGTTAGTAAGGTGATTAGGGTGTTAATTGGATGATTAAGGGATTGTTGGAGATGTTGGTGGAAGATTTGGGTTTCCCCTTGGTTTGATGCATATCACATGTTTGTTGAAATGCTTGAATGACTAGTATGTGCATATGCTTGTTTTTCTTGCTTTTCTCTTGTGGGTGATAGTTTATTTGTGGGTTTGGTTCCATCATTAAGTTGCGAGAGCCCGGTGAGGACGACCCCTAGGTCGGTCTAAGTTGCGAGAGCCCGGATGCGACCTAGGCCCCGATATCACACTAGTAACCCCGTTTTTCGTTTGTGTCGCCAAGGTGGGTTTTAGGTGGAACCTCTAGGTGAGTCTAAGTTGCGAGAGCCCGGGCATTACCTAGATTACCCTACTACCTCCTTCACTCTAGTTCTCCCTTGACCATTCCATTACCCCTTTGACCCCGACCTAATCCTAGCCCGTTTCCTTTGTTTATTTTCTTGCTTTAGACCTAGCTTAGTCCTAGTCTCCCCCTCCTTAGAATAGCTTGTCTCGAACCTAGTCCTAGACCGTAGCATACCCTAGTCCGACCTCCCGTCCCTGTGGATTCGACCCGACTTACCCTAGCTACCCTAGTTAGGTTTTGCCGGTTTTATTTGACGGTTGGGATCCATGACAAATCCTACCCATCAAATTGGCGCCGTTGCCGGGGACGGCGTAGTTTAGACTTTTGTTTGCTTAGTTTTGGACTTTGTTCTTGATTTTTGTGTTCTCTTCTCCTTGTGTATCTCCGTTTTTCTTCTTGTGTGTTACTCTCCCTTCCTAGTGCCTCAAAAGCACTAGGATACTAACGTTTGCTCAAGTGCTTCTAGCTAATCCTAGGTACCAAAGCAACGTTATGGACATGGCGCGTCCAAGCTACCATCAATCATCACGGGACAACTTTGGGGCGAATTACCAAAACCCACAACTTTACCAACCATATCAACCTCATCAACAATCTTATGAACCCTCTTCTTATGGTTACCAAGAAAGTTGTCAAGGATCGTTCCCACATCCTAACAACTACCAAACACCCTCACATAACCCACAACCAAATATCCCTAACTTTGAGACTTGTCAAATGTTGGTCCAAACACAAGGGAGCCAACATGAGATGATGATGTTATTGCAAAAGGGTCAACAATTGATGTTGACTCAAATACAAGGAGTTAGGGAGGAGTTCAAGGCCCAAATAGAGGTGCAAGATGCTCGCATCAATGCACTCATGGCTCATATCACGATGTTGGCCACTTGAGCTCCACTACATGTTGAGGAAGGTTCATTTGGGCAAGAAGGTCGGGTGTCTCCACAAGAAAGTCAACCCGATTGTGAAGCCACAAATGAAGAAGAGGGGGTCGATCAAGAGACCATTGTTGAGTGTTGCTTGGGCGGTGAAGATAGGGGAAGAGTAGAGGAAGTTGAAGCTTCAAGGGTCGACAATGAGGAGGGAGTTGAACATGATTATCAAGATAACTCTTGGGGAGCCAATGTATTGGCTATCAAGTTGGATTTGTTTGATTTCCTTCGTGAAGAGCCGGATGTTGACAATCCAAACCCGAGTGAAGACATACCTCCTCTAGGCCAATTAGACAAGGTGAGTGAAAAGGAGCGCAATACTTGGGAAAAAGAAGTAGATGCCTTGGAACTTGCCTTGTATGGGAAATTGGAGGATCCTAAACCCTCCAATGAAGAGAACTTGATGCCTTCTCCTCCTCTACCGCACTCGATGTCTAGCCCTTTGTCTTGTGAGAAGGTTGGTGAAGAGGATCCTTGTCGGGCGGTGGAAAAGAGTTCCACTCTCGACCCCGTAGAAGAAGCGACACCCCTAGGGTGTGATCTCCCACATCATGACACCGAGCACAACTCTAGACCACTATACCTACCGGATGGTCATAAGGGTCGTAGCTATATTGGTTCCGAAGACCCGGAAGATCACGAGAACCCCGAGCATAATGAAGATGATCGCTTCTTCCCTCCGACTTGGAAACTTTTGGGAGTGGCTAGGCTCGGCCATGTGAGCTTAATTGAAGATGTTGCTAGAGCATTTGACTTACTCCTTCGAGCTCTTGATGGCTATGGAGGTGTAGTTGGAGAGAGTATTTTAGTGTAAATATCTTTTCCCTTTCTTTTGTGCTTGTATTTGTGTTTATGTTTGTATAGTTTGGTTTCTAGGGTTGTTAGTTTTTGAGAAATTCTTGTTTATTTGGATTGTTGATGAGCGATGTGAGGGAGGGATTTTGATGTGTGTTTGAGCTTTGCTTGATAGGTGAAGTGAAGGAGATTCCTAGAAAGGAATGGCTAATGATAGAGCTTGGATCGTGAGTATGGGAATCGGTTTTTGAAGCTTTGGTGAAGCTTTTGGGGTTTTGGAGGTCAAGAAGACCCATCCCGGGCGGGAAGGGAGCTTCCCGACCGGGACGAGTGTGTCATCCCGACCGGGAAGGAGCCGTCCCGATCGGGATGATGGTGCCATATTTCGAGATTTCTGGAGTGGCTTCCCGACCGGGAAGGAGGCTTCCCGATCGGGAAGGGTTTATCATCCGATCGGGATCATCTATCCCGACCAGGATGGTCCCCTACTCCTTTTTGGCGCCTCTTCTTCGACATTTAAGCCCACCCAACCATTGTATACCCCCACCCAACCTCCCTACTTATCCTTTCTCGTATCATACCATCCATATACTTCATTTTCATACCCTTACTTCATCTTCTATCCACTTGGCACCGACCTTCACATCAATTTCCACCCCTCACACCATTACTACCTCTACCATGTGTTTTATCAAGTTCGAAGCGGGATAGCAATGATGAAGACAATCAAAGTGCCTTTATTGATCATAGGAGACGATGGAGCGAGTGAGTTGCTATCCTATTGGTACGGCAACTATCCTTTCTTTTCCGTCTTTTATTGCTTGTTTTCCTTTGTTTACTCCCCTTCCCCTTATATTTGTGTCATGGTGGCCTTCGAGGCCTTGGTATATGGTTGCTCCCGACTCTCGATGATGTGACTACATTGAGAGTCATTTCAAAATCCAAAATTTACAAGTTTTTCACCCCTTTTTGTTGGATTTAGTCGGATTTAGGCGGAATCCGGGCTAGGTGACTTGATTACACCTAGCCCTCCCCTCCCATTTCCTTTTATTTTCTTCTTTTTATTTTCTTCCCCCATCCGTATCTTTTCTTGTCTCGGCCCATGGTGACTTGACTACACCCCGGCCGGACGCCTTCTACCATTTTCTTCACCTTATTTTTGATTTTTAGCTTTATTTTCGTAGTTTCTTTTCTTTTTCTTTTGTCTCTCCGCACACTACGATCGAGCATGAGGACATGGCTCGGTTTAAGTGTGAGGGAGCGATATTCTAGTGTAGTTAGCTTTATTTTCGTAGTTTTTCAAAAAAAATCTTAAAAACCCTAAAAATTTGAAAAATTTTCACAAAAATCTAAAAGATTTTCTTTTGTGTCTTTTCCTTTTTGTGTCGTTATGTCGTATTTTTGTTTTGTTGTGCGTGTTTTGCCCCCCCTTTTTCCTTATAGGTTACCTAATCACCGCTAGCTTTCGAGAGCTTTCAAGACCTCCGGTAACATCTCTTCACCTCTTTTTCCTCTTTGTTCCTTGTGGAGTTTGGAGGAGATGTGTGTTGTGGTGTGCTCGAGTGGAGCTTTGTAAAGTTTGTGGTTGTTTTGGTGACTTGTTTGGATGATCGGGGTGGTGTTTGTGTTGTGTTTGTTTTGTTTTGTTTCTTGTTTTGTTGCTTTTGCTTCTTTCTCTTTCGTTTGTTTTCATCGTGTCTTTGTTTTGTGTTGTGTTGTGTGTAAACCATTTTCGAAAACCCGGTTTAGAGGCTAGTGTGCGAGTGTTTACTTTCCCTTCCAAGTTGTATAAATCGAGTCTTGGACTTTACTCTAGTAGAATGACCCTAAATCAATGATTTCGTTGGTCCTTTACCTTGAGTCCACCTAGCTTACTAGGGATTTACTACGGGGTTTTGCATTTTGACCATTATGACCACCGAGTCTCGTCCCTTAGGTGACCATGTTCGAAATCGTTAGATTAGTCCAAGTTCTCCCCTTTTTGTGAGTATGAAGGGAAGAGGTCGTCCCGACATACCCATTTCCCTACTTCCTACACAAATCCACACAATAAAAGTGCAATTTGTTGAAATCTCTCTTTCTTGTTAGTAAGGAATGCCAAAAAGCCGAATCAAGCCAAAAAGGGCTAAGAAAAGAAAATGAAAGAAATGAAAGAAATAAAAGATTGAAGAAAAAGAAAAGGCACAAAAAGCCAAAAAGAAAATAGAAAAGAAAAAAAAATGGCATGGCAACAAACAAATCAAAACGTCGAAAAGAAAGGAAATGCCAAAAGAAAACCCGTCTCACAAAAATAACCCCTACCTCTCAAAATAAGCCTTTTTCCGACTTTTGCCGTGAAGAGCCTACCAAAGGACCGAGTCCCTAGGAAGGATGATAGCGGCATTAGTCGGTCTTCCCTCATTTTGCATGTTTTCCACCTTTTTACTTGGACTAGTTAGGCAATTTTGGACACGGGACGACCCTCTTGGCTCACGCTAAAGGGGGCGGGGTCTCACTTACCTACAGTGTCGACTAACACCGTGGTTCTTCACTTTTCCACTCCGCCGATCGTCCCGTAGTACGTTTTTAGAAAGTTAGAAGGACCTAGGTAAGTTACCAACGTCTTTGTTGCTTTATCATCATACTATTAGGGTTTAGTCCACCTTGGTTTGTATGTCTAGCTTGGGAACGTTGTCACTTGCCTCGAGTCCTAAATCGGTGCTTCTTTCACCGCTTGTTTGAGGGAAGCGGTATTTGTTTTCTTTTGGGTGCAACCGATTATGTGTTTGTTTGTGTGTTTGTTTGTTTGTGTGTTTTGTGTCCGGTTGCATCCACAGTTTTGTCGCAAGACCCGACTTGCCTTGCGGAGTGCACTTTTCCTCTAAGTGTACTCGCGTGAGTTGAAAGGGCGTAGGGTGCGCTAATACCCATTCGGCTAGTTTAGTAGTTAGTATGTGCTTACTCGAGGGCGAGTAAGGGTTAAGTGTGGGGGAGTTGATAAGTGTGGTTTGTAGTGCCTATTTCGTATTGTTTTGGTCCCATTTTCCTTGTAGAATCGCTCATTGGGAGCGGTTTAGGGGCTTCTTATGCTTCCTTTAGTTCGTTTCAGGTTGCCGAGACCGATTTGGAAGAGTTGGAGCGATTCCGACTCTATACATACACTTTTTGGAGCCAACAGAGTAAAGGAACGATCACTCGATGCCTTTGAGTCGACCCCGAGACCTTGGGACCCGATCCCGAGCCTCCGAGACCCGATCCCGAGTCTCGAGAATCGATGGGAAGCCCATGAGAAGCAAGGAGGGACCAAAAAGTTCATATTGGAGGCCTAAAAGGCTCATCCCGTCCGGGATGAAGGAGGAAATGAAGATGAAGCTACTGAGGGTCCATCCCGACCGGGACCATGGCATCCCGACCGGGACCGACCACGTCCCGACCGGGACCACCTCATCCCGGCCGGGATGGCTATGCTGCAGCTCCGCCTTGTTTCCTTTCAATTCCTTTCCACTTGTAACCCTATATATACCCCCCCCCCCCTCTTGTATTAAGACACCATCTTATGTTAGGCACTTCATATTAGATTGAACCCTAGATTGTTTTAGCATAGATTAGTGTAGATTAGTCGGTAATTAGTCTTTAATCATAGATTAATGCTTGTAATTTGGGAATTCTTCAAGATCTCCACCAAGCTTGACAAACTTGGATGTTTGTTTTGGGTTTTTCTCATTTATGCAAGTTTCCTTCTTCCTTTCATCTTGTTAGTAGGTATAATCTTCTTTTCCTTTCTCTTAATCTTGTTCTTTCATTAAAGTTTGAATCTTTGTTGTGTGGATTGCTCATAGTTCATAGTTCTTGTTAGTTTCATTATGCTAGTTTGGTTGTTTGAATTGATTTCTCTTCTTAGTGTTAGTTTTAGTATAGATATGTTAGAGTAGAGTTTTGCTAGGGTTAGTAAGGTGATTAGGGTGTTAATTGGATGATTAAGGGATTGTTGGAGATGTTGGTGGAAGATTTGGGTTTCCCCTTGGTTTGATGCATATCACATGTTTGTTGAAATGCTTGAATGACTAGTATGTGCATATGCTTGTTTTTCTTGCTTTTCTCTTGTGGGTGATAGTTTATTTGTGGGTTTGGTTCCCTCATTAAGTTGCGAGAGCCCGGTGAGGACGACCCCTAGGTCGGTCTAAGTCGCGAGAGCCCGGATGCGACCTAGGCCCCGATATCACGCTAGTAACCCCGTTTGTCGTTTGTGTCGCCAAGGTGGGTTTTAGGTGGAACCTCTAGGTGAGTCTAAGTTGCGAGAGCCCGGGCATTACCTAGATTACCCTACTACCTCCTTCACTCTAGTTCTCCCTTGACCATTCCATTACCCCTTTGACCCTGACCTAATCCTAGCCCGTTTCCTTTGTTTATTTTCTTGCTTTAGACCTAGCTTAGTCCTAGTCTCCCCCTCCTTAGAATAGCTTGTCTCGAACCTAGTCCTAGACCGTAGCATACCCTAGTCCGACCTCCCGTCCCTGTGGATTCGACCCGACTTACCCTAGCTACCCTAGTTAGGTTTTGCCGGTTTTATTTGACGGTTGGGATCCACGACAAATCCTACCCATCACTAAGCAGCTGGATATGGACGAGTTTATACAATGTTTAAGCAATTGCGAGTTAGAGGACATCAAAGCGACTGGGGCTTGGTATACTTGGTCTAATAAGCAGGAAGAGCAGACTAGAAACTACAGTAGACTTGATCGAGTTAACGAGAGATGGACTGATCAATTTGTAGACTATCAGGCTCACTTTCACCCGGATGGACTGTTTGATCATTCTCCCTATTCAGTTCAGAGTATGCATCTGGAGCAGAGAAGAAAGGCAAGTTTTAAATATTTTCATATGTGGGGGGAGGCTGCTTCTTTTTCTAGTATAGTGACAGAGGTGTGGGATCAACAGATTTCAGGAACTAAAATGTTCTGCCTAGTCAAGAAACTAAAACATCTAAAGAAGGGGCTAAAACGACTAAATGGAGAATGCTTTTCTGATATAGAACAGCAGGCCTACAAGGCAGCATTGCAGTTGAAAGTTATCCAAAAAGAAATTGCTCAAGTGGGTGTGAATGAGCAGCTTATATGGAAGGAGTATCACGCGAACCTTGATTATGCAAGGGTGAATAAAGCTAGAAACAGCTACCTGGCGCAGAAGGTGAAAATCAAATGGATGGAGGATGGGGATTCAAACACTCATTATTTCCATCATGTTATCAGGCAAAAACGGACTAGGAACAAGATTACTCAGGTGAAGAGTTTAAGAGGGGATATTTGTGATAATAATGAGAGCATACAGGACGCTTTCCTGGACTATTACAGAGGTCTTTTGGGGGCTAGGAAGGAGGTCCATCAGGTCAAGAATGTTGTTATTGAACAAGGACCTCAATGCAATGCGATTCACCATGAGTGGCTGCTCCAGCCTGTTACTGATGCTGAGATAAAACGGGTTGCGTTCTCTGTACCTATGGACAAAGCCCCGGGTCCGGATGGGTACTCAAGTGGTTTTTTCAGGGACGCTTGGCCTATTGTGGGTGAGGAGATATGTGGAGCAATTAGAGATGTATTTTCATCGAGGAGAATTTTGAAGCAGATTAATGCTACCAATATAGTGTTGGTTCCTAAGTGTGATCGACCTGAGATGGTGACGCAATTCTGGCTTATTGCTTGTTGCAACATGGTATACAAGATCATATCGAAACTCTTATGTAACAGATTGGCGAGAGAGCTCCCTGAATTAATTTCTGAATCCCAAAGCGCTTTTGTGCAAGGACGGTAGATTCTGGAAAATGTTCTAATCTGCCAAGACCTCATTAAGTTATACTCGCGGAAGAATGCTTCTCCTAGGAGTATTTTCAAGTTGGACCTTCAAAAAGCCTACAATACATTTGAGTGGGAGTTTGTAGAGGGTATGTTGAAAGCGCTAAATTTCCCTAGTCAATTCACAAAATTGGTGATGCTATGTATATCTACAACCTCTTACTCCATAGTCTTGAATGGCTCGTCTTTTGGGTATTTCCAGGGCAAGCGTGGACTGAGGCAAGAGGACCCCATTTCCCCCCTTATTTTCACCATATGCATGGAATATCTAAGTAGAATGCTTTAATATGCTACGAGTACCAGGCCATTCAATTACCATCCTATGTGCAAAGATATCAAGCTCACACATTTATTTTTTGCGGATGATCTCTTATTATTTTGTAAGGGGGAAGTCCGCTCTATAATGCTTATCATGAGAGCCTTTTCATCCTTCTCTAAGGCGTCAAGTCTTTGTATGAATAATGGGAAGTCTGAAGTTTTTTATAATGGCGTAGATGATACCATTAAGGATGATATTTATTAGGTTACGGGTATTAAAGAAGGTGATGCCATTTCGATACTTGGGAGTACCAATTCAGCCGGTAAATTGAACAAACTGGACTGCAATGATTTAGCTGAGAGGATAATAGGTAGAATCAGGAGCCTGGGTGCGAGAAAATTATCCTATATGGGAAGGATCACTCTGATTTCGTCTGTACTAAACACCTCGTATAATTATTGGGCTTCGATCTTCATTATTCCCAAACACACGATCAAAAGAATTGAAGCTATTTGCCGAAATTATCTTTGGGATGGGAATTTTGAATATACCAGGACACCACTTATAGCGTGGGATAAGGTTACTCTCCCCAAGAATGCTGGTGGCTAGGCATTAAGAGAGCATCTGTATGAAATGTGGCAGCTGTAGGAAAACTCGTCAGCTGGATATATGAGGATAGAAGCAGCCTTTGGGTGTAATGGGTCTCTACTATTTATCTAAAACAACAGAGCTGGCACGATTACACCCCCCCCCCTGCAGATTGCTCATGGACCTGGAAGTCTATATGCAAGACGAAAAAAATCCTTAAACAAGGTTTTCATAATGGCTCGTGGAGTTCGGATCCGAATGGATACTCCATCAAGGGTGGTTATGGTTGGCTCCTCCCTTCCCCTAACCCACCTCCTTGGACTAAATTTGTTTGGAATCAGTGGGCGTTTCCTAAGCATGCTGTTATAACATGGCTGGTACTGAATGAAGGAGTAAATGTGAAAGATAAACTTTACAGACATGGTTGCATTGACAACGATATCTGCTGCCTATGCCACATGTCTACTGAAACGGTGAATCATATCTTTTTTTATTGCCAATTCAGTAGAAGACTTATGCGTAATGTAGCAGACCTTATTGGATGTAATCTTAGCCTGACTTATATCCTCGATGGAGGAATGCACCAGTTGCATCGGAAAATGCACACTGCCATTCTTATGGCCTGCTACTATACGACCTGGAATCAGCAAAATAAAGCCCGACTTGAGGGGTATATTGATCAACCTGCGCAGTTGGCTCAACGATCATAGGAGATGCTAGAAGAAGAATCAAGATAAGAGCAAAGGACAAAGTAACAGATACAGATACAGATTTGCACTTTTGTAGACAGATAGGAATCAGCTGTTGATTCTGTTGGGAGCATGTTTCTTATGACAACTGCTCCTATATTGTTTAGCTGTGGTTATACTGTTTGTGTATAGCATATGATTTGTAACTCCATTTTTTGATGAATGAATGACTCACATTTCACCAAAAAAAAAGGCGTTTATACGAGAAACAGACCGGAACTCGAAAAGTGTGGCTCTACTTTCCCCCCTACGTGGCTCTACCCCCTCATTCATCCATACTACTATCACTATATTACTACACCTACACCTACATCTACACTACTACATATATTACTACTACTATATATACTTACTACTTACTAATACTACATTACTACTTACTACTTACTCACTTACACTACTTCTACTTACTATACTCTATACTACATACTTCGTACTACATACTATATTTACTCCCTCGTCCTTCTCTATATAATTGGAGCATCAAAAATGAGGAGCTACCACTACAAGAAATACTGTCCCAGGCGTCCGCCTAATTGGCGTCCTTGGCATGTGAACGCCTAAATGGCGTCCGAAAAGTCCACCGGGCGTCCGTTGTCGGACGCCGGACTTGGCGTCCGACTGAAGATGAGGATGGCTGAAGTTGAGGACAAAAGGCGTCCACAGTCGGACGCCATTTAGGCAAAATGGCGTCCGCTGTCGGACGCCAATTGACGTCCGCATGTGACGTCCGACAGCGGACGCCATCTGTCTTCAGTATGGCGTCAAATACCCGCTGCCCCCCCTCTCCCCCTTCATTTCCTAAAAAAAAAAATCGCCCTCTTCCTTCTCCCTCTACACTCGCCGACCCAAATCCCTCATTTTTCATCCTTTCTTCCTTATTTTCGGTATGTTTTCTTACTTTATTTCGTTTCTATTTAATTTAATTAGTTCATATTCTTCATTGCTAGGGTTATTTGTTGATAGTTATTAGTTAATTTCGTTTAGGTCTAAATTTCGATTAGGTCGATTAGTTTAGGCCAAGTTCGATTAGGTTGATTAGTTTATCCCAAACTCGATTAGTTAGATTATTTTTGCCCATCACTATTTTGACTAGGGTTTGATCAATTTGGTTTAAGCCCGTGAGGTTTTGTGTGACTTAAGACGGACCAAAAGGTGTCGTAATAATGCCGGATTTTCCCGAAACCACTTCTATCTTGATCGGGGTTGTGAATAGGTGTTAGCGGCGCTTTCAGAATTTTGATATCTGTATCCTAAAATTTGACCCTTTTTTGACCTGTTTAAGCTGTTTCTGTGTGCCCTAAGCCATGAATTGTTGTGTTTTGTTCGGTTGAATTGGGTTTACATTATATTGATAAATTAGCTAGGGTTTTTGTAAATTGGGATTAAATTGTGATTAAATTCGGTGACTAATTTTTTTAAGGAATTGAGTTTACTAAAATTTTGTAAGGTCAATTCTAAATTAATAATACATTTGGGTTTACTTTGACATATTAGTTAGAGAAATTAAGTTTAAATTAAATGGTGATTAAATATTCATTTAGTAAGTTATAAATTAAAGTAGGGAAATTAAACTTTAATATGTTATATATATTTTTTGAACATAGAAAATGAAGAGAATTGAACGGAAATGGATGTACGAGGGAAGACTTGATAAAAAGAGATGTCCAACCGTCGAATTTTTGAGGGGTGTCGAGTCATTTGTCGAGGTCGCTAAAAAGTCGGTAGACTACGCATCGAGGGGGGAGGTTAGGTGTCCGTGTACTAAATGCAAGAACCTAAAATTTCTTGAGGTCCTTGTAGTGAAGGAACATGTCATCTATAGTGGTTTTTCACCCGATTACTATTATTGGATTTGTCATGGTGAGTCATCTCAGTCTGAGGGAACCGAAAACCATCACGATGAGGGGGGATTGAGAGGTATGATAGTTGATGTTGTGGAGTGCAACTTGTTTAACTCACCTAACCCACGAGACTCACCTAGCCCACGAGACTCACCCAACCCACAGGATTCACCTAACCCACAAGAGCCTAACCGTCGAGCGAAGGCGTTTTTTGACATGTTGGAAGCTTCGGAGAAACCGTTATACGGAGGGTGCGATGTGACTTTGTTAGAAGTCGCGTCTATGGTAGTTAGCCTTAAATGTGAGTTCAACCTGCCCTTTGCTTGTGTCGATGGTATTGCTGCCTTACTCGAGAGAGTTATTCCAAAAGACAATATCATGACCCGATCATTCTACACAACCAAAAAGGTTGTGAAGGGACTTCAACTCCCGCATCAAAAGATTGACGCTTGTCCAGATGGGTGCATGCTATTTTGGAAGGACGATGCGATGCTTGATGAATGTAGGAGATGTGGTAAGGGTAGGTATAAGATGGTCGAGGGGGATATTGCTTTGAGAGGTAGAAAAGGGAAAAGTAGTGTCAGGGGTAAGAAACCAATCCCAATAAGTCAGCTTACGTACTTCCCTATTGCACCTAGGCTTCAGAAATTGTACGCCACAAAAACCATAGCTGAGCAAATGCGGTGGCACAAGGAGGACATTAGGGTACTAGGGAAGATGTGTCATCCGAGTGACGGTGAGGAGTGGAAGCGTTTTGATAGACTACATCCCCACTTTGCGTTAGAACCCCGAAATGTAAGGCTTGGGTTGTGCACTGATGGATTTGCACCGTTCGGTCAATTTGGTAAATCGTACTCTTGCTGGCCAGTGATGATCACACCTTACAACCTACCTCCTTGGTTGTGTTTGAAGCAACCTTTCATCTTCCTATCTCTTATTGTTCCCGGACCCAAAAACCCGAAAAATCATTTGGATGTTTACTTGCAACCTGTTATTGAGGAACTGAAACAACTGTGGGAGGTAGGGGTGGAAACTTATGATGTCTCTCTGAGACAAAACTTTCAGTTGAAAGCAGCTTTGTTGTGGACTATAAACGACTTTCCCGCGTACGGTATGCTCTCGGGGTGGTCTACTGCGGGTCAGAAAGCATGTCCGTGTTGTATGGGTGAGAGCAAAGCTTTTTATCTTCCAAATTCTAGTAAAATAAGTTGGTTTGACTGTCATCGGCAGTTCCTACCAGAAGGTCACCCATATAGGAAGAATAAGAAGGCGTTCAAGAAGGGTGAGGAGGTGCTTGACGACGCACCTGATCGACTCCCAGGAGATGAAATATGGGAGTTGATTTCTGATTACCCGTCTACTGTTGACGGAACCGAGCAGGAGTTCAAAGATCTCAAGAAGTTGAAAAATGGTTGGTTTAAACGTAGCATATTCTTCGAACTACCATATTGGAGGACTTTGTTAATTCGTCACAATTTAGATGTGATGCACATAGAGAAAAACTTCTTCGAGCAGTTGATTCACACGGTGATGGATGTGGAGGGGAAGAGTTGTGACACTACAGGCTCCCGGCGAGATGTAAAGATTTTTTGTGACCGTCCTCAACTGCACATAAAACGGGATGGGTCGAAACCAAGGGCCTTGTTCACACTTGACAAGGCTCAGAGAAAGGCGTTGTTGGAGTGGGTAGAGAAGTTGAAATTCCCTGATGGGTACGCCTCCGACTTCAAACGCTGTGTTGATCTTAAGAACCTGAAGCTTCAAGGGTTAAAGAGTCACGACTGTCACGTTTTCATGGAGAGGTTGCTTCCGGTGTCATTAAAGCACCTTCTGCCACCGACGGTGTGGAATTCCATAACTGAGATATCTCAGTTCTTCCGAGATTTGTGTTCCTCTACAGTATCAGTTGAGGACATGTCTCGGCTCGAGGATCAAATTCCGCAGATACTATGCAAACTTGAGATGATCTTTCCACCGTCATTCTTTAATTCCATGGAGCATCTACCCGTCCACTTGCCCTACGAGGCTAAGGTTGGAGGACCTGTCCAGTATAGATGGATGTACCCATTTGAAAGGTACGTAACTTTTAGTAACTTCATTTAAAAAAAAATAAGCTTAACTAATTTGTATTGATTGAAATATATAACTTGTTTATTTAGGTTCCTGAATCATTTGAAGAAGAAAATTGGTAACAAGGCTAGGGTAGAAGGTTCTATTTGTAATGCATATTTGACAGAAGAGATTGCAAACTTCTGCTCCCTCTACTTCGATAAAGATGTGCAAACGAAAACCAAGAACCTGAACCTAGGACATTCGGTGTCCATTGACCCCTCTATACCCGAATTTTTTCAAAAGAAGGACGATGAAGGAACTTCATCCGTTGAGGGTTCTAGGACACTAGATGAGAAAGAGTACAACCGAGCGCACCTTTACCTACTTTCGAATTGTGAGATCTTAGAGCCTTATGAGAAACAATTTGTAACTGAATATGTCGCTGCGAACCCTGCCGTGAACCCTGATGACGTTTGGAGTAAGCACGACGAACATTTCCCGAAGTGGCTCAAGGATCACGTAGTTGCCTTAGACATACGTGATGATTTGGTTAGAAGTTTGGCATTCGTCCAGTGCGAGTGGTTAAAACCTGGAACCGGTACTCGGTGAACGGGTTCAATTTTCACACATTCAACTACGGGAAGAACAAGGCTAGATGCAATTTTGGCGTGAGTGTGTCATCTCTTGATGGTGATGAGTACTATGGTATTTTGGAGGATATTTTTGAGTTGTGTTACGCTGGCAAAGAACGAGGGTATAGAGCTGTAGTATTCAAGTGTGAGTGGAAAGACAGCTCCGTGAACGGGACCCGAGTGCATGAACGTTACAAGATTGTGGAAGTTAATCACACAAGGAAATATCCTACGTACGATCCGTTCATACTCGCGCATCAGGCGAAGCAAGTCTATTTTGCTCCTTCTCCTTACACGAGAAATGACAGAAATCAAAGTCAATGGTGGGCAGTCTTTACGACTAAACCACGGGGACAAATAGACAGTTCTCTGTTCCAGAAAGATGCGGCTTCAAGTGGTACACGCTTATCTTCTATTGAAGAGAACATATTCTCCATACAAGATCAAAATGAAGGGGCAGAGGAAGATTTTGAGGATGACGATGATGATGGACAAAGAGAGTACATGGTCAGGGATGTTCCGGAGAACCTTGAGGAGGATGACGGACACGATGAAGAGAACTCAGAGGACGATCAAGTTGGGGGCTCGGAGAACGAGGAGGAGGATCAGACTGAGGAGGATGAGGCTGAAGAAAATGAGGACAGCGACGGTGACTACTAGAGTTGTTGTATGTTTAAATGTTTACATGGTTAAGTTATTTTGATGTTTACTATAGTAGGCTATTTTACTTGAATAAAGTTAGAATGAAATTGTTGATGACATGGCTAATTGTTGTTAACATTGTTTAATTTTTTGACAGGTTAATATAATGGCAGGCGGTAGATCGACTAGGAGACGTGGTGGGGGTAGTAGGTCTGCTCACACGTCCACCACTCAGCAGGAGGACGAGGAGGTGGTCCCCGAAACGGGACCGGAGCAGACCGCTGAGCAGGAGGAGGAGGTGCAACAACAGGGGCCGGATGAGGTGCTGGAGAAGGACGAGGAGGGGCGGTATGTTCTCAAGCCAACAGGCACATGGTAATATAATCTAACTTGTTGATTATTCTTTTGTAAATATTCATTTTTGGACTACATTTTGTATGATTGACTGCATATATGGTTTTCTCGACTCGGTGCAGGTTTCTGCACAAAGAGGTCGTCAAAGGCTGTACCAACAGCTTCATGGTCGACAAAGGGCAAGGGTATGCTAATTGGTCTCAGGTACCGGCTGAGATACGAGAGTGGTGGTTCAACCAGTTCAAGGTACGTGGATTGTTTTTGCTCCCGAGTTATTATTTTATAATCTGGACTTTGTAAATATTTTTCATACTACTTATTAATCTGTCTTGACTGTACAGTTCAAGTTCAGCTGGGCCTCAGAGTTTGATGGTAGGGTCTGGGAACGGTATAATGAAACGTGCACACGACGTTTCGCCTGTGTGATGAATAAACGACGTACGCGGGGGACTCCGTTGAAGGACCTTAAAGGTGTTAGTTATTTTTTTTTGGGTAATTAATTTTAACAAATAAACATCTAACTTCAATCTTTCACTGTATTAAATAATATATTGGGTCGTCATATTTTAGGGGAGGCGTTGGAGAGATGGATTGCCTATCACGATCAGAAAGAGTTTAAGGTGAGGTCCGAAATTGCCCAAAGGAACAAGTTGAAGAACTGTGACCATGAGGGCCAAGCGAACCCGACACATCATCGGGGTTCTCAGTCTTCTTTCACTCGTGTCAAGAGAGTATGATTTCCACTAGTTAATACCGTACTCTTCCTTGAATAATCGTAAACTACGTTTGCGTAATTTATATTTGCCTAACTTTCGTACTAATTTAATAGCTGCGTGCTGAGCTCGGGAGGGAGCCAACCGCGGCGGATATATTCTACGACATGCATGGACAGACCGATGAAACAGGGACTACCTTCAAGTCGAAAAAGGATCAGGCGACCTGGGTGAGTACTAAATCGACTGTAGGTGATGGATAACTATCTTCAATGATTTCATCTAATAATAACTTCAATTGAGATCGTTCTTCTGTACGCAGGACGCCTACCAACAAGAGATGGAGAGACTCGAGGCCGATCCTGATGTTGAGGAAGTCAACCCAAACGAGATTTGGTTCAAGGTCGTCAAGGGTTATAGGAAAGGGAGTGTGTACGGTGTGGGAAATGCACACGGTATGTACTTCAGACCTCCCACATCGCGTCTGAGCACCTCCACACAAATGGAGTACACGCCGGCCGGATCTCAGCAGCCCGATCCGGAGAAGGAGCAAATGAAGGAGCAACTGAAGGAGCAGGCGGAACACATCAGGAAAATGCAGGAACAGATGGCCATGTTTCAGGCCATGTTCGACAAATGCAACCAAGGTCCTCCCCCACCCCCTCCAGACGACAGAGACCCCTTTAGCGGGGGTGGCGATAACTCTGGTGCTGCAGCTAGCTTCACAGTTAGTTGATTGTTTGTTGTTGTTGTTGTTTTAACTGTATCTTTGAACTACTTTACACTTGTGTACCTTCAAACCGTACGTTAAATCTGTTTATATAAGTTTTTTCAGCATAAATGAGTCGAGAGATGAACTCTTTTGGTTGACTGAGCTTGAATGTGGTTGAGGTATTGTGGATAGTCGACATTTGTGGTTGAGTTTTGGTTTATTTTGCAGGTTTTGGCTAAACATTGAACGCATGTTTACGGTCATGCAACAACGTAAATAGCGTCCGATACCGGACGTCATAGCAGACGCCAGGGGACACTATAATGGCGTCCGACTGCGGACGCCGGATGTTCGTGAGTGGCGTCCACAGTCGGTCGCCAACTTCAGGCCCCAGGCGTCCGACAGTGGACGCCACTCGGAGGCACATGACGTCCACAGTCGCTCGCCAGCTTGGCGTCCACTGTCGGTCGTCATTCGTCCTGGCGTCCAATAGTGGACGCCCCTTTCAAAAAAGGGCGAGTAGGCGTGGCTTCCGCTTTCTGGCGTCTGTTTGCGGACGCCCTGCGCCTTATGGCGTCCACTGTCGGTGCCCACCAGGTGGACGCCGAGGACAGTTATTCTTGTAGTGTACCCAGTGTTTGATGGAATAACTTTTCTGGAATTGTATTAAGGGTCAAATTATTTCAACCGAAAAATTCTTTAAAAGGGGGAAGGAGACGACTTTCCTAATGTAGACGATATTATTGACCTGAAAACCTTTCATTCTTAATAACATTAATAAATATTCCGTAATAGCAATCATGGTAACCAACTTTTTCTTCTAACAACATTATATATATATATATATATATATATATATATATATATATATATATATATAAGTATATTACGTTACTAACATAATAATTTGCTTAGTTAAATATTTGGGCTTATATTTGCATGACTAAATTACTTATATATAAAAATGTTATATGCTATTCAGATTTTGTTATATTTTATTTATGACTAAATTCACTTAAGTATATATACAAAATGTTACATGTTATGTACTTCATATTTTGTTTATGATTAATTTAATTTAACCAAATTATCACTTGTTTAATTTATTTATTTATCATCTTTATATTTCTATCTATATGAAAAATTGAGTAAATGAGTAAAAGAACTTAAATTAATATATACTTATATCATTTTGTTTTATTTATTTATTTATTGGGTTATTTAACGACAATAATACCAACTATAGGGCGTCTTCCCCAAATAATACCAATTTTAATAAATCTGAGAATAATACGTATTATTGGAGTAGTTAAACAAAAGTAGTATTGTGGACATGACATAGGTCCACCCCGACGCGGCCACGCGCGGGTTTGGGGAGGCGAATGAATCTCCATATGAGATGGTCAAATTGAAATTTAAATCGAAGTAGGAGTCGCCACCGAATTTTGTGGTTATTCGGAACCATTCGAGCCCACTCTATGTCGTAGTGGGCCGTATACAAAATACGGCCCATTTCCGATATCAGAGTTTATTGGGCTCGTCTCTTTGCATATCGATACCGATGCCGACTGGAGCGGTTAATCGTATATTGAATGACTCTCGTTGCCAATGATTTCGGACATCCGGAAACCACGATTCTGAGTAAGAGGTGAGGGTACGTGTTGGGAAGTTCACTAAGAACACCCAACCCGCCTGCACTTAGCGGCCTTTACTAAGATATCGTTCGTTTTTGGTGTACACGGGTTAGTTCGACGGTTGAATGATATGCAAACATTATTTTCCTAAGCATGTGAGAAAAATAAAATGGGTTGCTAAGTCGTTTAATGCATATTAAACTAATAACGTCAAAGTTATTTTAGCATGTGAGTTCGTTTTAGTCTAATAAAACGATAAAAACAAATAAAAAGCTACAAACACGAGAAAACGAGTTAGTAACGGTGAATAAATCGAATAAAGATGTAAATAAATAATATGCATGATTTTAGAAAAGATTTTATGACACGTGATAGATTAGCACGTGTTGACCGAGGTCAAAAAAAGTATTTATCGAAATATGTCGCGAAAGTCGCCTTTTAATATAAGGTTCGAAAAGAATTAAAAATAGAAAAGCGAAGAAATGAAAAAAATAAGAACCGGTGAACCGGCTGCCGCGCGGGTCGGCTGCCGGTTTTTTTTATTTGTCGAAAATCGTTAATTATTATTATAAATCGCGTACAAATATGGATTAATTTATACTCGATTCATATTTTCAATATTTGATTATGAAATCGATATCAAATAGCCGGAATGATTTTAGAAAAAGGTTTTGAAAAAAGGTTTGTTTTGAACGAAAAGTAAAAAAAAAGAATTTGAACGAAAAAGATGTTAATTCTCTCCGTGTTTAAAATCATCGAATTTTGTAAAAAAAAAAAAAGGTAATGATTTTATTAGCATCAACGAGGATTAATTTAATTTTGTTCTTGTAGATACGATATTCGATTAGAAAATCGGTATCGTATTTAAAGAACGTTACATAAAAAATAGTTTTGTAATATCGATTATTAAAATAAATAGAAAATATGCGACAAACGACCCGTATTAAATATAAAACGACCGACGAAAATAATAATAATAAAAAAAACGTGGAGGAGGAGAAGAGAGAAGAGAGAGTCGGGTTTGATTTACACCCTCAACCTACATGCTTTAGTTTCTCGGTATAATGCTCGTCGGACGGTGGCTTAGGCACGGGAGCGTCGAGATAATCCGGGTGAGTAAAGGTGGTGCGGATTTATGTGTGCGAGAGGCGTCGGGTTCGGCCGGCTGGATGGGTCGGTTTCGTCGGTATTTCGGGACGATATTTCGGTATTCCTTCGGATGTATGTTGAGACTATATTTTGCTAGATATCGAGTATATGTATGACTAATAATTATGGTGTATTGATCGATGATTCATGTGTATTTTGTGTTGAATATGAGGTCCTATTTATAGGAGTCGAGGTAGTCTTGCTTGTGTGGCAAGAAATACCGGTTTGGATAGGAAATACGAGAGTTCGTAAGGGAATAAACTTCTCGTTTCTTGATGAAGAAGCCGAGCAACTCGGCTGAAACAGGGATATCTCGGCTGTCTTGGCCGAGTATCTGAGCTCGGGTTGTAAACTGTTTCGGTTTCCGGATAGAATTCTTACTTGAGATCGAATTCCATCCTTAAACGGATTTGTTTAATATTATTTGAAGATGATTTTTGCAGTGTTTGGGACCGGATCAGCCGTGTGAAGTGTCACGACTGACTCGTGTGTCTCGAGAATATTTTTCGACCGGGTTTTGACTCGGTCGTAAAAAGACGGTTTTACCCCCGGTGTCGGAATCGACCCAAATTAGTCTCATTTGACTCGAAACGACCCACTGGGCCTGGATTTGAGGTTGGTTTTGTAAGATTTGTACTCCGTAATAAGCCTAAACCAAATGTCCATGATTTCGAGCCCATATCTGAGTCCATTAAAGTACGTTTGCGTCCTATCATCATCGGGTGTTTGGTGGGACCTACTATAGACACCTGGCGGTCAAAATGTGGGTGTCTACAGAGCCCCCACTCTGACTGAGGATTGGACAAGGCGAAAGTCAGAGTAGCTACCAGGCCAATCGAGGATTAAGACCTGGCAGACTTCCGATCGGGTCGTTTAGAGTCCATTAGACTTGCGTGAAGGGCTCGCCAGCCATAAGATAGAAATCATACCTGGATAGATGTCAATAACGGCGCGGGGACTTTCTACTAAAAAAGTCTTGGGTTTGTCTGTTTACAGACAATCTCCATCTTGAAATTGCGTGGGAGTTTGCCTTGGAGGCTATGGGTGTACCGCTTACTGATACGTCCCATCTTTGAATTGCGCGGGAGCCTCTATTAGAAGCTGCGGATGTTCCGCTTACTGATACATCCGATTCCTCAGCGAAAATGTTGCTTGAATTTTCACTGAGAACTTTGAGAATTCTCCGGGAGTCTTGGGATACCTGTCTGTTTTGCATGCAACATACAGATAAAACATCGACTCGTGCTGGGGAAGAAAATGATTTTCGGTTGATTTTTTTTTGGAAAAAACCGATTTTTTTTTTGAAAATGGCGGAAATTTTGAAAAATTTGGAAGAAAAGGAATGTTTGGGATGACTTGATTCCTGATCAGATTCTGACACGGATTCCTAAAAATTTCTGGTTAGGCCTGTATGCCTAAGTGAAGTAGGGAATACTGCAAAAAATCCCTATTCCAGGGGTGACTAAGAGAGGGGATTTTTCTATTATAAATAGAGAGTTCTTTGCCTTAATCTTCTCATATTCCAACCTGAAATATTTCCTTCTTATCTTAAAAAAAATCCTTTTAGACTTCTTAAGATAAAACAAAACTTTCTGCTATGGGTATCGAACATCTGACCGCGATGCTTCACGCGTGGGCCCAGGATTTCTGAGATGGAGACAAGGTTCAGCTTACTCAGATGGGAATTGTGGCTTTGTTCCCGCTCCAGCGACTTAAGGTGGATGCACATTTCCTGGATGCTTGTTTAACTTTTTGGGATACTACCCACCATGTTTTCGCCTTTCCCCGGGGAGAAATATGTCCCCTTCCCGAAGAGATTGCTGCTGTAGGGGGTTGGTGCCCTAATGCTCATCCTGCTATTCCTCCTTTTTACCCTAATCCAAGGAGGAGGCTGATGGACTTTCTTGGGTTGTCTCATGCTGAGACTTCCCGTATGGTGAAGGGAAATTCTGTTTCCCTGTTTGACTTGGCTGATAAATTCATGGATCCAGATGGTGCCAGAATTTCTTCTATTCATAGGCGTAGGGCCTTCGCTTTCTGTATGCTGCACCGATACGCTTTCGAAGGTCGGATGGATAATGACTCATGTTTAGGCGAGATCAGGCTAATCAGCATAGTGGATCAAATGGAGGCAGGTTACAGCCTAGCCTAGCTGATAACTGGGGAGATCATCATGGGCCTTGATGCGAGGAGACTTGATCCAGATCTGCAATTAACGGGCAGCATTCGTCTTCTACAGGTATTCGACCCTTTTTTTTTCTCGAAAATTTTTCCGAATTTTTTTTTAATTTCCGATTTTTTTTTTTGATTTTTTCGAATTTCCGAAAATTTTGAATTTTTCGAATTTCCGCTTTTTTTTTTTTTTAATTTCCCGAAAATTTTTGAATTTTCGAAAATTTCAATTTTTTTGATTTTTTGAATTTCCGAAATTTTGAATTTTCCGGAAAATTTGTTTGAATTTTTTTTGGAATTTTTTGATTTTTCGAAAGTTTTTGACTTTTCGAAAATTTTGCAGATTTGGTTATCCGAGCGCCTGTCAATTATAGAGCCCCCGGTGAGCATATCCAGATATCGAAGCTGTCAGATAGGCTCGCGGTCTCGACGAATCAGCTCCAGTCATCACATAAATCGGAAATATTGGGATGAAGAGCTAAAATTCCATGGCGGGCCCTTAATCAGGTGGAACGTGATCTGGTGGTTCCTCTCGAAGATGACGGGCCTAGCTAAAAGAGATAATGCCCGTTACCTGGTGATCTTGTCTTTGGATTGGACCGTCCATATTTACCCAGATCGTCTTCTAAGGCAGTTCGGTTCATTTCAGTAGATCCCCGAAACTGAAGCAATTATTAGCGTTTCGCTCCAATTGACGGATGCTATGTGTGACACATGGTTACAACGCTGGTTTACCCGTGTGATGTGGACTATACCTCGTCCTTGTCAGACCGCTTGGGTTTCCGAATCATATCTTAAATGGGCTTCTGAAGAATCTAAAGAGGCCCGTGAAGCTTTAAAGACCGATGAGGCTTTTGACTTAGCCCGTAGAGAATCGGTGAAGGACAATAGATGGTTTTTTGATGAGGAGGAAATCCCAACTACCCATGTCCGGTCGAAGTCGGGTTCTAAGTTAAAAACTAAGACTTGAGCTAAAGAGACCGGTGCTAGCGACTTGGAGAGAAGACTTGGGCCGAAACTGGCGGCCCAGGATAGGCTAGGTCCGCGTGAGCGACTACCCGAGAGAGTGCGGGCTCGGCTAGGACCGACCGAGGTGACCAGGGAATCAAGTTCGAAAAAACGAGCCCGGGTTAAGGAGATTCCCTTGGTGATTCGGGAGCGTTCACCTCCACGTCAACGCCGGTGGACCGAGAAGGAGCCTAAGGACATGGGAAAGGGAAAAATGCCTTAGATTTTTTATTATTTAAATATTAGTACTTATTTGTGTGTTTTTTTTTTATTTTTGTAATTGGATTTTTTTGAAATAAATAAAGGAAGTTTATTAAAAAAAACCGTTCCTGTTTTTTCGATTGCGGTGGTTGTGCCCTTTTGAGGGGCTGCCTACGTATCCACAAATAGCGGAATCAAACCAAACGTAGTTCAGACTTTAAAGTGCAATTTCGAAATACATCAAGACTATTGGTTCAAGATGTTTATAACAGTAGAATAAGTAATTCTAGCTTTTGACTTGTCTTTGAAAGTTTATTTTGAAAAGATGTTTTTAATAAACTTTTGCAAATGACATTGAGAGAAACGGGTTAAGGGTAATAACGTTTCAGCTGGTCCAGGTTAGTTGGGTTGACAAACTCGTTCCCGTCCAGATCTGTTAGCATTACCGCTCCGCCCGATAAAATCTTCTTTACCAGATATGGTCCGGCCCAGTTAGGTTTGAATTTTCCCCTTGGGTCTACTGGTAATAAAGCCCGTACAGACTTGAGAACTAAGTCTCCTTCTTTAATATTCCTGGGCCTTACCCTCTTGTTGAAGGCCCGTTGGATTCTTTTTTGATAAATCTGTATGTTATTGAGGGCACGAGATCGTCGTTCGTCTAAAAGTACTAGCGAGTCATATCGTGCTCGAACCCAATCGGCTTCGGGTACTTGACTTTCGAGTAGGATCCTGAGTGATGGTACCTCTAACTCAACAGGTTGGACCGCTTCCATCCCGTATGTAAGGTAATACGGTGTTGCCCCGGTCGCAGTACGAATCGAGGTTCGATATCCCCAAAGGGCAAATGGTATCTTATCGGGCCAATCCCGATAATTGTCAGCCATGTTTTTGAGTATGGTGGCTATAGTCTTGTTAGCTGCTTCTACCGCTCCATTGGTTTGGGGTCGGTAAGGTAAAGACGTATGCCTTTGGATCTTGTACTTGGCTAACAGGGCTGCCGTTTCGGCTTGAAAGTGGGTCCCGTGGTCACTGATGAATTTATGAGGGATCCCATACCGGCATATTATCTTATTTTGGATAAATTTGGCAACATGGCTGGCGTTGAGAATACGGTAGGATTCTGCTTCGACCCATTTGGTGAAATAGTCGATTGCTACCAAAATAAAACAGTGTCCTCCGGTTCCCGAGGGGTTTATCTTTCCAATTATATCGATTCCCCACGTTGAAAATGGCCAGGGTGACGTCATGGTATACAGCAGGGATGGTGGCATATGCTGTACATTAGCGAAAATCTGGCAATTATGGCAACGTCTAACGTATAGTTGGCAATCGGTTTCCATGCTGTTCCAGTAATATCCGAGTCTCATGATCTTCCGGACTAGCATCTGGGCGTTCATGTGAGGACCACACTCGCCGTCATGTACTTCGGCCATGACCTTTTCAGCATTACCCTTGTCGACACATAAAAGGAGAGTCCTCTGTGGTGTCTTTTTGTAAAGTTGCCCGTCGTCGGTACGGACGAACTGGGTTGCTAGCCTACGCAAGGCCTTTTTGGCTCGATTATCGGCCCCGGGTGGATACTCCCCGGTTGTCAAATATGTCTGGATTGCTTTATACCATGGCTCAGGATCGGGTATCTCGATATCCTCGATGTCGTGGATATATGCTGGCTCGGACCGTCTTTCGATGCAGATCGGCATGCTGGTCATATGATCGGGAATATTTAGTAAAGATGCCAGTTTTGAAAGTGCGTCTGCGAACTGATTTTCTTCCCGAGGTAGATATATATACTCTACCTTTTGGAATTGTTTCTCAAGATCCCTTACTCGTGCCTGGTAGGCCACGAGATTGGCATTTCGGGTTTTCCATTTTTGGAGCGCTTGGTTAATGACCAGTGATGAGTCGCCGTGTACTCGGAGGTTTGTGACCCCTAAATCGGCGGCGGCTTGTAGCCCGTGGATACATGCTTCATACTCAGCAGCGTTATTGGTGACGTCAAAGTCCAATTTGATAGACACGGGAGTATGTTCCCCTCTTGGCGAGATTAGGAGGATACTGACTCCAAATCCCCGGAAGTTGGATGCCCCATCAAAGTATAAGTCCCACGTTTCGATGTCAGTATAGAAAATATCTTCATCCGGGAAAGACCAAGTGTCGGTGTGTCCTTCTTCGGTTACGGGACTATCGGCGAGAAATTCGGCTACTATTCGGCCTTTGATGGCTTTCAATGGTACGAACTTTAGATCAAATTCTGCCAGCATCAGGGTCCATCTTGATATCCTGCCGTTGAGGATGGGCTTTTCGAAAAGATACTTGATCCGATCCATTCTTGAGAGTACTTGTACCTCATAGCTGAGCATGTAATGTCGGAGCTTCTTAGTGGCCCAGACCAAAGCTAAACACGTCTTTTCGAGCATGGTGTACTTACACTCGTACTCTAAAAACTTTTTGCTGATGTAGTATATAGCCCGTTCTTCGGAGTTGACCCATGGCTGTCTCTGTCGTGGTTAGGTACAATGATAAAGGCAGACCGTGTTGAGGTGGCATCAGGACCGGCGGTGAAGACAAGATTTCCTTGATTCTGTCAAAGGCTGCTTGACACTTGTCGTCCCATAGTAACCGTTCCCCTATTTTCAGCTTCTTGAAGATCGGTTCACACACCATGGTTAGTTTTGAAATGAACCTGCTGATGTATTGGACTTTTCCGAGAAAACCTCTTATCTCCTTTTCGGTCTTAGGAGGTTGCATCTCGGTGATGGCCTTGATTTTAGCTGGATCGACTTCGATACCGCGTTGGCTGACGATGTGACCCAGTAATTTGTCAGAGGTTACCCCGAAACTGCATTTCTGAGGGTTTAGTCTCATGTTGTATTTGCGTAATCGGGTGAAAAATCTTCTCAAGGCGGTGATGTGACCGTCCCTGTGCTTGGATTTGACGATCATATCGTCAACGTTGACCTCCACTTCCTTATGCATCATATCATGTAATAAAGTTGTGGCGGTTCGTTGATAGGTGGACCCGGCATTAATGAGACCAAATGGCATGACGGTATAGCAATAAGTACCCCAAGGTGTAATGAAGGTGGTCTTATCCATATCTTCCTCTACCATTTTTGTTTGATTGTATCCGGCATACCCGTCCATGAATGATAGAAGGGCATGGTCAGCTGTGTTATCCACCAGTATATCGATGTGTGGTAACGGGAAATCGTCTTTTGGGCTCGCCTTGTTAAGATCCCGAAAGTCCACACAGACACGTACCTTACCGTCTTTCTTAGGGACTGGCACGATGTTTGCAACCAATCTGGATACTCGGAGACTCGTATGAACCCAGCCTTGAATTGTTTGTCGACTTCCTCCTTGACCTTGAGGGACCATTCGGGCCTCATGCGTCGGAGTTTCTGCTTAACCGGCTTGAACCCTTCCTTGATCGGTATATGGTGCTCGGCTATTTCGTGGTCTATCCCTGGCATGTCCTTGTAGGACCATGCGAAGACGTCTTTGAATTCTTGAAGGAGATCGATGAATTGTTGTTTCTCCCCGGGATCTAGAGATAACCCTATCTTAAGTATCTGAGGCTCTAAGGTTGTTCCCACGTTGATGGATTCGGTTTCTTCGATTACCGGATTGCGGGATTCTCTTTGCTCTAGTTGCTCGATCAGATGCGGAGGTAAGGATACCTATTCGTCGGGTTTCTCAATGTCATTGCACAGGATATTTTGAAAATTTAGGAATTTTTGAAAATGAGACAAGTCGTAAGCAGAACGGTTGTTATTATTCATAAATTGAGAGAAAAGCTCGAAAAGAGCTGCCATCTGATCGCTAGTCAGTGGCGGGATAGGTAGGGTGCCCGGGACAGACCCCGAAGCACCAGGAAAAGCTAAAGGGAGAGGGGGAGTTACAGGACTGACCCTAGCACCGGACTCACTAGACTCAATCTCAGACTCTGACTCGGACTCAGACTCAGATTCCGGCATTTCTCCTTCCCCTGTGATCAGCTTGAAAGTCCTTCCCTGACTGTCAGTCCACTTGACAGTCTTTCTCCAGGCTCTCTTACCTGTCCCGGATCCAACATCCGAGATCAGTTTGGATGGATCGAAGGTACGGCTGCGGAGAATGAGGCTGACTAGCTCCTCCTTCGGCATCGGGGTTGCGAGCTCCTCCCCTAAAAGTAGCCCCAGTGCGGGCTCAGCATTCTTAGCATCTTCGGACTGGACGAGGGCGAAGATGTCGTTGGGTATGTAGTTGCAGACCTGGGCCAAGTGGGTCCCAGGGCGTGTGGTTGGGGGCCGGTATAGGCCCGTTTGGATGGATTCGAACACTGGCGTGACGAATATGACTTTACCGGTTCTGGTTTGGCCCATATTTTCCGGGGTCAGGGTGTAGCCCAGACCGGCTTGAATTCTCCCGTTGTCAAGGACTTCAAGGATTTTTCATGCGGGGAGATCGTGATCCGAATTAAGGAGCTACCAAAGAGTTCAATAAAGTCACCTTAGCTCCTCTTGTTCTTAGTTCAGCCACACTAGCACCTCTTACCAGCTTAGTAGTGTGCCTATTACAATTAGTGAGCTAGCTCGTGTGTGAGCTGAATAAAGGAGCAAATAATCAAGGTAATATGAAGACATTAACTTGGGTTCACACTCATTCAAGCATGGGAAGTGTACTGAAGTTATGAAGGTGTTTGAGGCTGATTGTGTTCACATAGTGTGCACATCCTCAAGCTTTGTTTATGGCTCCATGTTCACACAAGTGTGCCGTGGCTGATGCTCTTTGTTAGAGCTTTGTTATTAGCTCCTAGTTTACATAGCATTGTTATTAGCTCCTAGTTCACATAAGGTGTAAGCTTTGTTTTTGTCACCCTAACCAGCCGGTTTAAGGGTCTTGTTGTAGGCTATATATAGCCATCTATTTGAATGAATAAGAGATCCAACATTGAAATCAAAAACCTGAGTAAAGCTAAGCTTTCTTTTACGTCCTTGTTGCTTGCAAGACAAAGTCTAGAGTTAGTCGCGTTACAAGCTCTAGACTCGCTACTTCAATCGCGTTGTTTGATTTAGCACCCGCTTTGTTGAAGTATAGGTCTACTTCACCTAGCATACTATCCTTGGTTACGGTTTATTCATCCTCAAACTAACCTTTTCAATCTGTTTTGGTTACTTTGTTTACATTCCATTTCAGTATACTAATCATTCTTCACGTTCTTGTTCAAAGTTCATATCAACTCACATCAGATCGGGCCTTGATGTGACCCCTGGTAGGAAGCCCAGATTTTGTAACATCCAGTCCATGCAAACCGTAAAGTAGGGTCGGAAAAGGTATTCTTCTTCGATGGCCCCTATGAAGTCGAACCCCCAAAGATCGGTGCGGCCCGAGGTGTTGCAGTTGGTCACAGTCATAGGTGTGGCTTCTAGAGTGATGACGATATCGTGCAAAGGTAGCCTGATTTTCCGATGCTGAGTAGAGGACACAGCCCTGGTCGAGTGGATCCAGGGTGTTCCTAGAAGAAGGTTAAAGGAAGAGGTCACGTCAATCACTTGAAATTCCAGCTCTTTCTCTATTGGGCCTGTTATGATAGTGAGTTTTACGACCCCGGCTACGGACTTTGGACTTCCGTCGAAAGCCTGAATAGTTTGAGTTGTAGGAACGTAGTCGGCCTCGGTGATACCGAGGGCTTTGGCGGTCCTTAAGGGGAGGGCGTTGACTGCGGACCCGTCGTCAATAAGGGTCATGGGCAGATATTTTCCACGGCAGATTACCGTGATGTAGAGAGCCATATTGTGGGTTGGCCCAAATGATGGCAGATCAGCATTGGAGAAGGTGATGAGTGGGCCTTCTTCTTTAGCTTTCCCCTTTAGGTGGGGCAGAACCGTGGCTACCATTTCAGCTGGAGTAGCCGTAGAGTCGATCTTGACTTGATCGAGGGCCTTAGTGAGTGCCTCTCGATGTTCCTGAGAGCTAACTAGGAGTTGCCATATAGAGAGGTCAACTCGAGTCTTGCTTAGCTGTTTTACCAGAGCCTTTTCAGTAGTTGGCGGCTCTTCCGGGACGACCTCCGTTTTAGGCGGTGGTTCGGTGATGATGAGGGCGTGACTGCTGGTTAAGGCCTTGGACTTAACCTTCTGGATCTCTTCGGGCGTGATAGGGACGATTTCTCCCTTAGTGAGATAGACGTCGTCTTCATCGTCACACTAGATCCCGTTGATTTGTGGGATAAACGGGGAAATGAGATGTGAGCAGTCTATGACTTCCCCGGAGAAGATAGCGTGGGTGGCCAACGGGTTGTCTTTGTTGTTGGGCTTACCTCCAGGCAGGGGGATTTTCCCGCTTTCGATGAGATCCTGGATAAGATGCTTTAGCTTCCAGCATTTCTCGGTATCATGTCCCTTACTCTGATGGTATTTGCAGTAGGCTTGGGCATCGTAGAATTTGGAGCGACGCTCAACAGGAGGATCAGGTGTTGGGCCTATCGGGGCGATGAGGCCTTTTGATGAGAGCCTTTGTAAGGCATTCGCATAGGTAGTACCTATGTCGGTGAACACTCGGGGTGGCGCATTCTTCTTGGACGGGTTATCAAGTAGATTTACCTCGTCAAAAATGCTACGAGTAGTAGCGGCGGATGTGGGATTGCTTGTTGATGAGCTGGCCCCTTGGTATCCCTTGGTGGAGGCCTTAGTGAGGCTTTCCATCCTTAGATCTTCCTCGATTCTCGTTCCCATTTCGGTTAGGACCGCGAAGCTAGGTATGATGGCGTGCCGGAGATGGATCTGGTAGGCGGGTAGGAGATTCTTGACAAAGGCTTCAGCTAGGACTTTTTCACTGGGCTTATCGACCAATTTGACACTTTCAGCCCTCCAGCGTTGAAGGTACTTTGTAAATCCTTCCTTTGGTTCCTGGGCCATTACTTCCAGGGTGCGCATCGTGGTTTGGATCTCCGCATTGTCGGCGTAGTTCCGGGCGAATTCCGTTGCTACGTCGTCCTAAGACTTGTATTTCTTGGAATCGAGCCTATAGAACCAGGCTTTCGGATGCTTCTCTAGCGAGGAGGCAAACAGATGCTTGAACATGTCTGACTTGACTCCTTTTAGGGCCGTAAACTCTTTGAAGGCCCGGATATGTAATACCGGGTCTTCTGTTCCGTCGAACATGGGGAGGCCTGTCAAATTGAGATTGTAGGTAATTGGTCGGTCAAGGGAGAATAGGTTCGAGCATTCTCCGTATGGATCGAGTTGTGGGTCGACAAATGGACCTGCTCTTGCAGTTTGAGGACTGCGCTAGTCAATTCGGCTAATGGCCCATGAGCTTCATCTCCGTCCTTGGGCTTGTCTGATCACCCCTAATTCGGTCAAGTTGCTCTTGGATCTTGGCCAACGAGGTGCTCAGTTGATCAATAGCGTCCTTAGTCATGGTTCGGGTGTGAGGTGGCCTATCTGTAAGAACACCGTGTAATCAGAAACGGACCGAGATCGAAAGGTGCATCCCGAGAAAAACAACTAGACTCGGAAACGGACTAAAAAACCGACTCCTAGACGGGTGACTCATGGACGGTGGGCTTTCTTTAGGATTTCGGCAGAGTGGGCCTAGTCCCGTGTGAAGAAAGACCTACGTGTGAGCTAATCCCCAGACTTTGGACTCGATTGTGTAAGTGGGCTTCCCTTTGTAGGAGTTTGTCCTACGTAGGTGGGCCGTGCCTTGACCAATAAGGCGGACTTGGGATAGGGTGGAAACACGTGATGTAAGATCGACGAAGTTTCGACGCTATAGACTCTTGCTACTTATGACAAGACCCGACACTGCTAAATACGGGAAGTCCTACGAAAAAGAAGGTTTGAAAAGAGGATTTGAAAACCGAGCAAAGTGGGGTTGGACGGCCCGATCTTTTTTTGAAAATCGGAAAAAAAAAGGTTTATCGGGCCGAGATTTTGAATTTTTTTGAAATGGTTTGGGCAGCATACCGGCTAGAAAATAGGCTATTTTGAGTCAAAATCATAAGTCCTAAATTAGGTAGCTTTCCGGGTTTTGAAAAATGGATGGTTTCCGAAAAAGATGCAAGTTTTTTTTGAAAACTCGGTTTTTTTTGAAAAAAAGGATGAGACACGGACCAAGTAGCATGTAGTCACGGAAACAGTATAACGACACCATGTATGCTCTTAGTCTAAGTCTCGGTCGGTCTAATAGGGTCTATACCAACGACGATAGCTTTCTCGCAAATCAGGACGGTCTTCCTAAGCCGAGTTGGTCTTAGAACCTGTCGTAAAACCCATGCGAGTTCCGCCATCGAAGTCTTTAGTGGGTCCAAGTAGGAACGCACCGTGGTATAGTGGGACGTCGGTCACAAGTAACCGGCCCGGGAAAGATTGGGTTATTGATAAGTGTAGTTTGTAATGCCTATTTTACTGTGTTTTGGTCCCATTTTCCTTGTAGAATCGCTCCTTGGGAGCGGTTTATGGGCTACTTATGCTTCCTCTAGCTCGTTTCAGGTTCCCGAGACCATTCATGAAGAGTTGGAGCGATTCCGACTCAATACATACACTTTTTGGAGCCAACGAAGCTAAGGAATGATCACTCAATGCCTTGGAGTCGACCCCGAGACCTTGGGACCCAATCCTGAGCCTCCGAGACCCGATCTCGAGTCCCGAGAATCGATGGGAAGCCCATGAGAACCAAGGAGGGACCAAAAAGATCTTAAGAGAGGCCTACAAGGTCCTTCCCGGGCGGGATAATGCCTTCCCGACCGGGAAGGAAGGTGCAAAAGCAAGTGCTCCTGTCTTGAGCCCGTCCCGGTCGGGACCATCTCGTCCCGGGCGAGACCATCTCGTCCCGGGCGGGATGAGGGAGCTGTAACACGCATTTGATTTCTTTCTTCTCCTTTCCACTTGTAACCCTATATATACTCTTCCCTTGTTTTGTTAAGCATATGCACTTCATGAGACATTAAATCCTAGACTACTTTAGGTTAGATTAGCTTAGATTAGAGTAGATTAGTCGGTAATTAGTTGTTAATCTTAGTTTAGTACTTGTATTAAGGGAATTCTTAAAGATCCATTCAAGATTGACAACCTTGGGTGTTTGTTTTGGGTTTTCTTCATTAATGCAAGTTTCAATCTTTCTCCTTCACTATTTTGGTACAATCTTCTCTTCCTTTTTACTCTTTATCTTGTTTGTTTATCCAAGTTTGATTCTTTGTTCATCTTATTGTTCATAGTTCATAGTTCTTGTTAGTTTCATTATGTTTGTTTTGATTGTTGTTTTGGTTCATCTTATTAGTGTTAGTTTTAGTATAGATATGTTAGAGTAGTATCTTGCTAGGGTTAGTAAGGTGATTAGGGTGTTAATTGGATGATTAAGGGATTGTTGGAGATGTTGGTGGAAGATTTGGGTTTCCCCTTGGTTTGATGCATATCACATGTTTGTTGAAATGCTTGAATGACTAGTATGTGCATATGCTTGTTTTTCTTGCCTTTCTCTTGTGGGTGATAGTTTTTTTGTGGGTTCGGTTCCCTCACTAAGTTGCAAGAGCCCGGTGAGGACGACCCCTAGGTCGGTCTAAGTAGCGAGAGCCCGAATGCGACCTAGGCCACCATAGTGCGCTAGAATCCCGTTTGTCATGTGTGTCGCCGAGATGGGTTCTAGGTGGAACCTCTAGGTGGGTCTAAGTTGCGAGAGCCCGGACCAACCTAGATCACCCTACTACCTCCTTCACTCTAGTTCTCCCTCGACCATTCCGTTACCCCTTTGACCCCGACCTAATCCTAGCCCGTTTGCCTTGTTTGTTTCTCCGTTACCGTAGTCTTAGTCTTAGCCTTTTCCCTTCTTAGAGGCCACATCTTAGAGGCCGCCATGTGCGGGCGGGGTTGGGTGTCCTTAGTGGGCTTCCCAACACGTACCCTCACCCCTTACTCAGAACCTTTGGTTTCCGGATGTACGAAACCCTTGGCGCACGAAAGTCATTTTATATACGAAAGCTGGTGTAAACGGTATCGATATAACAATGCAAAGGGACGAGCCCCATAAACTCTGAAATCGAAGTGGGCTTACTTTGTGTATAGCCCATGACGACATAGAGTGGGCTCGTATGGTTCCGAATAACCACATAATTCGGTGGCGACTCCATTTTGACTTAAATTTCGAACCCGAGAACAATCTTACCACGAGATTCATTCGCCTACCCAAACCCGCGCGTGGCCGCGTCCGGGTGGACCTACGCCATGTCCACAATTTGGCGACTCTACTGGGGATACCTGATGTACCACATGTCATCGGGGTTCCCAGGGTGAGACTCGAAGAGAAATCGTTCGAATATTAGTGTGCGCGCATTAGTTTAATGATTCATGCATAACCCATTTTTGCCCGGGCCGGTTACTTGTGACCGACGTCCCACTATACCGCGGTGCATTCCTACATGGGTGTGCTAAAGACATCGATGGTGGAACTCGTCTGGGTTTTGCGGCATGTCCTAAGACCAACTCGGCTTAGGGAGTCCGTCCTAAACACGAGAAAGCCATCGTTGTTGGTATAGACCCTATTTTGACCGACCGAGACTTAGTGTAAAGCATACATAAGCGTCGTTATGCTTGTTTGACTACATGCTACTTGGTTTCCGTGTCAATTTTCAAAAAAAACCCGTCATTTCAAAAATGCATCTTTCCAAAATACCCAATTTTGAAAAAAACCGAAATGCTGTCCGTTTCGGGACCCTTCTTTTCAAAATATCCAACTTTCAAAATTCGGAATGCTGCCGAAAATTAAACTTACAATTTGACTCAAAACAAGCCTTTTTTTTTAGCCGGCATGCTATCCATTTCAATTCGAATTTCCGATCCACCATTTGATTTTCGAATTTTCAAAATTCAATTTCAATCTTCAAATCCTCGTGATGCCATTCGCGATTTTCAAATCTTCGAGATTCCATTCTTGATTTTCAAATCTCCGAGATGCCGTTTTCGATTTTCAAATCTTCAGGATCTTATTTTCGATTTTCAAATTTTAGGAAATTTATTTTCGATATTCAAATTTTCAAATTTTCAAAAATTCAACTTTTCAAAAAAAAAAATCGGTCTTGTCGGCACGCTGCCAATTTCAAAAAACGGGACCGTCCCCCAATTCTTCAAAACGCGAAATTACTCGCAACCATTCTAACCTTTCAAAATGCCTGGTCCTATTGGCCCACTACCAATTTCAGGACCGTCCTCTCAATTTTCAAATTCCCGGTCCTATTGGCCCACTACCAATTTCAGGACCGTCCTCTCAATTTTCAAAATTCAATCATTTTTCAAAACCTTCCTTATTATAGGACCTACCGTAATCTGTGTGTCGGGTCTTTTCATAATTTGTCGAAGGTCTATAGCGTCGAAACTCCGTCGATCCTACATCACGGGTTTCTTCCCCATCCTAGTCCGCCTTTTTCTAAAGGCACAACCGACCAACACGAGTCATACACTCGTAAATGGAAGGTTCGTAAACACTCGAGTCCTAACTAGAAAGTCCCACGCAATTTTTCCCGCCGACAGGACGGTCCCCACGACCTTTCCTAGGGAAATTTTGCCCGTCTTTCAATCCGTTAGTCGAGTCATCCCAATTCTAGTCCTTTAACTTAAGGGTCTACCCTAATCACAAGGTCTATCCTTATTCAAGTCAAGTCAAGGGTCTCTAGCGTCGAAACTCTGCCGATCTTACATCGCGAGTTTCTTCCCTTACCCCGTCAGCCTTTCCTCGAGGCCGAGTCAACCTTTTACAAGGCATAGTCCTGTAGCAAAAGGTTCGTGATCCTTACATCTAAGGGTCACTCGTCCGACACTCGAGTCTTAGCAGAACCTTCAATCTCACTCGGGGGGCTACCCTTCAGCGGAGCGGTCAATCACGGTTGCTCTAAGGGTCATGTCTTACACGTGTTGTCTCACGTACCCCACTTTTGAATCACTTAGATGTCACACCGTCTGAGTCCCATTAGAGTCCTCGGTCTCACTCAGGGGCTACCCTTTCAGCAGAGCGATCAATCACGGTTGCTCTAAGGGTTATGTCCTACACGTGGTGTCTCACGTGTGTCACTTTCGAGTTATTCGGATGCTGCACCATCTGAATCTTGTCGGAGTCTTTTGTCTCAACCGGGGGCTGTCCTCCACCCGAGCATTTGACCACAGTCACCTTAAGGGGTACCTTACACCGGCGTCCTTATGATGCCTTCTTCGAGTAGTACCTAAGCTACGAACACTCGAGTCTCCCAAAGGTTTAGGTCGCCACGGTTGGTCCGAACACGGGACGCGGTCAAGCACGGTTGCCCCATTTTCGGACTCACCCTCGTGCAGCTTGAGTCTCATCGTCGAGTCCAAGCCAGGGTCATTGCCTCTTCTAGGTCAACGTTCGAGTATCCCGGTCCAAGAGTCTTTGTCGACCCGCCATCCCTGGGCCATGTCTAGTTTGACTCCCTCTCTTGCATTTGCGCAAACCCGAGTTTAGGCGAGTCGTGGCACCTGTCGTTCTTTCCAATCAAGGACCTTACCAAAAAACAACATATACCAACCGAGCATCCAAAAGTCTGGATTTGATTCGAGTCTAGGTCTGCGTCCGAGTCTAGGATACCGTACATCCTCATTTCCAGATAAGAGTCAGAGTCAACTGTATTCTGTCCTCTTTTCAAATTCAATAAAATCAGCTTTGCTATCTCTCATATAAGCTTCCCTTATGTGTTTCCGAGAACATGATGAACACCATCATACACTGTGGGCACATGCACGTGACTGTTACAGGCACATCTATAATGACTGTAGGAACTAAGACCCGTGTTTTCCCTTACCTGTTCCATGTCTGGTATAGAAAGCCACAAAACTACCCTTAGCAGAAGCGGTATCGAATCCTATGACAAATCTAGGTAGTCTCCTAGTTTGGGTTCAAGACGAAAGGCAAGCCCATTTCCCACAATAAACACCCCTCCAATAAGACTAACCAATCCCTATCTTAGGCGTTAGTCTGACTTGATGCCAAAAATACCCAACTCGGGACGATGCTCCCACTAAGCCTGCTCGGAATTATGATGACAATACCGAGATCCAAATAACCATGCTTACCGTAGAGTACTCCATCCGAGTTGCACTCACATAAACACCAACTAGGCTTACACCTTACAAAGGTTTAGCTCCACAAGCCTAATCCAACCGATGGGCCCACCCCCATATCCACCCACAACTTGGCATCACGAGGATTTGAAGATTGAAATTGAATTTTGAAAATTCGAAAATCAAATGGTGGATCGGAAATTCGAATTGAAATGGATAGCATGCCGGCTAAAAAAAAGGCTTGTTTTGAGTCAAATTGTAAGTTTAATTTTCGGCAGCATTCCGAATTTTGAAAGTTGGATATTTTGAAAAGAAGGGTCCCGAAACGGACAGCATTTCGGTTTTTTTCAAAATTGGGTATTTTGGAAAGATGCATTTTTGAAATGACGGGTTTTTTTTGAAAATTGACACGGAAACCAAGTAGCATGTAGTCAAACAAGCATAACGACGCTTATGTATGCTTTACACTAAGTCTCGGTCGGTCAAAATAGGGTCTATACCAACAACGATGGCTTTCTCGTGTTTAGGACGGACTCCCTAAGCCGAGTTGGTCTTAGGACATGCCGCAAAACCCAGACGAGTTCCACCATCGATGTCTTTAGCGCACCCATGTAGGAATGCACCGCGGTATAGTGGGACGTCGGTCACAAGTAACCGGCCCGGGCAAAAATGGGTTATGCATGAATCATTAAACTAATGCGCGCACACTAATATTCGAACGATTTCTCTTCGAGTCTCACCCTGGGAACCCCGATGACATGTGGTACATCAGGTATCCCCAGCAGAGTCGCCAAATTGTGGACATGGCGTAGGTCCACCCGGACGCGGCCACGCGCGGGTTTGGGTAGGCGAATGAATCTCGTGGTAAGATTGTTCTCGGGTTCGAAATTTAAGTCAAAATGGAGTCGCCACCGAATTATGTGGTTATTCGGAACCATACGAGCCCACTCTATGTCGTCATGGGCTATACACAAAGTAAGCCCACTTCGATTTCAGAGTTTATGGGGCTCGTCCCTTTGCATTGTTATATCGATACCGTTTACACCAGCTTTCGTATATAAAATGACTTTCGTGCGCCAAGGGTTTCGGACATCCGGAAACCAAAGGTTCTGAGTAAGGGGTGAGGGTACGTGTTGGGAAGCCTACTAAGGACACCCAACCCCGCCCGCACATGGCGGCCTCTACTAAGACATCGTTCATGTTCGTGTGCGTGCGCTATTAAAATAATTAAATGATATGCAAACAGCGTTTTCGGGCTAAGCATGTGAATTATTGGTTTGCTACGTCATTTAATGCATCTTGATTCACGTCAAAGTGATTTAGCATGTGATGTTCATTTAAATAAATAAATGGCAAACATCGAAAATAGAAAACTCGTAAATAAATTACAAATTACACGGGCGGAATACAACCCGGAATTCACAATACAACGAGCAATAAAATAGAATAATCGAATAAAATAAGAAGAGTGATAAATAAATACACGACCCGTCAAAGACCCGTATATAATAAATGCACACTAGATCGTGAATTAGATAGACGGACGAACCTTAATTAATTACGCATTGTATTGCATATTAATCAAAGGACGGAGGTTCGAGACTTAGGCGTGGTGCTAACCCGATCTCGAACCTCGATGCCTTGTCCCGATTTATCACCTCGAGAAATGGAGCCTAAATTAATTATGTGTCGGATACGACTAAAGAGTCGTCGACATAAAATTAATAGTGCGAGACCGTCGATCAAAATCGTTTTAGGTGTCGTGATATGCATGAGTTTTGAAAATTAGAATTACGTGATTGATTATGCACGTGTCGACTAAAAGTCGTAAAAAAATGACGAGGCTCAAATGTTGCATTGAAGCTCTCGAATTTCTGGGCTACAGGACCCACTCGATCGAGTCATGGTCTGACTCGGTCGAGTGTGTTTTTAAAGTAGCTACTGTCCAGATTTTTGGGTGCTACTCGATCGAGTGGCCCATTGCACTCGATCGAGTGCCCCCTGTACGAGGCATGGCTCGTTTCATTTTTATTTGTTTGAATTCGATAATTGACCGAGTTAAATAAAAATATTGCATTATTTAAATTCAAATCGGTTCTCGATGTCATAAACGTGTATCATACGATTATGAGCCCGTTATCGGGATTTTATGAAATATGCTATTATGTGATTGAAAAGTTTGATTAGTGACAAAATTGCATCCCTCTACGTCACGACATCGAAACTAATCCTTTCGGATTATGTGATGTCGGTTTTCGTGTCAACGGGTTCCGTGCTAATCATCGAAATGGGATCAAATACGTTCAACTAGGACCGATCACGATCACATCATGTCCTTGAGTACATTGGGGCGGCGCTCCTCGAAAAGGCGCCACCTCCGTCGTTACTCGTAAAGGAATTAGATGGACTTTAGGCGATCGTCATAGTCAAATGTATTCGAAACCGATATTTTGATATTAGTATGTATATATACACGGTATAATAATGTTAGATGTTAGAATACGGAATTAAAGTGTTAGTATACAAAAATAAAAGTTAGTGTTAGAATACATAAATAAAATGTTAGAGTGCGATAAATAAAATGTTAGTAACGAAAATAAATAAAAGGTTAGTATGCACAAAATTAAAGGTTAGTGTTAGTAAATAAAATATTAGTGTCGTTAATATCGACTAATAATAATAATAATAATAATAATAATAATAATAATAATAATAATAATAATAATAATAATAATAATAATAATAATAATAATAATAATAATAATAATAATAATAATAATAATAATAATAATAATAATACATATATAATCGAAAAAAGGGAAAGGAGAAAAAGAAATGGGTTTGATGACACCCTCAACCTACATGCTTAATGGCCTCGGAAACGAACTCGTAGTAGCGGCGTGTGCGCGGGAGTGTCGAGATATGTAGGGTGAGTTAGGGTGTTTTGGTTAGGGAGAGGATGCTCTCGGGTCTTTGGCAAGTTTTGATCTCGAGTTTTGATTGTATGTGTGTGTATGTGTATCGGTTTTACGAGGGATGCTAACTCGGTTTTTAGCCTAAGGTTGCTTAGGGTTTGTAGTATTGAAGTGATGAAGATGGATTGGGGTAGAAATGTAGGGTCTTTGGCATGGGAAAAAACCTTGTTTGTGAAGAGTATGAGGGTGAATGTAGGTTGAAAAAGTCTGTGAAATGAATGGGGTTAAGGGGGTATTTATAGGCTTTACCCCCGACCTAGGGTCACTTGATCGAGTGGCCCTAGTGCACTCGATCGAGTGCCCTTCAAAACGGGCTTGATCTGCTGAATGACGCTCCACTCGACCGAGTGAGTCAATCCACTCGATCGAGTGGATCAAGTGAATCGAGATATTTTAGGAAGGATTTGACTTGATTGATTTGATTGATTTTTTGAATTTAGATTTGTGCGCCAGTTTCGAGAAGTTGAATTTGGCTGATTTATGTGACGGGTTCGTCTTTGACCGGGTTTTGACCCGGTCGCCAAAAGACGGGATTTATTTTTGGTGTCGGTTTTGGCCCAAATTAGTCTTATTTTATTGGGAACGACTCATTGGGCCTGGTTTTGAGGTCGGTTTTGAGAGATTTTCACTCCACTAAATGCCCACGTCGGATACTATTGATTCCGAGTCCGTATTCGAGCGTATTAAGTCATGTTGACGTCCGATCATCATCGGGTGTTTTGTTGGGAACTGCTATAGACACTAGCAGGCAAAATGCGGGTGCCTACACAAAGCAAAAATGCAAAAGAAAAGAGAAAATGCCGAAAGAAAATCGTCTCACAAAAATATCCTAACCCCACAAAAATAAGCCTTTTACCGACTATTACCGTGAAGAGCCTACCAAAGGACCGAGTCCCTAGGAAGGATAATAGCGGTAATGGTCGGTCTTCCCTCATTTTGCATATATTTCCACCTTTTTACTTGGACTAGTTAGGCGGTTTTAGACATGGGATGACCCTCTTGGCTCATGGCTAAAGGGGGCGGGGTCTCACTTATCTACAGTGTCGACTAACACCGTGGTTCATCACTTTCCACTCCGCCGATCGTCCCGTAGTACGTTCTTAGAAAGTTAGGAGGAATCTAGGTAAGTTACCAACATTTTTGTTGCTTTATCGTCATACTATTAGGGTTTAGTTCATCTCGATTTGTATGATTAGCTTGGTAACGTTGTCACTTGCCTCAAGTCCTAAACCGGTGTTTCATTCACCGCTTTTAGAGGGAAGCGGTATTTGTTTTTCTTTGGGTGCAACCTTGTGTTTGTTTGTTTGTGTGTTTATTTGTTTATGTGTTTTGTGTCCGGTTGCATCAACGGTTTTGTCGCAAGACCTTACTTGCCTTGCGGAGTGCACTTTTCCTCTAAGTGTACTCGCGTGAGTTGAAAAGGCGTAGGGTGCGCTAATACCCACTCGGCTAGTTTAGTAGATAGTATGTGCTTACTCGAGGGCGAGTAAGGGTTAAGTGTGGGGGAGTTGATAAGTATAGTTTGTAGTGCCTATTTTACTGTGTTTTGGTCCCATTTTCCTTGTAGAATCGCTCCTTGGGAGCGGTTTATGGGTTACTTATGCTTCCTCTAGCTCGTTTCAGGTTCCCGAGACCATTCATGAAGAGTTGGAGCGATTCCGACTCAATACATACACTTTTTGGAGCCAACGAAGCTAAGGAACGATCACTCGATGCCTTGGAGTCGACCCCGAGACCTTGGGACCCAATCCTGAGCCTCCGAGACCCGATCCCGAGTCCCGAGAATCAATGGGAAGCCCATGAGAACCAAGGAGGGACCAAAAAGATCTTAAGAGAGGCCTACAAGGTCCTTCCCGGGCGGGATAATGCCTTCCCGACCGGGAAAGAAGGTGCAAAAGCAAGTGCTCCTGTCTTAAGCCTGTCCCGGCCGAGAAGGACTTCATCCCGGTCGGGACCATCTCGTCCCGGGCGAGACCATCTCGTCCCGGGCGGGATGAGGGAGCTGTAACACGCATTTGATTTCTTTCTTCTCCTTTCCACTTGTAACCCTATATATACTCTTCCCTTGTTTTGTTAAGCATATGCACTTTATGAGACATTAAACCCTAGACTACTTTAGGTTAGATTAGCTTAGATTAGAGTAGATTAGTCGGTAATTAGTTGTTAATCTTAGTTTAGTACTTGTATTAAGGGAATTCTTCAAGATCCATTCAAGATTGACAACCTTGGGTGTTTGTTTTGGGTTTTCTTCATTAATGCAAGTTTCAATCTTTCTCCTTCACTAGTTTGGTACAATCTTCTCTTCCTTTTTACTCTTTATCTTGTTTGTTTATCCAAGTTTGATTCTTTGTTCATCTTATTGTTCATAGTTCTTGTTAGTTTCATTATGTTTGTTTTGATTGTTGTTTTGGTTCATCTTATTAGTGTTAGTTTTAGTATAGATATGTTAGATTAGTATCTTGCTAGGGTTAGTAAGGTGATTAGGGTGTTAATTGGATGATTAAGGGATTGTTGGAGATGTTGGTGGAAGATTTGGGTTTCCCCTTGGTTTGATGCATATCACATGTTTGTTGAAATGCTTGAATGACTAGTATGTGCATGTGCTTGTTTTTCTTGCCTTTCTCTTGTGGGTGATAATTTGTTTGTGGGTTCGGTTCCCTCACTAAGTTGCAAGAGCCCGGTGAGGACGACCCCTAGGTCGGTCTAAGTAGCGAGAGCCCGGATGCGACCTAGGCCACCATAGCGTGCTAGAACCTCGTTTGTCATGTGTGTCGCCGAGATGGGTTCTAGGTGGAACCTCTAGGTGGGTCTAAGTTGCGAGAGCCCGGACCAACCTAGATCACCCTACTACCTCCTTCACTCTAGTTCTCCCTCGACCATTCCGTTACCCCTTTGACCCCGATCTAATCCTAACCCGTTTGCCTTGTTTGTTTCTCCGTTACCGTAGTCTTAGTCTTAGCCTTTTCCCTTCTTATCATTCTAGTTTAGCTCATTGACTTAGTCTCGTATTTAGGCGAACTTAGTCTAGACTTTACTTTACCGTCCCCGTGGATTCGACCCGACTTGCCCTATCTACCGTAGGAATAGCCGGTTATATTATTGACGGTTGGGATTCCACGACAAATCCCTACCATCAGTTATGCGTGGCCCATTGAACTAAAACGTGTACATTACTATTCGAACGATTTCTTTTCGAGTCTCACCCTAGGGATGTCGATGGTAAGTGACTCATCAGTTAATCCCCAGCGGAGTCGCCAAATTGTGGACATGACATAGGTCCACCCCGACGCGGCCACGCGCGGGTTTTGGGAGGCGAATGAATCTCCATATGAGATGGTCAAATTGAAATTTAAATCGAAGTAGGAGTCGCCACCGAATTTGTGGTTATTCGGAACCATTCGAGCCCACTCTATGTCGTAGTGGGCCGTATACAAAATACGGCCCATTTCCGATATCAGAGTTTATTGGGCTCGTCCCTTTGCATATCGATACCGATGCCGACTAGAGCGGTTAATCGTATATTGAATGACTCTCGTTGCCAATGATTTCGGACATCCGGAAACCACGGTTCTGAGTAAGGGGTGAGGGTACGTGTTGGGAAGTTCACTAAGAACACCCAACCCCGCCCGCACTTAGCGGCCTTTACTAAGATATCGTTCGTTTTTGGTGTACACGGGTTAGTTCGACGGTTGAATGATATGCAAACATTATTTTCCTAAGCATGTGAGAAAAATAAAATGGGTTGCTAAGTCGTTTAATGCATATTAAACTAATAACGTCAAAGTTATTTTAGCATGTGAGTTTGTTTTAGTCTAATAAAACGATAAAAACAAATAAAAAGCTACAAACACGAGAAAACGAGTTAGTAACGGTGAATAAATCGAATAAAGATGTAAATAAATAATATGCATGACTTTAGAAAAGATTTTATGACACGTGATGGATTAGCACGTGTTGACCGAGGTCAAAAAAAGTATTTATCGAAATATGTCGCGAAAGTCGCCTTTTAATATAAGGTTCGAAAAGAATTAAAAATAGAAAAGCGAAGAAATGAAAAAAATAAGAACCGGCGAACCGGCTGCCGCGCGGGTCGGCTGCCGTTTTTTTTTTATTTGTCGAAAATCGTTAATTTTTATAAATCGCGTACAAATATGGATTAACTTATACTCGATTCATATTTTCGATATTCGTCGTATTCGATATTTGATTATGAAATCTATATCAAATAGCCAGAATGATTTTAGAAAAAGGTTTTGAAAAAAGGTTTGTTTTGAACGAAAAGTAAAAAAAAAAAATTGAACGAAAAAGATGTTAATTCTCTCCGTGTTTAAAATCATCGAATTTTGTAAAAAAAAAGGTAATGATTTTATTAGCATCAACGAAGATTAATTTAATTTTGTTCTTGTACATTGATAAGTGTGGTTTGTAGTGCCTATTTTGTTGTGATTTGGTCCCATTTCCTTGTAGAATTGCCCCTTGAGAGCGGTTTAGGGGCTTCTTATGCTTCCTTTAGTTCGTTTCAGGTTCCCGAGACCGATTTGGAAGAGTTGGAGCGATTCTGACTTGATACACACACATTTTGGAGCCAACGGAGTAGAGGAACGATGACTCGATGCCTTGGAATCGACCCCGAGACCTCGGGATCCAATCCCGAGCCTCCGAGACCCGATCCCGAGTCCCGAGAATCGACGAGAAGCCCATGAGAGACAAGGAGGGACCAAAGAGCTCTTAAGGGAGGCCTACAAAGACCCATCCCGTTCGGGATGGCCTCATCCCGTTCGGGATGAAGGGAGCATAAAGCATGGCTACTGTGAGCCCATCCCGATCGGGAAGGTCCTTCCCGACCGGGAAGGATGGCCCATCCCGATCGGGACCAACTCATCCCGACCGGAATGAGCCCAGTTCAGCCCGCATTGTTTCCTTTCTCCTCCTTTCATTTGTAACCCTATATATATTCTCTTCCCTTGTTATGTAAAGCTTATGCCTTTCATTAGAGACAAACCCTAGACTACTTTAGGTTAGATTAGATTAGATTAGTGTAGATTAGTCGATAATTAGTAGTTAATCGTAGTTTATGCTTGTATTATTGGATCTCTTGAAGAATCCATCCAAGATTGACAACCTTGGGGGATGAATTTGGGTTATCTTATATACAAGTGTTCTCCTTTTCCATTCTCTTGTTAGAATGGTACAATCCTCTTCTCCTTTTACTCCTAATCCTTTATTATTCATCAAGTTTGCATCTTTAGTTCTTGTTTATTGTTTTCACTAGTTTGTTTGTGTATGTTTAGTTGTTTGAGTTTGTTTACCTTGTTTTTGTTAGTATTTCCTTTAGATATGTTAGAGTAGTGTTCTTGCTAGGGTTAGTAAGGTGATTAGGGTGTTAATTGGGTGATTAAGGGTTTGTTAGAGATGTGGGTGGAAGATTTGGGTTTCCTCTTTGATGTGAGTTGATATGAACTTTGAACAAGAATGTGAAGAATGATTAGTATACTAAAATGGAATGTAAACAAAGTAACCAAAACAGATTGAAAAGGTTAGTTTGAGGATGAATAAACCGTAACCAAGGATAGTATGCTAGGTGAAGTAGACCTATACTTCAACAAAGCGGGTGCTAAATCAAACAACGCGATTGAAGTAGCGAGTTTAGAGCTTGTAACGCGACTAACTCTAGACTTTGTCTTGTAAGCAACAAGGACGTAAAAGAAAGCTTAGCTTTACTCAGGTTTTTGATTTCAATGTTGGATGTCTTATTCATTCAACTAGATGGCTATATATAGCCTACAAAGGACCCTTAAACCGGCTGGTTAAGGGTGACAAAAACAAAGTTACATCCATGTGAACAAGGAGCTAATAACAAGTTAATGTCTTCATATTACCTTGATTATTTGCTCCTTTATTCAGCTCACACACGAGCTAGCTCACTAATTGTAGTAGGCACACTACTAAGCTGGTAAGAGGTGCTAGTGTGGCTGAACTAAGAACAAGAGGAGCTAAGGTGACTTTATTGAACTCTTTGGTAGCTCCTTGATTCGGATCATCTCTTCCCCCTTGAAAAGGAATTGTCCTCAATTCTGAAAAGTCATCCTCATCAAGATAAAGAGCAAAATCTCCCACTTTGGACGTGGTATGCTCTTCATAACTGATGCGAGTTCATTTTGCAGTGTTGTTTTGATCAGTCCATATCTCGAGTTATACTTGTAGTTTCGTGGTCATTCAAAATGGAGAAGATAGATTTCGAGCTTATCTTTCCAATGACTATTCATGAAGGCTCATTGAACAAGAATTGACAAAGTTATGGTCCGAACAAGACAGTTGTGCATGGGAATTTCTGATGCGAGTTCATTTTTGCAGCATTGTTTTGATCAGTCCATATCTCGAGTTATACTTGGAATTTCGTAGTCATTCAAAATGGAGGAGATAGATTTCGAGCTTATATTTTCAATGACTATTCATGAAGGCTCATTGAACAAGTATGGACAAAGTTATGGTCCGAACAAGTCAGTTGTGCATGGAAAAGCACCGGGGTTAAAGAGGACGTTTGAAGCTGGTTGTGCACGTCCAAATGGCTCCTTATTAAGCTTTGTTATTAGCTCCTAGTTTACATAGCTTTGTTATTAACTCCTAGTTTACATAGCTTTGTTATTAGCTCCTAGTTTACATAGCTTTGTTATTAGCTCCTAGTTTACATAGCTTTGTTATTAGCTCCTAGTTTACATTACTTTGTTATTAGCTCCTAAGCCTTGTTATTAGCTCCTTGTTCACATGGATGTAACTTTGTTTTTGTCACCCTTAACCAGCCGGTTTAAGGGTCCTTTGTAGGCTATATATAGCCATCTAGTTGAATGAATAAGACATCCAACATTGAAATCAAAAACCTGAGTAAAGCTAAGCTTTCTTTTACGTCCTTGTTGCTTACAAGACAAAGTCTAGAGTTAGTCGCGTTACAAGCTCTAAACTCGCTACTTCAATCGCGTTGTTTGATTTAGCACCCGCTTTGTTGAAGTATAGGTCTACTTCACCTAGCATACTATCCTTGGTTACGGTTTATTCATCCTCAAACTAACCTTTTCAATCTGTTTTGGTTACTTTGTTTACATTCCATTTCAGTATACTAATCATTCTTCACATTCTTGTTCAAAGTTCATATCAACTCACATCAATAACTATCCGGTAACTTCATCTTGCAACCATGGTTGTTTCCCTTGTATGGAGCTTCTGTTTGGGACATCAATCTGGTCTTTCTCTTGACAGCTTCATCCGTTGTGTAACAAACACTGAGGTGAGTCATTATGGAGGATGGCAAGTACTCTCTTGGTTTGAGGGGACTCTTTGGGAAAGGACTTGTTAAGTATTTGCTCATGATGCTTAGATTACTCCCTTGTGTTCTTAGCAAAAGGAAGTGCTCCTTCCACGTCTCTAAGGCCCTGGTTATGTCATAACCTACAGCTGGTCCTCCTCCTTGAGCTTCTCTAGTTATACACTCTGAAATAGGATGTTTTGGGACACAAAAATGGTTCTCTTTAGGAAGAAGATCGTCCTGCAAAACAAACTCATCAAAAGTGTTAAGAGTAACAGTCTTGCACTTGGTGAGTATATCAGCCTCCGTGGAGTAATATTCCTTCAAGGTCTCAATTCCAAGCGTGCTTGCATCTATGGTGGATGGGTGTGTGTATTGACAAGATGAAGCCTTAGCCATGACATTGTTTTTCCCATCTTCATCCTTTAAGAATCCATGATCTCTATTAAGTGCCAAACAAACTCATCAAAAGTGTTAAGAGTAACAGTCTTGCACTTGGTGAGTATATCAGCCTCCGTGGAGTAATATTCCTTCAAGGTCTCAATTCCAAGCGTGCTTGCATCTATGGTGGATGAGTGTGTGTATTGACAAGATGAAGCCTTAGCCATGACATTGTTTTTCCCGTCTTCATCCTTTAAGAATCCATGATCTCTATTAAGTGCCAAACAAGCTGGTATCTTAATAGGAATGTCAACACCTAGTTTCTTTAGCCACTCTTCAGATTGTTTCCCTTCACAACCACTATTAACCTTAGCTGGTTCCTCTTTAGTGGTCTTGACGGCATCAAACTCCCCCTTTTCTATAGCATGTACTCCCATATTTTTACTAGCAAACATTGAGAGGTTGGGTTTTCCGACTCGATTGGTTAACATATTGCATACGTTTTGAGGTGTCATGGGTTTGAGTACAATTTTCTTTCCCTTATTACTCAATTCATACTCATTCCTCCTCCCATGGTGAACTACGTCCCTATCAAACTGCCAAGGACGGCCTAATAGTATGTGACAAGCATCCATAGGAATAACATCACACAAAACCTCATCAACGTAGGAACCCATGGTCAAGCCAACCCTCACTTGTTTAGTGACCCTTACCTTGTTCCCGTTGTTTAACCAATGAAGTGCATAAGGGTTAGGGTGATTAGTAGTAGCTAGACCTAGTTTGTCTACCATTTCAGTTGAGGCAACGTTGGTACAACTACCTCCATCAATGATTAAACTACACCATTTATCTTTAACTTGACACTTAGTATGGAATAGTTGTTCTCTTTGTTCGGTGTCATGTTGAATGGGGTTAGCATGTAGAGTACGTAGTACTAAGAGTGTGTCATAAGCCGGGGGTTCATAAGCCTCAATATTTTCCTCTTCCTTTTCCTCTTCCTCGTTAACATTGAAAACAGCCCCTATACGTTGTTCCTCTTCCCATAATTCATCCCTAACAGTGATTACTTCTCTTAAGGTCACAACTCTTTTATTTGGACAAGCGTTTTTGTAGTGACCAAACCCTTGACACTTGAAACAACGCACTTTAGAGAGACTAGTTTCAGTGGTTGTTTTGGTGGTAGATTGAGGTGGGGGTGCGGGGTTATTCTTTACAATAAGGGGTTGATTAATATTAGTAGGATTGACTCTATTACCATCATCCGTTCGAGACCAAGTATGACTCTTACTAGACTCACCCTCATGTTTTCCCTTCCCTTGTGCTTCAACTTTTAGACACAACCCACACAAGGTATCAAAATCAGAATAAGGACACAAATCAACCGTATTAGCTATACTACGATTTAACCCGCGTAAGAACCTAGCCATTTTTATCTCTTCATTTTCTTCTACTTCTCCCATTAGAACCAAGTTCTCAAATTCTTCTATGTATTCACTAACACTCATTTTTCCTTGTATAAGGTTAGCAATCTTTTTGTATAAGGATAACTTGTGCGTAGTTGGGACATACCTCTTACGTAGTTTACGTTTTAAGGACTCCCAAGAAGTAATCTTACCCTTTCCATTTCTGGTGCGTTGTACCTTAAGCCCTTTCATACCAAAGGGAAGCCCCTTTGCTTAGCTTTAGAATGGCGTATTTGCACCTCTCTTCGTCCTCCAAATCCTTGAAGTCAAAGAGGTTCTCCATGTTTCTTTCCCATTCCAAGTAAACTTCACGATCAGTACCACCATTGAACTCAGGAAGTTCATTTACCTTGATCTTGTCCACCGGTTCCCTTCTTGGTTGGAAGCGAGAATTTTTGGGCTGGAAGTTCTCCAACGCCTTCTTTAGTTGTTCCAGGAAGGTAGGATCTTCAAAGTTCAACACTCCTGCCATGCTTTACGTCTAATGAATGACCAAAGCTCTGATACCACTAATGATGTGAGTTGATATGAACTTTGAACAAGAATGTGAAGAATGATTAGTATACTGAAATGGAATGTAAACAAAGTAACCAAAACAGATTGAAAAGGTTAGTTTGAGGATGAATAAACCGTAACCAAGGATAGTATGCTAGGTGAAGTAGACCTATACTTCAACAAAGCGGGTGCTAAATCAAACAACGCGATTGAAGTAGCGAGTTTAGAGCTTGTAACGCGACTAACTCTAGACTTTGTCTTGTAAGCAACAAGGACGTAAAAGAAAGCTTAGCTTTACTCAGGTTTTTGATTTCAATATTGGATGTCTTATTCATTCAAATAGATGGCTATATATAGCCTACAACAAGACCCTTAAACCGGCTGGTTAGGGTGACAAAAACAAAGCTTACACCTTATATGAACTAGGAGCTAATAACAATGCTATGTAAACTAGGAGCTAATAACAAAGCTATGTAAACTAGGAGCTAATAACAAAGCTCTAACAAAGAGCATCACCCACGGCACACTTGTGTGAACATGGAGCCACAAACAAAGCTTGAGGATGTGCACACTATGTGAACACAATCAGCCTCAAACACCTTCATAACTTCAGTACACTTCCCATGCTTGAATGAGTGTGAACCCAAGTTAATGTCTTCATATTACCTTGATTATTTGCTCCTTTATTCAGCTCACACACGAGCTAGCTCACTAATTGTAGTAGGCACACTACTAAGCTGGTAAGAGGTGCTAGTGTGGCTGAACTAAGAACAAGAGGAGCTAAGGTGACTTTATTGAACTCTTTGGTAGCTCCTTGATTCGGATCACTCTTGTTTGATGCACATCACATGTTTGTGGAATTGCTTGAATGACTAAGTATGTACGAATGCTTGTTTTTCTTGCCTTTCTTTCGTGGGTTTTAGTTTTTTGTGGGTTCGGTCCCCTCATTAAGTTGCGAGAGCCCGGTGAGGACGACCCCTAGGTCTTTCTAAGTAGCGAGAGCCCGGATTCGACCTAGGCCTATAGCATGCTAGAACCCCGGTTGTGTTGTGTATCGCTGAGATGGGTTTTAGGTGGAACCTCTAGGTGAGTCTAAGATGCGAGAGCCCGGACCAACCTAGATTACCCTACTACCTCCTTCGCTCTAGTCCTCCCTTGACCATTCCGTTACCCCTTTGACCCCGACCTAATCCTAGCCCGTTCTCCTTTGTTTGCTTTCTCCTTAGACTTAGTCTTAGTCTAGCTCTCTCCCCTTCTATCATTCCTTAGCTTAGCTCGTTGACTTAGTCTAGTATTTGGGCCGACTTAGTCTAGGCTATACATTACCGTCCCCGTGGATTCGACCCGACTTGCCCTATCTAACCTAGTTAGGATTAGCCGGTTATTTTATTGACGGTTGGGACGTGACGAATCCCTAACCATCAATTTGACGGTTGGGACGTGATGGTACCTTGGTGGCCTTCGAGGCCTCGGTAGTGATTGCTCCCGACTCCCGACGATGTGATTACGTCGAGAGTCAATCGAAAAATCCAAATTTTACAAGATTTTCACTTTCTTTTTTGAGGATTTAGTCGGATTTAGGCGGAATCCAGGCTAGGTGACTTGATTACACCTAGCCCTCCCCTCCCATTTCCTTTTATTTCCTTCTTTTTATTTTCTTCCCCCATCCATATCTTTTTCTCGTCTCGGCCCTTGGTGACTGATTACACCCCGGCCGGACACCTTCTACCTTTTTCTTCACTTTACTTTTGATTTTTAGCTTTATTTTCGTAGTTTCTTTTCTTTTTCTTTTGTCTCTCCGCACCCTACGATCGAGCATGAGGACATGGCTCGATTTAAGTGTAGGGGAGCGATATTCTAGCATAGTTAGTTTTATTTTCTCAGTTTTTTCGAAAAAATCTTTAAAATCCCTAAAAATTTGAAAATTTTTCACAAAAATCAAAAAGATTTTTCTTTTGTGTGTTTTCCCTTTTTGTCCTTGTGTCGTGTTTTTGTCGTATTGTGCGTATTTGCCTCCCCTTTTACTTGTAGGTCGCTTATTCACCGCTAGCTTTGGAGAGCTTTCAAGACACCCGGTAACATCTTTTCAACCCTTTTCCCTCTTTGTTTCTTGTGGAGTTTGGAGGAGATATGTGTTGTGGTGTGCTCGGGTGGAGCTTTGTAAAGTTTGTGGAGGATTGGCTGCTCATTTGGAAGTTCGGGGTGGTGTTTGTTTTGTATGTGTTCGTTTTGTTTTGTTCTTGTTATGTTGCTTTTGTTTCTTTTTCTTTCATTTGTTTTCGTCGTGTCTTCATTTTGTGTGTGTTGTGTGTCTTGTGTGTAAATGTTTTCGAAAACCCGGTTTAGAGGCTAGTGTGTGAGTGTGTACTTTCCCTTCCTAGTAGTGTAAATCGAATCTTGGACTTTAATCTAGTAAATGACCCTAAATCAATGAATTCGTTGGTCCTTTACCTTGAGTCCACCTAGCTTACTAGGGACTTACTACGGGATTTGCACCTTTGACCATTATGACCACCCACGGTGTGAAAAGGCCTTGGTTACCGAGTCTCGTCCCCTAGGTGACCGTGTTTAGGATTGTTTGATTAGTCCAAGTTCTCCACTTTTTGTGGGTTTGAAGGGAAGGCGCCGTCCCGACTCACCCATTACCCTACCTCTTACACATACCCGCACAAATAAAATGCAAATTGTTGATTCTCTCTTTCTTGAGTGTCGAGAAATGCCAAAAATGCCAAATCTTGCCAAAAGGGCAAAGAAAAGAAAAGAAAAAGAAAGAAAAAAATGAAAGAAAGAAAAGAATGAAGAAAAAGAAAAGGCACAAAAGCCAAAAAGAAAATAGAAAAGAAGAAAAAGAATGGCATGGCAAAACAAAGCGAAAATGCAAAAGAAGAAAGAAAATGCCAAAAGAAAACCCGTCTCACAAAAAGAAATCCCCACAAAAATAAGCCTTTTTCCGACTTTTGCCGTGAAGAGCCTACCAAAGGACCGAGTCCCTAGGAAGGATGATAGCGGCATTAGTCGGTCTTCCCTCATTTTGCATGTTTTCCACCTTTTTACTTGGACTAGTTAGGCGGTCTTGGACATGGGGCGACCCTCTTGGCTCACGCTAAAGGGGGCGGGGTCTCACTTACCTACAGTGTCGACTAACACCGTGGTTCTTCACTTTTCCACTCCGCCGATCGTCCCGTAGTACGTTTTTAGAAAGTTAGGAGGACCTAGGTAAGTTACCAACGTTTTTGTTGCTTTATCGTCATACTATTAGGGTTTAGTTCACCTTGGTTTGTATGTCTAGCTTGGGAACGTTGTCACTTGCCTCGAGTCCTAAACCGGTGCCTCTTTCACCGCTTGTTTGAGGGAAGCGGTATTTCTTTTGTTTTGGGTGCAACCGATTATGTGTTTGTTTGTGTGTTTGTTTGTTTGTGTGTTTTGTGTCCGGTTGCATCCACAGTTTTGTAGCAAGACCCAACTTGCCTTGCGGAGTGCACTTGTCCTCTAAGTGCACTCGCGTGAGTTGAAGGGGCGTAGGGTGCGCTAATACCCACTCGGATAGTTTAGTAGTAGTTGTGCTTACTCGAGGGCGAGTAAGGGTTAAGTGTGGGGGAGTTGATAAGTGTAGTTTGTAGTGCCTATTTGTTGTGTTTTGGTCCCTTTTTCCTTGTGGAATCGCTCCTTGGGAGCGGTTTAGGGGCTTCTTATGCTTCCTTTAGTTCGTTTCAGGTTCCCGAGGCCGAATTGGAAGAGTTGGAGCGATTCCGACTCAATACATACACATTTTGGAGCCAACGAGATAAAGGATGACTCGAGACCTTGGAATCGACCCAGAGACCTTGGGACCAATCCCGAGCCTCCGAGACCCGATCCCGAGTCCCGAGAATCGACGAGAAGCCCATGAGAGGCAAGGAGGGACCAAAGAGCTCTTAAGGGAGGCCTACAAAGACCCATCCCTTTCGGGATGGCCTCATCCCGTTCGGGATGAAGGGAGCATAAAGCGCGGCTACTGTGAGCCCATCCCGATCGGGAAGGTCCTTCCCGACCGGGAAGGATGGCCCATCCCGATCGGGACCAAGCCTTCCCGACCGGGAAGGGTCAGCTGCAGCTCCGCTTTCTTTCTTTTCTTCTCCCTTCCATTTGTAACCCTATATATACCCCCCTCTTGTATTAAGACACCATCTTATGTTATTATATGTTATATCCTTAAAACCCTAGACTACTTTGGGTTAGATTAGATTAGATTAGTGTAGATTAGTCGGTAATTAGTAGTTAATCTTAGTTTAAGCTTGTAATATTGGATCTCTTGAAGAATCCATCCAAGATTGACAACCTTGGTGGAATTATTTGGGTTTTCTTATATACAAGTGTTCTCCTTTTCCATCTCATTTCTAGTTTGGTACAATCTTCTTCTCCTTTTACTCTTAATCCATTTTTGTTTATCAAGTTTACATCTTTAGTTCTTATTTATTGTTTTCATTAGTTTGTTTGTGTATGTTTGGTTGTTTGAGTGTGTTTACCTTGTTTTTGTCAGTATTTCCTTTACATATGTTAGAGTAGTGTTCTTGCTAGGGTTAGTAAGGTGATTAGGGTGTTAATTGGGTGATCAAGGGTTGGTTAGAGATGTTGGTGGAAGATTTGGGTTTCCTCTTGTTTGATGCATATCACATGTTTGTGGAATTGCTTGAATGACTAAGTATGTGCGAATGCTTGTTTTCTTGCCTTTCTTTCGTGGGTATTAGTTTGTTTGTGGGTTCGGTCTCCTCATTAAGTTGCGAGAGCCCGGTGAGGATGACTCCTAGGCCGGTCTAAGTTGCGAGAGCCCGGATTCGACCTAGGCCTATAGCGCGCTAGAACCCCGTTTGTGTTGTGTATCGACGAGATGGGTTTTAGGTGGAACCTCTAGGTGAGTCTAAGTTGCGAGAGCCCGGACCAACCTAGATTACCCTACTACCTCCTTCACTCTAATCCTCCCTTGACCATTCCGTTACCCCTTTGACCCCGACCTAATCCTAGCCCGTTCTCCTTAGTTGTTCCTCTTAGTCTTAGTCTAGCTTCTCCCCTTCTATCATTCCTTAGCTTAGCTCGTTGACTTAGTCTAGTATTTGGGCCGACCTAGTCTAGACGCCTCTTACCGTCCCCGTGGATTCGACCCGACTTACCCTATCTACCATAGGAGTAGCCGGTTTATTATTGACGGTTGGGATTCCACGACAAATCCCTCGCATCAATTTGGCGCCGTTGCCGGGGACGGTGCTAGTTTGGACTTTGTTTTCCTAGTTACTTGACTTTGTCTTTGTGTTTGTGTTTTTCTTTTTCTTTTTGGTTACTTTGCTTCTTGTGTGTGTGTGGTATATTTCTCTCTTGTCTAGTGCCCAAAAAGCACTATACTTCTCACGTTTGTTCTCAGTCTACAGTTTGTGCTTAGAGGTGGTGATTATCTTCTTCTTGCAACTCAGAGCCGCTTAAACGGACGGTTGCTAGAATGAGTGGTTTCCAACCGGGTATGGACTACGATTTTCGAGCGAGTATGGGGTTTGATTTAAACTCCACACACTCGGGAGCCGATATGAGCTACCACTCTTCTTCCATGAACCAAGGGTATGACATGACGTCCCCATGCCACTATCAAGCTTCTTGAGGTGATTCTAGTGGGTATGAACTTCAAGGCTATGAAAACGGCTACCAACAAGTGAACGATTACCCATCCTACGATCATGGTGACTATTACTCGAGTTATGATTGTGACCCCACCATGTACACTCAAGATTCACCTTTTGGAAGCCAATACCCCCAAGACCCACAATATTACCCTCCACCCCAACCACAATATGAACCCTATGACCCACAATACTACCAACCACCCCAACCTTGCTACCAACAATATGATGCCCCACCCTATGGGCATCATCAAGACTATCAAGGAGCTCTACAAGACCCCAGTGACCACCAATCGTCAAACTTAGAGTTACATCAATCGATGCTTCAAATGCAAAGGAGCCTTCAAGAAACGGCCATTCAATTAAAAAAGGAACAAGACGATTTAATGGCCCAAATGCGAAGGGCAAACGAGGCGAGGAATGCTCATTTAAATGCATTAGCGGTTCAAACCATAATGTCTTTATCCCGAGCATCACATTTAGATGGAGGGTTCCCACTTGAGAGAGAGGAGCAATCTAATTACGAAGCCACCGATGTAGTTCCCTTTGATAGTGAGATTTGCTTTGAAGAACCTCAATCGTCTACCCAAAAAGAGACGAATGAAGAGATGACTCTTAGTGAAGGCATCGTTGGTGAGGAATTGGAGGAAGATAGTGAGTTGGTGGAGTTTGTGGAGTTGTTGGGTGAGATTGTTAACCTCGAGTTGCCCTTGTCCGAGAACGTGGATAGGCATCATGAGCCCCTTGCTAGTACACCGAGAGATGACTTGGAAGAGATTGAAACCGCCGGTAGAAGTTTCGATTCTCCTCTCCAAGATGATGTGGGGCCAAGTGATGAAGATGGGGAAGCACAACTTGAGGAAAGTGTGGGGGTGTGCATCGAGGAAGTGAGGCCAAAACCGCTTTTTGTGCCTTGTTTCTTAGAGATGAAGCTTGCTAATGATTGGAGGCAATGCTTAGGGAGGAAGAGGTCGGTTAAGCTCGTAGGATGGAGAGACCCCGGAGACTACTTTGAAGATGATGTCGGGTCTTGGGATTCCTACTTCTTGCCTCTTCCTTGGAGGCCGTGGAGGTCGGTTAAGCTCGAGCGCTTCTTAGGCCTTCACTATGATGTCGGTAGCGCGTTCGACTTGCTCCTCCATGCCCTTGAGGGCTATGGTTGAAGAATGAAGCCCACCATCCTAGGTTTGACGGAGTTCCTAAAAGAAGTCATGTTGTATATTCCCCTCCTCTCTTCTTTAGAGTACTTGTGCTTGTAATTGTGTTTTATCTCTTGATTTTGGTAGTTTTTGTGAAATTCTTGTTTATTTGGATTTTTGATGAGCGATGTGAGGGAGGAAATTTGATGTTGTATTTGAGTTCATTGTGATAGGTGTGAAGGAAAGGTGATTCCTAGAGAAGAGTAGATAATGATGGAGCTTGGATCGTGGGAATGGAAGTCGGTTTTTGAAGCTTCGTCGAAGCTTTTGAGGTTTTGGGAGTCATGAAGACCCTTCCCGACCGAGAAGGAGGTTTCCCGACCGGGAAGGGTATGCCATCCCGACCGGTAAGAAGGCTTCCCGATCGGGATGGAGGTGCAAAAATTGGAGCATTCTGGAGTGGCTTCCCGATCAGGAAGGGTTCATCATCCCGATCGGGACCACCCATCCCGACCGGGATGGTCTCTTTTCTCCTCTTTTGGCCTCTTCTTTGACATTTGAGCCCACCCAACCATTGTATACCCCCACCCAACCTCCCTACCCATCCTTGCTCATGTCATATGACCCTTACACTTCATTTACATACCTCATTTCGCTTCCCTTTACACCGAGTTTTACATCGAATCCTATCCCACCACCTACCATTACTACCCCAACCATGCGGTTTTAGCAAGCTTGAAGCGGGATAGCAAATATGAAGACAAGCAAGCGCCTATATTGATCATTGAGACGATGGAGCAAGTGAGTTGCTAACCGGTCGGTATGGCAACTATCCTTTCTTTTCCGTCTTTTATTGCTTGTTTTTCTCTTGTTTACCCTCTTCCCCTTGAGTCATGGTACCTTGGTGGCCTTCGAGGCCTCGGTAGTCGTTGCTCCCGACTCTCGATGATGTGACTACATCGAGAGTCATTTCAAAATCCAAATTTTACAAGTTTTTCACTTTCTTTTTGAGGATTTAGTCGAATTTAGGCGGAATCCGGGCTAGGTGACTTGATTACACCTAGCCCTCCCCTCCCATTTCCTTTTACTTCCTTCTTTTTATTTTCTTCCCCCTTCCATATCTTTTTCTTGTCTCGGCCCATGGTGACTTGATTACACCCCGGCCGGACACCTTCTACCTTTTTCTTCACTTTACTTTTGATTTTTAGTTTTATTTTCGTAGTTTCTTTTCGTTTTCTTTTGTCTCTCCGCACCCTACGATCGAGCATGAGGACATGGCTCGGTTTAAGTGTGGGGGAGCGATATTCTAGTATAGTTTAGTTTTATTTTCATAGTTTTTCGAAAAATCTTCAGAAACCCTAAAAATTTGAAAATTTTTCACAAAAATCAAAAAGATTTTCTCTTTTGTGTTTTCATTTTGTGTCTTTGTGTCGTATATTTGTTTTGTGTGCGTGTTTTGCCTCCCTTTATCCTTATAGGTTGCTTTAATCGCCAATGACTTTGGAAAGCTCTAAAGACTTCCGGTAACATCTTACACTTTTTCTCCTTTCTTCCTTGTGATGTTTGGAGAAAGTTGGGTTGAGGTGTGCTCGGGTGGAGCTTTGTGCATATTGGTGGATGATTTGGTGGCTTGTTTGGATGATCGGGGTGGTGTTTGTGTTGTGTATGTGTTCGTTTTGTTTTGTTCTTGTTTTGTTGCTTTTGTTTCTTTTTCTTTCGTTTGTTTTCGTCGTGTCTTCATTTTGTGTGTGTTGTGTGTCTTGTGTGTAAATGTTTTCGAAAACCCGGTTTAGAGGCTAGTGTGTGAGTGTGTACTTTCCCTTCCTAGTAGTGTAAATCGAATCTTGGACTTTAATCTAGTAGAATGACCCTAAATCAATGAATTCGTTGGTCCTTTACCTTGAGTCCACCTAGCTTACTAGGGATTTACTACGGGATTTGCATTTTGACCATTATGACCACCCACGGTGTGAAAAGGCCTTGGTTACCGAGTCTCGTCCCCTAGGTGACCGTGTTTAGGATTGTTTGATTAGTCCAAGTTCTCCACTTTTTGTGGGTTTGAAGGGAATTCGCGATCCCCGACTCACCCATTACCCTACCTTCCTCACATACACACACAATAAAATGCAATTTGTTGATTCTCTCTTTCTTGATTTTCGAGAAATGCCAGAAATGCCAAATCTTGCCAAAAGGGCAAAGAAAAGAAAAAGAAAGAAAAGAAATGAAAGAAAGAAAAGAAATGAAGAAAAAAAAGAAAAGGCACAAAAGCCAAAAAGAAAATAGAAAAGAAGAAAAAGAATGGCATGGCAACAAACAAATCAAAATATCGAAAAGAAAGAAAATGCCAAAAGAAAACCCGTCTTACAAAAAGAAATCCCCACAAAAATAAGCCTTTTCGCGACTTTTGCCGTGAAGAGCCTACCAAAGGACCGAGTCCCGAGGAAGGATGATAGCGGCATTAGTCGGTCTTCCCTCATTTTGCATGTTTTCCACCTTTTTACTTGGACTAGTTAGGCGGTCTTGGACACGGGACGACACTCTTGGCTCACGCTAAAGGGGGCGGGGTCTCACTTACCTACAGTGTCGACTAACACCGTGGTTCTTCACTTTTCCACTCCGCCGATCGTCCCGTAGTACGTTTTTAGAAAGTTAGGAGGACCTAGGTAAGTTACCAACGTTTTTGTTGCTTTATCGTCATACTATTAGAGTTTAGTTCACCTTGGTTTGTATGTCTAGCTTGGGAACGTTGTCACTTGCCTCGAGTCCTAAACCGGTGCATCTTTCACCGCTTTTAGAGGGAAGCGGTATTTCTTTTGTTTTGGGTGCAACCGATTATGTGTTTGTTTGTGTGTTTGTCTGTTTATGTGTTTTGTGTCCGGTTGCATCCACAGTTTTGTCGCAAGACCCAACTTGCCTTGCGGAGTGCACTTGTCCTCTAAGTGCACTCGCATGAGTTGAAGGGGCGTAGGGTGCGCTAATACCCACTCGGATAGTTTAGTATTAGTATCTGCTTACTCGAGGGCGAGTAAGGGTTAAGTGTGGGGGAGTTGATAAGTGTGGTTTGTAGTGCCTATTTTGTTGTGTTTTGGTCCCATTTCCTTGTAGAATCGCCCCTTGGGAGCGGTTTAAGGGCTTCTTATGCTTCCTTTAGTTCGTTTCAGGTTCCCGAGACCGATTTGGAAGAGTTGGAGCGATTCTGACTCGATACACACACATTTTGGAGCCAACGGAGTAGAGGAACGATGACTCGATGCCTTGGAATCGACCCCGAGACCTCGGGATCCAATCCCGAGCCTCCAAGACCCGATCCCGAGTCCCGAGAATCGACGAGAAGCCCATGAGAGACAAGGAGGGACCAAAGAGCTATTAAGGGAGGCCTACAAAGACCCATCCCGTTCGGGATGGCCTCATCCCGTTCGGGATGAAGGGAGCATAAAGCACGGCTACTGTGAGCCCATCCCGATCGGGAAGGTCCTTCCCGACCGGGAAGGATGGCCCATCCCGATCGGGACCAACTCATCCCGACCGGGATGAGCCCAGTTCAGCCCGCATTGTTTCCTTTCTCCTCCTTTCATTTGTAACCCTATATATATACTCTTCCCTTGTTATGTAAAGCTTATGCCTTTCATTAGAGACAAAACCCTAGACTACTTTAGGTTACATTAGATTAGATTAGTGTAGATTAGTCGATAATTAGTAGTTAATCTTAGTTTATGCTTGTATTATTGGATCTCTTGAAGAATCCATCCAAGATTGACAACCTTGGGGGATGAATTTGGGTTATCTTATATACAAGTGTTCTCCTTTTCCATTCTCTTGTTAGTATGGTACAATCCTCTTCTCCTTTTACTCCTAATCCTTTATTATTCATCAAGTTTGCATCTTTAGTTCTTGTTTATTGTTTTCACTAGTTTGTTTGTGTATGTTTAGTTGTTTGAGTTTGTTTACCTTGTTTTTGTTAGTATTTCCTTTAGATATGTTAGAGTAGTGTTCTTGCTAGGGTTAGTAAGGTGATTAGGGTGTTAATTGGGTGATTAAGGGTTTGTTAGAGATGTGGGTGGAAGATTTGGGTTTCCTCTTGTTTGATGCACATCACATGTTTGTGGAATTGCTTGAATGACTAAGTATGTACGAATGCTTGTTTTTCTTGCCTTTCTTTCGTGGGTGTTAGTTTTTTGTGGGTTCGGTCCCCTCATTAAGTTGCGAGAGCCCGGTGAGGACGACCCCTAGGTCTTTCTATGTAGCGAGAGCCCGGATTCGACCTAGGCCTATAGCATGCTAGAACCCCGGTTGTGTTGTGTATCGCCGAGATGGGTTTTAGGTGGAACCTCTAGGTGAGTCTAAGATGCGAGAGCCCGGACCAACCTAGATTACCCTACTACCTCCTTCGCTCTAGTCCTCCCTTGACCATTCCGTTACCCCTTTGACCCCGACCTAATCCTAGCCCGTTCTCCTTTGTTTGCTTTCTCCTTAGACTTAGTCTTAGTCTAGCTCTCTCCCCTTCTATCATTCCTTAGCTTAGCTCGTTGACTTAGTCTAGTATTTGGGCCGACTTAGTCTAGGCTATACATTACCGTCCCCGTGGATTCGACCCGACTTGCCCTATCTACCCTAGTTAGGATTAGCTGGTTATTTTATTGACGGTTGGGACGTGACGAATCCCTAACCATCATACATACGATATTCGATTAGAAAATCGGTATCGTATTTTAAGAAAGTTACATAAAAAATAGTTTTGTAATATCGATTATTAAAATAAATAGAAAATATGCGACAAATGACCCGTATTAAATATAAAACGACCGACAAAAATAATAATAATAAAAAAACGTGGAGGACGAGAAGAGAGAAGAGAGAGTCGGGTTTGATTTACACCCTCAACCTACATGCTTTAGTTTCTCGGTATAAGGCTCGTCGGACGGTGGCTTAGGCACGGGAGCGTCGAGATAATGCGGGTGAGTAAAGGTGGTGCGGATTTATGTGTGCGAGAGGCGTCGGGTTCGGCCGGCTGGATGGGTCGGTTTCGTCGGTATTTCGGGACGGTATTTCTGTATTCCTTCGGATGTATGTTGAGACTATATTTTTGCTAGATATCGAGTATATGTATGACTAATAATTATGGTGTATTGATCGATGATTCATGTGTATTTTGTGTTGAATATGAGGTCCTATTTATAGGAGTCGAGGTAGTCTTGCTTGTGTGGCAACAAATACCGGTTTGGATAGGAAATACGAGAGTTCGTAAGGGAATAAACTTCTCGTTTCTTGGTGAAGAAGCCGAGCAACTCGGCTGAAACAGGGATATCTCGGCTGTCTTGGCCGAGTATCTGAGCTCGGGTTGTAAACTGTTTCGGTTTCCGGATAGAATTCCTACTTGAGATCGAATTCCATCCTTAAACGGATTTGTTTAATATTATTTAAAGATGATTTTTGCAGTGTTTGGGACCGGATCAGCCATGTGAAGTGTCACGGCTGACTCGTGTGTCTCGAGAATATTTTTCGACCGGGTTTTGACTCGGTCGTAAAAAGACGGTTTTACCCGCGGTGTCGGAATCGACCCAAATTAGTCTCATTTGACTCGAAACGACCCACTGGACCTGGATTTGAGGTTGGTTTTGTAATATTTGTACTCCGTAATAAGCCTAAACCAAATGTCCATGATTTCGAGCCCATATCCGAGTCCATTAAAGTACGTTTGCGTCCTATCATCATCGGGTGTTTGGCGGGACCTACTATAGACACCTGGCGGTCAAAATGTGGGTGTCTACAAGTATAAGTGACTTTATAACCTGCTACATCAGGTCACCTAATTAATATTTAACCTGCTACTTATCCTTCATCCTCCTACTTAGACCTGGATAACGGGTGAACCGTGTCGGGTCAGCTTCGGCTCGGGTCACTTTCGTGTTATAATAATCTGGTTGACTTCGGGTCGGGTCGGATACTTTCGGGTTCGAGTCATTCTCGGGTTTGTTGTCTTCTTTTTTTTAGGGATATCGACTCGTTTTCTATAATTATAGTCGGGTCACTTTCGAGTTAGCTCGGCCCAATTCGAATTACCGGTCAAAATTAAGTCTTCAATTCGGGTGTCGGGTTGGGTCATTTTTGTCAGGTCTATTCCTCCTTACTTCTCTCCTTCATCCTCTCTCTCTCCATTACCCTTCATCCTTCTTAAGTTTTTTTTTAATTTCTATACGTTTTGTTTAGATTAACGTATTGATTTTGGTGTAGGATTGTGTTGTTAGCTAGATTTGGTTAGGTTGAAGACTTGAAGAAAGAGGAAGACTAATGACATGAATGACGTTTAATGCCCCGTACGTTGAGTAAGTGAAAATGAGTGAAGTAATATGAAATAAATGAAAGGCAAAAAAGGAAGGTGAACGGGTTCACCGCTAGTTAACTTGTCATCTATACTACTCTGGTTTAACTACTCCAAAAATGCGTATTATTCTCTGATTTATTAAAATTGGAATTATTTTTGGAAGACGCTCTATAGTTGGTATTATTACCGTTAAATAAAATTAAAGGTGAAAAAGGAAGGTGAAAGGGTTCTACAGGTAACCGGTCTTCTATACTACTCTTGTTTAACCACTCCAATAATACGTATTATTCTCAGATTTATTAAAATTGATATTATTTTGGGAAGATGCCCTATAGTTGATAGTATTGTTGTTAAATATCCCTTATTTATTTGTATTTACTATGCGTATTATATATTTATATTATAGAGTTAATATATCATTTCTGTGTTGATAAGTGTCATTTGTAGTGCCTATTTCGTAGTGTTTTGGTCCCATTTTCCTTGTAGAATCGCTCCTTGGGAGCGGTTTAGGGGCTTCTTATGCTTCCTTTAGTTCGTTTCAGGTTCCCGAGACCGATTTGGAAGAGTTGGAGCAATTCCGACTCAATACATACACATTTTGGAGCCAACGAAACTAAGGAACGATGACTCGATGCCTTGGAGTCGACCCCGAGACCTTGGGACCCAATCCCGAGCCTCCGAGACCCGATCCCTAGTCCCGAGAATCGGTGAGAAGCCCATGAGAAGCAAGGAGGGACCAAAAAGATCATATTGGAGGCCTACAAGGCTCATCCCGTTCGGGATGGAGGGCGCATAAAGCACGGCTACTGTGAGCCCATCCCGATCGGGAAGGTCCTTCCCGACCGGGAAGGATGGCCCATCCCGATCGGGACCAAGCCTTCCCGACCGGGAAGGGTCAGCTGCAGCTCCGCTTTCTTCTTTTCTTCTCCCTTCCATTTGTAACCATATATATACCCCCCTCTTGTATTAAGACACTATCTTATCTTATGCACTTCATATTAGACTAAACCCTAGATTATTTTAGCATAGATTAGCATAGATTAGTGTAGATTAGTCTTTAGATTATCGTTAATCCTAGATTAATACTTGTAATTTGGGAATTATTCAAGATCTTCACCAAGCTTGACAAACTTGGATGTTTGTTTTGGGTTCTTCCATTTATGCAAGTTTCTTTCTTCCTTTCATCTCTAGTTTGGTATAATCTTCTCTTCTCTTCTTTTAATCTTTGTTTTATCATTAAAGTTTGCATCTTTGTTCTTGTTATTGTTCATAGTTCATAGTTCTTGTTAGTTTCTTCTTGTTTGTTTTGATTGTTGTTTTGGTTCATCTTATTAGTGTTAGTTTTAGTATAGATATGTTAGAGTAGTGTTCTTGCTAGGGTTAGTAGGGTGATTAGGGTGTTAATTGGATGATTAAGGGTTTGTTGGAGATGTTGGTGGAAGATTTGGGTTTCCTCTTGTATGATGCACATCACATGTTTGTCGAAATGCTTGATTGACTAAGTATGTACGAATGCTTGTTTTTCTTGCTTTTCTCTTGTGGGTGATAGTTGTTTGTGGGTCCGGTCCCCTCATTAAGTTGCGAGAGCCCGGTGAGGACGACCCCTAGGTCGGTCTAAGTTGCGAGAGCCCGGATTCGACCTAGGCCTATAGCATGCTAGTACTCCGTTTGTGTTGTGTCGCCGAGTTGGGTTTTAGGATGAACCTCTAGGTGAGTCTAAGTTGCGAGAGCCCGGACATTACCTAGATTACCCTACTTCCTCCTTCACCTCTAGTTCTTCCTCGACCATTCCGTTACCCCTTTGACCCCGACCTAATCCTAGCCCGTTTCCTTTGATAGTTTTCTTGCCTTAGACCTAGCCTAGTTCTAGTCTCCCCCTCCTTGGATTAGCTCGTCTCGAACCTAGTCCTAGACCGTAGCATACCTTAGTCCGACCTCCCGTCCCTGTGGATTCGACCCGACTTACCCTAGCTACCCACTAGGTATAGCCAGTTTTGTTTGACGGTTGGGATCCACGACAAATCCCACCCATCATGTGTTTATGATTTTATTCATATTTTAATTCGACTTTAGTATTTTTATGCTTAACTATGTATTATATTAATAATATAAATTAGTATTCTAAAAAATATTTTGTTTTAATCATATACCATTTAGTTCTTTTCAAATAGACAAAAACTAATAAATTACGTTTTTTATAGTAAATAAAATTATTTTATTTTGAAACTTTTATAAAACAATCATAAGTATTAAAGTGATTTCACGTCAAATTTTAAGTACTACTTAATTTATATAATCTTTTAGAAACTTTTATTTTACAGAAACTTTAAATTTTAAAATAAAACTTTGAACTTTGAAATAATATTTTATTATACTTTAGTTTTATTTTAATATAAAATCTTTTTTAAAGAAACTCTTATTTTTAAATAAATGTTATACGATATTTGGGATATAATGTTTCGGATGACACTTGAGGATTAAAGTATAATGTTGTCGCACTGAAAGTAAGTATTGGAGAATTTGACTGTTTCAAATGAGTCCTACCAATTATTAAAGGTCACCAAATAAAATACTACTTGTTCACGGGCGACTTTTATATACAGTTTACGATGCGAGTCTGGGACGAATAGTTTGTGTTGGATTCTACCATTCGTGGTGTTTCGACTGCACTTGTAATGAAAAGCAGGCTCGGAGGCTGCGGTCCAAGAGTCGGCCTATTGTTTAAGGTAGTTGTCCTACGACAGTGAGAGCTGCGGTTCAAGAGTCTGCATAGGGTATGTGCGCATGTATAGACAAGTACTTGATCAGTACTACCACATGCACCTAGGTAACGGGGCAGAACAAGATTCTGAGAACTGCGGGTTCCCTCTTGTTGATGCAAAGAACGTAATCATCGGCTTTCATTTCGCCCAGAGCCTTGTCTGAATAAATGTATAATATAATTGAAGTTTGGGCCCAATTGAGCCTTATGGGTGAGATGTAAACCTCATAAGTTTGGTTCGGTCTACGAGTCGGTAACACGGTTACTTCTATTGGTGAGATGCAAGCCAATAGGGTGTAGCGGTGATACTAGGAGCCAATACTCGTGTGTTTATTCCCTGTTTACGTGAAAAATTATTTTAAAATCAAATGGCTGCCAATGGCCCATCTTTTAAACTTTATCGTTTTCATCACCTCACATGTTGGTTAATTGAATTAAAGAAAACTATCTGTTACATGATATCCTTTAATATTTTTGTAAGCATATTATTTGTTATTCACATGATTGTCTTATGTGTTCGAGGTGATATCGATGTTAGATGAACGGCTTGGTTGCTGTCCCGCTCAGCGGCCACTGTTTTAATTTTGGCTGGTCTGAGACGTTTGGGAATCGAGCGAGAGAGATTTAAATAATATGTTTGTATAAAATACAATTTATATTATGTACTAAGTGAATCAAGACTATATAATTAATAGTCATTTGTTGTAAGGATCCGCAGCGATCCGGATTTATTTACACTCTGATATAATTTTAATTAAATGACTTAGATAACTTTCCGCATTATCTATTAATTTAAGTCATCAAAAATCCGGGTTGTTACAGTTGGTATCAGAGCGACCTTGTGACCGTAAGTGAGGATTGAGCTTCATTTACCTAACGAAGAGCGCGCCTGGGTAGACTTACTAAAATACTAATACAATATTAGATCACTAAAATGAGAGATTCACTTAGAAACAATTAAGATCCTATCAAATAATTTATCGGGGTAGAATTGTCATTAAGGGGAAATACGATATCTACCTGTATAATTGCTATCTGCTTAATCGTTTGTAAATTGACTGTCTAACCTTAGCCTATTAGCTAGTTTTTAATTTATTTCGATCAATACGATAACCAAGATGGAAGACGTTGACATTCAAAGCCATCAACTGCTCGAGACTTGGACATCAGTATTGTGACGCACTAATAATGAAGACATCATCTAAATAAACTATAGGAGCCAAGTCAAACTGAATCACGTTGAAGAATCAAGTCAAGTAAGTTGTCAGAATGGAGCACACACGAGGATCAAGTATGTGCTGACGCGTGTAGTGCATTATTCCTCTAATCCTAACTAGATGTTGACTTAGACCTAACTGAAACTTTAATTACCTACCTCGTAGATCGGAGATCATGTGTTATCCTAAGCTCATAGGGTGTAGCGGTGATAGTAGGAGCCATGACTCATGTGTTTATTCTCTGTTATCATAAGCTCATAGGATTTTCTTGACGAGGTAGGGGTCTGCTCAGTTTGGTTTGAATTTCTCTCTAGGGTCGACGGGAAGGGGTGCTCTAATGGATTTGACTACTTAGTCTCCCTCATGTATGTTTCGGGATTTGACTCGCTTTTTAAAGGCTCGTTGTATTCTTTGTTGGTATGCTTGCACGTTGGACAATGCATGTATTCTACGCTCATCTAGGAGTACTAGCTCATCGTAACGTTTTTGGTTCCACTCCTCTTCGAGAATGCCGTTTTTGGCTAGTATCCTTAGCGAGGGTATTTCTAGCTCTATTGGTTGTACGGCTTCGGAGCCGTAGGTTAGGTAGTAGGGTGTGGCTCCAGTGGGAGTTCGGTAAGAGGTTTGGTGTCCCCATAAAGCAAAGGGTATCTTGTTGGGCCAATCCCGGTAATTGTCTATCATTTCTTTAAGGATTGTGACGATTATTTTGTTTGCTGCTTCCACCGCCCCGTTTGTCTGAGGTCTGTAGGGTGAAAATTTATGTCGTTGGATTTTGTATATGTCTAGGAGTTTTTGGGTGTCGGCCCTAAAGTGAGCCCCCTGATCGCTAATGATTGCGTGTGGTATGTCGTAACGGCATGATGTTGTTTTGTCCGAATTTGACTACTTGTTTGGAGGTTAGTACGGTATATGAGGCTGCTTCTACCCATTTGGTAAACAAATCAACGGCCACTAATATAAAATAGTGTCTGTCGGTCCCGGATGGGTGTACCTTTCCTATAATGTCTATTCCCCAGGTAGAGAAGGGTCAGGGTGTTGTTGTGGTGTGAAGCGGGTATGGTGGTAGGTGTTGGATGTTCGGAAATTTGACCGTTGTGACAGTGACGGACGTGATGCCGGCAGTCTGCCTCTAGGGTGGTCCAGTAATAGCCTAATCTCATTATCTTACGGGCTAGTAGGTGTGCGCTCATGTGGGGTCTGCATTCCCCGTCATGTACTTCTTCCATGACCTTTTTGGATTGGACTTTGGTTATGCATCTAAGGAGTACTCCTTGAGGGGTTCGTTTGTATAGTAATCCTTGGTTTAGGACGTAATGGGTGGCTTGTATTCTTAGGGCACGTTTGTTTTTGGTGTTCGTGTTAATTAGGCGGGTATGATCCGTCGGTTTTGAAGTCTAGGATCGCTTTGTACCAGGGCTCTTTAGGGGTGTCATCAGTTTCGATGTTGTGGTGTAGACACCCACATTTGGCTGCTAGGTGTCTATAGCAGTTTCCAAAAAACACCCGATGATGATAGGACGCGAACATGCTTTAGCATACTCGAATATGGGCTCAAAATCATTAGTATTTGGCTTGGGCTTTTTACGGAGTACAAATCTCACAAAAATAACCTCAAACCCAGGCCCAGTGGGTCATTTCCCATCAAATACGACTAATTTGGGTCAAAACCGACACCAAGGGCAAAACTGTCTTTTAACGAGCGAGTCAAACCCCGGTCAAGGACATTTTCGAGGCATAAAAATCTGTCATGTAGCTTTGGAAATCCGATTCACAGTCAAATACCACAAAAATCAGCTACAAGGAGGAACTAAAACTCTCCCTTAAAGATAAAGCTCGATCTCTAAAAGGAGACTCCTACCCGGCCCAGACCCACTCGATCGAGTGGACCGGCCCACTTGGTCGAGTAAGCTCGAAAAACACACCAAAACCGGGGTCAGATCGGGCACTTGATCGAGTACTATGCAGTACTCGATCGAGTGACCCCTTTTCCAGCTAAAACCAGATTCCTTTTCTATCCAAGATCGAAATCCTACTCCACCTAAACCGGGTGCTTTCTTCTCATCCAAGCAAGCTTTTCCTATCCAAAAGCTAAGTACCTTTCCTGGTCAAAGCCGGAAACCTCTCCTATAAATACACCCCATTGCACACATACAATTCACAATTACAATTCCCGACACAACTCACAACAATTCACAACCCCGAAATTTCAGCAATCCTAGGCAGATTATACACATCCAATCCCGTTTTTTCCTCTAGAAATCCTTTAGGAAACCCGAGATCAAAACTCGTCAAAGACCCGAGAGCAAAACTCGTCAAATCCCTTCCCAATTATACACACCATAACTCTCCTATATACATCATAACGCTCCCGCGCCTAGGCCGCTATTACGAGTCCATTTTCGAGATAATTTAGCATGTAGGTTGAGGGTGTTACAAATCCCGATTACTCTCTTTCTCTTCCTTTTTCTCGTTTTTTCGTCCGTCTTGCGTCGTCATCGTCGTTTTTTTCCTATTTTCTTTTTCTCGTTTCTAATATCGATATTAGCGTACTATTATCGTAATTAGCCATAAAGCGTCATCCCTAGGATTCGATATCGACTCTATAGTCGAATGTCGGATCTAAAGGAATCAATCAAAAAACGATTTCATAAACTTCTTTTCTAAAAGTCACTCTAAATATTTGATGTTGATTCTATAATCAAGCATCAAATATTACGAGCATCGAAATTTAAGTCGAGTATAAATCATATCATATTTTTACGCGACTTAACCAAATTATCGATTCTCAAAGCCGAAAGCAATTTCAAAATTAAAATCAAAATGAACCATAGTTCGTACAGGGGTCACTCGACCGAGTGCCATATCGATCGAGTGACACCCCAAAAACAGAGACAGAATGCTTCTTCGAGGACCACTCGATCGAGTGTCACGCCTGACTCGATCGAGTGGCACCTCCAAATCCGGGCAGAAGGTTTTTTTTTGGGTCCACTCGGTCGAGTCCATCACGTGTTTGTCTTTTCAAAACCATGCATTGTACGATATTTACGTCTTCTAACTCATTTGCACTTCGTCATTATCGTAATTGTTGTATTTTATCGTTTGTGGCATTGTATTTCCGGGTGGTATGCCGCTCGTATATTGTTATCTGTTGTCGCACCTTATCTTTTATTTCGTTGTTTGTTTTATTGTACTAAAACAAACTTCACATGCTAAAATAACTTTGACGTTAGTTTAGATGCATTAAACGACTTAGTCAAATATAATTCACACGTTTAGTCAAAACGCTGTTTGCATATCATTCAACCGTCAAACTAACGCGCGTACACGAACAACGAACGATATCTAAGTAGAGGCCGCTAAGTGCGGGCGGGGTTGGGTGTTCTTTGTGAACTTCCCAAAACGTACCCTCACCCCTTACTCAGAACCGTGGTTTCCGGATGTCCGAAACCATTGGCACACGAGAGTCATTCAATACACGGTATCCGATAATATCGGTATCGGTATCGCAATGCAAAGGGATACCGATATCGGTATCGGTATCGGCCTTTCATGGTGTTTTCATTCGGTTCCTTCCAAGGTCTCGAGCCGACGCCTGACATCATCGATGGAGGAAGAGATCGATGATACCAGCCCTTGGACGCCGTGGACTACGTTCATTAAGGCGTTAAATTTGTCATGTTGTTTTCCTTGTTGCTCGAAGTCATCTTCGGGTCTGTGGAAGGCAACTGAAGATGAGACTAGATCCAACATACGACTTAAAGAATTGAGGAATATTCTTAGGTGAACGACACGGAAATGATATCCCTTGATTTGCGCATGTTTACGTTCATCGAATTAGGGACTCGGGTGCTTTGGACTCTTGGTTTATTCGGCAAAACGCCTAACAGACTTGTATCTCTAGAACGAGACAATTTGACACAAATCTCGGGGGTGAGATTTAAGGAGAGGACTTCTCGAGATGAGACGTCCCAAAATATAAGACCTCGAATAGAGGTGACCTAACACAGACAGTTAATCACACGGTTGTACGACGTAAGGAATTGATCTCGATCCGGGCTCGAAATCAAAGAGTTTCGATTTTTTCGAAAATGGATGAGTTTTGATTTTTTCGAAAATGGATGAGTTTTGAAAGCAAAATTTTACGAAAGTGAGAGTCTTTGTGAAATCGGTATTGCGATGGTTTAGTGACATCGCTTGTGGTGTGTGGAAAGTCTTGCTATGCATGTGTCGAGGACTCAACGATAGCAAAAGTGTAAATCGTGAATTTGTAGAAGCGCGGTTGTAAAAGAACCGGTTTTGAAAATAGTGATGTCGCGTCTTTATCGAGACTACTATTAGTTAGAGTTCGACATTTGCGGTGTAAAGAGTGTTTTGTGAAAAAACACGGTGTTTGTGGTGGTGCTTTTGAAAATGTGACTAAATTCTTATTACGGAATTTAGGTGGTGATAGTGTTTTTAGAAAACATTGAAAACGAGCGACCGTGTTCGTCCATCCCATTAATTGGAATTTCGACGATGGTGACGGTGTGTGTAAAAATGTTTCGTAGGTATAACCGTTTTTTAGATCCCTTGATTTCATTAATTGAAATTTTGGTAATGTTAACGGCATGCGCGAAAAATGTTTTTAAAAATAATATGTAACCGCTTTAGGTGCCTTGATCCCATTGGTAAGGAGTTTGGCGTTAGTAAAGGTGTGTGCGGGAATGTTTTGAAAACAAAATGTGACCGTATGGGGTACCTTGATCCCATTGGTTGGGAGTTTGATAATAGTAACGTATATCATTGCTTTTTTTGAAAGTGATGAATTTTATTTTGGCCAAAGTAATGGCGCTAGAGATGATTTTTTAAAATGATGAGTGTGAAATCGGTCAGGGTGATGGTGCTAAGGTGTCTTTTGAAAATAAGTTTAATTTTGGCCAGAGTAACGGCGTTTAAAAGGTGATTTTGAAAAGAAGATGTCCTTATTCGAAAACGGAGTTTGGGTGCAGTTGAATATGTTGTCGTGGTTGAATCCGGATTTTAATGTTTTATTCGAGTTGTCACACACGCTATACATAACTAGAAATGCATACACTCATGCAGGATGCAGACACGGGTGGGTTAGGGTAGGCTACCGTCCACGAATAGTCTTTGCTTAGGTGACAACAGGTCACCGGGGGAGGTGATTGTCATCTCGTTCGCTCAGTGCCACTCGCTTGGCATATCCACGCAATGCGTGGATACCTTAGACAGCCGGAACGTCAACCGAGGGTCTCTCCGCGTGTCTGTAAGGATCATACCGCGAAAAGGTCGATTGGTCCTAATATCGGTTAAGGTGGGCTTTTTAGGGCCAAAACTTGTAGTGACCACAAAAAGGAACTAGGAAATGAGCTTCACCGACCTCGTTCGAGTTACACCACCGCTGGAAACTTGTTTCCAAATCTGAAGCGGAGTTGCCAAACTGTGGACGCCCGTCCGCACCGCCCGACACCCCGCGCGGACATCCGGTTCGCGGCGGCCACCCACGCGGCCTCGTCCATTTCGTGGGGCCGGTCCGATCTCACCTACGGGGCGATATGTCGGACCTCGATTTGGTTGATGATTCGGATTGTACTAGATGGATGCGGACATCCTTGATTCCGTTAGAATCGATCGAGACGTGGTTTTAAATGTTTAAAGGCCGATATGTTTGGTAATACGACCTTTTTAGTGAACCGAATTCATTGTCGATTTGTGAAGTCACCACCGAGTTAATTGTGGGAACTCGGAAACCATTCAAGTCAACTTTAATCCTTAGCCGGCTCAAAGTTGAGTGGCATGGGGACCTAAAGATAAAGACTTGTACCCTTAAGCACTCCATGATTGGAATGACTCTCATTGCCAATGGTTTCAGACATCCGGAAACCGTAGATTCTGAGTAAGGGGTAAGGGTACGTATTGGGAAGCCAACGTCCAATAGACATCAACACCTAATCCCGCCCGCACGTAGCGGCCTCTACTAATCAATCGGTGGGCTGATAACTTCGTTCCTTAATTGTGGCGGAAATGCGATAACATCCGTTGTTTTAATCCTATGTCTTTGCTATGTCGGTTGTTTAAGGACAAGTAAGCTTTTGTTGTCGAAGTAGTTGTATTTACATTCTTTGCATGCGGTTTCACGTGACAGGCAGGCCATGAAAAGATGCACGTAGAAGAGTAAAGAGTACTAAATATTATATGTACCAGCAAGTCAGGTTTAACGTGATAATACAGATATTAGTCATTTCTCGTGGTATACCTTACCTAGTATTCTGCTTAAGGTGCGTCAATTCGATATTAATAGAGATGCGTCGAACCACGTGTGAAGGGTGAGCATCGGGATTAATACAGAACCCGACCACCACTTTGTTCAGTTTTAGTTCGTTTACGTTTTGATTCCGTGTTAAGTGATTTAGCATGCAATTATAGGGTCATAAAAGCGGTAAATCATACGAAAGCTATAAGTAAATCACATAGTGAGGAGTTCCAGCCTCGGAGTGTACACAATGCGTAGATGATTGAGAACGGATCTCGAAACTACTCGGTTTTAGTTAGGGTGTTTTAGTTCTTATGGTCGAAGTTGTGGACGTTACATATGTTTGTGACGTGCCATGGACCTAGTGTCCATATGAGTCGGACTCGACGTTATCGAAGTGCATAAATAAAGATTACGGAATGTAAAGTTGTGTTTAGATGACATCCTAGTGACGATACGACTTTGAGGCGGATCCTCCTAGCTTTTTCTGCGGCAAATCCGGCAGAGCTTCGCTACTATATTTAGAGGTGGCTAGTCGAGCACGGGTGCCCCTTTTCGTTCAAATCCAGCCAAGGACTGGAGGAACTATGAGGAGTAGTGTCGATTTGCTTATAGGGAACAAACGATCGAGTGGATCATGCTTAGAGTCGGAGTGCGACGCTAAGCTAGAGAGAAGCTTGTAAAGAGGAAGAGGGGAAAGAGAATTGAATGTTATGTTGTGTTGTGTTTGAAATGACCGGAATGGGGGGTATTTATAGTTGCTCGTGCAGTTCAAATCGACTACTCGGACGCTTGGTGTCTTGCGCACCAAGACTGAGGTGCCAGAGGACGTGCGCAGGAGAACTCGATCGCCTAGAGTGAGGCGATTTGACTTTTGAAGATCCGATTTTTGAAACTTTCCAAAATGGAGATGACGCGTATCTCGGGCATGCTTGGGGATTAAGTTTTCCCCTCTTTGCCCTAGCGCGTCTAGCGCCGGGCGGGCCTCGGGCGCGTGTCTCGAGGTTCGCTTGGCCGACATGTCGACTCTAGTTTGACTTTGCGTGTTTCAGGGCCGATTCGAAGTCCCAGTGTCGGAATTGACTCTAATTAGTGCCGACGCAAGCGTAATGACACGACTAAGACCGTTTTGATGTTGAATTAATTTTTTCGAGTAATTATTTGATCCTTTTTATAGAAAAATCATCTAAAACATCGTAATCTCGCGTCGCGTTGCAGTCCGATCATCATCGGGTGTTTGTCGAGCACTCCTGCAGCCACCAGGTTAGAATCTGGGTGTCTACAGATTCATGCACAAATCGGAACCCATCATATGCTCCGATTAACAAGTTATTACAATGACGAAGCACACTAAATAAAAACGACGAGCCGAGGACAGAATGAAAACCCGAAAGGACACTCCGGACAAAATGAAGAATTGAGTTGCGAGCCGTCGTAAAAACTAAAAATAATGATGAGTGGAGGACGGAGTGAAGAATCGAGTTGCAAGCCACTAAAAAAAATAAACACAAAAAAAATGTGTGCTTCTCATTAATGCAAATCAAAATCAAGCCTTTGTCGAGACCTTTACATCAAACATCCATTACCCGGGTACTCCGGAAACAAGACAACGTGTCAGCAAAAACCCTACAAAAACTAGTACTAATACGCTACATAATATTGCATAATACAACATAGTACTAATGGCTGGGCCCTACCGGTCCATCTTCTCCTTTTCCTTACCCTTCAGGTGCGCACGCTCCTTTGGGCCTCTCACAACGAGCCCTCGAATACAAGTGTCTACCTTTTCAGCAAATGTAGGCCCAGCCAATCCCACGCGATTTAGCTTCCTCATCTGCGTCTTTCATACGGGTCTTGTCAATCTTGACCCGTTTAGACAAATTGATGGTACTAGGATCGGCAACACTGTCCTTGGTCGGACGTTTAGTGACGTTAACTCACGCGTGGCCTCCTTATTCTGTAGCACCGCAGTCTCCACGGTCCTTAACTTATCCCGCTCTGTCGGATGTTCACAAACATTCCGCCGAGCATAGGAGGGGATTGTCCGTCGAGTATTGGCTAGGGGAACAGGATGTATAATCCTCCGTCTCCAAGAGATTTCAAATTCCCTAAGAGCATCCTTCCCCCACAGATGGGAATTGACAACATTAGTGAAAACCTCGGGAACGGTTTGTGTCCCGCCCATTTGGCGCATTAACCTATCCGAATAAATAGAGACACATTCACTCAAGGACTAAATTCGCATAGTGCGGGCCCATGATGAGAACGAGAGCCCGATATATTTCTTGATATACCACCACGGGACAATTCATCTAACAGCAATCCCTCCATAGGCATGCAGACGAGAGAACCACTCATCTTCGGCAAAACTAATATTCCTTAATAGTACTACACTCCGTGTAGCAAGCCTCTTACAGTTATAACCCTCAATAAGTCAAGGTGACTCGATCAGATGTAGCCTCTCCCATAGCCAAACCTGCACAGTACAACACAGTGTCACAACTTCAAATTAAGGCGGACTCGAATAGAGTAAAAAATAGCATCATGGCATACCTACAAAATGGTCTTAGAACCACGAAAGGGGGCACGATGAATTTGCGCGCGTGTGTCAAGACCCATTATAAGCTCACTCAAAATAAGCCAAGAGGGCGAACGCCCATGCTCCATCTCCATTACGACATCTAGAACACGAGGGTTACCCCAACCAGCATGCACCGACGCATCCTCAAACAGATAATAACACGCTATCGCAATACTAAGAGCCCGTTTATGGGCTACAGGTGAAATACAACATGTGTCCTCCCCTGAGAAATCCTTAACGAGGAGCTCTAAGTTAATACCACCTTCTCCAAAGAAAACGTCAGCCTCCTCCGGTAGAGGAATATCAACAAAATGATGAAACCGCTCTACGGGAACGTCACCTTGAACTGGTATGCAAGAGTGAAACGAGTGCCACCCTCCAATCGCGTCTATCTCCTCGGGAAGAGGGCACACATCACCCCTCGGTAATGCAAAAACATGGTACTTAGCATTCCAAAAGCACGAACATGCAAATAAAAAGTCATCTTGCACTTTAATTTGCTTCAGGGAAATGATACCGGACAAACCATAATCTAACAAATCTTCAAGTTCACCTTTCTTGAAATAATTCATCCACTCGGTCGAAACCCGACGTGACTCGGAAAACTAAACAAGAGCAATCAAGACACTTTGGGTATTAATTATGTCTAAAAAGATCACCCATAACCCATATATATAGTTACAATGGCATCGTCGTTAGGAATTACGGAAAATTTCCATAACCGAGAATTAGGCCGCCCCGGATCAGGCGCCTGAGAATCTGGTCGCCCGGGAGTAGGCGCCCGAATTCTAGGTCGTTGGCGGGCTGGCACCCGAACCCCAGGCCGCCAGCTGTACCCCACCTCATCACGCTGATATTCGAAAGTCTTGGGCGTTAGGAGCAACCTCCTAAAGTCAGTCATCCACTTTTCCAAAGCTCGATTGCACATTACAAGCACCATGCAAGAACGAAAGTTCACTCATAAGCAGCGAACGATCCGTTTTCGTCCCCCCGATCGACCGGACTTAGACGTTTTTTCTTTTTCTTTCTTTTAGGGGGTAAGCTGTCCCACCTAGGCGTATTGTAGCCCTATACAGCACTGTCGGTACGTGTTACCTAGGCGTGTTGTAGCCCTTTGCGACACTGTCAATACACATTTGTAGCCCTACGCAGCATCATCAATGAAACAAAAAAAGTGGTCCAGTTTTTTTTCATTTCACTCCACTTTGAACACGAGCGTCATAATCCCAAATCGACGAACTAATTGATCCAATTCCCGGCTCAAACTAGAAAAATTTTCATCATCCCGAAAAACATTTTCGCACTCCTATGCAATCTTAACGCATTTAAAACACTTTAAATCACGGCTAAACCACAAGCAAATCAAACTTGAAGTGTTTACGTGTTATCTAAGCTAATATTTCAGAAGTACGGCAAAGCAAATTGATCAAGCACGAGAAGGTCCAATAAAATACACAAGCATACAAATCCAATACATAACTGAGTTTACAAACTAGGGAGGACCCCTATAGGCTACAAGCTCACTTATGTTATTATCTAAGCCTAGATCCTCCAGATCAAAAGTAAGAGACCATGTACCATCATCTACCAATCGACCTATACCCGCCTGCTATTCCATGGTAGCCATCTCTGTACTAGGAACCCCTCCGGAAGGATCAACCTCTTCAATAACACCGGTGGTTTGATCCTCAGCCACAACCTCTCCCTCTACCTCAACCTCAGCCTCAGCCCTAACATGTCCCTGCACCGAAGTCTCACCCTGAGACCGAGCCAGCTGGTCCTTCAACCTAGCGATCATGGTATTCCGAGTTTGCAGGATTGCATCATGCTGAGCTCAGTCGCCTCGAGCTCAGCAACCCGCGTTCCCAATCGCGCTACCATGTCGGGAACATCCTGCAAAAGGCATAGTTATCCCTTAAGAAAAGATAGAACAACTAGCCTAAAACCACCTACAAAAAAAAACAATACTTAGTGAGCGAGGCCCCGATGTATCGCGAGCCAAGGCAGCAGCCCTCCCCGATGCGTAGGCCCGGAAGCAGTTGCCAGACTGCCATAGCCGCTGATGGATTGCCGGCGAAACCTGAACCACGAAACCAAACAAGTTAGCCAATAGAACCTAACCCACAAACGCAACTTCTGAAAAAAATTACAAAACTTACCCGGTACACCCGGTCGCGTAACTCCCACCTGACCTCCATCTCTTCCGCGAAGCAAAGAGGAAGAGGCTCGGTAAACGCCACCTTGACCGCATCTACCGTAAGTAGTGTCAGAGGGAAGTCTGGGGGCTGAACGGCATCAACCGGGTCGTCCAGCTAAAAAACAATACACCATTCAAAATACAAACAACACCAAGACCACAAGGCAAAAAGTAAACAAATGATAACCGAGTACTTACCACGATGCGATGGCAAACCAGTCGTTGGCAGACGTGAGACACATACGAGGCACTGGGAACCAGTAACGCCTCACCTCCTTCACCATCCCTGTCCTCGCGGGCCTCGGCAATGGTCGGAGGCTTGGACATGGTCCGGGGAAGGTCAACCGGCACTCTGAACTCGTCATAGAGGCATTGGCGCACCAGCCTATCGCCCAGATACCACACCGGGCGGAATAGTTGATGGTAAGGAATTGCCGTGGTTCCCAACCAACAATAATAACCAACTAATCCTAGTGGGTAGCTAGGGTAAGTCGGGTCGAGTCAACGGGGACGGTAGTAGGTGTCTAGACTAGGGTCAACTCACAAACAAGACTAACTTACCAACACAACATAAAGGGACACTAACTAACAAGAATTGACTAACTATGATGGTTGGAGGTGTTGAGAGCGAACTAACAATGAACTAAGTATAACATAAACTAATTGAAACAACTAAGATTAACTAAACAATGGAACTAGAGAAATAATGGCTATCTAGAAGGATGAATCAAGTATGAATGGGAGTAGGGTTAGGTCGGGTTCATAAATGTGGTAGGATGATTGGGTAATCAAGGGTGTAGGTGTCTCTATGCCACTAAGGTCGGTTTGTGCTCTCGCGCTAAAGCCTAAGTCCGCACTCTCGTGTCTAAGACTAGACCCGAAAACCTATGCAAAGTATTACCTAAAGCACAAGCATTAAATCACAAATTGATTACAAGATGAGAATATGAAAACAAGCATGAGAAGCATTGGCCACTACAACTCAAACAAGCAATTCAACAAACATATAGAGTGCTCAACATGTGACTAGTGACAAAGATTCAACCTTTTGCCACAGAACAAATTCGTGGCTAAATATATTTTTGCCACAGGTGTGGCAACTTTCGTGGCAAGAGTGATTATTGGCCACGACTTCAATAAAATTCGTGGCGCAAGTGAATTTTAGCCACGGAAAAAATTGTCCCGTGGCATAATTTTTTTCTCAGGTAGTGAATAAAATTTTTCCCGTGGCTAGGTAAAAATTAACCACGAATAACAAATTACCGTGGCATAATTCGTGGCGCAAGTTAAATTCGACATAAATAAACCTATTCCCCACTCCCCGAGAGACAATACCTTGTGTCGTGTTGATATTTTTGATCATTCATCTACTAACTCACAAGAAGAAGGGGTGAAATCGGTTCCTAAACCGATTTCGTCTACCCCTTCTAGCAAGGAATTGTTGTTTAATGATTTGCAGGAATCTCCTTCTAAGGGACCCAAGTGTGTCATTCTTTGGGAGTCGCGTAAGGACGCGGAGGTGAATAAAGGTAAAACAAGGTCGTGGTTCAATCAATGGATGGTTCGAAAGAGCTCAAGCAAGCGTCCAGCGGTCTTACAATTTCAAAATGGAAAAGTAAAAGATGTAGTCGGCATAAGGCTTAAGCCGACTCATACAAGGAGTGACGAATCGGGTGTCGGGAGAAGCAAGCTCTCGGACATGACGATTTCTACCTAACCTTCGTCTCAGTCGAGCGAACGACTTTAAACAAAAGCGCTTCCGGGAGGCAACCCGCTTTGTAGATTTTTTGTAAAAAAATTATTTTACGGGTCATAGGTCGTAGTATTAATTTCGTTGTTTTTTTCTTAATCGTTGTTTTCTTAAACTTAGTTTTTATTACTAACTTGTGATGTTTTAATAGGAGAAGAGTGTCGATTTTCCAGGAGATGGGGCGACTAGTATGGAGATCCCTCAAAATCTGAGCAAAAATTGAAGAAAAAAAGAACGGAGTTACAGGCATCCGCGCGAGTCGCGCGGACTCTATGTGACTCGCGTGGCTCTTCACACACAGGTCAATATTTATTATTATTTAATTAAAAAAAAAATTTCAAAAATTGAATACAAGTTACCCGACTCCTTCTCTCCCCCTCATCTTTCCTTATTCCTAATTCAATTTCTTCCCCAAATTCAAAACCCTCAACCATCCAATTTCCTAAACTAATTTTTCCCAAATCAAACTCTAAAATCCTAATCTCTTCTTATCTTAATCAAATTAATCCAAACCCCTAACTTCATACTCTTTCAATTTCCCCCAAAATTCCTAACCCTAATCTCAGATCCCAGTTCGTGCGTCAGTCGTCGGTGTGCGTCGTTCGTCGTCAGTCGTCGGTCGCCAGTTGTCGTCGCTGTTCGTGGTCCGGTGGGTGGTCAGGCGAGTCTCGTAGGGTTCAGGCGACTCGCGTGTTGATCTGTCGAGTGGGGTTCAGGCGGGGCGCGTGAGTCGGGTTTCGTCGGCGTTGTCGGGTCTCCGTCTGTGTCTTCCGTCCCAAGTCTTGTAAGTTTCTAACCCTCTTCCAACTCTCTTCTGCTGTTTGTGTGTGCCTACGTTGGTGAGTTGTTGTTCGTAAGCTTCGAGTTTGTATGCTGTTTTTGAGCTGTTCTGCTGAATTGCGGTAGTTCTGGTGTTCGGGTCTAGTCATCGATTTCTGTCCACTATGTCTATGTCAGGCTGGGCATCGATTTCTGTTCATCTATAATTGTCATAAGTCAACCTGTTGTCATCGATCAATTGGTCGTAGAGTGTCAAATTGAATTCCGGCAAACCTTTGGCGTCAGTTTCGTATAGTCGATTCCGAGTCAGGTCTGTCACGGTGCTGTCTCGGGTTAGTATTGGTTATCTAAGTCTGTGTAGTCATGGCCTCAAAGAAGCAAAAAACGACCGCGGTTGATTAAATGGGGTGTAAAAATTTGAGTGCGAAACAGAAAGCGGTATGGCGCCAACTATTTGATCAAGTTGTTATGTCGACTAAGTTTGTCGATAATTTGGCACTGGAGTTGCTTGGGATAGTTGATGAGGTGTTTACATTATTGACTCGTATTGGGTTGGCAAGCTTTTACGATATGCACGCAAACACGTATAAGCGCTACACACTTGAATTCTTGTCCACCTTAGAAGTCCATCGTGATGACGACCCCCCTCACATTACTTTTCATCTCGGAGATTCAGAACGAGATGTAGATTTCACAGAATTGAGGGAGGCATTAGTGATCCGAATCAAGGAGCTACCAAAGAGTTCAATAAAGTCACCTTAGCTCCTCTTGTTCTTAGTTCAGCCACACTAGCACCTCTTACCAGCTTGGTAGTGTGCCTACTACAATTAGTGAGCTAGCTCATGTGTGAGCTGAATAAAGGAGCAAATAATCAAGGTAATATGAAGACATTAACTTGGGTTCACACTCATTCAAGCATGGGAAGTGTACTGAAGTTATGAAGGTGTTTGAGGCTGATTGTGTTCACATAGTGTGCACATCCTCAAGCTTTGTTTATGGCTCCATGTTCACACAAGTGTGCCGTGGCTGATGCTCTTTGTTAGAGCTTTGTTATTAGCTCCTAGTTTACATAGCTTTGTTATTAGCTCCTAGTTTACATAGCATTGTTATTAGCTCCTTGTTCACATGGTTGTAGCTTTGTTTTTGTCACCCTAACCAGCCGGTTTAAGGGTCTTGTTGTAAGCTATATATAGCCATCTATTTGAATGAATAAGACATCCAACATTGAAATCAAAAACCTGAGTAAAGCTAAGCTTTCTTTTACGTCTTTGTTGCTTACAAGACAAAGTCTAGAGTTAGTCGCGTTACAAGCTCTAAACTCGCTACTTCAATCGCGTTGTTTGATTTAGCACCCGCTTTGTTGAAGTATAGGTCTACTTCACCTAGCATAATATCCTTGGTTACGGTTTATTCATCCTCAAACTAACCTTTTTCAATCTGTTTTGGTTACTTTGTTTACATTCCATTTCAGTATACTAATCATTCTTCACATTCTTGTTCAAAGTTCATATCAGCTCACATTATTAGTGGTATCAGAGCTTTGGTCATCCATTAGACGTAAAGCATGGCAGGAGTGTTGAACTTTGAAGATCCTACCTTCCTGGAACAACTAAAGAAGGCGTTGGAGAACTTCCAGCCCAAAAATTCTCGCTTCCAACCAAGAAGGGAACCGGTGGACAAGATCAAGGTAAATGAACTTCCTGAGTTCAATGGTGATACTGATCCTGAAGTTTACTTGGAATGGGAAAGAAATATGGAGAAGCTCTTTGACTTCAAGGATTTGGAGGACGAAGAGAGGTGCAAATACGCCATTCTAAAGCTAAGCAAAGGGGCTTCCCTTTGGTGAAGGGCTTAAGGTACAACGCACCAGAAATGGAAAGGGTAAGATTACTTCTTGGGAGTCCTTAAAACGTAAACTACGTAAGAGGTATGTCCCAACTACGCACAAGTTATCCTTATACAAAAAGATTGCTAACCTTATACAAGGAAAAATGAGTGTTAGTGAATACATAGAAGAATTTGAGAACTTGGTTCTAATGGAAGAAGTAGAAGAAAATGAAGAGATAAAAATGGCTAGGTTCTTACGCGGGTTAAATCGTAGTATAGCTAATACGGTTGATTTGTGTCCTTATTCTGATTTTGATACCTTGTGTGGGTTGTGTCTAAAAGTTGAAGCACAAGGGAAGGGAAAACATGAGGGTTAGTCTAGTAAGAGTCATACTTGGGCTCGAACGGATGATGATAATAGAGTCAATCCTACTAATATTAATCAACCCCTTATTGTTAAGAATAACCCCGCACCCCCACCTCAATCTACCACCAAAACAACCACTGAAACTAGTCTCTCTAAAGTGCGTTGTTTCAAGTGTCAAGGGTTTGGTCACTACAAAAACGCTTGTCCAAATAAAAGAGTTGTGACCTTAAGAGAAGTAATCACTGTTAGGGATGAATTATGGGAAGAGGAACAACGTATAGGGGCTGTTTTCAATGTTAACGAGGAAGAGGAAGAGGAAGAGGAAAATATTGAGGCTTATGAACCCCCGGCTTATGACACACTCTTAGTACTACGTACTCTACATGCTAACCCCATTCAACATGACACCGAACAAAGAGACCAACTATTCCATACTAAGTGTCAAGTTAAAGATAAATGGTGTAGTTTAATCATTGATGGAGGTAGTTGTACCAACGTTGCCTCAACTGAAATGGTAGACAAACTAGGCCTAGCTACTACTAATCACCCTAACCCTTATGCACTTCATTGGTTAAACAACGGGAACAAGGTAAGGGTCACTAAACAAGTGAGGGTTGGCTTGACCATGGGTTCCTACGTTGATGAGGTTTTGTGCGATGTTATTCCTATGGATGCTTGTCACATACTATTAGGCCGTCCTTGGCAGTTTGATAGGGACGTAGTTCACCATGGGAGGAGGAATGAGTATGAATTGAGTGATAAGGGAAAGAAAATTGTACTCAAACCCATGACACCTCAAAACGTATGCAATATGTTAACCAATCGAGTCGGAAAACCCAACCTCTCAATGTTTGCTAGTAAAAATATGGGAGTACATGCTATAGAAGAGGGGGAGTTTGATGCCGTCAAGACCACTAAAGAGGAACCAGCTAAGGTTAATAGTGGTTGTGAAGGGAAACAATCTGAAGAGTGGCTAAAGAAACTAGGTGTTGACATTCCTATTAAGATACCAGCTTGTTTGGCACTTAATAGAGATCATGGATTCTTAAAGGATGAAGATGGGAAAAACAATGTCATGGCTAAGGCTTCATCTTGTCAATACACACACTCATTCACCATAGATGCAAGCACGCTTGGAATTGAGACCTTGAAGGAATATTACTCCACGGAGGCTGATATACTCACCAAGTGCAAGACTGTTACTCTTAACACTTTTGATGAGTTTGTTTTGCAGGACGATCTTCTTCCTAAAGAGGACCATTTTTGTGTCCCAAAACATCCTATTTCAGAGTGTATAACTAGAGAAGCTCAAGGAGGAGGACCAGCTGTAGGTTATGACATAACCAGGACCTTAGAGACGTGGAAGGAGCACTTCCTTTTGCTAAGAACACAAGGGAGTAATCTAAGCATCATGAGCAAATACTTAACAAGTCCTTTCCCAAAGAGTCCCCTCAAACCAAGAGAGTACTTGCCATCCTCCATAATGACTCACCTCAGTGTTTGTTACACAACGGATGAAGCTGTCAAGAGAAAGACCAGATTGATGTCCCAAACAGAAGCTCCATACAAGGGAAACAACCATGGTTGCAAGATGAAGTTACCGGATAGTTATAAAGAGCATACCACGTCCAAAGTGGGAGATTTTGCTCTTTATCTTGATGAAGATGACTTTTCAGAATTGAGGACAATTCCTTTTCAAGGGGGAGGAGATGATCCGAATCAAGGAGCTACCAAAGAGTTCAATAAAGTCACCTTAGCTCCTCTTGTTCTTAGTTCAGCCACACTAGCACCTCTTACCAGCTTGGTAGTGTGCCTACTACAATTAGTGAGCTGAATAAAGGAGCAAATAATCAAGGTAATATGAAGACATTAACTTGGGTTCACACTCATTCAAGCATGGGAAGTGTACTGAAGTTATGAAGGTGTTTGAGGCTGATTGTGTTCACATAGTGTGCACATCCTCAAGCTTTGTTTATGGCTCCATGTTCACACAAGTGTGCCGTGGCTGATGCTCTTTGTTAGAGCTTTGTTATTAGCTCCTAGTTTACATAGCTTTGTTATTAGCTCCTAGTTTACATAGCATTGTTATTAGCTCCTTGTTCACATGGTTGTAGCTTTGTTTTTGTCACCCTAACCAGCCGGTTTAAGGGTCTTGTTGTAGGCTATATATAGCCATCTATTTGAATGAATAAGACATCCAACATTGAAATCAAAAACCTGAGTAAAGCTAAGCTTTCTTTTACGTCCTTGTTGCTTACAAGACAAAGTCTAGAGTTAGTCGCGTTACAAGCTCTAAACTCGCTACTTCAATCGCGTTGTTTGATTTAGCACCCGCTTTGTTGAAGTATAGGTCTACTTCACCTATCATACTATCCTTGGTTACGGTTTATTCATCCTCAAACTAACCTTTTTCAATCTGTTTTGGTTACTTTGTTTACATTCCATTTCAGTATACTAATCATTCTTCACATTCTTGTTCAAAGTTCATATTAACTCACATCAATTAGGTATAGCACCGAGAGGGGGGGGGGGAGGTTTTGACCCCTACTTCTCAAATGATGGATGCGTTTTGGTTGAAAATTGCCGGCCATGCATATGGTAACATAGGGGCTAAGAATGCTGATATTCGTCACCCCGCCCTTAGTTATGTTCACCGACTTTTGAACTCCACATTTCTTTGTAAAGGTGAACCAACTCATCTACCTAGGGCGGATTTGATCTATTTGTGGGCCATGATGCCCGAATGTTTGGGAACCCCGGATTGGGTCGATATATTCTTGACTCGTTGTGAGAAGCACCAGAAGGCGGTCTCGGGGAATATTCCGATGTGTGGTATGATTACTCTTCTAGCTCGGTATCTTGGACTACCCACGATGACGGATTCTCATGTCGCAGGTGATACTACTATTAGTATTAAGTTCATGGAGAGTTGTTCTATGATTTTGCGACCGATTGCTAAACACCACCTAATCTGGACGCTAGGCACGTCCCACCAGCATTTCATGATTTTGCCTCATCCGGATGGGAAACCGTTACCGTTGGGGCCTACTGCGGCTGCATTTTACCTTCGCCATGATGAGCAATTTCCTAAGCCGACTACCGAGTCTAGTGCCCCGGTTGTGGAGGAGCCCGAGGGTACGTCTGATTTCGATCGTTGGAGAGATTGGTGCGAATCAATAGAAGATCGAGTCGAAGAATCAGTTGATAATAGTAGGTTGGCCGCTGAGTTCGGTCGATGTATGAATCGGTTTCAGTTGAAGTTGCACCTTAATGACTACTCGGAACCATCTCCCGAGTTTTATGGAGAGCTTGCAGCCCGTGAGCAAGCCAGATCATCTAGGAGGGCGTCACCTAGGCAAGAGTGCTGGGAATGTGGCCGAGGACGGAGTGAAACCCCGAAAGGGCGCTCCGGGTAAAAAGAAAAATCGAGTTGGGCGCCACGAGAGTAGTGTGAGTTGAAAGAAAAAATGAAAAGCTAGAGTGAAAATCCGCAAGGGCGGACGCTCTAGGCAAAATGAGGGAATTAGGAAAAAATCACTACTACTTTCTCCGTTTTTGGTGTTGGCGTCATAAGAAAGGTGATATAGAAGGTCGGAAGGGTAGGATTAGTTGGCTAAGGTGAGAAGAATCGCGGTGCGGTGTAGTCGTAGCACTAAAATCTATGCGCTTGGTGATGTTTTGTTTGGTATATTGAACTATTAGAGGCGTTTAGGATTGATTGCATGTGTGGGTTGTGGAATATTGTGGTATATGTCTTGTACCACCGGTGACATTTTGTAGCACATGTGATCCGTTCTAGGATTGGAGAAATAAGGGGCGTTAGATGTGAATTTTAGCTTATATTTATTTGCTAATGTGCCTTGTTTTGATGAATTGGGTCAATGATAATAGTTTGATATTGGGTGTGTTAAGTCAATTGAGCCTTTGAGTTGAGTTTCATGAGAATGTTATTAGAAGGTGCATTATCTCAAAATGAGGGAGTTTGGTGGAAGACGAGTGAGGGCCGGTGTGTAATGTTATTCTCACGCATTTTGAATTAGTGATGGTTGTGTTTATGGTTTTCTTTGAGTTTTACTCGAGGACGAGTAAAGGTTCAAGCGTGGGGATATTTGATGGGCCGTATTTAGTCGTATTTATTACGACGGTTTTGGTATATTTTGTGAACTAAATCGGTTGTCTTGTATTGCATTTGTGTCAATTTGGTATGATTGTAATATATGCTATTCTAAGGATGTTAACCATTGGACTGTCGGTTTGGGCTAAGAGCGAATAAAACAAGAAGAAGAAGAAAGCCCACTTGAAGACCCGGAACGAAAGAATCGAAGAATTGCAAGAAACCGCTTCAGCCTGCCACGCGAGTCGCCCAGAAGCCAGGCGAGTCGCGCGCTCGTGCGAGTCGCGCCACACTCATGCGAGTCGCGCGGTGGTCTGTGAAGCTCCACGCGTTCCGTCTTATTTTGTGTTATTTTGCTACGTTTTAGACTTGGGTTTTAATTAGGAAACTTTATTATTACCTTAGGATATTTTTATTATTATATTATTATTAGTAAACTATTACTAGGTTAAGCTTAGTTTAGATTATTGATCATTCCATCATAGTTGAACGTTACATTCAGAAGAAAAGAGAGAACTTTGAAGAACCCTAATTTTCCGATTTCAAGTATGTGTAACTAATTTCCTTTGCTTAGATTCAAGCCTTTGAAGCACTTGATAATCGATTGTGAGTTTGAATGTTTTAATTATTAATCTTGATTATTGTGAATTGCTTTGTTATTAAATCTATGAATATTGTTATTGATTGCTAGATGCGCAACTAGTACTTGATTTCTTCATTCTATCGTTAGTATTGTTAATTGAGTATGATTTACTGATTAACTTTACATTGGTAACAACTAGGAATTAATATTGAACGGGATACGTTGATATTAGTACTTAGAAGCAATTCACATAAATATCTAAGGTGCGACTGGATTGTACGCGCTATTTATTCTCTATCGAATTCTCAGATCTATATTGCTTTCGTCTAATTGAACCTAGAACTGGATTGTTTAGGTTGTTTTACGGTTATGGTTAATTAAGAACGGGATTCGTTTTAGTTAACTATTCTTAAGAGAATTGGAATTTCAGGTTCACGATAGAGTAGTCAAGGTTATTAATTGAAACCGTCTTACGATGATCAATCGCTATTGAGTGTGGATTCGTGCTTGTGTCTAAGTTTTCTTAAATCATTTGATATCTCAAGTTATTATATTATTTTACTTTAGTTTGTTAGATAATTAATCATAACCCCCCCCCCCCCTTGGTTACTACGGTCTTTAATTACGTTAGAGGTCGATTTCATCTACACTTTAGTTAGCATAATTAGATTAATCTGATTCCTTTAGGTTTGACCCTTACTTCTACTTTACTATGTTTTAGTATCTAGATTTAAGTGTGTATAAATTCTAATTTGAGGCATACGACTTCAGCCTGTCAGTATCACGTTAGAATTTTTAGGGGATTACATGTAATCTCACGTAAGGATTTGGTGCGTTGAACATCATCCTCTTCCGGACCCTTCAAGTTTCCTTCCTTACTATTTTTGTTGTTGAATTTCTCTTTCAACTCCTAAAGTTTGCTAATCTGCTTGCGCTTAACAGAACTAGAATGTTTACTCTTAGTTTTATTAGCCGAATTTCTTTCCATGATCAAAACCTTAGAGATCACTCTTGAATCAAATCCTCAATGTCAGCAGCCTGTTTGTGATTCACAATCAGGTTTTCAATCTTATAATCAAATGATGCACTTTTATTTATTAATTACTATTAGACATTCTTTTTTCCATGTCTTACAATCATATATTTATCTTTATTGGATATAGTGACGTTGCAACTTCAAGATCAGTCACAGCAAAATACTCGACCTCCAGATCGTGAGTTTTTTTTATTTGTATCCAAAAATTTATGTTTACAAGTTCGTAATAAAATAATGAATGTTATTACCTGGTGCTGCATATTTATTCGAACGTCATGTCAGGCACCTCACTGCAACTATAGCACGTGCTGATTGGAAGGTCAAATTAGTCATGCTAAGGTCGAAAAACAGCTATGGTGGAACGTCTACTATAACTCTATGACTGGACAATTCTATTTCCTAGTCTTTCCGAGCTAAAGTTGCAAGGCATAGAACGACATTCGCACTATACAACCGTCGTTTTAAGAATATGACTACTATCAATGACTCGGACAACCCGAACACACAGACAGTTGTAGTGACGTCAGGTCTCTAACAATTTTTTTCAATGTATCTAACATGTTTTTATTTATGACCATGTGTATGTCTTCTTTAATTGGTGCATCGTATTTTTTATTAGTGCATGTATCCTCTTTTTCCTAATGTAATTTGTCAGGTTTGTACATTGAAAATGTAGGTGAAGACACTTTGACCTTTCCACCAAACAGTCCTATCCAAGAGAATGCAGTTCAGTCATTCAACGTCGAATGCTCCGAAACCATGCAGCTGAGCAGCCAAGTTGAAGATGGTTTGTCTACACTTTACGTATTCAATTCAAAGAAATCAATTTGAAGCTTTATATTTTTATAAAAATCTCAATGAAATAGTAAGGCCCTATTCTTTTGGACTTGTACTTAGACACTTTCAGTTCAATTCAGGTCAGACACATTCAGTTCAGTTCAATTCAGTTAAGTTTAGACACATTCAATTCAGTTCAGTTCGATTCAGTTCAGACTCATTCAGTTCATTTTATTTCAGGTTAATTCTGTTAAGTTCAGACCCATTATTATTATTCCTCCATTTTTATTTTATCTTCCCATGGACATTTGGCACAATTATTTTTGTATTGAATATAAAATGATAAATTTAATAAATATTGGGGCTAGAATGGTAAGTGTGTAAATAGAAAAGAATAAAGGTGTAAAATATTGTAAATAGTAAGGGTAGTATGGTAAATATTATGAACCAAAATGGAAAGAAATGAAATCAGAAGCTAAAAAAAAGTGGACCCAAAAGAAAAATGGGAAGATATAAAAAAAAGAGGAACTATTATTTTTATTATTATTATTATTATTATTATTATTATTATTATTATTATTATTATTATTATTATTATTATTGCAGGAAAAATCATCATTTCATTCATATTGATTGAAATTACATTTCGATGCAAAAAGAGCTAGCCACTAATATGGAATACACTCCATTACACATTCCTCTCCCTAATCCTATTATAGTTAGGATTATTCTCCCTAAACCGCCTAGAAGACACATGGAATTTGATTCTAGTGATCACAATTTCTACGTTTGAGCACTTCTCTGCAAAGATCCGTTTGTTTCTTTCTCTCCATATATTATGGACCACGGCAGCCACACTAGCTTGGATCCATGGCATTTTCCAATGCTTTCTTTTCTGAGGTGAAGATATCCATTTCAGAGTGTCCTTAAGAGACAGATCTTCCATAACCACAGCCATCCACTCCATGATTACATTCCATACCTGCCTGGAAAACTAACATCTAAAAAACAGATGCCTGTTAGATTCTTGAGCAGCATTGCATAGACTACACCTGTTTGCCAACTGAAAACCCCTCTTACAAAACTGATCAATAGTAGCAAGTTGACCTTGTGTAGCCATAGAAGTTATGATTTATGACTTGGAATAATAATATGGTGATTTAGAGCTTTAGTCCAAGGCATAGATCTCCAAGCTTGAAAGTGGTTATAAGCCTTAGAGACCATGAACTTGGAACCTGCACATTTCTTAATGTTAAGTTGTGCTTTAAACAGATCCAGAAAGCTTAACCAGCTGGTCTTTAATGCAGATTATTCCCTTCAATCCTGAAGAAAAGAATTCCTTAGAGGTGATCTGCCAAATAGATTCATTTTTCAAAGCATAAACTTGACACCATTCTGCCATATGTTATTCCCCTCACCAGACAGCTGCGAAATCCATTTTGAGATGAGACCTGCATTTCAAGCCTCAAGTCCTTGATGTTAAATCCACCTCTGCACACCAAGGAGAGCAAATCTCTTTCCACTTTTTAAACACCAATTTTCTTTCCTTCTCCCTAATACTCCAATAGAAATCTTTAAAGATTTTTATTGATTTTCTGACTTACTGCCCTGAGCAGCAACACACTCGAGCACCAGAAGTTTTCAATACCAAAAATGACTGAGTTGATAAGTTGAGCTTTGCCAGCATAGGATAATAGATTCGTTGACCAATGATGTATATTATGCTGTATCTTCAAGATCAGTGCATCAAACATAGCCACAGTGTAAAAAAATTTGGACTATTTCCCAATTTATGTTGTGGATAAGGTGAATCAACCAAATCTACCTTAAGGGCAAGAATTGGCATGATTACAGTCCATCTAAAGATGTTGCTTGGACATGGAGAACTATCTGTAAGGCGAAGGAGAATCTTAAAGAGGGTTATATTAACGATGAGTGGATTCAGGACGAAGGAGACTACACAATTGCATGAGGATATGCTTGGATCAGAGGCAACAGCCCTAAGGTTCAGTGGAACAAATTCGTCTGGAATGCGTGGAATCTACCTAAACATTCAGCCATCACCTTGATCCGATTGTGGGGTTCGATAAGGTAATCACTGAACCGGACAAGTCAAGAAACTACGCGCTTGAATTATTCAAATCTAAGTCATTGCAGATAGGCGTGTATTTGCTCGAGCGTGTCCAGATTCATGCGACTACCCGATTCAACTTACACGTCCAAATACATGGAAAAATGGAGCAAGTGAATTATTATTACCTAAAGAGAGGAGATACCATCAATTATGGAGATGTCATGATCTTTAATATGTGGCTAGCGGATCAAGTAAAAGATTGTTGTGTGCCAAATTTGGACCGTTTTTCCTCCCATTTAGACCCGTTTTTCCTCTGTTTTGCGACACTTGAGTGCGATTATCGCCATATTTTGCGTAATTCTCACATTAGTGTCTCTCTTTTGCATTTTACGTTTTTTTGGTAGTTTTTTGTCTATTTTGATAGGATTTTCGACCGAAAACGTGTTTGAGCTTCTACGAGCAATAGAGAGATACGGTCCAAGAGCAAAGCACACAACTGAAAGTTCGAGTAATCCAATTGATCGACAAAGAAAGAGACCGGAAAAGAGCCAGAAGACCACCGGGTAAAGTTTCGCCCGACGACATTTTTCCACCCCCGAAGATTTTCACGGCATCCCGACCGGGCGAAACGACCTGGCGAAATTTCGCCCACCGGGTGAAATTTCGCCCGATGGAGAAACCGGGCCGAAAACGCAAAAACCGAAGAAAGTCTCAACGGGTGAAATTTCACCCGGTGGGATTATTATGTCGAGCCGCGGGGAGAAATTTCACCCCATGAAGATGCAAAGAGTGAAGGTCTAGCTAAATGAAGAGGAATTGGATTATGGGCCTAGAAGTTTGTGCAACCCATTAAGAACTCTATAAATACTTAACCAAGGGTTTTGTACCTCCTTGAGCCTTAAGTGTGCCTCTTAGAAGTAGGAGTAGGGTAGAAAACTCTCTAGTAGTAGATTGTAGTAAGCTTACTAGAAAATTCTCTACAAACAATTAGTAGATCTACTTAGTATTAATATAATTACTCCATAATTAGTAGTAAAGCTTCTATCTTTGTTGAAGATTGGGTTTTATTGTTGAAGATTCAAGGGTTTTAGAAGGGTTTATGTGACAAAACCCTTGCTTTATTTCTTGAAGATTCATATTTCTCTTATTGAAGATTGAAGATTTATGGATAGATTAGTGACAAATTCTTGTGTATTTCTCCAAGATTCAATCTTTTATATTAATCTTCATCTTCTATCTTAGTTTCCTCCATTGTTGGTAAAATTCTTTCCTCTCCCTTTTCTCCATTAGTATAATTTATTAGTGTAGTTTTTATGCATGTTTTAGACAACTTCTCTTTTATTAGTGTTTTATTGTTAATTATCATGACTAGTGAGTATATTTCTTTGTTGGGGAATTAGGGAGAAGGATTTGGATTATTTGATGTAAGGGATGTTGGTGGGTTGTTTACTTGTTAATTATCAATTTTAAGGTTTTTGTGTCTTTGTTGACTTAGAATGGCAACTAGGCTGACCTTGACTCATTTCTACCAATATGGGGAAACTCGGGGTAGAAATTACCTTAATTTGAGACTTACCTTTTCGTCGCGAAAGCGGGTTTAGGTAGGTTGGGTGAAGAAACCGAAAGGTGGCATTCTCCCTTTTTAACATTGTAACAAAAACTCGATCCCGAGACTCTAAGACCCCATTTCCAAATCCCGACTCTTCCCCAACACCTTTCCTATTATTGACCCTAGACTTAGTACCATAGCTCATTAGCATTAGTTCGACCTCTCTCGACCCAAAACCCCCATCTCAATCTCATTCACGATTAAACTCTAGACTTGACCAATATCGCTTAACCCATCTCCCTGCGGATCGATCCCGACCTACCACTACTACATTATTTAGGTTAGTCGGAGTTAAAAAAATATTGTTTGATTGTACGGGTCACGACGCCCGCGCATCAAAATGGCACCGTTGCCGGAAAGACGGTGATTAGTTAATTGATTAAGTCTTTGTTTTGTTGTGCTTGGATAATTGTTTCTTCTCCTTCTACCCTAGTACCGCTCGGTGCTAGGAGTCTCATCTTTGAATTGAGTTGTGTTCAGGAACAATCATATTTGGCATTGCTTATTCCATACCGGTGCAAGCGAGGCGATATTATTATTTCGGACTTCAAATCAACCAAAGTGAACCCTCATCCATATCTTACATCAACTTTTCACCCATCCAACATTCTCAAAACTCTCACAAAAATTCCCTTTCCCTCTTCCCTCTTCAAAAATTACCTCTACAAACAAACATGCCTACTTTGAGATCTCACTCCCAACCCACCCATGAACAAACTTCTTCTCCCGTCGCATATGGAAACATACCCGATAACTTTGAGCTCAAGACTTCTTCAATTGCCATAGTCCAACAAGACACTTATCATGGGCTTCCACAAGAAGATGCTCTAGAACACATAGCGACATTTAAAGAGAAGCTAGTTGAAATGAAATTAAATGGACTTACTTCATGTCAATTCTATAGACTTTTGTTCCCCAAAACCTTTCGTGATGATGCTAGGAGATGGCTACAAAGCCACCACGATGATACCTTCCAAACTTGGAATCAATTAGCCAATGCATTTCTAGAAAAATACTATCCTCCTTCCAAGACCAATCAATATCGAATGGAGATTCAAACCTTCCGACAAGGTGAAAATGAAAGCATAAGCGAAGCTTGGGATCGATTCCAAACTCTACAAAGGAAGTGCCCTCATCATGGTATCCCTCATTGGCTTTTGCTCCAAACATTTTTCTATTCCTTATCCGCCAATGCAAGGGACATTCTTAACGCAACCGCAAAGGGCGACTTTTTCCTACTTAACAAGAATGAATCCCATGAGCTTCCTGACAAAATAGCCAAAAGTGACATGTATGCTAAGGAATTGCAAGAGGCCACTCTTGAAATACAAATCGCTCAACTATTTGAGAGATTTCAGACAGTGGTTGCTAGGGACACCTTCCAACCCGAAATGAGGCCTCCGCCAAGAAGAGTCACTCCACCAAGAAGAGTCACCCCACCAAGAAGAGTCACTCCACCAAGAAGAATCACACCACCTAGGCGAACATCTATCTCGCCTACTCCACCAAGAAGAATCACACCACCTAGGCGAACATCTATCTCGCCTCCAAAGACATATAGGGTAGATATCCCATGTGATCATTGTGGAGAATATGATCACGACTTCAATTTTTGTGCGAGGAAGGAAAATGTTTATCAAGCCAACACTCAAGGAACATATGAAAAGCCTCTAACGAACAATCTTTATTTGGGGACCGGATTTTATTCCACGCCGACTCAAGGATCATATCCTTTTCCAAGAGCCCCCAATCAAAGGGTTTATCCTAATTCATATGGACCTCATTATCAACCGATACCTCCTCACACAAATAAATTCAATCAAGGCTATTTCCATCCTCAAGGACCGCCTAGACCGAACTATGGTCCCCCCTTTGGAATTCATCCTCCATTTAATCAAGGACCTCCTTTTGGAACTCATCCTCCATTTAATCAAGGACCTCCTTTTGGAGCTTATCCACCACCTAACCAAGGTCCTCCAAGGAACTTTCAAGGTAACTCTCAACCCTTCTATGACATTCAAGAAACGATCAAGTTCTTATTGAAAGAAAATGCGTCAAACCGAGCTAGACTTGAAGCTTTAGAGGCACGAGCCGCGTCGCAAGCTCGAACTCCTCAAGAGCCGACCGATTCTTTCAACCAAGCTTCCGTGAATTCCGTTAAGGTGATCAACAAAAAAGAAACCGGCGAAGCCTTTCATTCCATAAACTTCATCTCATCCCTCAATCAATGAACCTGATGAGAAAGTGTTCAAGAAGGTAACTGAGAATCCAAGGAGAGATCCGTCAAAGTATCTTGTGAAAGACCTTGCAGTTATTGAACAAATCCCAATAGAGGACACAAATCTAGTCTCAAGGATCGAAGTGGCCCCCGTGAATGACAAGCCACCCATCTCGTTCGTTGACCAAGCTATGGAGTATATAACCTTCACCGACTTGATAGAGAATTTGGAAACTAGTCCCTCCATGCCAACTCCGAACGAGTACATAAGGGATATAATTTTGAATTCTACCATAAGGAAGGAAACTCCACTACTGCCTAGGGTCACCCCAAAAGTCACCATACCTACTAAGCTTGGTGACCCCGGTAGTTTCTGCATACCTTATTCGATCGACAATGTTGAGAAACATCGAGCATTATGTGATCTCGGGGTGGATATTAGCCTTATGCCATTAATCATTGCTCAGACAATCAATATTCCAAGGGTGGCACACTTTCCGCTTAACGTTCAGATGGCCGACAGTACTACGAAAGCGCCAATTGGGTTAGCACGAAATCTTATGGTTAAGGTAGGTCCCTTATACATACCTACCGATTTTGTGGTCCTTGACATGCCCATTGAAGAACGCAATCCTATCTTACTAGGGCGACCTTTCCTAGCAACCGGTGGGGTGATTATCGATGTGAAGAAAGGGAAATTATCTTTTAATGTTGGTAATAGCACCGTTCAATTTGTATAACCCGATTTCTTGCCGAATATCCCTTTCGCAAAGGAATTATGGGACCATATGGTGGAAATACAAGCCGATGACGAAAATCTAACCCAAGATAATTACCGAACTTCTGATACACCGACATTTGACTATGCCACTGAGGAACCATCCGAAGAAGATGTCCACTATAATGATAGTGATGATGATGGTGTTTTTCTTATACTTGGACAAGCCCCCGAAGAAGAAGTTTTAAATGAGTGGGGTATGCTACCGGAGGTAGCTCGCCTCACGGGTTTGCCAAGGCCAAGAAGAGAACATATGGTTGGTGGCGTTATTATCAAGAACAAGGAACGTGGTACTCCAGGTTGCTTTTCAAGCAACCTCGATTAAACTCAAACATTCAATTCGGTTTGGTGGTGTCCATAATAACCACCTTTGTAAATATTTGTATATTCTCGTATTTTTTTATTTTCTTCGAACAATAGCTTTTGGATTTTTTGGAGCCTTGTTATGGCACCTGCAGGGATCGTGAAGATTTCGTTCGAAATTTTTGGGGTTGCGCTTTGAACAATTTTGAACATTATGGATTGAGAAGATTGGTTTATTTGAAGAAGTTAAGGAAAGTTTTGGGCCAAGTCAAAGAAAATTTTCGTAGCAAGTGAATTATTTTACCGGGTGAAATCTCACCCGGTGGCGACTTTGCTCGAACTTAAGGAATTGACAGAAAATCCGTCGGACAAAATTTCACCCGGTGAAATCTCACCGGGCGAAATTTCGCCCTGCGGTAAAAATATTTTGCGACTTGGAATTGACGAAATTTCGCCCGGTAGAGTCTGACCGGCCGAAATTTCGCCCGGTGGTGAAGCTGTGCGGAAACGACGAAAACCGGTCCGAAGACCGTCGGGTGAAATTTCGCCCGGTGGAATCTGACCGGGAGAAAAATCACCCCGCGGCAGCCTTACCCAACCAAACCCACCTTACCCATCTTCATTATACACCTTTTCCTCTCTCTCTCTCATCAACCAAACCCCAAAAACCCCAAAACAAACCCCAAAATCCTCCATCTTAAACCACCTCTAATCCCTCCATTCCTTCACCAAAATTCAATCAAATCATATATTTCTCATCCCTACCACATTCCTAACACTTCCTTGGAGTTTGTTTCGAGAAATTATTCTGATTCCGACAAACCCCAAACCGAGACTGTCAACACATATTCATCAAATTCAAGCATCAAGGATGAGGAGGGGGAAACAAATGGCAAGGAAACAGATTTCTTCAATGCTTAATCGACATTCGGGGTCAACATCGTCCTCGCGGTCCGAGGAGCCGCCGGCCGAGGCTCGAGACGAATCTGTCCCGATGCCTGTTCAGACACAAAGCTCAATACCGCGCGAACAACCTGTTCTGCTTGGGGTATGTTACCCGAAAATCCGTCGTAATTTCCGTGAACCTCTATCTGGTCTCTATTTCGCTAAGAAAGCTCATGTTGATAAATGTAAAAATTTTGGGTCTGTCGTCTCGAGCCGACTCGTTGGGCGGCTCGAGATGTACTTGAGCGTATGGGCATAGAATCGCAGGTACAAGCAATGTGCCAAGGTCTTGGTCTCATCAAATTTTATGCCTCCAAGGAGGAAACTTTTCAAAAGTTGACGTGCGAGTTTTTCGCAACTTTCGAGTTAAGTGGTGATGATAATGCCACTGTCTCTTTTCAGTTGCGAGAAACTTCGTACGTCCTCAACTTGAGAGACTTTGGTGCATTGCTTGGGTTACCTTCTTCAGTCCTTGGAAAGCCTAGGGCGGGACAGACTCGGGACGATAAATTCGGCCGAGATCGATTCTGGTTTAAAATAGCCCACCAAAGGCCTTTCAAGGGAGGAAAGATGTGTTCTCTCTCGATCCGAAATCCCATCCTCTGATATGTGGCGCGTATTATAGCTAATCGTTCTTGTCGAGCTATGATACACACCACAACTGTAGTGCTTTAGCTATTCAGCTTTTAGAGGATGCAGTTTTGGAGAGAGGCCCATCGATCGATATATCCGAGGCCTTAGCTACTCACTTCGCCGAGATTGCGAAGGGCGGCCGCAAGAGAATTTCTTGTGGCGGTGTTG